>JAITYX010000042.1:15000-2415000 GCA_021018815.1 Talinum fruticosum
AAATTAAAAAAATTAATTGTTAAATTTTAAATTGTAAAATTTATATTTTAGAATTTTAAAATTTTAAATTCATTATTTTAAATTGTTGAATTTTTAAATATTTAAATTTGGAAATTTTCAAATTTTCAAATTAGGGTTTACGGTTTGGGCTTTAAGGTTTAAGGCTTAAGGTTGTGGGTTTTGGGTTAGGGCTTTAGGCTTTAGGGTTTAGGTTTTAGGTTTAGGGTTAAGGTCTAGTGTATAGGGTTTATGATATAGGGTATAGGGTATAGGGTTTAGGACTTAGGACTTAGGGTTTCGAGTTGCGAATTCGAATTTTTAGTTTCGAGTTTTGAGTTTCGAGTTTTGAGTTTCGAGTTACGGGTTTCGAGTTTCGAGTTTTGAATTTCAAGTTTTGAGTTACGGGTTTCGTGTGTTGAGTTTCGGATTTTAAATTTCGAGTTTCGAGTTTCGAGTTTTGGGTTTCGGCTTCGTAGTTTATGGTTTAGGGTTTAGGGTTAAGGGTTTAGGATATCGGGTTTAGGGGTTAGAGTTTATGGTTTAGAGTTTAGGAACTTTCAAATTATTAAATTTTTAAACTTAGAAATTTTATAATTTCAAATTTTTAAATTTTGAAATTTCAAAATTTGAAAAATGTAAACTTTTGAATTTCTACGTTTTCAAATTTTTTATTTTTAAAATATTTAAATTTTTCAATGTTTTAAATTTTTAAATTTCAAATTTTCGAAATGTTTGAAATTTCAAAATTTTGAATTGTCAAATTTTCAAATTTTTGAAATTGTGAAATTTTTCGGACTTTCAAATTTCAAATTTTCAAATTTTGATTTTTTAAATTTTCAGATTTTATAGTTTCAAAATTTTAAAATTTGCAAATTTGCAAATTTTTAAATATTCAGATTTCAAATTTTTAAAATATTTGAAATATTCAATATTCAAATTTTAAATTTTGAATTTCCAAATATTGAAATTTAAATTTGGATGTGATATTTTTAAAATTTCAAGTTTGAAACTTTTCAAATGTCAAAATTTATAATTTTTCAATTTATTCAAATTTCAAATTTCATATTTTCAAATTTGAATATGTAAATAAAAAGTTGAAAGCGTACGAGTTGAAAGTTCAAAATAAAAATTTATAATTGTAATTTGAAATCAAAGTACACAATGTAATCCCGTAAAGATTGCAATTTTAAACTAACTAACCTTACGACAAGTGAAGTTTACGATCTTGTATTTAACTCTTTTGAAAGATATTAGTATGACTTAGAAATATAATATTGTTTTCCCTTATGATAAGTAAAGTTTAAGAACTTGTATGTCATAAACAAGTTCACATTTGTGAATATAATTAACACTTTCATGAATTCTCATTAAACTCTACATTTGTGCATACACTTAACACTTTCATTAATTTTCATTAAACTCTACATTTGTGAATACACTTAATACTTTAAAATGTCAATAGCTTGATTTACAACTCATGAAAACATAATGAATCATTCAATTAAACACATTCAAGATTCAACTTTATACTATTGAAACATGTCTCGGGGTTAAAACTTAAAATTGAAAACGACATATATGAAACATCAAAGTTAAAAGTTCATACAAGTAATGTTTAAAATTCAAAATTTACCATTGAAATTTCAAATTTGAACTTTGATATTTAAAAATTAAAAATTGAAATTTCAAATTTCAAATTTGAATTTGAAATTTGAATTTGAAATTTTGAAATTTATAATTTATAATTTTTCAAATTTATCAAATTCCAAATTTCATATTTTCAAATTTGAATAATGAAATAAAAAAGTTGAAAGTTTAAAATAAAGATTTATAATTTTCATTTGAAATCAAAGTACACGATGTAATCCCGTAAAGATTGCAATTTTAGACTAACTAACCTTACGATGAGTAAACTTTAAGATCTTATATTTAACTCTTCCGAAAGATATTAGTATGACTTAGAAATATAATATTGTTTTCCCTTATGATAAGTAAAGTTTAAGAACTTGTATGTCATAAATAAGTTCACATTTGTGAATATAATTAACACTTTCATGAATTCTCATTAAACGCTACATTTGTGAATACGCTTAACAATTTTATTAATTTTCATTAAACTCTACATTTGTGAATACAATTAATACTTTAAAATGTCAATAGCTTGATTTACAACTCATGAAAATATAATGAATCATTCAATTAAATACATTCAAGATCCAACTTTACACTATCGAAACATGTCTCCGAGTTAAAACTTAAAATTGAAAACGATATATATGAAACATCAAAGTTAAAAGTTCAGTACAGTAATGTTCAAAATTCAAAATTCAAAATTTACCATTGATTTTCAAATTTTAACTTCAAATTTCAAATTTCAAATTTTAATTTCAAATTTGAAATTTATAATTTTTCAAATTTTTCAAATTCCAAATTTCATATTTTCAAATTTGAATAATGAAATAAAAAAGTTGAAAGCGTAAAGTTGAAAGTTTAAAATAAAGATTTATAATTTTAATTTGAAATCAAAGTACACGATGTAATCCCGTAAAGAGTGCATTTTTAAACTAACTAACCTTACGACAAGTAAAGTTTAAGATCATGTATTTTACTCTTTTGCAAGATATTAGTATGACTTAGAAGTTGAATATTATTTTCCCTTATGATAAGGTAAGTTTAAGAACTTGTGTGTCATAAAAAGTTCACATTTGTGAACACACTTAACACTTTGATGAATTCTCCTTAAATTCTACATTTGTGAAAACACTTAATACTTTCATTAATTTTCATTAAACTCTACATTTGTGAATACACTTAATACTTTTAAATTTCAATTTGAATTTCAATTTCAAACTCTTTTGAAAGATATTAGTATGACTTAGAAGTATAATATTTCAATAGCTTGATTTAAAACTCAAGAAAACATAATGAATCATTCTATTAAACACATTTAAGATCCAAATTTACACTATCGAAACATGTCTTGGTGTTAAAACTTCAAATTTCAATAGCTTGATTTGTGAATACACTTGTGTGTCATAAAAAGTTCACATTTGTGAATACACTTAACACTTTCATTAATTTCATTAAACTCTACATTTGTGAATAAACTTAATACTTTTAAATTTCAATTTGAATTTCAATTTCAAACTCTTTTGAAAGATATTAGTATGACTTAGAAGTATAATATTTCAATAGCTTGATTTACAACTCATGAAAACATAATGAATCATTCAATTAAACACATTCAAGATCTAACTTTACACTATCGAAACATGTCTTGGGGTTAAAACTTAAAATTTCAATAGCTTGATTTGTGAATACACTTGTGTGTCATAAAAAGTTCACATTTGTGAATACACTTAATACTTTCATCAATTCTCCTTAAATTCTACATTTGTGAAAACACTTAACACTTATAAACTTCGATATATAGATTTGCAACTCACGAAAACATAATGAATTATTCAATTAAACACATTCAAGATCCAACTTTACACTATCGAAATATGTCTCGGTGTAAAAATTTAAAATTAAAAACGAAATATATGAAACATCAAAGATAAAAGTCCTTACTATAATGTTCAAAATTCAAAATTTACGATTTATATGTTAAATTTTAACTTTGAAATTTAAATTTCAAATTTCAAATTTCAAATTTCAAATTTAAAATTTATAAATTGAAATTTGAAATTTCAAATATAAATTTGAATTTCAAATTTCAATTTTGAATTTTGAATTTAAAAATTAAAAATTTCAAATTTGTGAATTTCAAATTTAAATTTCAAATTCAAAATTAAAATTTCAATTTCAATTTCAAATTTGAATTTGAAATTCAATGTTCAAATTTGAATTTGAAATTCAAAATTCAAATTTGAATTTGAATTTGAATTTGAATCTCAAATTTAAAATTTGAATTTAAATTTGAATTTCAAATTTCAAAATTGAAAATTTTAATTTCACTTTAAATTGAATATGCGAGCATCCATATCGGGAAGAGGGCGCTACATCGGCAGGACATGCCTCTAGAAGAGTGCGATACGACAACTGGTTCCACATCGGATAATGTGCAATATGGCGGCTATACCCGTCTCGGGAAGCGAACGATATGGCGGCCACTTCAGTACGGCGAGCTGCGGAGACCGCGCTACGGCGGCGGGATCCACATCATGAAACGTGCACTACGGCTGCAGGGGCAACCTCGGCACACGTGCGCTACGGCAGCAAGGCCGCCTCGGGAAGGGTGCGCTACCGTAGCGGCGCCACCTCATGAAGCGTGCGCTTCGGCGAGCAACAGCTGCGAGACCTCCCTCGAGAAGTGTGCATTGTAGCGGCAGGACCCACCTCGGGAAGCGTGCGGCTGCGGCGGTGGGACCCACCTCGGGAAGCGTGCAAAATGGTCGGCAGGACCCACCTCGGGAAACGTACGGGCCCACTTCATGAAGCATGCGCTGCCGCCGCGGGGGCACCTCGGGAAGCGTGTTGGCCACCTAAGGAAGCGTCGTTGGGGACCACCTCGGGAAGCGTGCGCTGCTGCTGAGGGACCCACCTCGGGAAGCGGGCGCTGCGGCCGAGGGGACCACCTCGAGAAGTGTGCGCAATGGGTAGCGGGACCTACCTCGGGAAGCGTGCGGCTGCGGCGATGGGACTCACGTCGGGAAGCGTGCGGAGCTACCTCGGGAAGCGTGCGCTGTTGTGGCGGGGGCCCACCTCGGGAAGCATGCGTTACGGAGGCCGTGGGGCCACCGCGGGAAGCGTGCGCCACTTTAGCGGGAGGCCACCTCGGGATGTGTGCGCTACGGCAGCGGGACCCACCCTCGGGAAGCGTCCTCTATGAGAACTAAGGGCGACCTCGGGAAGCGTGCGCTATGGCGGGGGTAAGCATGCGCTATGGCACTTTGGGAAGCATGGCCTGTAGGTTCGTGACTAGACATATAATTTTTTAATAAAATTTTTTTTCCACAAAAATCCGCTACAATGAATTTGGGGCACGGCGAGCTTGTTCTTGGCCTCAACGGCGCCGAAAAACGGGGCCTTTTCGCAAAGTGGGCCAAAATGAATATTTCGTGAATATTTTAATAATATTTTATTTTCTTCAACGAAAACCTCGCTACGATGAATTTGGAGGGCGGCGGACCTTTTCTTGACCCAAACGGCGCCGAAAAACGGGGTCTTTTCGTAAAGCGTGCCAAAATGAATATTTCGTGAATATTTTAATAATATTTAAAACCCTAAACCCTAAACCCTAAACCCTAAAACTTTAAAACCCTAAACCCTAAACCCTAAAACCCTAAACCCTAAACCTAAACCTAAAACCCTAAACCCTATACCCTAAACCCTAAACCCTATACCCTATACCCTAAACCCTAATCCCTAACCCGTAACCCCTAACCTTAAACCTAAACCCTAAACCCTAAACCCCGAACACCTAAACCCCTAACCCTAAACCCTAAACCCTAAACCCTAAAAACCCTAAATCCTAAAACCCTAAATCCTAAACCCTAAATTCTAAACCCTAATTACGAGGTTGGGGAAGGAAATATGATAATAGCACTGTTAGGTCATCTACCCATTTTAATTTCAAATCCACAAACATTGTATACAACAAGATTGCATATTAGAATGCGTAGAGATTGACAAACTTGAATAATATGACACGAGAGGTAATGACAAAGCTTTAGACTCCATCCATATAGTTTTGTCAATACTAATAACTAATTTTATCCTTTAATTATGTATTTATTTATTAAATTTATTCTAAACTTATTTGAATTAAACTTATTAAAATTTGTTTTATAAAAATTAAATTTTAAAAAATAGAATGCTTACTTATTTTGGATTAGGTGCCATGCATGGTTTCGATTTTTCAAAAGCGGACTACGGACTTGGTTTTCTTATTTCTATCTCCGCCACTTTGGGCTTCGATCTGGGCGCCTTCCTGCATTTGTCAAAAAAAAAAAAACAATAGTTCCCTAGTTCTTCCGGCGGTAGACGAGTGTGAGGGGAGAGAGAGAGTGTGAGAGGAGAGAGAGAGAGATGAGTGCGACACCGGTCAAACGGAGAGAGAGTCCATGGGGATTGCCGAGAGGAGATAACCGACAGCCCAAGCCCCATCGCTGCAACGATCGTGTCGAAGATGTCATCCAAGTAAACTTCTTACTCCCTACCTTCATTTCGTCTTCCTTATCATGACAACGGTCTTATGATTTCTTCCTTCCAATTAACAATAACTTTAATTGAGGAGGATTTCATTTCATGATTGACTTTCTTTCGGGTGTTTCCGAAACCAACAATTTACCACCAAAAGATTTTCATGTGTAGATATTAATTTGGGTCTTGCTTGTGGCCGGAGTGTTTCTCTAGGGCTTGGTTCTTTATTAGTGAATTTATGCCTCAGCTAATTGAGGAGGATTTCATTTCATGATTGACTTTCTTTCGGGTGTTTCCGAAAGCCTAGAAAAACTTACTATGAAGGTAATCATTGGACGTGATCTAGACTGGAATTTGTTGAAAATTTTCAGAGTATTGATCCTTGAGGAACGGGAAAGTGCAAATGAAACAGGCATTATGCTACGCTTTGTTCAGATAATAAGTGAGGTAATGGGGATTAATGGGGGATTGTTACCCTTCACTCTTCTCATTTGATTTCCCCGAGCAAGTTAAAAGAAGTTAATCAGTTAACTAATATATGTTCCTCTCCGCTCCTGCTCTACCTTGTTCATTTTGGTGTGGATCTTGTAATCCCCACAGCATGAAGTTGACCGTGTGACATTTTGTCCTCCGAACAAACACTGAGGCTAGCTCATCTCCTTTTTTTTCAATCTCAATCTCATTATGATGTGATAAGTACTACCGTACTATTATACTAATAAAAGCATTAAACAAAATAAGAAAAATCCTACACACATGCTCCTCTCGTCCTCGTCCCCATGACCATCCATATATTTAAGAGGTTTTTTAAATAAAAAAACCACAAAATTTATATAAGCCACAGATTATGATTTCTCAAACTTTATTTTTCTCATATAATAGTTGAAAGTTCATCCTAATATTATTTTAAATGTCTTACTTTCTTATTTGAGACAATTTTTTGAATGTAAAATCATAAACTTTACCACCATTTTAATGTCTCACCAATTATTCTATTTTTTATTTTTTTTCGTGATTTTCATAAATCAAGAATAATCTGTCACCTATACAAACATGCTAATGGAAAAGGAGACACCTTCAAAGTAGCACTGAATTCATGAGCCTTCTTAACCAGCAATCTAAATCTTACACAAACAAAAGCTTGACAACTTGGTTCATACATTAACGCCCTCTCTAGCACAGGAATAATAATAGGACACAAGCAGTGAAAAATCTCCGAGGAACTCATCACATTAACAGATTTCCAACCCGATTCTTGTGGCAAAATAAAAGTTTGCTTCAATGCCAACAACTTTGTCATAAAAAGAATACTCAGCTACAATCTAGAGAGCAAGACCAGTCCTCCTAATTAACAATGCCCCAATAAAACCTGTGCATTGTAAGTCGCAACCCCATGGTTGTCTCCTCTGCTATTCACCATTAAGATAAGGGAAGAGAAGGCTTATAACACATAGGAGAAAATATCGGACACCCCCGAAGCAGTGCAATTGCAGACCTCCATAACAATATGATATAAATATTCATAATGTCCCTAAATTTTTGAAATAACATTTTTTAAGAGAATAAGGCGTAGAGGCCATCTAGATCCAGTGGGCCATGTCCTTGAGGGCTCTATATATTTCCTCTCAGAGAGACGCCTTCTCAATTAGAAAGCATGCTATGATACTATCAAAAAATGTATAGCCTTCACATGACCCTCAGTTTCAAACAAGCACTTCAATGATAAATCATTAAGTTAACTTGGGAGAGTAAGAAGTTGACAAAGAATAGATAAACAAGTTAATCCCAGAAGCTCTTGAGAGTGTGGGGCATAAGTAGATTAACTCCAACCACTAATATAAGACATCTGTCAAGCCCACATGGAATTACTAGTCCTTTATGTATACCTATATAAATATGGATAATAGCATGTAAACAGTGCAGGAATCCTCATAAACGAGATTCACAGGAAATAAATAAGTTAATGAGGGACAAAGGCAAAAAAAAAAAGATAAATTGAAGACTCTGTCCTTATAATCTCAGAAACTATGAGAAACATATGGATAAAATAGCTTCATTGGTTATGGAACAAGAAGTAATGTGATCAACCACAGTACTGATTGTCAAAGAGACAACCATGAACTGCTCCGGCCAGCAGGGCAAGGTTGCCTCATCTTAAAAAGTTACCAAAGCAAACAAGACCCAAGTCATTTCGGAAATGTCTTTATTCATACCCCTCAAAGCCTCTGACACAGTAAAACATGCATACAGAACTTGCACATTCTGATACAAGGAATCTGACCTACAACCCCTCTGTCCGAGGAGCGACCCAAGAATTTAGTCCAGTCTTACTTCTCTCTTTGGTGGATCTAGCTGCAAGTAGTAGAAAGGCTCTGTTGGCTCCTCCCTACATAAAATAAGACCGTGAGAAACAATGTAATTTTAGCCTGCAGGAACTTATGAACGCTAATGCAGTTGCCCGTTTTCTAACAGACAAAATATCAGAAATGGCATAAAAAAGTAAAGAAGATAAGCCATACCCAGGTTTTGAGCGCATGCATTGCCAGAAAAGTTTGAAGGGACCTGGGACCGTCTTAAATGGGTTCCCTTCAAAGCAAGCCTACATTAATGAAAGGACAATTCATTAACTTGAAAGAAAAGTGAGACTTTTAGTATGCAGATAGTATCATAATCTAGCACGCAATTCATCAGAAAGGAAAAGACCATAGGTCCTCAATCTCCACTGAATTTTCTCTGCTTGACTACAGAGCTAAGTTACATCTTGTTGGGGAACAAATATGCAGATAGTAAAAGCAAGAAACCATCTATCCAGGCTCCATGTCTTGTCACAACCACTTGGGGATTATCATTCCAGTCATATTTTCTTATGGCTCAGCTATACCCAGGTCAGAATATAGCACTACAGATCTAAACGTTGGACCTTGCCCTCGTTTGATAATTGTGAGTGTGTTAGCCTATGATAAGGGACCAAGAACCCATACCAATGTCCAAGTTTTCGGTATCTGACATGAGAACACAAGGAAAAGTGACTACTGCAAATAGCTATATTTCATTCAATCTATCACCTTTAAGGTTTATGCTTTGTGATCATCACTACTGGAGGAACATATTAACAATGACGATATTAGTGCTAACATGTACATACATAGATATTGGATAACTCATGCCAGTAACAAGTTTAGACTAAGTGTCCTTGGAGCATCATTCTAATTTGTTCAATCAACTAACAGACTATGTTGGTAACAACCAGCGACAGCATCTCATATTAATGCATTACATAGCCAATAAAGGCTTTTTTATCAAGAAACTCTTATGAAATTAACATTCGTAGGTTCAGTACGTTCAAGGAGAGCTCCACCCCCTCCAACACAAAAAAAAAAGGAAAAAGGACCACCACCACCATTAAAAGAAATTTAAAAAAAAAGGAAAGAAAGAAAATCGTAGTGTGCTAAGATGTACCGGGCGAGTTTAGAATGCTAACTATGTCAAGTCACCATTGAAACATGCAAATCGGACCTTTTGAAACAAATCTAGAATAAAGAATGTTCAATCCACGTTTATCAGTAAATTTCGGTCAAGGCAAGTTGCAAAACAAGCCACTTATCTTTGGGCAACTTGAAAGCAAGTAAATTTCGGTCAAGAATGCCACAATAGCTCACATCACTTGATAGTATCAGTTCATTTCAGCAAACTGATCACTCAAAAACCTGATTACCCGAAAACCTCAGGACACAATAGGCATAAATATCTTGTGCTTGGACCAAATATTACACGGTCAACTTCACGCTCTGGGGATTACAAGATCCACACCAAAATGAACAAGGTAGAGCAGGAGTGGAGAGGAACATAGATTAGTTAACTGATTAACTTCTTTTAACCTGCTCGGGAAATCAAATGAGAAAGTGAAGGGTAACACTCCCCATTCAGCTGAACAAAGCGTAGCATAATGCCCGTTTCATTTGCACTTTCCCGTTCCTCAAGGATCAATACTCCTGAAAATTTTCAACAAATTCCAATCTAGATCAATGATTACCTTCCATTTCCATTCTCAATGGCCCCCTCCCACTCTCAATTTCAACACACAGAGGCACACAAAATGGTGTCCCATCTCTTTTCTCATTCATAGTAAGTTTTTCTAGGGTTTCGGAAATACTCGAAAGAAAGTCAATCATGAAATGAAATCCTCCTCAATTAGCTGAGCCATAAATTCACTAATAAAGCACCAAGCCCTAGAGAAACCCTCCGGCCACAAGCAAGACCCAGATTAATATCTCACATGAAAATCTTTTGGTGGTAAATTGTTGGTTTCGAAAACACCCGAAAGAAAGTCAATCATGAAATTAAATCCTCCTCAATTAAAGTTATTGTTAATTGGAAGGAAGAAATCATAACGCCATTGTCATGATAAGGAAGACGAAATGAAGGTAGGGAGTAAGAAGTTTACTTGGATGACATCTTCGGCGCGAACATTGCAACGATGGGGCTTGGGCTGTCGGTTATCTCCCTCTGGCAATCCCCATGGACTCTCTCTCCGTTTGACCGGTGTCGCACTCATCTCTCGAGCGACCGAAAGAGTGAGAGAGAGAGAGAGAGTTGGAGTGAGTGAGCAGCGATTAGATTAGTTGTTAAAAGCAAACAATTATTTCTGTTCTATCCTATCCTAAAACAAATATTATTAAAAAAATATGCAACACTTTAACGACCAATATTAGTCGTTAAAAATTACTAATAACGACGAAATTATTTCTTTATCTTTTAATTTTATCAAATAATGATCATTACACAACGAACAAAAAAGAAGATCATTATTAATTGATGAAGTATTTTACACCTCTTTATAATTTTTTATAACTAACTTTACAACTATTTTACATCTCTTTACATCTACTTACAACTCCTTTCAGTTTTCCTTACAATTTGTTACGATCTTCCAGTTAAATGAAACAACATCTTCATTGATCGCGAAATTTTTAGCAGATTTATTTACAAATTAGTCAAATAATTTATATATCGTGTTTTTTTATGATAATCATTGAGATTTTAGTACTTCTATGCATTTGGTAAAAATTAATTTAAAAATTTTTATAACAACACCTGTCACAGTCACAATCATCAATGCCAAAAATGGACAGAAGAGACATGAGGGACTTGATTGGAAGGAGTTAATGGGAGTTACTAAGAGTTCTTAATTACTCCTTTATCTTTACATGGGAAAACTCCATTAATAGCAAGGAAGAGAATTACAAAAACTTTTAAAACTTTCGTTCCTTTTTTTCAATGAGCTAATTCATAGGGGATCAAGGACAGGATAAATTTCGATAGAATTCACCATGTAACGAGGCTTATATTTGAAAGGAAGAACTCAAAGAAAAGAACCAATATACTTGGTTAGGTCAAAGTGTTTAATTTTGGGAGTATGTTTCTTTTGACCATTTCATGTGTCAATTTGGAGCAGGAAAGCTTTTAGAGGATATTTAGGGATAAAGCAAGATGAATTGTGGGAATCCAACATTGAAAAAGTACGAAATTTCAAACCTATTCTAACATCAACGCATAATAAACTTGAAAAAAAGAATCACACAAGCCAACACTATAATGTAAAAAAACTAGTATAAGAAAATGAATTAGCCCTCAGATTGTACAACTACAAAATTCCAAAATTCCAAATCTATACCCCACCGAAACCCGCCCAAGATCAATCATAAGCAAACACCCATGTTTCAATAACTATTCCTGTTTCTAACCAAACAGAAACGCAAACCACAATCAATAATCACAGAAAAATCTTCCCCAAAATGCTGAAGAAATGACTAGACACGGATTTATACAGAAATGGAAGAAAACGCAATAAAAACTCAACACAATTTGGAAAAGAGAGAGTGGGTACCGGAGAAGGGCTTGCGTTTGACGAAAGAATCAAGCTAATTACACCAAGGCGGCATGACTTTCCGAAGCACTATGAATTCCAACGGGTGACGAGATTGCTGGCCCCTAATTGGCTAACGAACTCAGTAAGTACAGAGTCAAGGAGCTCGACCTTCTGACCTTGCTAACGAACTCAGTAAGTACAGCGTCCTCCTCGAGCCTATGCAACTCAAAAAAAAAAGAACCAATATACTTAGTTAGATCAAAGTCTTTAATTTTAGGAGTATGTTTCTTTTGACCATTTCAAGTGCCAGTTTAGGGCAGGAAAGGTTTTAGAAGATATTTAAAGATAAAGCAAGATGAATTATGGGAGTCCGGCATTGAAGAAAATACAAAATTTTAAATCTATTCTAACAGCAATGCACAATTAAATTGAATTGCCCAGTATGCAATTCCACAACTAGCAATGCACAATTAAATTGAATTGCCCAGTATGCAATATTCAAAGAGCAGCTACAACTGA
The DNA here is from genome assembly GCA_021018815.1 of Talinum fruticosum. NCBI lineage: Eukaryota > Viridiplantae > Streptophyta > Magnoliopsida > Caryophyllales > Talinaceae > Talinum > Talinum fruticosum. The sequence continues at coordinate 27,536 of JAITYX010000042.1, forward strand.
ATCAAAATCAAACTAACAAATTGAAAGTGCAAAAATTGTCAAATTATACCAGCAAATTCGAATGTCCTGTATGCAATTCCACAACTCAGTCCAAATTCGAACAATCAATTGCCCAGTTACAACTAAGCAAACCAACAATCCAAAATCGAACCCTGAATTCGGTAAAATCCCAAAATCGAAAATCGAAAACTAAAAACTTGAAACTCAAGAGCTAGAAACTAAAACCTGAAAACTAACTACTGAATTATTGAGAAGCTAAACCAAAATTCGAAGAAACTAAAACTAAAATTTGAATAACATAAGCTAAGCCTAAAATTATACCTTGGCTTGGCTCCGGTCTGTCGCACCTTCGCCTACTGCCTTCGGCCTCCCCGTTGCTCTGTCTCGCTGCCGTCTTTTAAAGCCTCGGTCTCCTCTTGTTCTGCTCTTCTAGCTTCGCCTAGCTTCGTTGTGGATAGAACCCGAAAGTAAAGGGATAGAGTTTGATAGAGATGGGGTTCTTTCGTGCAGCGATTGGGACCGAAAAGGAGAGGGAGATGAGATGGCGGGCTGGGCTTTGGATTAGGGTTTTGGTGAGGGTTAGAGCAGCACGAAGAGGAGAGATTGAGGGGGAGCGCAGATGGGTTTGGTGTCTTCGGATCTGCGCTGCTGGAAAAAGGGAAGGGCTTTAGGGTTTAGATAGGAAAAGATGAAGAGAACTGTGTCTCTTGTGCCGTGAGGTGTGAGAGGTGCAGCGTGGAGAGGAGTTTTGAAGCTTTAGGGTTTCATGGATGGTGATGGCGCCGAGAGGATGGAGGAAAAGGGAAGGGCTGGACTTTTGCTCTTGAAGAGAGACAGAGAGAGCTCACTTTTTAGCTCTTCTTATTATTTTTTCAATTTTTTCACATTTGTACAAAAAATAAAATTATCATTTTTTATCTCAACACTAACAAATAAAAACGCAAACTAGTAGAACAAATTAGCTTTAGCTTGTTTAAAAATTGACAAAGCCTCACTTTTTTAAAACATATATTTCAAAGGAAACAACGAAATAAGCTAAGTCTTGCAGACTTGTAGGGCAATAATAGGAAATGAATAATAGGAAGAATTTCAAAGGAAACAATAGAAGAAGGTTGTAGGACAATAATAGGAAATGAATAATAAGAAACGAGTAATAATAGAAAGATTTTTGCCTGGACTTTTAAGAAAATATTTATTAGCCCGTTTTTGAACTTAGAAGATTAATTCTTTAATGATTCAATGCAAGCACTTCGAGGAAAAGAAGAGGCAATATTAGTGACAAATTGGCTTTAGCTTGTTGAAAAAATGAACAAAGCATCACTTTTTTTTAGACTAATATTTCAAAGAAACAATGGAAGAAGCAAAGTCTTACAATCACAAGGTTGTAGGGCAATAGTCGACTCTATCATGTAGGCACTTATCCATATCGAAGCGAAGTTGCGGTTTCGTTTTTGTTTTTATTTGTGAGTCCTTCGATGAACTGGGAGTCATGGACTAGGGCATGAGACTTGAAATTTGTCTCCTCTTTACTTCGAGAGTATTATGAATAATTTGGTAGCGTACTAAGGGATAATTTATGAATTTTCACGAATTTCAACTTCTTTTATAGTTGTAGTGGTCTTCGAGTGTGTAGTTTACTCATGTACCGTAGAGCATGGTGGGAGCCTACTTTACGGATGTGTCGTGGGACAACAAGTTTTGTTCCTTGGTAGATGATTTCTAACCATGGGAGTGGATAACACAAAGGGTATATCGTACCCCCCCAAGTTTTTTGTCTTGCTATGTTATGGTCATTTTGTATATGTTCAAATTGCAATCCTCCGGTGTGGCGAGACGAGGGAAAATTTTGCTCTCATTTCATGCTTGGTCTAGAATTAGCAAACCAATTATCGCATTAATAAGTTCCTAAAGAACTCGATTTGTTGGTTATTGCGATCCATTTACTTTAAGTTTGATTCTTGATGCAAATAGGAATTATGAAGTAGGGTAGACTACATCCAAATCAACTGTTTATGAGGCTGATATCCCTTAGTACCCCACAAAATTATTCATAATACTTTCGAAGCAAAGAGGAGACAAATTTCAAATCTCAAGCCCTAGTCCCGGACTCCCAGTTCATCAAAAGGAATAACAAACAAAAGTAGAGAAACTACATCTTCCAGCGTGAACCTATGTTACTCGGAAGAGGTTTTTAGTCCGATATGGATGAGTGCCTAAATGTTAGACTCGGGTATTCCCTCACATCTTTGGTTGGTTGGTTGGTGGGTTATGAAAATCGATGGCGGTGGTACATTGCCATTGAGGTTGCTAGCAGTGACTATGGAGCAAATATCATTTACGGGAGGAAATTATTGATCATAAGTTTATTAAGTGCGAGAGTCGGTTCAATAGTCCTTTTCTCGCTCAATGCTTCTCAATTAAACCATATACTTGATATGGTTTGTCTTTCTTTTTATTTATTGTGCTTGCTTGTGGCTGCCGGACTACTTGGGGACTACCGACTTTGTGGAAAGAGAGTCCGAAACCGTTGTTTTCGGGACTCGCCGGAGGAGCGGAGCCAAGTGGTGTTTCATATGGGAACCTCCGATCGTTGTCGGGGCTCTCAAGGCTGTTGAACTAGTGTATGCCCCCGCCCGCATTTTTCTTCATGCTAGCATAATTTGTTGGTAACATCAAATGTGATTCTCAAATGCTCTAATGGGATTTCATTATATAGATCCGATTGCGGAACATAAGGTGTTATGTTATTGGTCGATCTGTTCTATTTGCATCATAACTAAACTATATCTTGAACCTCGACTTATCATGTGGTCACTTTGGTCATTCAAAACATTGATAATGATTTATTAAATGAGTGACAAGCTTCACTTCAAGATGAAATTGAATGTATTCTTTTTATGTTACAATCCCATCGGATTAGAGTATATAGAGACAGATTGTGAGGTGCCCTTCCACATGTATAACTTATGTGAAGTAAGAAAGAATCGCAATAATATACATTTTGGAACAAATTGTCACTTTGATTGTTTGCATTTATTTAGTCATTGATACCAATTGCACTTGTTATCGGTTTCTTGTCGTCATGGTATCTTAGATTTCGATTTACTAAATTCATAATAACTCGTTGTTAATCTTCCTTTCCCCTTCATTCCATAAAAAGTGTTTTTGGATCTTCAGCTTGGATTTAGTGGACACGAGTAAATAAAAATCTCAAGTAAATAATACCTGATAGTTCTTAGAAATAACATACCAATTGGTTGGTGTTCCCTTGTGTCACGGGACGATAATTCACTCGAATCTAGAACCCGTGCGGCGCTAGCAAACTAGACTCGAGACCCTTTTGTAAGCTTGCTAGTAAGCGTTAACGATGCTTGACTTAGGCTTGAGAGAGCTAAGTAAGCAAGGAACACTTAAAGAGAAAGAGTTTGGGAGAATGCTTTGTGTATTGAACTCTTGGAATAGATGGTTGGATGAGTTAATTACAAATGAGCCCCCTTAGGGGTATTTATACTTGCCCACCTCTTTAATTGACGATGGAGATCTATTTAATCCTATGGCCTATATTAATCCTCTAGAATTCTCCATGCAAATATCTAAGTTCCATACAATTATAGAATATTATAGAAAATTATGAAGGATTAGGGAATAGTGGAGAGAAATTACATAAACATTGCTACGTGATTTATTCTCGCCAAGCCATGCAATGCAACAAACATAATTCGACGTTTGAAATGGAGTAGAGAGAACAAAAAAGTATGGCGCCGGCTTCTAAGCTAGGTGAGTGGTGGGTAAGAACTGAGGACTGTTTGACGCTAGCTATAAAGTCTAAGCTTTAGATATAACTCTTTACTGAGTGCTAAAAAAAGCACAAAATGGGCAATAATAGACAACTCGAAGGGGAGAAGGGGCAGTAATCGAAGCACACAGGCATGTTGTAAGAGCAACTGTGCATTCCAAAGTGCATATCCAAAGTCCATAACTTAGGTTCAGACGAGTCATAACAGTTCTGTTAAGTCAGGAAAAATTATAGTCAAGAAAAATATAGCATTTATGCCTACTTTACAGTGCATAAGCTCAAGGGCTTGTGGCAAATAGAAACTCATAAGAAAGTACTCATATATGCATAATGCAGCATCAAGAGATTACATGTTAAAGATCATTAAGTTCTTGATTATTCTAAAAGAACACGAGATACACTGACACAAACACATGATCATTTTTTGTGGTCATAAGCAGCTATATTCTGTGGTTCGCATTCGGGACTAAAAAGACGAACCAGCAGAGCGGTAGTTGAGCTAACAGATACAGCTCCACAAGCGGCCCATCTGAAACTTCGAGGCACTGTTACTCTAGAACCTGTACAGCAGTAAGGCAGGAAACCATAACCTTGAGGGAATAGAACTCAAATGAAACGACAAATAGACTGAAGGAATTTATGATAACTGCATAAGGTGCTCTGAAGAAGAAATGAGCAAAAATCACAGGTCTGGTTTATAGTTCCAAGTATTACAAAGGATACAGTATCACCTCGTGGGAGATCTAGATATACACAGTCTTACTCCTATAAGCATCTCAACTCTCAAGTATCACATACGATATCATTGGAAAATAATTTCTGCCCGGTATTTCTCTTATGTTGGTTTATAGCTCTATGTTTTCTGAAGAGTCAATATGATTATTTACTGCTTAAGTTTAAAATAGCTTATATGCAAAAGCCCCTCCATTTATATAAGTGATGTATTCCATTGTTGCATCACTTGTATCAGGAAGGATGCTAGGAAGGATGCTAGGAAGGATGCTAACAAAAACAGACTGGATGAGTACATGAGCTGCTCAAAATATTTCATAGTCAAGAAGCACATTTCCCAATTATAGGCATACCAATCAAATTACCTAGACTTGCTGAAGCCAAATAAGGGCAATTAAGGCAAAATAGGAAAAGTCAATGCCATTGTTGGTGATAACAATAAAAATAAGTTAAACAACTCTCATACATTAGAGTTATTAACATATGTAAGCTAGTAACAATAGCAAAGATTGGAATATGGCACATAGTTTCTTTTTTTTTTTTTAAAAGGTAATAGGCATAGTTCAAGCAGTAGAAACACTCACCATAGTGCAGTCTACACAAGACCCAGAAACCAAGAGCACCGCCAACTGAAAAGATCCCAGCCGTGTGTCTCATCAATCTCGAGCACGGCTTTGCATCTGATCTCATGAGCTCGCCATCAGACCACCCAAGTGCTTTTCTCAACGACATTGATCAAATATTTCCTTAAAACCTAAACCAAAAACTGCTCAATTTTGTCCTCCTACTAACTTTTGCCTTTCCAAGCCTCCAACTGAGATATCTCCACTGGACAAGCTCACTGAAATGAAACTAGGTACCGGGTTCACAATCAGTCATCAGCAAATAGTCAATCTTCAACTCGAAAGGGAAGACAAGAAAAACTAAAAAGATTTTAACTACCACACTCGTACATTAACCATAGCAAAGTGAGGTGTGCAGCCGCCCCAAAGCTCTTGTTTTCAGTACACGACCCACAATTTGTGAAGTTTATTGCCATTGGCTAATCCCCTTATCACACTAGCTCACAATCATCCCTCCCATTGTCTCCCGAGCGATTCCCTCAGTTTACTCTAAGCATAGGATGACATCATGCCCAGATGAATTCAAAAGCATGATGATTCACATCTCTTGCATTAGTTATGCTTACAGTGTCAATATCATTCAAATACAGTACAATCAAGAAGGTTATGTTCACCATATTGATTTGAAAAAATAAAACAAAATGTGGTTGCAAACGAAGAACAAACTGAACCATAGCGAGAACAACAAAATGAACATCATAAAGTAAATAGTGAACAAAATACCTATGTTAATATGAAAAGATAAACAACCCACCTTTCTTTGCCGGACTCGTTGAATGGAGCAACTTTGTAGATCGGAAGAACAACATGAAATGGAGGATAAACGCGCGGAAGCGGAGCACGAGTGTAATAGTGACACAAAGCCTAAACCATTGCAATAGCTACTACCTACAGCTTTCTAATTTATTGTGGTGTCAATTTTAATATATCTAATTTTTTAAAATTTAAAAAAAAAAAAAAGTGGTGCCATAATTCAAATAAGAGAAAGAAAATCATTTTCTTGTAACTTTTTTCTCTAAAAATTTTCCTTTCATCTAGTTTTCTTATAATAAAACAGAGCCTTAGTAGACTACTTGTTTTCTGAAACCAAACGATTGCAGTCTCTATTATAAACACCATGTCCAGTTCTCTATCAGCTCAAGTGCATTAAACTACTCCAAATTCACTAAAATTCCAGTATCTAATACATGATAAAGCATTGACGCTAGCTATTCAAAAGAAATAATAAATCAGTATGTGAACCCAACAAAAACATTCAACCCCTCCACGGCCATATCACTCGATTCTTCATTTCATTCCACTGTAACTTCAAAATCCATGTAACATAACTCTAATTCAACCGCTCCAATAAATCATCCTAGAACCCAAAAAAAAAATCAACAATCCCAGTTTATAATCAACTCTAGGGCTTCTACCCTAATCAATTTCAGACGACCCAAATCAAATTCAATCCAATGCTTCTCTAATTCCATGCGAATAATCAACTCGGTTCACATTGAATTAACGTCGGTTCTTGATCAAATGCTCTTCCGACGAAGAGGAAGAAGAGGAAGCCTATGAATCTTTGATTTCATTTCCATTGACCTTGATTGAAGACATGCCGACAATATCGGGACTCTTGAGCTGATCAAGCTGTTTCTTACCACGACGAATCAAGTACTCGATGTAAACGAAGTTCTTCCGATCGACTTCCTTTGAATTTCGACGGAACTCTTCCGACACAATTGCCTCGATTCGACGCCGATCTTCCGGCGATTTGGATTGCGCCGCTCGTAGAAATCCTCCGTACGGACTCAAAACTTGCTTTTGCATCCCCGAAAACCTTGCGCCTGCCATCGCATTGTTTTCCGGTACTCAAAGTTGCTTCGATTTAGCTCGGTGTAGGCTGCAAATCGAAACCGAGATTTGATTCGGTTTTACCTAACCTAAAGCAAGAATCGTACATGTTTTTTTAATGAAAACCCTAGAAATTGGAATCTGAGCAGGAACTGAATTACCAGGATAGTGCTACTAGGAATGGATCCAATGGTGATCGTCATCTAGGATGGTGCGAGGATGAGCCTGCCCTCTCTCTCTCTCTCTCTCTCATCTACTAGGATTGGGCCATCAGAAGGGATTAGGGAGTGGGCTATTGAGATAACAGATCTTCTTTTGTTGTTAACGAGATAAAATGTTGGTATTGGCCCATTGCTCATTAGTAGGTTTATCAATTACAATATCATATCAATTTGTTCAAGAAGTTCAAGAAAAACACTATAAGAGGGTTATTGACATAGTTAATTAGGGGTTTATTATGGACTAAGGTTTAAATTTTAATTTGATCAATTTCCGTGCCTCATTTGAAACAAAAGAAAAAAGAAATCATAGGTAGGAGCAAACTCTTGTAATTGTACATAACATCAAATACAATTTCAACTTTCAACACAACTTTTTAGAAGGGCAACATGATAACAAGTTAATTTGCAAGATTATTTAGGCCATGTTTCATCTAAAGAGCTGTAGGAATTTGTGTAAGCTAAAGGTAAAAAGAACAAGGCCCTAATCAACAACACAATTACTTGAACTTTGATGAAGATCATTCTATTAATTAAGTTTTAACATTGCAACTTGTGCCATCTCGATGAACTCACAACTACTTCAAAAGTAGAAAATGGCCAAAATGATGGAGCACAAGGTTCTTAGACTTGGATTGGTGAGTGAATCAATCAAGTTATCTTTCTATTTTTATTATTTTTAATTAATTTATAACAATTAAAACTAATTATAAGTTAACAAATAGTGTTTAATTCAAATAACAATAATAGATTGATATATTAGATTATATAATTATTATAAATAATAAGTAAACATGTTTCTTTATTTTTTATATTAACTAATAACTTTTTATTCTTAATGTCCATTATATTTAATAATTTTTTAAGAGTAAATATAATTTTTTTGGGGGCAAAAGAGTAAATATAATTACTAATATTTTATAAGACATGTGAATAATTCCAACATTAAATTGAATTACAATTGCATTGAATTTACCCTTATCCTTTTTGTGTGCCCTTCTCATCTTGGTTTTTACCCTTTGAATAATTCCAATATTAATGTCAATTCACATTAATATAAGCAGCTGGTGTGATATGTGACTTAAGCTCCAAGAAGATTTCATGGGCCATCTCAAACTGGTTCTCTTTGCAAAGAGTATCAAGCAACAAATTCATAGACTCAATGTTCTTCTCCAACCCAAATGTTTGCAACTCATCAAATGTCCTCACAATGTCTTTCCATCAACAAGCACCAGAAAACCTTCTCATCATTTAAGCCACAGTTTTCAGAATGATCAACTTTCGGTTATGCATTTCACCTACAAGTTCCCTTATCTTGTCAAACTGCCTCACCTTTCCTAATATGTCCACCATCAAATCACATGTTTCAGGCAAGTGCTCGAAACAAGGGCACAACTCTACCCACCTAAAAATGCCCTATGCAGATTTCCAGTCATCTTTGAAACGATGGAGCAAGGTATCAACGAGCCTATGACTTAAATTGATTGCACTACAAGCTTCATCGTTCATTAAGGAATTCAGAATCACATTCTCCTCACTCCCGCATGGATTTTGTTAGCATGTAGTTTAAGGTTCTGTGTTCTCCAAATTGCCTAGGTGGGGAACGCCATATAGTGGAAAACTTTGCACAAAAATCCCATCTAGCAGAAGTACAACTCAGCAAACACAAAGATACCAACCCAATCAAAGGTCTCAAAATCCTTGCATCTAAACAATTCAGGGCATGGGTAATCAGCAATATACGCTGCATTGATTTAAAATTTTAAAAAGCATCTCATTTCCAACATAGGTTTCCAAAAAGGTTCCAAAAATGGAATTCCCTGAATTTTATTCAGATAAATGAATCAAAACTTTACATGGGGACTTTAATCCTAAACCCAAGTGTTTGGCAGAGAATTGGAACAGAATCAAATTTCATCCCTTGCTATTTGTCTGGCAATAGAAGTGTGATGTGGTTCAGGTCGCGTGAACTGCTGAGTATCCGACCAAAAGCAACAGGGATTGGGAGGGATCGGGAATAAAACAGATAAACTTAAAATTTTTAAACAAACACAGAAAATGTAGATTGAACTAATCAAAATCCTATCAGTTACTTCATCCAAGTATCCAATCAAAGTCCAAGAACACAAATTAGAGACCTTCCGTTTTTCACTCATTTAAAATCGATTAAAAAAACAAAATCCTAAGTCCTAAGGAAGAAATTGCACTTCCTCAAACTGGAAGTGGCAGGCGGCGGTGAAGGGGGCGGACCGGCGTCGGCAGTCAAGGGAGAGAGGGCGAGGCAGAGAGCAGCGAATGGAGACTGAGAGTATAAAAATGATTCAGATAATCAAATCCTAACCATTACTTGAATTAGAGAAATAACTAATTAGCAGAAGAAATTGCATTACACACTTCAGTGGTGAGCTAGTGGCATCGACTGGGCACCGAATGGGCAGTGGTCAAGGCGGCGTCGACTGGTTGAGGAAAGAGCCAGATAGTGCCTGGCGGTCGGAAGAGAGAGAGAGTGTAAAGGGAGGACCTTGAATTGAGGAGAAACAGAATGGGAGCAGAGTGAGGACCAAAGAGGACTTTGATGTTAAATCAAAACCCAGCAAAAAAAATACCAATTTGCACCTAAGGGCGATCATTTTCAACCACACAATTTTTTCAAATAATACCCATGTTTTCGGCTAAAGGATTGGAAGCCCATTTTCCCATAAACTTTGGATCGATCCAAATTTAATGCACATTGGATCAAGCCGATCAAATTTTAATTTTCCGTTGAAAACTTTTTTTACGAATTCAAAATCCAAGCTTCATAGGACCATAAGCAGAAGAAGCTCTAGCACCCTGCCAGAGAAAGAGGTGATCCAAGCAATGCCCCCAAATCATGCAATTCTTCAGGGCAATTCTCCCCTTGGAGCCCGTTTTCCAAGTCATTGGCATCTTCCCCTCTTTAGGAGAAACGTTAAGAGGTGATCATAGAGAAATCGACAATGTTGCCAGATCGTCCTTCTTCGGTGGGAAGTTACACGGGGGTAAGCACAGGAGGATTAGCTCCTTCAACAAGAGCTTATGAATCAGTACTTTTGTTTTGGGGCTCAAGGTCTGGTTGTTGAGGACTCTGTTACAAACAGATTGGCAAATCACAGTAGAGGAAAGGAGGAAAGGACTGCCAAATAGTTTAGTTCATTGCTATTGAATTTTTCGGTAAATTCTTACAATTATGAAAAGTTGATGCTTTCTCCATTGCCATTTTCAGTTCTTGTCAACAATGAGATGAATACAACAATACAAACTCTTCTCTCTCATTCAAGGGGCATCTCAATTATTCCCTCCGTTTCAAATTTATTAGTCATGTCATTTTAGAAAAGTAAGGAAAAATTAAGGTGAATTAAAAAAATTAGTTCATGATAAAATGTCTAACATATCTCTTTCTCAATCTCCAATAAAATTGCATGTCTCTCTTTGCTTTTTCTCTCTCCTCTCCCAGTTTCCTAATCTCACATTACTTTCATTCTCTCTCATCCCCTTCCTCGATACAATATCCCAGAAGCCTGTTATCTCTCTCAGAATACTCTCTTTCTCTCTTCCCTGATACTACTATCTTTTTCTCCCTGGTTTGGTTTTCTCTATCTCCTCTGTGTATCCTTTCTATCTCTATCTCCTTTCCCTTTCCATCTTCATGTAAATTTACTCCAAATTTCCATCAAATTGAAGCTCACAAATGTTTTTTTGGCGCACCAGAACATTAGAAACAAATTGGCTTTAGCTTGTTGAAAAAATGTACAACACCTGACTTGTTTTGAGACTTATATTTAAAAAGAAACAATGGTAGAGGCAAAGCCTTGCATTCACAAGGTTGTATAGCACTAATAGGAAAAGAATAATAGGAATGAATTTCAAAGGGAACAATGGAAGAAGCAACGCCTTGTGGTCAAAGGGTTGTGAGATAATTAGACGGATTTTTGCCGAAATTTTAAAAGAAAAATCTTTGAACCCATTTTTCAGCGTGGAAGATTAACTCTTTGACGATTCAAGGAAGCACTTGGGAGGAAAGGAACGGAACAAGCAAAACTAGAAACAAATTAGCTTTAGCTCGTTTAAAAAATGAACAAAGCCTCACTTGTTTAAGGCTTATAATTCAGACGAAAGAATGAAAGAAGCAAAGCCTTGCACTCAGAAGGCTGAATAGCAATAATAGGAAACTAATAATAGGAACGAATTTCAATGGAAACAATGGAAGAAGCTAAGCCTTGAAGCACAAGGCTCTGGGCAATAATAGGAAGCGAATAAAAAAATTGTTTTAGCCTGTTTTTTAGCACGAAAGACTATTTCTTTGATTAATCAAGGAAGCACTTGGGAGGAAAGGAACAGAAAAGGCAAAACTAGAAACAAATTAGCTTTAGCTCGTTGAAAAAATGAACAAAGCCTCACTTTTTAAGGCTTATAATTCAAACGAAAAATGAAAGAAGCAAAGCCTTGCACTCACAAGGCTGTATAGCAATAATAGGAAAAGATCATGCAACACCACAAACAAATTGCTTTAGCTTGTTTAAAAAGAAAGAGAGTCACAGTTTCTTTGAGGCTTATAATTCAAACAAAAGAATGGAAGAAGCAAAGCCTTGCAGTCAGTATAGCAATAATAGGGAACTCATAATAGGAACGAATAACACGGACGAATTTCAAAAGACACAATGGAAGAAGCTAACCCTTGAGTGTATAGCAATAAAAGGAAACGAATAATAGGAACAAATTTCAAAGGAAAAAATGGAAGAAGCTAACCCTTGTTGTCACCAAGCTGTAAGGCAATAATAGCAAACAAATAATAATAGGAATTTTATCCAAACTTTAAAGAAAATGTTTTAACCCATTTTTTAGCTTGGATGAGTAATTTTTAATGATTCAAGGAAGCACTTGGGAGGAAAAGCACAAGCAACACTAGAAACAATAGAAACAAATTCGCTTTAGCTTGTTGAAAAAATGAATAAAGCCTCATTTTTATTGAGGCTTATATTTCAAACGAAAAACCGGAAGAAGCAAAGCCTTGCAGTCACAAGGCTATATACCAATAATACGAAACTAATAATAGGTACGAATTTCAAAGGAAACAATGGAAGAACCTAAGCCCTACAATCACAAGGATTTTAGACAATATTAGGAAACAAATAATAATAGTCGATATATTTTAGCCAAAACTTATATAAAAAAACCCGTTTTTGAGCTTAAAAGATTAATTCGTTGTTCAATAAAGGACGCACTTGGGAGGAAAAAAGCACGCAACATTAGAAACAAATTGGCTTTAGCTTTTTGGAAAAAGAACAAAAGCCTCACTTTTTTAGGCTTATATTTCAAAAGAAACAATGGAAGAAGCAAAGCCTTGCAGTCACAAGGCTATATAGCAATAATAAGAAACGAATAATAGGAACAAATTTCAAAGAAAACAATGGAAGAAGCTAAGCCTGGCAGTAGGGATATAAAAGCAAACAAATAATAATAGAAGGACTTTCGCCCAAACTTTAAAAAAAAAAAAAAAAAAAGCTTTTACCCCTTTTTGAGCTTGGAAGATTCATTCTTTGATGATTCAAAAGGAAGCACTAAAAAAAGAGGCAACACAATAAACAAATTGGTTTTAACTTGTTGAAAAAATGAACAAAGCCCCACTTTTCTTGAGGCTTATATTTCAAAAGAAACAATGGAAGAAGCTAAGCCTTCGAGTGCATAGCATGAATAGGAAATGAATAATAGGAATGAATTTCTAAGGAAACAATGGAATAATCTAAATAATAATAGAAGGATTTTTTCCCAAACTTTTAAAAAAAGGTTTGAGCCGAGCGTGAAATATAAATTCTTTGACACATCCAAGAAGCCCTTCGGAAGAAAAGTGGAGGAAACACTAGAATCAAATTTGCCTTAGCTTGTTGCCAAAATAAACTAAGCCTCACTATTTTTAGGCTCATATGCCAAAGAAAACAACAGAACAAATGGATCAACAAGATGAATAAAAATGTTATTGCCCGTTTTCGAGCAACGAAAATGATTTCTTTGGCAATTCCACAAGGAGGCACAATGAACTCGATAGACAATATGCCTTTTCTATAAATAGATCAAGCCACATGTTTACGTAGGGTTTATGCTTTGAAGAAAGAACCCAAACAAGAAGACTAGAAAAAATAGGCCTTCTATACGATGAAGTTGACTCCTTTGGCTATTTTGTGAGCCACTTTGGAAAAAAAGAAATCGAGAGAATTTTCAAAGAAAAAGCTAAGCCTTGGAGTCGGATGGCTTGATAGGAAAAGAATGAAACATGCACGGGGAGGAACAACGGCGACTTCGGGCACTCAAGATGGTCCTTTGGCAAATTGGTGAACTAGTTAGGAGGTAAGGATCGTGAAGATGTTTTACGGCAATAATAGGAAATGGATAATAGAAGGACATTTGCCTTGCCTTAAGGGAAAAAAAAGGTTCTAGTCCGTGTTTGAGCTTAGAAGATGAATTCTTTGACGATTCCTCAAAGCCCTTCGAAGGAAATGCATAGGCAACACTATGAACATATTGACATTTTTAGCTTGTTGCAAAAATATAATAAGCCTCACGTTATGTTATCGAGGCTTATATTTGAAAGGAAGAACTCAAAGAAAAGAACCAATATACTTGGTTAGGTCAAGGTCTTTAATTTTAGGAGTATGTTTCTTTTGACCATTTCATGTGCCGGTTTGGAGCAAGAAAGGTTTTAGAGGATATGTAGGGATAAAGAAAATGAATAAAAAGTACGGAATTTCACATCTATTCTAACGGCAACGCATAATTAAATTGAAAAAAATTCACACAAGCCAACACTATAATGTAAAAAAACTAGTAAAAGATCACGAACTACCCCTCAGATTGTACAGCTCAAAAATTCCAAAATTCCAAAATTCCATAACTATACCCCACCGAAACCCACCCAAGATCAATCATAAGCAAAAACCCATGTTTGAACATGAATAAACAATAATACACCACCAAACAAACACCATTTTCAATAACTATTCATGTTTTCTAAGCAAACAAAAACGCAAACCATAATCAATAATCACAGAAAAATCTTCATAGTCAATGAAAGTTCAAAATGCTATAAATTAAAAAGCTTGAACGAATTACTAGACACAGATTTATACAGAAATGGGAGAAAACGCAGTAAAACTCGACAATTTGGAAAAGCGGATAGAGCAAGAGTGGGTACCAAAGAAGGGCTTGGGTTTGACACAAGGATTGAGCTGATTACACCAACCAAGGCGGTAAGACTTGTTAGAGCACCGTGAATTCAACCGGTTGACTGGCCTTCTGTAAGTACGGCGTCCTCCAGGAGCCCCGCCCCTGACCTGACCTTCTGCAACTCAAAGAAAAGGAACGATATACTTAGTTAGGTCAAAGTCTTTAATTTTAGGAGTATGTTTCTTTTGACCATTTCAAGTGAAAGTTTGGGGCAGGAAAGGTTTTAGAAGATATTTAAAGATAAAGAAAGATGCATCGTGTGAGTCCAGCATTCAAGAAAGTACTGAATTCCAAATCTATTCTAACGGCAATGCATAATTAAATTGAAAAAAAAAATTGCACAAGCCAACAACATAATGTAAAAAAAACTAGTAAAAGATCACGAATTAGCCCTCCAATAAAGAAGTATATATCAAAGTGTACAGCTACAACATTCCAAAATTCCAGTACTCCGCCGGAACCCACCCAAGATCAATCATAAACAAACACCCATCATTGAATACGAATAAACAATAATACACCACCAAACAAACACCATTTTCAATAACTATTCACGTTTTCTACCCGTTGTAGTGTAGGGAAATAACTCATTCTATCAGAAGTTCAATACTAAACCATCAGTAAATCATCAACTCAAACTATTTAACCAGAGATTAAACTGAACATAAAAAAAACATAAAATCAAAACATTAACTTCGACAATAGTAAATCCAAGCAAACAACGTGCGATTATAACTACTAACTCATGACCAACAAATCAGATTCGGGAAAGACAAAAACACTAAACAAGAGCAGCTATAACTGAATCAAAATCAAACTAACAAATTGAAAGTGCAAAAATTGTCAAATTATACCACCAAATTCGAATGTCATTTATGCAATTCCAAAACTCACAGTCCAAATTCGAACAATCAATTGCCCAGTTCCAGCTACGCAAACCAACAATCCAAAATCGAACCCTGAATTCGGCAAAATCCCAAAATCGAAAATCGAAAGCTAAAAACTTGAAACTCAAGAGCTAGAAACTAAAATCTGAAAACTAATTACTGAATTTTTGAGAAGCTAAACCAATATTCGAAGAAACTAAAACTAAAATTTGAAGAACAAAAGCTAAACCTAAACTTAGACCTTGGCTTGGCTCCGGTCTGTGACACCTTCGCCCCGTTGCTCTGTCTCGCTGCCGTCTTTTAAAGCCTCGGTCTCCTCTTATTCTGCTCTTCTAGCTTCGTTGTAGATGGAGATGGGGTTCTTTCGTGCAGCGATTGGGACCGAAAAGGAGAGGGAGATGAGATGGGGGATGGGCTTTGGATTAGGGCTTCGGTGAGGGTTACAGCATCACGAGGAGGAGAGATTGAGGGGGAGTGCAGATGGGTTTGGTGTCTTCGGATCTGCACTGATGGAAGGACGCCGAGGAAGAGATGAAAAAGATGAAGGGAACCGTGTCTCTTGTGCCGTGAGGTGTGAGAGGTGCAGCTTGGAGAGGAGTTTTGACGCTTTAGGGTTTAGGGTTTCGTGGATGGTGAAGACGCCCAGAGGAGGGAGGAAAACGGAAAGGCTGGGCATTTTGCTTGTGATTTTAGGAAAAAAATTTTCTACCCCATTTTTGACCTTGGAAGTCCTCGGAAGGAAATGCATAGGAAACACTAAAAACATATTGACTCATGCTTATTGCAAAAATGTACCCAGCCTCATGCTATGTTATGTTAGCGAGGATTATATTTGAAAGGAAAAACTAAAAAAAAAAAAAAAACAGTTAATAAACTTAGGTCAAAGTCTTTAATTTTAAGAGTATGTTTCGTTGACCATTTCATGAGCCGCTTTGTAGGAAAGGTTTTAGAAGATATTTAGGACAAAGGAATGAATTGTGGGAGTCTAGCATTCAAGAAAGTATGAAATTTCAAATCTATTCTAATGACAATACATAATTAAAATGAGAAAAATCACACACAGGCCAATAATATAATATAAAAAATAATCGAGTACAAGATCACGAATTAGCCCTCTAATAAAGAAGTATTATTAGATTGTAAAGTTATAAAATTCCACGATAACCACCATGCAAAATCAATCATAAACAAGCACCCATGTATGAACATTAATAAACAATAATAACTATTCAAACAATAATAAGCAATAAACAATAAAAACTCACACGCAGGCCAATAACAATAATACGTAATGAAAATTACAGATCCGAACCCAAACAGAGACACAAACCATACAATCATAATTAGGTAAAAATATTCAGTCATTGAAACTTCGAAAATTTGCAAATTCAAAAGGTTGAACGAATGATTGGGTACAAATTTACTGAGGAAATGGGAGAAAACGCAGAAAAAAATCAACACAATTTAGAAAAGCGGATAGAGATAGAGTGGATACCGGAGAAGGGCTTGCGTTTGACACAAGGATCGAACCGGTTACACCAACCAAGATGGAAAGACTTGCTGGAGCGACCGTGACTTCCACCGGGTGAAGAGACTCCAGTTCCCGACCTCGAATTTTCTAACGAACTCACTAAGCACAACGTCCTCCATGGGCCCCCGACCCGACACACCGCATCTTTGCCTTCACCGTCGTAATTAAGTTTTCGTCGACTTAGCGGTGGCGCCTTCAAAGGTCATCGGGAAAGGTTGGGAGCCATCGGCTTGATCGGTGCTCGCTAATTACTGAGAAGAGGATGATTTTGGGGGAAAGGGTTCCGGATCGGGGAAAGGGTTGGGACTAATGAAGGAGATAATAGGGTTCGAGCCGTTAGGGTTTCGGCCGAGATACGCGCATCGTACATATAAGGTACCGTATTCCACCGTCCTAGTGTCGCTGTGTTTCTTTAACGGTAATATTTATGGCGGTGGATTGGGTTTAATGCTTGGTGGATTGAGTTTAACGGTAATATTTATGGTGGGTTGGGTTTAACGAGTAATATTTATGTTATATAGGCTCTTAATTTATTTTGTTTTTTCTATTTTAAAGTCAATGAGACTAAAAGATAGTGTCTGCCATGCTTGTGGTAAAGGAAAAATGTAACAGATTGGATTTTCTTTGAAGATTTTATTGTAATTGAATTTTTTTAATTATGATAATTGACAAATATAAATCCTTGATATAAAAAAAAAATTAATCTAAACCATTTATTTTGGTGTCATGCGACTTATTCAATTGGTTATTTTTTATTTCTCTCCCTTTCATACTCGACTTTCATGATACACATCTCGCTAGTTATTTTTGTCGTCTTTGCTTGTGTTATCCATCGAGACACTCTTTCTTCCCAAAACGTATACTTGAAGCACGGAAAGAAGTAAATTGGTTAGAGTTATTTTTCTTTTTCTCATTTTATTTCATTTCCATATCCAATTTCAAAATCGAGTTTCTCAACTCCGAAATTTATGTAATTGACTTTGCTTTGCTTACTTTGTGTGGGAGTTTCGAATTTGGTGTTGAAATACCATGTTATTGGCTCAAAGTTCAAATCTATTCCCTTCCCTTGGTTCATTGTTTGGCTCGATTTGTACACCCATTTTAGTTAGGCTACTTTATTCTTTAATCTTACTTCTTGTCAATATATTGAGTAAAATATGCAACTGGTGTTCGTTATCTCCATTAATGGAGAAGAAGACATGGGTTGAACTTCATCGGTTTTGTTGATTTTTTTATTCAATTAATAGGCAATGAATTCTCCATCAATGTCGTGAAGCGAATTCAAAACCCCAAATCATTGAAATAGGGAAAGTAGGGAGGAATGTAAAACACAAATAAATGATGGAAGGATCATAATAGGAAAAGAGAATAATACCCAAATTTGAACACAAATCTTGCCGAATTCGATCGCCTCCGAACAATCACTTCCATTAAACTCTCACACCACGCCCGAGCCATCGTCGGATTAATTGAACGATATTTGGCTTAATTGTTCAATTCAAATTAGAATTGGTGCATTGAGTAACTCCACGAAGTTTCAATAATTGAAGAATATGAGCTACTTGGTTCAAAACCAATAGAGTTTTCAGTGGACTCAAATCTAACATTGACACTTGTTAATAGGCCGAAATTGTGTTAGTTTTCGAAGTGAAATTGCTAACGACACCTTTCATTGCTCACCCCTCCTTCATAATTTCACTTTTCGGGGTTTTATTATAGAGAATTCTCGAATTGAAAATTTATTTTGCATCGAATGGCGTCGTTTACTCCTTTAGACGTGTTTACGTGCTATTGTTTGTAAACTATATGGTGTAATGTGAGTTAAATCATTAATTTAAAGGATTCATATTTGTGTTACGATATATTGTATATCGTTTAGTACCTTTGAATGGCTATGTGAGCCAACTGTCTAGTTAGCTTAGGAGATTTAGTTATACTTTTGTCATCTACCGTTTGAGTTGGAATCGAGGGATATTGTATATCTTTTATGCAGGTGTAGACTGCGAGCTCGGCGAAACTCGACAAAAATTTTCAAAGGGAATCAAAGTAATGGATTTTTTATAAAAAAATTAGCCTTGTTTTATAACCAATTTAACTTGATCAAGATTGGATACCTAAAAATAACCAACCTAGGCAGTCGGAGTGCTACAAGATTGTATCGGAGCATGGTCCTGGAACCACTAACCCCTCGCTCCCTACCCGGACACCCCTCTTCCGAAAAAAAGGGAAAAAACACTAACGAAGATGCACTATCTTAGGTTCCGTTCCGGTTCCGTGGTCCGGTCGTCATCTAGCAAGAGAGAATTCTACGAGTGCTTGCTAATAAGAAGCAAGAGTCTAACCTCCAAAGCAGAGCTCCCAAGCACACAGGAATATTAAAGCGCCATTGCTGAAAGTCAAATCATTTGTCTCCAAATCTTGACTACTCGCGAGTGCTTGAAACTCTAGTGGTGATAATTTTCATCTCGAGAATATTTGATTGATTATCGGCCACATCCACTACTTGAGCCTCAGCTCGAGTTCCGGGGATGCTGGACCTAGAAAAGGGGGTGTCATGATGGATTCAAACTAAGTAAAACAATGGGCACAACACAAGAATACTACCTTATTGTGCGAGACAACAGACCTCTTGATCAACTAATAACCATGACTCGGACCTAAACCCCGAACCCTATATCCTATACCCTAAGCCCTAAACCCTATACGCAAAACCCTAAATCCTAAACCTTAAACTCTAAACCCTAAAACCTTGAACCCTATATCCTATACCCTAAGTCCTAAACCCTATACGCTAAACCTTAAACCGTAAACCCTAAATCCTAAACCTTAAACTCTAAACCCTAAAACCCTAAAGCCTAAACTCTAACCCCTAAACCCTAAATCCTATTCTTAAATCTTTCAAAGTAATTCCAAAATAGTTCTCCATCCATCTAAATAAATTAATTGATTTCATTCCTTAGCCTCATAGTTTTACCATTCAGGAAATATTTTCGCAAAAATATTTTAACAAAGTCATCCCAAATAAAAATAGACTTAACAGTTAAATTATATATCCATCTTTTAGTATCATCTTTTAAAGCAAAAGGAATTAATCCTACACCTCATCTAAAATGTGGTTTATAAAATTTGTTATATTCATGTAATTGTATTTTCTTATTTGATTCTAAATGTTTGTACTTATTATTTGTATTTTTTATACCAAAAAACCACGATTTTCTACTCAAGAAACTATAGCTACAAGATGATTAAAATTTGACCCCATAGAGACTAATTAAAGAAAGAGCCATGATGCCCTATACCCTAAACCTTAAACCCTAAACCCTATACACTATTCTTAAATCTTTCAAAATAATTCCAAAATAGTTCTCTATCCATTTGAATAAATTGATTAATTTCATTCCTTAGTCTCATAGTTTTACCGTTCGGGAAATATTTTCTCAAAAATATTTTAACAAAGTTATCCCAAGTGAAAATAGAATTAATAGTTAAACTATACATGCATCTTTTAACACCATCTTTTAAAGCAAAAAAATTAATCCCACTCCTCATCTAAAATGTTATTTATAAAATTTGTTATATTCATGTGATTGTATTTTCTTATTTGATTTTAAATGTTTGCACTTATTATTTATATTTTTTTATACCAAATTTGTTATATTCATGTAATTGTATTTTTTTATTTGATTTTAAATGTTTGTACTTATTATTTATATTTTTCATACCAAAAAAACCACGATTTTCTAACACAGAAACTATAACTAAAAGATGATTATGTTGCCAATAGAGACTAATTAAAGAAAGTCATGATGCACTAAACAAAACCTAATTTAGTTCCCTTCAACTGATTTACTGACTTCATCATTGGTCTCCCATTTCTTATATTTTGTGTGAATATGTTGCAAATTTATGAAGGTGGTGTCAAAAAACAAATCAACAATTTTTAGCATGTGTTTCGTTTTTGTCGGGGGATGGGAAGCCTTATCCTTATAAGCATTTGTCGTGTTAGAAAACCAAGGAACATTTTAAAAAACATATAGAAAATAATTGCATTGCTAATGAAAGCATAAAACATACTCCCTCCATTTTGTATTACCCCTGAGCTTTTAAAGGAATGCTAATGTGGAGTCAAGTTAAAGATAAATTAATGACTAAAAAACCAAAATATCCTAGAATTTTATTAGAAATGAGAAAAGTTATGACCAAGAATATAAGCTGTAAAAGCAAGATATATAAATAAGCCGTACTAGCATGATATATGCTCGATACATAAACCTTTGTTTATGACATAACTTACATCTCCATCCCAAAGCAATAACAAAACAAGCCAAGTAGCAAATTCAAATCTATTTTCGCCATTTGTCAATTTCATTTGATGCTACTACAATCAACTTCTTCGTGTTCACAACAAGCTCGTCAACCAATGCAGCCATCTCATCTCTGAGATATCATACGAAAAATGAGCAACATAGATCAGTGCAATCTAGAGAAAATAAAATTCAAAATATAAGCATTTGCGGGATGAAAGTGTATTTGACAATTGTGCATTTGTTCTGTCATACACTTCACAAATATCACAAAGTGGTTGATTTTCGCCACTCTTAATGTTATCCTAAGATCGGAAGTTAAGACACTTTTTTCTCCAATAAGCAACAGGGAATGAAACCTTTGGATTCACTGTGGTGACCCAAAAACAACGGCATCAAATGCCTTTCAAAATCAAGTGCAATCATGGCCACTCACCTATAGGGTGGGGAACATCAAAAGTCCATGATTACTGCTCAAGCTAATCTTTGATGCCAACCCCACAAAATTTAGCAAAGCTCTTCATGATTCTTCTGGTGATAAAACTCTTAAGTCCGGATGGCATGACTATGGTTTCCTTGAGGCTTATTGGTAGACCCTTAGAGTCAATGTTTTGATAATGTTCTCCGAGTTTTTTTACCACCGGGAAATTTTGTCTTGTCTCAATACTATCTTCACTGGCCTTATTCCTACCTAAGAAACAAAATGCTCAGAATATTAGACTACCGACCTATTAGTTTGGTTGGTGTTTGCAAGTTGAGTTTGAAAGTGCTAGCAAATAGATTAAAAGCTTCACCATGGCTCTAACATGAGAATCAGAATGCCTTTGTTGGGCGGCGCCAATTTTTTGATGCAATTCTTATTGCTAATGAGCTTCTTGATTCTAGGACTGAATGATGGAAGCCAGGGGTTATTTATAAATTGGATATTAAGAAGGCTTATGATCACGTCAATTCAGAATTTATCATTTATGTCATGAGAAGAATAGGTTTTGGGGAGAGTGATTGCTTGGATTTTTCAGAGCATCTAACTTCCTTTACTGCTTGTAAAGTGTGACCAGTTCACCCTCAAAGTTCTTCACTACCTTTTGAGGTCTTTGTCAGGGGACCATTGATCTCTCTTCTATTTATTTTGGTTATGGAGGTTTTTACAAGGATGTTTCACTCAGCTTCTACAATTTTCTGAGTGCCGGAGGATTTCCACTACAATGAATTATTTTCTGTTTTCGGATCATACCATTTTATTTTGTGATGATGACCATGAGCACATAGTGAACTTTCGGTGCATTCTTGTTTGGTCTAAAAGTCAATTTAATTAAAGGCTCAATGTTAAACCTCGTATTTATCGGTTTTTAAGGCATTATTTAACCCAATTCCGTGATGATTTCAATGATATTTATTCAGTTTTGCGTTGGATTATGCTCAATTTCTCTTTATCGTCACCTAAGCTCGTAAATCTTTTTATTACAGTGTTTTTGGGCTTAAATTACGGAGATTCGACGAAAATTTGATGAAAAGCGATCAATGGGCCTAAAAGGAGGCAAGAAAGAAGCCTAAAACACATCAAGTGAAGTTGCATGGCCAACTGTGCGGATCATCGGGCGAAGGGCTCGAAGTCAAGGAAGGCCACACGGCCCCTCGTGCACACCTTGCACGGCCGTGCGAGAAGTTATGAAAGTTGAAGTCGCGCATGACCTACCGTGCCAAAGTTGCACGGCCCGGCAAAAGAGGCAGAAAGTTCAGGCATTTCGCACAGCCTACCGTGCACGGCCGTGCGACAACTCCGCACGGGCGTGCGACATCTGTTTTGGCGACTTTATAAGCGATTTTTGTTTAGTTTTTTTGTAGTTCTTTTCTCCATCAATTTTTAGGGTTTCTAGGGTAGTTTCCAGCCGTCAAATCCCTTTAGATTAAAATTTAAGACTTTGAATTTTTGAAGATTAATTTGAATTCAAGCATTCGGATTTCTATTCGGTAATTCTTAATTCTCTCTCTTTATGTTTGCTTTTTGCGATTTCTCTATAGTTTTCATGTTTATATTCATTGAATCTTGTCAATTGTTTAGTATCATGTTTAGTGCTAATTTCTCTGCTTAGGTTGGGATTGATCCCTATTATGCCTTGATAATCATGAATTGAGTACCAATTCAATTGTTCTATGCTTGTTAGGTTAAAATTCATTTCGCTCATCACTTTTTCATTGATTGCCTCGAAAGAGGACTCATATGCTTTTATTAAGGTTTTGTGAACATCGAAAGATGAAACTCACCTAGAATAATGTTGTGAACGATTAGAACTTCAATATGAAAATAATTAAGGTTCCAATCGGAGCTTGTGAGATGCATTCTTTGTAATTTTGCTCTTTATTAATAACATGAAAATAGGTGATTAGATTGTGCCAAATTAGGCTCGACCTTTGAAAGTAGGCGAAGATAGGCTTAATTGGTGTCTCCCCTTCTAAACTGCTAGCATAGACAAATCTCAAGCGATATTCGATGTTGATTTCTTACATTGTAGTGTGATTAATCCCAATCTAAGGCTTGTCATTCATTGATCTCTCTTAGTTATTTTGTTTTTAGTTGAATCCAAAAATCAAATCACTGTTTTTACCTAGATTAGAGTTTTTACCTAGATTAGAGTTTTTAGGTGGATTTAGTATTTGAAAGCGAGTTCCTCGTGGACACGACCCGTACTTGCCGGTTCCTAGCTACAGCTACGACTACACCTACACCGTGCACTTGCGATATTATTCCCTAACACTCAATCATCCCCGTCAACAAGTAGATAACATTCATTTGCTTACCGAAGTTTTAGGCTGGTGCATTGAGTCTCTTCCCGCTTCATACCCCGGGGTACCTCAACCAAAATTTAAAGAGAGAAGGCTTTTTGAGCGGAAATCAAAGTACCTTTCCGGAGGAGATAGGCAACTTTTATCAAGAGTGTTCTTTCTACCATTCCTACTTTCTTCTTGGTTCCTTCGTTCGTGGCTTATAAGTTAGAAACAGTTCAAAGAAAATTTCTTTTGGGCTTTTTTGGATTGATCTTTAATGAGGTTTTGCTTGGAAAGTGGTCGTAGAGATTCATGAATGAGAAGAAAGGTGGTGGCCATTAAACATCGAGATGACAACTTAAAGGACGACTTCATCAAGACTACTTTTTTTTGGGAGGATGGGAAGTTTTGCTCTTCCTCATTTGAGGTGGCCAATTTTGTGGATAGTTTGTATTTTGGTCGTGTATAGTCTTTTGTAGAATGCTAGCTTTGCGTTCAATTCTTTTGTTCATCTTTTATTAAGATAATACTTTTTCCTTTTAAAAATAAGGGGTGAGAAAGATTCCTTCATCATTTTTCTTTTGAGGTTGACGTTGGCTCCTCTCGTCCTTTTGGCATGGCATGATCGGTGTTATGAAGATGCCCCGTTGGATTACCTTTTCCCCTCTGCATCTTTTTTGCTATAGTTTGGTCGCCAATTTTCATATGAGAAGCCTTCATTGATGATGACACTATTCTTAGCTTCTTTTATAAACTTAACGGGGTTACTCTTAGAGATTCCTCCGACATGGCTAGATGAGATCTCACTTCTAAAGGGTTTAAACCATCAAGTCTTTCTATTTCCATCATCCTCTCAGTTCAGCATACCTCATACGTTCAACTTCCTTGCAAGCTTATTTTAACCTGCAATAATTTATAGAGGGTTCAAATTTTGGTGATCAGTTGTTCTTTACACATCTATGTGTAAAGCTGGTTTGGAATCTCCTAACCATTTGTCTGTTGCATTGACTTTTTGCTAGAGCTGTTTGGGACCATGCTTTAGTTGTGAGGGCGTTTCTTATGTTACTTCAAGCTATTAGAAATCATCTTGTAGCTTGGGATGGTTTCTTTAGGAGAAAAGCTAAAAAGAAGAAAGCCTTTCTTTGGTGCGTAATGAGATTGATATTTTCTGGCAGTAAAGGCCTAAGCAACATCGGATTGAAGATGGTGATCACAACACCATTTTTTTTCACCAGGTGGCCAATAGCAGAAGAAAAAGATGGTGAGCTCCATGAGGTTGCTTCTTTTTGAGAAGTGCCATTGTTCATTTCTATGAAAATCTTTATCATGAAAATCAGCCATCAAAGGCCATTTCTGGATGGAATTTCTTATGATTCCATTAGTCTTGACAATGCCAAGGAACTTGAAAAGGATTTCACGGAGGATGAAGTATGGAAGGCCCTCAATGACTTAGGTAAAGAGAAAGCTCCAGGGTCTGATGGTGTCAATATAGCATTTTATCAATATAGCTCTAGGGCCTTATGGTTTCAATATAGCATTTTTTCATCATCGTTGGAGTATTGTTAAGGGGGAGAGTATGGGTTTTTTGGTGACTTTAATGAGAGAGTCATTTTTGAGAAAAATCTTAATGCCACTTTTGCCAAGTTGATCCCCTCCCTAAAGTGGCTGGTGTAGATAATATAACGAATTTCAGGCCCATCAGTTTGGTGGGGAGTGTGTATAAGATTCTTGCAAAAAGTCCTTGCTTCAGGGTTGAGGAACGTTGTGGTTAAGTTGTTAGCCCTAACCACCAGGCCTTCCTTCTTGGTCGTTAGATTTTAGATGCTTCGTCGATTACAAATGAGTGTATTGATTCTTATATCAAATCTGAGCAACTAGGTATTATTTTATAAACTTGATATTGAGAAGGCTTATGATCATGTCTCTTGGAGCTTCCTCTTAGCTACTCTCGAAAAGATAAATTTCCCTAGGAAGTGGAGGAATTGGGTGTCCTTATGTATTTCCACTGTTTCTCTGTCTTGATTAATGGTGAAGCTTCTGGTTATGAAGAGTCTTTGCAAGTTGGTGAACAAAACAATTGAGGTGGGTTTCTTAGATGGTTTTTCTATTGGTAACTCTTTCTGTGAGGGTTTATTGATTTCCTATTTGCTTTTTTCCGATAATACCCTCATTTTTTTGTGATATCCTCATTTGGTAAGCCTGATGACAGCAATTTGGATTATTTGAGGTGCATCCTTTTACTTTTTGAAGCTATATAGGGACTAAGGGTCAACTTAGTTAAATGAGCACTTATCCGCATTGGTAAGGTTCCACATATTCAATGCTTAGCCAAGTCCTTCGGTTGCAAAGTTGATAATCGTCCTTGTTCTTATCTTGGTCTTCCTCTGGGTGCTTCTCATAAGCTAGTGGTTTGGGACCTTGTTGTGGAGAGGTTCCACAAGAGACTAGTGGGATGGAAATCTAAGTTGTTGTCTACAGGGGATAGAATGACGTTGCTCAAAAGCCCATTATGTAGCCTACCCATCTACTTCCCGACTTTATTCACCATCCTAGCTAGTGTTGCTAGTCGTTTAGGGAGAATCATGAGAGATTTCCTGTTGAATATTACCGATGCCACTATGGCATCGATTCGGTCAAATGGGATGATGTTCGTCGTCCTAAGCAAGATGGAGGGCTTGGCATAAGGCCTCTTCGTAAGATGAATGAAGCTTTGAAGACCAAGTGGCTTTGACGGTTTGCAAAATAGGATCATGCTTTGTGAAAAAATGTGATCAAGGCAAAGTATGGGGTTGATGATATGGGATGGTAGAGCAAGAAGCATGTATCTGCCCATGGGTGAGTGTTTGGAAATCTTAGGAGGTTTTGATTACTAATCATTTGGTAGTGCATTTTAACATAAAGAATCACCACCCAATGTGTTGTTATGGCATGTGATGTATGGTATGGCAATCGACCTTTTAAAGCTCAATATCCGGCTCTTTTTCGCATGGCTCGTTTTAAGGATGTAACAATGTAAGAAGTGGTTTCATCGGATGGTAACACTAACCATTGAAATTTACATTTTTTAGAAGTCCAAACGATTGGTAAGAAGATAACATTATAATTTATGAACTTTACTTGCTGACAAGGAGATTCTCCTCCAGGCAATGATGAGACTGTTTGGCCGCATGACAAGAGTTTTTGTTTCACTCGGTCTGATGCTTTAATTGGCTTCTGCTAAGTCCATTTGGAAGTCTAATGCTCTAACAAAAGTAAAGAGGATAACATTTGCAATTTATTGACCTGACTTGCTAACAAGGAGATTCTGCCTCATGGCAATGATGAGACTGTTTGGCTGCATGGCAAGAGTTTTTGTTTCACTCAATCTGATGCTTTGATTGGCTTCTGCTAAGTCCATTTGGAAGTCTAATGCTCTAACAAAAGTTTGTTTCTTTGCTTGGGTGGCTTGCTTAGGAAAGATTCCTACAGACATGTTCAAAAGAAAAGTTTTTTCAGGCCTAGTAGGTGATCTATGAGTTGTGAAAAGGAAGAAACAGTGGATCATTTCCTTGTGCATTGTCAGTGGGTTTCTTCTCTTTCGCATTTATCAGTCTTTTTGTGAGGGTTTGTTGAGTCCAACCATCTAGTGTCAAAGATGTTTTAGTGGCCTGGAGAGACTAATGAAGAAGAGTTGGGTTCTTTGAGTATAGAAAATGATTCCTTTGGTTATTCGGAGGCTACTTGAATTTAAAAGAGAGAAATCGACCGATTTTTGAGGTCAAAGCTTTGAAATTTCAAGATTTCAGGCTCTACTTTGTGAAAACGTTGTATAGTTGGAGTTTTGTACTTATTGAGATATAAATTTGAATTTTTGGATTTTTAGAATGTATTTAGATGAGAGTTTGAAGGCATAATATTTTTGTAAATGCCCCTTTTGTCCATGGGTGACATCCCCTTGGTGTCTCATCCATATATATTTGATTACTTGTCAAAAAAAAAAAAAAAGAAAGCCTTGCTACTTCCACATGCCATTTTTGAGAGCATTTGGTGTAAGAGAAAAAGTCTTCAAGGGAGTGAAGACATCTCTTCAACACTTAAAAGAATCTTATCAAGACTCTCTACTTTTGGAACAATGGAAAGGTTTGCCAATCTTTTTTGATATCGATATTGTAGATTTCGTGGAAAGTCTCCATGTTGAATGTATATAGTCCTTTTATAGGATGCTAGCTCTACATCCATTCTTTTGAGTGTGTGTGCGTATGGGTGTATCTTTTCCTTATAAAAAAATTAATAGTTGAAAATGAAGAATGATTTGGAAGGAGTAATGCATGTACAGAATCAGAATCACAGTCATCTGATATTAGCTTCTTCACATCATCTCACCATTAACATAGGGAAAAGACAAAGGTTCATTAATTAGATTTCAACATGAATGCTGGCAAGTAATGAAGCTGTAGACTTTGGACTTTTTTTTTTTGGGGGGTGGGGGTGGAGTATATCCAGATAGAAGTGCCTCTTAGGGTGAGAAGTAAAAAGAAAGCCCTTAAAGCTTGAGGGGAAGAGAGAGATATGACAAAGGATGTGGATAGTTTGATTAGACCTTGTGCGGCAAAAACAGGGCTGCTGATGGGTTTATGTCACCAGCTAGCTTGTCTGGTAGCCTCCAAGATCAATTCGAAAGGCTGCTGGCTTGGTCAAAGTTTGAGAAAAATTGGAAGTGCAAATTATATGCTTGGTGATGACGCCAAATGCCCTCCCACCCTCTCTTGAATCAAAATTTGTGGGCAGAGATGGGGATTCTCAGTTTCCACCCTAAAGATTAATTCACAGAGAGAGAGAGAGAGAGAGATGAAGCAAAGGGCATTGATGCAAGAAACAGAAAGCTCAAGTGAACTTAATAAACATAGCTGCCAAAAGATAATATAGATGTCCTAAATACAGTCACTCCCAAGAACCATCTCATGGGTAACACCAAAGTTGCCGAGTTCTTAATAAACTTTGCATTTTGTTCAAAAATGCCAAAAAGTTTCAGCGCTACTTTTAAATGCCCATTTAACTTGTTAGAGTATATTTAAAATGTCCATTAACTTGTTAGAGTACATATAAAATGCTACCCAATTACCGGTTAAAAGGTCAAACACTGACATACTTAAATACTTTAATAAAGTTCAATGGCATTTAAAGATAGCTCTAAAACTTTGTAGCATTTTTTAATAAATTGCAAAGTTTAAGGGAAACCTTGGCTAAGATCTTCAAAGTTACCACTACCAATTCAATTTCAACCTATAACAGAACCCAAATCATGGTACAAATATACCCATATCAAGTTAACCTGTTTGAATTGGGATTGTGAATTCATGGAAGTTAAAATTAAATGTCTCACTCTCACATATTGGCTCCAGTGCACCAGCAATCATGCGACTTTTCTCTGATCATTTTCAGACCTACTTAATCTGTGTAGTTAGATAAGGTTCTCTAACTAGAATACACCTCTTGTTTATGATTTCGTAAATTTATTACCTCATACCAATAATTAAAAGATACTTTTATTTCCCTTCCATTGATCTTGCATTTAGAGGAATATATTCCTATTTCGTGCTTCCATCTCATGGGTTCCTCAAAGTTTCGAACATCCAACTCTAATATATAGGCCCCATTTCCTAGAACCATACACCCCCTCAACAGGCCAAAAGAAGACGGATTTTGGAAACCTTTTTTATGGTTACCACCATGTGTAATATGGCAATAGAACAGAAATACAATCCTGAATTGGAATCTCATGCTTCTTTTGACACAGGCTTAAAAGGAGAAAGCAGAACAATTTGAAGCAAAAAGGCAAAGAAATTTGACAAATACGAAAAGCTGCACTTACTGAGATGGTAGGTATGACCCATGTGGAGGTCTTCTGATGTTAGAGTACCTCTTGTTTTCATCATAAGCAACACCTCTGCCAACACCGTATCCGAAACCCAAACCAACACCGCATCCAATACCAATTCCGAAACCAAACTGCAGCCCAGGAATTCCAGGTCCAAAGCCTGCGCCTAAAATTAAAAAATAAAATTAAGACTGAGAAAAGAACAAATTCAGATTCAAGGGAGTCATAACTATAATTGCAAATAATCAATTAAGAATATTTAAAAGGATTAAAACTTATCCTAACTAAAAACAACAAGGATATATGTTGTTTATGAAAAACCAAAGAAAGACTTATTAAAAGAGAATGAGTTTAAACTGAATTAGAAGGAATTAGAAATAAAACTAGAAGGTAGACTGGTAGAGTAATAACAACATAAGCACAATGATACTAGGAAATATTATATCACCTGCTGTTGCAACAAAGTGCACTTACACATGCATACTAAAAGTAGTAATTAGTGAACAACGCATTCAAACAAACATATGACAATTTGGTAGGACCATTTCCAACAGTTAATGTTTTGTAAAGGTGCTCAAATTCGATACATGGAACCAGTATCAGTTCCTAGTCTGTCCGGGACCAGGTCCAAAATTTCAGCACTTGATCTCAAGCCAACTACAACATTGGATTCATATTTTTAATTTTACACGTGGTGTTGCTTATCCCTATATTTTTAGGGAATTAACCATGGTGAGGAAGATCTAGATTTCAGCAAAGTCTTTAAACATTTATTCAAAAATAGGACCTGAGATGGAAAAAAATTGTTGAAAAGAGAGGAAAAGGGCACAGCAAAGAAGGAAGAAAAGATCTAAAATGGCTTCTACTTCAAAATACTAACTTCCTTCTCCAAACTCTCTTATTCCAACTCCAATTTATCCATTAGTTACTCTACCTGATGAGGGAGCAAGACTTGAAATTATCTGGAATTTCAATGCACCTTCACCGGTTCATGCCTTTCTGCTGAAAGGTAGAATCAACTAGCATTTCATCAAATTAAATGTGAGGGAATACTTATGATTTTGTGAAAACTATGAACCTGTTATCAAAATCACTTTCAAGTAGGGGTGAGCACGACCGATGGGTACCCTAGAACCGAACCGGAACCGGTCAAACGGGTAAGGGTAAGATTCCTAAAATTTAGGAACTGGTCAAACGGGTAAAGGTAAGGTTCCTAAAATTAAACCCCGGAACCGGAACGTGTAATCTGTTTAAATAGGTTACGAGTTCCGAGTACCTAGAACTTAGAACTCGGAACTGCAGGTACCGGAACCATTAATAAATTTTTCAGCATTTTCAGTTGAGGCCCAAATTTGATTTTCAAATATATGGCCCAAATCATTAGAAACCCTAATATTTCTCTCTCCTCCCTCATTTCTCTCTCCCTCCCTCATTTCGCTGCTGCCTACCTCTTTGGGTCGCCTCCTTCCTCCCAGTCCCACTCCCTCCTTCATTTAGCTGTTGCTACTTCTGCCCCCTCAGCTCTGGATCGCCTCCTTCCTTCAAGTCCCACTCCCTTCCTCATTCCGCTGCTGCTGCTCTCCTCTGCGTCGCCTCCTTTCTCCCAATACCAAGTCTCGTAGCCTTCCTCTCCTGGTCGCCTTGCTCTCTTCGTCGTCCTCCTCGCTGCTGCCACCCCACGCGAGCTTTTCTCTCTCTCCTACTACCAGTCTCTCCGTCGCGGTTTCACTCTCCTGGCCGTTGCTCTCTTTCCGGCAAAATTGGAAGATAAACCTCTATTCCTTCTAACTCGAATTCGTTAATATTTGCAGAAAACTTGTATTTATATATTAAGATGTTAAGATTTACTCTTGTGGTAAATAATATTTGGCTGTGAGGATTCGTTAATATTTACAAAAACTTTCGTATAATATCAATCTTTCCCCGCCTCCCATCAATGTTAAGATTTACTAAATATGATGTTTAAAAACTAATCACCATGAGAGCTCTGGATATCTTATTGCCAAGTGCAAGTATATTTTTATCATTTCAACACAGTTCATGAAAAGCTTGGCTGTTGATCTCATACGTCGTACTATAACTCTGTTTGTAAGCTTGTAAGGACTAGTTTTTTTTCTCATAAGAATAATGGCGTGAACAGGGTATTCGGAACCGGAACCGGAACCCGAGGTTCGAGTTCGAGTTCCTAAAATTCAGGACCGATCAAACAGGGTAAGGGTAAGGTTCCTAAAATTCAAGAACCGGTCAAACGAGGGTAAGGGTAAGGGTAAGGTTCCTAGTTTTGGGACAAGGTACCCGGAACCGCTCACCCCTACTTTCAAGGTACTCGTTTCCGTTACCGGAAAATAATCATATGGGTCTATTTGACCGGTTACAACAGATACAAACTCCTCATCTAGTCGAGTAAGATCAACAAAAGAACTTGCATTTTTTGGTGGGGGGAGGGGGATGGAGTTATTGTCCTTGCAAGATTATATACCATTAGTCCAATTTCAATAATCTTGATCAGGTCCGAAGACGGATAACTTTGGTGGTCCGAAGACGGATAACTTTGGTTTTCCGATCAACCAGATACCTTTGATTTTTCCCCCAAAAGGGAAATTCAAATTTCAAAAACACAAGCAAACCCTAAGATAATAGGCTATCAAATTCGAACTACGCACCCTATCGCATACATTAGACTTCAAGTTTCAACCGTGACATGAAAAGAATCGAACTTTCGAAAATGAGGGAAGTTACCACCAAGAAGACCGATTCCAAAGCCAAAGCCACACCCCGCACCGAAGCCGAAACCTGGACCAATCTTCCCAAGCTCCTTGGTTGTCACCACGAGAAGCTTCCAGAGCAATCCTCTATCTTCCCCGGTTCGCTCGTCTCCTCCGTTCATTTCGTGCTTATTGAAAAAGTATCCTGTCTCCAACACCGATCATTCACGAACCTCCAAGTATGAAACAATTAGTTTTTTTTTTCCTTTCTAATGTTAGTAATATTTTCATACAATTTTTTTTAAATATAATAATATTTCTTCAAGTTTTTATTATTTTAAATTCAATTAGTACTATAGGAACCTCTTTCATGGGTAATAGTGGGAGAGCGATAACTAAGAGTCTATTTAAAATGACTCATAAAATAAACGAAATAATAGTTATAATCGAAATAAGTCGAAACAACTAGAAATCAAGCATAAATGAGTTTAAATGAGTTGAAATGAATAGAAAACAAAAATAAATATTGATACACATGTCAATTCGAATAGGCTCTAAGTATAATTTTCTTCACACCAACGAATATTGTTAAGAATAATTAAAAAATCATGATTCCTTTTCATTCTTGCTAAAGAATGACATTATATGAAGAAAAAAGTTTTAAATATGTTAGTCTTATTATAATTACAATTGGTTATTTTTCAGAAATTTGTATATTTTTATTTTCAATAATAATTTACTTAACTATTTATTTATGACAAATAAATAATTATTCCTTGTAACACCCCGAACCCCACCCTAGGAGTATTACATCGCCGTGGTTCCCCGAAATGAACCTTTAAGGCTATTAAAGGTGTCGCTTTAGTTTTCCAATTTCCACTTAAAGGTATTAGAGGTGATTTTCTAATTTGGATTTTCTAAAAATTTCGGTAGAATTCCATTTCTAATTTGGTTATTTCCTCTAAGCTTAATGTCTTATACCGTATAAGAATGACAACGAAATACTCGACGAGCCACACGCTCGGAGATCTCAAGGGTCACAAGTCGAAGTCCAACCAATATGCATTAAAAATTTAAAAACTAACTAGTTAACTTATGACATATTGGTGTATCCTTTCACCCCAACTCGATCCGGGGATTGATTGGATATATGAATGAAATTGTGGAATTGAATCGAATGTAGGGAATATTAACTATTTGTGATTATTATGGCTCGTTGGAAACTAAATTAGTGAATAGAAAAGTTAGGTAGACGTAATATGAGAATTTACAAATATATCAATTTGTGCTTGAGTTGTAACTCGTTTGGGCTAAATCATAACTAGTTGGGATAGTTTGTGGTTATTGTGGCTCGTGTGAAATAAAGGTTTAGGGACGAGACATGAAAAGGTGAGCTAAATAGCAGTTGTAACGATCCGTGAATGGTTGTGCCGATCCGAGGCTATTATGGCACGTGAGAATTAAATTCTTGTGGTTTCTTAATTTCTCTTAATTGCGATTGAATTAAGTTTAATGAGACATTGAGGTTTGGAGGGCGGAAGAGGAACGTGAAATTTGAGTATAGAGATTATGAGGGAATTATGATAAACTTATGATAAACTGGAAGTTAATGTTGTGGTTTGGAAAATGCAATCACCGAATCATTAAACCAAATGAAATCTATGAATGAAACGTTAAGCTCACTTGCTTGAAACGAACTAAATATCATTGAATTTAACCATCTATGTTGGATTATAAGAGATTTGCATAAATGAGAATTTAGCACGCATATATGCTTGTAAATGCTTAATTTAAGGGAGTGGTATTATTTCTAAAATCAAGTGTTTGGCTCTAAATATGGGAAAGGATACACTAATGTGAATAATTGAACTTGATTGCGGTATTAATAAAACCATATTTCGAGTATGAGACGAATCACCTTAAGGAGTACCTGCTAACTAACCGAAAAGAGAGATACAGGGTGAGCAAACCAAAAACTCAGTAGGTAATCCTATCCCAAAATCATAACATTTCTACATTATACACATATGACAACCACAAAGTAGTAAGAGTAAAGTCCATCAACCACATTGTAACTTTCATTCCATATTTTCAATCTCGAGTTTAAACACTTCATGTGCTCCACATATTACTCGGAATAAATATTTCTCATATTTCCAAACAACTTACTAAATGAATCAACCAAATCATAACTGAAATCATATCAAAACATTTTCTCTGCACTTTTCAACAATCACTCCAAACATGGAGTCTTTTTCATGGAGCTTACAATTATCAACATTTCAATCATTTATAAACAAAGTTTCAAAATCATTAAACTGAATCAACACTCTAGACAACCGATTGGAACTAGCACCGGACAATTTCTAGGGCGCGACCCCATGAACCGGGACCTAATCCCAGTGAAACTTTTGGAAGTCTCTAGACGGACATCCTCACACACGAGTACCTCAATTAGAACTCTTCCACTCTTCCACTGTGATAAACGATTCTAACCCACTTGAT
Source organism: Talinum fruticosum (assembly GCA_021018815.1). NCBI lineage: Eukaryota > Viridiplantae > Streptophyta > Magnoliopsida > Caryophyllales > Talinaceae > Talinum > Talinum fruticosum. The sequence continues at coordinate 62,535 of JAITYX010000042.1, forward strand.
TCAAACCAATGTGAACATATTCACACAGCAATACCAAATCATTTCAACATGGTAGAAGGCATAGCACCACTTGCAACCCTTCCAAATTCAATCTCAGTTCTTTGGAATATATTTACAAGTTTGAAAAGCAAATATCAAGAAATCATATTCAATAATCGTTTTGCGTATTCAACCGAACTTTTTCAATTATTCACATTAGTGTATCATTTCACATATTCAGAGCCAAACACTTGATTTTAGAAATAATATCACACCCTTAAATTAAGCATTTACAAGCATATATACGTACTAAATTCTCATTTGTGCAAATCTCTTATAATCCAATGTAGATGGTTAAATTCCATGATATTTAGTTCGTTTCAAGCAAGTGAGCTTGACATTTCATTTGGTTTGGTGGTTCAGTGATTGCATTTCCCAAACTACAACATTAACTTTCAGTTTATCATAAGTTTATCATAATTCCCTCTAAATCTCTATACTCAAATTTCACATTCCCCTTCTACCCTCCAAAGCTCAATGTCTCATTAAACTTAATTCAATCACAATTCAAAGAAATTAAGAAACCACAAGAATTTAATTCTCACGTGCCATAATAGCCTCAGATTGCCACAACCTTTCACGGATCGTTACAACTGCTATTTAGCTCACTTTTTCATGTCTGTCCCTAAATCTGTCAATTCTCCGATTTTATTTCACACGAGCCACAATAACCACAAACTATCCCAACTAGTTATGATTTAGCCCAAACGGTTACAACTCATCACAAATTGATATATTTGCAAATTCTCATATTACGTCTGCCTAAGTTGTCAATTCACTAATTTAGTTTCCAACGAACCATAATAATCACAAACAGTTAATATCCCCTACATTCGATTCAATTCCACAATTTCATTCGTCTACCCAATCAATCCCCCAATTCCGACTTCCAATTCAAAGTTACTCCAAGGTCAATTTCACATCATTAAACAACTCAACAACTTCAACTGAATTTCAAACATAACATAACAATCTCAGGAATTTATAAAGTTCAATAATCATACCCAATTAGATAAATTAACAACAAATTCATTCAGGCTCTAGATTTCCATTAATTCAAAAATTGGAATTACCCACCTCGAATTTATCTACGGTTTGGAATTTGATTCGGGATTCTGCCTTTCTTCTTCCTCTTTCTCGCTCCCTGACCTCTGCTTCTGGTTTTCCTGGTTCTCGGCCCCCTCGCTTTTGGCTTTCCCCTCGCCCTGCTGTGTTCTGGCTCTGTTTCAGGTTTTCGCTCTCGATCGCTGTTCTTGGCTTCTGGTTCTGGGTCTCTCGCTCGTCTTCTCTAGTTGGTTCTCCTTCTCTGCTTCTTCTTTCCTCTTTGCTCTGTTTTCTTCTCGCTTCTCGCTGCCTCCCTTTCGCTTTCCCGGTTCGTCTCTGTCTTGCTTTCTCTTGCTTTTTCTCTAGTCTCTCGCCTAGTCCCCCTATCTCTCTCTCTCTCTCTCTCTCTCTCTCTCTCTCTCTCTCTCTCTGCCGTGGCCTTCCCCGTGTCATGACACCGAAATCCCCCGCCCCTCTTTATTATAACTTAATTCCTGGCCACCTAGCTCCCTTTTTATTCTTTTTAAGTATTATTTAGGTTAAATCCAAATATAAGTAATCTCCAATTTTTATTTAGCCGAAAAATTAAGAACAAAATTAATATATTTTACTAATTATAGTTACACAAACTAATAATAATTTTCTTAAATAAAATTATAAATATTTATTTAGGGTCGGCAATAGGGCGGGTCAAAGACGGGGATATCCCCACACCCTCGTCCCCACCCTCGCCGAGGACCCGCTCCCCGAAATGTTTACAACAGCCAGCAAAAGCCCAAACTATTTACAAGTTAGAGGAGAGCTTACCACAAGTCACCGGTGGCGCCGACGGAGGCGGTGGAGGGGGACAAGTTGGCGACCACGGTAGAGTAATGACGAGTCACGGTAGCCACGGCACGGCAGGTGAGAGAAGCGATAGAGAGAGTGGCGAGGAGGAGAGGCACTCGCATCCGGGCGGCGGAGTGACGACAAGCCGGTCAGGTAGGAGGGAAGGAGCCGGCGAGCCGGGCGAGAGCGGTGGAGGTGGTGGAGAGGAAAGGAGAGGAAAAGAGATGAGGAGAGGAAAGGAGATGAGGAGAGGAGATGAGAGACTAAGGTAGCGGCAGGCACAAACGAGCGAGCAAAATGAGCCAGGCACGGGAAATGCTAGGGTTTGTATCTTAATTATTGAAATTACTTTTACGTGCGCGAGTTATATACACAACGAATAATTTGAACTAAGGGTATATATGTAATTTTGAAGGACAGGGAAAAGGGGACGGGTCCGGAATTTTTCCCCGTTCGGGTAACGGGGACGGGAAATTACTCCCCGTCCCCGTCCCCGCCTGAGGCACAAAACCCTTCCCTCGACCCTAACGATACCCGGAATTTTTCCTGTTTCAAGGCAGGTCCTCGCGGCCTAGGGAAAACCCGCCCGATGTCATCCCTATATATATCCACGTACATATTTTAGTTACTCAACCTAATTTATTTAATTAAAATTAATTAATTAATTTACATTATATACTACCTCAATTAAAATTACGGGTATTATATTCCTATAGTATTGAAAAGTTTTTGGTAGTTGAATAGTATTTATTTTAATATTTTAATAATTTATCATATTAACTTTGTTGCATGGAAAACTACAATTATTTTACTATTTAATTATTTACTACATGAAACCATGTATGTTAATCCAACATATCATTCATATATGAACTCGAACCCAACTTTTAATATACACTAGGATTGTACCCTTTGATATGCAAGGGAATTAATTAATTTTTTTAATAATTAGTTATTTTTCTAATTTTATTATTTCTAATTGATTTATAACGATAAAAATAATTATAGGTTAAAAAATAGTGATTTTTTTAAATAACAATAATAAATTTATATATTAGATTATATAATTTATTATAAACAGTTAGTAGATATGTTTCTTTTTATTCTTTTTCTATTTTGATTAATATATTTTTCATTCTTAATGTCCATTATATTTAATATTTTTTTAAAACTAAATATACTTACTAATATTTTATGAGACATATGAATAATTTCAATATTAAATTGAATTAAAATTTTATTAAATCTATCTATTTGATATTTTATATGACATCTTGCGTGACATCCTATGTGTCACTCGTGCATTGCTTATATATATATCAATATATTTTACAAACTCATGCGGAAACAATACTTATACTATAAACCAAATATCGTATGACAGGACATAATTTATGAGGAATTTTTTTAGAAAGCATGATAATAGAAATATGGGTAGGTTTAACAAACTTTTAAAAAGTATTATATATGGTTACTCAAGTTTTTATAAATTTGGATACATGGTATAATTTATATATGAAAATAGACAGTGTCCTCTCGGAGTTTCTCTTGACAAATGTAAGGTGGCAATTCATAGAATAATAAAATATGGTAAAGATAAGTCACCGATATGTCGTAAAAAAGATCATTATCATTCACGTGTGATAAATCCACAATAATGTCATCATTCCAAGTAAATTAAATGTAACTCAATTCGATAGTGGTACACTAAAAATAAAAATCCTTAGTTCGAGGTACTAAGTGCTAATTTTAAAATTAGAATTATTGGTGTCCAATGCACACAAAGTTGGGCTTAGTGGTTTCCAAAAAGCCATTAAAAAATAATTTTGAGGAAGTTTTATTTGTATATTGGTCTTGTTTGGCAATTACTCGTTACCTATTAGCAGTTGGTTGATTGAGTCAGCTATTAGTTGTTGGCCTATTGAAATTAGCTATTTGAGTTAGTTATTCACATTTAGCTATTGAAAAAGTGTTTGGTAAAATTAACCGTTTTTCAAAAGATATGAGACAAAAAGCTAATTTACTCGTTAACTCGTTAGCTGTTATTAGTTGGTTGATTGAGTTAGCTATTAGCTAGTTTATTAGAATTAACTATTTGTGTTAGCTATTAATATTTAGATGTTTTCAGAAAAAGTGTTTGGTAACATTAGCTATTTTTTTAAAAGATGTGAGAAAAAAATTTACAAAAAGTGAATTACAAAAAATTATTGAAATTACCTTTTTAAAAATGGGATTTAGAGGGTAAAAAGTTCATTACAAAAAGTCAATTTACCAAACATCAAAAATAACTTTTTGACCAAGTCCAAAAGCCAAAATCTTTTCAAAAAGTCATTTTTTAAAAAAAAGTCATTGAAAAATCCATTAGTGAATCATGGCCATTAAGTTATTAAATAGTTTTAGGGTTTGGGTTGTTTAGAGTTAATGATGTCGAGGGTTAAGGGCTTCGGGTTTAGCGCTAAACCCCGAGCCCTTAACCCTAAACATTATAAACTCGAAACATTAGAATTTCCTATGATTTTATTGGAAATAAGGAAAGTAAGGAAAATAAATGTAATTAATACGTATAACATTGGAATTAAAGTAATATACATTACAAAACAAAAAATTAGTTAAAGTGACAAATAAACTAAAACGAATGAAGTAGTGTTCTTTTCACTGTGCATTATGATTCATTGGTACTTGGAGTGTATTGTCAACCTAGCTTGATCAGTTGTTTATGTTGCCTCGCCCTTATATTAATAATGCACAATTGAATTATTAGTTGAGGCAATGAGTTATGCTATCTTCTTTTATTTCTTTTCTTTTTTGTAAATATAAGGATTTTTATTAATAAAACATCTAATGATATTTGCCAAGAAAATCATGAGCAATTGCAAATCTAAAATTTAAAAAACAATAAATCTTTAAAATAACTAATATAAATTTATTGGGATTCAGCTCCAAAGTCATGGAAATCTTATCATGAATAATTTGAGCATAATTTTTTTATACCTCTTCATTCTTAATTTAGTTTATGGCATAGTTTGAGCTCGTCATTATTTTCGTTCATGACATTTAATCAAATGAATGAAGAACCCCTTCCTCCGACCCCCAACCAAAAAAAGAAGGGGAAAAAAGAACAAGAAGTGCATCTGTTGGATTTTTTATTGCATTAATATCATTTTTTTCCGATTATTATATAGGTAAAAATCACAAGTCAGAGTTAAAAAAAATCAACTATTAGACAAAATCACTGTTAAGTAAACAAGTAAAAAGATATTACTAAGTCACATTAAAACAATAAATAAGAGATTATGAAGAACAAAAGTATGTTACTTTCGACTTTTTAATCCTTCTTATAACAGGGGTTTCACCTCCTAAACCCTATGTGGCGTTTGGTTGGATACAATGAAATAGGGGTGTAATGTAATCAATTATGTAATGTAATTAGATATATAATGTAATGGGACAACAATTACATTACCATGTTTGGTTATATAGAAAGTGTAATGTAATCACAATGGTAATGGATTATTTCAACGACAAAAGTTAGTAATTAAATGATTATAGTGGAGATAAATGCTATCTAAATAAAAATTTGAGTTAAATTTTTAGATTTGAACTTTTAAAAATATTTTCTATCAAGTAATCAAGTTTTATTGCAAATATCAACTATATTATTCTAATAACAATAAATATAGTAATAAAGATAAATATTATCCACACGAAAATATTTTAAATTCAAAATCATATTTGAGATTTTTTAATATTTTATATCATATTTCCTAATTTTAAATTTTTTAGTGGCAAAAAGATCCATTGGATTATTCTAGTGGCAATAAGTGTTTGTCGTAGTGAAGATAAATGTTATCCACATAACAAAATTTTAAACTCTAAATTTATATTTGAACTTTTTTAATCTCTTCTATCATATAATTAAGTTTTAAATTTTTTTCATGGATAAAAAATACAAACTAAAATTATTTTATTTATGATAAATATTTATTGAATTAAAGATAAGTGTTAACAAGTAAAAAAAATTTGATCTAAAAATTTTAATTTAAGCTTCTTTTATCTTTTTAATTGAATACTTAAATTTTAAATCTAAAATATTAAAGTTAAAATTTTCTCTAAATGACTTAACGATCATATCATATATTAAGATAATAGAAGAAAAAAAATTAAGTTTCTCATCAAATAGATAAATTTTTTACTTGCTAAGGAGGAGAGAGAAAATGCATATGGAATTGAGAGGAAGGGGGAAATTATTGGAAGTATGTTAAAATTTGATCACAAGTATGGATGTAATCATGATTGTTTAGTAAATGTTCAAGTAATTGTAATTACATAGATAGAGGTTAATGTGATTACAATGTAATTTTGATTGCATTATAAAATTGTAACCAAATATGGTAATGTAATCACCATTACTAATTTAATTGCATTATCACTTTGATTACATCCAACCAAACATGCCCTTAGTAGCAAACCAATTTTCACTTTTCTAAGCAATCACCATAGGAGTAGGGAATCTTGTTTGGCACTCTATTATACTAGCAATAATCATTGGAATTTGGATTGTCGGAGAAATATATGATGATGGTGAAAGTGAATATATATTATTGTATTGAAAATTTCATCATATCAAGCAAGGTCGTTCCGTTAACTTCTTTTCCTATTTGTTTTATTCTTTAACTCCTCCCTCTATTACTTACTTTCGTTCAATTATCTATCGATATGTGACATTGGAGTATAATGTATCATACTTTAGGATTAAAATTGAATAATTAATAATTATATTACCACAGATAAGGATAGGGACACAAGTCTTTTTCTTTTCTAGAAGCACAACTTTTAGTTTGATATCATTAATACTAATTTAACCTGTTTATGCATCCGGTTAGGCTTTTTCTTGTGCTTGTTTTGTGCATAAATGAGACACAAAGGTCAATGTGTGCTAGACTCGAACCCAGGTCTCTCATTAACCAAAGTAAATCATAATCCTCATGTCCAACTAGGGTTGTCGGATTTCAATAAGTTCGTTTATTGGGCAATTGGGTTTGTTCGCCAATCCTTAGAATATTAGCAACCCTGCCCATGCATTTGTGCAAGGGAAACATTAGTAACTGCATTGATGATGATGATGAAGAAATTGGACTTTAAGAAGTTTATATAAGAATCAATTCAACCAAAAATTTAAATAGAAAATTGAAAGTTTAAAAATAGGTTTATCTCTAATTTACCCTCTCACATGAATGCCTTTGAGGCTTCAGGTGTGAATGTTGCAAAGATCCGTTTTACCTTGCGTAATAATTTAACAGAAGGATTGCTAAAGTGTGGATGTCGAGAAAGATCTTCTTATCTTTCGTAATAATTCAATATGAGAATTACAAAGATTTAATATGAAACATTTTTTCTTAGAGGCATCTACAATGAAGATAGATGTGTTGCAAATTTTGGTGGAAGTCTCATAAAATTAATAAATTTAACAAGTCAACTCTATAAGGACCCTTTCCCTTATTTGGGGAGAAGTTCTGGTTTTAGAAGTAGAAGGAAAAGCTGGAGGACAAGCAAAAATGTGAGTGACTGTTGTTGCTGTGGCCTAAGGTGTTTCGTTTATTATGGTAGAAGGTGGATTCTTCTGTTTTGTTATGTTCTCATTTGGAATAGAAATGTTAGGCAGAGCTTCATTTATTGTATTCTTTAACAGCCTTTGTGATAGAGGACCGGAAGGGAAAGGCATTTAGAGGGGAGAAAGGAGGAGGATTAGAGAGTTTAGAGGGAAAAGAGAGAGAGTCGGCAAAAGGAAGGGACATCTGAGGAGGAGAGGGAAACATCTTTGTGCTTAGCAATAATCACAATATTCATCAATAGTTGGTAATAACTTAGGACATATAATCTATTTATAAGCATATGACTTGGAGAACAAGCTAGAACACTGTAACTAAGAGGACAAGCTATGAGACTATGACGTAGACCTAAACGTTTTCTAAATAGCACAGCAAATTCAATATTATAAAAATAATCCTAAATAAAACCCTATCTAGATTCTTTTCAAATATCCTAAAAATAACATAAAACATCAAAATACAACAAATTTTCAAATACCATAATATATCCAAATTCTTAGGGTGTGTTTGTTTCAATTGAAAATATTTTCTTGGAAAATTATCATTCTATTTTCCATCGTTTGGCAGACGATAAGTGTTGGATAAATTTTTTCTGGAGGAAAATAATTTCTCTCAATCAAGGGAAAATAAATTTCCTTTTATGAGGAAGGAAGTTAATTTTCCTCTTCCTCAATCAAGGAAAAATAAGGTCTTATCAATGGGAGTTCAAGTTCTAAACTTCTCTTAATGTGCCACCTTTAGTTTCTTTTTCTAAGTTTTGTCTTTATCTTTTTCCCTTTTTTGTTGTAAAGTTCATAGATGAAATTTTTTTACAAGTACTTATTTCTTTTTTAAATTTCTATTATTTTATACATAAAAAGTTTGATCATAGGGAGATATACAAACTTATTAAATTTAGGTGCTCAATATATATATATATATATATATATATATATATATATATATATATATATATATATATATATATATATATATATTTGGGTTTTGAATTTTAGTTATTTACCTTTTCTTTTCATATTTATGGGGTTTTTATGGTTGGTTTTTGCATTTAAATAGCTATTTCAAAAAATTATTTTTCTTTTACCAAACAAAGGAAAATATGGGTGAAAAATAATTTTCCTTAAAAATTCAATTTCCCATGAAGAATAATTTCCTTGAAAAATATTTTCCCTACAACCAATCACACTCTTAATCTTGGCTTTCTTTCCTCTATTTTTCATCTCCATCACTTTGTCTACAATACTGAATCAGAAAAAAAGAAAAGGGAAGAGATTATTAAGGCTCGAAAATGAGTCAATTTGATCAACCCAATTATCTAAAAATTTGCAGACCTCATAAGGGTAGACATTCTTAATTCAAATTGCAAATTCATATAATAGTTCTTATGTCTCTATTGTACCAACTAGATTCAATCCTATCTTATCTATTTAACCATAAATAAACCAAGATCACAAAAAGAAATTGTTATCATAGAGTACTTGATTATTTAGCTCGAATTAAAACCTATATGGCTATTACCATAGCCATCATAAACATATTATATATTCAGACATCATATACCCACTTTTGGTAAAACCATAACCACATGTAATGACCTTCATAGCATCCTGAAAATAGGTGTTCATGTCCCACCAACCCATGTACTCTTTTAAGGTCCTATTCAAATTAGCGTTGGTGTTTATAACCAATAACCGCTCATAAATGCTCATGACCGCTATAACATCTCATAACACCTAGTTATAACCGCTATAACATCTACTCATTATAACAACTAATCATAAACTCATATTATTATTATTATTATTATTATTATTATTATTATTATTATTACTAAAAATATTATTATATTTAAAAATTTTAGTAATATCATTAATATATTTATTATTGTTATTATCATTATCGTTGTTATAACTTTTTATTATAATGGTCGTCATTGTCATCGTTATAGTACTCTTGCGATAATTTCATAATATTTTTGGATAATATTTTCATACAACATTATTATTATTATTGCTCTCATTACTCCATGACATAATAATAATAATAATAATAATAATAATAATAATAATATATATTATTATTATTATTATTAAAAAGTTAATTATTAATATTATTATTATCATTATAACAGTTTATAACCGATTATAATCACTATAGCGACTTATAACCGCTATAAAACTCATAACATTTATAACCGCTGATTATAACAGCTCATAAACGTTATAAACGTTATAACCACTAGTTTTAACAACCGAAACGAACATGCACGAAGTCTAAACGTGATTTAAAAGTCTAAATTAGAAATTTTTTTGTGGAGAACATCACTGTATAGAAATCCATTACTACAGAGATTTGGAGTTCTTGTAATGATAATTGTGCCAATGTGACTATAATTCTTATGAAATAATGAAAACGAGCCTATTAGCAACTTTACATGTCCCGAACCCTCATGACACCATCTCTTGTCCATGATTCAGAAGTTTTGCAAATATGGAACTATCAAACTACAAATTACGAAGCAATGTTATAGTGAGAGTACCCAACATCAGTAATCATGTGACAAATCCAAAATCAGCCAAAGGAGTAGCTCAAAAAGGGTCGAAGAAAACTTGAAAAAATGTATCGCCCCCTCAACATGTACAACAAAACAAATCACTCACTCACAATACCAGCCGTCTTAAACACTCCTCCGTCAGAACAGCCAAAATCTTCTTTGCCTCACCTTCTGCCGTAATGAATGAATTACAATAAGCGGAACAAACACAAAAGACTATGATAATAGACAAATCTCAAGCCACTCTAAAGTAGAGGTTTCTAAAAAGGGCATGTTCTGGGTATCAGAATTGACAATTTTTATTAGTGGTTAATATTGTTGGTCTAAAACAAGCCCACCAATGTCTATACCCTCCCCGAATTGTCAATCAAGCATAATAATAAGTCCAAATAACACATGATGTTATCAATCTGTATTTGAATGGGAATTTCAAATATGATGAAATGAAAAGCTGTCATAGGGCTCGCAAAAATCTGTCCGACTTGGTTACCGAATTTGTCCGGCCTTGAAAAAACCGGGACTGATCACAATTTCTGTACGAAATTAAAATTCAGACAACCAGTCCTGTCTAGAGACTGGGTTGGGTTCGGACATTCAAAAATTGGTTTTAGGTTCGGACACATAATTCTGGCCAGAATATCCAATTTTCAATACAACAAGTTCGTACATACGGACAACCGGGTCCGGGAATCGGACATCCAAGTCTGGATCTCACCTGGGTGTCCGGATTATAAACCAAAGAGGGTCCAGGTATGAGGCTTTTGCCCAAACATCCAAATTGTCTGGACCAGATTTTTTGCTAGGTCAGAATATATGTGGGGATGGAAAACCTACCTTTTTATGCTCAGCTGGTTGATGCATGATGATTGGCTGAGAGAGACCAACTTTGTCAGCATTTTGAAGGTATGGTTGCACCTTCTTCTCGAGCATCTCATTCAACTACATATAAAAAGTGTCATCTTTGAGAAGGTATCAACAAAGATTAATATCACTTTACAAACATCTATGCTTTCCCATTGTAAGATTAGGGATTTCTTTTCTTTCTTTTTTTTTTTTTGGGGGAGGGGGAGCGTGTGGAGGGTCCTCCAAATTCTCCGTTTTTAGGTACACCCTATAGATAAGCCAAATTGTAACTATTGATTTGGTCGTAAAACACACCAATTGTTCAAATGGTATCGAACCAATCTGTTGAGAGCGGCTAAGGGTAAAATTGTGTTATATGTCAATAATGCCCACTTCCTTGCCACGGATCATGGACTATACACCCCTCAGGGGCGGAACAAAACCATATGGTTCCGTGTGATCACAAGGATGAAAGTTGCCCATTGTATGAGCAAATTCATTGCATCCCTTCTTAAAAAAGACCAACTATATAGGAAGAAAAAGAGATTAAAACACACAAATTTTTCAAATGATATCGGACCAATCTCTCGCGAGCTGCTAAGGGTAAAATGTTGTATTATATGTCAACAATGTCCATTTCCTTGCCACGGATCATGGACTGGTGGAAAAAAATCATATGCTTCCGTGAGATCACAAGGTTGAAAGTTGACCATTGCATGAGCAAATTCATTGCATCACCTCGTTAAAAAAAACCCAACTATAGTAATAATCAGAGATTAAATCTACTATGGGAAGGTCCCCCCCCAAAAAAAAAAAGGGCACCCAGATTTACATGGCCTTATCCCCACAGTTAAATGGCAACGAGGTTGTTTCCATTTAACTATGTACTTGAAAGGCATCGAATGATAAAAAGCTGCTTGAAAATGGGAAAAACATATGCCAAAAAAACATGAACCTTGTTCTGACGCCACTGGGTCTCCCACTGTGCATCCAAGATTTTTTCCTCAATCTCCCTCTGGGCATTGAGAAGAACCGTCATCTCATACAACTTCTTTGGATCTTTAAGGTCATGCTGGCTCCAGGAAGACACATCTAAAGGAAGGTTCAACTCCTGCAAGGATAATATTACCATATGATACATTGTAGTCATGTGCTTCACTATGCTGATAAATACATAATCTGAGAGAACATTTAAGAGCACATAAAAGTTCAAAGAAGTTACTGCAACTGTAATCATAGACAGCTCATCTTAATTTGAGCTTGTCTTGAGTGAAAGCGTTCATCTTGTAGAGAGGTAGAAGCGTGAGCGTGTCTACACTCCCAAAATAACTTTCAATTTTATTCCACAGACGACTCAAAAAATAAAATAATATTCAAGGGGTATCTACAGCCTAAGACTAGTTCACAAGATAAGGAAACTATCCTATTATCCTATGATACCTAGAATATTACTTTCATTATTCAAATTCTAAAATATACTTCGAGAAAATATCCCTAAAATAAAATCCAAAACACAAAATAAAAATACAATCAAAATCTTAAACTAAGAAGTTTATCCCACAAACTAAAATAAATTTACTTTCCTTTCTCGACCTTCGCATCATTCTCCACTTCCTAGAAAAAACTAACCCACGAGTTTAAAGAAAAGGAGAATCAGGGGCTTTGATAAATGATCCATGAATAGCGAACATCAGGCTCAACCATGATGCACGGATGCACGGGGCAAAGGCCGCAGCTTTGGATCAAGAGGACTTGAAAATTGTATGTTCAAAATAATTTTCCAAAGCATTAAAAAAACCTCAGAATTCATGTCCTCCACATCCCACAGTACTAAGAAGCTTAGGCTCTTTATCTTGAAGGCCAACAACTGCTACCTCCACCTTCAATACACCATCAATTTGGTAACCAAAGAAGATAAAAGGAACAAAATCTAAAATAAGGAGATTAGAGAATAATCTTGGATATGGAAAAGTAAGTTATTTTAATGATATTTTTATGTTAATTTCGTATAGGATAATATATGGTATTTTAGAAGAGTCAAAATAAAGATATTTAGTAGTATTTTACCAAGATTTAGTTTCCTAATCGATTAGGATAATATTAGGTTATATATTTCTATCTTTTTTATATATTCTATATCTTATGTTTGGGTTTCTTAGTCTCTTAACTATATATAAACCCCTTTATGTAATTGGAGAATTTAAACTATGAATAAGAATTGATATTGAGTTTTGAGTTTCTCTGGGTGAGATTGATTGGTTCTGTGTAAGCCACCCCTTCCTATAGGAATTGCTCTCAGAGCGTCCTACATTTATCCCTTTATAGGAATTGCTCTCAGAGCATCCTACATCAGAAATTGTCTGCTTTTTCATGAGTGTCATTAGGTTTATCTTCAATAACAACCTCTGGTTCTAGTTTGGATTATCTAGATTTAGGAATAACTTGCTTCTTTCACTTTTCTTTTTCTCATTTGTAACGATGTATGAAACTAAAATATTATTCCTGACTTTGACTAAGATAAAAACTATAGCCACCTCAAGGAACAGGGTGAAAGATATTATCAACATATAGAATTCCATAATATGCTTCAGTAAAACTATCATAGACACTATATATGCCCCAGGATCAGTGTCATAGGGGACATTATTCTACGCCTTCAAACTAACCCAAAAGTTTGTGTCATAGGGGACAGGATCAGTGTCATAGTACTTCCATAGGGAAGAGACAGAAAAAGACTATAATTCCAATTTGCCATATCTTGTAGGTCATGGTTGGATTTTGAGTAAATTTAGTGGATGGATGGTAGGCAAAAAATGTTGGTCACTAAAATTGGGGAATGGGGATTTGGGTTATGGAGATGGATAAATAAAATAATATCAAAGGGGTATTTATAGCCTAAAACTAGTAAACAAAATAAGGCAACTATTCTGGTAATCGAGTATACCTAGAATATTACCTTCATAATCATGATATGACTCAAATTCTAAAATACAATTTCCTGACAAAATAAACCTACAGAAAATTCAAAAATACAAGATAAAACAATCAAAATCTAAAACTAATTGAGTTTATCCCATAAATTACAACCTTTTTACTTTCCTTTCTTGAGACTGCTCCACCCTTATCTTCTTTCATCTAACAATATATAGGGTGGGCGGGGTCCAACCCGAGGTCTGATCAGTACCCAACTAAATTAATAGTGTATTAGAAATTGCAGAACTTAGAATTTAACACATCTTATTGGAAAACTAGTGTTCTAGATGATTGGCCAACACATAAAAGTGTCCACAATAAAAAAATTGGTCAGCAACATTTTGAGTCTGAGATGCCCTGTAAACAAAACTTCAATCAACTGCACTTGTTCCTATTTGATCCACAGTATGGATGCACAAACATAAGCAGATGAAAGTTGCACGAAATTCAGCTTTATGAATTAAAATACTTACACCCCAATTTGTCGGCCGTGGGGGAGCAGTAAGCTTCATAACTTCCATCTCTAACGCCTTTTTGGCCTTGTAATAAGGAACATCTTTAACTACAGCAGGATCATCTCTAGCGCGAGCAGGATCAAGCGTGATTAGGGCCTGACAGCAAGACTATGTTATAATCATGGTTTTCAAAAACTAAAATTCTACATAATGCAGAATATCAGGATGATTTTACCAAATATAAAAAGCTTAGGTTTAAATCATACATGGAGTATAAACAAGACCGTTTAAATTTCAGACCATGAAGTTAAAAATTTTGTGCTTTATTCCTCGAGTGAGAAGCCTCACTTCAAAAACTAAAAGAATGATTCAGAGAACAGATTAGCAACTAAATAGTCAAGCAAAAATCGATACATACCTCTGTCCACGTTCCACGCAAGCGACAAGTAAAAAGGTAAGTATCAGGCAACTCTTTTAGTATTGGACTGTACTGGAGTACTTGTGAAGTAGCAAATAGTCAATCCCTTTTTTCCCAAATGTGAGGATAAAATAGCAAAGCTTCTTTATAATTTAATATTAGGCATACATCTGACTCACCACACCTTAGATAGGCAGAATTTGGAGCTTTGATACAGTTACGCTTGATTTGGTTTTACATCCAACTATGTTGCTAACTTGCTATCAGCACCAAACCAAAGACACATTGGAAAGGACTGTCCACGTACCATGCCACATCTAGAATTACCCAGCTCTAGCACACATTATAAAGAAGCTAGAAAGTACATCCTAGGAACCTCTTCGGACACACAAGAGTCATTAGCCCAAAACTCTGTCACGGATTCACGAATCAAGAATCAAGACATGCTTGATCATATAAGGTGCTAGACATCAATTCATGATAATCTATTCCCCTAAAGTTTAATTATGCTAAAGGCGGCACCATATGCGAAGTATCACAGCAATATAGTATCTGCTGAAATTCTGAAATAAACATCAAGCACCAACATTTGAATTTGTAAACCAGAAACCCAACAAACCTACCCACTGCTCTCCCCCTCCCCCAAAAAGAAATTCTTTTTAAAGAAAAAAATGCACTAGACCTGAAGTTAGAGACCTAAGGGAAACACTCACTTGTTGCAGATGTTCCCAGCCAGGTCTTCGCTGCGCCACTGCATCTTGAAGTTGATCATAGCGCACTGAATCCTACCACATGAAACACACAGTAAGAAGAATGATATCACAAAGAGCTATTAAATATCAATGCGCATAGATATGAAACTAATGAGAGATGGAGTGCACTATAAGTGACGAGTGTCAGCATTAAAACATAAAGAGTCAGAAGCATAATATCACAGAGAGCTATTCCGCATCAATGTGCAGAACATAGGGAACTCGAGAGATAGAACACATGTAAATGACAACATTATCCTCCCCCAACCCCCCACACGTGTGTGTGTGTGTTTTATCTTGAGTAGCTTTCACCGCAAGAAGTGCCCCTGCAATTCCTCTTAGTATTCAATTATGCAGTCAAAAAGCCTATCCATTGGAAAGATGTCCACTCATTCACACAATAGAGTCCGCATAAAGCTTTTCATTACTGAAATACACAGGTATCTAAACTATAAAATGGGGCAGCCAAGAAGATAAATCAATGAACTACAGCTAGATTAGTAGAGTTCGGTTTCAGAATGCAGAAATTGTCTTTAATCCTTCAGGGTATAACTATGCTGTAAACCTGCCTGTGCAAGTTATGGATGGTTCTTTCGAAAGAGTCTGGGGCGAAAGGAGGGATATGATAGGGTAGTTGCTAAGCCTGATGGAGTTGCCCTGGTTAGGTTTCATTCTATTTTCGAACAAGTCCTTAAGCATATTTATGTTTATTTTGATAAGAAACCACTTGTTATGAAGCCCTGGTGTTTGGGTCAGTTCATATGTAAGGATGATATTGCCAAAGTTCCAGTGTGAGCTTTGCTTCCTGAATTATATCTCCAATTCTGAAGTAAAGAGAGTTTAAGTAAGATAGCTAGCCTTGTGGGAAGCCAGCTGGTGGCAGACAAGTCTACACAATATATATCCGGAACTAGATATGCAAAGGGTGATGATTGAGATGGATATCAATGAGGATTTTCCAAAGAAGGTTCTGCTTATGGATGAAGAGGGTTGATGTAGGACGCTCTAAGAGCAATTCCTACAAAGGGATAAATGTAGGACGCTCTGAGAGCAATTCCTACAGGAAGGGGTGGCTCATATAGAACCAATCAATCTCACACAAAGAAATCAAAACTCAATATCAGTTCTTATTCACATTCTGAATTCTCCAATTACATAAAGGGGTTTATATAGTTAAGAGATTAACTAATAATAGAAAACCTAAACATAGGATAGAAATACATAACCTAATATTATCCTAATGGATTAGGAAACTAAATATTGGTAAAATACTACTAAACATCTTTATTTTGACTCTTCTAAAATGCCATATATTATCCTATACGAAATTAACATAAAAATATCAATAAAAGACACTAATTTTCCATATCGGAGATTATTCTCGAATCTTCTTATTTTAGACTTTGTTCCTTTTATCTTCATCTCCATCATTCTCCCCGATTGGAAAAAACTCATCCTCGAGTTTTGTAATGTGATAGAAAGATAATAACCCAACAAAGAAACAACACCTTTACTCCATATATGAAAAAATTCAAATGCTTTCAAATTCTCCAAGAAAAGTAGCAATTGTAGCAATGGGTGTAGTTCCGTGGCAACTAAAAATTTTTGAGGATGAATAAATCAACGTGCTCAAATTTTCTTATAGACACCAGCACATGTTGAAATTCATGTTGAAATTCTCTGCACCAAAACCGAGGATAACCATGGTGCTCTTTTTTATCTTGGTCAATATCAATAGAATTATCAGCTTCAACTTCGATTCCATATTACCACATATATGAGAGGATAAGTATCCTAGTGGTTCATGCTGCCTATTGTTATTTTGATTATCCTCCAGTAAGTAGTAAAACTTGCAGTGCACATGCCTCGAAAACATGTGTGCACTCCAAAACATGTTTATTGACAACTTGAGCAGCATGTGGTGTACGAGATAGAATTAAAACCATAAATTCCACTAGGAAGTCATCGACTTCAGACCAGTCAAGATAGATTGTATGTGGGAAAGTATGGATGACGGATGATAGTCTTTGATGGATGCAAGAAGATAATGATAAATATCCAAGACACAAGCATCACATTCAAGATCTAACATCACAAGATAAGACTTAACGTTAGCCATAATCTCAAGTATATGGAGCCTCTTATTGTATGAGCGGCTATTCATGTCATCTATGTTCTCATAAGATGATACGATTAGTTTAAAAACCTTCTTCATAGGTTGGTCATCAAAAGGAGGATCAGGTGCAGTGATTCGAATAAGCTCAGCTCCGAAAGGCAGGAAGCAAGAGAAACCTGAATGTCAACATCGGTATGATTTAAGAGGGCTTCGGAGATTAATAGTCCTTTCATTGTGACTAGTACATCTTCTATGGCCTTTCGGGGTGATTGTTGTACTCGAGACAAAAGGTCTCCAAGTTTATCCAACAATCCAAAGAGATCATTAGATGACGACGGGGAGTAGTAATTGTGTGCCAACTTTGAAAAGTTGACAGGGAAGTTCTTTCTTCAGTATGCTAGTTTGAGTGTCACCATGACAACAAATCAACAAGCGGGGTGGAGAACGTAGAGACATATAAGAACAGTGAGCATGTTGTGAGAAGAAACTGTACCGTACGTAGTGCCAGCAGCACAGAAGCCAAAAGTGACAGGACAGAACCTTCTTTTTTCTTTTTTTGGGTTTTGGGAAAAAATCAAAACTTTATGATCTGTGGGCAGCAGAATTAGAATTGGCTTAGGAACCAAAACTTAAAATTGGGAAAATTGGGCGGAATTAGGATTTATGAGCAGCACCAAAAGATATGGACAACAGCAAATTGGGATTTGTGTATAGGGAGATTTTGGAATAAACGAGAAGAAAAGGAAAGTGACACCTGCTCGGATCGGAAAGCATTGATACTAAATTTGATGTAGGATGCTCTGAGAGAAATTCCTACGAAAGGGTGAATGTAGGACGCTCTAACAGCAATTCCTACGGGAAGGGTTGGCTCACACAGTAACCAATCAATCTCACAAAGAAATCAAAACTCAATATCAATTCTTATTCATATTCTGAATTCTCCAATTACATAAAGGGGTTTATACAGTTAAGAGATTAACTAATATTAGGAACCTAAACATAAAATAGAATATAAAAGGATAGAAATATATAACCTAATATTATCTTAATCGATTAGGAAACTAAATCTTGGTAAAATACTACTAAATATCTTTATTTTGACTCTTCTAAAATACCATATATTATCCTATACGAAATTAACATAAAAATATCAATTAAATACACTAATTTTCCATATCCGAGATTATTCTCGAATCTCCTTATTTTAGACTTTGTTCCTTTTATCTTCATCTCCATCGAGGGTATTTTAATTACCAGGATGTTGATTATGAATGGAGACCATTGAAGTGCACACATTGTCATGTGTTTGGCCATTCTGCTGAGGATTGTAGGAAGTAACAAAAGAAGGTTTGGAGGAGAAAAGTGATTCAGCTGCAGATCCTGTCCCTAAGGCCCGGAATTAACTCCTGAAGATATGATTATACAGGAAACACCTCCTCATGATAGTATGCAGGCTGGAACAGAAGCAGGGAATATAGAGCATATGATACAGTGTAGCGTGGTGCCACAAGGTAATATTGGAGTGTGCATGACTCCACCAGAGAACAGCTCTAGTTCCTTAACTGATCATGGATAGAGGTGGATTATGGAATATTAGAGGCCTTAATGGTCTCAAAACAAGGAGCTGTAAGAACAGCTCTTTAGACTAAGCTTAAGGCTTTGAAGAAACCTTTAAGGACCTTGAATAAGACTCAGTTTGGTCAGATTCAGCAGAGATCTACAGAAGACTTGGAGTTGCTGAATCAAATACAGGTAGATATTCACAAGAATCCTGATAACTCTGATTTGTTTGGTAAAGAGAAAGATGTTATTCAGCATTATCATATGATGGCTAGAGCAGAAAGGGAGTTTCCAAACAGAAGTCTAAAGAGTCTTGGTTGGAGTTACGAGATCAATGTACTGCCTTTTTCTATGATAGCCTTAAACAAAAGAATTATACTATGGCAACTAAGGTTATGCATAATAAAGCTGATGAAGTGACTCAAGACCAGAAGGAGATTGGAGGGATTTTGGTGGACCATTTTACTTGTTCAAACACTGATCTACAGCAGGTGATGTTACAGCCTGTTCCTAATGCTGAAATAAGCAAGCTATGTTTGATATTGGAAGTGATAATTGTCCTGGACCAGATGTGTTTGGGAGTCAGTTCTATAAAAGCACAAGGCACATTGTAGGAGAGGATGTATGTTCTGCAGTTCATAACTTTTTTGACACAGGTAGGTTAATCAAGCAAGTTAATGCTATCACTTTAGTTATGACACCTAAGGTTCAAAACCCTTCCTATTTTGGGGAACTTAGGCGATTGCTTGCTGTAAAGTGTTTAACTAAACTGCTCTGTGAAAGAATGAAGATTATGTTACCATATCTTGTAGATGAGACTCACGGTGCTTTTATCTATTTTACAAAATATTATGATGTGTGAGGACTTGATAAAAATGTACTACAGAAAGGGTATCTCTCCAAGATCTAAGATGAAAATTGACTTGCAAAAAGCTTCTGATAGTGTAAGATGCCATTTCTTGGTGACCATTCTGCTTGGTTATGGATTCCCAGCATTGTTTGTTCAGAGAGCTATAACCTGTGCGACCACTGCAAGTTTCTCTGTGAAAATAAATGGCGAAAGCTATGGAAATATTGGGAGTAAACCAGGATCAAGGCAAGGGGATCCAATGTCCCCTTTGCTGGTTGTGCTTGTAATGGAATACCGGAATAGAGCAAGATTGCTACTCTTCAGGATCAATTTAAATATCATCCTGGGTGCAGGGAGTAGAAGCTATGTAACCTAAGGTTTGAAATGATTTATTAGTGTTTAGTATAGCTGATGCTGAGAGTGTAAAGGCCCCAGTGGTGGCATTTCATCACAGGGGTTTCAGAGGAGATTGAATATCAGTTGCCGAAAATCACTGGATTTCAGAAGGAAAGGATGCCATTTTAATACTTAGGGGTTCCTTCAAACCCCAGAGACTCAATAAACAACATTGTCAACATTTGGTGGAAAGAATGACAGCAAGGTCGGTAAATTGGCCAGTGAAGAAATTGACATATAATGCAGGTAAAGAGCAACTGATAAATTCTGGTTTACTTAGTGTTTCTTCTCACTGGAGTCAGATTTTTTTTGCCAAAGGCAATCTTGAAGAGAGCAAATTTGTAAAGATTGGCTGTGGTGAAGAATGGATGGACATAAAAGACCTATCCCTATAGCTTGGCAAACACTTTGCTTACCTGAAGATGAGGAAGGGATGGGTATTAAGGACTGTTTGCAGTGTGCACTGCTTTAATTGCTAATTTATCTGGAGAACAGCTTCTAAAGCTGATAATTTGTGGATTCATTGGGTTCATCAATATTATTTAAAAGGTGCATCTATATGGAAGCCAGCCACCTATTAAGAGTTGTTGGTGTTGGAGAAAGTTGTTGAAGATTAGAGATGTTATGTATGCTGGTTTTGATATTGATTAAGCCAGGTTACACTGTAGGGGTGGAATGCCAAAGCTGGTTTTGAATGGTTCAGAAATAAAGCACCTAAAGTTGAGTGGTATAAATGGTCTGGCATAAAGCCATAATTCCCAACTGTTCATTCATCACTTGGTTGTTGATGCATCAGAGGCTAATGACTAAAGACAGGATGGAGAGATTTGGTATAACTAATGATTCTACCCTGTGTGTTATGTTGAGATGGGACTGAGAGCATGTAGCATTTGTTTTTTGATTGCTTGATTGTTGGATATGTCATCAGACAGACTATTCCGGAGTTATTGCATATTCAGATACCTGATCTAAGTTGGGGATGTTGGCAGAATTTTGTTCTTCAGTACAAGGGGCAGAGCAAGGTTAAGTTGTTAGTGAGTATAAATGTGATTATATCAATATGTTGGGTTAAAAGAAATATGAGAACTTTTACAGCTAAAGCAAGAGATAGTTTTCAAGTGAAAAAGAATGTGGTAGAATTTGTAAAGCTAGGGGCCCTGAGTATTTGTACAGTTTGATATGCTTGGTTGAAATGGAAAAGCTAACCTTTTCACCAAAAAAATGGGTTTTTGGATTAAAATAATACATACTTTTGGAGGTATTGGACATTTATATACCAAACTATAAAGTTGAATCATTATATACCGTACTTTGGGGGTGATTGTTATTTCTAAACCACCACCGATTTAGGGGTGACATGATCAGTCAACTTTACATATTGGTATATAAACGTCCAATACCTCCAAAGTAGGATTTATTTTAATCCAAAGCCCAAAATAAAATGCTGTAAATAAGAGGAAGGAGATTGTAACTGACAGAGTAAGGCGGGGGGGTATGCTCCCAAGAAAGAACGCATGAACAGAGGATATGAATCTACAATCAATAAATGCAACAAGAAGGACCTTAAACCTTGTATTCCCACCAAATTTTCTGCTTGACTTCATCATCAAAGTTGAATCCACCAATTATCTGTGGCAGAGTAAGCAACCAAAATGCAGCAATGCTTGGATCCTTCATGCTATGAACTATATGCTGCAAAAACGACATCATCCTTTACACAGAGCCCACAATAATAATATAATTGATAAAATTATTATCGAAGAAAGACAGAAAATGGAACTCCATAATTATATGAAGCCAATAAAAGGAAGAGATGAATCGTGCAAATAATGAGGATTATTTACGGCTACATAACTGCAGACTTTGCTTCCTGTATTACATGGACATTCTGCTAAAAAATACACGAATGTTGATAGTAACACTTCGAAAAGTGTCAATTCTCTAAATTAATGAGATACGGACTGCTTTTAGGCACAAACATAACTCAAAACACCGTATGACATGCTAAAAGGATGTGCACCCACGAACACACTCATAGATCAAAAAACCTGAAAACACCTAATGTTGATAGTAACACTTCGAAAAGTGTAAATTCTCTAAATTAATGAGATACTGACTGCTTTTCAGGCACAAACATAACTCAAAACATCGTACGACATGCTAAAGGACTCATGCACCCACACACGCACATAAATCAAACACATTAGTGCAAGCACACAGGGGAGCAAACAGATTGATGCGCAATGCATAGAAGCACACTGGCACAGCAAACAACATACACACTCTCTTAGGCACAGGCACAAAGTCACACACTCGCACATGTACACACACAGACACATACGTAGCAAGCACACGCATACACACTCACAGCATGCACATGTGAACACACATGCATACCAAAACCCATACGAATACACACACCTCACCCACAAGCAATCACAACACCCCCCAACAGATATGCATATTTCACACATGCTCACATGCATAACTCCATGAAAACAACCACGTCTGACCTTTGAATCTACACCTCACATGCCTTCCCACCCATATTAAACATCATTCTATCAAACTTGGGCAATCCCAAACTAATATCATCTTATAGAATGTTACTGATATCTTCATTCCTTTCTTCTGTGCAAGCTTTAAATTCATGAAAGAATATAACATACTCTTGAAATGGCGATATTGATCTTGGATTAGGTAGATTATCTACCATATAACATGAAACAAAGAAAATTCACATTATTGATGGCTAAGTCTCATAAAGTGACTGGAAAAACCAAATAATTCCATCATGCATGCCAAAAGAAAAAGATAATGATACTGCAGTTCTAAACTGCATCCACTACCAGCTTCATAAAGCAACATTTTATGCGTACAAAGAGTATTTGGGGTACCACAGCTTGTTTCTATTGGAATCACAATTTCAGGATTTGTTTCCATTGGAATCACACTTACCTTCACCTAGTTAATGATAGTTGGAAGAGAATAACGAAAGGTTGAGGCAAGTGCCAATACATTATTGTGAACCACAGAATAGGCTTAAATGAAAAAGAAAGTCATTCTAAAGACTATAGAACAATAAGGCAACTGTGGATATGTACCTCATAAGGATAGTCCATCTTTTTCAAGACATTGTAAGCTTTCCATGGAGGCTCCATTATCTGCAAAAGAATTAAAAAACAAAAGACTCCGGATGAATTCCATACACAGTAGTTATTCCAATCCATTTGCATTCACTAAAACCTCAGTTTCTAAAATTCCCTCCCATCAATTGTAAGAACAATAAAGTTGGTTAATTGTTGAAGTGAAAACATAGACTAAAGTTTCAGCACTCTCCAAAGATCTCAGTGATTCAAACAAGGGCAAACACACTTTCAAGCAAGCATCGCCATTCCCATAAAGAGCATAGCCATCATAACTTCACAGTTTCTCAGCTCTGCAAAGCCATTCAGCTGCATTGTGATACTTCTAGAAATTGCTCTCATATTGACACTAATCTGCATTTATGCGCTTCCTTTGAAATTTAAGCACATTTAGCACCCCAATGCTCTCATGCAGCTGGAGCCTTTTATAGTTATCACTACTATAAGAATTAAATTCAAAGCTCCAATAACTATTTTAATGTTCTGCACATAAGACTTACCTTCCAATTAGAGCTGGAAATGGTCGATTCGGGTCAACAAATTTAATAACCAGGTCAATTTTGTGTTGATCTTGAAAATAGCTTAGATTTATTCCAGATTTGGAAATAATATGTTTTCATGCTAAATAGCCATTTCCTGTCGACTTGAGGTCAAAATCGATTCGGTTTGGGTTTATCGAGTTTGTGTTTCTCACAGTAAATTCAAGTCCGGTTCAGGGCATGTTACGTGTCAGGTCAGACATTCTGCTCTACTTCCTCCAACACTGTATTGTTCTGCCTCACATCAGCATTTTGAATTCAGTTTTCACAAATATATATGTGTGTGTGTGTGTGTGTGTGTGCACACACACGCACCACGGCTTTTTTCTCCTCAAGGAAAGAAGAATTGCATGATACTTATATTTTTAGGCTTTAGGCAAAGGCAGACAGATGTGAGAAATCAAATAAAAGAAACATGATCATCCAATATGAAATAAGAAAAATACATTATCAATAAATGAATGGCAAACAAAACATACACTAAAATATTTAAAAGAAGAAGAAACAGGGAAAAATAAGAACACACAGAAACATTGTAATATCCAAGTGAAGCATTAACTTGTATCCATGGGTAATTAGCAACTCTAGGTAAACAACAGTTTCTTCTTCGTAGATGCCCCATCTCTTCCTTGATTGTGACCTTTGGAAACCAAAGCCTTCGTCGCCAAATGGAATGTGACTAAGATACCATAGCACACAAACCATGACTAATAAATGCTGACCAAGATACACACCAATATGCTTTTACTTCTCCGTCAGTTATGCACTTCATACACTGCATACAATAGAAGTGCAGTTCCAAGAAACTGGAGTTTCTCTATCCAAGTTAAGCACAAATAAATTTGCCCCCTGTAGCAGGTTTCGTAATGAGTTCATCATGCTATTTCACTAAGCCTTTCTTGACAAAATAAAATAGCAGTGCCGGAAATCTTTATGGTTAACTAAATCATGCCGTAACCTGTGAGCATGTCCCCCATTTCCATCCCTTTGGTTAAAATCACAAAAGGCCTAAGGGAATGAAAATTAACCCCCAGTAAAATAACCTAGTTTCACAAACTATTTCCTGAAAAGTGGAGGGACCAGTGCGCAAAAGAACAGGAGAACAAAAGGAGCACAGCGAAACAATAGATGTATGGCTCAACCTTGGAGTAAGAGCAGTAGCAATGACTAGGGCTATTATTAAAAAACATAAACACTTGTCTTAACAGATTAAGTGACTTACATCATCAGCAGAGATCTTGATCTGTAATTTGTTCTTGCACTCAGGGCATTTCATGACACCCTGGAATAACCAAAAGAAAAAGGTCTAAAATCCTCATCATATCATATCATATAGTCATCATATCATATTATATCATCATCTTCTATCATATCATATCATTAATCATATCATAGCATCATATCATCATATAGTCATACATAAAAGTGAAGAGATTACTGTATGATTGGGTGGCAATATTATTGGCCAATATAATTTGTTAAAAAAGATTTAGCCTTTAAGAAAATTACCATAAGTCATTAAGTTAACTTTAAATGGGGTCTCACTATTTATTATTTAGGTTTTAATGATTTCTCCAATACATTATTCATTTACTGATAATCAAATACTATGAATCTTCAAAATCTATGGCAAAGTTATAATTGATCTCACAATATAACTAAAAAGCGATTAATCATATGATTTGAATAATTAAAAAGGAGGTTTTGGATTAAAATAAAGCTGTACTTTGGGGGAATTGGACGTTTATAAACCAAACTATAAAAATGTGTCAAGCTGAGATCAATTATCTTCATCTCCATCACTAAGACCTGTTTAGGGGCGGCAATTCGGTTGTTTATAATGTGTCAAGCTGAGAATAACTGATTTAGTAGGGTGTAGCACAGTAATTTCCCTTTTCTTAGCTTAACTCGTCATAAAACAACCTAATTGATGCCCCTAAATAGGTGGTGGTTTAGAAAAGGAAATCACCCCCAAACTACGGTGCATGATCGATCAACTTTATAGTTTGGTATATAAACCTCCAATACCCCTAAAGTATAGGTTATTTTAATCCAAAATCCCTTTAAAAAGGGTCCTCAAAACATTTAATGAATTAATTCATAAAATTATCACTAATGTTTTATGAAATTACTTTAGTAATTACAGAACTTCAAAGCTAAATTCTTTATAAAAAATATAACAGACAGCTTATAATTGACTGATTATAAAAATGTCTTACAATCAGTTACATCATGCGATGACTATAATTGATTTAACAATAGTTGCAAAATTTTACTATCTTATGAAATTACTTCAGCAGTTACAAAACTTGAAGCTATCATTAAAAATAAAATTGTAATAGCCTCAATATCGCATAGCCATAATTTATTTATATACTCAGAGATCATCTAACTTGAAGATCTACAGATCAAAGTTTAGTCCACCACTGGCCATTCCTGCCTATCTTTTACCAATTTTAGCTAGGAATCTTTTTTTTTTGGCCAAAAGCTAAGTAGGAATTTTTATTTTAGAAAATTATGACAATGAAGAATGGCCAAAAGCTATGCTAAGAATCAATTGTAGAGGTTCTTATCGAGTAGAAGAGCATAGCTATGATGTGGATTATGACGATGAAGAATGGCTCAAAAAGTTTGACAATGAGATAGACGTAGCACTGAGCCTTTTAAATTAGTAATCGATGCATTTCAGAAGGTTTCTTACCACCATTTAGATGATACAATTAATTTTTTTCCGTTACTGATAATGAAATCCACTGAAATTCAACATATATATATGTGCAAACCACGAAAGTCACACTAGTTCATACTTCATACAGAAAATTGAGGAGTGATAGATTGACCTATAATTTCATCAATATAGCTAAAAAGTGAACAACAAAGATTGGTTTTGGGGGTGGGGAGCAAGCGTACACAGAAAAGCCCCCAAGAACAACACATCATAACAAACTTAGAACTTTCATTTTTACTAATGGGAAGAAAGAGAGTACATCATAGAAAAATCCAAAAGTACCAAAACGAATGGCAGAATCACAAATTATTAGATAGATCTAGGCATAGACAGTAACATGATCGTCACAGTCTGCACCCAGTCAATACCATGTGAGGTAAGGGAAGTGTGCGCCCATGCGGAAACAAGGTGTAGACGTCTAGCTAAATAATCATTTAGCATTTAACAGGCAGTTACAGCATGAAGTCTTACCGTTCCATCACAAGTAGGGCAATCCTTTGATGGCAATGGCACATGCAGATCAATGGCTGAAGGGAGGTGAACTAGCTCAGCTTGATTGTTAACGATTGCATCTGCAACTAACTCTGGAGTAGCTTTTTCTCCACTGATAACAAAGCCATGATAGCTCATTAGAACAGCTAATAAATTTTGACACAGTACAGAGCATTTTACATTTTTTTCCTTTTTCTTTTCTTTTAGGGTATTATAGTAAGTGTTGATCAAGTTTCTGTAAGTGAGATCAAGTCCATGAGGCCAAAGAGACTCAAACACAGCCACAAAATATCAAGCAGATGCTGAATTTGTTCAAAGAAAGCCAAATCCAGAATCGGCCCAGCTCAACCGGAATGGAACCCTACTTAATCATCAATCCAGTTCCCTAGGCCTTCAAATGAGGTGCATGATATGTCCCATTAAGGCTTAGGAAATCTATTTCTTAACCGATAGAATAGCTTCAACCAGATATTCATGAGGACAAAGCAACAGCTTGTTTTACCACAGGTGTCAAGAACACAATCTTAGTTTCACAAATGGGACTTAGCAGTTAGTGAGCAAAAAACGGGAACCGATAAACCGAACTGATTTTTAGTTAACCGAACTGGTTTACAAATCCGGTCAACCAGTTTATGAGCTTAACCAGTTTATCCGCTTCCAGTTATGATTCATGATTTTGAAACTGACGGCTCAACAAACTGAACCCATTAATTAAATTTTTTTTTAAATTGCTAAAATTTTTAATTTTAATCTACTACTTCAGAGCTTCTATTTTGCTGCAACAGTCAATTCTGGCGTCCAGGCTAATACTCCTGATGGTCCGGCTTTTTGTGAGCCTAAAATCAAAGAAAAAATAGAAAGTGTTGATGATTGTGGGCAGTTTAATCATGCTGCCCACTGGGCATTTCACTGTTTCTACCATCAAGATGAAAATTCAATTAGGAATAGAGTTTAGAAATTAAATGATCAGAATAATACATTGTTTAAAGAGAGTAATATTTTTTAATAAAATTGGAAATAATACATCAATAAGATGCGAGTAACACAAGATTAGAATTTTTCATTTATAAGTTTCAGTTAACTGGTGAATTGAACAGAAAAAAACCGGTTAACTGATATCCGAGGTCACAGTTCCAATTCAAGATTTTCCTAACTGAAAAATCCAATCAACCGAACCGAAATCATACAAACCAAATCAAACAAACCGTGCTCACAAAGGCGCTCTTATTTCAAAAATGCGTAAATTTATTGAGAAAATATATGTCCACAAAGTTATCTGATGCATCATTATAAGTCGTATAGCCGTTACAATGTTTACAATGCCATCAAATAGTACCATGAGAACAATATCATAATTCATTGAAATACAAAATCAAAACGCTAGAAAGTTAGAATATTTTAGAAATTGTAAAGTAGTCGTATTTTGATTGAAATTTAGAAAAATTCTGAAATTTGTAGCATAGTCTTAGAATACGATAAAACAATATCATCATTCACTGAAATACGAAATAAAAATTTGAAAGTTAGAAATAATCTGGAAATTTGTGAAGGTTACCTACTCGTGCACATTATTCCCAAAAATAATCATTTCTTCCTATATATCTTTTAAATGAATTAAGACATGTAACCAATACCAACAAGTCAATCACTCATTCCCCGATCACAAACACCCTCCCTTCCAAAAAAAATATTATTATGATAGAACTGGGAAGATTCAAGAGATTGGGGGAGGGGAGTGAAAGAGAGAGAGGAAGAGAATAATGGGCTCAGCACAAAACTCCACCCACTTTCTCGAAGACCAGAAAGTGGTAGAGGAGGAGGAGAAGTTCGCTGGAACACCACCGGAACAAATCGACAACGACCAGCATAGATCATCCACCGGAAAAGCTCTATCCGGACAACCTGTCCAGTGTGTCTTCAAGGCTCCATGAGCCTCCTATTAGAAGCGGGAAAAAGTCAATTCGGAAAGTAGGCTAGTGGGGTTCGGAAAATTAGGATTTTCCCATTTTCGGCTCAAATCAAAGCAATTCCATCCAATTACATGGGGGCTTCAACTCGAAACTGGACCACATGACTAATGTAACTTGCAATTTGAAGAAATTTGTGTGATTTCACGGCGGGTACTCCCTTCTTTCTCTCCGTGATCTACTTCAATGAAGCACGGAAAGCCATAATGTGTGCCTTGCCAGCCGAAGGCACGCACGAGGCACGTGCTTCAATCCACCTAGCAGAGTAGCCGAAGGTCCGTTAAGGCTCGAGTTCAACGCCTCTATCTAGGAGCACTTTTTTAAACTAAGAGTGTGATTTCAGCATATACCAAACTTTGGCCTTTATTTTGCTGATATCTTTGGCTGATCCAAGAATGTCTCTCTTTGGGGAAAATGAGGAAGATTCTTCACTGATTTTCCCTTTGTTGCTGCTTAAAATTCTCCAAAAGAATGCACACAGCAGCTCCAAGTAGAATCAGAATTGGTACAAGCGATGAGAAAAAGAATGTCATTGGCAATGCTATTTTCTACGTTTTCTGTCTTGATGATCTGCTTGTATCCGTCATTTTCCTTGCTTTTGCTGATAAACTTGATATTTTGGAAGTCCCCGATGTATTAGGAACGACTCGAGTGTAAATGAACCAGACTGCTCAAGTCAAAAACCGAGCTTTTGCTCATACCTCCAAATTCTCTCCTTCTTGTATCCTTAGTTGGTTAGCTAAGGCAATGCCCCTCCAAGTCCTCTTTGCTCATGTATTTGGTGACATTCTGCATCCTAATTCCTAAACGATGAAACAATAAATCCCAAGCGTGGATTTGTGCCGGTAATTTAGTCTGTATCACTAAGAGGTCTCAGGTCTTGAGAACTACCCGATTTTACTTTGTGTTTGTTTAGCTTTCTTACTTGCTGGTATCATTCCCCCTTCTCTCCAAACCTCGGGATAGAATATCAAGTCACATTCTGGGAAAAGAATCAAACGAAGACAGGGCAAGCCTACCTCTTCAAGCGATGACCTTTCACTTGATAGTGTACCTGTCCTGTTCCTCTGCACATGGTACAACGTAGTGTCTGCCATCCACTACAAGTTCGACAATCTCTGCATTTAAGAAAGAAAGCTAATGAACAAAATGTTTAAAAGAGCAATAGTTGTGTGCTCAAAAATGACCATGCTGTGAATTAAGCAGAGATCAAATGTTCAGAACCAAGTGGGGCAAAACAAGGCAACCCAACACATAATGAAATAATTTGGGGTTTGGGGTTAAAGTAGGGTCCACACATCGGACCTAATTAATTTGTTATAAGGATAATAGATTGTATTAGATGCCCTGCAAATTGAAAAAGTAAACTTAATTAATAAAGAGGTCGGCTTGGGGTTTGATAAGATCTGTTCCAAACCCGATACACTTATATTTCCACATTTTTCCTATTTATTGAAACCTTTAGAGAGTGAATTATAATGATATTGAGAAAAGATGAAAAGCATCTCAATATGGATAGCAACTTCGTGACTACAAATTCAACTACTACTATGCTCTTCGTCTTTTTATTTCAGCAAGAAATAATGCAACTTTATTCTTAAGTATGCTAACCGAGATAGTGGCAGAGATTTGCATTTGTCATGGAAGCAATTGTCCAACTACTGAATCCACTTCTCTTCTTTTTCAATGTTATGACTTTTGAGAACATTTTCTTGGTAACCTAGCATGCTTGCTCATAGTCGTAATTTTTCGGACTATATAAATAATGTAGTTGTTGGAGAATCCAGGTTATACAGGATATATTTGCAATTTTCAAATCTTGTTAAATGACGCGGCTTTCTGCTTCCTGAAATATAGATTACACTTCTCCACATGGATCACTTCCACTTCCATTTTCCTCCAAATTAAATGGCAAGGTGGATAAACCCAAAACCGACACAAAAACAAGTAGATCAGCTTTGGATGGCCATTTTTACACTATTAAGCAATGGATCGGTAATCACAATCTTTGCTAAAGCGGAAAAACATTCACATAATTTAAACCCGATGCAATCCAACACAGTTCCAACCCCTGGATAAATGATAAATGATGCATGCAAGAGGCTACGTTATAATAAGGTAAATGATTGTTTAATGGACGCCTAACCAAAACAACGAGTGAAAATGTCAAAAACAAGGCCTAATGCACATGCCTTTTCTAGATCCAATAGGCTCAAAGACTTAATGATTTGTCATCCAGACTTCTTTCCAAGAAACAGATACAAGCCCTCTATAAAAATCAAAAATAACAAAATTGAAGTAGAAACTAGTAACCAAAACCATTTAGCAGTGGAAGTACCATAATTGACCCTCAACTTCAAATATTTCTCACCAACCTTTTCAAATTTTGTCTTCTTAGGTGATAGACTAACTAGTTTGTTCCATCCATATGCTTCAAAGCCATAAAAATGCCCCGGGTTGGACATTGTCTCATCACCCCCTAGCCTCCCTGCATACAAGAGCTCCGACCATTTTCATTTTTTTGTAGAATTAGATGAACTGGATTCCCCATACTACTTCTCCAAAAGATAAACCATATTACTAAAACAAGTTCTTCAATTTTCACATATTGTTCGGCCGCAAAAATATAAAGCCAAGAAAAATAGAGGGCAAATTATCATTGAACAAAGCAAGTATTTTATACAATTCACAAATGTGACCAAGTAATATGATTAGCTAAGAAACAAGGAGGTTGGTTTGAGCACCTTTGACATATCACTTTCTTTCCCAACTCCAATGCAATATCCCAAGTTCCAAGGGTGGCAATGGCCTGAAAGGTTGCATGAAGAAAATTCAACAGATCATCTAGAGCTTGAGAAGATAGAGAGATAGACGGCATATCGAAAGCCTCATGAAGAAGGAAAATGTGAGTGCCTAAAATAAATAACTTTCCGGCAAATTTATCTTCAAAAATTTCTTCAATTCTAACAAAAGAAACAAATTTTTCCCTTTTTTTCCTTTTCCTCCAATTTTTTTGTCCAAATGCCCCCTAAAGTTAAGTTTGATAACTTGATGACTAAACCATTGTCTAATTTGCTTTGTCAAATCTTGAATCATAAAAATAAACTTTATATTCTCACAATATTGTTTTTCAAAAACAAAAATACCAATTGTTCTTGGGAATCAAACTTTGACAAACATAATGGAACAAGTAAATTAGATGTTTTTCCCAATACAAATGGAATGGGATGGAAGGAGGGAAGTATTAGATTTCCAAAACCTAGATTCATGTATTCATACAAGCATAACACTCGAAGCATACCCCCAAATTGAGTTCAAAGTTTCCTAATACATCAAAACCCTCAAAACCCAAGAACATTTGCGGGAAATTTAAAATAAGGATCAGTTCAATAACTTACAAAGATGGCAGTATAGGAAGCTTTAGAGATGAATTCGGGTATACCAAAACCACGGGAGCAGAGCCAGCAATGTCATAAGCAATGGTGAAAGGGGCAAGCACGAGCTTTATGGGAAACTCAAAGATGTCAATTACTTGCCGACCATACCGTCGAGTGAAGAGTCCGTATTGCACATCAGCAAATTGTTTCACCTCCTTTATGAGCTTGTCCGTCCCTCTCGACATGGCTTACCGAGCGCACAACGATAAAGGGGAGAAGATATAGTTAAGTCGGGGAGTGTTGGAACCTCACAATATTTATAAATTTTCCAAAAATTCTAGAACGGACTAGCTACTTAAACAGTACAACGAATACATAATAAAAATATCATAAATATAGCCCCATTTAAAGGATAAAATTGTCTCATACAGTTATTTCACGTCAGTTTCCTCTCTTCCCCTCAAGTCAGTTTCCCCTCTTCTCTCTAAACTATCTCCTTCTTAACAAATCAGCGTGAATCTTCTGCAAATATTTTTTCACAACAGCTGTGAAACTTATTATTTGGTCACCAATCTTCTACAAATAATCAAGCCGCTCACCAATTTCTTTTTTTGGATTTGCACGTAAGTTATTTATTTGTTAATTGAGTTTTTTTTTTGGTTTAAAATCTGTAAAGGAGCTCTAGAAATTCTAAGCAATCAAGCATTCACAAGACACCACAGATCTAACTTCATCCAAACTGACAATTTACAAAAGTAAAATCTAGAATTCGGGTAAAAGGAGAGAAGACATGAACATACCTAGAAACGATGGAGAGAGCGAGAGCCGCAGAGAGAGAGGGAGCCGGAGAGCGAGAGGGAGCCGGATATCAAGAGCAAGAACGAGCCGGAGCGGAAGATGGAGAGTGAGAGCCGGAAATAAGCCGGCGATGGCAGAGCGAGAGTCGGAAAGCGTCAGGTAGCCGGAGGGCCAGAGAGAGTCGGAGAGCGAGAGGTAGCCGGAGAGAGAGAGTCCAGGACGGCAGAGAGGGAGCCGAAAAGGCAGAGGGAACCTGGAGCAGAGACCGAGAGAGGGGGTAAACTAGGGATGTGTGAATGAGGTAGGCCGGCAGTGCAGCTAATGACAGACCAAGGAGAGGGAGTCAAGTTCACTGTTTTATTTTATAAAAATCTTCATAATTATATAGGATTACAATTGTATGAACTTTTTTAATATTTTTAGTAATTAAAATTTTTTATTTTATACTATCTTTAAATTTTATTTTATAAAAAATTTTATCATTATTTTAAGTAATTAATGTTATTTAAATACTCATTATAAATTTTTAAATAATTTATTTAATTAATAATTTTTATTTTATATATAATTTGTAAGTTGTGTTTTATAAATATCTTTATCATCATTTTAAGTAATCAAAAAACATAATGAGAAGTTTGAATTCTACAATGAAAAGAGAGAGAGTCTCTAGCGAAAGAGAGATTATTAATTGAATTTTTTTAATTTTTTGGTTGAAATTTTTATTTTGTGAAACGTGTGTTTATATTTAAGTATAGAGGATGAACCCAATTTATAAAAAAGACAATCAAATCTAAATTTGTTTTCAAGGATCCCTCTCGAAAGCCATTGATATGATACCAAATACTAATAACTAATGGTGATTTAAATTAAATTAAATTTAAATAAATTAATAAATTAATTTTTATTGTTTACTTTGTGCATTTACCATTTTTCTATATTTTATTAAATATGATCCGCTTACTAATAATTAATTTTCTCTCATATAATCTAAATTATTCTAAAGGATTAGGTTTATAAAACTGAATCCTCACTAAATACTTCATAATATGAGTATCAAAATAAATAATATCATAAGATACATTAATTTTGTGATTTTACAAGCTAATCTATAATCTACAGTATAATTAATCTACCGATAGTAGTATTCTATGTTAATGTTCCAATCATATTACATTGATAAATTTTAATATTATTTAATAAAAATAAATAACATTGTTAAGATTTAAAAGTTATGCGTTTACTTATATAATAAGTCGTTGAATTAAAAGGGTTGAGTATATCTTGATTCTTTGCGAGACCCATGATCGTCCCTCAATTCATTTTAATTACGTGTTTGCAATTTAGTTATGTACTGTTTTTAACTACAAGTAGACAAAATTTGAGTATAACAATAACCCAACTCTTGAGTAAAAAACTATCATAAAATTAATTTTAACTAAGAGTATATATATATATATATATAGAGAGAGAGAGAGAGTTCATAAGTTTTATTTTATAAATATCTTTACCAATTTTTTAAATAATCTATATTATTCAAACACTTATTTGAAATAAGTTAAGCATATTATTAGCAATTTTTATTATGTTCAATAAATTATTAATATGATTAACAACCTATGCAAATAAAATAAGAAGAGGTGAGTAATATCTAATAGAGCATATAAATGTTCGGAAGAGTGAATAATATAATGTATCATACTCTAAAAAATCTAATTTAATTTAGTTTTTAATTTTTAGATAGGCAAATTAGTAAGGCAAATCAACTTACAGAATTCCCGTATGATGCTTATAGAATTCTTAAATATGAACATCAGTGATTTGGATACAAGAAAATATTTTATGAAGAGTTTCCTAAACACTATCGATTGATTGAAACCTTACATACTTAGAGAACGAGACAAAGTAATCAAAGAGTCCTTGGTCGAATATATATATGTGAATCCAACGGATGGAGAAAAATTTTATATGCGATTGTTGCTCAATCATGTTAAAGGCTCATAATCATTTGCACATTTCGAAGCTGTTAATAATATTACTTATCTAACATTCAAAGAATTTGTAGAAAAATTAAGTCTCATGCATAATAATGCCGAGTATTCGATGATGTTTAATGGATGCATCCATAATGAGAATATCATTGTCATTTCGATAGTTATTTGTCACTTTTTCGATATACTCGTCAACCAATTGGAGTCCGTAACTATTGGGATGAATTCCTTCCATTTGTGACTGAGAATTATCCTTCAACTTCCTCGCGAGATCATGATTTTGCACTAAATTATGTTTTACTTGACACATATCGAATACTAAAGCGGTTAGGTCATAAAATTACAAATTTTAACCTCCCACAACTAAGTCCAAATTGATGAAGGGGTTCAATTGTCTATGGCTTTACATGCTGAATTGTCTATGCCAATGCCACCTAAAGATATTTATTGTGCCCAAAATCTCAATGATAACCAACGATATGCATTTAACACAATTATGAAGGCTATTAGCATAAACAACGGTGTCATGTTTTTTGCAGATGATCCGGTGGGACAGGAAAAATATTCTTATATCATGTCATTCTTACTAATATGAAACTTGAAGGTTAATTCGGACTCGCTGCGAGTAAACTTTTGAATTGCTCGCAACACTTTTATATAAAGCTAAAATAGCACATAAGACATTATGATGCATTGTCAATGTATTGTCTTACTAGACAATATGTAGAAGTATATTTGATAAAACATGTTGTAGTTATTATATAAGATGAAACCATTGTGACTCATCAACATTTATTGAGACTATTGATTATAGTTTTAGAGATATTACGGATGTCGACTTTGCAAAGTGATGGTATTTAATGGAAATTTTAGACAAGTCTTACGAGGTTACACCAAAGGGTACTAAAGTTGAAACAATTAATGCATGTTTCATCAAGTGAATATTGTAGACAAATGTTCGAGTATTTCATTTGACAAAAAAACATGAGGTCTCTACTTGATGAGAATTTTGCAACTTTCTTGCTCGTAGTAGGAGATGGACGTGAATGTACCGTCAATGAAGATATGATCAAGTTGTCACCATCAATATACATATTACCTAATCATGGTAATCCTGTTGATAATTTAATTGATGCGATCTTCCCTTATTTGAGTAACCATGTAGGTGATATAACATATATAATTGACAGCGTTGTAGTTATCTATACAAATGAAGAAGTTCGCACTTTGAATGAGAAAAACATTGACAAATTTGCCGAAATTGAAAAAATTTAGTACTCTATTAATTATGTCCCCAATTATATCAAATATGTATATAAAGACAAATTCTTGAACGCATTATCCTTTGGAGGACTGTCACCACATGCTCATATATTCAAAGTTGGTTGTCTAATCATGCTCTTATATAGTATTGACACAATGAGTGGCTTATGCAATGAAACTAGGCTAACATATTGTCAATTAAGGGAGCATTTAATCGAGACTAAATGGATATTCAAACTCATGATTTTAGGAAAAAAATATCTAATATCTAATATATAATACGTAATATATTATATATTAAATATAATATATAATACATAATATATTATGTATTAAATAATATATAATATCATGTATTTTTATTATCCAAATCATATATTATTAGTATTATTTTAAAATCTAAATCCTTTTAGTTCGTTGCACGTATGCGTGCAATTCCAAGCTAGTTTCTTCAATTCTAACAAAAGAAACAAATTTTTCCCTTTTTTTCCTTTTCCTCCAATTTTTTTTGTCCAAATGCCCCCTAAAGTTAAGTTTGATAACTTGATGACTAAACCATTGTCTAATTTGCTTTGTCAAATCTTGAATCATAAAAATAAACTTTATATTCTCACAATATTGTTTTTCAAAAACAAAAATACCAATTGTTCTTGGGAATCAAACTTTGACAAACATAATGGAACAAGTAAATTAGATGTTTTTCCCAATACAAATGGAATGGGATGGAAGGAGGGAAGTATTAGATTTCCAAAACCTAGATTCATGTATTCATACAAGCATAACACTCGAAGCATACCCCCAAATTGAGTTCAAAGTTTCCTAATACATCAAAACCCTCAAAACCCAAGAACATTTGCGGAAATTTAAAATAAGGATCAGTTCAATAACTTACAAAGATGGCAGTATAGGAAGCTTTAGAGATGAATTCGGGTATACCAAAACCACGGGAGCAGAGCCAACAATGTCATAAGCAATGGTGAAAGGGGCAAGCACGAGCTTTATGGGAAACTCAAAGATGTCAATTACTTGCCGACCATACCGTCAAGTGAAGAGTCCGTATTGCACATCAGCAAATTGTTTCACCTCTTTTATGAGCTTGTCCGTCCCTCTCGACATGGCTTACCGAGCGCACAACGATAAAGGGGAGAAGATATAGTTAAGTCGGGGAGTGTTGGAACCTCACAATATTTATAAATTTTCCAAAAATCCTAGAACGGACTAGCTACTTAAACAATGACAACGAATACATAATAAAAATATCATAAATATAGCCCCATTTATTAATGAGAAAATTAGGCTAAATTCCGGTGTCTAAGTAAGGGTGGCAAAAGGCGGATCGAGGACAAGGGGATATCCCCGTGTAACACCCCGCTCCCCGCGGGTGGAGTATTATATCCCTAGGATTCCCTGAATGGAACCCTTAAGGCAAATTAAAGTGTCGGGTTTGGTTTTCTAACTTCTACTTAAAGGCAATATAGGTGTTTTCTTATATTTTTAATCCAGAAATTTTCACGTAAGAATTCAGCTATTTCCCTAGGCTTAATGCCCTACGAATATTCGAAGAGCGTGTGGAGATCAATAACTCAATGACTACTCGTGTAGTCCAACCAAAATGCATTTAAAACTTAAAACAAACTAATTTACCTTACACAACTTACACAACTATATGAACTTATTTACAAGTTTCAACAAATTCAAACATATAGAATACACATTCCAACAAACTTGGGCCACTCGGAAATAGCATCGCGCAAGTGTCTCCAAAGTATGCTAAAGGTACAAAACAAATCAACTTGAGAGTAAATATATGGAGGGTAAGCTCCAATTCTCTCGATGAATAATCTCATACTCTTAAAACCTAAATCATCTTCACATAATAATACGCATACTAGCATTCATTACTTAATATCATCGTAATACATAATTTGGATTTTTATAACATCCATTTAATATGCGAAAAAGTTAAACATTTACTCATATTTGCTCCTACCAAGTACTCACACCAAACAAATGGTAACACTCAATATTCAAACTCACCAGGTCTACAGAGTCTCAAACTTAAACCATTTCTCAACATTTTCTTCATCAACAAATCATTTGGAAAATCGAGCATTTTTCTAGGGCTCCGCACTTCGGGGTGACATGCAACCCTATGACATAGCCTACCGTAACCTAATTCTAGTGAAACTATTGGAAGACTCTACTTTCCTTGTCAGGAAAGAATCAACAACCTTCGAATAAGCAAGGTTGGTAGGTATCCTGATACGCAAGGACCCCGCTTTCCTCCACAAGAAAGAATCAATAACCTCGGTTCATGGTAAGCATCCTTAATAAGCAAGGACCCTATGATCCGATTTGTAAGACCAAGCTTTTCGTTGTGCATCCTTAGCCCAAAATCAATTCAAACCAATATGAACACATTCACTCATCAAACTTTGACTCAAACAACAATCTCAAATCAATTTAACACAACACAAGGCATAGCACAATTTGCCACCCTCCCACACTAAGTTTCACTTCTTTGGAACACATTTCAAGTTTAAAAGCAAATATCAAGAAATCATATTCAAGGATTATTTTGCGTAAACAACTAAACTCTTTTCGAGACTAACCATATAAGTTCCTACTTAAAATCATATTTTCAAAACCACAATCAAGTTTAGTCATTCACATATCACATTCTTTAACATATTCATTTTGGATTAGCAACCATTTTGCGCTAATACTAGCATAACTTCCCTTTCCTTTATATTTCGTATTTAAGTTCCTTTTGTAATAATTCACCTTTTGAATCCATTATTTACATATATATACACATCCTAATTTCCCACTTATATGAAATCCTCATAATCCAACATACACAGTTGAATTCCACGACATTCGACTTATTTCGAGTTTGATTCGATTGACGTTCAATTCGTTTCCATTCACATCAATCACGGGTTTACATAGTAAACTCCTTGAGCTAATTCAACTTCATAATTACCAATCAAGAGATAGCTAAACGCAACTAACTTGGAGAGGTCAAAGCGAATTTAACCAACAACTACCCCCTCCCTACTTGGTTCTAACATACACCAACACCTCCAATTTTTACCATTTTCGGACCTTAATTGAGTATCAATTGCAAAATTCAATTCTCACGTGCCTCAAACAACACAAGTTGCCACACATTGTCACCATTGGCGGACCGAGTGTGGGATCGGTGGGGTTAAGTGACCCCCTCTTGAAAAAGAAATAATAGAGGAAAGAAACTAAGCAAAGCCCTTTCGGCATAGTGATAAGCACATTTTTAGGGATGTGAGAGGTTGGTGGTTCGAATCCGGACAAGCACCTTTTTTACCTTCTCACCTTCCTTTTATAATTTTTGCATCTCATTATCTCTCTCGCCTCACGCGATTCTCTCTCCAATCTCTCGGCCACTACCACGGTCCCTTACACCACTGCACCGCCACCCGTCACCGAGTGACTCCTCCACGCTGCCCTTAGTAGTATAACCCCTCACCAACTCTCACCTCACGCGTCAATCTCTTTCTCTTCTCTCGACCACTACCACTAGTCCCCCACTCGTTCTCGCCCCCACTCCCGTGCAACCAAGCACCCGCCGGCCACTCGCCACCACCCTTATCGGCTCTCACTCACTCACCTTACGGACCCCTTCCTCTTCCTTCCCTCTCGTAAGTTTTCTAAGTTACAAATTTTCCAATTTCATTTCAATTCAAGGATTACTTTCTTTCATTTTAGGTTTAAATTATGTAATTTCACTACAATTACTTCATTCCATAAATTAATTTTACTATTTTAGGCAATTAATGATAAAACTACAATCGGTTTCTATCTCGCAAAAGATCGATTGTATGTACTATGTATCTTATCTAATCCAAGTGATAGAAGGATTTGCTAACTAGTCCGCAAATAGCGTCAAAAATTTTATTGGATATTCTTGAAGATTGTAATTTTACAAGCCAAATGCACTAGATCCAAACTAGACTAATGGTGTCCGATCGTTGTCATAAACCGAAGAAGAGGTCAATACTTATGGTGTGATGACAAAAGGCTAAATGTGTTGTTTGTGCTTGCCAAGCAATACCTCCCAAAAAGACAATATACATCCGGATTACTTTAGGTTTAATTTATATAATTTCATTACAATTACTTCATTTCATAGATTAATTTTACTATTTTAGGCCGGATTTCTTTAATTATGGATTGCGGATTATGGAATTAGAGTATACTAATATAGACTCGTCGAGGACAATTAGATTAGATGTAATGTAGTCGTTTTATAATATTACTTTTATTACAGCTTGTTAGTCTCCGTATTGTGTACACTACTATTCAATCTATTCCACCCCCTTCCTTAAAACCCCGGGTCCGCCATCGATCTGTCACACATGCTAATTCGCAAAATTTAGTGCTCACTGTGCTCGCTTTTTCCTACTTCTCCTTAAACATGCCAATTCATTGACTCAATTTCACCCAGTGCCACAATAACCACAAACAATTACAATTTAATCCAAGGAGCCACAACTCATCACATATTGTTATATTCAATTCAAATTCTCATATTGAAACTCTCTAACTTGTCAATTCACTAATTTAGTTCACATGAACCATAATAATCACAAACACTTATCATTCCCTATATTCGATTCAATTCCCACAATTTCATCCGTTTGTTCAATCAGTCCACTAATTCTTTTTCTTAATTCATAGTTACTCCAAAGTTCAGCTCATTCCACAATTTCACATAATCAAACAACCTAATATATATGAAGCTGAAATTCAATCACATGGAGGATCAGTTCACAATACCAATTCATTTTAGTTTGAATCTAATATAATTTAGAGTATAAGACCACCCACCTCGATTTCTTAGGGCTTGATTGAACAATTTAACGAATGGAGTCGATTTGGATTTCCCCGTGCTGGGCTCTCTTCTTCTTCTCGGCCTCTTGATCCCGATCCCACTATCTACGCTCCGTGAAGAAATATAAGTTAGGGAGTAATTGTCTGTCTTCTCTCCCTTGGATCATTGTTCTATATATAGTGATTGTAAAAGAGTACAATGTATGTCAAAGACTCTACAAAGAGAATTATACACAAACACAAATAGCTATCCTATTGTAATGCAATCGTATACAATCTCTATTATTGACTCCTAATTGAATACAACTAGTCTAATACTCCCCTCAAGTGGGGTTGTGAAGATCCGAAACACCCAACTTGCCAAGTAGATAACGAAATTGTCGATTCCCGAGTGCTTTAGTGAAAATATTAGCAAGTTGTTCTCGAGTGGAAATATAGCAAGTAGTGATTTCACCTGTCAATAACCTTTCCCTAACAAAGTGACAATCAATCTTGATATGCTTGGTTCGCTCATAAAAAGCTGGATTTGCCGCGATGTGAAGTGCGACTTGATTATCACAAGTACAATTGAGCAAGTAGGAATTTGTACCTTCGGCGATTTTAACAAGTTTCGTATCCATATCACCTCACTAGTAGCATTAGCCATAGCACGATACTCAGCTTCGCAGACGAACGAGAAACAGAGAGGTTGCTTTTTCGTCTTCCAGAAATTGGCGCCGATCCTAAAGTAACAAAATAACCAAGAATCGAACGTCTAGTCATAGGACAACTCGCCCTGGTCTAAATCACAATAGACACGGAGACAAAGAGCATTAGATGTAGGCAAAAGGATCCCCGACCGGGACAAAATTTGAGGTAACGAAGAAGGTGAATAGCCGCATCCCAATGGCTTTGCCTTGGATCTTGCATGAACCGACTAAGTATATGTACCGAATATGTGATTTCCGGGCGAGTGATGGTGA
The DNA here is from genome assembly GCA_021018815.1 of Talinum fruticosum. NCBI lineage: Eukaryota > Viridiplantae > Streptophyta > Magnoliopsida > Caryophyllales > Talinaceae > Talinum > Talinum fruticosum. The sequence continues at coordinate 105,101 of JAITYX010000042.1, forward strand.
GATAGATTAATCGTCCAATCGGTCGCCGAGTATCGACTAGGATCCGAAATTGGATCTCCCGTATCCGATGCAAGTTTGTGCTGCTGTACCATAGGAAAGGTACAGGGTTTGCACCCAAGCATGCCTGTCTCAGCAAGTATGTCAAGTGTATACTTGCGTTGACACATGAATAGTCCGGGAGGTGAACGAGCAATTTCAATTCCCAAAAATATTTGAGTTGCCCGAGGTCCTTTATCTTGAAACATGTATGTAAATAGTCTTTAAATGTGCTGCAGAGAGATGTGTCGTTCCCAGTAAGAACCAAATCATTGACATATACTAGCAATGCTAGAAACTTATCCCCTTTGGTGTAGATGAACAAGGAATGGTCTAACGAAGATTGTTGGAATCCATATTCTCGTAGTGCTTGCGGCAAGTTTAAAATACCACCGACGAGGTGCCCGTCGGAGTCCGTAGAGAGACTTTTTGAGTTTACACACTACATGAGGTTGTGAAGTGTGAAAACCTGGTGGAAGTTTCATGTAAATCTCTTCATCTAAATCCCCATGCAGGAAAGCATTGTGTACGTCCATCCGATGGAGAGTCCATCCTTTAGCTGCTCGCTAACGCTAGGAGAGTGCGTACTCGTAACCATTTTAGCAACGGGAGCGAAAGTTTCGTGGTAATCTTCTCCTTCGACCCGGTGGTTTCCCGGAGTGACAAGTCGTGCTTTAAACCGTTCAATTGAACCATCTCGCATTGTATTTGATTTTGTAGACCTACTTACAGCCGAGGGCCTTTTTGCCAGGAGGAAGCGAATTGAGTTCCCAAGTGTTGTTGTCCTCAAGAACAGAAATCTCAAGTGCCATTGCCTCATGCCATCGTGGATCTTGAACGGCTTGGGAAAAATGACGAGGCTCATTACCGGAGGTAATGGCTGCTAAGAAAACACAGTGTGCAGCAGAAAAATGATCATATGCAACAAAGTGAGACAAGGGATGAGGATTACCTTAAGAAGCATCATGGGGCGGTGTCGAGGAAGGGGTGTCAAAACCGATGGTGTGATAGACATAGTCGCGTAGATGTGGTGGTGGTCGGTGGTCACGTTGTGGCCTCGGCTGAATCGATGTTGGATGTCAACTCCCCTCACTAGAGACGCGGGCTGGATCGGTCTCTAGGGAAACATTGCTAGGTGGGGATTCCGGGTTTTCGAAGAAGGAAGAGGTTCCGAAGGTCTATGGGTTGTTGAGCTGCTAGGCAATATGATGGAAGGTTCATGCCGACATGGGCTGCTAGAGACCAAAGGAAATTCGTGGTCCGGAAAGTATTGGGCTGTTGGATCGGGTGAGACAAGGTGAGTTTGTGGAGTGGATGAAGGGCTAAGAGCAAAAGGAAACTTTGTTTCATAAAAAACAACATCCCGTGAAACAAATATTTTCTTGGTTTCAAGGTCATACACACGCCACCCTTTTTGTCCGTGAGGATATCCTAGAAAAATGCACCTAATAGCTCGAGCATCAAACTTATCTCGATTGCGGTCGTGGTTGTGTACGTAACATAAACACCCAAAACGTGCAAGTAGTTGTAGGAAGGACTTTGTCCAAACAAAACTTCATAGGGACTTTTAAAATTATGCAATTTTGTAGGGGTGTAGTTAATCAAATATGCAGCTGTGAGTACACACTCTCCCCAAAACCGAGTAGGCAATGATGCTTGAAATCTTAATGCTCTAACAACATTCAATAAGTGGCGGTTTTTCGTTCTACTCGACCATTCTGTTGAGGTGTATCTACACAAGAAATTTCATGGAGCATGCCTCTTTCAAGCAAAAATTTTTGCAATTCTCCCTTAAACTCAGTCCCATTATCACTTCTTATTCTCTTAACACATGTCCCAAATTGGGTTTTCACCATAGAACAAAATTGCACAATACGTTCATATGTTTCCTTTTTATCTCTAATCAAGTATACCCAAGTAGCACGACTATAATCATCAACTATGCACAAAAAATAGTGACAGACTGTAATGGGAAGGTGTATGATATCGCCCCCACAAGTCACAATGGATCAAATCAAAAGGTTTACTAGCACGCGAGTTACTTATGGGAAATTTGTGTCTAATTTGTTTGGCCCTATGACATACATCACAGACAACTCGAACTTTCCTTATTCAACTTGAATTCACAAATAGAAGATAGAGAGGCTAAACTACCAAAGGATGGGTGTCCTAAGCGTTGATGCCACCGTATGGAGTCGTCCTTCTTCGGTGCCATATGTGCCGAACCACTACGCATGTTTTTGAATAAGTACACCCCATTGCCTGGATCACCCGCTGCAATCGGCGTCTTCGAGGTAAGGTCTCGTATGGCACAAAAATTTGGTCCGTAAGAAACAACACAATTTTCATCAATAGCCAATTTTTGGGTTGAAATAAGGTTGCATTTAAAACTTGGTATGTATAGGATGTCCTTCAAAAAATATCGGGACCAAGTTTTACTATTCCGGCCTTTTCTACTTGCACTTCTCTACCATCCGGTTGACCGATAATTATAGGTGGCGATAATGTGTATATATTGCTGAGGACTTCAAGATTAGAAGTCATGTGATGGGAAGCCCCGTGTCTAAAACCCATCCGGTCGAAAATTGAGAAATCGGCTTACCACCGAGTTTGTCCACCTTTTCTTGCTTACGCCTTTCTTTAAAAAAGAGTATAATTGTTCTACTTGGGAGGAAGTGAAACCAAGCAAACCCGGAACTTCCTCCTTCTCCACGAGCGCTTTCACCTCCATGGCTTCCCGTCTCTTTCCTCCAGCCTTCACCTTCTCGCATGGGTAAGCCACTAAACGCTAGATCCGAGTTTGCTAGGGCTGCGCGGCCGTTCGCCCCCTGTCCGCGTGTTTCCGGCACTCGCTCCCCCGTCTCGTATGTTGTCGGTGCTTGCTTTCCCGGATTGCCGGCGTTCCGGTTTCGATTTGTGCCGGAATTGTTCCCGATGGACCTCTTACTTCCCCAATTCGGCGAATAACCGACCAGTTCGAAGCACTGGTGGCGTTCGTGGCCCGTTTTCGACAGTGAGTGCATTTTGGGCGATTTGCGGTGGTCATCCGGTTGGTTTGCGATACTCGAACGCCGCTTCGTCCATTCGTTGTCCTTGCCGATCCGGCGAACTGCTGCTGTTGTACTTCTCGACAATGGCTGCGTAGGCTTTGTTAAGACTGGGCAGTGGTTCGGTGTTGAGAATCGTTGATCCGACGGTATTGAACTTCGTTGAATTTAGACCCATAAGAAATTTGTGGGCTTTTTCTTCTTCAAATATTCCGGTGACCTCTTTTATGGCTCCGCATTTGCAAGTGCAACAAGTGCATCCGGGCGTAGCTTGGTAAGTACCTAACTCGTCCCACAATGCCTTGAGTTTGGTGAAATACTTGGTCACTGTGAGATCCCCTTGTTCGATAAGGGTGATTTCTTGCTTGAGTTGGTGAACACGAATGGTGTTACCTTGTGAATAACGTTCCTCCGGATCTGTCCATATGGCATGAGCGATATCCGTATATGCGACGGATCCATGGAGATTCTTGTCAATTACATTGTAAAGCCAAGCAATTACCATTGAGTTTGCTTTATCCCGGGCATCGGCTTACGGGGCACTATCATCGGGTTTCGTAATTGTTCCATTAACAAAACCGAATTTGTTTTTGGATTTTAGGGCGTTAATGCAAATTCGAGACCAATTTCCATAATTGTCCCCGTTGAGTACAATCGGGCTAATTACGTACCGGGATGATCAGCCGTACTTAGGAAATAAGGAGATGCAAAGTCATTCGCTACTTGCTTGTTGTCTTTGTTTTCTCCCATTGTTAATGATTCTGAATTGTGTCATACTCGCTCCGATACCATGAAGAAATATAAGTTTGGGAGTAATTGTTTGTCTTCTCTCCCTTGGATCATTGTTCTATATATAGTGATTGTAAAAGAGTACAATGTATGTCAAACACTCTACAAAGAGAATTATACACAAACACAAATAGTTATCCTATTGTAATGCAATCATATACAATCTCTATTATTGACTCCTAATTGAATACAACTAGTCTAATACTCTGCAACTCTTGTTTTTTGCCTCGAAGCTCTTGCCTCTCGCCTTTCTTACTCTCGCTAATTCTCGCTCCTCTCCCTCGCTGCCCTCCGACACTCCATGTCCCGTCTCTCGGCCGCTTTCTCTCTCTCGCTTTCTCCTTTTCTCTCCCTCTCGCTGCCCTCCGTCTCGCTTCGCTCGCTCTCGCCCAATCTCTCGCTTTCTCCCTCTTCCTTGGTTATCGTTCTCGCTCTCTCTCTCGCGTTCGTTCCTCCGCTCATCGCTTCTTCTTCTTCCCGCTCTAACTCTCTGCTTCTCTCGCTCCTCTTTGCTTCGTCTCCAGTCTCTCTCTCTCCTAACTCGCGCTCTCCTCCTCAAATTTCCCCTACCTCCTCTATCAAATAAGTTAAAAGCACCTTACTTCTCATCTCTCTCTCTCTTTCCCTTTTTTTTCTAAATTAAATTTAAATACTACGAAGAAATTGGGTTAAAATTAAATTCAATAGCTAATATTATTATGTACACTCCCGGTTACTGTAATCGTGTACACACCATACAAGTCACGCGCGAGAAAATGCGTATTTTTTTATCCTAGTGTAACGTCCAATCCCGAGCCGGATAATGTATTACATGTCAAAAATCCTCGAAAAGAACTCCTAAGGAAACTTAGGACTTCAAATCATATTTGCTAATTTTTCTCTTAAAATAGCGGAAACGTCTTTCTAAATTTTCAATGGTTTTCCGAAATATTTCGGCACAATTTTATTTGTAATTTGGCTAATCTCATAGGTGTAAGTCTTAACCCTCCACAAAGCACAAACACAACTCCACGAATCACAAGCTCGGAGCATCCACAACACAAACTAACACAATTGTAGAAACAAGTAAACAATATTATGATGTACACTAAGAAGTATAACTTGATACGACAAGTAATGCTACTATAAACCTCAATGCTATTTATTTTTAAAAAATATCTTTCTAATTTTAATTTTTTACAATGTTTACTTATTTTATTTTACAACTTTACAAAATTTTTTAAATGAAAAAATTATATTAAAGAGAAATATATAATACTAAAGTTTATAATAAAATTATAGAGAAATATATAATATAAAATACCTTATAGCGCTAAAAATAGTTGTTGATGTTCAATATTGTTTAAAATACTAAGAGTTGAAAATAATTTTAAATTAAATGTTAAAAATTATTAAAATAACCAATTATACAAAACTAAGTTAAAAAATAAAAAACACAAGTGAGAAGATGTTAGAAAATAAATTCAAACCCCTGACCTCTTTCATAATAGGTCAATATTTATTGCAGTACCACCCCTAATACTTTCTAATATATTTACAACAAAATCATAATATACCATTTATGTACAAGAAGCAGAATTCAGAAATGCGCATTGGATGATTGAGGAGTTGAAGATAGACGGTATGTACAGGAGCTTGGTACCAAATGATGCATCATATAATTTTTGTACTATTTTTCTGGTCAAGTAAGTAATAAAATAAAGGCACAGTGACGATAAAGGGTAGAGAGCACCAGGCAAATAGCAATAAGTAGTAAGAGTGGTTTAGTAAAGTAACCAGAGAGGAAAAACTTACACACATTTAGGCTCTATTTGATTCTAAGAAAATTAGAAGGAAAGAAAAAAATGTGGAAAATGAATTTCTTTCCCTTGTTTGAATTGAAGAAAAAGGAGAGAAAAAAAGTTTGATGGAAAAACTCATGGAAAATTTTATTAATTTGATCAATGATATTTTCCTTCCAAAATTGAGAGAAAAATGGAAGAAAATTCACAAAGAGAGAGAAATGGAGAAAAGAGAGAGAATTCTATTAAGAAAGGTCATTAAGAATTTTTTTCTCCTTTCAATTAATTAATTTATTGACTATTTTCTCTCTTATCTCCATGACAATGTAGTGATGGGTAAGAAGGTGGAAAATGATTATACTTTTTTCCCTCTATTTTTCCTTGAACCAAACATAAGAAAAAAATTAATTTTCCCTTAACTTATTTTCCTCATTACTTTTTTTCCATTTAAATTTTCTTTTCAACCTATTTTCTTCAAATCAAATAGACCCTTAGAGATGCATCATTTTATTGCTCCAAATTATTGAGATGTAAAATAATTTGCTCATAAACATGACTCAAAGGGAGATGGGAACAAAGAAAATTTGTGATGTGTAGATCAAATATAACATAAACAAAGATGGCTAGTAGTAAATTTGTTAAAGCTAAAATTTTCATGTTAATTGAATCTAAAAAAAAAAAGATACACCTTATAATTTTCAACGGTTGGAAACGAGGGTAATGAGAACAATAGCGTTTTTGTTAAAAAATTGTACTAAACTTTTCCAATAAAAATATATTATTTTTTTGTTAGTTAAAAAATACCACTAAATTTTACAAAATATTTTAATATATTATTAAAAAACATTTTTTTAAAATATTTTTAAAAAATTAAATAATATATTTATTATTTTTAAGCAAATTCATTGACATTTACAACAAAAAGTAAACTATACTTAAAAAAACGAAAGTAAAATGACATTTTTATATATTTGAAAAATAGGGCAAAGACTAAACTTGACTTTGATAATTTCAAACCAACTACCGCCCTCGGACATATCAACATACTACTGGCACCTCTAACTCTCCCTCAAATATGGTTATTGATGAGGATTACTGTGGTGGTAGGGGGAGTGAAATAGGCAAAAGGAAGATAGGGGAAGTGCGTGTCGGAAAAGATGGTGGAGTCAAGGTGAGAGTGGTTGATGAGATTATAACCAGCAAATCTGATCCGGTGTCGGCGGAGGTTGCGGAGCAACCCCGCCCGACGTAATGAGTATCCTATGTCTGTAATCGCCGGGGATTGGGCGATACCCGAGCGAGTGAGAAACCTTCGTGCTCTTCTACGAAGGTTATCGCCTAAGGTGGTCTTCTGTCGGAGACCAAACGTAGTAAAGTGGAAATGGAGATTATGGTTAGAGAATTTAGGGACTACTTTGGTGTGTACGTTGATGCTCATGGAAGGGCAGGAGGTTTAGCTCTCCTCCGGGAGAAGAAAGTGGTACTAAATGTATTATCCTATTCTTCCAATCACATTGATTCAAGCTGTCCAGATGGGAGACCGAAGGAGACACATGGCGATTTACAGGTGTCTATGGTTGGCCTGAAACCCATAATAAATGGAGAACAGGAAGTATGATTAGCGATCCGAGGCACGATTCGGACCTTCCTTGGGTGGTAGGAGGGGACTTGAACGAAGTCTTTTACAACATTGAGAAAAAAGTGGCCCCCTAAACCTCAGCGGGTAATTGATGACTTTAGAGAAGCATTCATTGAGAATGGATTGTTTGATATGGGTTTTACAGGTCATCATTTTACGTGGAGTAGATTTTGTGGTGATTCAATAGTAGTTGAAGAACGATTGGATAGATATTGTGCGAATACATAATGGTCTCTCCTATTCCGGAAGCTACTGTGGAGCATCTAGATTCGAGATATGTCCGATCACCTCCCTATTCTGCTACGACCCAAGCCTAAACGTACTTCCAATGTCTCTCGTAAACATCGTTTTTGTTTGAGAACATGTGGGTCTCTAATTCGAGGTGTGGCGAGGTGATATCGCGAGCATGGTCGGTGCCATCAAAAGTTGACGTGGTTGATAACCTTCTTGCAAAAATTGCCTCTTGCTCTATCGAGCTTCAAAGCTGGAATCGTGACGAGTTTGGCAATGTGGGTACAGAAATTCTAAATCTAGAGAAGCGGCTAAAAGGGGAGCATGATGTCTGTAAACGAAGGGACCTATTGGCGGAGATACGAGAATGGAGGAGAAAGGAAGAAGTGTTTTGGTGGCAATGAGCGAGGTCGGATTACCTCACTCATGGAGACTCGAATACCCGTTGGTTTCATTCTAGAGCAAGCATGAGGCGAGCAAGGAATTATATTGAGTTTCTCATCGATGATGAAGGAGTAAGGCAAGCGGAACCGTAAGGTATTGCTCAGTCGTCATCGATTATTTTTCCAAGTTATTTTGTGCCGAGAGCTCGCTAAATTTGGAACTCGTACTTGAGCTGTGTAGAGACCCGTGTGACAGAGAGCATGAATAATATGCTATGTAGCCCCTATTCCAGAGAAGAGATCGACAAAGCTCTTAGGCGAGATGCACCCCCACAAAAGTCCGGGCCCGGATGGCATGAACCCATTCTTTTATCACAAGTTACGGGATATAATAGGTGATGATGTCTCGGCGACGAGTGCTGGCCATTTTAAATGGTCATGCTATACCTCCCAAATTAAATCATACTTTTGTTACTCCGATCCCGAAGAAGCCTAAACCAAGCTCGATCGTTGAATTTCGCCCAATTAGCTTGTGTAATGTGGTGTACAAACTCGTGTCTAAGGTGATTGCTAATAGATTAAAGGTAATCCTCCCGAGAGATTATTTCGGATACCCAAGGAGCCTTCGTCCAAGGACGGTTAATTATCGACAATATCCTTATCGCTTTTGAAATATTTCACTCGATGCGATGTGATAATAGTAGGTGCGGGGCTATGACAATCAAACTTGACATGACAAAGGCCTGCGATAGAGTAGAGTGGCCTTTTCTATCTAGTGTTATCGCTGCGTATGGGCTTTAGACAATAGTGGGTGGAGCTTGTTATGGGGTGCTTGAAGTCGACATCATTTTCATTTCTCATCAACGGAGCCCCTATGGTCATATTATCCCCAGCGAGAGGAATTCGACAAGGGGATCCTATCTCCCCATACCTTTTCCTCTTACGCTCCGAGGGACTCTCTGGACTCTTACGAGTTGCCATTGAATCAACTTGTTTGCGAGGCTACCGAGCTTGTACTGAGGCACCTACCATCTCTCATCTACTCTTCGCCGATGATACTCGTTATCTTTTGCAAAGCTGAATTGGAACAAGCGAAGTGGTGAAGGATATCCTCTTCAAATACAAACAAGCATCCGGGCAACAAGTCAATTTCTCCAAAACGGATGTCATGTTTAGCAAGGGAGTTGGGGTAGCTAGAAGAAATGGTTTCGCTCTTTGTCCGGATATTAGGGAGGTCCTCTCGTATGATAAGTATTTGGGACTCCCAATTGAAGTGGGTAGATTGAAGAAGAAGCCTTTCCTCTTTGTTATTGATCGCATTAAAAATCGACTATTGGGGTGGATGGAAAAATTGGTGTCCTGGGCGGGTCGGGAAGTGCTAATCAAAGCGATCGCTCAAGCTATCCCAACCTATTCAATGAGTGTGTTTCGATTTACAAAGGACTTTTGTCAATCAATCCAAGCCACCATAAATCGATTTTGGTGGGGACATAAGCAAGAGGAGAGGAAAATTCATTGGCTTAGTAGTTCCAAGTTATGTAGGAATAAGGTGGATGGAGGTCTCGGTTTTAGAGACATGGAGGCTTTTAATGAAGCTTTGCTTGCCAAGCAATTTTGGAGACTTGTCCATAACGAATCTTCACTCGTGGCTCACCTTCTGCGAGCCAAGTACTTCCCGAAGGAAACATCTTTTCGGCAGTATTGGGATCGAGACCAAGCTACACATGGCATAGTATTTTGGGCGTTAGGGATGTTGTGATTCAAGGTTCTCGATGGCTGGTTGGCTCAGGTTCTTCCCTCAATATTTGGGAGGATAGGTGGATCCCTCGACCCACCTCGTTTAAGGTAATTACACCCAAAACTATAGCCTTTGCTCACCTTTCGAGTCCATGATTTAATTGACGTCAATAGTGGTACTTGGCTTGTGGATTTAGTGCATGAGTTGTTTCTTCCCTGTGATGTACGAGATCATATTAAACATGCCTCTGTGTAATTCGTGGCCTAATGATAAGCTTGTGTGGCACTACAATGCTAATGGGACCTTTTCGGTTCGATCCGCATACTATATGCTAACATATGACAAATGGTCCGGTGATGGTTGCACTTCTAACCCTCAAAGGGATATTTGGAAATTTGTTTGGAGCCTTCATATCCCACCTCGAATCAAAGCTGTTTTCTTGGCGTATGTGTCGAGGTATTATTCCGACTTGTGCTAACGTGAATAAACGCCTTGGTTCCGTTAGTATGGCTTGTCCTATCTCGTGGGCATGTTGAGGAATCCGCCGTTCATGCCTTGTTGGAATGTCCATTAGCGGTTTGAATATGGGAGAGTAGTGACGTTGAGCCGAGTTATGGGCGGGTCGATTTAGGTCCCCGAATGACTGTTTCACCATGGCGCAGGACAAGATAGGTGGGGACTTGCTTGGAGAATTCGTGGCTGTGTGCTTGGGAAATTTGGAACGCTCGCAATCGCTTCGTATTCAACAATCCGGACCATGACGTATCCGTACTTAGTGAACGGGCGGTAGCATTTGTACGATGTTATCGTGAATCCCAAACGAAGACTTTGGTGGTAAATGATTCGCATGCAACACAATGGAAGCCCCCAATGCCGAGGTTGCTTGAAGCTGAATTTTGATGGTGGTAAAATAGGGGAATCGAGGTTGGGGTTGGGGATTTGTGCTAAGAAATCATGATTGGGATATTGTCCTTTCTGGAGTCACTCAAGGAGATGGGTTTTGGGCCCAACGGAAGAGGAAGCTCGAGCGTGTCTATTTGGACTGTCTTGCGTTTATGAAGCGGGGTTCAAGGATATTATTATTGAAGGGGATTGTTTGCCTCTCATCCAATTACTCCAACAAAATAAAGGTTTGGATAATTTCTTAGGTTTCTTCGTTAAAGACATTCTTAATTTGACTCAATTATTTGATTTTATAGCTTGGTCTTTTGTTAAAAGGGGAGGTAATAGAGTCGCTCATGATATGGCTCATTTACGACCTCTTAGTTTTGATAAGCGGGTGTGGGTCAATGAGGCCCGGGAGAGGTTATGACTCGGGCGTCCGATGATATGTATGAATTTCTCAATTCAACATCAATATAACACCCCTTTATGATCAAAAAAAAAAAGAAAAAGAAAAGATTAGTAATATAAAATTTTGCCGTAATTCCCCTTCTCCTACCCCCTCCCCCAAAAAGGATCTCTCCATTTCCTCTGGCTGTAATCAATAGGCGATGGTTGCAATACTGTGAAGAAATTCCCTGCTTCTCCAGATTGGATCCTGGAACGACAACGAATGCGAATTCCAACAGTCGGTATGACCTCTTGGTTCAATAACAAGATCGTTGAACCTCTGCTCGAGATGCTACGCAGGTCTTCTTCTTCTTCCCTCCCTCTCTCTCTTGTATACATGTTTATATGTCTCTATCTATCCGTCTTTATTCGATTTCCGATTTGTCTCAGCTCATTTTGTGTTCGCTCCATTTCGGTGACGTTTATTCATCTCTCCGCTTCCTAATTTTTCCCTAACCATAAACATTTTTATTGTTTACAGAGGCACGGAGCCAAAGCAATTGGCATTTTCGTTTGCTCTTGGCTTTACATTGGGCTTGTTTCCCATATGTGGTATCTTCAGATCCTTTAACTGTTCTCCCCCTGTATTGAAATTTGTTGTTGAATTTAAGTTCAGCTCTTCTTCTTCTTCTTCTTCTTTTTTTTTGTTTGTTTTTGTTTTCTGCTTTTGTTAACCATACATCCCAAACCGTATATTCAATTGTTCTAGTGAGATGCTAATCCCAGAGCTTGTCCACGTTCTGGTGCATAGCTTAATATGAGCATTCCCCGCTTCAGTAAAGATGCAATGTCATGTCACGATCACAAAATTAGGCATGCTATACCATCAAGCAGCATGCGTTCTTTTGTTATGTCTACAATTGGTTGTTGCATGTTATGGAATACGGATTTGCCTGTTATTGGTGACTTATTCCGTGGTAGATGTTGAATGATTTCATGTCAATGTCTCTCTTTCTTAACGAAAATGTTGTAAGCATGAGACCAGGGTGTTCAAATTCGATTTTCTCCCAGTTTTTGTATATGTTGGTTTCATCACACAGAGATGGTAAGGATGTCTGTCCATATCGGGAAACCAATAAGGTTGACATTTACCCAGAGATGTTGAATGATTTCATGTCAATGTCTCCCTTAATGAAAATGTTACAAGCATGAGACTAGGGTGTTCAAATTCGATCTTCTCCCAGTTTTTGTATATGTTAGTTTCGTTACACAGAGATGGTAAGGTTCAAATTACATCTCAGGAAACAAATAAGGTAGACTTTTACCTAATCGATTTTCAATGCTGGTCTATCATGAGTTTTAGCAAGGCTGAGGTATCCGTGTCCTTGCCATGTTCGAAGAAATGGAGTAGGTCAACGAGCAAACAAATCCGAATTTGGGACTTATCGGGTTTTGATAATAAGGTTGGGCTTTTGATTACATGGCATCATGTAATAGCTTAACTTGGCAGGCCCATGTACTTTTAATAACAGGTTTCTATGCAAATGTGATTGCAGTGTAAATCTGATTACATTAGTTTTTCTTAAACCAAACACGGTAATTCAATTAGTATTGCAATTTTGATTGCATAACATAGTTGATTAAACCCAACCAAATGAGCCATAAGAGTAACGTCCGGTCATATTTCTTGCTGAACGATTATCATTCTGTCGAGTGAACTGCTTGTTGTACAGTACGGACTATGTTGTAGTCGTCTGTGTAGTGGCTTGCAAGTTTCAACTTAGCTCTTACATAGCTGGTCCGAAGAAATATTGACTTGATACATGTTACATTTGAGCTAATCTATTCTTTTAACAGGGGTCACTGTAGTTCTATGTGGAGTAGCTGTTGCTATGCTTGGATCCCGCTGCCATCCTCCAAGTGTCATGCTAGCTAATTTTGTGGCTACCCCAGTAGAACTGAGGTAAGCTTGCTTTGGAATTCATACATTGCTTTTCCTTCTGAAAATTCTTCCTGGTGCATGTAAGAGGGAACTTTTCACATGGTTATTTTACAAATTTTCTTCACCATGATTGGAGGATAATTGTAGAGGTGTATGATTTAGTGGATAGTTCTTAATTTCTATCCTATTATAAAAAGAGTTTATGTGAATTGTAGTTTGGTAGTACCCTTCCTGCGCTTTGGTGAAACTATTTCTGGTGGTGCCCATTTTCCCTTAACGTCTGATGCTTTCAAGAAGGTCTTGACAGGCCAAGCCTCAAGTGAAGTTCTCTTGAGCCTTTTTCATGTGGTATGTTGTTAACTGCATATATTTCACAACCCCCCTCTCTTCCCTTGGTGTTTCCATTCTTTCCATTCACCTATCTATCACTGCACTTGTATATGTCCTGCCAGCACAAGCTTGTTTCAAGTTTATCGTTTCTGACAGTGTAGATACATACACCTGTAGAGTGTAGCTTCTTAGATGCTCTTTAATTCCTTTTTGACATATTATGGGTGAGTGGGGGTGAAATGGTGGAATAGGATGCATAGAGGTAATAGGTCATGTATTATTTAAAAAGAAAAAGAAAACAGGTCTTTTAGCCAGTTTATGAATTCATTTTATGACCATATTTTGAAAAATGAAAACTGAGCTTATAAGAACAGTATGTTTACAATCCAGTTGTCGCTTTTGAGAAGAAGTTAACAAGTGCAGGCCTTAAAAGATGTTATGCTAGTCCCTGACGAGTATAGTTTGTATCTCAGCCAAATCCCTGATGATTATATACAACTGTAGTCTTGTGCCCCCATAGATGCTCTGTCAATTCCCTTACATATATTTTGAAGGAGCGGGGTTGGAATAATGGAATAGGATGCGTATCCATAGTATATCGTAGTTGGTCAAAGACTGAGCTAATATATGGATTCATTTTGTACCCATATTCTGAAATTTAAGGACATACAAACCACACATCTGCGACCAGCTGTTGCTTGAGAAAAGAATTTAACAAGTGTGGGCCTCAAAGATGTCATGCTAGACGACTATAGTTAGTTTCTCAGCCAAGCTCTCCAACCATTTCATTCACTTCGTGGATATCTATCTCAAATAAGTGTCCATGGAAGTAAATTAATATGTTGAGATGCCTTATGAACCCTCTTATGCCTTAGTTATTATTCTTTACGGAAAATTTTCAGGTTGGCCACTTTAGTGGCTCGATCATTATAAGTATTGCACATTACATGAAGTACTGTATTCTTCATAAAGAGATGTCACTTCCAACTCGACAAATACATTCTGAGTTTGATCAGGATGATGGGCTAACAAATCCTATGATTGTTTAAAAGTTTTCTGTAGTTACCATTGTCAAAGTAGTGCATTCCACCGAGCCCACTTCTGCATAAGTTCAGTATACGTAGTTTACATCATAATTTCCTTTTATTTGTATGAATGAGCCTAAACTTTTGTGTGCTTTATCTGTAAGCAGCCTTGGTTACGCTGTTTCGCATCTTCATGGTAGTGGATGTTGCATGTTAAATATCCACATCCAAATCCATACCCTGAACATCCTGCCTAGCTGTGCGGGCGCTGTGCGGGGCGGGGGGATGTTAGAGGTTCAAATGGAGCCGCCTTATCCTTGGATTGAATTACAGAGATTCTGATCTCACTGGGCCTAAATTAAAAGCTTTCTTACTTCATGCTACTCCACAATAAATAAGGATGCTTTCTTTGATCAACACCTTTGCATTTACTCCCATTGGTTAGTTTATATAGTACTCTCTATCCTGGTGACTTTTCAGTAGACTCCGATCTAGAATGACAACTCTATGGAAACTGCTACGCTTAGGATGGGCATTGTTATACAATTGGAACGGTGGTAGGAATGCTTATAGACAATTGGATTTGCCCCTTGAGGCGGTTTTTATTTAAGAGCTTTATCTCATCCTTTTCCTCTGTGCTTTTGATTAATGATACCACTCTCTAATGGTTAATTTGCTTCCCACTCTACCTTCACTCCATTATCACCGCCACCCTTTCAACCTGTATTTCATCTTTTTTTTTTTTTTTGCTGGTCCTACCTTGTTTAGGGGATGGGGGTGTAGGAGCTCCATCGCTGATGAGGACACCCTAGTGTGAGAGGGCTTAAGGGGGTGGGGGGGAGAACCTCCACCTTCGAATTGCATCTAGTGGAATTTAAACCCTATAACTTAATGTTCGAAGGTGGGCTGATAGTTGTGAATGACCCTTTTGGACCTTTGGTGGTTGTAATGGTATTAATCATTTCACAGTTACCTCACTTCTGAGTACTTCCATATCTGATATTTATCGTATTCTTCCATTGTGGGTTTTCTGAGTTTTCTGCACTCTTTCTTGTAATAGTGTTATGGTACCTTATATTTTTGGGTTTTTTTTTCCTGGTGATATCTCCAGTTGTTGGGATGGCTGTTTGCAGCACCATTTATTTTAGCCTTGCTGTATGTACTACTGTTGCCTTGTTTCAAGGTTCTTGTCCGAAGATTCAACTGTAGTTCCTCGAGCCCTAAGATGTCACTCTATGGTTCCTCAGACATGAAGCTCAAGGTAAGGGATGTCTGATTAGACAATTGGACAATTGGTCATTGTTGTGTTTGTTTAGCTTAAATGTATTCCGATATTTGCGAAGGTTTATTTTATTATGCAGACATCTGTATTTAAAAAAAAATGCTTTCTTGCAGAGTTGATCTTTTCCCAAACTTTTATATCTACATGTAACCTGAATTACACGGATGACTTGAACAATAAATGTCTGCTGTATGGGAGGATGATTGTTTCTATTGACATGGCATACAAGTCAAAGGAGAATATTCAAAAACGAAGGGAAGAAATAACGCATGTTGAGATATCTCATATGGTTCTCTTCTATTTATTTATCAAAAATTGGCACTTCTATTTGATGCAAAGGAAATTTTTAACAGCGTCAACGGTCAACACTGACACTAATATTTGAGATGAAACCAAACACGTGGATGATACTAACATTAATGGAAAAAACAGTGTTCATGCTTGTTCCTAATCCTCAGGCAAGTTAAAAAAGTTGACTATTAAAAAATGATAAGTCATTACTTCCGCTGCTAATGAAATACCGAGAAAAATTGTACAATCAGTATAAATTCCATCTTCAAGTAGATTTACAAAGTAAACCAAATTTTGGGTACGCAGGAAGTTCCAGGTTTGTACAGGTCATACACCCTGAAACAACTAAAATCTGAAATTTACAGACTCATTCATACAGAGATTAAAGACTAGCAGACATAGAATACATTGACTAGCAGCACAAGAGAGCGGCCAATTCATCTGATTACAGGAGCCCTTCTATCTCAAGCTCATGACTGGCCATGGTGCCAATCCAGGTGCTGGCAGTGAGGGCCGAATAATAGGAACCCTTTTCACCACTGAAAATGCCTCATTAAGCCGTGCAGCACGACTCATGAACTGAGATACCTTCTGCAAAAATTAATCACAAATAGTGAAATCACCACGTTTGACATACATAAGACAACCAATGTAAAACCCTCACAGTGGATACACAAGTGGAAAAATAAATGCAGCAGCAGCTGGGCTTGGTAAAGGCCGCCAAAAACTGAATTCTTCCTGGAGCCAACTCATCCAGCCATGACATGTCCTAGAAGCTGGCTTCACTAGCATTAAATGCAATGGCCTAGAACCTCAAGTTTGTACAGCAACTACCTCCTATTCCTATACTGATACATATCACGTCAGGATGGCATAGTCTCTACATTATGCATAGTAATGCATTAATTTAATTTCATAAAAAGTTGGAGTTGGCTGTCAAAACACACTTGTATTCCGCTACTGGATAGCCTACATCCTTTACACAGTCTGTACTGCAAACTTATGGGCTAGTAGGAAGTGCAGCACCAACAGAGAGGTCAACCAACTTCAGTAACACAATTACAGCATGAGACAAAGGAAGTGCAGTATCAACAGTAAAGGCATTCAATGCCAGAGAAAGGATTCAGTGGTACTCAGAACACATGGCTGGACAGAGCAACCTTTGCAAAACATCTCAGCCTAGAACTGTGCACCAAGTTAACCCAAATAAGAGAACAACCCCCGCCCCTTTTCAAGAACATAGCATAAGATAAAGGATGAGTGGCATTGGTAAAAGGTTGCACTGCAAAGAAAAGCAGATCACTTTCAGTAGATAAAAGGAGAAAGAAACCATAAGCAAGGTGGTCAGCCTTTTATGGACAAGTTATCCAACTGAGTAAGTCAGCAAGGGAACACAAAAGAAGCTTGAACCCGCCCTAGAAGCTGAAGGGATCCATCCTCCAAAAGGTATACTTTTGGACTTTTGTTTTTTGACCTTCGAGGTTAAATAATGGAAAATGAAGCAAAAACAAAACCAGAATACATTTTAATCATGGGATTAGTTGGATTTTAAAAAAACAACAAAAATTCTGAACCAGCATCATAATGAAAGGGGTTATCACTGGCTGCTGGGTCAGTTTCAGAATTTTGATAAGTGGAAGTTGGTTTGGTCACCTTGCACCACTCATAAGCACAACATGATTTTATTGCTTGTGCTCAAGGAGAGATTACTGCACCTGCATTCTGTGTGGCACCGAAAATAAAGATTCATGTCTTTTATTTTCAACAGTGAATTTAGCTAAGAAATAACGAGTGCAGTGAATAACTGGACTGGGCTGGATATGCTTACACAATTATACCAACACCCATGATGGTGTAACAGTCAAAAAGATATAAAGGGATAAAAGTAGGGCTTTAAAAAGGGGTTTCAGTCGCGATAAAACACACTGTAATATAGCAATTGGATTTCATATCCCAGTTGTCCCTGGGTGAAAAAAAGCAGTTCGCTCAACTTGAAAACCTTTCCAATGTGGTTGTTTCGTCGTGGAACAGACGCATTTTGAATCCATGGATTGAAGTTAAAGGATGGACAGTTGCATCTATATTTCAAATGGAAAGAAAGATGAAAGCAGAATTTACAGCATCCAGAACCTTAGCAAACGGGAACTCAGATATTTTTCATATCAGAAAGAGTGATCAAGAATGGATTGAAAATATCCAACAGGCCTATCAACAGAAATCCTCTAACAGTTGGCTACTCTTCCCAAAGGCGGGTCAGCATAGTTTCAAAGGCATGTACACAGTGTTCGATCTTCGGTGATGAAAATTGTCTCTCTTTTCCACAAGAGAGAGATTGGAAGGACCTAGCAAACTGGAAGGTTCAAAATTAGAGAGAGAGAGAGAGAGAGAGACTTTGTTTGGCAATTAGCTGTTAGTAGATTCTATTACCTGATTTCATTAACTAATATGCATAGATCGTTCGTTTTCAAAGTGCTTCATAAGAGTAGCCGTCTCAATAAACAAGATTACATTTACACATAATTCTCTTGTGCCAAATGGTAGAGACCCTACATTTTCACAACTGTTGGATACACTTGTATTTTCCCCTTTATTTCTTTGAGGAATTCCACCATTAATTAAAATTTTTCTTTGTTTCTTAAGAAGATTTTAGTCAGTCATTCAAGATCTATAAACTAAAAAGTAAAATGAAGACTCAGTATATCCACTAAAAAAAGTAGATAGAACTGGCTTCTAAATTTTTAGCATATCCTATAGATTTCCAGAAATTAATTTAGTTCCCAAATTTTGCAAATTCATTTTCCAAGTCTATAGCATTCAATATTAGATCCTGTTCCATTTAACTTTAGCTTATAGTCTTACACGTCCCTATTTACATACTTACAACTCTTTATAGCTAAATGGAACGTGGCCTCACTATGTTTAGGTAATAAGTTTAGTGAGTTCATTCTCAAGGCCCTACGTCTTTTGTGCAACTTATTTAGCGACCTGAACAAAGAAAATTATATACGTGAGTAGGGGTAAGGAGAAAAGTAGATTTAATGCATAAGAAACATGATTAGCACTTTCCAGGGATCTCCAAAAAGCAAAACACTAAACCAAGAGAAAATTACTCCTTATTCTAAAGGTTTTTTTTTCTTTTGGGGGGGTGATTCACTTATCCTCATCAAGAAAATATAAAATAGGTCTAGAACAAATAGAGTCAAAAAGTTAGTACCATGAGCTGGAGAATCATGGCAAAATAGCAATGTCATCAAAAAATGCCCGGTCATGACCATGGATAGGGTTTATCATAGTATACTTCTTATATAGGCGAGTGACTCATGAAATAATATTAGCATAGTCATTAGTACTTCATAGAGAAATTATCCTATAAATACATTACCAAGCTTGGATCAGTTTGTTATAACAAATACAACTCAAAATCACTTTTTCTCCTCACTTTCTTTCCCTGGTGTTCCTTTCTCTATCTCTTCCTTCTTCATTCTCATTTTTCTCCCTTACCTCCAATTCCTCCGTTCTTACCTCATTTCTACCCATCTTCCTTCAATTTTTCTAAATTCTTCTTATTAAAGTTTTTACCAAATCCCTGGTGGTGATATTTGGTATCAGAGTTATGGCCAGGAAATTCAATTACAATTCGTAACACCTTCGACCACAAGCTTCAAGATTTGTTACTTTCAGGTGGTAAGGGAATCAAGATTCTAGCAGACCAGGAAGGTTGATT
This sequence comes from Talinum fruticosum, assembly GCA_021018815.1. Taxonomy (NCBI): domain Eukaryota; kingdom Viridiplantae; phylum Streptophyta; class Magnoliopsida; order Caryophyllales; family Talinaceae; genus Talinum; species Talinum fruticosum. Next base: position 124,611 of record JAITYX010000042.1, read on the forward strand.
TTGATCCCTCATGAGTGTTTGGCTGTGACAATGTGAAAGTTCGACTAAAGCTTTTATGAAAAATTGAACAAGATTCAGAAAGATTTCGGTCTACCAGTGATAAGCTCTGTTTCCTATCACACTTGAACTAAGACTTATAATGGAACCCTTCTAGTGAAAATTGATGAAGAAAATTGTCCCTTCTCTTGTGAAATATTGCGAAGAATATCTTCTGCTTTCGCACAGTTGGAAAATGTTACAAAGCAGAAAATTATGGATCAGTTTGGAGGGTAAAATTAATATTCCCTCCATCCTATATACTTGTCAAATTTAATGAATATGCAAAAATAAGCACTAATAATTGCATTTACATTGTTGAGATGGGTTTTTAACCAATAAAAACTATGTTCAATTTTAGAAATGTAATCTTTGTCAATAATATGACACTAGAAAATGAATGTTTTCGACAATGAATATGGGACAAAGGGAAAATTAAGGGAGAGAACTTTGAGTCTCAATATGTTTCTTGCCATGAAATAGAAACCACAGGTAGCTTTGGGTTTCAAGAATAAGAGACACCGATGAGAATAAGAATCACGAGGTTAATTGTGGTTGAATCAATGAATGCTTTGTTGCTAGCCACAAGACATTAGATAATAAGGTGTCAAATGCTGGAAAACGATAACTCAGAGAGTTGAGGAGAAATTCATGGAGTTACAGGAGCTAGTCTTTAGATGAACAAACCCCGTTTGTCGAAATGCCAAAAAGAGCTCCAAAAGCAAATATGAAAAATACATGGCAGGATGATGAAGACCAATAATTGACCCCAGGTTGTAATATGAAAAAGATGGTCATTCAGAGAAATGGGAAGAGATTAATGGAGCCAGAGGAGTCAGCTTTGGATGCCTTGAAACATCGATGAAAAGCCCGAAAGATATTCTTTGGTCAAGTTGAACGAAAAGTACGAGGATGACGATGGCAATTTTCTATCTTACAAAATTATGACAGCAAAACATTTGGGTAAGTTGATTTCTTCTTACAAATTGCATGGCAGTAGTTGGCCCAACACTGTCTACAACATGTTCATTAAAACGGTTAAAAGAGAAGTAGTTACGGAATTCAGGTCAAGGAGAGCATGTTTGATTTTAAAGAGATGAATAGTTGAATTAGAGAATGTTGTGCTCATGACTAACTAGCTGAATTACTGGAAAAACACTATGCACATTGGCTGGCCTTGGTTGTTGGATGGCTAAACTCGGAGACCGGTTAATTATTTTAGATGTTGGAACACTAGCAAAATGGTCCCTTATTTCTCTAGCTTTTTTCATTCTGAAACAAGGGAAAGAACAAGTGTTTGCCGAGACTTATTCTGGGCTGGTAATAGGTGGTTGCACAGCATAATGGCAGAAGTGAAGAAGATGTTGAGCACTAGAAGCATGGAAATTCCACATAGCTTTGACTTGAAGACGACTTTCGGTACTACACTACATCCTTCCACTAATACAGTGGCTGAAAAATTTTGCGCAGTGGAGTTGGGGATTTCTCCTTTGACTACTACACACTAATGCTCGTAAGGCATGACCAGAGAGACTAGTGAATATGAATATAGTGAAACTAGAGGCTTACAAATGTGGGACAATACAGTTAGTTGAAGCCATTGGTTCAAGTATCAGAACCAAAGACTTACAAACATGCTCTTATGCAAGATTGCTATAACTTTATGTTTACTTTAAAAACAATAAAAGTTAAAAAGGTCAAACAAAGCCCAACAATCCACACCGATTCTAATGTGATTCTAACCACTTCTAGTATGATTCTAACCAATTCTGATACGATTCTCACGAATTTTAATGCGATAAGTCACAAATTAAAATCGGAACAATCCTCACGATTTTGTATGTTCCTCCGATCCTAGTACAATTATAACGAGGCACCAATCCTAATATGAGTTAGATCGTTTGACGATTTTAGACGTAGGCTTGTACAATCCTACGATCCGGATCACAATTTTAATAACCTGGCGCTTATGGTTCTACCTACTACTCAAGGTTCTCGCAGGATATATGTATGAGCAACTCCCCAAAAGAACTGCATTGGGAAATTCTTGTTACCTCTTTTGATCCGGGAGGCATGCTCATGATAGTGTGGTTCCAAATTGGCTCTGTTTTGCAAGATTTCTCATTATAGCCTAGAGTACAAGGCTTCATAAGGAGTAGGGAATGTCATGGCCTACGATAGGGTTTACGGTCTACTTCTTATATAGGTGACTCATGAAATAAGATTAACATAGACATTAGTACTTCGCAGGAATTGTAGTATGAATACATACCAAGGTTGTATTGTTTCAACATAACAAATTACGACTCGGAGTTACTGTTTCTCTCCTCTCATTTCTTCTCTCCCATTACTCCTTTATCTCTCTATCTCTTCTCTTCCTTTCTTCTTCATTCTCAGTCTCTCCCCTTATCTCAAGTTCCTCTATTCTTTTCTTTTCCCTCATTTCTTCCCCCTTCAATTTCTTCAAATTCTCCATATTATAGTTTCGACCCAATCACTGTTCATGACATACCCAAACTCAATAACCAATGAAATAAAAAGATAAGGTTTTTGGTAAGGCATGGGGCATACTTTTCAGCTTTTCGAACCAGAAATGAGAAAGCCCTTTTTCAAGAATACCTTTCTTGATATCCAAAAGAAAAAAAATTACTAGTGCCCATTATACTTTTACCGATGTAATTAAGTTCATCCTGGAAATCATTTCTGGTACCCTACCATAAAACACCCTGTATAACAGTTATCCAAACAATGTAGACATGAAAATAGAATCACAAAAATTAAGACCTAAAAGATATTAGCACTAAATATGAAAATCCAGAAAATAAGTTTGCCAAATTTGGAACCTAGAAATAGTTTCACCAAAAACTTAAGTACTCAAACTTGATGAGTTTATGCACAGAGGCATTGAACGTTTGGTTTGCATAGAATTTTCTGAATTCCAGGCAGAAAGGAACTCTGGCAAAGAAGAAGTGTAAAACAATGTCCAACTCCTTCTTTCCAAAGCCTTTTTTTTTTTTAATCTTTTTGGCAAGAGGAGTGGTAGCGCTAACTTGCTAGGTTCAAAATCCATTTAGGGTTGCAAGAACGGTAATCACTTTTGTTAATTCAACAGCAGCCAAGCGTTTTTGGTAAATTCAGCCGTAGTGCAAACATTTTTGTCGATTCCTTTACAGGACAAATTTATCTTTGTAAACTGTGTTTGATTGCAAAAACTGTTATGAAAGCACAAGTGAAAGAGGAACTGGCTGGGATTGCATCTGGACGTAAAACGGTGAGAGCCAAAGTGATAACGAAGGTAGAGTAAGAAGAGACCTTGTCATCAACAGTAATGTTGAGGTGGAGGCCCTGGCTCTTGCGCTTCACCTTAGACAGCCACCTGCGACGGAAAAGAACAAAGCCCATAACAGCAGCAGCAGCAACGGACAAGGACCAAACAGGGCTGACCCTCAATACACAAAACTTGAGGACCTCCAGGGGAACCCTCCACCAAGCTACACTCTTCTCATTCACAGGAGAAGACTTGATATCCTTCTTATCCTGCTCTGCCTCCTGAATCACCATATTCACATGCACACCCTTATCCTTGTCGTCACTGATGTCGCTGGAACTGGAATTGTGAGCAGCCCCATGTAGTGATTCTTGTTCTTCTTCCTTCTCGGCTTGGTTACCCTTGTGATATTTGGGATCAAATTGTGTAGGAAGCGAATGTGAGGAGGATTCGATTTCAACCCCAATCTCAATCCCAGTTCCATTTCCATTCCCATGGCTATCATCGCCCAGCACTAGTTGAGGTGAAGGAGGTGCAGAGCCCAAATGGCAATTTGCAAGGGGATCAAAAGGTTCAAGGGCGTCTCCACTGAAGCGCTCCTTGTGGTTGTAATTTTGGAAGCGGGCAAGGGAGGAGGAATGATGGGTGCAATCAGAGTGGGGTTGGAAGACAAGGAGGTGGCTCCCGGAGCCGGAGCCGGAGCCGCCGCCGCTGGAATCAGAAGACTCAGACGAGGAGGAGTGGTTCCGCCTCCTCTTACCTACCCTGCCAGTGCGCGGGAACTGGCTGGGATCCATCCAACTCCCACTACCAAACTGGGGGTCGTCGCATTCAGAATCTTGTTTGCAATTATCAGAATCGATAGCCGTTTGCATTCCCACTTCATTTTGATGACGAAGACGATGGTGATCGTACTCGATGGAGAAATAATCGGAGCAAATGACGTCACCATCAGTGAAGGAAGCTTCCCCTTCTAACTCCTCCCCTCCGAGGAATTGGGGAGGCTTCTAAGATTAGGGTTATGATCCGGTTGATGATTATCAGAGTGGTGAACGAGGACCTCCCAGTCCCAATCCTGATTATCGTTCGCAGAGTGACTGTCTTCCATTTGCGTTTACCTGGACAACAGAAACCCTAGATATCCACAACTCACGAGACAGATGAGAACGGTGGATGGGTTTCGCAAAAATCAATCAACCAAAGCTGTTCCTTTCGGAAAAAGAAGAGAGAGAGATATATGAGAGGCATTCAAGGGAATATAGGGTTGGGGGCTGTGGGCGGATCGTCATTAACCCATCTAGGAAGGGAAGGGAAGGCACCAGATTCTCTCACTTTCTTTCAGTCTAGATTCAGGAAATCGAGCAGAGCCCCCAAATTCTAACTGATAAAAGTTTTTTTAAATTATTATGAGATGTTTAGATTTAAATTTTATATATTAATTTTTAAGTCTTATCCATGTAAAAAAATACAATAATATTAACAATATACATTATTTATGAAACATTAATGTAAGAGGTATTACATTTTTTAAAAATATGAGGTAAGAATATAAGATATATATTTTTTAAAAATTAATTAAACATAAGTATATTACAATTTTTAAAGTTCATTGAGGATTTAAGCCATGTAAATTCATGAACAATTTTCAGCATTTTAATTGATTTGAACATAGTAAATTTGTTTATGCACGTAAATTTGTACTTTATTAGCTAAACTTTAACATTATTACAAATTATTAGCAACAAGTCACCCATATAAATTAATTTAATGTTTAAAATATTAAATATAAGTGTGTGTCAATTGGATATATATGGAAGTTGTTACTATAGACATGAATTTAGTCCTATCTACAAAAGCCTTTTGCGCCTTATTCACATGAAAGAAAATATTAAATGTAATATTTGCTTAGTTGCGGTTTGAAGAAAAATAAATAATAGAAACAAATTAACAAATTTAAGTAACAAAGATTAACAATTTATTCCTTTACTAAAAACTGAACATAAACGTTAAATTATTTTCGACTTTTTTGAAAATTAAGTTCAACAAATAAGTTCAAATTAATTCAACAAATAAATTCAGAATAAGTTTAATAAATAATTAAGTTAAAATTTTAATATTATTATTTAAAAAAACAAGTTGAAGAGAACAATGCCTTATATTTATCCTCTTTATATAAGGTAAAAGCAGAATAATACTTGTAAATTCTAAATTCTTGAAATAATTTGTGTCTAATCTATGTATAAATAACTTTAAATATCCCAAATTATTGAATTCTCTCTTTTTTAAATTACTTTTATAGTTTTTTATATCAAAAATTTTACAATTTATTAAGCTATTTTAATGTTTTTATTCATTTTAAAATAAGCTATATTAAATTTTTCTTTATTTTAAAGTTACTACAATTAATTTTAATATTGTTTAAAAACATTACTTTTACTTTAAATTTATTTTACTTTATTTTAATTTTAAATTTATTTTGCTACTTTTCCGTCCTTTTATTTTAATTCTAATATGGTTTTCATTTAATCCTGTATTTATAATTTTCAAATAACAAAAATAAAAGATATTTTTCGTACATATGCTCATGTATACATGTATTTCTAATAGTTTATTGTGCATAAACAACATATTCATGCAATTGCATATATTATGTTATTCATTAAAAACAAAAGAAAAAAAGAGATAACATATATAACTAACTATACGATATGCACAATTCTAGGCTAGCAATCCACGACATCAAAGCTATTTGTTACAAAGAGACTTCGCACTCGTCCCTTATGTAGTTATCTAACACCAATATTAAGGAATCAATCTTCTCTATAGTTTTGAAGAAAATCACAATAGTTCTCACGTATATAATTAAAAGTTTTGAATACAAGGTTCCAATTTTTACTGTAATAGTTTTTGCACACACAATTATGTATGCTAAACAAGACTTTTAGTTTTTTTCTTTCTTTTTTTTTTTTTTTGAATTTGGAAGAGGGATGGAGCCCCTTAATTTTTATTGATCAAGCTATAACCCATGGCCTAGCTAGCCTACACTAGAAAAGTCGTCATACAAGATTGAAGCTAAAACACCATGGGTTGGGGGGGCTTTTCAATGCAGGGATTAGCTAACAAGTCGGTGATGCTATTACTCTCGTAAGCAGTGCTCAATTACAATAACCCATTATGGGTTGGGCATTAGTTTCTGGCATTCCTTCATAAGAAAAAACAATAAGTGTTATTTTTTAGGGGTTCCTTCATCATTTTATATCTATAAAACTTGCAACCTTGCATGATTTTAACTAGATATATACAAGAGCCGAGACATTGTAGGTTTAGACTAATCGGATCCAACAAGACCTTCACCGGTAAAATTTCACCTTTAATTTTGTCAAATAACCTCAACTTTTCCTTCTTCAACCTTCCCGAATCCCGATCGGTAGAGTGAAAAGGGGGTAGATTGTAGAATTAGAAAGTTAATTCATAGCAAGAGGGAAAACGAAAAAGAGGGATTTCATCCAAGATAAAACTGAAACCAAAGCAAATCGTGCCCAAATATGCCCTGCCCACGAAGCTTAGGTTAAGCTTTTTCAACATGAAGCATGGCCATGTAAACACTCGAAATGTACCCCTCACATTAAAATGTTAAAAGCGAAATGAAAAAGAGAGAAGCAAAGGCAAGGTATGAAAATTCATCAAAGTTCTTACCACTCATGCATTTTCTACTTCTAGCCACTTGATGTAACACCCTATTAATTAATTAAATTAAATTATTTTCAATGTCATGCTAATTATAAAATATATTGTTTTGAAAAGCAGTGAGCCGCGTAAAATTATAGACATGTTAGGATATATAAAAATTGAAAAATTTATTATGAATTTTAAATGCCTCATAGCATAGATAATTATCTAAATATATAGATTCACAAATATATACATATATCCGAACATCACAAATTTTAAATTAGAAAATTTATCAATTTGTATAATAGTTAAGAAAAAGGGAAAAAAAGAGAAAGAAAATAAAATATGTGATTCTAAATTAAGCTATGTGTGAGGTTACAAATTAGCCACGTGGTTAAATGTGTTTAGATAAGTACGAATTAATTGTTGATTAGACAAAAAGAAGAAGCAGCAGCAAAATTGAACTTAGCAAGTCTGGGACTATAAATAGAGGCAAAGGGTGCTTGGAATTTGAAGGCCCAAGCAGAAAAAAAGAATAAGCATTAGCTCATCTTCTCACCCTCCCAACTCCCTCACTTCCTTTGTTGCTGCTATTGGCCCCACGACCCAACTTCAGTCGGCCACTAGCTGCCGCTTCCACCTGCCATCGCCGGCTACCGGCCACCTGTCCTCCAAGCAAACCCAAATTCCTTCCACCACCCTTTAAATTAGGTATTATTCCCTAACTCTTATTCTTAAGTAAATTTAACCATTTTTTATTTAAATAAATAGGAAAATAAATATGAATTGGGAGGTTATTTGTGGTGGAATTATAATATAAGTATTTATGTAAATTGGGAGATATTAGAAATTTATATGAGAATATGCATAAAACTTGTGTAAAAATTAAATTGTGGTATTAAAGAATATTATTTGGATACTAGAAATTTAGTTAAGTTATAGAAAGACTAATGAGTATTGGTTTATTGGAAGTTACGTTGTATTACCTACGACTGAAATATAAATGAAAATACAATATTAACAAGTTAGGAGATTTATTGGAGATCTTGACAACGTAAATTGAGATTAGGTAAAAATTAGAGTATTGAATCGAGTCGGATAAATTAAATTATTGAAAAAGTAAACTAAATTTGAGAAAATAGGGATAATAAACTCTATAAGGCCCCGTTTGGTTAGGCAAAATTGGAATAGAACTTGATTCCTCTGCTTTCAAGTTCCTTTTCAGTTGTTTATTTGGTTATTTTGAAGGTGGAACTTGAAATTTATAGGTTTTAAGTTCCCCTCAAAACAAGGGAATTTGAATCCCCCAAATAGGAGGGGAATCAATTCTTAATCCCTCAGAGATCGGTTTATAATTATTAAGAAAAAAATAGCCTATTTGCTATATTATTATTATTATTATTATTATTATTATTATTATTATTATTATTATTATTATTATTATTATTATTATTATTATTATTATTATTATTATTGTTGTTGTTGTTATTGTTGTTGTTGTTATTATTATTATTTTGGTTATTGTTATTATTTTTGTTATTAAGTTGGGGTATTTTTTATTATTATTTTTTTAAATTTATTTATTTATTATATATATTTTTTCATATTTTTTGATAGAACATTACAGTTTGAAAATAGGTTTACTGAAAATTATAAATAAAATTTGTTAATCATTGAAAAAATTACAAGATAGTTAATTAAAAAATTAAATAAATATAAGACTCATTATCAGCAAATATGCTAACGAGCTTCAACTTTTATTGAATCAAATGATAATAATAATAATAATATTTAATAATAATAATAATAATAATAATTTACAATGATATCAAATAATTTTAAAAATAAAATAATTTTAATTTTATCCCATGATTAACAACCAAACAACAAGAACTGGTACTTGATTTCATTCCTGTTCTTTACCAAACACTTGAAGAGAATATTAAAGTTTCATATCTAACCCCTCGGGTATCATTCCTTGATTTAATTCCATTCCATTTTTGCATCCCAAACGGGACCTAAGATTGTACAGAATACGGAGGCTAAATCGAATTTAACGAATAAAAAGGATCCAAACAAGGATTTGAAAGGGAGTATCTAAAACATCAAGGTACGTTATTGCTTGTACCTTCCAAAAATGTTTCACTTTATTAGTAAGTTTAAAGTTTTAATGTGATCATTTTAAAAGTAATATGACCCATATTAGAGCTCACAGCAGACGAAATTACCGATACATCCGCAGTTCATAGGTCACGGTTTATATTTCACAGTTCACGGGGCCCCTTGATCGATCATAGTCACGAGATATTGTTATAGTCGCAGTTACATTTCATAATCATAGTCACGGTTCATAGTTACATTCACAGGGGCCCTCCTTGATCGATCGGGATAAATGAATTGTTTGTACAGTCACATTTATATGATGATCTCACATAAATGGGTCCTAAGCTATTCCAATAATTAATGCATAGTGAATTTCTGCAGCTTTACACATAAATAACTTTTAAAACCGATTTTAAATGTACTGCGCACGCTCACTAGCTCTTATAATATTTTACGAGTACAAAGGGTAACGTCGCTGGGCCTATGGCTCATTCTTGTTTTTATGTTTTCTTAATTGTTTTTAGGAAGAGAAAAGCATGATAGCATTCGAGTAGGAAGTGACGAGGGTAAACAAATCGAGAAATGTTGACTCGAAGCGATGAATCGTTCTTTGACTCTTACTCTTAAGTATAATATAATTAGCTTTAATGATTGGCTTTTGGTCAATTAGTCTTTATACTCTTGTGGAGGTTTATAACCGATGATGGGTACCTTTGTTAAGTGGTAAGTTGTCTTTTGAGGAAGAATTCATATTTAATGGTTGGAGTTGTGTAAATATTGGTTATAGTGTTATGAAATTATGAGTTTGGGCGATTGAGGTAGATGAAAAAGATTGTCGTGTTATCATATTTTAATATTTAGCCTTGTCTCTCGATGAGGAACGACAGTAACGCCCCTCATATAACTTAATATTCCGTTGCGTTATTGTGATGCGTTCATCTATGGAGTATAGATTAATAATGGTCAAATTGGGGGCGTTACACTTGTCCAATCATTAGAGAATATGCTTTTTCTTTTTTTTTTTTTAAGTTATAGGAATCACACTACTTTATGGACAAGAAAGAAAGCAAAGGCTTTACATTAACAAAACCATTTCGCCGGCTCTTCCAATGGTGATAGGAATCACACTACTTTATGGACAGGAAAGAAAGCGGAGGCAGACCTATCTGCCAATCATTCCATATGTTGTAAACATTTGTCCCATTAGAAGGATAGGCAAATTTTTAGACTTCCACCCTCTCAATCATGCACATAGAACGTGATGTGGCAATTTTTATGGGACCCGTCAGCTTATCTACCACTACCACATTGCATGCCAATTCTTCCTAATCAGTAAAGTCAACATGACACCACACTACTACAATAACGATATTTAACAACGATTAAAAAGACTTTTTACTAAATTTGAAGACGTTGTTGAAGTGGTATAGTAGTAGGTTAGTATATTTGACTACGGTTGTCAATCGTTATAAAAGATTACCTCTTTCTATTGTTCTACCAAAGAATCGTAGTAAAAGGTGTCATTTTTGTCGGCTTATAATCAAAATTTTAAAACATAACAATTTTTTTTCAAAAATTCATAAAAAAGAATATACTCATCCAAAATTCACCAAAAAATAGGTAAAATTGATATAAATTTACATTAATCTTCAATAAAAATTTCACGGATTTTGGCCCATCTATATAGTCATGAAAATTAAAATAATGAGAAAAATAGGGAAAATCTAGACGTAAAGTCAAGCTTGCATATTCTGAATTTTTCCGTTTATCTCAACTCAAAAAGGCAATTCATTCATTTGATGATAGTATTTATATTATGTTAAATTACTTTGAACTCGGAAAGGCAATTCATTCATCGAAAGAAAATTGAATTACACAAAATTGAGATTTAAAACTAAAATTGAGTTCTAAAACTAAAATTTAAAGAAGAAAGTGGAAACCAACACTTAAAACTTGATGCCTTTCGCCGTCTCGCTCTCTGTCTCATTCTCGGTGTCGACTCTCTGTCTTCTTCTCATCGTCCGCCTTCTCCTCTCCAAAATCCTCACTTGAACCCTAAAAATGCATGCCCGGTGCCGATGACGATAACAAGCCAAATCTGAAAAAGAGGGCGAATTTGACATATCAAAAAATAGAAAAAAATGTAAACATAGTGAAGAAAAACAAATTTTACAAATGTGAAATAACTTATGGAAGAGGCTAAGAATTTTACTGAGATCTTTATAAAAACTTTTGGGCTCAACATTTAAAGTTATATCTAAACGATCTATTGGGAGAAAGGCTAGTGACGAGGGAGAAGACAAAGATGGATGAGGATGGAGATGGAAATGGAGATGAAGACGAAGTAGGACCTGGAAAATGAACGAGAGAGCGAACGAGCGATATAGAAAGGAATTGTTGATCTATTGATGGAGAATAAGGTACAAACATAAGGAGAGAAAAAAAAAGAGATTGTTTTTAAAAGCAAGAGATGCACAAATAAACTTGGGAAAGAGTGAGAGTGAGAGGACAACTCTAAATAGAGAGCGAACGAGCGAAAGATTATTATTTTTTTATTTAAATAAATGACCTATTATAACGGTTCTTAAACAAAATCATTGCAATAGGTCCGGACATGACCTATTACCACGGGTTTGTCTATGAACCATTGTAATAGGTCTTTTTTAAAAAATTTACACTTTAACTTTTAGTATGGTTTTTGTTATAACCGTCGTAAAAGGCCCGTAGAAAATGTCATTATTGTAATAGTATCGGTCTAAATCTTTATCCACATAAAGCAAGGTAAGGCTCAAACCAATCGGGGTTAGAATTTGTCACCTGATTATAATAAATAACCATTTTACCCTTATTTATATTGCCTATAAATATCCACTTACCAAACCACAAATCTCGACATCATCTAATATCGTATCACACAATAGTCATATCACTTATCTCCACTTATTCATATTGGTGAAACATCAATAATCTCTAAAGTCCCTTTCGTATTTCTCTGTCAAGATTTATGAATAATCAAACTTTACTCCGCACATTTCGAGTTCTATCAAAGGGATCGGGTATAAGGATTTCTCACTCTTAGAGTTTTGATTCCAAGGCATTCTCTATAACTTAGAAACTTTTACGAGCTATATAATATTTTCTCTAAGTGATATAGCATTTACTTCATGTATTCTTACTTGTCTCCGAGCGACTCGAAAGCAGACTTATACTCACGCTTGTCTTACTCGGTTACGAGTCTCTCGTCACTTAGAATTATCGCACGTTCAAATGACTAGTATTTCGCATGTTAAAGTCAGCACTTCTAATCCGAACCATGCTTAGTCTATATCAAGTTTATCTCACTCGATGTTTCTTATGTAACTTGATTCTTGCATAGACTAACTCGGATGTAATTTTGAGTTTCATGGATATTAGACTCGGAAAATTCAATTCCTTTTCGACCCGGATAATTATTCACTTAATTATCTTAATTATATTGTTATCTGTGTCTAATCTTGGACCAAAGTATTTTGTACTTTGAGAACCAATTTGATTTACTTTTGTAGGTTATTCAAACGAGGCTACGCTTTTGAATTACAAATTTCCACCTTATGCGTCAAGACACCGCCAATGGCGTTGAGACTTCCAAAACGAGTCAAGAACCGCTACTTAACATTCATATCTCAACGGATACTTTCTGGGTGACTCGGAAAGTCCTTAACAACGGTCATAAAGGGACTTCCGGTTAGAAGATGGAGATAACGGCTATGTTGGCTGGTCATCTATAAATAGAAGCTAACTCTCAAGACTTGAAGATTGCCGAACTTATTGTTAATACACGTACTTGAGCAAAATCATTGTATTCATTCTCAATCTTCTACTTACAACTCCCACTCTGTAATTCGAGTATACTCCGAGTTGTAAGGTCTTGAACTTAGTTACAAACACTTTCTTACTCTCTAAGTAAGATCTCTTGACTGAGTCTGTAAGGGTTAACTCAACTTTGTTGTCCCTAGCTGTAAGGGTTATCTCAGCTAGGAAGTACTAGATCGGATAAGGGAATTTCTAAGTCTAGGAAAACTTATAAAGAGTTGTTTAAGGGAGCAACTCGGGTTCGATCGATCTATCGTATTTTGTGGACTCAAAATAGTGGATTTGACTTCGTGCTTGGATTAGCACGGTCCGTGGTTTTCCGATCCAAGAGGATTTCCACGTACTTTACGTGTTCTCACTTTCCGAGTTCATTCTAGACTCGGACGCATTATAAGCCTCGGCTTTATCTCGCATTTTTACTCCTTACTTGCAATTTTGAGTTCATACTTTTCGACCCCATTTTAGACTCGGAATCGGTTTACGTGTGTCCTCGCTTAAAAGAGATTGATTTTCGGAAAATCTTCCATCACCCTATTCACCCCCTTCTAGGGTGACTTTGTCTCTCCCCGAGCAAACCTTCAATTCAATCTCTCCCCTCAATCTCTAAGTTTCGTATACTCATCTTGTTTTTGATCATTGATTTGAGCGTCGAAAATACGTTTCCTGTGATCCACCTATGGGGCTAATCTTTTTACAAGATCGGAGCCCGTCGAAGAAGGAGACTGTCAAAAGTTTATTTGGAAATGGAACACATCAAAATGGCAACAAGTAATGAGTTTAATCATATAAAATGCGATAATAGGCACTAACAAAATTAAATTGTACACAACCGTTTTAGAAAAACTCACAATCAACCAAATAAAAACCTTGGTCCGAAGGCATGCAATGGCGAGAATTTACGAAGGAATTGAGGAGGAAAGGGCTTTTCATAGGCTAAGTAGACAATATAGCTCGAAAATTGAGCCAAAAGATTCCAGTCTAAGGCGTGGTGATGTAAAAATCAAAAACATTGAAGAAAAACAATGTCAAACTCTAAGACAAAAACAACAAAAATATAGAAGGAGAAACCTTGAATACGATGTGAGGAATCCTTGGTAAATTGCAACTCACACTAGCTTACTCTCCTTCAAATTGAAACTTGTCAGAAACTATGGAGGATGAAAAGAAGAAAAACGTATGTGTAGTTAAAATTTAACTAGAGAAAGAGAGGAGACAACCATTGTCGCACATATAGGTTTAAGTCTCGGGGTTTTGGTTTCGATAGGTAAGAGCATAAGGGAAAATGAAAACACCATAAATGACGAGATATACAGAGTCAAGGGCAAGGGTGTGCAAAATCAAAGCGCTTAACCAAAATTTGGGTTTGGCAAAACTATGAACCATAAATTTGGGTTCGATAACATTGTAATCAGTAATCGGACCAATTCGATTTACCAATTTTTGGGTCGAATTTTTGTGAACTACTTTAAAATTTACTTTTGAAACATCAAGGCATGACTACATTTAGCTTAAAGAAACAATCAAGAAAAAAATCTATTAGATATAACTAATAAACATAAAACAAACAAATCTCCGCTCGGATAACTCATATGAACACCCAAATTGAATTGGATACTTAACAAAGAGGAAATGATCGATTCACACAACATGGGAATTGTCACAATTCATGTTTACAAAAATTAAAGCTTTTGCAAGTAGTCATGTCACAATATCTATTGTTAATAGTGGTGAAATTTCTTTTCAATGTTGATTGACTTGCCGATAAAGAGCAAAGATGAAAATGATAGATGAATATATACTATGGACTTTTCGCTGATTTCGATGTAAATATATTGTAGAGAAACGAGTTGGAAATCCCGAATGTCAGCTGAGCCGATGCAGATGATGAGGTAATTTGGTGGCAAAAGGTATGAGGGTGGGTGGTGTGCTTGGAAAGAAAGAGAGATAGGGATGAGCAATGAGAAAAGTCGGCAATATAAAATAAACAATACATGTCACTTTGACGCGTTTCACAATATTTGTCACTTTACAATTTCAATAAAATTTTGGGGTAACTTAAATTTTTTGACACAAATTTTGTCATGAATTTTATGGTTTTTGGCATTTCCTCACAACCGTAAAATGACAAGTATTGTGAAACGAAAGGAGTCGATCATTAGGGTTTTGACTATTTATTCTTAGTTTTTTAAAATTAAAAAAGGGGTTCGACATAATGGAAAGGGTTTGGTTAATCAGGTTTTTTCCAAATCCCAAACCCTAACCACCTCATGAATCGGAAAAAACATGCTAGTGAATTGGTTTTTCGATTCTAGTTTTTCTCGCACACCTCTATTTCGGGGTTGTGCAAAAGTGGCTTGACTAATAATTATCATAATGAACTTTTTAACCATTAGGCTCAATAATATAAGGACCATAATGTTCATCAACATATAATAAGAGAGTATCCTATTTTATTTTTATGTTTTTATGATTGCTTTATAGATCGTGTTAATATTAATATTTAAATAATATTTAGTAAAAGTTAACTACCGATACTAATAGCTTATTGTAAAATACTTTTATTAAAAAAAAGTCATACAAGGTACTATTATTTGTAATTTATTATGAGTACTCTTTCTTTTCTTTTCTTTTTTTTAAATATCTATTTAAACCCTTCCAAAATACTTCAACTTACTCTAAAATATAACCTACTTCAAAATACTTTCTAAAACGTTGAAACAAGCCGGTTCTAATTATTTGGGGACATCTTGCAGTCACTCTCCAGGAAAAACTGTGGTCATGGAAGCGGGGATATTCTAGTCAGAAGCATCGAGATTCCAGAGAGAGAGAGAGGCTTACCCCTAGACCTCAACCCACAGCCACAACCAAGGCCGAAGCCGGACACAACACAAACATAAATCTGAAGCTTTCTTCGTAATCCCAGAACACCCCCACCTATTTACACGCCACGCAACGCAACGCCAGGGGCAGCTGCTGGAGCTGTTCGTTAACCGCGGATGCTGCTGGTACTCAGAGACAGAGAGTAACTGGGGGAAGAGAAGAGAAGGAGAAAAAGAGAGGAAAAAGAGGTAAAGAAGAAAGAGGGGAAAATGCGAAGCGTCCTGATCATGAGGCCACCATGTCTCTCTTCTCTCTCATCTTCATACCATCATCCTTCTCACAATATCCCATCATCTAATTCATCTTCAAAGCCCAGCTTTTCTCTCTCTTCCAGGCGCTTGGGCTTGCACTTCTTGTGTTCTTCCTCCAAGAAGCAGCAGCAGACCACGCTTCAAAAATCTTCAAGCACAAGCACTGCTCCTCGGACCCTCAAGCGCCTCTTGAATTGGAACCCTAATCCCAATCCCAACCCCGAGCCGGACAAGAAGGGCGGCGATGCTGACGGATTGGGTTTGGAAGGGGATACCTCCACTGCTGTTAAAGGTTCTCTCTTGGCTGGTTTGCTTCTTGTCGGCGTTGTAGGCGGTTTCGGTGCTGTTGGCTATATCTACAGGGACCAGATCAATTCCTTCTTGACCCAATTTTCTTCTTTCATTGAAGGTAGACGTCCCTCCCCTATCCCCCTATTTTCTTCTTTCACCAAGAGGCCCTTCTTACCCTCTCTCCTTATTAGTGTCTTCTTCTTGCCTCTATGAATCTTTGAATATAAAGGCGTCTCATTTTCGAAATTTTAGTTATTGCTAAGTGTATTTATCTATAGTCAATGCGGTTGAATTCTACAATGCTGATTATCGACAGTCTGCAATTAGTCACTGATCAATAAATAAGCCCCTTTTATTCCCATTCAGAAAATTGAAGATAAAAGTAATATGCCCTTTTATGAATCATATCAGTAACTGTTGCCCTTCGGCTTCTGCTCCTTATGTTTCTCTCCACCTGCTGTTTCTTATTGTTATATCATAGTAAATAACATAATGGTAAGAAATGGTGATATATGTTTACAAATTTACATTTGTGTTCTCGTATATAACCATTCAATGCACAGGTTATGGGCCAGCTGGATATGCCCTATTCGTGCTGGTTTATACGGGGTTAGAGGTAAATTATCTTGTCTCCATATTTGCAGTTTATTTGTAGTCGAACTCCAACATCTGTTACATGCTTGAACTTTAATTGCATAAAAATGAAGAGACAAACATCGCATCGTCATGCTTGTTACTACTAATCATCCTTTCGCTTGGGCTGCATGTTTTATGTTTGTTTTGCTAACTATCTTTTTGTTTCACTGGGAGCCTTGCCCTTTTCCTTCAGCTTCATTGTTGGAGGGTAATTTAGTGCATAGAATCCATTCCGTGACTTAACTTACAAGAACAGCTTCTTTTTGACCTTAAGACTACTATGGATACTTAGGCTGTTCTGAAGTTGTATGCTACTGTTTTCATCAACTGATTTTTGTGCTGGTTTTTCAGGTATTGGCAATACCAGCTATACCATTGACTATGTCAGCAGGTCTTTTATTTGGTTCTGTCACTGGTACTATTATTGTCTCCATTAGTGGAACAGTGAGTTTCCCTTTTCCAATTTTATTTAATATTTAATATATTCCAAAAGTTAATAACCCTGCTTAATGGTGTTTCTGAATCTTCTATTTTCTTTTCAGCTAGCAGCAAGCATTTCGTTCTTAATTGCAAGATATTTTGCCCGTGAACGTATACTGAAATTGGTTGAAGGAAACAAAAGTTCCTTGCAATTGACAAAGCAATTGGAGAAAATGGGTTCAAAGTTGTCACCCTACTACGCTTGAGTCCACTGCTTCCATTTTCACTTGGAAATTACTTGTATGGATTGACGTCAGTAAAATTCATTCCTTATGTTCTGGGAAGGTGTGCTTCTTGTCCACATTGAGTTATGCTTCTCTGTTTCTTTTTTGAAAGTAAGGTATAGCTAGTTATACCTGGATGAGCTAGATCTGTCGTCTGGGAGATTCCAAATTAGGTCGTGCACTTCTGCTGGTTGTTTGGGCGGCAGGAAATGTTTGTAAATTGGCTTCTGTCAGCAAGATATGGTCTTGCTCGCTCTGATTCGGCTAAGCTGGGTCATGTAGATTATTTGGTTGATGCTATTGGCTAAGGATCTGGTCCTTGTCTATGAGTCTGCGCTTGGCGTGTTCTAGTAAGCTCATTGATGTAAGTTTGGTGTAGCGACCAAACGAAAGGTTCAGATATCTTCATGATAGTTTTCACTTTGCTGTATTACAAACCTTTTTTTTGGGGGGTTGAGAGAAGATGTGAAGTTCTAAGATCTGAACCAGGGCCTATACTTATCAAATTTTTGCGTCTAGAATCAGTATAGGGGAAAAATGTTAATCTGTGCGACAGAAATATGAAACTTTTGGTTCCCATTAGAATAATTGATCTGTTATGCAGTTCCTTCATCAAATTCCCTTCTCTGGAATATGAAAATACTGGTGTACTAGGAGCTCATGTGTTTCAACTTAAGTAATTTTGGTAGTTACTTTTAAGCAGAATGAAGACCGTACTGTTGCCTTCATTGATTTGGAATGTGATTACTAGTGTGCACGAGTGGACTTGTACTGGACAATCTATTCTTCATCTCAAGCTTCTTGTGATGGATTGCAGCAGACATAGAGTGCTGTTGAGCTCCATTAAGATGTCACTGCTAGTGTCATGATACTTTGACTGAAGTTCAAATTATTTTAGTCATGTACTAATTGAGCGCTGAACATTATGCAGTTGGTTGGGAATGCTTCCAGGAACTTGGGCCTATGTTAGCGCTGGAGCATTCGGGCGGGCGATTATTGTGAGTTGCGCTCTCCACATATATTTGAAATTACTCTGAACAGAAGCATGTGTCTATTTTTGCGTATTTTGTTGTTTCTTGCTGGTTTCAGGTATTAGTCACTAGTGTTTCCTAAAGTTGTAACACAAAATTAAAGAATGGAATGTCTCTGGCTAGAAATTATATGCTATGCTTATTAGAGACTATTGGTTGAATTAGGCAATCAGCTATGATTAATCATTAGTGTGAGTGGCCAATGTTAGAAGAGGCAATCCTCACATATGGGAATGAAAAGGGGAAATGCAGTCTAGTGGGGGTCCTATAGGCAAAAAGGAAATCTTGGGTACTGAATAATTTTCATTGAAAATTTGGTTGCTGTTCTTAGCCTCTGCCTTTATGGTATTATTAAGATACAGCTGTCACTTCTTTGTTTTTACTAGGTATTTAAGGGCTTAAGGCTGGCAAGTTAGTCTGAGCACATTCAATAAATACAATAGGATTCCTTGAGAGTGACACAGTTTATCATTGTAATGTATGTTCCATTTGTCTTTGGCCCTTTTAAATGGAACTGAGAATTTTTATAACATGCATATAATGTACATCTTTTCACAACTCGATGTCTGGCATTATGCGTTTGTACTGATAGGATGTACCTTTTGAGGCGTTTCACCTCTCTCTCTTTTTATTCTTCTCTTACATTGTCCCCAGAGTCTTATTCTTAGTTTGACAAAGCCAAAAATTTAGAACCTGTTTTGTCTGGGTGGCACTATTCTAAATCAATATGGTGGCATGAAGATCATTCTCAGTGGTTTAAGATTGAGCAATGACATTGACAGCTTACATGACCCTTGCTTGGTTTGCGCATTTTCGTGGGTAATCCTAATTTCATCTCTTAAGAACTCTGTCTAACAATGACGTTTGTCCTTGTTAGTACATATTATATAGGGAAATAACCCATTAGAAAGTAATTGTGTCCACTTTTTGGATGGTTAGAAAAGCCAAATTTAATTTCTTTTAGAGCTTGAATTATAGTGGACTAAATCAAATGTCTCTTTATACTCTCATTTCCTTCCTTTCTATGAACTAGTAGGCATTCTACTTTCTAAAATCTGGGATGTAGTGGAATCTATCTCTTTGTAATTATACAATTTATAGGTAAGACTACTACATTGGACCCCCTCCCACAACCCACATAGGAAGGACTCTTGGAGTATGAATTTGGATTTAGAACTCATTAAAAAATAATTAGATGAATAAACTTAACCAGAGAGGGTTTTGATGCAGATCTGAGTTGTCAAGTAAGAGATTTTATGATTTATGGTATAAATGTATTAGCTTAAGATTATGATCATATTTTTCTCTTTTTCTAGTTTTGTCACTTTGTGTTTAATTGTAGTTTTTCTTTTTCAAATGAACAATATTATTAATACAATTCAGGGTCCATTTATGTAGCAATATTACGTAGTGACTATTCTACTGGAGCCTACATTACTGATCATCTTGGTGAATTTGCTGTAATGCGGAGACTATGCAAACTTGTCAATAGCTTAGGCTCAAGGCTCAAAGCAAACTTTGTTGTCCAGCAGGCTTCATTGTTCACCTTGTAGTATGCTTTCCTTATTTGAAATTTCCATTCCCTTGCTATCAGCAGTCACCTTCAATATTTTCTGAACCAGCAGTCACCTTGGGTTATGCCCTTAATATTTTGTTGACTTGCCGGAAGAGCTTCCTTGTGGCCAGTCTCAATCTCAATATTATTGTAACCTTGGTTCCCAGTTATCTCTGCCCCTTGAATGATTGCTATGAATTCCACTTACCTTTGCTTGTAAGTGTGCTTCCTCTTCCTTGAGCAACATCATTTATGTTGTCTTAATTTGACCTTCAATCGATGATACGGCAAGATGAAGATGAATCTAAGTTACCTGTTTTGGGGGTCGTTTCGGATCAAGGAGCGAATTTGGGATCGCTTTTGTAAATTTGCCTCGATCTTGATGATAGGGGTAGGTTCAAAAGGATACTTTGGGTGGAATACGCCATTAAATTTTTTTTGGGTCACCACTTAGTAAAACTATTAATTTAGCTAGCAGTGGACCTCCATATACTAATACAAACACACAAATTTACTTATTTCAGAAGTGGGCCAAGTGCATAAACAACCCATCTCATTAATTAGACTGGATCGTTGAAAAAAGAAAACCACCGGCTCTGAGAGAGAGAGAGAGAGAACAAGAATGTCTAAATATTTCAGTCTTTTAGAAGTTGGGCTTGTTGCGTAAAAGATCCATAGTCCTTTAATCAGATTGCACCTTAAAAAAATACCTATCCACAACGGGAGGAGAGAGAGAGAGAGAGAGAGAGAGAGAGCTGTGTGAAAGGAAAAAGGTGAGCAACAATGCATTTGGGTCTCCAACTCTCCCTCCACAATCTCAGTGCTCTCCTCCATCTTCTCCGTTTTCTCTCATCGTAATCCCCACCATTGTCGATTCTTCTGTGTTGTATTTGGATTGCTCAGATTGCGGTTTTCAGCGAATTTTAGGTCCTTATCGAACTCTGAACTGGAACAAAGATCCTGGGTGAATCGAGGTGACTGAGCAAATTGGGTAACACTGAGATGAAGTACCATGGTGTATGTTGTTTGCCGATAAGATTATCTTAATAGCTGCTCAATTATGGGAGGCGTTAATAGCAAGTTAGATACTTTGGAGTCTA
Organism: Talinum fruticosum; assembly: GCA_021018815.1. NCBI lineage: Eukaryota > Viridiplantae > Streptophyta > Magnoliopsida > Caryophyllales > Talinaceae > Talinum > Talinum fruticosum. The sequence continues at coordinate 145,990 of JAITYX010000042.1, forward strand.
AGGGTTTTAGATTAAGCATGAATACTTAGGAATGTAAGTTCAATGAAAGGAAGCACAGTAGAAGAAACCAACATTAGCTATGTTTGACTTTGATCATACATCAGGCACTAAGGACATGGACGAGGATGTTATTAATCATATACAGACTAGTTGCGAAAATGGAGGAATGCATCTCGTGTATGAGAAGCTATCATTAAGGTTAAAGGGGAGGGTGTTCCATATGGTGGTTTTACCATTGTTATTATATGTATGGCTCACAACTAGGCCAAGAAGACCCTAAGTCCAATTGATGGTATCAAGACGAGGATGATTAGGTCGATGTATGGTCATATCAAATTTGATAAGATTAGAAATAAAGTAATTACAGAAGTCGGAGTGACACCCTTAGAGGATAGATGACTTGTGTATACCAAGAGGAGTATGGATACACCTGCATGAAGGTGTGAGAGGATTAACCTTCGAGTATGTAGGGGTAAGGGTAGGGGTAGGGGTAGACCAAAGAAGAATTGGGATGAGATGATTGGACATGATATGAGACACTTAGACTCATGAAAGATGTGGTTAAAGATATGAATTGTTTGGTATGAGTAGATGTGAGTATCTACAACTACTAGGTAAGTGGATCATTGACCCTAATCAACTTCTTGGGTGTTGTGAAGAATCGATTGCTCCTTGGCCCTTGCAATTTTGAACATGAAATTTGTGGGACTGCTCAAGTTGGATGCTTACCTTTGTTGACTCATTTATTTCAGATTGAATAGGTCATCCCTTTTGAAGATTGGCATGAGGAAGTATATGTACGTCCTAATCCATGTTGCAGATGTTTTCTTTAAATATTTTGGCCCTGGTTTGCTAAGGGTTTTTGCCTCCAAAAAGCTCTGTTTGGGGTAAGTCAATTGAGTTGTTTGACAAATGACTTTTTTTATTAGCCTTTTATATCCAAAAAGCTCTTTTACAAAAAAAATTTCATAGAGCTTTTTGAGAGAGTTTTTGTAATTATTAGTTGAAGTTACCATTTTGTCCTTAACATTTTGGTAAAATTATGCCCAAATGTTGCATGCTATATGTAATATTTTTAATTCATATTTTTTCACTTTATGAACAAGAGTCTTGGATGGTTATGATATTTAAGTTAATATTTTTTTATTTTAATATTTTTTATATTTTGACAAATAATTTAGTCTATCATAATAAATAAATAATTGTCACATAAATGTCAAATATATTATTGAAAATGTCAAATATATATATATATATATATATATATATATATATATAATAAAAATGAAATTATATCAATACTAAACAAAAATGTTCTTGTATCTAAAATTGTGTAGAGGTATAACTGAAATTTTATATATCATATAATTCTTAATTAATGTTAAGAAAAAATATGAAATATGGAATAAAAACAATTATAATATTTATTGATGAAATTGAGTTATGACATAAATAGAATTTCAGTAAACAGCTTTGTTAGAAATAGGTAAATTTACCATATACCTTTTCCACAAATAGTTTAAGTCAAATATCTAATATAAAGATAGACAATGTACAGGGCCTTTGATTATTAGAGTTGTCTTCCAGGGAGCCTTTCTACTCTTTTGTCACAAGATTGTCGGGCAATTTTCACCTTCCTCATCTCCTTCGTATTCATCCCTTGAGACGTCCTCTTCATAGAGGGAGTCAATTATCCTCCTACTTCCGTTGTTGGCTTTTGTGACGCTTGAATAACTTCCTTGGATAAGATCCTTGGAGGGTTTATCCTTTGTCCATAGCCAGTGGTGTTTCTAGGATGAAGGATTGAGTTTCTTCCATTGTTAGATCCTCCATATCATGATTCAGATCCATTCACCCCTTTCTTGAGCTTCTAGTTTGATCTTGCCACTTGGTCTGTCTCCTCTCACTAGGATTCTGTTACTCTCAGTTATGCTATGGAACATTAAACCTAGGCCCTTATCTTATTGTTTAGGAGATTTGCGTTTTAGTTATGTCAGGAAGCAAGGTTATTTTCATTGTCCTGTTTGCGGTTTAATGCTATAGATACCTTTTCTATGTCATGTAATTAGCAGATTGATTATTTTACTGAGTAAAACTGAGTTTTAAGTGATTGGAGAAGAGCTCCTTCTCCCGTTCCCCCTCATTTCCACTCCCCCCAAACAAATAAAAAGGATTGCAATTGCTCTGCTGCTCTGAACATGTTTTAACTGTGGAAGCATGATTCTTATACTAACTTTTGACACCCTGTTCTTTTTATTGAGTGGAGTCCAATTTTAATGGCATGCACATCTCTTGTGAATAAATTTGTAGCAAGAAGAATCAAATATTGGTCTGCCTGGAGGAAATGGTGAACTACTTACATTGGGACTGGGATTGTTAGCAACAGCCCTTGCTGCATCATATGTCACGAAACTTGCAAAGGTAATAGAAATCGCCTGAGAGCTCTTTACTTTGGTTATGGTATGATATTGGACTAGGAACCATTAGCATAATCATATCATTTGGCACTGCGAGAAGTCTCTAGAGGTCTAGCTTTTGAACTTACTGGCCTAATGGTAAATTTTACGGGATAATATACTTGGACACCACCTATGCCTTAAATATTTGCTTAGCATTCAAGTATGCTGAGGGGGTCAGTGGAACTTGAAGATGATTGTTTGTCAATTTTGGTGTATGCAGGATGCTGTGAAGGACATTGAGTGAAGCAAGGAGCAGGGCTGACATGGGTAAAAGTAGTCAAATCTATAGGTATATTTGTATCATGTAAATTGAAACGTTAGAAGCTTAGTATTGAAGCCAAAAATACACTATAGGATGCTCTCTCTCTCTCTCTCTCTCTCTCTCTCTCCTTCCCCCTTTTTGGTGGGGGTGAGGGGGAAGGGGGTAATAAATAACGTATAACTTGTCCATATTGTGTTGTATGAGGAGAGGGATAATTTTGGTTATGACCATTAGAAGTGATTGAGGGGGAATATTTTTCACCAATTTCCTCTCGGAATTTAACAGAATCTCAGTGACCTTAAATTAACAAAACTCAAAACTGACCCAAGTTACTGTTTATTAGGTTTAGTAACCAATGCATCTATAATCGTAGAAACAGTGAATGCTCCTAAAAAGGAGTTGGTAGAGCTTAAGTTGGGTTTTAGCTTGTTTAGGGTTTTAGCTTGTGTACGACCTTTTGGTTTAGTGGTGCCTTTGTCACTTAGGGGTGTTTAGCCTAGATTTTAAAAGTGTTTTAACATTATAAAAATTGAAATTAGGTCAAACACTAATTTTTTAAAAAATTAAAATTATTTTTCAAAAGTAATTTTGAAAAAACTCCTCCAAAATGGAAAACGGTAAATAGTTATTTCTATTTTTAATTTTTAAAAGAATTACATAACAATTACCTACAATCTCATTCTTTGTCTCTCTCCTTTCTCTCTCTCGTTTTTCTATCTTCTCTCTCCTCTATTTATGTCTCTCTCACCTCTATCTTTATCTCTTTCTCCTTACTCTTTTTTGTTTTGTGTTATCTCTATCTTTACTCTTTCCCTTTCTAAAAATTTTAGTTAAATAAATTAATTATTTAAAAACACTTATATAAAATTTAGGCCAAACATTTCATTTTTCTTCAAAAATAATTTTTAAAAAATACTTTCAAAAAACAAAAATAATTTTTTAAAAACTAGACCAAATATGCTTTTATTTATCAACACCACTAGGTCCAAGTCCTTGTGCCCTCCAAATACCTTTTAAGCTAGGATTTACTTAGGTAGCCTGATTTACCCTCTTTAAAAAAAAAGCTTTAGTTGAAGATCACTAGAAAAGTTCCTTAGTTAGGTAATTGATGCATCATATTACCTATGCAGAATAAGGTGTGAATAATAATTAAGTCAACTTTCATTATAGAGTGGTAAACAGTATTCTTCTACTCATATAGTGAGTGGTAAACAGTATTCTTCTACTCATACGGTGAGAGGTAAGCAATATTCTTCTACTCATATGGTGAGTGATCGAGATAGTGTGAAGATTGGTAAGCTATTAGAGTTTGTCTTAAAGGACATGATATTCCTAATATAAAAGAGATTAAAAGAAGTTTGAGGAAAAAGAAGAACGTCAAGCAACTATTTGAAACTGAGTGAAAAATTACATATGTTTATTCTTTATAATCATTTATTTGCTATTTCGATGTGAATTAGTGGTGCTTTTTTACTTATTTAACTAGTCATGATTTTGCTTGCTAGTTAGTTTTTTATACTTTATTTCTTGATATTTATCTTGACTTTTACACATATAATAATCAATAAAAAAACTATATTTATTATTGGATTAAGTGGTTTAAAAAACCAATTAGCAAAAATGTAATCATTAATTAACTGTTTTCTCCACAAGAGACATTCCTCAAGAAAAAAAAATCAATTAATTTATATCGTCTACTCTATATGTCCACAATGCCCCTTAAGCAGGAGCGGATCCAGGCTTTGGACACGGGGGCAAGCGTCCCTCTAGTGACTTTTTTTTTCCCTATTTAGGCAAAACGAAGTATTTAGTCTTGTATGTGCTGTTCTTATGAAAAATGATGTTACTCCTTATAAAATAGTCCAAAAGTGAAATTTATGTCCGCAATTGGTAAAAGTACAACTAAAGTGTTAGAGATGGTACGATAATTAATACATATACACAAGCCTATTGAATTACTGTAATTCAACAATCATGTATTTATGGATAACCGGTTGAAAGATGATCCGAAAGTTCATGAAAATTCGTAATTTTTTTCTTTACGCTATTTCATATAAAATTAATAGTACCTCAGAAAAAAAAACACTTCATAAATAATAATTATTGGGCCACCACTATCTTAAGCTATATAAAAAGTAAGGGAAAGACACCTACTTATAAAAGACGAAAAGCCATTGACGGAAGGTGCTAAAGGCCTCCATCAAAATAGGATTTTGGAGGGAAGGCATGGGACCAATTTCACCAAAGGCTTTCGAGTGCATCCCCATCATTACAAACACTAGGGTTATACCCCTTCCTATATAAGGACACTAATTAATTTTATTTTTATAATTATTTATTTTTTTATTTTTTATAATTTTTAATTAATTTATAATAATTAAAACTAATTATAAGCTTTAAAAAATCATTTTTTTCAAATAATAGTAATAAATTGATATATTAGATTATATAATTTATTATAAATAGTATGTAGATATGTTTTTTATTTTTTTATTTTAATTAATATATTTTTTATTTTTTATGTCTATTATATTTAATAATTTTTAAGACTAAATATAGTTACTAATATTTTATAAGATATATGAATAGTTCCAATATTAAATTGAATTAATATTGCATTAAATTTACCCATTTGACATTTTACATGACATCCGACGTGACATCTTACGTATCGCTAATATATTACTTAGACTTAACTTTTAATATATATATATATATATATGAATGATAGTTGCTTTAATAATTAACTTGTGTTGTCATTATTTTATTAACCTTTCCCCGTGTTGTACTTTTTACTCTTTTAGTTAATTACCTAAGCTTGATCAACTTTCGAAATATTTTTAGATTGTTTTGACCAGTTGACATTAATTAATTCACACAGTTGGAAGATAGTACGTAACTGTGTGAAGAACAGCCCTCATGTATGTATGTTGAATTGTTGCGTTTGATCACAGTCCCTCCTCGTGCTTTCTTACTTCAAAAATACTTGTCGTTGCCGTTTAGAGCGATCTTATGGACTTGCCCTTATTTGCCAACACATATAATCCGATTCCTCGCCTTTGATCATGAATTATTCAAGTGACTATAAATTTCCAAATGCTTCACATTGTTCATGGATTTTAAAAAAAGAAAGACTGAATCCTAAAATAATAAGAATATTTTTTTTAAAAAAAGGCATGCATGCTATTCTTATGTCTAATTAATTATCGACTATTAAGCTTGAAAAGTTGTAGACTATACCAATGTATATAACTAACATCTTTAGATAAGACTTCCTTCGTTCCAAAAAAATTACTTATTTTTACTTTTGAGGTCAAACTTTGTAAATTTTGACCAACATTTACTCAAAACATACATTGATTGACAATATGAAATCGTTATCAATGGATTTCTTTTAAAAAATACTTTCATTATAATATGATTTTATAATTTTTTGTATTACATAATTTTAAAAATCGATGGTCAAAGTGATGTATTAAAGATCGTAAAATTTCAAACAAGACAGCTTTTTGGGGCAGACGAAGTAAAACATATAAACAAAAAAGAATTTTACGTGTAATAGATCTTGTAATTATGAAAATTACATGTAATTAATAGTATGATTTTGTAGAATTTATAGATAGTAATATATTTTGCTTATTATTTTTGACTTAGTTAATTTACACATATACTTTAAAGGAATAAAAAAACCTTAGTCTTCTTGGTAAAGTAGATTGCTTATTATTTTGTGTGTAAAATGGTTTTTGCAACCAAAAAGGGAAAAAAAGGAGATGGAAAGGAGAATGTTGAGGTAATTGTTGGCAAAGGTATGGGGATTGGAGTTGGTAGCATAAAGCGTGAGTGATCTACTGGCAAAGGGAAGGGGGAGAGAGAGGGGGGTATTATTGGATGATGAACAATGCTCGTGGTCGTGGGGACTCGCCTTTCTCTTTCACTTTAAACCGGTGAATGATAATAATAATAATAATAATAATAATAATAATAATAATAATAATAATAATAATAATAGTAATATACGTATTGGGGCATTGCATTGGTCTAGGGCAATCAACAATTGATGTGTGTGTGTATGATCCTGGCTTGCCGTTGCTTTTACTAAGCTGGTGTTATATAGTGTATTAATTGAAAAGGGAATACTCCGCTCCATTACTTGGAATTAGTAAAGTGAATTTAAAAAGCAATCCCCACTCTCCACCAAGAATATTTATTATTAATTGAACAAGAAAGAGAGAAAAAGCAAGGGGAGAGGGTTGGGTAGCAGCTGTAAAAGCCTTCCTTCATCCTTTAAAGTGAGGGTCTTAATTCCAAACACATGATCTCAGTGAGAGCTAACAAGAGCAGTATAGAGAGAGAGGAGAGACTATAGTAGCTGGCTGGGGAATTCAGCAGCCCCATTCCTTTCCTTTTTAGCTCTGGAGGAGTAATTAAGAAGAGGAGATCGAGCAGGAAGCATATATGAAATGAAAGGAGGGAGGGAAGGCAAAGGATTAGGAGGTGGAGGTGGAGGTGGAGGAGGAGGAGCTCCTCCATCCGCTGATCTGCTGGTATGTTTTCCGTCCAAGGCCCGCCTGACCCTGATGCCCAAGCCCATTTGCAGCCCCGTCAGGCCCAATTCTGAGCCCAACAAACGCCACTTGCACTTGAGGAAGATTAACACCACCAGGGGACGGGCCGCTGGGGAGGGCCGCCCAGCCCGCTCTTATGGGCCAAAGGGAACCGAATGTCCGCCGCCTCAGACATAGCAGAGCCCACTTCCCCTAAGGTCACTTGTGCAGGACAAATCAAGGTAAGGCCCAGATCCTCCTCAGGCTCAGGCTCCGCCTCCCGCCGGAACTGGCAGTCCGTCATGGAGGAGATCGAGAGGCTCCACAACAGCCGATCCAGCCACAAGAGGAACAAATCCAAGCACTGGGGCTGGGGGAGGCCTTGGGCTTCAAGAAGGACGTCATCAACTTCTTGACCTGTTTAGGGAACATCCGATTCGATTTCCGATGTTTCGGGTCCTTTCCGGATCCAGGCATCACGTCCGACGAGGAAGATGAACAAGAAGACGAAGATGAAGAGGAAGAAACAACTGCAGGGGAAACGGAAACGGAAACGGAAGTGGATGATCAACGCAACACGGTCTTCTCCAAATGGTTTATGGTATTACAGGAAAACCGGGACATGAATAGTACTGATAATAAACATGAAAAGCATACACCTGAAGCAGAAGTTCAAGTGGAAGTGCCCCCACCCAATGCACTCCTGCTCATGAGGTGTCGCTCTGCCCCTGCAGCCAAGCGGTCCAACTGGCTGCAGGTGCAGGACAGAGAACACCAGCCAGAAAAGGAAGATGAAACAATGAGCAAACAACAAGTGGACGAGGACGAGGACGAGCACGAGGTGGCGGACAAGGAGAGAGAAAGGGCTGAAGAAAAGAACAACGTGCAGCAGCCTGCAGCAGCATTACAAGACATCAAGCCCAAGAAGAAGAGAAGAGAGAGCTTGGCCATTGTCATGAAATATGATCCTGATTTCTACAACGTTGACTTGTCTTCACACGTTTCTCAGGAGACTTGGCTTGTTGGTGACTTCCAGGATACTTTCTCCAGGAGTAGAAGTTGGAAAAGATGATCGACATCCCTTCATTCTCCACCCTTTTTTCCCCTAAAAATAAAAATTTTAAACTATCTTTAATAACCCTCTATTTATAGAATAGTATTTCTTTGTTTTATGACTCCTCTTTTATTTCTTTTCTCTTGGGTTCTCTTCTGTGTGAAAAAAATCCTTTTATTGATCCAAAGTTTCCAAACTCACTACTTCTCTGGATTCGATCTCACCATGTTGCAAAATAGTAATTGTACAGTTTGGTAAGGTGCTATCAGGTGCTGACAGATTCAATAATTTCATATATGAACTTTAATGCATTTTCATATTTGTTTACTATTAAAACTTTCTAATATAGAACTTTCTTGTGTTAACAATCTAATAGAGTTATAATAAAAGATTTTTTTGATTTGATCAATAGTGTAATCTTTTTCGAACCATGATCATTTAAGATAAAAACCTTCTAATAAGTGTACTTCGAGAATCAACCTTCCAATAAATGTGCTTCCGGGAATCCAATCCCGTATTCTCCTTATTACTGGGATGTGATCGTTACCCACCTTACCCAACAATTTGTTGGTTATATTAGAAAATTCTTAGTTTCGAGCGAATTCATTATGCTTTTAATTATCCATTTACCCTGAATCATTAATTAGTTGATTTTAATTACTAATGGATCTTCTCTATCTTTTTCTCTCTTTCCCTTTTTGTTTTTTTGCTGGTGGGTTTGTTTCTTGGGGCTTAGATGCCTAGTCTAGGGCACACAATCAAAACATGCATAGGGCTATATTAATGTGTGGAAGATGATCGGAGAGACTAGAGAGCGAGTACAGCAGCGAGCAAAAGAGGGGAATTCTAGATGTAATAATATTGCAATAACGTTAATTTGGCAAATGAGTTAGGGTTGCTTGATGTCCACCCTACTTTCCAATTTGGTGGTGGTTGGAGGGAGGCTTTCCAGCTCACTGAAGCATTATTTAAACTTTAGAAGCGAGAACACTAAAGCCATCATCATGAGTAAGAGAAAAAATAGTTTGGTGGTTAGCAACTATAATTGCAAACCATTATTTTATGCCAAACCCCTATATTTGCAACTATGCATGCATCTTTCGCTTCATATATGCTGCTTTTAATTTTTTTAAAAAAATTATGTGCAAGTTAGTAACAAAAGAAATTCGATATTAAATTAAATTAAATTAAATTAAGTAATTGAATGAGACAAAATTATTGAACTTACTAAACAACAATAATTAAATCTTCCCATAGAATTATTACTTTTAACTCTTTAAATAAATACAGAAAAATGAAATAATCGATTAAATAAAAATATATTAGCTCTAAAAATGAAGTTGAATAGAATATAGAATTAAGTTTATAAAAGAATTTGAAATTAATTTTTTTATTAAGCTTTTGATATTGGTATGTGAAATTTTGTTATTGGCAGTGGGAATATAGGGCAATGTAATGTAGGAATAGGAGGGTAGAGGCCTGTGGGTGTGAGTAAGACTAGGCCCAGACCCAAGTTCTATGTCGAAATTGGGCAGTAGCCTTACCTTGAATGGGCTAAATACAGTAATGACTATGATGATGCGGAATATCCTGTCCTTGCCTATTGTGGCCCAGGGTGGGACGGGGTCATTCCCCTCGTCAGCTTTGTCATTTGCACCTGTGCGGTTGGAGCTGACTGGTTTTTCTCACACAGAAACAGCACTCATTATCTTGCTCTTCACAATTGGGGGTCTGTTTGGAGGTTATAGCTTGTCAAGGCAGGGAGGATAACTCTGACTAGAAGTGAGCGAAAAAACTGGGTATTCGGTCTCAGACTCAAATTCGGTTTGGATCCGATGGGTCGAGATTCGAACCGGTTGAACCGAGTCCAATTTTTAAGATTCGTAACTAGGTAATAAAAAGGTGGACCAGAACTCATTTTTATCCGGATACCCGATATATATATATATATATATTAAATTTACTCTAAATTTTTTAAAAATTTGAGAGTCTCTTTTAATTGTTAATGTTGAATTATTTGATATATTTTTCTTTAAAATTTAAACTTATAATTTGGTATTTGCATTGTATGTGGATTCAAGACTCTTTATTTCATTATTGATCTTGGATTTTAAACTTTTGTAGTAGTTACAATTACAAGGTTGCATGCTTCGTATTATTAGATTGAGTGTATTGGAAATGTTAAATAATTATAGGCCACACTTCATAAAAAAATATAAAAGAAAAAAATCACAAAAACTCAAATTGTGAAGCAAACAACCGGTACTCCGACCCCGAACTCGGTCCCAGTAGGTACGGGACCGGTTCCAGATTTCGGGCTCGATTCTAACCGGGTCCGCAATCGAATCCAAATTTCGTACCCAATTCTAATTGGGTCGACCAAAATGACCGGATACGCGGTCCTGCTCATCCCCAACTCTAGCACAACAAATAACCTCTAGATCGGCTATCCATTTAGCAAGACTCGCTTCGTTGGGCGGTGGTGTTGCATGGTTTTATCCTGTTTATCACGAGGCTTTTTCATATCCTGGAATGCTCCCGCTACAAACAAGTAATGTGAGAAATCTATCATTTTTATTGTCCCTGTTTGTTGCCTGAATTGCTAGGCCCGAGAATTGAAATAATGAGCGTAGAAACCACTATCCCTTCAGGTTCTACGAGTCCATTAAGTTATCCGGTCTCAAGGAAAGATAGGGTGAGCGGCAATACAATATACGATGACACTCATCATCTAATTCACATGAGAAAAAGGGTAAAAACGAAACTATTGTCTTCACTCAAGACTTTTAACAGTTGGTGTGTAGCCCAATTTTTTAGAAATAGTCCATGAGAAATCAAGAGCAAGTGTATATGCATTGGATTGATCATTTCGAGTCCAATTCAACTTAACTAAACAAAGTCCAAATTTTAGTACACAAACCGATCGCAATGGTGACAATGTCCAAAAACTATTGAGAAGCTCAAACTAGAAGTTCATAACACAATTTGACAATCACCTAAAAAGTTGCAATATCACATAAACAATGCACCAATCAATTGAATTCATGTTGGGAAATTAGCACTCTAAACCTTACTTTGTGTATAAAATTTAGAGTAACGATGCGGAAGCGAATTTAGGATGACAAATAATATTAAGAATGAAATAAAGATCGATAAACAAAGATGAAACAAGGTTTTAACGTGGAAACCCAAATCGAGAGAAAACCACGGGATACATAAACACCACAAATCCACTATTTCAGGAGAGTACAAAAACGAATACAACCCCAAGGCCTTCCCAAAACCCGAGATACCTAATCTCACTAAACTTTCCTCTCAATACCACGCTCATTAATTGGACATCCCCAATTGACACCCCTAATTAGAATCCCCTCTAATTAGAACTCATTCATTTGATGAGATTTTACCATCTAACTAACCCTACAACGAGATTTCTTTATCTAACTATACTTGATTAGAGATGTTCCCCAAGGGCTCTCACCCGGGTGATCCTCCCACCCCAACTTTTATGTGCTTTCCCCTTCCATTTTCCACACACACTTATCCCAAGGTGTAAACAAACCCTCTTTAAATAAAGAAAGAAACAACCCTAGACCTACATTGATTCGCACTGCATTTACATAACAATAAATTTAGCAATCAAAGCGTAAACGTCCGTGAAAAATGCGAAAACGACAAAGAAATGAAGCGAGCTAGGCACTTGGGTAGCCGGCACAGTCCATGTTGGCTCGCACCGGCACTCGTGCGGACAACACAGGCTGTGTCGGCCGACACGGGCAGCCCGCGTTGGCTGCTGCCCGGCCCACATTTTGTTTCTTGGTCCGAAACGCCCGTGGTAGTTGCCTCTCGCCCGTGTTTTTTTGTCACGTAACACGATTTTGTTGAGTCCAAAGCAAGATTTTGGACCATCTCCTAACAATTCACATAACCAATGCACCAATCAATTGAATTTACTAGGAAGCTTAGAAACGAGATACCTTAGAGGCTTAGAGAAAATATCGGAGAACAGGGATAAAGAGGATTGCCAAATGCTAAAGGGCGGACGAAGACCGAAGAAGCCGGGACACACGAAGGCTACAGACCTTCACTTGAGATTTAAACCTAAGACCTCTTGCTCATAAAGATTCTCGATATCATATTCGAGAACCGTAACGCCTCCAATACGTAAATACATAAATAAGTAATTAACAACGGAAGACTTGTGAATTTGGAGACATTACCGCCGTTTCGGAATGAAAACAAGGCAAGTTCATTTGAGCAAATTAATTTTTCAAACAATTTATGTAACAATCCAACCCAAATTTTTTTCCTTCATAGAAAATGAATTTTCAAAATGCCGAGGATCAGCTGGAGAGGAATCATGAGCCATGAGACCGGGGAAGGTACTAACATGTATGGGGTCAAGACGAACAGTCGAACATCACTTCTCCGACCAGCTTTATCTTTTCTTCCTCTTTAAACTTTGGATGTGATTGCGAACAGTCTGTCATGCGCTCAAGTCCCTAAAAATTTAAAACATAAAACAATAAACGTGTGAGCTAGAAGCTCAATGACGTTACCGTTATAAAATAAAATTGCAATTTAGATGCTATTAAATCGTGCATGTCTTAAATCATCTTTCTTGAATACTCGGTTTGCAAACTTGTCAATTGTCGATTTGCTTTTTCGATTTAGCCAAACTTAGGACCCGTATCGTGAAACAAACAATCATGGGATCCGACTCCTAGGTTCATTGAACCATAAGGCGATCGGCTGTGAACAATTGAACGATTAAACGGTTAAACGATTAACGATTCCGTGAACAATTGAACGATTAACGATTCCGTGCACAATTGAACGATTAACGATTCACGTGCACAATTGAATGATTAGCGATTCCTGTTCACAATTAAACAATTAACGATTCCGTGCACAATTGAACAATTAGCGATTTTGTTCACAATTGAACAATTAACGATTCCGTTCACAATTGAACAGTTAACGGTTAAATGCTCCGCTAGCGAGCAACATTGTCCGAGCGTCCCCGGATCAACCATTTACGATTACAATCACGATTACGATTACGATTACGATCACATTCATTCATGGATCGTCATACGATTACGATTACGATTACGATTACGATCACATTCATTCATGGATCGTTATACGATTACGATTACGATTACGATTATGATCACATTCATTCATGGATCGTCATAACGGTTAACGGGTCATTTGCATGGCCAAATCAATTAAATTGTGAAAAACTTATGTATAAGCGCAATGAATTGTAATCGTGTCTATAAATTGTAAACTGTATCGTGATCCGTAAACTATAATCGTGAACTGTGAACCGTAATAAATCTGTTGTAAACCGTGAACCGTGGTTATAAAGTGGATTCAAATTATTTGTATTATTAAAACAGCAACTCAATAATAAAGATAAGCACTTTGGAAAAGGTACAAGCAATGACGTACCTCGGCGTGCCAACACTCCAATGACCGATTGTTTCGCAACACAATTTCAATTCGATTTCTATTTCCAAAACTAATCTACTTTGTAGATTACTAGTCCTTTAACAACATTTATATGCATTTACGATTACCAAACTTTTACTTCGCGCGTCTATCCATATTGTTTCCTTTTGAGCCCGATATTCATACGTTTCCCAGAAATTAGCTATTGATAATATGGTTTGAATTTGTATATAACGATTGATGAGTTTAATTCCCCATTCTTGTAATATAGCTCAAGTTTGATCTTTTGCTTCTATCACTTCTAGTTTGTGCTTAATGCAGAGCTAAACTTAATTGTACCACTCATTTCATCTAATATGCTCGGATGTCCTCTTATCTCGTAAACTAGTTATGCTTCCTACTTAAGGTGTGGGTTTGATTTTTTAATTTTCTAAAAATTTCGGCAGAATTTCGTTTGAAACATGGCTTAACAATTGGTTAAAAGCCTTAAAACCTGCATAAAACCCACAATAAAACTCAACGAGCCATACGCTCGGAGTACACAACTCAACGGCCACACGCCGGAGTATATCCACAACCACAAAAACCAAGTTTCAACTAGTATATAATCCAAGTTACAATCTCGTCAATATTCTCATCTCTTGTGCTCATGAACTTTTCGATTTTTTATTACAACATATATATTTATAAATTTATAACCGAGGCTCCGGTTATGCAATTTAATCATAGAAATCCCAATTATCGGGAGATGGTTCCGTGCGATAAATTTCTTTATGAAAAGTACCAATAATCGGTTAACGATTTAGCACGTCGTAGACAGAATAGTGAAACTCATCAATAGTTTAACATGTTAACTTTTAAATATTTTGAGAAGTGCAAACAATAACGCACTCGAGGTAGTTGATCGTTTTCCTTCGAGTATTGTTTTTCGTTATTTCCTTCGATCATGTCCATTTCCATCGATTTTCTGTTTTCGGAAGTAATTTGATTTATACATTAATAAACTCAATAGCTACTCTCTATTTATGCAAACTTTTCACATTTGACTTCCTCTAATTCCCCACTTATTACCCAAATTCATTTGAATTTATAACTTCCCTTAATTCTGTAAATTTCTTTTCCCCTCCTCCTCCTACTCAATCCAACATTCAAATTTTCCTTTCAAGCCAAGTCTCACTCTAAGTAATTTGTCGAATTCTCACAAAGATCATTGCACATTGAATTATTCTTGTCCTTTCACCACCATATCACTTATTATCACCAAATTACTAACTTCACCAAAGTCTCTATCAATTTCAATAAAGTTCCCAAGTATAATCCAATTTCATTTTTTTTAATCAAGCTTAACATAACCTAACTTTTAATCACTTTTCCATGATCATATATCTATCTTCCCATTCACTCTCTACATTTCAAATTAATTCGCACGTGTACAATTAAACCAAGACTCAATTACGTTAATTTACTCAAGTTTAGCACACATACAAACAAATAAATTCAATCCTCCATCAATCTCCAATTACACGTCCTTAAAATCAACCCACAACAATGTATACACACTCATACTTCAATCATCCTCAATATCTTTCCTCCAATTCTTCCACAAGCAAATAATTCATACATACTTATATCAAAGTTTAACATGCACATTCAAAATAATAAATAATCCCAAATTAATTTTCAATACTAATTTAATACATAAGAAACCCTAAATCCAATTTCACATATCCATATTACAATTACTCCCCAAGTTCATCCAAATCCACTACAACCAATTTAAAACTCATATTTATTTGTCTACTTATTCAATTACAATATGAGTTTATAATAAAATTTGCTTAGAAATTAAGGATCGGAGATATACCTCAAAATGAGTTAGAGGTGGAATTGAACGGTGGTGGCTCGGTGGTGGAAACCTGGGTTGTTGGGCGGCAGTGGAAAGCAATGATCACCGGTTTCAGGTGCCGGCGGCGGCCAGGGGACGGTGGTACCAACCAGTCCGGCAGCGGCAGCAGTAGGGGCGGAGCAGCCCCTGTTTAGCGCAAAACAGAGTGAAAGAGAGAGAGGGATGCGATAGAGGTAATGGGGGTGGCCAGAGGCGCCGGCGGCAGCCTTATGGCGGCGGATGAGGCCGGCGATCGATGGCCGGTGGCGGCAGCAGCACGGGGCAGGAGCTGCTTGGCGCAGAACACAGCAATGAGGATAGAGAAAGGAGGCAGCAGGGTGGCGGCCATGGGTGCCGGCGACGGCTGGGTGGCGGCGGTAGGGCCGGCGAGGCTTGGCCGGCAGTGGCAGTGGCCAGCAGTGGCAATGGCTAGCAGTGGCAAGGGGAGAGTGGGGAAGAAAAATGTGAGAGGAGGATTGAAGAAGGACATGTTAAGCTTGCCTTCACCGACTTCTCCCGATACTTCTAGCCACTGCTTCCCCCCTTTTTTTTTTAAATATCATCTATCTTTTTATTTTTATTTTTATTATTTCCATTACCACATAGTTAAGTGTATAACTACACGTTTGACTAAATTATATTTGCTATTATAATTAAAATATTATATATATATTATTTTATTTTATTTTGTTTTTGCTTATTATTTTAATTTGTTCGGGTTCGAATAAAATTTTTACATTATTCAAACATATATACATTCTCGTTGTACAATTGTAAATTTGTATGAATTACCCGTCGTTATTCATGATTATCAAATTTGTTTGCACCTTTTATTTCGGTTTCATATTGTGCGCAGCTCACTACTCTTAAACAATATTAAGACGATAAAATGCAAAATTAATTACGATTAAGTTTCGGGTGCTACAAGAACCAATTCAACAAAAAGTTTAAACCGATGAAAAGTCCAAGAATACGTTTATACTCGAACACAATGACTCAATGAGAGTAAAATAGGTAAATAACCATAAGTCATGAGTCCTAATTGTTGACAATGGAGGTATGAATGTTGTTGTGGGTGGTCGTGCTATCGTGGTTGGTAGCTGTCTAACTGGTTATGCTGGTGTGGGTAGATAGAGGGAGAGAGCCTTAGAGAACTTAGGGCTAAAGTTGCTTTTGAGTAGAGGACGAGAGATATACAGATGAGTACTTGGGAAAGAAAGGAGAATAAGAATATTCCCTTATAATAAAGTGGAATTATTTGTGTCAAAAAACCCAAAGTAGAAAGGATAGAAGAAAAGAGAGCAATATACGTGAAGTGACAAGAAAAATTGATAGTAAAAAGATAACTCGATTAGAATTTTAATTATTTTAATCATAATATGCAAATTAAGCACGTATTAGAAAAACCGTTGAGATAATCAATAAAGTTTTAACATAGTGGTCAAAACTGACATCATTAGTGCATTAGATCGTAAATTTAATTTCGTTCTCTTCAATTAACTTGTAATATGTTTTGTAACTCATCTAAACTATAAGAAAAAAACAAAAAAAGAAAAACCTTAAAGATATTGGGAAAAAGAAAAACAGTGAGATAGTGAAAGCACAGGCCCAAGTCCAGGACTCACCTGCATCCCAACCCACTGGAGTTGCAGCATTTTAGCTCACTCGCTTCATCTGCTTGTCGATTGTTGAAACCCTACCTTCATCTTCCCTCCACAGACCACATCTCTCTCTCTCTCCCTCCTCCTCCTCCTCCTCCTCCTCTACTTCTCTCTGAGCCGGAGCAGCGCCACAAAGATGTCGCACTTCGGGAGATCTGGTCCTCCAGATATCAGAGACACTTACTCTCTCCTCGTCCTCAACATCACCTTCAGTAACTTCCTCTCCCTCCCTTCCCCCGCTCTCTATCTCCCTCCCCCTCTCTCTTCCTAATCTTGAGCTGTAACTGTTGACAGGGACAACTGCCGATGACTTGTACCCTTTGTTCGATCGATACGGCAAGGTCGTCGATGTCTTCATCCCCCGTGACCGCAGGTTGGGGTTTCTTTCTTCCCGAATTTATCCTATTTTCGTAGCTTACTGCTTCCTTTTGATATGCCTGCACGATTGATACAGAACTGGTGAATCGCGTGGGTTTGCATTTGTGCGTTACAAATATCAAGACGAGGCGCAGAAGGCTGTCGAGAAGCTTGATGGTTTTTACCTTCCTATTCTTCACTTCTTTATCTCAACTAATTGCCCTCATTTTCTCCTCCTCATGTTGAATCCATTTTCTCCTCCTTCTATCTGCAGGAAGAGTTGTTGATGGCAGAGAGATAATGGTCCAGTTCGCGAAATATGGACCCAATGCCGAGCGAATGTAAGCTGCTGACCTTGTTGATCTTTACATTGCATTATGACCTCGGGAATCTTTTACTTCTAATTTATCGCTTTGGAAATTTCATTCTAATGTAGTGATTGTTGAATATCAGTGTTTTCACCTGCTCATAATCCGAGCGTCGTTGTAGTCTCTGTATTATGATTTCATTCAGTATTAAATAGACGTGTGGCATCGGTTTTCATCAAGGCAGCTTCTAGAATCTCCTGAGGTACCTTATTATTAATGGTTTTATAGAAACCTTTCCTTAGAAATGCTACTTTTTGTTTTTTGGGGGGTGGGTGGCCACTGCCAGTCCATTTTTGGCTATGTTACTCAGAGATTCAGCCATGCCCATACTCTGCAGCTTTCGTAGAAAAATTGTGCCCTTTTGGTCCAAAAATGAATAGTTGAGTGTATGCCCATTTCCAAGTATTACACATGGGTACTTGAGCCAAAATGAAGAATCAGATTAACCTGGATTTTGGGCGTTGTCTGCGTTGGAATAGGGCAGCTTAGTTCTCGCTTCTGACATCAGCTGAGGAACTATGCAGAGCTGGTTCTACAATTTGTATAATTCTCACAACAATGAAAAAAAAAACATACAGCTGTTTCTCTGAAGATTTTTGTTTGCAAATCTGATTGCTTTTGGTCTTTTGTTAGTCTTCTTCATTCTCGAACACATTCCATTTATTATGCTTATAAATCTCAAGTCAAGTTTTCACCTTTTAGTGGTTATTATATTGTGAAAACAAAGTGTAAGAGTAGTTTTCATTCTCCATAAGTTTTTGAGTATTTCTCGTGAAACCGTTAAGGATAGACTTCCATGAAGAGAGTGTAGGTAGTAGCTCTTGTTTTCTTGTGTTTTATTTTGGTATGATGGCATGAAATCACAAAGCTTTAGTGTCTTCCCCCCCTTCATAAGCATATAGGAGCTAGATGTGATGTACATAGCATATCATTCAAGTCGAATGATTTACTATTTGCACCTTCGCCACTGGTGCTCAATTGCAATGTTAATACCGATTGTTCATCTAATATGTTCTAGTTTATGGGTCAGTACGGTTTCTGCGTACTTTGTGGTTCTTCGCCTTAGACAGTCTTTTTCTGTTTGAACTTGTATGTCTAATCGGTTTCCTGAGACTTGTATAGCATTTTTGTTTAAACTTTGAAGGGACAATTTGGTTCTAGTACACTGGTAAACTTAGTTATATTATTTGGTATCTCAATCTTTGCAGTCACAAAGGGAGGATACTGGAGCCAGTCAAGTCTAAAGGAAGGTCAAGAAGCCCTCGCCCAAGGTTATTATATGCTTTGAAAGAGAGTTGAACCCCTCCCCCGCCCCCGAACAAAAAAAAAAAAAAAAAAAGAGAGAAGGGAAAAACCAGTCTTCTCCTCATCTGATTAGGTTACTCATAGCTTTTTAGATGGGTTACTCACTGCAGTACAATATTATTTGCTTTCAGATATCGGGATGATTATAGGGACAGGGATCAGAGGCGGCGAAGTCGCAGCAGGAGCAGAGATAGGTATGACCGCGATGGGTACCGTGGGAAGGACACAGATTACCGTCATCGAAGCAGGAGCTACAGCAGAAGCCCAGACTATCACAAGGATGATGGCAGAGGAAGATATGATGATGAGAGGCGGAGCCGCACCCGCAGCCGTTCTTATAGAAGGTTCTATATAACAATTTTATGCTTTGTTATATTTTTCTTATAAAAAAAATGCTATGTTTCTGCAACTTACTTTCATTATGTTCTCATTTGAGATTTTTTTTTCACCTTTTCTCTTCTAGTGCTTCTCCTCGTAGAGCTAGCCCTAGTCCAAGGAGAAGCCCCTCTCCCAGGAGATCTCCTAGGGGTGAAAGTCCTGATAGACGTGTTCGTGAAGAGCAGTCTCCAATTCCAAGGAGTGTCTCACCCCGTGGCCGACCCGCTGATTTGGGAAGCCAGTCTCCTCATAAGTCTGATGGAGATGTGAGTTTTGCCTGCAATTCGTCTGCCTTTCTGTGAGCAGCAATCCTTTTGAGTGATTTCTAACATGATACTTATTTATCAGCAGTAGATGGCATGGAATGATGAAATGTTCTTTGATTGGAGTTCTCCTGATGGAGTGCCCTGTTCTGGAAAGCCTTTGCCAGTGCATGCTTATGGTTCGTTGCTTGGCTCGAATTGAAGCCTTTCTTGAATGTTAAAATCTCTCTTTGTTGAATATGTATGCACATTCAATTTCTGGGTATGGAACGGTTGTTTAACTACTAAGCCATTCACTTCTGTGGTTTACTCTACAGACTTGGTTGTATGATCTCTTCGTGTTTGAAGTGTCTTTTCTTCTCTTCTTTATGGTTCTTGTGCTCTTTTCACGTCAGTCTCACTGGTTTGCATCTGCTGTTCTTTTCTGTGGAGCTGTTATGTAATGTTCACTGATCATCTATCACTTATGTAGTGCAAGTGGTCCATATTTGATTGTTTTGCTGCCAATGGTTTATATATGTTTGTTAGAGTCTCTTTCCTGGCTTTGGTGCTTATATTCATCAAACATATGGTTAATCTCCAGACATAACTTCCTTTTTCTTTTTATTTTTTAAAAAAAGGGGTTTTGGGGGTGTGGGCGTAGTGAGAGTTGGTAATTCAACTCGGCTTTTTCTCTTGTGAAATTCCATCGAATGATTTTATTCCAATGCCCTGTTGATGCAGCTGGGGGAATGTCAGGTGTCTAAGTCATACTTTAATGTTGTGGATGGTGGGGTAACTGTTCATCTTTTTGCGTCCTTAGTCTAACTCTTTTGTGGGAGCATTTAACTGATAGAGCTTTAAGGTCAGGAAAAAGCTAATGTTTTACCCTGTGTCACAGCATTTGAGCTCGTGGCGTAGCTGCGTACGTGAGCTAGTGGCTGTACCTGCATATCTGAGCATGTTGCTGTAGCTTCAACGTCATAGGCTTTTTGTTAAGGTGGCCTGTTGGTGCAATTGCGGCTGATAGTAACCTGATTAATTGCTTAATTTGTTTTCAATGAATCGATCCCCTCCCTTGGACCCTTGGTAGCTGAATGCATGCTGGTATCTGTCCTACCTCAGTCTCCGCTGTTGTTACAGCATTTGAGTTCGTGAGTATAGCTGCATACCCTTGGCTGTAGCACTCAAGTAATAGGAGTTTGTTCATAAGAACAACCGTCCCTGCTTATGCTGCTGTTGCCTTCCAATTGTTTTCTTCTTCTGGTGGTCCTGAGTAAGTCTTTCTTGGTCTCTCTAAGCTGCTTGCAATTTTTCACCTGCTTAATTGTCTCAGTGTGTGAGCTGTTGACTGTAGCGGCTTGTGTGAGCTTGCGGCTACAGTTGCCTAAATCGTTGGCTGTTCTTGTTGATTGCTTGACGCTGGTCTGCTGCGGATAGCTCCTGATTTCTTGCTTATTCTCCATAGCTATTTTGAAATCCCTGCCGTGAAAGGGTTGCTGCTCTCAGCTGCTGGTCAATGTGTTGGAGTTGATCCCTCCAACTCTCTCTTTGATTTTGCTCATTCTGGGATTGGCGCTTGTTGGTTTCATTTTAGAGTTTTATATGTTTTGCAGAAAAAGTTGGACATATAGTTACTATTCGGTCAATATGTTTAGGCTTTCAGGATGAATAGAGTAAAGAGTAAACCCTTGCTCTAGTGTAGATCTTGATAACGTGCTTATAGATTGGATTTATGATGAACAGATCCTATTGGATATTGTAGGTCCTTTTGTGATTAATATTACAGACTTGTTGGGTCTGTTATGGTTAACTCTTAAAGTTTAGAAGACAGGACGGCAGTAGCATATCTGAAAGGTATTGGAGATAGAGCAGAGCCATGGCTGATATTCATATATATAGGCCGTGATTGATGTTCAAGTAGATAGTGAACCACCTTCAGTATGAGGTATGAGAGCTGGAGTGAGTGAAATTTGGGTGATCTGGAGACATTTGAGAGTATGGAGTGCAGTGACATTTGTCTACACTGGTACAAATGAGAGTGTTATGATGTATCCCTTCTCAGGAGGATCCCTCCTCCCTTGACTCCCCCTTCTTGGGTGCTGCATTTTCTTGAAATCGTTTTGGTTTACATTTTCTTGAATGAAATCATCTTGTTAATGGAGGTTGAATCAGAGGCCATGCCATTTCCCATTTGTATGAGGTGTCGGACCCTTACAGGGTTGCATGAGCCAGGAAACAAAATTAAAAAAAATGTCGTGCTATGTTAGATTATGAGGACGCAGTGCATCAACTAACTGTCTAACCATAAGTTGTGGTGTTTGATGAGCCGAGTTGGCTGACTATGAAGTTAATCTGCTGGTCAGCCAGCCCTTGTGATTTCAGCTACCCTTTCCCGGATGCTGCTGACTGCTGAACTATGCCATTTGGTTTGGTCAATGGTTGGCTAATACATATCCCATTACTTCTGTTCAACCAGTATTATAACTTTTAGGGAAGTGCTTGGCTCGCCTTCATAACATCTGCCTCACACACAGTAATTAGGATTTTATGTTTTGATTTCGAGTGATCCACAAAGGTAATTTATACGATTACGATTTAACAGGGCAAAGGTATTAAAACCTGGAGTTAATGTAATTAGGAACATTATTCACCTTTGATAGTGCATAGAAGTGGTTCTGAAACAAGGCCTTTTTTTTTTTTCTTTTTTTAAGTAAGGCTTTTGAAACAGGATTAAACACTACATATTAACATACATAGCATTCTTTAATCAATGGGGAAATATAGTGACATATAATATATGTATTGTACATGATCGAACATGAACCTCAAATATATAAATCATGGTCATCTGATTATTATTAATGGCGATTATGGGATCTAATTAATCGTGACTCTTTTGTGGTGATTTAAAAATGTTAATTATATAGTCTAATGATCAATCTTGCATAAACTGGAGGCGTATATGCTAAAGGAGCTATTCAAGGATAGCAATAGATGGCTAAAAACTGATTTTTAGAAAATTGGGTTGAAAGAAATTTTTTCAGAAAAGTAAGAATTTTTCTTGTATTTGGTTCAAGGAAAATAGAAAGGAATAAAAATCATGTGAAAAATTTGGTAAAAAAGATAATTTTAGACAAAGTAAGAATTTTTCTTTAAGTTTATTTCAAGTAATTTTTTGTGAAGCTCTCGTACTCATTATGTTTCTCTACTTCCTTCTCTCACCGTTTCTTTCAATCAATTAAAGTTTTACTCCATTTTCAGCCTCTCTTATTATCCAATAAATTAGACATAATTTCATGGTAAACTATGTTGGAGATGTAGAGAGATAAGAGGGGGTTTCAACTTTTAATAAAGGAGAGAGAAAGCGACTGATGGGCTAAAAATGGGGGTTTAAGTTGGAGAGAAAGAGAGAGGTAGGAGGGAGTCTCAGCTCTAAATGGAGTACAAACAAAGCGACCGGGGGAGGGGGTGATTTGAAAATAGGAATTCGAGAAATAATTAACAAAAATGAAGGTTTTTTTTCCTCCTTAATTTCCTAGGTCCAAATGGAAGGAAAAAAAAAAATTTCTTTTATTTTTTTCTACTAAATTTTTTTCCTCCAAGTTTTCTTTCCTCATTTCTTAGAATCAAATAGACCCTAAAGATTGGAATTTTAAAGAAAAAGAGGAAAGAAGTTTAATAATAATATTGTATACTCGATTTGTTTCACAATGAGTGTCACTTAATTAACATTTTCTGTTTTATAATATTTGTCACTTCACAATTTCAATGATATATTAATGATTAGTTTATCAATTTTGTTCTTATTAATTTTTTCCTCTTTTTTCTTCATTAATTTTCTTCATTTCCAATAAAACCTCGAGACAACTTGTTCTTTAATACAAATTTTATCATAATTTTTGTGTTTTTGTGTATCATCTCACAATTCAAAAGCGACAAGTATTATAAAGTAGAGAGAGTAAGAAAAGAAATACCATCTGACAATATGGAATTTGGTAGAGTCCGATATTCTCAAACAAATAAGTTGGCAGCGCTTAAGATGATTTTAGGCGCGCCGTGGTCCAGAATAAGTATTTGCTGATCCGTGGGCTTCGTGTTTTGGTTATAAGAAGTGTTTCTCTGCGCGCTTGCAGCGCCTCGACTCAAATTTCCGCTGTAGGATTGAATGAGGTAACGAGAGCTGAAGCCAAGGCTCTGTAGTTATGATGTATTGAATTATGTAAATGAGATGAAAGTTCATAGTTTATTGCCAAAATAAACGAGTGACAAATTTTTTGTTTCTTTATAATGACCAAGCCCTCAGGCCAATGAGCGCTGCTCTCTCTTAGTGGACGTTTTGTGGGGCAGTCAACCATGTAGACTTTGTTGGATGATATGATGGCTAATATCTTGTGTTTAATCTGCATCATGAGGTATTGACTCCCCACGAAAATATGGCCACCATAACAATATATTTATATATTTTTTGGTCTATATAATACTATATTTCTTTAATCATATCTTTTAAATTAAATGGACAATGTTAAGTTTCTTGGAATTCGTCGTCAACATTTACATCAATTTACATGGTATTAAATGTCAACAATTTATATATTGGTATCTACTTAGACTAAATGAACTTTAACGCGGTCGAAGATCTTTTATCCGGTTAGACATCAAGGTGGTCTTTTAAGTAAGATGTTCCACATTTTGCAACTCTCCAAGTCTTACTAAGCGTATAAATTTATATCGACTGTTATGTTTGACTATTTATTATTTCCTTTTTTAGTTTAGTTAAGAGTGTTATCTCTTTCGAGTTGTGGTCGTTTAAGCTAAAACTCATCCCAATAAATACGCTTTTATTATATCGAACTTGCGTTCTTATATGGATAAGTTCTACCAGCTCAACTAACAGTTTGTTGGCATGTGACCATTTATCATTGCAAGATGCATGGTATGGCTTGGTGTATAAATATCAGATATTGGTGAGTGGGTTTTCCATTGGGGGTCCTCTTTGCCAGGTTGGGGATCCTCGTACGTCTCTGTATCTGTTTTTCTCTCTCCAAAAAACAAGAGAGAGGCAGACTGAGAGAGCAGGAGGTGGAAAGTAAAATATTAATGTCATGGGAGGAATTGGAATTCTACTGGGAAATGGAGATGGAGATGGAGGGAGCTCCAGCAGCAGCAGCAGTAGTGGGCGGATAACTCTGTCAGTGGTGATAACTTGCATAGTTGCTGCCTCCGGAGGCCTCATTTTCGGCTATGACATTGGCATTTCTGGTACTGAAATCTACTATTACTAATCTTGTCCTGTTTAATTGTCTTCTTTTGCTTCAATTCGGCTCATGTTTGCCTCCTGTCTTGTGCATCAAGAGGATTAATACTCTTGATGGATTGGATCTGGATTCTTGTTTGCTTGGGGGGTTGATTATAGAGGACAAGGGCATAAATGTTAATTCATTGTACTTGTTACTTGCATATATTAGTGCCAGGATCCCAAATTGAGGTCAATTGGATCGCATTATTGTGCATATGGTATCAGTTATCCGAACCTCCTCAAAATTAAAATTACAGAAGTAGGACTAAGTCAAGATGGGCCTGGTGTTGACTAGACCTGACCACACTGACTGTTAGGTGCTCGCATAACCTCAATAATAGACTTTTAATCAACACACAAATTGCATTATATTATATTGATTTTATACTTTCTGGGGAAGCAAAGCCATCTAATTATTAATTCGTTGATTCTGGGGAAGCCATGATATTAAAAAATTTAACCTTTAATTAAACAAAAAATATTAGTCGTTGATCTGGTTT
Organism: Talinum fruticosum; assembly: GCA_021018815.1. Taxonomy (NCBI): domain Eukaryota; kingdom Viridiplantae; phylum Streptophyta; class Magnoliopsida; order Caryophyllales; family Talinaceae; genus Talinum; species Talinum fruticosum. The sequence goes on from JAITYX010000042.1 coordinate 171,764, forward strand.
TCTATCTTTCTCTTCTTGGAGAAATACCCTTCATTTCTTAAGTCTCAACCACTAGTTTCCGTGACAGTTTCAGCTTCATGTTATGCATTTTTACACGTACAGCTCAGGGTCTAGAGCCTTGAGGTACCCAACTCTGAATTTTCTTTTTCTACCAGATCAGTATCCGTGTATGCTTGTGGAAAGGTTGGCTTTAATTCGCATATCTTACTTTTTGTAGTAATTGAGGTCATTGTAGAAGAGCATATTAAGTAAATTCTACAAAGAAATTAAGAAAAGAAGACATCTGAGTACATATGTAAGTAAACTGATAAAGTAAATTATCATGGAAATCAATGTTCCTAAATGATATTCTGAACCAGTCCTCCTTAGAATATTGATTTTCTCAAGCTGTTGAGCAATGGAGTTAACTTAGGGCAGGCTGGCTTACCCTTGGCTTGGACCAACTTGGGTCAGTTCACCGAGCCACATGTTTAGCGCTATTCTTTCTTTCTAAACGCACACACACATCACATTCACATGCGAAGAAAAATAATGAGTTTAAGGTAGAGTAACATACTAGCCTACTATTCGTGGGCACAACAGCATTAAAAGGATTTTTTACATCAGTGTAATTGCTCAAAAGATGTGGCAGTGTACGGTAAAGCAACATACAATATTTAGTGTCCGAGGCAAGTTAAGTTTGCATGAACGTTCTGGTTTGACTACTGGCCGTAACAATATTTTGAAATTCTGAACGCTTAATACAGGTGGAGTGACAACAATGGTTCCATTCTTAAGGAAGTTCTTCCCGTCAATACCAAAAAAGGCAGGAGATGCTGAAACAAATATGTACTGCATTTATGACAGCCAAGTATTGACATTGTTCACATCTTCCCTGTACATTGCTGGATTAGCGGCATGCCTGGTAGCTAGCCGTGTCACTACCAGACTAGGCCGCAAGTCCACCATGCTGTTGGGTGGCTGTACCTTTCTCCTTGGCGCTGCCATCAATGGAGCTGCTCAAAATGTTGCCATGCTCATTGGTGGCCGTATTTTGCTTGGTTTTGGAGTCGGCTTTGCCAATCAGGTCACCCATCAGAACCTACTACACAACATACATTAACCGCAGTCACTTGAGGTTGAGGATTCTCTGAGTGTGTTCTCATTAAGCTAATAAAGCCTTTTGCTCATGGTACAGGCAACCCCAGTTTATCTGTCAGAGGTGGCACCCCCAAAATGGCGAGGGGCATTCAACACTGGATTCCAGTTCTTCATAGGAGTTGGGGTGGTTGTAGCCAACTGCATCAACTATGGGACAGCCAAGCGAAGCTGGGGGTGGCGACTGTCATTAGGCCTAGCAGTGGTCCCTGCGGCTATCATGACCCTGGGCACCCTTGTCATTTCGGACACCCCTAGTAGCCTGGTGGAACGAGGCAAGTTAGAGCAGGCTAAACAGTCCTTGGAAAAGGCTCGAGGGGAGGCTGATGTGGAATCTGAGCTGGCGGAGCTCATCAAGGCTACCGAGGTCGCAAAAACAGCCAATGAGGAGCCCTTTGTGACGATACTGGAGAGGCGTTATAGGCCCCACCTGGTCATGGCAATTCTGATCCCTTTCTTCCAACAGGTCACTGGTATTAACATTATCGCTTTCTATGCTCCTGTCCTGTTTCAGTCAGTTGGATTAGGCAGCGAATCAGCTCTAATAGCTGCTATCATTTTGGGTGTTGTTAACCTTGGTTCAATTCTCGTGTCCACCTTCATTGTGGATCGATTTGGGCGGAGGCTCTTGTTCCTCGAGGGTGGTGCGCAGATGTTCATTTGTCAGGTACACATAAATGAAAAGGTTGCAATGTCTATACGCGCACCCTGAATGATAGATCTATCTGATTCTTAACTCCTCTTTTTCCCCATGCTGAAGGTCGCGGTGGCAAGTGTTCTGGCAGCCACCACAGGAGTGTCAGGAACAGAGCATATATCAAGGGGCAGCGCGATACTGGTGTTAGTCCTGATGTGCATCTATGCAGCTGGTTTCGGGTGGTCTTGGGGCCCCTGAGTTGGCTTATTCCAAGTGAAATCTTCCCAATAAAGATCAGGCCGACAGGCCAAAGCATAAGCATAGCTGTGAATTTTGGCATCACATTCATACTTTCACAGACATTTTTAGCCATGCTCTGCCACTTCAAATTTGGGGCCTTCCTCTTCTATGCTGGCTGGATTGCCCTGATGACCGTGTTTGTTGCATTGTTTGTGCCAGAGACTAAGAATATTCCGTTGGATTCAATGGATATTGTATGGAAACAGCACTGGTATTGGCAGAGATTTGTCAAGGAGCAGTAGCATCAGTTTAATGTATTCAATGAACAACTTTCTCTATGCTCTCAAGTCATAATCAGTCAATCACTATTTGTATGTATGACGTGTCACTACTCCACTCCCACTCTCATCCATTCAATTACTGCACATCATATCTTGCTCATGCATGCAGATCATCACCAGTTACGTCCCCCTTCAATTAATTTCTACAGTAGTAACTAGAAATTGGTAAATAATAATATTAATGGATTTCTGATAATATTTAGAGATCACACAAAGATCAAATATATTAATGGATTTCTGATAATATGTAGAGATCGCACAAAGATCAAACATATTTTTTAGCATAAAATTAAATCTCTCTCCAAGTATGCTTTCCCACCATATCCAAGTTCCATCGTACCAATTACAAATGTTGGTAAGTATTATGCTCATACACCAACACAGACACAAATCGGTTCAAATGATTTAACAATTGTTCTTCTAAAGAAGATTTCAAGTTCAAGTCTTGTAAATAGAGAAAGTTCGTGATGAGAAAGCTCTAGATCTAGTTTATATGGGTCAATTATAACTCGACTCCTTTAAACAGAGGATTCAAGAGCCTCCAAAAAACATAATATGCTTATATCAAAGATGCCTTTTTTTCTTTAGTATCTTGTGTGCCTCCTGATAAGCATGGATGGTAGTTAGGAAATTAATTAATTTGGGTTATTATTAGCTTGCATCTTAGGAAGGAATTAGTAACTTTTGTTTAATGTATTTGCATGGCTTAATAATTGTTAATTGTACGTGAACCTACTTACATACCATGCGCCCGCGCCCGATTAAATGTTCTACATTCCCCTGGCTTCTTAAATATTAGTAGTGCAACTGCTTTTTCTCTTTGAAACAAGTAACAGCCTACTCATAGATCCGTAAAACTATGTAATTTAACCGTGATTATTGTCAATCATTAGGATCCTAATTAAGATTAGTCGGAAGCCTTAGGATAGTAAGATTTTAGAAACAAAATAAATTATTATCCATAACTCTCAATTTACTTTAAAAATAATAATAGTAAAAAAAGTCAACAAAGTTCAACAATCCTAATTGATTCTAGTACGATTTTAACCAAATTTAATATAATTTTTACCGATTGTAAAGTAATTAGGCACAATTTAGGATGGAAATCGTAATGATTCTGGTTGGGTCCTGGTACGAAATCCATATACACGACATATGAAAAGGTTATTATAATATTATTATGAGTGGCAGTTAAGCAGCATTAAAGTTGTTTTAATTATCAGGAGTACAGAGCAGGGAGTATTTATAACGTAATTGATTCATATAGACGAGACGATTAGTAATGGGGATGTGATTTCTGTGCGTGTTATAAATGATGAGAGCGGATGGAGGAAGATGTATGTCAACTGCATCTGCAACTTTAAGCCAACGAATTCCGGAAGCTGAAGTTATGACAGGGAGCGGAAGGAGTATATTGAATTCCAATTCACATAAAATAAAACCTCATCGATCAGTATTTATTCAGTAGGGGCATTCAAGACTTGCCTTCAACTATACTGTACAGAACCACCCATTTAATCCCTCTTCCTACTTCCTTTCTCCCTCTAACGTCACCGCCTCTATTACTACTCTCTCTCTGCACGTAAAGTGCTGAAGCTATCTACTCTCTACACGGCCATGTTGGATATATGGGTGGGTGCATGCATGCCAAACTCGTCTAAATGTATGAATATCTTTTCTCCACCTTTCTCATAGTACCTCCAAGCATTTCAAGTAGCACAATCAATTTATACTCCCAAATTTATTAATTTAGTCACCCAATCTGTACCACTAGAATCGGCATATATAATTTGATATGTTGACATAGCAATTATATTATTCATGTAAAGTTTGTACGCATAATAAACAATTGGGAGTACATCGTACTAGATGTATATAGCATGCGTAGGTGTTATCATGCTACATATCGTAATTAGTGGAGCAAAAACCTAATTAAGTTAACTCATGCCCATAATAATAATAATAATAATAATAATAATAATAATATTGCCATTAAAAGAAAAGTGAAGTGCAAGCACAAGGAGCAGCAGGATGAGGAGGGAGAGAGAGTAACGTCAACAAACATTAATTAATGATAATAAAGTGGGTGCATAAATAAATCATAAATGCGGACTAGGAGGAGTTGGTTAGAATTATGCCATCCAAGCTTTAAAGGAGCTGAGGAGGAGCTGAGCTTTGCTCCGGAAATGCAGTAAATTGAAGCACCCAACTTGGTTGAGCGCGGACCTTTATGTTCGCCTCCCTATTTAAGCGGGGAGAGAGAGAGACAGAGAGAGAGAGAGAGAGAGAGAGAGCAAGTCAAGCAAAAGCCATGGTCTCATTTCAAACACCTTTCCCAGAGGCAGAGCTCCTCAGTCACAGAAATATCATTCCTGAAACTGAGACCAGCTCCAAGAAAAGGAAGTGCCATGACGATGAAGCTGATGAGATTCTCACTTACAGATATTGCAAGAATTCCAAGGCCGCCAAGTCCTTCTCTGACGTTCAACTCCACCTCGAGACTCCATTGCCATCCGAGTGGCAACGTTGCCTCGATATTCAGGTAAACTCCATCATATTACTCAATCAACCAAATACTCTGTACTCAACACATATTCATATTGCAAACTTACATAATTACATATACACAACAATATTCACATAAAGGCTACTGTCATAACAATCAAAGCCTCGCTGAAAAATTCTACTACTTGGAGCATGCAGTCTGGCGAAATACACTTCTACAACACCAGAACACACAAAATAACATGGAGAGATCCGAGGGCGAGTCCAGAGCCATCAAGTCCCAGGGACTATGGTCACATGAGCTTGGACCTTGAGCTAAACCTGCCTTGCGGCTCACCAACATCTGAAAAAACAAACCGTATGATGAACAACAAATCCAACAGCTCAGCCATATCTGCTACTCATTTTTTCATGGGCGCCACTGCCGGAAAGAACAGTTCAATTGAGATTACAGAGGCAGATCAGGCGATGGAGATGGTGCCAACTGTCTGTATGAGGTGCCATATGCTGGTGATGCTTTGCAAGTCGTCTCCAACATGCCCCAACTGCAAATTCATGCACCCTCCATACCAAACCACTGCAGACCTGTTCAAGCCAAGACTTAGTTTGTCTTGCTAGTTGATTGGGGGTTTGCAGTTATCAACTTATCATCATATCACCCTGTTCTAAAGCTTCAGTGTCAATAACAGTTTAGAATAGTAATAACAGCAGAGTACTACTTCATAATTTAAAAACCAAGAAAAAATCTTCAAAAGAAAATCGCCAAGAATCAATGTGACCTTGTTAGCTAGTTTGCTCCTAATCATTTCTCCAATTGGTTACGCAATTGCTCTTAGAGGGAAGTGTGAGATGGGAGAACAAGGAAAAGGAGAAGTGTAAATATGGGTGCTACACCAAGTTGCTAGGAGAAAGAGTACAAGTTTGTTGATTAACCTCATATATAATATATAATTATTATTATAGTCACACTGTTCCTTATTGCGTTGATAATAATGTTTACATGAGGCGATGGCTAGCAAAGTCTTTTAAGTAGTCTTGTCTTTGGTGGATATAAATACTTACAGAGGTAAGACTGTTTATATCTAAATCTACCCAAACATAGCAGAAGCAGATTCAACAATGGGAGTTGTCATTGTTGTTGCTGTCAACTTTGATACTCACTCATCATCAACATAAATGGTGTACTACAAGACGACCCTTGTGGTTTTACTCCATCAAAAGGAAAGAGTAATCTAAAATTATTAATACAGCCGACTTCCACCTAGCTAACATTCATGATGACGGACGTACATATTTGCCAAAGCTTGCAAGAACTGAACAAATGAGAACAAAGGTTGTGTACATGCTCCTCTGAAAGAGAACAATAAGAAAAATGTATGCTTGAAACTCCACCAAGCGTGGCTTGACAACATAGTTACCAGGACATTCTGTTCCAGACAATCTCCCATACCACAGTCTATTTTCATAAACCCTAAATGAATAGTGTCCCTGTACCAGGACCTACTACTAGGGCAATTGAAGATCCTGATATCTATGGTTAACGGTCTTGCCTATGAAATAATGAAATGCAGGTACTTGTGTTTGGCTTAGTGCAATATATTTCACCATTCACAGAGCATCTAGAGTACACCAACTATGTAATCTAATAATTCAAAATCATTTTCTTATAGATAGAACAGTATTTAATCACCTTAGCTCCTGCTTCATCTATGCATAATGAGCTCAAAGCGTGTAGAGACTGGAATAGTGGCCTGTAGACCCACTTATTTAAAAGGTCTAGGAATGTTTGCCAGCGTTCTCTCCGCTCTTTTGTGATAGTAATGAGACGGTATGGAGAGTTCTCAAGATTAATGTCTTGGCCCAAGCCCACACAGACCAAGAGTCCTAAGAAGCAAAATTAGCTCTTAACAGAAACAAATGCGAGAATCATGGAAGATCAAGAAGTTTAGTCATTTGAATTATTGTTTGATGAGACAAAACATCATGGCCTCACATCCACAACATGCTTTCCCACATTCAATTCAAACTTCTCTTAGGGGCAGAGTGAGAGATATGATAAGCTTCATTGAATGCATAATGTTGCAGCACTTAATTTTCTACCCCAAAATATGATGGTTGCACTAACTGCTGGGTAGGAGGGGAGTTCATTTACTACATTCACCAGGGCAACGTTCTCATTTATAGTCAAGAGTATTCAATGTCCCCGCACACATACAGTAGGTTGTATTGGATTTACCAGCTGCATCACTTATAACAAGCCACCGCTGCATTGATGCCTGGTACAGTATGCATGCACATTTTTGGTAGCTGATGCAGGTGAACCATCTTCACACAGCAACAAATTCAAAGTTCCACTATCTCTTTCAATGTTGGGGGTATTTGGCAAACAACTTTTTGGCCCCAAAAACTCTTTTTGGCCAATTAGCTGTTTAACACAAAAATAACTCTATTTCGCTTCTATTTACACTGAAATTATTGCGCATTTTCCCATCTCAATCAACTTAAGAAAAGCGTAGCTGTTAGAAAGGGCATCAGCTGAGTGTCGAGTGTTAATATCGAACATGAATACTTGACGCAAAATGAACAGTCCAAGTAACCTAACCCTAAAGTGAAACCTGGAAGTCAACAAAATACAACATGCATCCTGCCTGAGTAAAGTTTGAGAGATTTAAATATAGGTAACACCACCCCTACAAGCAGAGAGGGTTGATTCAGACTTCAAAGAGACGAACATTTTGCAAAAAACAAATTCCTTTTTCTTCAAAAATAGGTTAGGAACATTCAGACAAGCACGCGCAGATAATAGTAGTTAGAAAACATAAAAGTCAAACATCACGGTAAGAATATTACAAGTCACAAAGTAGAAAACACATTAAACTGAACATGTTACTGGTTAATAATTTACACCACAATGGTGGAGTACAAGACGAAATGCTAAGGCATCCTAGTCTGTAAGTCTGCTTGTACATGTAAATGCAAATGCACGCTATGAGCAAAGGGCAATTAGTAAGTGACTAGGTAGAAAATGAAGGATAAAGGGCAAGCTAACCTAATTCTAGGCCTTCTGAAAACCTTGAACTGAAGTATTCAAGATTCTCAATATTTCCATGTCCCTCTCTCCTTTTCTTTCTTTGGTCTTTTTTTTTTTTTTGGGGGGGATACAAATTACAACACACTCCTTGCAAAGTTTGGAGTTTATCTATGAGATTAAAAAAAGTTTATTTATGAAGATAAGTTCATGATGCACACCAAAAAGTTGTTGGAATCAAAAAGGTTTCACATGAGAAAAACTTAACAAAGCATAATACTGCTTTCATGCTTTCATAATACAGCCGGCATGATTACTTTATCTGTTCATCACACCCCCCGGCCCAACCCAAACCAAAAATAAATAAATTAATTAAGCAAGCTAATTTAGTGAAGATACCTCATCAAAGATGTAATTTTTCAGTTTCAGGTATGAAGAATTCTCAATACTTCACAAATTACCAGCATTGGGAGCACGCAAACTTAATGGTAGAGCCTCCTGTGTCATCCAAGGAATGGTCTAGTAATTCTGTATCTTCCCATAAGAGCAATATGGTCTGATGACCACAAAGGTGAGGGGAGTGCCCTGCCAACACTATCATAGTCAAGAATCTCCAAGACACCTTCAACTTCCAAGCTATCCTCTGCACAAGTACAGTCAACATGCAGCACTAGTTAAAGTTGTCCTCCATCTGTAAGTAGAAATCAAATACAATACATAATTACGAAACACCAGACTACTGAATTTGACTCTGTAAACATCCTACAAGGTTACAAACTAATGTATATGGTTAAAATGGCACTTCACAAATGGAAGTACGCATATAGATTTTTGTGTGATGAGAAGACACCACAAAAAGTTCACTATTTCTTTAATGTTCAAGAAATAAATAATAAGCAGTATTATTCCTACCTTGGTATTTGAATTTCATGGTTTGTAGTTCTTATCAGTTGTGCATATTTTCCTTCCTTTTGACACTCCTTTGTTTACTTTACAAATATTTTAACTCCCCCTGGAAAAAGAATGGTTTTGTTAAAAAATGTTGCAGGTCTCGTTAATCAACCTCGGTGCCTGCGCGGGTAAAATTGTTTTATGTTTGAATCTCCTCGATCTCCCTAGACCTACTTATGAAATATCCACATTAGTTGTTATTATTGTTGCTATGAACATCCTGCCAAAACTGTCTATAAGATATAGATTATCAGGGGAAAAATGCAAGAACTTCATAAATCCATGATTCTTCTCTATACTTTTATTTTAGACTTTGTTCCTTATCTCCACCTCAATAGGCAAGTCCTTGCCCATGGTAGAGTATGAGAAAGGGGCAAGATAAACAATAAAAAATGGGAAAAAAAAAGCCAATTGTGGTAAGCAATATAATGAATAGCTACCTAGACATATACCTGTGTAAAAGATATAATCCAAGGTACTTCTGTGATTTAATGTCACACTGGTAAATGATGGCTCCCCGCTTTTGGGTCCATCATGATCATCCTATCTCCATCTGTACTGCTCACAAGCTTGAGAAATGCTGATGCATATGTGCTTGTCTGAAGTGAAAGTGCACACCAATATCAAGCATGTTTTCAAGCGAAATATCTTTGAGGTCTAGAAATAAATGCAGCTGCTAACCATTGCCAACAAGCATGTAGAAGAGCAGCGTCAATATAAGCTCCCACATGTAACTGTGGGCATAATGTATGAGCAGTGATAAATGAACTTTTGGAATTACCAGTTCCATTGAATGATGAAGTTTGAGATGTTGATATATATCCAAAGGATCATTTGCCTCCACTCCTAGTGCAGGTTTCATCTCATGTTTTGCCAATAGAATATAGGGATCACTGCGTTAAGGAATACTTTACTAAGAACTAGGCCATGATAAGCCAGACATTTGCAAAGAAAAGGGAGTTGTCAGCTTGTAATGAATTTTCTACATCTTTCTCCCATGATTATAATTTCCAGATTTCTTTTTAGCCAATTCTTCCACACATATTGACCATTTCATTCAAGACAGGATCATCATAAAAAGACCCACTAACTTGCCTAACATGTGTTGTACATCGAACATCAATAGCTGACTAGGATGAGTCGTATCCAGTGAAACTAAGTGTTTCTTTTTATCATGATAAACTAAGAATGCAACAAAAAAATAAGCAGTCTCTCATTCTAGAAAATGTCCAAAGTTTCATGGCCCGTTACTTCTTTAAGCTCTTTGTCACACAGAGTCCCTCTGGATTGAGGGTAAGCAATCCATCAAAAATGATTTGATGATAAAGCAATTCAGTAGATGTGAAAGCAAGAAGTCTGATAACAAGTGAGAACTGAGAAATGGTTGGTTCTTTGAGCCATTCTTATTTAACAGCATGAAACCAGCCACAGGGAGGCTCCTCAAAAGTTCTGGCCATTCTCTAAAAATGTCAACGTAACATAGACGGCTCCATTTTTCAATGAAGTGAGTTGCTCAGGCATAATGATGCTAATGGCAGGGGAATGGGGATATCAAGATATACATGACCACACCCTACCATCTACTAACAATTGGCAGCAAATATGTTCAAATATACATTACCATGCCCCTTCTAAGCAAAACAGCACAAAGGTGCAGAAGCAAATCATTTCCCCAAGGTCTTTGAAACATATAAACAATTTTTGTTCAACATAGACACATGAATGATGACATTTATGGCTCAGTTGCTCTTGATTCCAATTTATGTCAGAGGGTCAATCACACAAATCCTACTTCTAGCTTTATGGTCACTTTTCTTTCATTTGATTTTCATTTTTAAGACGGAATAATAAATTTTGTGGTCTTTATATGTCTTGAGGGTAGGGGGCTTGTACTTTTTGTACTTTTTTTTTTTTTTTTTTTTTTTTGCTCTCACTCATACTACGGCCAGCTGGAACAAATTTATTGGCTTCAACAGCATAGCACTTTAATCCTCCTATAAACAGGTCATTAGACCACTAGTTGCCCATCCGCAACAAGCCACCAAGGCCAATTGTAGTAGATAAACATGTTCACTCCAGTAGTAAATGGCAAGCATCATAATGTCGTTCTCAAGCGTTTTAAATATATAAAGGTCTAGACTCTAGAGCAGAAGAATTCTAAGATTGTATGGTGCAGCAGGATCGAATTATTGGATGCTGAGCATGATTCCAAAATATCTCCACAAGATAGATATGATAACTGCTGAAATTTGAAAGACATTTGGAAACAAAGAAGTAATGGCTGTCACCAAAAATTCTCTCAGAGGAACTCAGGCAAAGTTGAAGATCTCATCAACTCAGAAACCAAATATCAATGATCTCAATTCAGATTCCTCACCTTTCAGGAATACAGTTGATATCCCCACATATCAAAAGAGGGGTTCTTTGGTCAATATTCTTTTCGATTTCATTGATAAGATCTGAAACCTTTACATATAAAAAGACTGCAAGTCAAATTTCTCGATACCAACATGAATAAAGAGCAATGAAATATCTTAACAAACCTGGAGGAGTTTTACATCTGGCGAGCTTTTGCTAGCATATATGTGCGTACAAACCTGAATACCAGAAAACATCATTACCAAAGTATATTAACAAGTACATAAATATAACAAATTCAAGCAGCATTATATACACCAGACCAATATGGAGCAAATTGCACTTTCCCCTGTTGGCAGCTCAAGAAGCATGATATATAAGAAATAAATAAATAGAAATAAAAACAGCACCACACAAAGTCTAGACCAAGATGCTGTATGCAGATTGTTATTTTCCACCATCTCCAATATGACAGCAAGAGCTATATTATCCTGCATGAGAAAATCACGATGGTGAAAATAAATTCAGTAATACACGATTGCCAGTGCTGTCTGACTGTACTCAAGAATGTGAACCTTAATTAGACGAATTTTAGCTTGATCTCTCTGGCTTGGTTTCAACTTTTCAATCAGTGCCAGTGCAGTCTTACTATATTCAAGCTACAGAAATAAATAAATGTTAAGGAACCTCACTATCTATTAGCGTTTACATAAATATACATATACAACTTCCTTCACAAGTAAACAAAATGGTTTCCCTACCTCATATGCTACGACTTCCTTAAAAACATGATTATGGAAAAAATTGCACACCCTTCACTTGTGTAGCCATTACTTGTATATATCTAGGTCACAGAACATAGTCCATGATCAAAGCACAAAAACCTAGATCAGAATTGATCCTTTAGACAACATTAAATATCAGTTGATCCCCCCGCCCAACCACCATCCAAAAAACAATAATAAAAATATGAGAAACGAAGAAAATTCCACTAAGAGACGTGTTTCTAGATTACTCGATGTTATCCAAATTGGAAGAACATTTAGTAATTAATTGCAAGCATCCTACATGGAAATTAGTGACATTCTATAAGAAAGAAGAAGATGTACTTGTAATGAAGAAAGAAGTTCCAGTCCTACATTGTTCTCATCCTAAAATTCCTACCTTTTAACACTTCTTACCAAGTTTCAGAACATATATACAGTATAAAGTTCAATCAGAAAGCCCAACTTTTTACCAACTGTAAAGGATAGAGAAAAATATGACACAATACCTCAACGGTCTTTTTCTTGTAGACAGCTGAGTATCCAAATTTCATGAACTGAGGTTTGAAGAAATTCTCAAAATGATCACTTTGAACCTGTTAAAATAAACAGCATCAATCATTAACCAAGAAGACAGTTGAATAGGCATGTGGTCAGCAATAAAATAATTACGCAATCTGCCCAGAGCACAGAATGTAACTACAGCAAATCTTCCTCTATCAAAAAGGCGTTTCGATGTAATTTTACTCCTTGGATGAGGAATTGTAGGATTTGTAGATAAGGCTGACAGATTATGAGTGGAGTTTATGTACAATACTTGTGTGGAAAAAGATGAGATGACCTCTTGAAGACACAAGATGTCTGCATCATATAGTAAAACTTCATGGAGCAAATTTTTCTGGCGATACTCCCATGTTAGAGCCCATGGAGGGCAGTAGAAGTACTTCTCTGAACGTGTGTAGATATCAGACAAGATGTTGTAAGTCAAAACACTGAAACTGCCAATCATAGAGACATTTTTGGTAATACTAAGCATCTCAGATTTCTTTAAATCTGCAAGCTGTAATTCACGATGACGGGAAAGATTTAGCCTCTGAATGGCAGGACCAGTGACCAAGACATCTTCAATAGGCTGAGCAACTTGTAAATTACCCAGGACCGGAGATCCCAGCTTGAAACTAAAGCCGACATCATCGGCCACGGGTACAAAAATATCTGAAGAACCCAATTTGCTAATCCAGTTTTTCCCTCCTGGACACACCACTTCTACACGCTCATCAAACAATGAGACCATGTCTGCAGGCGGCCAACAGCTACACCTCTTGAGCTTTTCCAGTTTAACATCACCATTGCAAGGGTCCTTTGTAGCGCAAAGGTGATAAAAATATGTTTCTTCCATGCATCTAGGAAGCACTTTTGTGAGCAATGATAACTCTGTTGGAGTGGTAAGCCACACTTAATGCAATCTATGCACTGTACAGTAGCAAGACTATCGCAGTGCACAGAATAAGAGGGTATGCCAGTGCAGGGCGCAGAATCAGTACGTTGCTCTGGAGACCTGCTTTACAGTATAATTTTAGCATAACGTACAAGAAAATCCAAAAAATGAAATAGATTCGATGTGTGCTCCTTCTATGCGTTGGAAGAGAGCAGGATGGAGGAAAAGAACAGAGAAAAGTAAAATCTGCGGTGTGTTAACTAATACAAACCTAGAATAATACTGCGTCCCAAAATAATTTTGGCAAAATCACCTTGAAAGAAGGGTATCATGTCAAACTCAAGAGTGCAACGTTGACACTTAGCGAATTGTGGACATTATTCTAGTAGGAACAGGAACAGCTACAAGCCAACACATATTTATGACAACCAGCAAATCAATGCAGAAATGGAACAGATAAGTTGTGCTTATAGTAGAAATAACCATGAAAGCAAACGTAATCATTTGGTTTTAAGGATTGGAAATGATGAGAGTCAATTTTTGGGAGGAAAGACGAAGCATAGTTGATCAAGGAAGAATACAGCAAGGGTTTAAACGCTGACCGATGGAAGAAGAGGGCGTGTATGGAAAGGGCACCGTCGGCAGCTGGAATTTTCACAGGGACAATCTCACAGCGGATCTCTTGGGCTGCCTCTACAACCCATTCGAAATTCCACGAATTCTTTCAGGAGACAAAGACAATACTATACAGTTGTCAGCGGTGGGGAGAAAGAGACGAGAGACCAGAACTAATTTGACCGGGAAATCTTTAACTCAGAGATGAAATGTCGGCAACCAACACAGACAGGATCAACTCATTACTCATCAGAGACAGAGAGAGAATGAGGACTGCGGACCCAAACAATCGAGGATTTGAGGGGGTGGAGGGAAGTGGTGAGAGTGCGCATCCAGAGGAAGAATGTGAAGCTTTCTAGTCTGATCTGATGGAGCGTGCTTTTCCCATCTTCTTCCTGTGTTATCTCTATACCTTTTTTCCCATGCTTGCCCTCAACTTCTGCTCAACATAGCTTGCTTATTCACCAACCACACACTCAATCAATCAACTTCTGCTCAACACACCTCGCATATTCATCAATCAAACACAGACGCAAGTAGTACTCTACTGGAATCCTCTGATCCCTCCTCTTCCTCCCCGCCCCCCTCTGTTCGTTCGTCTTCGAATACAAAACTAAGTGATCTGAGGACCCTTTTTTTTTTTTAATGAAAGTAAGTAAAACAATCTAAATAGCACTGGGTTTTATCAACATTATTGTCAAATAAGATAGAAAAATTCATGCTGACTATAAGTATTTGGATTTCCGCAAGTATAGTATATGATTTTAAGTAAAATTTTGTATATTGAACAAGTATTTGGATCTCTCAAGGTATTTGAATCTATCTTTGAAATGCTTGAATCAGTGTTTTGTTCACCTTCAATCTGAACATGAGTGTGTCTTGCTTCTTCAAGTGCTACTTTTACTTCATTACTCATTATCGTTGCCTTTTACAATTACAACTCTTACTGAATCCAAGCTGAATGTTACTACTTGAAAAAAGTATTATATCAGCAATATATGATGTAGCCTGCTGTTACTTCATGAGATAATTTGAATCCATCGTAGCTGGGTTTGACGAATCCATCTGGTGGTGAGTGATATAAAGACATATTATACGCTCAGAACATATAGTTCGGGTGGGCTTTGGGGGTGGGGGTTGGAAAATTGTTGAAAAAAAGGAAAAGAGGTTTTTTTGTGAGTATAATTTTTAAGCTTGTTTATCTATACATTATATAATGCTAATCTTTTCAAAAAGATGACATGGCGGTCTAAGAGTTAATTTAGGAGTTTCAGTCCAATAAAAAAATAATAATTTATCATTGAAAAAATATAAGTTTCCAAGTCATATATGGACTCTTTTTTACTCCATGCCAAAATAAATATAATAATAATAATAATTTTTAGAAAAATTAAATAAAATTAAAAATAATAAAATAAAAATATAATCTTAAACAAAAAGTTAAAAAAATAATAAAATACACTAAATAAATACGAAAATAAATAATTAAATTACCAAAATATTAAAACTATTTTATTGACCTACTATCATAAAAACCTAAAATAAAAATATAAAAACTAAATTTATAAATTTATTAAATTAAAAACATACTTTAACCTAAATTAGTAAATAAGTCTGAAAAATTATTAAATCAGTTATATATTATAAAATTATCTAATCTTAATGTGAAAATTAAATAATAATTAATCATCCTAATTAATTCATAAAAATAAAAACAAAACTAAGTAGAAAATTAATAAATAATAAATATAATAAATTATATAATAAATTAAATCAAAAATATGAAAAAATATAAAAGTAACTTAAAACCCAAAAATATTTTTTTAATAATTTTCCAGAAAAATTAAACAGAATTAAAAATAATAAAATAAAAATATAATCTTAAACAGAAAGTAAAACAAATAATAAACTGCATAAAATAAATAATTAAATTATCAGAATATTAAAATTATTTTTGGACCTAAATATATCATAAACACCTAAAATCAAAATAAAAAACTAAATTTATAAATTTATTAAATTAAAGACCTACTTTAACCTAAATTAGAAAAACATCTAAAAATTATCAAATTAGTTATAAAAACTAAGAAAATTAGTACTAACAGATTAAAAAGATTATAACTAAACCCTATAATAATATAAAAATAAAATTAACCGAAGAAGACTAATTTTATTCTAACTTCTAACAAACTAACTAAAAAATAACAAAAACGAAAAGAAATGTAATCTTAAAATTAAAATATATTAACATAAAATAAAATTAATATATATAGTTATATATTTATTTATTTAGGATTTGGATTGTATATTAGCTCTCATTTATTTTTATGTATATTGATATGCAATATTATTTTGGGCCTGAAATATAATAATTTTGTCTAACATTATTAATTTTTCATTGTTGATGGTATTTTTTGACTTGGTGTCATAAAATTGTATTAGTTCAAAATATATTTATTATAAAAAATTTTAAAATTAAAATCAACAGGAACATGTTATAAAAATAATATTTAAATATTCAACTATCCGAGGAAACAATTTGGTTATTACATTCATCCTATGTACATAATGATTTAATAAACCTTAATAAACCATAAATTAATATAATAAAAATATAACAACTACATATATACTTGATATTAATAATAAAAATGCCTACAAGATAGAAAATTATGATTCAAATATGTCGTGGAATAAAATGTAATGAATAAAAGTTAGGAATTATATTGTTTCGGTTCAGTAATTTGTGTAATTTAAGTTCGTAATTTGTATTATGTTTAAAGGATTACAAACTTAATATGTCAACTTTTATTAAGCCCATAGGACTTCAAATAAATTTATTTGTCTCAAAATTTTTGCACAACATACGGATCATTTTTTTTTTATTACAAATACGGTTTATTTTAGTTTCTTCCCAACATGTCTATCTCGTGACTTATTATTGACAAACATATTTAAATCATATCTTTTACTATTGTAAGTTATCTAAATTATTAAAAGATGAGTATTTGCCATCAAACCTACCCGCCATATTGAAATAGCACTTTATGTTACTCTTATTATGTTAATTAATTAAGAGGAAGAGTTGTGTTTCGAGGGAAGCAATTGTTGTTAATCGAGTAAAACATACATTTATAAAATCTCAATTGTATCAATATTTTTGCCCCATTGATTCACTACTAAAATTGCGATCAATTTTCAATATAAGTACAAAACACAAATGATTTTATTACTCTACGCCGTGAATTGACCTATCATGTACTATGATACAAATTACCTATTATTGTTAAATATATTTGGATCACTTCTATCATTATAATATTTTTTACTATTAATTTCAATATAAGTAGTTATTATATGTTTAATTATTTTTGTGTGCAGAGGTAGGTAAGAGTGGATAAATCATTATATTCACCTTATAATTAAAAAAAAAAATGAGATCCCATTATGGGTATATGTATAATTTTTAAGAGTTTGTGTAATATTTAAGTCAATGATGTTTTAGTAGGTTGGTTGCATATAAATATTTATCTAGGTGCTTATTAAGTTAAATTAGTATTGATTTTGTAAAGAGTTATGAGTTATAAGTTTGATATTCTTTTATTGATTTGATGTACTTTGTATTGTAATATTAATTTGTGACATAATGATATTTATTGTTATTTATTGGTCATCTACCTCGAGTATATACCAATAATATATTATTCCTTTTCCTACTAATATTTACTTTTTGATACTCAAACATATTGTTACACTATTTTTATAATTGTATGAGTTAGAATTATTTAAATTATTTGATTCTTAGAGGGTGTGACTTCTTAATATTTCAAATCACGTATGTAATATTAAAACCTTGATGATATTTTTTAACATTCTTTTTTATTTATTATTTTAGATTATTTATTTATTCTTTTGAAATTTAAAATGATTGGAAGATGAATGTATGTTGGGATCTAATAATTTTTATATGTTGGGTTCGATAACTTTGATGAATCACGAAAGCGTTTTTGTTATGAAGGAATAACATGTATAAGAATGTTGTTGAAAGTGAAATCATTCAATAAAATCAAATGATTAAGAAAAAAAAATTGTTAAGTCGTATTTTATACGTATTTTTAGTAGTTATTTAGTTTATATTATATAGTTTATTTTATCTAATTTATCATATTTTGTCTATTTATAGGTAATTATCAAATAAGAGTGGAAGAAAAGAAAAGATGTTAAAAGCGGATTTTTAGCCACCAACAAGCGTTCAAGAAAAGACATGAAGTCAATCCATAAAAATAATGTGTCATAAAATCATTATATTTTTAAAATCTTAATTTGAAAAGCAGAAGAAAGATAATCATACTTCTAAACCTACTAGAACTCTTCCTTAGAGTTGCATGAAAAAAAGAGGAACAAAACCTCAAACCTCATACTTCTAAACCTCTACGGAGGACTCGTGAGGGCACCCAGCCCCTTCCTCTCGCTGCCCCCTTGCTGCCCCCCTCTCTTGGCTGGCCATCTCCTACACACAGCCACCTACCTCTTTCGCTCCTTCGCTGCTCCTTCCTTGCTCATGCTGGCTGCCCATCAAACCCCTTCGCTGCTCATATCCCTCACAAAATCATCATCTCTCCCATTCATCACCCATCATCATCATAATAATCCTCATCACCTTCTTATCATCACTATGGCAAGGATTATTATGGTATTAGTATTATTATTGTAATTTTTATTTAAAGGACTTTATTTTTATTGTTAGTTTAATATTAAAGATGATATTTTTATTTAGTTTATGTTTCCTAAATTACATTATGTTTGAGTAGTTTTTTTATACTTAGTATAATCTACTTGAAACCATGTTAAATTATTTATTCTGAAACAAAGTTTCGATCTTTATTGTCTTATTGATTCGATCCATGATTCTATGATAATTTGATTTTAATGTTTATGATTTTATGTCCAATTAATTAGAGTGCATGCTAATTAGTCTTATATAAATTCATACGATAGTTTAAAGGGTTTAAGTACGTAATCGCTTGATCTTTTAGACATAAGTATCACCCTAGTTAATCATGGATGGCTCATACCCATCTCTTTTAATTAGAAAATTATCATAAACCCTTCTTAAATCAATTTGCTAGTAGATTGGTTATTAGGTGCTAGATGATGTTTTTCTAATACTTCATGCTCTAATTTTATTAATTCTAGTGTTAGTGTTAGGGTTATCAATATTAGTAGGGTTTATATTAGGGTTAGGCCTAATTAAACTAATAACTAAGGAAAAATGGGGAAGATCCGCTAGTGGTTGTCTTATACGGTTTAGCTCATGGGTAAATCAATTTGTGTGTTAATGATAAATAATAATTTGCATGGTCGATATTGATTATACTAAGTGTTTTTATAAATTTGATATCTTTGATAATTATTTGTTTACTTTTTAGTTATTTTCTTTAGTTTATCAATTTTTATTTATAAATTTATAGTCTTTTATTATCAATTTCATCATCCCCCTAAAGATCAGTATTTTAGGTTAGTTTTAGTAATTTTATTTTAATTTAATTTTAAGTCCTTATATATTTTAATTTTCAGATTATTTTTCTGTTAGTTTTTATTATTTTTGAGTCAGTTTGTTATAAATTAGTTTAAAAATATTTTCTTTTATTATTTTTTGTGTTTTATCTTCTTTTAGGGTTTATATAGAGTCCTAGTTTGATGTAATTAAATTTTAAAATTTTTGGAATTAATTTGATAATTTTTCAGATTTAATTCTTGAATTTAATTACTGCAGGTTTTTAGTTAAATAAATTCGTAAATTCAGTTTTAAATTTTATTTTTATATTTTTATGGTCTGGTTGGGTCCAGAAAATTAGTGTTAATATTATAGGTAATTTTAGTATTTATTTTCGTAATTAATTTAGTGCAGAATTTTACTTATTTAATTTTCTGTTTTAGAATTTGTTTATTTTCTGCTTTAGCTTTCTGTTTTAATTATTCTAAAAAATATCAAAAAATATTTCTGGGTTATTATAATTTTTATATTCTGTATAAATTATTTATTTATTAGTGCATAATTTTATGTGATTTATAGCTATTAATTTACTAGTTTATATTTTCTCTTTTGTTTTAAAGAGTAATAAATTTAATTAGATTTAAGCTTGCATATTATTATATATTTCCTCGTGGATTCGATCCCTACTTTCCTATGCTATATTGTTAAATATAAACCTAAGTAGTGGTTTAATTTGTACCTGTATGACAAGCTAACAAAACTCACAAGTACAATATCGCTGAGTAATTTAATAATTTCTTAAGTTATGCATTGTACAACATTGCTCCGTGCATAACACGAGTTCAAACTAGTATGTAAAAATTTATTGTCAACCTTAGGACGCCTGAGTTCTTCCATGTTTTATTTTTCAGTTTGTTTGGTCTGCTTAACTGCAGAAAATCGAAGATAAGATTTAAAGTCTTGTCAGTGACTATTGGGATTACATTCTAGTATTCTACAATACTAACGAAACAAGTAGTTTATCTTTAGACCTGGTATATATATATATATATATATATAATTAAACAGGAAAAAAAAGCTTGTAAACGAAATTCAACGTTTCAGCACTGTTGTTTCAGCCATACCTAATCGAATAAGCACCAGACAAAAAGGATTCATGACGTTCTATATCAGTCCAAGCATGATTTTGTCAATTTAGCGTATGTGAGACTAAAGCTCGATAATCAACCAGCATATCAAGAGTTGAACATATTTCTAAGTTTAATGCCATCTGTGTACTTAATGCTTCATTTGCACTCACACTCAACATAAATCCAAGACCAAGAACCCAAATGATCTTTAGACTGCCAACAGTTAAAGCATACACAACATGCTGTTATGCTTATTATGCAAGTAGCAAACCTATGAACTTCAAAGATCAACACAATTGTTGAATATCCATCCAGATGCAAATGCATAGCGGCATGGACGAATTGATATCCTACATCATGATCGTGTACAGATGTTTGCTTCTTTTTGAGGAAACGATATCAAAGAATCTACTCATAATCCCAAAGCCACTGCTGGACATAGTGCTCCGCTGGCTGCATCACTTAAGTGTGCTAAAAACCAGTCACCCAATAAATTTTGCCAAGCTGCGCAAGGAATCCGCTATGAACAGTTGAGGATGCACTATATAATTATCTTTTCCAAAGATATATAAGAGCAGATCAACTGGTAATCAAAGGAGTGCGTAATACTACGATATGATTGATTAGCAGGACCACCCCAAATTCATCTGTAACATTGTCATCACTTTTGGATAATGACTAATGAGATAAACCATTGACCGCCAGACTCACGCAAGTTTCATAAAGCAGTATTCTAGCAAGGTTTTATAAGATTAGGATAAAATAGACTCTCAAATCAAGTTTTCATTTTTTATTTCTGTCCCAACGTGAACCGTGTAGCAGTGAAAACCCCATGATGTAACTATGGAAGCAAGCACAGAGAGAATAACATCTTAGTACTTGGAAAGAGGAACAACTTTGCACATTGGTTATCTACCTTAGTCAAATGCATATGGATCATCTCCGTCTGCATATGGATTCAAAGATCCTTCAGAGAACAAATCGCCAATGTTGGAAGGCTGAGAGTAACCTTTTGCCCTAGTTCCCTGCATGACGAGGAAGAAGAAGAAGAAGGAAAAAAGGGAGAAAGAAAGAAAGGACAAAGAACAATTTCCATGACTTCCAACTGCATGAACTAAACATACTAAAACTAAAAATACACACTACCATGAATTAAATTCAAAATTAAGCGCTTATAATATGTAGTACAGGACCAAGTTGTGGAGTTCATATACCTGAGCAGAACAATTAGAATGCCAATATCTAATCAATTAGGAAAGTATTCAGCATAAATTGATACAAAAACAACCTAGCGAGCAAACAACATTTTTTCGTTTTATTACCTTCATGGAGCTTTTTGGAGTGTTGCCTCTTGGTGGAGCCACCTTTTATGCTTCCTTGGATCCTGAGACAACATAGGACTTACCATTTAGATTTTATCCTGCAAAGTGGGTCACACTGTTTTCACCCATTTCCATTGGCTAGTCCATGCACATACCCCAAACATGACAGTACTCTTAGTTTTTCTCCGTTTAGTAACAGTTCCTCCATTAGTTGTTTCCACTTCATACTCACGATGGGTTACCTGTAACGGTATACTAGGCAGATACATAAGGATGTTCTGAGCAAGAGCAAAACACTCAAGACAAGAATGAATGGGCCAAAAGCATCATCCGTGCCTACATATCTTCCACGAGAGCTTTTTGTTAGATGATAGTTGATAGTCCAAGTGAAAATTTAGTGATGAAGAGGGTCTTGGACAGCTTAGCCAGCAACCTATGATTCCATACTACGTAATTAGGAACAAATTAAGAGAGACTCACCTTCCTTCCATGCTTAGAGATGTCCATTAGGTTTCCAGAATTTGCTTTCTCTACTTTCTTTAGCAAGGTTGAAACTGGAGAAAGCATTGCACCTTGATATGGAGAGTCCTGGCAATTGTAATAGTCAAATGCACCATGATTAGTAGTTATGAGACCTTGAGATACACTATCGCCGACAGAGAAGGCTTTATCTTCCTGGCAAGCTGCACCACATCATATATTTCATCCCACTTTCTTACCTGTACATGCAGGTTTTTTTAATACTGTCTGGATCTCTCATTCTTGTTGATGAAACAGAGTAGTCCTGAGAGGAAGAGAAATCTTTTAATCAAACTTTTTACTATCCGCAATATATTATTTCAGCCATTGAAACATGCTAGGGCAAAGCTTGGAGATGAAAGCGGAAAAGATGAACTAGCCATCATACTAGCGTTTCATACTAGCGTTTCAAGAACATTATAAACAAATCTACAAAAATATCATTAACAGATAGTTCAGAAGGTTTCTTCCCTTCTGGCAGAATAACACTGAGGTGCATGCAGAACATGAAAGGTAAGGAAACTTCCAATGAATTAGTTGCAAAAGCAAGGCAGTGTATCAGTGGTGAACTACTCATTCATAAGATCTATAGATCAGTCTTAAACCTTTTTTGAGTTCACTTCTTGATCCTCTTGAGGTTTGTCATCCATTACTTTCCACTGCAGCTGCAACAAAGCCCTTTGTCTTTCTTCCTGTAATTTTCACGAGAGCATAGTCGCTTTTTTACTTTTTGGGGGCGGGGTGAGAGAAATTTTCCTTGAAAGCCTCAAGTCGAAATGGCACACCTTTGCTTTCTGAAGGTCCAGCTCCTGCTGAAGTTGTCTGCATGCATCTTCATGCTGCAATCTTAATGCTCTTATTTGGGCTTCATGCTCATCCCTGAGCGCTATTGTTTTCTGAAATTTCCAAAATGGTTAAGCAAATGAAGCTTGATACTCAAGCACCAAAGCCAAGCTACATAACCTCTCTGAGTTCACTTTCTGCATGGAGTTGGATGCGTTTCACTTCTTCAAGGTGATCAGATTTAAGATTCAATTCCATGTTTTCATGCTCCTTCTGCATGCGATCAATCTAGAAAAAGGCCAGCATGAAGATTAGCTAGCCATTCAAAAGTTTGGCCACCACAAATACACTAAATCACATTGCTCTCTGAACTCAGATAATCTAGTGACTTAACTATGCTTGCCATCACTGTCATTAATGTAAAACTCCACTGAACGAAATATGTAGTCCAACATTGCACTGAAGATAACCCACCTACTATACACACTGACTCTGCAATAATAAAAAATGTTGCACATAACCTCGAAATGATGGGCTCAGCTGGCATGCACGTTATAACTCAGATGGTTCTAACTTAAGAGGATCATTGGAGATTCACTGATGGTTTGTCTCCTTCCAAAACATACCATAATGGTGCGCTCTTCTAGGATATGCGCCAATTGCTGTCTTGATTCTTCTTTGCACTGATCAAGTCTTTGTTCATACATCTTTTCCTTCTCTGCAACAATCTTGTCTGCCTGTTGTTACATACAGGGATCATCATATTTTATGCCAACATATCAGGACAACAAAAACAACAAGAGCACACCAATTTATCGTCCTGATTGATTGTAATAGTTAGCCTACCTTCCCTTTCTCAGCATTAATGATCTCTTGCTTTTCAATCTCATACTTCTTTCGTATTTCATTTATTGCCTGTTCAATGGAAATTAATGAATGTCAAGGGAGAAAAAACAAATGAATTTTGATGTCTCCTATGATTTCTAAATAAAACATGTTTTACCTGATCATTCCTCTGGGAGATTTCCTTTAAATGTCTTGCTAGCTCTGATTGTTTACTTTCAAGCATAGCATCATATTGCTTCTTAGCTTCACTGAGCTTACTTTGTGCAGTTACTAACAATCCTTCAATCTGTAAGAACACTTTACATGGTTCAATTCACATCCAAAGTTTCGTAGTTTTCTATTTCTTTGTTTTTTTTGTTTGGGGGGTTAGCTAAATGAGACTGTTTCCGAAACCTCTGCCTTTTGGTCTTTCAAGTGCTTCTGCTTGTCCTTGAGTTGTGTGATGAGCTGTTCCCTTTCCACCAAAGTGACATCAAGCCTGTTGATTTTTTCCTCCAGTGACTGCACTTGGTGATTGAGCTTCACAATCTCGTTCTGGAATTCATCAATTTCATCCTCCTTTTTATGTAAATCTGCCTGCAGTTTTCCCAAAGTCTCATTCTTTTCAAACTCTGATTCTGATAATTTCAGCAACAAATCATTCTGCAAGTTCGGAGAAAAAGGCATTCAGGGGTCATATATGATGCTAAATCAGAACACGGGTCAAGATTACAAAGACAAGAAACCTTGTCGGCCTCAGATGTTCTTAAGTTCTCAAAAAGATTGGTAACTTGCTCCTCCAATTTGATAATCAATATTTCAGCTTCACTCTTCTTAGAAGCAAGAGTCTCTGCTTCAGACTCTAATTTTCTTATCCTCTCTTCTGCTAAGCGACATTCTTCTGCATGTTGCACCATTGCAGATTCTTGCACTCTCTGAAGTTCACACACCTTATCATTTAATCCCTGAATAGCTGATTGAAGCTCATCTTTTTCTGATGTCACGTGCATGTGATCATGATAAAGCAGATCATACTTCTCCTGAGTATGCTTGGCAGTAAGATCTCTCTCTTGCTCAACCAACTTGAAACAAGAATTATAAACAGTGCAGAGCTGAGCAATTTTTTCTGAGACAAACACACTTTGCTTATCTAATTCAATCACTTCTGCAGCAAACCCATCAACTGCAGCTTTCAGATTGCTTATCTCCTGCAGTGATGTTGCCAATTTTTGGTAAATTCATCGTTGCTATATTGGAGATCACCTTTTTCCATTTCCAAAATTCCAATTGCATCTCTTATCTGCAATAGATTCTCTTGCCCCAGTTTTAGCTCCATATTTGCATCATCCAATTTTGACTTTAACTTTTCACCAGCTAATTTATTTGAAATCACATCTGTTTCAAGGCATTTGATCAGCCCATCTGCATGCAACACCAGCACCAGAAAAAAACTGTTTAGAACCTTCATTTTGAAGGACTTCTTTTAACTTGAGAATTGTCTAAATGACTAACTCATGGCTCCGATGTGCATATAAAGAGAAACAAAACCAGAGAGTGACTTCAATAGCAGCACTTAGGCTATACTAACAAAATTTTCACAGTTTTACTACAGGCCACCAGTGTCAGTGTGCGATTCATGCACTATGGAGTTCTTGTACATCATTCCACAAGAGATGCGTATAGATATAATTGTTTAAGAGTTTGGGCACCTTTTTCCTTCATAAGATTAGCTGCTTTGGACATTTCATCTTTATAAAATGCCTCTTGCTCCTCTTTTTGTAACGTGAGTTCCTTGAGAGCTTGGTCACCTGTACGTAGGATTCTAGTAAAATTCATCACATCGTGCGCAAGAAGCTTCACACAAAATTTTGATTTTTTCTAACTCTAATACTACTGGAGATTTTCTTCTGCATCTTTCCTTTTTTTTTTTTTTTTTGGAGGAGGGGAGAGAGGGGTGTTCTAAGCTCATCAGAGGTCGATATATTTAGTATTTACTAGAATGAAGACTTACGTTCTCGAATAGCTTCTTCCGCTGACTCCAACTTAATAGACAAATTATTCATTTGATCACTCAAATTATCCAATGCTGCTGAATTTGCGGTTAATTTTTCCTCAATCAACTGCTTGTCCTTCTCTGCTGTTCAAACATGCTCAACAAGTTTAGAACAAAAACAAAACATGATTCATGAAATTGCCACAAATAGGTGTGCTTAATAGTTACCATCCTGAACTTGACTTGATAAAACGTGCAGGGTTTCAGTAAGTTGATCACACAAGGTCTTTGTCGAAGATAATTTTGATTCCAGTCCTTTCCAAAGCTTCTCATCCTCTGTCTGCTTTACTTTAAGCTTAGCATTCTCATTTAGAGCCGTTTGTAGTTTCTCTTCTAGCATCTGGATGTGCTCCAGGGATTTCTTCAACTTTGAGTTCTACAATTTTTCGGAACATGGAGAGAGAGAGAGAGAGAGAGAGAGAGAGAGATAGAGAGAGAAATGCTTCAGCAAATGAATTACAACAGATGTAAATGGAAAAAACAGTTATCAGCACAAACATTTTGCGCGAATGAGGGAAGGTAGAGAGAGAGAGAGAGAGAGAGAGAGAGAGAGAGAGAGAGAGAGAGAGAGAGAGAGAGAGAGAGAGAGGAGAGCGAGAGAGAGAGTACCGCAGTATCCAGATCAGTTCTTACAGATGCTTGTTCCTTGACCAATTTCTCTGGATAATTTTATTAAAATAATCAAACATTGGAACGCAATATTTTATGGAATCAGCCATGAAAATTAGATGACGAACCAGCAGTGAGCTTCAAGCTTGCAAAACTGCCCGAGGTAATCGAGTCGGAAGAAGAGCGTGAAGAGATGGACAACGTTTTCGCTGATCCAGAGGCAGATCCTGTCAATGATTTGAACTGATCCAAAGTTTTCATGCCTAAGAACCCTAATTTCTGCATCTCGAACTGCTTGATTCTCGTTATCGAAAGTTTTTACAAAGAATTTGATTATGGCAAATGCAAGCTTGTGTGCTGGATTGCCAACGCCAACGATTTTGAGAAAATGAAATTCAGAAACCCTAAAAATCGGCCTTCAACAACCTCTGTGTCTCCATCTCTCTCACACACACACTATGGGCAAGAAATATCAACTATTAGAAATGAAATTTCGCGCCAGTTTACAAGGCATTTATAGTTTTCGTTTGACGGAATGCGAGCCTCTGACGCGCCAGTCGTCCGCTGGCTGCTATTTGTGCACCGTAGTCTCATGATCAAAGAGCAACGTTAGCCAAATTTTAATGAAAATAACTCTTTCAGAAATCATGTAGACTTTTGATAGACAAGTTCAACCCTGAAGGATTGTAACATTTCAATGATTAAAATTAGTACTGTGGTTAATTAATAATGAGCAGTAAAGGTCAATATTTTATAGACTCTTATTAATTCTTAATTTTACATTAATCACATTTTTAAGTAACGTAATAAAATAATATAGTACATAGTCGAAAGTCTAAAGTCATTGCACATTTTATTTCTCTAATTTACTCATTTATTAATCATGGATAAATAAGGTTCGCAAGTGCTCGTAAAGGCGATTGCCCATGCCATTCCTACCTACGCTATTAGCGTTTCGGAGTTTTCGGGAGAGTTTTGTAATGATATCCAGTCGTTGATTAACGACATCTGGGCGGGCGAAAGAAGGCAAGAGAAAATTCACTAGATGGGGAAGAGGAAAATGTGCAAAACGAAAGTGGAAGGAGGACTTGGCTTCGTGACTTTGAGGATTTCAACACGGCTTTACTGGCCAAACAGGTGTGGCGATTGCTACAAGATGAAACTACCCTAATTCATAAAGTCCTCAAAGCAAGTATTTCCTGAATTGTTCATTGATGGAGGCTCCTTTAGGACATCGGCCTAGTTATATCGGGAGAAGTTTAATTGGGATAAGATGGGTTGTTGAGAAGGGATCTTACTGGCTAGTGGGGATGGTTATTCGGTGAATGTATGAGATTCAAAATGGGTTTCAAGACCTTATTTGCTTATGTGCCGTTTGGTTTGATGTAATGCAATAAGGATGTAATGTAATCAACTATGTAATGTAATTAGATATGTAATATAATGGGACAACAATTACATTACCATGTTTGGTTATATAAAAAGTGTAATGTAATCACAATGGTAATGTATTATTTCAATGACCAAAGTTAGTAATTAAATTATTGTAGTGGAGATAAATGCTATCTAAATAAAAATTTAAGTTACATATTTAGATTTGAACTTTTAAAAATATTTTCTATCAAATAGTCAAGTTTTATTGCAAATATCAACTATATTATTCTAATAACAATAAATATAGTAATAAAGATAAATATTATCTACGCGAAAATATCTTAATTTCAAAATTATATTTGAGATTTTTTTAATATTTTATATCATATTTCCTAATTTTAAATTTTTTAATTCGATTATTTTAGTGGCAATAAATGTTTATCGTAGTGAAGATAAATGTTATCCACATAACAAAATTTTAAACTCTAAATTTATATTTGAGCTTTTTTAATCTCGTCTATCATATAATTAAGTTTTGAATTTTTTTCATGAATAAAAAATACAAACTAAAATTATTTTATTTATGATAAATATTTATTGAATTAAAAGATAAGTGTTAACAAGTAAAAAAATTTGATCTAAAAATTTTAATTTAAGCTTCTTTTATCTTCTTAATTGAATACTTAAATTTTAAATCTAAAATATTAAAGTTAAAATTTTCTCTTAATGATTTAACGGTCATATCATATATTAAGATAATAGAAGAAAATTTCTTAAATAGATACATTTTTTGCTTGCCAAGGAGGAGAGAGAAAATGGATATAGAATTAGGTTAGCGGGGAAGGGGAAGAGGGAGAGAAAATTATTAAAAGTATGTTAAAATTTAATCATATGTAAAAGTTAATGTGATTACAATGCAATTTTAATTGCATTACAAAGTTGTAATCAAACATGATAATGTAATTATTATTTGATTACATTATCACTTTGATTAGATCCAATCAAACATGCCGTTAAGGTAATTACTCCAATGAAGGCAGAGTTTTCTTTAATAAGAGCAGGGGATCTCATAGATAGGGACAATGGTTCTTGGCGAAAGGATATGATAGACCATATTTTCTATCCAGTAGATGCAGCAATTATAAAGCTATACCACTTTGCAATTCTTTGCCAAGAGATAAAGTAATGTGGCATTTCTCCTCTGATGGTCACTTCTCGGTTAAATCAGCCTATAAGCTTATTCGAGATCTGGGTGAATCAGATGAACCTGCAAGCAATAGTGAGTGCAATAGTCAATCCTGGAAGGCTCTCTGGAGACTTGATGTTCCACCCTGGGTGAAGTTGTTTGCGTGGAGAGTTGCCAATGGTATTTTACCAACAAAAATGACCCTGGCAAAGAGATTACCGGAAATGAACCTAATTTGTGAAATTTGTCGTAAAGGAGAGGAATCTGACAACCATGCTTTATTTGATTGTACCTTGGCCAGAGATATCTGGGTTGGCAGCGACTTCAACCGGAAACTATGGAGGCTTCGTTTGGGTATAGTGGCGGACGCCTTCGAGGCAACGCGACTGGTGCTGAAAGAGAAGTGGGGAGATTTCATTGTTGTCGCCTGGGTAAGCTGGAATGCAAGAAACAAGTGGCTCTTTGACAAGCCAATGCTCAATCTCAGATCTATAGCTAGCAAGACAGTAGCAAGTATGGACGAATTCAGAGGGGGCACAATCAAGGCTGGGAAATTTGGAGACACTAGCGGCGGCTTCTTGGCAAAGTCCGAGCATGGGTCTTCTGAAGCTGAATTTCGATGGAGCTCAACTGGGAGAGTGGTGAGCTGTGTTTGGCGTGGTGGTGAGAGACTCGAATGGTCAGATTCTTTTGTCGGCTTCATCTCAAGAGGTGGGTTTTGATGGGCCTGAACTTGTGGAAGCTAAAGTCTATTTATTTCCCCTCAAAAAGCTAGTGAGAATGGACTCAAGTCAATCATAATGGAGGGGACTGCCTGAGTCTTATTACTAAACTCCGCAAGAGGGAACGCCCAAATACTGAACTGGATCTTTTAATTCAGGACATTTTGTCTATAGCTGATAGTTTTGATTTCTATTCTTTTGCTTTTGTTCGTAGAACCGGGAATAGGGTAACTCACGCTCTAACTCATCTACAACCTTATGGTTCTACCACTAGAGACTGGTTGGATGTGGCCCCGGATCAATCCCGAGTTAAGTTAATAAAACCCCGTTTTTCATTAAAAAAAAAGGTTCGCATGTTTTTCACCCCTTTTCCAAAAAAATCTCAAAGTTGGATAAACTCTAGTCTCGCAACCCTCCTCTCAAATCTTCATTTGTACTTTTATAAGGGATTGTTTAAGTTATAAAGCCTTTTTGTCAATGTAAACATCGTTTTTAGCTTACTTATGATACTTAAAAGGAAAAAAATTACATTTAGCTCCATTATGGTTTGATATATTAATTTATGTAACCCATAATTTTAGATAAATAATTATGGAACATATGAGGTTTGATTAAATATTATGGGGGACAAATTCTCGGGACAAACTTTAATTTTCGGTTAATTTCCGGTAAAAAAGATGACGTGACAGCTAAATTTAAAAGTTATCACGTTAGTTTTTTAACCAAAAAATAAAGTTTGTCGCTGGAATCGATCCATCATAACATTTATCCAAATCTCATGTGTTCCATAATAATTTATCTAAAATTTTAGCTTCCATAAATTAATATATTAAATTATAATGAACCAAAATGTAAATTTTTCGCACATAATTTGTCAAAATTTTCCTCTTGAACACAAGTCAAAGGCAAAAAGAGTGATGAAGGATGATAAATCTATGTCATACAAATTTTCACCACTTAACAATTTGATGTTTGATGGCCTCATGGGCTAAGTTGACATGGAAATTTGCCTTCTTTAGCAACCATCCATGTTTGTGTTTGCATATCATACCACACTGGCCAAATGTGTTCCTCATCTACATGATTTTCTTGATATACTAGTTAGCCTCTATTTTAGCCTTTGCCGTTACTCAACTTTCTCTTTTAAGTAAATGTTGTGGATCCACCTTTATCCACAAGTTTTCAGTAATGTGCCACAACTGCTTAGCAATCAATGTTTTGTTCCAAAGATCACACTTCCTGTTTCCAAATCCACCCTGCTGCGTTGGACAGCAAACATCTTTCCATGCAATTGGGATGAGTTTTTCTTCTACCTTCTTTTCCACTCCATAGATAGTGTCTACAAATCTTCTCCACCTCCCCAACATAAAGATTCATCTCAATATATATGCATGCTCACGAAAACAAAGTTAAACAGTTGTAATCTGTTAGTATATCTCAATTTTACCTTTTCACCCTTTAATTATGTTAGTAACTCGACAGTAAAAAAAAATAGTAGTAATTTGTATTCAAATTGCCAGGCTTAAGTGGGATTCCAAGGTATTTTATATGTAAAGAACTTTTGTCAAAGCCCGTAAGTTGTAATAGATCCTTCTCCAGCTTAGCACTCACATTAGCTAAGTATATTTGGGATTTTTGAGTTATTAACCTCAAGATCGGACACCTCAACAAATGTAGTAATATCACTTATACTACAAGATAAAGAGTAAGTGTCTACCCTGCAAATCACAAGTAAATTATTTACAAAAATGAGATGATTCAATTTCAAATTTCTGCAAATTTAGATGGAGTCTAAATTTGAGATTTTCAACTAGTTTTTACATTAATCGAAGAGGTATTCCATCCCAAAAACAAATAAGAAAGGAGGTATATGACCATCATACATTAAATCCCTACTACTTTGAAAGTATTCATAAATTGATCTATTATAACTAAAAAAAAAAAGAAGAAGCTCTTAATATACATTCAAAAATCTATTTATTAAACTGACTAAAAAGGCCGCGCCATATGGCATAAAAAAAGCTCTTAATATACACTAAAAACTCCATTTAGTGAAATGACTATGGAGCCCGCACCATATGACATTTCCTTGACAAAAAATTGGTTCAGCATAGTTTTGACAGCGTCGCCCGGTTGCGAAATTGGAGTGCATGTTGTCGAACCCTATTACCCTTGGTTGTCGACAAATTCATCCCGTTTGTTTCATTTCATCTCCACTCCAGAAGTCGAGAGGCACATCCACGCAAACACAAATTTCCTGATCTCCCTCTCTCAATGACAATGCCAACCTCCGACGCGATTGCTCTGGGACTGGAGTATTCCTCTCTCATCCTACCCCCACCCCCAGCTCACTCCCCGCCGCACCTCTTCGCCAGTGGTCTATTTCTGGACCCCATTGTCCCCCTTCATTTGTCAGATGCATCTCTTTTTCTTGCCGAAATTCCGTAGTTCGCCGGACGACGAGGACCGTTGTATTTTCTTCGGTGACGGTGAGTTTGAAGGATTCCGATTGCAATTCTCCAGTTTCTGTCAGTGTCAATAACAGGGGCAATGAGGTGGCTCAGTCCAGGAGACGCGGCGCGATGAACTCCACTAAGCACTTGTGGGCTGGCGCCGTCGCTGCCATGGTTGCCAGGTTCCCTTTCTTCTGCTCTTTCTATTCCCTAAATTAACATCGCAATGTCTAATTTTTGAATATCACTTTCATTCTCAATTCTCTTGTTTCTACTATCTAACTATGAATATGCCTCTGATTCTTTATGCTTGCTATAAAAGCAATTTAAATTAGAGCAATCTAAGACCATGGAGATTTGCTTTACCCAGAGACCTAGCTGTTTGAAT
The DNA here is from genome assembly GCA_021018815.1 of Talinum fruticosum. Taxonomy (NCBI): domain Eukaryota; kingdom Viridiplantae; phylum Streptophyta; class Magnoliopsida; order Caryophyllales; family Talinaceae; genus Talinum; species Talinum fruticosum. Next base: position 204,639 of record JAITYX010000042.1, read on the forward strand.
TTATTCAGACCCAATTAACTGTGAAGCCAAGCGGTAAGCAATTTGTGCGTTCAGCAATTGTGAATCTAAGTGAATATGGCACGATTCACTTGCAATTCTATTCCTATGTATCTGTCTACCTTATTCAGCTGCCTTTCCAACAACCCCTATGAGAAAAGTTTAAAAAAAAAAAAAAGAATATGCTTAAGATGATAAGATTCATCGCTTTCTTTGCCTTTTGTTCTTGATATCGAAAGGTGTGTTAGATTCCCGATTGAATTTCTTAGCAGCTCCTCTGTGCTGAGATGTATAATAATAAATATATTAACCAATGCTTTTCTTTTGGCTCTACAGTTTCTCGACTTCATCAGTTTATGAGTGAGTTTCACTGTTTCAGAACTGTTGTTGCCCCACTGGAGAGATTGAAGCTAGAGTATATTGTTCGTGGTGAGCAGAAAAACATCTTGGACCTCGTTAGGACGATTGCTCAGACTCAGGGTTTGAGGGGCTTTTGGAAGGGAAACTTGGTCAATATTCTCCGCACAGCTCCATTTAAGGCAATCAACTTTTGTGCATATGATATGTATAGAAAGCAACTGAGCAAAATACATCTCTTTAGAGGAACGGCAAATGTCGAAAGGTTCATAGCTGGTGCTGCTGCTGGAATTACAGCTACTGTTCTTTGTTTGCCCTTAGACACGGTATGTGAAAATTGAAACATGCCTGTCTTATTATAATTCCATAACCAATTATATCAAATATTCAAATAAGTGTTGATATGACCAGTCTTGGAGGACGTGGATTGCTGGACCTCAGTTTCTTATTGTTCTTTTGAATAATTTGGCCTTTCAAATGGCATTTTTTGAATAATGTGGGAGAGATCCGAGTCTCCAACAGTGAGTCATAGACTGATTCTGAAGTTTAGAATCCCTAGTATTCTAATGGACTCCTTCCTCTGTTATCTAACTGTGCTGTATTTTGTATGTGTTTTTGTTGAGGTTTAAAATTTTGATGTCTGTCTGTATGTATTAACCAGATCCGAACAAGGATAGTGGCACATGGTGGTGAAAAGTTGGGTGGTGTCGTTGGAGCTTTCCACTACATGATCAAAACAGAAGGCTTTTTTTCTCTGTACAAGGGCTTATTACCTTCTATCATCAGTGTGGCACCTTCTAGTGCCGTATTCTATGGGGTTTATGATATACTGAAATCAGCTTATCTGCATTCACCCGAAGGAAGGAAAAGGCTAGAGAAAATGAAGTTACTGGGGCAGGATTCAGCTGCCTTGAGCCAATTGGAATTGGGACCTTTAAGAACACTGTTGTATGGTGCCATTTCTGGCGCTTGTGCTGAAGCTGCTACTTATCCTTTTGAAGTTGTCAGAAGACAGCTACAGATGCAAGTTCAGGCGACTAAACTGAGTACGCTAGCAACCTTTGTAAAGATAGTTGAGGAAGGAGGGGTCCCGGCTCTGTATGCTGGGCTGCTTCCCAGCTTGCTTCAGGTATATGTTCTTTCTTGACAGCTAATTGATGTTCTTGTATAATGGGACAATCTTGAGAAAATTATACGCAAAAGAGGGGGGACCATTTGTTTACTTTTCTGAACTACAAGATCGGGAATCATTCTAAAATTGGAAGATTGAGTGTCCTTGGATGAAAATATCGTAACCTCTTCATCTTTGCTAGATGTTCTATTTCACTTGCCATTTCTTTTTTTTTTTTTTTTGGGGGGTTGTTGTTGGTGGAACGGGAGAGGGTTCGGAAGTAGGAGAGCTTTTGGACAGCATTGGGCCTTAATGCGCATCAATAGAAATGTTCTTGTTGGCCATGCTGGCAAGGCTCATACTTCAGTAAAAGATTGTGGATAGTATGCTCAACTGACTTTCTGGATGTCCTTATGGTTCACCTGGAGATACTTACACCTAATCTCTGCCCAAATTACCTGTTGTCATGGTCACATTTTGCCCTCTGAACTGGGTATTTCACATCCCATGTTAGAGTTCTCATGGATTTATTCTTATTTGTGCTTTTGCTCCTTCAGGTACTTCCATCAGCTGCAATAAGTTATTTTGTGTACGAGTTCATGAAGATAGTTCTCAAAGCAGAATGACTAGAAACTACAGCTGCTTTGGCTGTAATGCAAAGCAATGCTGAAACCATGATGAGCAGATCATCCTATTGAACATAGTAAGGCCATTCCCTCTTAGTAGTTGTTAAGAGTCCTGTTCGAATTGAGCCACCTTGGAAGTAAGCGTCTGAGGCATCACAGCCTTCTCAGGGCTATTTGAATCCGTTGATTCCTCTTCTATTAATATTCCTTATTAGGTCCTATTCAGTAATCAGTATGCCACTGGAAGCCCAAGCTTATTCAGGGGGTTTAGATAGTTGGACATAATTATTTTTCAGTCCCTCACAAGACATCTAATCACTATTCACTAGCAGGTCGTGCAAAATTTTGGGAAGAACCTCCAGATAGGTGGGAATAAAAGAATTGGTTGATATTTTTATATCTATCTAGGAAAGAAATCATTTGGCCATTATGCTGCCATGGCCGTATTTCATGGTTTGTGCACTTCCATTTCTTATCCTCTGTTTTCCTAAAGAGAATAATGTCATAGAATTCACTGCACATAAGTGTGCATTGATCACATGAACCTTTTTCTTTCCATTTTGTAGAGCTGTTCATAATTTCCCCATTTTCATTTTGGGCAGAGGCAAGGTAGTCGCCCATTTGTTGCTTAGCCCTGTACATGGCATTTGTTTAAGAAAGATGTGACTCGTCATTCTATGGTATTCCAATGAGAAGTAATATGCTGCTTTAATAATTGTCATTGCTTGATTTGTATCTTTCAATTGAATTTTTTTACACTTTATTATTTTTTTGATAGAATACACTTTACATCCCTGCATTATTTACATTGCTGCTGGCAATGCTTGCTGAGCTTTAGACCTGCCAGTAGGCATGATAATATCTTCAGTTAGGTTGTCAGAATAAAGAAAATGAGAAAGGTGAGAGCAGAGTAAGACATTAGGGAAGCCTGGGGGGTGTTGTTGGAGGATGAGCTCCAATATATTAAACCGTCATTTGGGCCTATTTGTTTTAGCTGTATGAACAACCTGTAAACAGAAAGAATAACGAGTAAGGAGCGGTAAATAGTTGTAAAAAATTATGTAAAAGAGTGGCAAGCAGCAGCAGAGATTAGCAAGTGGTATGGTGATGGTCATTATTTAGAAGTGCACGGGGCTCTCAACCAATTGCTTGTCATCCTCGATGTGCATGAAACAATTGTGATTCTAGTCAGCAATGTTGAGACTTGAGAGCTTATGGCAGAAGCTAGGCAGAAATTAAATGTTGAAGCTACAAGAGCTACGCCTTGGTGGTGCTAGGGTTGGTGGTTGTGTTGACCCAGGATCGGCGTTCATTGGGTCCCCATTCTTGATGGTTTGCACTTAAAACTACAAGCTTTATGGTATGAATAGGATGGTAATGTAGCCATGTGATGTGGTTGTTGCTTCTGGCCTTGGTCCCTTGGGAATGTCATCCAGACTTGTGGCTCTTGTTTGTATGCGACCATACGTTATCATAATTTGCAATGATACAGAAATAACCCATCCCCATGCCCTATCGCCAACCAATGTGCATGGGAAAACATCTTGAAAGAAACGCTCTAAAATTAGGAATTCATTTTCTTAAGATTTTACAATATCATTGGGACGAAAGAACCTCTATCTACAATTATTAACAAAATCATTTGGTTTATTTTAAAAGAATAATAGTTAAAGTCATCGTTCTCATCCCCAAACCCAAGTGTAGCAGGTCTCTTTTAGTATTTTCAGTCATTCTGGATACAATACTATTGTATTGAAAATCTTGGAAGGAAGTCGTGGCATTTTGACTGGCTAATAATCTACACAATTAATTCTATTATTCAATTTTCAGCTGCTACTTCTTAACTAACTAGCGCTCAATTAAATTACCTGAGCAGTGTCACTCTCAAATCAATGCAAAATGCCTACTTTCACAACATGCTACATATTCCCTTTACTAAATAACAATTTTTGCCCCTTTTCTTCAGAAAATTGGTGAGAACAAAGTTTTAGGTGAGCTACCTTATTAAGCTAAGCTTACTCTTCCAAACATGTCTATTCTCAATTTCTAAATTTCCAAACATGTTTATTCTCATTAATTGGTTAAGCTTTGAAAATGACGTATAAAAATACAACTATAATGCACCAAATTTACCTATACTCAAAAATTCTAAAATATAAACTGCTACTAACTTAATGCATCAATTGAACCAGCTACTACAATATTTAAGTCACGAATTTAATTTTTAATATTTTTTTGAATTTTATAATCCTCCATTTTGCTTGAGCGTAGTAGATATGCAATTGCGCACTAACAAAGAAGAAATCGCGGAAAGAGATTTGCAGTTAAGAATGTAGAACACGTCACCGATGGAGCATATAGAGCTATTAACCTATTAACTAACATTTGTAGTTGTACTGCCTGGCCCTGCCTTCCTCTCGGTAAACTTGGCATTCCTTCCTTTCGTCTCTCTCCCCCGCCCCGGGACTTTGCTCCTACGCTCTCCCTTTCCATTGCCAATTTCGAGCCTCAACACTCCGCATTATGCTACGGCCAGAGGACGGAACCTCCTGCGACGCCGCCCATGCTGAATGTTTCTGCGACGGTGAGTACGCCGCCGATGAAATGGGATCTGACCATCATCATAGCCATTGTCCACATTGTCGTGAATCTCAACCTTCTCCACCTTCGTCTTCTTCTTCTTGGTATTATTCTTTTGCTGTCAGTGAGACGAATTCGGAAAGAATTAGGAGAATTATATCTGCCTCGGCGAAAGGTTTCAGTATCGGAGCTGGATTGAAGGGCGGCCTCTCCCTTTTCTCTCTCCTCGCTCGTTTGGCTCGCCGAACATCTGCCAAACCTCCCAAGTGAGGCTTTTTATTTTTGTTTTGGTTGAGCTTTGAAATCAAACGGAGGATTGAAATGGAAAGTTCTTGCATCTCGATGGTTAAGTTTTTCATCTCACTGTTAAAGCTTTTCATCTCACTGGTTTCAGGAAAGCACGTATTATTTCTAACAGCGAGGAGATTTTATTGGTGATAAAGGAGACCTTGCGATATGGTCTCTTTCTTGGTACATTTGCTGGTACCTTCACGTCTGTGGATGAAATTATCGCGGCTTTAGGAGGACATCGTAGGCAAGTGTCGTCCCCTGACTTTTTAGTGTTTTTACTGCCTTGGGTTCTTCAAGGTTTCAATTTAGCTCAAATGTACACTGAAAAGTTTTGAACCTATTTTGTATTTATTAGGTACATTAGTATTTACTTCGCACTGCACAGAGTCTACTTGATTGAATCTGTAATAGTTGCCTACTTTGCTTGCTTTCTCGTGATCGAATTCCTCCGCCCTGAAACTATCCCATGTTAAATTGGATGAACTTGCATACAAAAGAGGCATTTGGGGATGTTGCATTTTGCCATGCATTGTTGCATAATATCCTGTGTCTGTTATGCATTTGCTCAATTTGTTTTGGTTTCTTTTTAAAATGTTTGTCCCTTGGATTCGTTTTCTTTGCCGATGTTGGGACTTTCCTCACATATATAGCTGCGGCAGCAGTTGTAGTTTCATATTCTGAAATAGTAACTAATTTAGGTGTTATTTTCCACCAGCCTTACTTAACCTTTCAACAAAACGAATCAATTTGTATTGCATTTCACTCAATGTCAATCTAATAATACTACGCCCTGCAGCGATTTTCTGTGCTAGACCAGCCCACACCCTGGGACAAAACTCAAGTACTGTGCATGCTTTGTTCTTCAATATTCTGGTACTTGTGTTTGGTGACAAGGGTGTAGTTTAATTCAGGACCGCAAGGTGGAGGGCACTATTGGCTGGTGCAGTTGCTGGACCTTCAATGCTGTTAACTGGGTTAAATACACAGCACAATAGCTTGGCTATATATATCCTAATGCGAGCAGCTGTTTTGGCATCTCGTTGTGGCATCAAGAGCAAGCGATTTGGTCACATTTGCAAACCTTTAACTTGGTCTTACGGAGATATTTTTCTCATGTGTCTTTCCTCTTCCCAAATTTTGTAAGTATTCTCCCAATCTTTTGAATAATAACATTCATATGAAGCCTTTTCTTTTTTTGTACAATCTTAGTGCAATTATACACTATATTGAAAATTATGTAGAAAGAGCATGAACTTACAATAGCTAATGTCTAATGAAAAAATGTTAGCATACATATGCCAAATTCTGGTCCTAGGATTGTTGACCTCGGGGTGGTTCTTTTAGTGCCTGCTGCAAATTGCATTGCTAGGTCAGTTATATCACATTTCTAGTTAAATTGAAGATCCTCATGGCTAGAATGCTCTGTGGTGGTTTCCCCTCTTCAAACACGCCAGTCATCTTTAGATGATTCATAGTTGGTCAACAAGTTTGCATGCTACCAACAAGGTGTTGGTTTGAATCCTCGGAAGCACATTTGTTGGTAGGTCTTTTTATCTTAAACACTCGTGGCCCGAAAGAGATCATACCATTGGTTAAACCCAAAAAAAAAAAAAACAAACAAGTTTGCCTGCTTTATACATATATAGTCTCATGTAGATGCTCAAACCACTTAGCATGCTGCTCCTTTTTCTGATGTCTTGTCATCTTTTCCTTGATAAAGTATATGAATTAAGCAGAGATCATCTTCTTCAGGTCTGCCTACATACTTAAGCAGGATTCTTTGCCTCCATCATACAAGTCATTCCTCAATAAACACGGCGGCAAGGATATGGCTATCTTGCAAGGTGTGAAAGAAATAGCAAGTGGCATTCCCTTTTCTAACTTGGACACAATAGAAAGGTATTATAGATCGTTGGGTGTAAATGTTACATTGGATCCAGAAATGAAAGTACCCTGCAAGGTAATAATCCTCCAGAACCCCTTGCTTTACACTTTCATTCTCGGTGGAATTTTTTGGGTATACCATGGCTTATTCAAGGATTTTAGTTATATGAATTTGAGGCAAAAATGCTATCCATATCCATTGTTCAGAGCTGCAGACCTTGCGAAATGTGCTATTCTGGAGTAGACGATTTTCATTTTTGTTTTTCTGTTTTGTTTTGTGGTCATTTTTTGTGTAGAAATTTTGAAATTCATTTTTTGTAGTTTCCAAAGTTCAAAATATGAGGCTGGAAATACTTATTGCCAATGTTTGAGTGACTGAACTCTGCTGGTTATCCAGATTATACATGGAAATCAATCTTGTGGGGTACATTTCATCTCCTTTCTTGCTCAGGCCTATAGAAGAGCACTACCAGTTTATCTGCCAGTGTATTTGATCCCTGCATTAATTGTTCACCGTCAAGATCTTTTGAAAAGGTTAGTCTTGTGGAGATTTTTTTGGTCACTCTGCAGATTCTGCTGACTGACAAAAGACTGATTTCTTTATGCATCTGAACAATTTTATTTTCTCCGTCACCATCACCTGCCAATTCATGGTTTGTCAACTCAAAATCATCACTGGCAGTTATTTTTGGTGCCTTGCTATATGATCCGTGCAATGCTTGATTGATCTATTGTTAGCCACTGTCCATGACTCCATGTTATTTCAAGATTTGTTTGACATGGAATTTCTCTGGTTTCTTTTTTGTAACTAATAACAAAAGCATGTCATGTGAATATTTTAAGAATCATTGGGGTGTGATCACTATGCTAAATCGCCCTTCTGGGATTTGATCACTTTATGTTAACCCTTTACTTACTGTGTTTTTCTGTGTGTGTTTTTCTTATACTTTGCTGAACTTTGTTATACAGGCCTTGGATAATTCTGGGGAAAAGTGGTTATGGTGTTGCAAAATCTAGCTTATTCCTGTCTACATATTGTGCTTCTGCCTGGTAGGTTTTCTTTTATTCACTAAGCATTCCTCTTGGTTTATAAGTATTCATATTCAAGCTTGGTGTTGCTTGCTTTCAACTGTTCACTACTATAATAAGTGAAAACAATTTGTCATTAACATCGTGAAGAATACAATTGATTTCTTTCATTTTCATTAGGAGCCGGGTTCAAAGTTGAATGTATATATGCCTTAGGATTTTCATTTTATGAATAGAATGAGTTGGAGGAATATATCTGGTGATAGTCGAGTGGGAATTGCTCTCACAGTGAGTCTGGACTCTGAGAGGGAAAGGATCTTGAATTCGAACCTTAGCTTCTAGTATGTAAGGATTAATCATGATTTGTGAAAGTATTCTGTATCCAGACTCCCTCTCCTCTGATTCACAGTCACTGTGGCATAGCCTACTCTGACTGTTAGAGCAAATGTTTGCTGCTCATATGTAGGCAACCAGGCATCATATTCTCATATGCGACTAGAGAAAGGACCATTATGATTTAGGGCTTGTTCGACTTTACATGAAAAATAGAATCTATTTATGTTTTATGTTCGTTTATGTTCGTCTATGTTCGTTAATGTTCATTCGTTTCTTATTTTAATAATTCATTTCTGTTCGTTTCTTCTCTTTTATGTTTGTTTCTGCCCTTTTATGTTCATTTATGTTCATTTCTGTTTCGTTTATATTTATGTGCATTTTGTATGTAAGTTCGCACATGCTCTTAGTCATTTGAACTCATTTTTCTATTTTGGAGGTATACCATCCATCGTGTCTTTTTGAAGCCTTGTCTTAGTTTACCGATAATGGCTATAGTTTGTGATCTGCCTACTGCATTGTTTTCAGGATGTGGACATGCATTCTTTTTAGGATTTTCAGGAGATGTAACATTCCCATGGTCGCAATGGGAACGGTAATTTTCTTGTCTAAGTTACCCTGCAGTTAACAATCTCCCTCATATTCAAACCCCGCCCCCCAAAAAAAAAAAAAAAAACGTTTCATGTTATCTGAAGTTGCATTGACTTTTTTTTGCAGTTTCCAACTGGCCTGGCCCTAGCCATCGAGAAGAAGAGTAGGCGGATTGAAATATCACTTTATTGCCTTGCTCGGGCCATAGAGAGCTTTTTTACATGTATGGCTGATGTTGGATACTTGCCTCGATCACTGATGAGCATAAAGAGAGCTGATGTAGTCGTATTTAGCTTGTCAACATCTATAATAATGCACTGTTATGCACAGGAGAGGGAAGTCTTTCGATCCAAGTACCTGAACGTTCTTGACTGGGTCTTCGGTGTGCCACCACCTCCTTGTTACACTCCGCGTTATAAAGACAACTTTAAAGAGTACATATGAGGCATTGAGAATTCTGATTCTTTTCCCCAACTAATCTTCCAATTTTACAAGGGGCAACAAATACGGGTATTAGTGCAAGATAGTAGGCGAGGGTAGCATTTATCTGCCTTCCACATTATTTTGAGCAGTTGGGGGCGGATGATTTATTTGACAGTCCCCTCCCCTGCCTGCTGCCCCTTCCCTTATCTGTTGTAAATCTTGTGAGATTCACCCATACGCCATACCAGAAAGGAAGGAAAAATACAAAATTTTGATTTAAAGCAAGTGCAATTATTCCTTTTTCTGTTGTCATATAAAATGAAAATACAAATGTTTTCAGTCTTATCGTATAGATACTATTCTTTTTGTTGTAGTATCGAAGCTTTTTCAATCTAGACTGATAAGTGCTCAACTTGAAATCTCTGAATTTGTTCTCAAATTATCCTCTATTATCGCTATCTATATCTACTGGGAAACATAAGTCCACCATTTGTACAATACAAAAGCATAGACTGCAGCATAGACCGTCGTTCTAATGGGATACAATCGAAACCTGCATTATGAATATCATCATCCAAACGTTAAGCAAGTGTTTCTTTAAAATACCAGCATCAGAAGCAACACATTGAATAAACCATCCATAATTAAACTCAGAGGGGTTATTGATTTGATGCGTTTATTCTCACTCTCTTTAAGCTCTAATTTCATTCATAGATTGAACTGAAAAGTATTACAAGTTTGCCATTAAGCATAAAAATACACAAGTTATAAATGCTTATGAGAAACTTGTAGCCTATGTTGAAGATGAAGAGCAAAATGAGTAAATATTATTTTGAATTTGCAACAAAAATTTATGCATATCACATCCTAAGCGAAATTCTAATGCAATCTTCTGCATGTATATCCATCCTGGTTGATTAGTGAGAAAAAAATGGATTGGTGGAACAAGAAGATAGAAAGGAAGAAAGAAAGGGGAAGGTAGAGGAGTGAAGTAATAACCTTGTCGATGGAGGCCTGAGAAGATCCTCCTGGACGGTGACGGGCTGAGTCCAGCGAGAGAGAGGACGATCAAAGAATTCCCAGTCAGGCAAGAGGAAAGCGGCGATGGCAGCGAGTCCGGTGAAGTAGGTGACCACCATTTTCATAAAGGAGTGGGTCAAGACTCCTACCACCAGTATAACGGCGGCCAGGCACAGCAAGCTGGTCCTCAAGGCGGCATCGCTGTTATTGTTGTCGGCCATGTGATGTGATGATATCACACGTACAACCAGCAGCAGTAGTAGCTAATCTGTGGAGGAAATACCAAGTATACCTAAGAAGAGTGGTTACTTGGGCATCTGCCGTCCGAATCGGGATCCTCAGCAGGCGCATCAAGGTATGATTAAACAACTATCAATGGACTGTTACTTACTGTTCAAACTTAATAGACAAAGAAGCTAACCCTTATCCAACCCTCTCAACTGTTTCCTAACTCTGAAGAACTCTCCATTAATGCTATTACTATGCGGGAGAATTGATGTCACCGCTTATTAATCCAATGGGCCTCCGAGCCCAGGATTCTGATGATTATGGGCATGGCCCATGGGCTATTAATCCCACTGGATCGTCAACGTTTTTATCATACTTATATATGTATGTATGTATGTATGTATGATGGAGGTGTGCCATCCATCAAGTGGTTTCATCGAATATATATAGTTGAGTTGGGTATCAATCAAGTGGAAATGATGGAGCAAGTGGCAGCAGCAGGAAATAGATGTTTTGTGCTGCTACACCATCGTTCTCTTGTTCATTATCATGTATTATCAAACTCATACTCATATATATTTACACATTACAAAAATATTACAATCCTTCAAAATCACTATCAATTAATTAAATGTCAATTAATTTGTCAACAAAACAGTGCCTGTTAACTTATTTTTATAAATGTGTATATAATTTAGAATAAAATTTTACTCAATTTATATACATTACTCCTATAATAACGGTTTAATTTAGACTCATCTGTTATGGAGCTCAAAGTTGTATAGAGAGGGCTTAGATTTATGAGAAATCTGAAATTTAAGAAGGTTTGGATTAAGATAGATTCACTAGTTGTGGTAGGCATGTTGAGGGGATCACAATTTGATAAATACCCAATTCATGCCAATCGGCAAACAATGCAAAGAGTATTTAAATGGTCGCAATTGGGAAATCATGATTTTCCATTGCTATCGTGAGCCAAATAAGGTGGCGGATAAGTTAGTTAATTTAAGAATTGAAGAGGAATGGGGTTTTCACCCTTTCCAATCTCCTCCTAATAGTATTTGTAATTTATTATTTACTGATTCCGTAGGAGCCTCTTGAGTCCGTTTTTATTAATAATTAATTTATTTTTTGGGCGTAGCCCCTCTTTTGAATAAATAATAAATAAAAAAAATAATAGTTCTATTCAATTAATATATATATCCACTTTATATAACCGTATCTTTCGTGGCTCCTTTGTGATAAGGGGAAAAATTCCTCAATCTTGAGACATTGCACAACTACATAAATATTACTTTTTCATTGGTCAAGAGAAAAATCCACATGCATGTTGCTTTGTTTGGTCAATTCATTGTGCACTACTTGTCAAATGATGATTGAGGCTTCTAAATAAAGTTGAAGGATAGAATTTTTCACTTTAATTTTTATAAATTTCTGAAAAGAGATTGATTAATAAATAGTCATACTAGGAGTCATTGATGGAGTCATACATATATGTTCAATAAAATTTCCTCAATTGCATTTATTTCTGAATTACTGTCATCAAACTAAATTAGAAGATGTCAAGACACTTACAATAAATTGTATTTTTTAAAGTTTTGGGATGCACACAACATACAATATAAGTATGGGAAAGTTGAAAGTGTATTGATTTGTTTTTTCAAAGGGTAGATAGGCAATGTGGGAGAAGGGAATCTTAGAATGTGGAGGGCTAGAGCTGAGACGAGGAAGGAGGAAGGAGGAAGGAGGAAGGAGGAGGAGGAGGAGGAGGAGGGCCCTGAGAAAAAGGCCAAAGTAGTAAGCGGAAGGCAATCTGCCAACGCAGTGTTGGAGTTGTCGTCTTCCTCTTCCAACATGAAAAGATTACGTTGCAATCCTCGCTTGGATTTGGATATTATCACCACTTCCACTTCTCTCCTCTCCCTACCGCTAATTTCTCATACTTCTCTTCATTTCAATGCTGCATCCATATATCCTTCCCACTTCTCACAATTTACTCTAAACAATTAACCAATAAACTTTCTCTCTAGAGATTTTTATTTCATTTAAGAGATTTGAGTCCTACTAGTCAATTTAACTAACTAACCATCACAAAAGTCATTATAATTTGCATTGTTGTTTATAGGTGTAATATGCTTTACTTTATAAAAGTTTAAATATGGATATTGACATCCATCACAAATTTGAGTTTAAAGTTTATGTCATGCCTTTTCATACGTAAGAACACCCCTCCTTTCTCCCTTCTAACAAAAAAAGAAAAAAAGAAAAAATGTCATGCTTCACTTAGTTGTTGATCAATTCAACTACTCGTCCTCTAGTTCCTGATCCTTTTCATCATGATTTGTACGTAGCATCTCATCTATAAATAAAGGTTATATAAAATTAAGTGATGCTATCTAACTCTGTATTCCTTTGCAAATTGATAGATGGCTGATGGTTAAAGCACCAACTACAATAATACATTGTTAGATTTTATAAAGGGGAAGCAAAATGTGAGGTCATGAAGGGAAAGACAAAGGAAATAAAGGAGATTTATCTTCATCACACTGTATCAGGATATGAATCATAGCATAGAATGGTAAATGGAGTGCAGAAATGGCGAACTCAGAGGTCTTCTTCACCTCCATTCATCATCTAAACTTGGGACTTGGGAGCCGGAGAAGGGAGTGGGTGGGGGTTGGTGGAAGTCATTACATACCTAGCTATTGCAAAGAGAGGTGGGGGTGGGAGGGGCTGGTAGTCAAAATATTCCACAATGTTTTTTTCTTTTTCTTTTTTTTTTTTTAATCAAAACATAGGTTGAATAAAGCCATAAAGGGTGTGTTCAATGTAGTTAACAGCCCTTTGCCTCATTGCTCTAAGTCTAAACAAATGTAATTCAACTTAAATTCTCTAAAAAATATCTTTAAAAATACATTCCCCTTATCCTTTAAGAAATGAATCCCTCTTAAAAGCGTAATATTTTATTGAGATAATTTATCGATATGAACGGACCCTTATTTCTATCGAACCTCAATTGAAATGGTGTGATTTCTGTCGTCCTCATTTTTTTTATAAGAACAAGTATTATCCCCTCCTTAAATACATAATAACTCTTATTTAAAGTGGGATTACTTCTTTTTGTAATAAAATAGAATCATGGATTGTAAATAATAGTAAGGATTTATAAATTAAAAGTGAAAAATCCAAAAAAAAAAAAAGAGAGGTAAACACTAACTAAAAAACGTACCATAAAAGAAAATTTTCAAGAGTTATAAATAGTAAATTTAAGGCAAGAAGAATAGGCCCTTGTGTTTCCTATATTGGTTGATTCACATGAAATAGGGCAACAATTTCATCATGATGAAGTAAATAAAAAAAGAATCAAATAGCAGTGTATTTACTACAAAATTTTGTGAGACATTGTGTGTGCTCTTTCTGATAATCTTGTTTGCATAATCTAGAAAAAGGAAAAAATAAAAGTTGTGGCTGGAATTTGCCTATCAAAACTTCTGTGCATCCCCACTCAGTTAACCTATCCTCTTCAGTCACCCTGGCCTGCAACTCTCCCCTCTCCCTGCCCCTCTCCCTGCCCATGTGACTCTTGAGTTGTAGTGCCCAGAGCCCAAAATCATGGAGATATAACTTCAAGCCAAAATTCTTGAGGGAAAGCTTCAGTCACAATTTACGCGCACGGAGTAAAACTCCCCCTGCTAAATGGAGTAACTGCCGTCCTTAAGTAGCATAAATCTTGCGGATTAATTGCCATAGACCCCATCTTTGTTCCGCTTTTGGGTTTAGGAAAAGGAGAGAGAAAGGGATATTATGTGCGTTGAGGAGGAGGAGCAGCAGCAGCGGAATTGATTGATGATTTTAGAATTTTAGGAGACAGAAAGATGACAGGAGGAGGTTGCAGCATAGTGTGGTTCAGGAGGGATCTGAGGGTGGAGGATAATCCGGCGCTTTCTGCGGCTGTTAGGGCTGGTGCTGTTATCTGCGTATTCGTCTGGGCACCTGAAGAAGAGGGTCATTATTATCCCGGCAGGGTTTCTCGATGGTGGCTCAAGCACAGCTTGGCTCAGCTTGATTCTTCTCTCCGCAGCCTCGGCACGTCCCTCGTCACCAAGAGATCTACTGATAGCGTTTCCTCTCTCCTGGACGTTGTCAAGTCCACTGGTGCTACCCAGATTTTCTTCAATCACTTATATGGTAAATCCTGTTTTTAATCGATTATTATTATTATCCATCTCCTGGGTTTTGTTTTTCTGTCGAGTATTTTTTTAATGTTTCATCTTAAAGGTCCCAACTTGAGTTATCAAGCCTCCTTATTTTATTGAAATTGGTTTCTTGAAATGGAAGTGTCTCATCTGGTTGGATCACTGGCAACTTTTTGCCTTGTCCGATGTATTTTATTCTCTTTACGGTAATTGTTTGATCTTGATATGATTCTGACCTTGGGGTAGAAATCCTTGACTTACTAAAACTAAGAAAAAACTGGCTTTGTCCTGATTTGAGTGCTGGAATGAGCGAAACATTGAGACTTGATGTCCAATATTATGTCAATGGATTTAAGATCAATTGAAGAAGGGAAACTATCCCACTTTTTGTTGAAAATGGACACTGCCGCTGCTGTGCTAGTTGTTTTAAGATAAATTGATTCAGCTGAAAACTGAATTTTTCTTCTTTCTTCAATTGGAGCTGCCTCAAATCGGGAAAGTGAAGTTTGCAGCTGCCTCAAATGGGGAAATGAACTTTGCAGTTGACTATTTCTGTGCCATTTTGTGGGTGTTAAATGAATCCTGCATCTTCCTACAATTCTCGTTTGCTTTTATGCCTCCAAGCTCTATCTACAGTTCCTGACTAGGGTGTTTAACTTACTCTTCCATTGTCTTGAATTTTTCTCGTGTGTTCATGCTTGCTCTTTTGAGTTTCTACATTATTCACATGTTCAGGTGTAATCATCATATTCTGCATATTGCCTATTCACCCTTTTCGATTTTGCTTGCAATTTTTCAGATCCTCTGTCACTTGTTAGGGATCATCGTGCCAAGGAAGTTTTAACTGCACATGGGATACCTGTACGTTCCTTCAATGCAGATCTGCTGTATGAACCCTGGGAAGTTCTTGATGAGAGGGGTCAGCCATTTACTACCTTCGCTTCCTTCTGGGAAAGATGCCTTACCATGCCTTTTGATCCTGAGGCTCCCCTTCTTCCACCTAAAAGGATAGTATCAGGTTTGTAACCAGTATGAAAATCCATTCTCTAAGGTTGAGATCATTGCTGTAGCAGAAAATTGTTCTAAGCTGACGATTTTCTATCTAATTGTATATATTGTCTATTGTTTAGGAGATGTGTCTCGTTGCCCTTCAGACACATTGGTGTTTGAAGATGAATCAGAAAGGGCGAGCAATGCTCTGCTTGCTCGAGCATGGTCACCCGGGTGGAGCAATGCTGATAAGGCTCTTACGACTTTTATCAATGGACCATTAATAGAATACTCGAAGAATCGGAGAAAGGCTGATAGTGCAACCACCTCCTTTCTCTCTCCTCATTTGCACTTTGGGGAAGTCAGTGTGAGAAAAGTCTTCCATCTAGTCCGCATCAAGCAGGTCTCATGGGCCAATGAGGGGAACACAGCAGGTGAAGAGAGTTGCAACTTGTTTCTCAAGTCTATTGGTTTGAGAGAGTATTCAAGATACATGAGCTTTAACCATCCATACAGCCATGAAAGGCCTTTACTTGGGCATCTCAAGTTCTTCCCTTGGGTGGTGAACGAAGGCTATTTCAAGGCATGGAGGCAAGGTAGAACAGGATACCCTTTGGTGGACGCTGGCATGAGAGAGTTATGGGCCTCTGGTTGGCTACATGATCGGATACGTGTGGTTGTCTCAAGCTTCTTTGTGAAGGTTCTGCAGCTCCCATGGAGGTGGGGTATGAAATATTTCTGGGATACCCTCTTGGATGCTGATCTTGAAAGTGATGCTCTTGGCTGGCAATATATATCGGGTACCCTTCCTGATGGCCGTGAGTTTGACAGGATCGATAATCCACAGGTATCTTTGATATATCCATTCTGATTTGATATAGCCTATAATTACTTCTGCATTTGCATGAATAGAAAATTGGAGGGAGATGACAGTATGTTGCTTGGACTTTGATTTTATTCTGTTCACAAACAGAGAACAGGAGATGTGGGTTTGTTAATTTGTTAATCAGTAAAAAAGAAACAACAGGAAACCCAAAGGTATTAAACTCGGATGAATATATCATTTATGATGTACTGAGCTATGAGAAACTATACCCCTTATATCTCTGTCAAGATCCACAGCCAGGAGAGAGAAGACTGCCTGGAGGGAAGGTCATGTTTTCATCTTTGCTTCCTCTCCTGCTTGCTATGAGGGAAATACCTTCCTATCTAGTTTTCTTTTCAGATGTCTCAACAGAACAAGTGCCTGAATCAAGATTATAATAAGCTGTTACTTCTCTCTCCATTGGTCTTAGCTTCATTGATATGTTTCTTCATTGTTTTCACTTTCAGTTTGAAGGCTACAAATTTGATCCCAATGGAGAATATGTGAGACGGTGGCTCCCTGAACTTGCAAGACTACCAACTGAATGGATACACCATCCATGGGATGCCCCAGAATGTGTATTACAAGCTGCAGGGGTGGAGCTAGGATCAAACTACCCCCTCCCAATTGTAGAGATTGATGCAGCCAAAGCAAGGCTGCAAGAAGCCCTCTCTGAAATGTGGCAGCAGGAAGCAGCACATAGGGCTGCTATTGAGAATGGGACAGAAGAAGGGCTTGGTGATTCTGCTGAGTCAGAGCCCATTGCATTTCCACAAGATTTGCAGATGGAAATCGACCATCAACCTGCGAGGAACAATCAAAGTGTGAATAACCGTCGTTATGAGGACCAGATGGTCCCTAGCATCACCTCTACATTGTTCAGGGTTGAAGATGATGAAACTTCTTCAGATCTCCGCCAACAGTCTGTGGGAGATGGAAGAGCAGAGGTTCCAAGAAATGTGAACGTAAATCAAGAAACCCAACAACTGAACCAAGGGCCTGTGCCTGCTCCCAGAAGCAATAACAACAACTTACCACCACCACAATTTAACGTTGCATTTGGGCTGCAGAATGTAGAAGATTCTACTGCTGAATCATCAAGTTCTAGTGGTAGCAGGGGAGAAAGGAGCAGCGGGGTGGTGCCTGTTTGGTCTCCCTCAAACACTACATTTGCAGATCAGTTTATGAGTGATGAAGCAGCAATAGGACCCAGTTCCTCTTTCTTGCAGAGGCATCCACAATCACATCAAATGGTGAATTGGAGGCGTCTCTCTCAGACAGGGTAAGCTCTGAACTACAAGTCAATTACACCCATCGATCATCATGGCCTGTTTAAATTTCAGGAGTGATCAAAGAGTGTGTTTCAGTGATGAATAGAAACCTTGTTGCAAATAAGTAAATGCATGAATACAGTATTTAATGTTCACCCATTCAATATCCATAAATATCATGCACACATCATTCTTTTGCCTTATTTCTTATCTACTAGGTCAATGCTGGAAAATAAACACGGAAAAAGTAATGGAAAATAAGGGTTAAGAGAAGGTTGTTGAGGTTGTAATGATTTTGATTCGTATCATATGAATCCTGATTTATTGTGGGAAGCTCTTCTGAAGCACCCTGTTATATTGGCAGTTAAGAAGAAGATGAATGTCTAGAGAAGAAGGATATTGTATATGCTGATACCGAGGACGAGTCAGATGGGAACGAGGGCGTATTATATTTGTGTACAT
Source organism: Talinum fruticosum (assembly GCA_021018815.1). Lineage (NCBI taxonomy): Eukaryota > Viridiplantae > Streptophyta > Magnoliopsida > Caryophyllales > Talinaceae > Talinum > Talinum fruticosum. Next base: position 222,893 of record JAITYX010000042.1, read on the forward strand.
CCCGTCTATTCAGTTTCGCTGGAAGCAGACAACTACCTGATGTCATGCCAGTAGAAAAAGCTTGATCGATATAGGGCAGTTTCTTCTGTTTCTTCCAGTTTCATGTACCATATATGTAGTTTTGCTGTGTATAGTTGGTAGTTTCCCTGGAAAGGGAAGAGAAGAGTCAATTATAGGGATGTGTAGCCTCGAATAAAATCCCAGGCTTGTCATCATTTTCTGAATTATCAAAATTACAATCACTGGTATTGTTAATAATAATAGTGCATTACCCCCTTCATCTGTGCTGGTGCTGGAGGATCCCATACATCTAGCATATTGTTGAACAGGCTTGGATAATCAATTGAGCGAGTGTCCTCTGGAATGTGTGATGAATTGCTTTGTCCTGAGAGCCATCCGGGACAATCGTAAGGATGCGATGAATCCTGGGCCTACGTCCATGTTATGCAGTCACAGAGTCCTAAAGATGATTGGATGCTTCGATCACTCTGAGATGCCGAAAGGAATCCTCTTCCTTTTTCTTCTTTTCTTTTTTTTTTTTTATAAGCTAGAAATTATCTTAAGAGAATTTGGGTAGTTGATTCCAGATAGGTACAGGTGATGCCATAGCTTGGGTAGAAAGCAAAGCATTGTGGGTGGAGGATTGCATTTCAGTAAAGCAGGGTTTACTATGTGAAGTGTAGGAAGCCAACGAGGTTAGTAAGAATACTTTGACGCTCAAAAGTGAAATCTGCTTCGCTTCTCTTCTCTTGTCCTCTGCGTGGACGGCCCACAAATGAAGCCGCCCATCCCCGGCGAGGCATCAACTTTTTAATATAGAAACAGAAACAGAATAAGAATAAACACTCAACCCCTTTTTTAATTTTTGAAATCTTTAATTACTGCTGGATTAGCTTTGTTCGTAGGACTTTTCAAATATCTATTTTTGATTATTCCTTTACAATGCGATATGATTTTCTTATCTTTCGGGTGTTATTAAATATTTAATTAACTACTCTACTATTCTGCTAACATCTTTCCCTGTAATGGACTTCCCATGTTCTAGTAGATTGCCTTATTCCGAGAACCAGTCCCTCTTATTGTTTAGAGTTTTTTTTTTATTGGGTATCTTCTTTCCAAATTAATTTTTTTAATTTATACTCCAGTCCGTTTCAAATTACATGTTATTTTAAGATTATGCGGGAGCACCAAGGAAATACAAAATTCAAGACAAGTTTTATATTAAAAGACTAAGTTGCCCCTATATTTTATTGAAAATGAAAAAATTAATGAAAAAGAAAAGAAACAAAGCAATTAATAAGAATGAAATTGATAAACTAATAATTAATATGTCACTGGAATTGTAAAGTGACAAGTATTATGAAATAAGAAAAGTTAGTTAAAATGACATATATTTTGAAACGGAGGAAGTAACTTGAAAAAATAGGCTAACTCGTTTAAAATATTTAAATGTGACATGCACATTACAAACTAAAAAGAAAATTAGTTTTCTTATTTACATAATTTAAATATACTTCCTTTATTATTTATCACAATTGACCCGTTATAGTTGTAAACATTTTTTAAAAATTGATTTTATTAAAAATACATTGAAATTTAGAAGTGTTTGATTCTTGGTATACATATATTAGCTGCCCCGTCAAAAATTGGTCACATTCAAAGAATAGTACAATGTCAATTTGTGGCCAACAATTACATCCAAAAGTTTATAAATTAAATTGATATTTTATTTGCTTCCTATTTCCAACAAAAAATTTGATACTTTTTTTTTATTATTAAATGTTTAGCTACGTCAATATTATTATTTGTTACTTAAGAATTGTAAGATGACTAATTTTGGGACTTCTGTTTTGTAGGGTTATGTAAAGTGAGAAGAAGATATTCTAATGACTAGATGAGTATAAGTAAAAGAATGAAAAAAATTTATAAAAAAAATTTAAATTAAATTTAGTTTAAACTCAAGTTTAAGTCTAAATTAATTTAACCTATTTTAAATTTAATTTCAGTCGAGAATAACTTAAAATTGGATTAAATTTCAAATTTAAAGTTTATTTGAGGAATTTACAATGAAATGAATGTGAGGGAAAAGAAGGGAGAGACAAAAATAGTAGAGACAAGAAAGTCAACACGGGAGAAGTCGTCCTGCCTTTGGTGGGCAGACTTTTCTCGTCAGATTTCTTGATTTGCTTTTATAATCTATAAAATATCTATTATTTTAATTTAATTTAAAAGATAAAACATAATTCCTGATGCAAAACGGTTACGAAGTTGGATACACGCAGAAGAAACAAGGCATGATGATGATGATGATCAACATAAGTTGGTAATGGTGATGCTATTAACTCTTTCCATGTTTAGAATTCAAAAATAAACTCTTTCAAATTCCCCTGACACTCTTCCCCTCCCTCTCCCCCTCTCTCTCTTCCAAGTTTGTCCAGAATCGGGTAGATTGTTTTTCTCTGAGTCTGCGCCGTCCCCCTTCCTCAATCGACGACTGCCAACTCTCCCTTCCCTCTCTGCTAACTTTGGTCACTGCTTGTTTGTTGATCTGAGTTTCAAAGTCGAAATCACAGTCTTTCTGACGCGTTTTCTGGTTTCGGGGGTTTGGTAAGTCCGATTCTTCTCCTATAAAAAAGTAGGATTCTTTGTTTCATGCAATAATTTCGTCGTTTGGTTGACTTTGATGGGCTGGAAGTTTCTTCCGCGATGTTTTGATTGTTTTTAGGGTAAACAAGTTCATTGCACGGTTGCTGCTCATCATCACTATCGTTAATTAATCAATGGAGCGATTGTGCTGCTTCAATACTTCTCAGGTAACTTTAACTGTACACACTCCTGATCTTGATGCACTTTATGCCATCGATTGAACCTTGAAGCGCTATTTTATTTTGTATTAAAGCCTTTACTTTGATGCTATTCTCTAAAATACAGAGCCATCTATTCTGCCCACTTCATGTTCTGGGCTCCACATTGGGGAAAGCAGCCTAACATCTCAATCCTCTGAGCTTCTTCCATGCGCTCCTGCTTCAATTTCTTCTAAAGTTGCTCTCTTTTTAATCAAATTCCCTATTCTTAATTGGTTAAGGAATGGAAAATCACTTGGTTCTTTATAAGCACAATTGATTCAACTCTAATATATGCGAAATTTGACATGCCCCCATTTGTAATTATCTTTGGGCTGGATTTGTTGGGTGGTAATGCCGTACGCTCTACTATGGCTAGAAACTTTTTCCAATAATCTTTCACCTGTTAAATATGTTTTGTGTTAGTTTCCGCTTCTCACTCACAACGGTGTGAATATTGCTGTTTGCATTTGGTTTTTGTTTTCAAGATTATTGGGCAACAGATCTCATGTACTTCTGGAAAAGGAAGAAGCAACGAAGGTCAAATTATGTTTGGCTACAGTCTTGTCAAGGGAAAAGCTGATCATCCTTTGGAGGATTATCATGTTGCCAAGTTCATTCGGATGGAAGAACATGAGCTTGGACTGTTTGCTATTTTTGATGGCCATTTAGGGAATGCTGTCCCTGCATACTTGCAGAAGCATCTGTTTCCTAATATTCTAAACGAGGTTGGTAGGATAGATGTTCAATTTGCATAAGATCTTATTCTGTAATTGATCTGGTTTCAGCAAATTTTGAGTATATAACTCAAAATTTTCTTACCGCCTTTCTCTTCTCATTGTTTTTAGGAAGAGTTTTGGGTTGACCCCAAGAGATCAATTTCAAAGGCATATGAGAAAACTGACCAAGCTATACTATCCGATACATCTGACATGGCAAGAGGTGGTTCCACCGCTGTCACCGCAATTTTGATCAATGGTCGTAGGTTATGGATAGCTAACTTGGGAGACTCTCGGGCAGTTCTCTCAAGAGGGGGTCAGGCTATTCAAATGACTGTTGATCATGAACCAAACACTGAGAGAGGAAGCATTGAGAACAAAGGAGGATTTGTCTCAAACATGCCAGGTTTATTGACGCCTCTTTCTCATTGGAAAGTATCATATTTTTGAATGTGCTGGTTAATGGGTTGTGTTAGGCAGTATGTGAAAATTAAATGAACCCCTGACTTGAAACCAACCTTTTATTGAATGAGGTGAAGTTCTTGAGTTAGACCTGTTTAACCCATCAAAACATCACCAAATTAATGAATATCACTGTCTCTTTGTAAACACATATTTGTAGTTCTAAACCAAACCCAAAACTAGTATCATTATAAGAGAATTACACAAAACATATTGTCTAATGTTACATCATTCCAAAGTTCCTAAACATAGGACAACATTATTAAAATACTTATGATGTTGCAACCTGATGAATATTACGCATAATTTTTCCTTTTGAGCTCTTTCTGTGCTTATATGCTATAGGATTCTCTGTATCCATGGTAAATAATCAGTATATCCCGAGAAGATTACTGCAATAGTTATCCTGATATATACTAAGAAGTTTCACATCTTGACTGTATAGTGGAGCTAAATGAGAGACATGAAAAGTTTGCTACAGCAGTTGAAGGACTAGAGAGTATATATGTATACTAGGTAGTTTTAGTCATTTCTTTTGCTTTGTGTATATTGTTCCTTGAATTAGTCTCCTTTGATTCACAAATTTCCATATTTTATCTGAGGAGATGGGACTTTCTGTGCAGAGCAAAAGGCAACCAATTTGTTTGATTGCTCTAGGACGACCACCTACTACTTTTTGGAAGTTTTCTTCAATAATTGATACTCGTTCATAGCCGTATATATTTTTCATTTTTCCCTTTTCCCATTGTCATGGTTTAGTGAGATGAAAACCTACCACCAATTGATTAGTTAGCTTGTAAGACTCTTCTTTAAAATCGTGTACACTTGATGAGGTTTCTTGATTAAGATTAGGTTTTTTTTTTTTTTTTTTTTGCTTGATGGTGTTGTTCCATTGATTGGAGTCCCCACTCTTATACTTCTTTTTACTACAGAATGGCGTGTTGGTTTGCCGAAAAAATTGATCAACATTTTTCCTTCATGATATATTTGGTTTTGCTGACCGTATGTCCAACTCTTTAGATTTTGTGAGTGTCTTGAATTTGGCGTAATTGACAGGAGTACTAATGGGAGCATATCTCTCACAGTAGGACTTAGGTGCTTGTTGAGCAAAAATAATGGTTTTTGTGGAAGATGAATCCCTGCTTTGTGTTATTTATCAGGAGATGTTCCTAGAGTGAATGGCCAGCTCGCAGTTTCTCGTGCTTTTGGAGATAAGAGCCTTAAGTCACATCTTCGTTCAGACCCTGACGTTCGGGATGCTAACATTGATATGAACACTGATATCCTTATACTTGCAAGTGATGGTCTATGGAAGGTGAATGTGATACTTTGTTGTTGCCTTTCTTCTAAATACTATCACATGGTTATAAGAGAAACTAATTATTGAAACGGATTAAATCAGGTGATGTCTAATCAAGAAGCGGTGGATATCGCCATAAGGATAAAAGACTCACAGAAGGCAGCAAAACAACTAGCAGCTGAAGCAGTTAAGAGAGATAGCAAAGATGACATTTCATGTATTGTAGTAAGATTCCGGTGACAGTAACTGGAGAATCTATCAGATTCGTAGTAAGTTTACAAGGCGAGGTGCAAGCTGCTACTGTTTATAGCGAGATTCAATCGGAACACATTCAAACGGAAGACAGCTTTCCATCACATGGATAAGGATGAGTGTAATATGCCTACTTTGTAAGATTCCGGGAAAGAAGTCTATTGAAGTTTAGTAAGCTTACCTTTCCCGAGGAGAAGGAAAGGGTTCCGACTTGGCAAGGTGCAACAATTTTTTATTTTTTTGGCCCAGGATGTTACGCCTTGTAGTAAATTTATTTATTTATGGGTGGTTTTGGGGAGGTTCTTTACAACTTGTGTCAAGAGTTAAGGAACAAAATTTGGGTGAAATGATACTCTGTTTTTGTGTGGCTTAGGGAGGAACTGTATTATTCTGTCACAGTTTGCCCAAAGATTGATTGCTTGTTGCTATTCATCAGATAAAACCTTTGCATTATTCAGATGTCATTAACGGTTGTTGTAAAGACATACGTCCTATCCTATATGAATATGATCATTGGTTTGAATGAATCTCTCTTTTTGGTGAGTAAATGGATTGCCTCCATGTCACAATAGACTCACCATGTTATTCTTTGTTAAGGGTAATAGTAATTGTGGGATGGAGGGCGTAATATAAGCTCTCAAATTTATAAGAGTGGAAGTTGAATTGTAAAATTTGTAGATGAGTTTCAAAACATTGAATCAAACTTATAAAATTTGGTTGAGAAAGAGAGAATAAAATAAAATTTGAAATGTGAAATCCAAAAGGCAGTAGTGATTTTTTGGTGTTGATTAGTGATTTAGTAGTTGATAAATGATGGGCTGATATTTTTGCAGACGGAGGGATGAATTGGGCGGCCCGGTTTGATGTTAGGGGTTGGGCTGAGTGGAGAGTAGAAAGGGGGCGGTGGCGAAACCAATGGGATTTTTAGGGTTTAAGCTTCCCCATCACATCCTTTGTGCTATATAGCAAACCTGTTCTCCTTCCATCACCGCATCAGGCGGTGGCGCAGCGACTAAGCGCTCTTTCTCCCTCTATCTTTCTCCTTCTCTTCCCTGTAAGCGATAGTAGTGTTTGATTGTAATTGCCTCTCCTTTCGGCTGCAAGGCATATTGAGATCTCCGGATCGATTTCTTGCTGGCTTTGTTCTGGAGGCATAAATTCAGGCTCCCCAATTCTGCAGGGATTTGTTGTGCCAGAGATGAGCTTTCTACTTATCTTTGGCCTCCCTCTGTTGGGGATATTTCTCCTTTCTCTAAAGATTAATTCTTGATTTCAAATAGAACGTCTTGAAAGATTTGATCGCGGTGATGACCACGGAAAAATTCAAGCTCAACAGACCGGAATGCGGGAGGGTCTATTCTCTTGCTTGTGTCGATACCACTCAGCTGAGCGATCCCTTATCCTCTAATACTTTGACCTTCTCCTTCTATTCCATACACTTTTTAACTATCTAATAATTTACAAGGTGACCTTCTTTTCAAATATACTAGCATTTTATGATAGAATTTTTGTTGAAAACTAAATATTAAACATAAAAAGCTTAATGAAAAAATAATTTAAAGAAAAATGGAGCTAATATTGATTAGGCTAATGGAGTGTAGTAATGTTACCATTCATCAAAATGCCGACTTTTTAACATGACAAAAACAAAAATCCAATAAATAATTGAGCTTGGATTTTCATGAATCATCACTTGTTGGGCCAGGCCGCCTTCTTTTTCGCACTAGTGGTTTCTGGAATGGACTGATCGCATTCTGATATCTTCTAGACAACTTTATTCATAGAGCGAATCAGTTTCCAGAAATGTTATTGGTATAGCTGCATTTCCTCGTATGGAAGAAGTAATGGTTAGAGAGACAGAGGTAGGTAGGGTTGTCACTTTTCATTGGTAAATTAGTCATTTATTCGAGCTTTGAGCTTTGTTTATGTTCAATCATGGGAATCATCGAATGGCAGCCTCCAATTTCTATATGACCCAAACGAAGCACATCTCATAGTTTTGTTTATTTTGGAAGTGTCTTCTTCTCCAGCTGCCGCCACTTAGAAGCAATTAATGAGGCGGTTTTTCAGCTTTGTTTCGCTGAGGAACTGGTGTATCCGCACTACCTACTTCAATTCCGGCCTCTGCCCCACCACCACTGAGCTCGGTGATGGCACTGTCATGCACTGCTGGGTCCCCAAAATTCACCACGAATCCAAGCCCAATGTGCTCCTCATTCACGGCATTGGAGCTAATGCCATGTGGCAATGGGTAGAGCTGGTGGGCCGCTTGACCCCCTACTTGAACGTCTACGTCCCCGACCTCCTCTTCTTTGGCCGCTCCTACACAACCCGGCCCGAAAGGAGCGACTCCTTCCAGGCTGAGTGCTTGATGAGGCTGATGGAGGCCCTTTCTGTCAAGGGAGGCCTTCGAGTGGTCGGCCTCAGCTATGGGGGCTTCGTCGCCTACAGCATGGCCGTACAGTTCAAGGGTGTTGTGGAGCGTCTCGTCATCTGCTGCGCTGCCATCTGCATGGAGGAGCAGGATATCACTCAAGGACGCTTTAAGGTCTCCAATTTAGAGGCAGCCGCCGATATCTTGCTGCCTCAAACGCCCGACAAACTTAAGGAGCTCATCAATCTCACCCTGTATAAGCCTCCTAAGATTCTGCCCACCTGCTTTCTCCTTGACTTCATCCATGTATGTTTGCTTTCATCATTTCATTTATGTTTTCCCCCACCTCTGTTACCCCCCCAAAAAAAAAAGAAAAAAGAATGTGATCATTATTATGTTACTCAAATTGATTGATGCTTTACTTTATCAATCAACCAAAGAATATTGGGATTTCCTTTGAAGGGGAAGCTTCTCTTAGTTTGGTGCCTGAATCTGATTGAATTGACTGGGTTATGTTTTGGTTCAAGTATATGAATCTGTTAGAATGCCTCGTCCATATTCAGCTCAGGGAAGCAATTGTCCCAACATTCCTGCTTGTTTGCACTCTCGACTCTCGAGTGACGAGGGCATGTTTCTGCAGGAAATGTATAGTCAGCACCTCGAAGAGAGGAGAGAATTGATCCGAGCTATTCCTAGAGATCGCAAGATTGCTGAAATTCCAAGGATAACTCAGGTTTAATAGACTTCCCTGCTTTTGTTCCAGTCTGACAGTATTAGGAACAACTTAGTTGCATCACCTTGTGCTCTCTCAAGCGTCTAGTGGTTCTGATTTTTGGTTGCAGCCTACTTTGATAATTTGGGGTGATGAGGATCAGGTATTTCCCCTTGAGTTCGGTCACAGATTGAAAAGGTTGATCATGTGTCCCATACTTGCCATTATGTGGTTTGCATCACCTTTCTCCGTTGTTAATTGAATTATATCAATGCTGTAAATGTGCAGGCATATAGGAGACAATGCGAAGCTTGTAGTTATAAAGAATGCAGGGCACGCCTTCAATGTGGAAAGACCAAGGGACTTCTACATGTATTTGAAGGAATTCTTGATCGATCCCCCTCCTTCACGAGCCACCTGTCCTCGAACACATGAAAATTACCTAAAAGGAGATGTGTATAATCTGCACTGAGTCAGTATGCAAGCTGACGAAGAATTTTGCTTAAAGTAAAATCCTTGAAATATACAGGCATCATGTATTCATGTGGTTTGATGTTTTGACCACCATTAGTTGACATTCATTTTGCAACTCAAAGTTGTTGCAGCATATATGTCATACACAAGTGCTCATGTATGTGATATCGGCCAACTTACTGCCTCCCAGTATCAATATGTAATTCCTGCTTGACTTGTGCTTATTAGTAGTTGTGACTTCCTGAACTCCTACACGTTAATGCTCAGCACCAATTGCATTGAAATGAGACAGCAAATGATCCAAGACAAAAGATCTACAGGCCACTGAGCTTGCTTAACTGCTTAAGCTCGTCAAGCCTAAGTCACAGCCCGCAAGACAAACCCAACCCTCTCTCCTCTTGAAACCAAAGGTCTACAACAATCCTCTCCGCTGGAGTGTAATCTACTACTTTGCATCGCTCAAATACACAATGTGATTCGGTTATCAATTACAAGGGTCTACATCTTTTGTACCCTTTTAATGTATGACTATTTCATATGTTGCTCAATCTCATGTGCCCATCTCACACAACTACTCTACTCTATTTCCTTTTATTTCATATGTTGCTCCCCACCCCACCCCCTTATCAATTCTCGGGAGAGGATATGGTTGGACGGGGCAGGGTGAGTAAATGTAATCTTAGTTCTGGCATCTAAGGATATTATGCTCGTACATTCTATGATATAATATGCCTTCCTTTTTTATTTCAGGAAAAGTAGAAAGCTTAATATTAAAATGCAACAGATGAAATAAAATGGAACAATCAAATGAATAATAAGGTCTAAGTAGGTTTTAATAGAATTGAGCTTTCAGATTTGGACTTAATCAAAGCCTTAAAATTTTAATTAGAGAAGCTTGTGCTCATCTAGACTTAGCTTAGTTCGACTTTGTTGATTTTTTTTTTTAAATAGTTGTATGAAGAGCGTATAAAGTTAACATTACAATCAACACAATTTTATTTCAATTATTGTTTCTAAAATCTAAGACAATTATATATAAGGGCCGATATAAATAGATTAGAACTTTTATTTTATGGTGACACCCATAAAGAAAATTTTGCAGAGGCCGAAATGTGTAATTGGCTTGGCCCAAATAAACTCAAAACTCTCTGTATCTGATAGTGTCGTCTCCCTCACAAGCTCTCTGCCTCTCCCCACCCCCCGGCTCCCGCCACGCCAACGCCAACGCCAACGCCAACGCCCACGCCCACAACCGCCGACTCCCCGGACCCTGCTCACCGCCGCCGATTCACCAGACTCTCCCTCTCCCTCGCGCTCTCAGCCTCTCTCTCTCTCTCTCTCTCTCTCTCTCTCTCGTGCTTCTGTTCTGTGTCTGACTCTCAGTCTCTGGCCACACCCACACCCACGCCCACGGCCCTGGCGACTCCCCTACCCAACCCACCGCCGCCGAGTGACCGGGTTCACGCTGCGCTGCCGCCCAGGCCTCCCCCACAGTTCACTCTCAACTCTCAAGTTCATTTTTAACTCTAAGGTTAGGCTTTCCAACTTTTTAAATTTTTAGCTTTTAATTTTAGAATTTTGAATAAATTATGGAAGAAATTTTCTATTTGTTTGATTAATTTTGTAAAATATAAAAAATTTATTAATGACTTGTGATTTGTAATTTGAGCAGAATTATTGTATGTTATTTGGTGAAAGGTGATTATGATTTGTGAATAGTGAATAGTGAATTAGTCAAAGTTAGCTGATTATATGGATTTAACTCAATTTTTAATTACTTTATCATACATCAATTATGAATTTCAAAGCATAAACCTCGCTCTAAGGACAATTGTAATTATGAATTATTCTGGTATTTGATATCATGGTATGATTTTCAATTTATAATGTATGTTTTGACGTTATTTGTAAAGGACACTCATGAAATTCCTAATCCTGCCACTAGTTGTAAACCACAAGTAGTGGGCTCTTGAGTTAAGCCTTGATTAAACGTTGGAAATCTTAATGCGAGCTAGAGGTGAACAATGCGTATCCAAGTTCAACCGAGAACAGGCTAAGTTACACCTGAGACTACGATAAATGATAAGATGCCACAACTCGGTTTTTGGGGGGAACTTGTTTCAGAAGCCCGCCCTTTTGTCATCTCCTCATAAAACCAAAACCCCAAAATCAGCATCAGAGAGAGAGAGAGAGACAGAGAGAGAAAGAGCCCCAATTTCCTAATTTTTTTGCTGATTCAAGACTGAGGTAGCCCCAATTTCTCACTTCTTCAGCTTCAGTTTTATAGCTGCAAACTAATATGCTACCTATTTTAAATGCTGAAATTTTAATTTCTGGATGTCATAATTGCTTCATTTCTAGAATTTCCTTGTCTCAAACTAGTCTTGCATGCTCTGGTTTCTTTTGATTTCCTTGCTTTTGGCCATTCATACTCAGTTTGGTATTCACAAATTGACGAATTTGAGTTGAATTTCTTGATGATAATTGCTTTCGAAATGTTTATTGTTTTTGTCAAATTCTAAATATTGAAGACTTGAAAAGGAGCCGTGTTTTCCTTTACATTTCTCAGGGAAATTTGACTTCCTGTAATAGGAAACTTTGATGGTGTCTGATTTATGATACACTCATATTGATCTGATACCTTGGCTATACTTTTGAGTCACTTAACGGAACTATAGAAATCATACGGAATTTGAGTATTTAGGACAATTGCCCTGAGTTGAATTACTGGAAAGGAAGACACCCAGGGGTGGTTGGGTTTAGAATCATTGACTTCCTTCCTTTTATATTCATTCCCATTAAATGGCCAACTTATGTACGGCCAATCACCATGTGCACATACCCTTCCTGTTAGCAACTTGTGGCTGTTTGTGCAGTGCCCTTTGCAAATTCGCCATCAAGCAAACTGCATTATTCGTAAATCATCAACTCGGTATGGGAAATGGACCGGACATGTCCGTAAAGAGTTTCTGTGAGGAGCAACAATTAGTGTTATAGCACCAGTTGGTTAAGCAAACTCATCAACTTATATTGGATTAGTTCATCTGCTTCTCCCGTTTGTTGACTACTTGTAGTCTCACCTATCAATTAATTTAGGGATGATACCAAGAACACAAACCTGCCAGGAATCACCATGGAATATATTGCCTATCAAAACTGATTCAGGACATCTGTGTAGCATTAACACATTATCAATTTACAGCCATAATGATTGAAACAAGGCGTTCATGATGTATACTCGTATAGAATCATTTATAAACATGCTGTAGTACGGTGGGTATTGATCAAGGAACACCAAGTTGTTGTTAGCAATGGTTGAGACAAGGCATTCGTCAGGTATTGATGGGGCCCTGGTTAAACCAGACAGCACTATCAGGAACCTGATTTGTTCGACATATCTACTTCAGGAATGGCTGGTAGCAGTGAGGATCTTTCTCAATTCAACTTGTCCAGAGAGGTAGGTTCAGATTGGGCCTTAGTCCAATGAATCAAATATAATTCAACTTAACTATTCTGGCACTGAAATTGACTGCCATTTTTCTGCAGGAGAAGGACCGACTCGTTGCTGAAGTTGTTCGTTATGTTCTTTTCAAAACATATCAAACCTCTGGATGCCCAATTAAAAGAGATGAGTTATCTCAAATCGTGACTAAGAATTATCGGCAACGGGCACTACCTGCTGCTGTTATCAATGAAGCCAAAGGGAAGCTGGCAAGTATTTTTGGTTATGACTTGAAGGAGCTTCAGCGATCTCGTCCTTCTACAAAACATCAAACCCGCTCTTCACAACAGAGTGAGTGGAAACTTGTCATTCTGTTAATTGTTGGTATTTTGGTATACAACATATGTACCAAGCAAGTTCCCATAAGGAAACCAAATGTGCCTGTTAAATTGACACTTTGATGTAGATGAATCAATGTAATACTGCAGTCAGTCTTTACTCTTGAGGCATGTATGATCTTTGTTTATGCCTCTTATTTACCAGATGGAAGCATTTCTATGCCTCTTAGTTACTCTCCCGTACTCTTACTCCTCCTTACTTTTATTTACTCGTACTCCTCTGACTTACTCCTCTCCCTAACGGACCCTTACATCCTTGCAATTGTTCTGGTCAAACAACCCTTCTTAAAATATCTCAATAGTAAAAAATTTCTTAGCTGTACTTCTCCAAGACACTAAGGTACAAATTCACGGGCTTATCTACTTGATACGGTAGTAGGGTACTGTATCTTAAGTTCAAGTGGAACTTTTCTATTTTCTTGCCTTTTTGTTAGTACTTGTAGCTTCCTGGACTTCCGCTAAACAGGAATCTTGTGGTTTGCAGGTGCTTCAGCTGATCAAAAATCATATATTATCATAAGTCAACTGCCTGCTGATGTGTATCGTAAATATGTTGAAGATATAAGTACCACACACCTAACTGGATTTGCCTTTATAATTGTCAGTATTGTGCACCTTGCTGGAGGCAAAATCTCAGAAGGTACGTACAGCGAATTGCTGATGCATGAATTTAACTATCATATAATTGGTGATTTACCATTTTGTTTTTCAAAAACTTATAAAGCAGAAAACCTATGGCATCACCTTAGACGGATGGGGTTGCAAGAAACTGATGAAAGCCATCCAGTACTTGGAAATGTCAAACTTTCTCTGGATGCACTTGTACAACAGAGGTTAGTATTTGCTCAATATTCTTTTGTAATTTTATTTTGATCACCTGCATTTATTTGATTCCTGTGCAGACCTCACCCAATGCCCATTCCTATGCTATATTACAACTGATTCTTTGTTACAGATATCTCCAGAAGGATAAAATTAATGGTCCAGAAGGGAATACAGTTATGTATGAGCTAGCTGAAAGAGCATTAGATGGTGAAGTTAGCCGGAAGATCAAAGACTACATATCACAGGTACGCACAATCTTTTATTTTAATCTCGAGTAAGCATCTGCTCAATTGTGTTCCTTGCATCATTTTGATCTCCAACATTTCGTCTTCTGACTCCTAAGTCCAATAACCATTACAGCTTGTTAGCCCTCGGAGTAGTGATTTGTAGTATTGATGCATGCATATATTTTGTTATAATATCCTCCCTCCCCAACAAGTTGTGTAATATTTATCTGCCGCTCCTATTTCAACCCCTCAATGATTGTTGGGGTTTAGTACATTTCGGCATCGATCATCTTATGTTTGATATGCATTGTGATCCCCCTGTTACTGATTGGCTGGATTGTTGCTTTTGATGTCAGATTGTGAATAAGGATCTTGGAACAGTGGAGGTTGACTAGTGTAGTCTGCATCAGCAAATTTATGTGAGTGGTATGCTTCGTATTTGGGGTTTCCTTGGGCTTCCGATCACTGTGATGTTGACCCCCTCTATTGTTTGGTTTGACCACGTCCTTCTTCACGCAGTACACCCTGTATCATTCAAGTTGGAGTCATGAAGCAGAGATGTCAAGGCTACTTAAGTTTTGAAGGAATATGTTATTCTTCATATGTTGCAGTAGACAAATGACCGCTGGTATGGAACTAATGTATGAGATTAGAGGATGACTGATAACCCTTGACTTGAAATGTTGTCACTGAAACCATTATGAACTATTCTAATGCAACACTTCAAACTTTTGAAGGCATTTACGGTCTGGGAAATCATGATGCATGAAAACTTGTAGGCTCGCAGCCTGTGGGCTGATTCCACAGATAAAATGACTTTATTCCACAGATATACTGCAGGCTGGGCTCTTGCAGAGCTGGGGCTGGGGTAGATGACTAGTATTAGACATCTAATATGAAGCAAGTAATAGAATTAATGTACCACTTTATTATACATTCATCATTTAGGTTGTATCTCATTAGTTTTCTCAACAAGCAATCCTCGGAATCAAGTGCGTTATCATTTCGAATACCTACCTACATTGCCAATAGGCTCAAAATTATTCATGGAGTGTCGTTGGAAATTGTTTGCTCCCGTAAGCATATTGACAAGTAATCTTTGATGGTTTTAATTGATTCCCGTTTAAGATCACCAAGTCCCTTTCTGTAGATCTAATTCCTGATTATATTCTGAAAATAATATAAAACGATTTTCCGGCATCTGCTCCATCTTATCTTTCTCACAATTTCCTTGCTCAAATGAGGATACTAGGTCTAATTTTGACAATATTTAATATAATTGATATCACAGTTACATGTGAAATTGAACTTAGTCCATATATTACTCTAGAAATTAAATTATTACAACTCCAATATTAAAGATTTTTTTGTTTTAATAAAATTGATTCACATTGTATATGGGATTAATTTATGTGTTGACAAATATCACATCATATGAGGCTCTATGTAATTAATAAAGCCACTGTTCCATAATATAGTGGTCAAAATTGATTCAACATAGGTTGGTTCGAAGGTACTTGGTGATTTGGTATTTACTTTTTTAAGTAAGGTCTTAGTTCGAGTCTTGATGATTAAAAAGTTATATAATGAAGAGTTCGATCTCACCTCCTTAATAAACAAAAGTACAAAGGTAAAAATAATTGTTAAATTTTTCTAAGAGTAATTGTTATTGAAGAAGTGATAAGGATTTATATTTATTTAATTTTACAACTAAGGCCTTGTTAAATGTTTTGTAAGACCATTTTGTTGGATCTCTAATGACTGGTAGTGATATTCTAAGTTTTTTTAGAGGAAATCTTTTTGTTTTTTTTTGTTTTTACAACTAAGGCCTTGTTAAATCTATGCTATAAACTCTTCAAGAAAAAATGTATGCTATAAAATTATGGCCACAGAAAAGACCTTAAAATCCAAGCTGAAATTAATTTAAAGTGGAAATTGACATGTGAGATAGGAAAAGAGTCCAAAAACTGGAGGGGGAATAATAAATGACAAAGGGAGGGGTGTGGAGGAGGCGTGTTGTATTGGAACAATGGAATATTATAGTCTGTGAAAATGGTTCTAGTCTTGTCTGGACAAGGCCATTCGATACAAGTACTCTCTCTCTCTCCCCTCTCTCTCATCCAACACCAGTACGCCCACCAACTTCCTTTCTTTTTCTGGAAGAAATTCTCTCCCCTCTGCTCTGGTCTCCACTAATTGAGCAGTTGAGTAGAGTCCTGTAGGCTATAACATGATTTGGACTCTCCCATTACAACTTACAAGTGTAATGTAATTCTACTTCAAATTAAGCGGCGAGAGCCTCAATCACACCAACTTCCTGTCCTCCTCTGTCATCTCCTCTGCTGCCGCCGCCGCCGCTGCTGCTATTCTCTCCCCTGCCTTCTCAAATCCGACCTGGCGCTTTCCACCTTGAGCAGGTACACCTCCGCCACAACCATCATCCTTTCTTCTCCTTCTTCCGTGCTTTTATTTTCTACAAGTGCGGATTACTCTATTCTTTTTGGGGTTAATTTTAATGGGGTTACGACTTTGCATTACACTAATATATTAGTATGTTATATCGTGTCTGCAATTCCCCAAACCTGAAAACCCCCACCTTTGCTTCGCTTTTTCTTGGTACTCTTTCATCAATGGTGCCCTCTTTTCCCCGACATTTTAACCTGCTTTATTTGATTTTCTTTCCAGGAAAATCTTCGTAGATCATTTTTTAATGTTTGTATTCTTGCTCTGATTGTCAATCAAGTCTAACCTTTTATAAAAAAGCAACCTTTGCTTTCAAGTTTATTTTTATTCGATCATATTCATCGCTCCACTATCTGTTTGAGTTTGTCTCTCTTAATTTACTCTACTTTTGCTCCCCCAAGTATGTTGTAATCAAGGCGTGAAGCACTTTGTATTATCCCCTTTCTTCCTTGATTGAAGCCTTTTGGTTTCCCTATGTGAGCAAAGCATTCTGGAAGACAATTTCTTTTCTTTTTTTTTCCCCCATTGCTTCTTTTTGTTTATCTCGTGGCCTGTGGGGGATCTTGAGAAGTGGTTGGGGAAAATGTCTGATCTTGTTTAGTGGGCAATCTCCAATCTGGAATTTGTCCGCTTTGGTTTTGTTAGGTTGTGATTTCTTTTGATTGTTGTTTCTGCAGTGGGGAGCTTTTGGGATATAGTTTGGTGAGCACATCATCAGTCTGGCCAAGATTCAAGTGATTTCTCCTCACTCCTTGTGGTGGAGGGTGCTCTGTGCTCAATTCGAACAACGAGGCCTTCCCTTTCCATTTGTCTGCAAATCATTGGTTTGGCGCCTACCCATTGATTACGGCTAATATCCAACCTTGCTCAATCTCCTTTTCTGATCTTCTTTAGCTTTAGAAATGTAGCTTTAATTTGTATTGCGACCTAGGAGACAACAAAGAGAAACCTCTGCAGGATTTCTTTTTGGTTTTGTTTATCTTTCAACTCGAGCAATTGGAGTTGACCCGGTGTTCGATATGGCATTGCTCAATTGCTTCTCCACCCTTGCAGGAAAGAAGAAGAAAGTGAAGGTACTAATTCCTGTTATTCTCTGGTTCCATTTCCCTTCAGTGTGATACTTGGTGTCTGATACCATCGGTTGGCATCGCCCTTTTCCTGTTTCTCTATTTAGGGGGATGGAAAATCTTCAGCTGATATGAAGAATAGCAATGGGCTCAGCACACTGCAAGTAAAGCTGGAGCACCCAGACCCGGTCCAATCTTCTGAACACGCTGAGTTGAATACTACCTCTCTTAGCATTCCGGTTCCATTCAACATCTCCGAGGACTCTACCTGCAAGGTGAAGATGATCAAGTCTGAGAGCCCCATTGACACTGACAGGGAAGCAGTGGAGGTGGCATATGAAGGTGAAGATGAGCATGACGACAAGTCACCAATGAAAAGGGACGACTCTGATTGTAACCTTCGACTTCATGATACCGATTCTAGTAAGCTCAGTTTTCAATTTGGTGGCACCGATATGGAGTCAACTTATGCTCGTGAAGAAGTGATTAATGATGGTTTTAAGAACAATTTTGAGGAAGGTGCTAACAATGAGTTAATGAGCATGGTTGAAAGTGGGCATGTTAGTGATCCTGGTATGGCAAGGGGGAGCGTTGGGCTTCGCCAACACTCAAACGTTCTTGCTCCAGCCTTGACACCGGGAAGTGCTTAAGAAGATGGCTGATAAGTTGCCACCATCCAAGTCCCAGTCGTATGAACAATTGCAAGAGTTGGCCCAGAAAGTGGAGCAAGATGTTCTCTTGGGATCTCCCTGCAGCCAGACATCGGCCCTTTCCCACCGTAGTGCAGACAAAGTGATTCTGAAGAAGCATTCTTCCAGCCAAATTCTGCCCTCAGGGAGCAGGAAATTGTGGTGGAAATTGTTCCTGTGGAGCCACAGGAACTTGCAGAAGCCAAAGACCAGGGTATCCCATCTTGCTTCCCTTAACCAGCAAGGTGGGTACTCGTCGGACACTCTTGAAGCTGGTCGATTCAAGCAGCTCAGCAAACTGGAACCATCTGGGTCATTCTCAGAAATATGCAGTTATAAAAGTGGCCGCAAGAGTGACAGAACTGAACAGAGGTGGGAAGGATTAAAAGATGGAGTGTCAGGGTTATGGCCCCAGAATCAATGGGTGGCTTTCTCTGGAGAGTCATCTCCACTGAAGAGGGTAGAGAATTGGGTGAATGACCTCGACATTCAGTCTGCAACCTCTTCCATTGAAGGAGAGAATGGTAATGAGCAAATTGACTTTCCACCATCTCCTGAGGCCACTGGGTCAATGGCGAAAGGGGCAACTCATTTATCGAGGCATAACAGAATCACCATGTCAGAAGAGCTCTTGCATGCCAATAGTGTTATCCAGTCTTTGAATTCATCCTCAACTGTGGCTCACATATCAGGGATGGGCCTGAAAGCCATTCCCTTAATCTCACAGTTCTCAAGTCTCCGGTCGGTCAATTTATCAAACAACTCAATAGGCATGCACTCAAATAAGAATCTTGCTTGATAATGAAAGTAATTACAACTAGGAGTATATCCTGACAAGTAGTTTTTCCTGTTCTGATTGTTTTTACAGCTCAAATTACTCCTGGATCGCTTCCAAAGGGCCTTCATGTCCTTGACTTATCTAGGAACAAGATTGGCACGATTGAAGGACTGAGGGAATTAACCCGATTGCGGGTACTTGATCTTAGCTACAATAGAATATCCCGCATTGGACATGGTAAACATCTGTAATCTTATGCTTTAAAAATGCAAATTATGCGTTTGTGCTAACTGGCAACATCGGATTATGGTTATCAGGACTTGCAAATTGTGTGCTGCTGAAGGAGTTGTACTTGGCTGGCAATAAAATCAGCGAAGTGGAAGGGTTGCACAGGCTGCTGAAGCTTACAGTTCTTGACCTCAGCTTCAACAAGATAACCACAACTAAAGCTCTGGGGCAGCTGGTTGCCAACTACAACTCTTTGGTGGCCCTGAATCTTTTGGGAAATCCAATACAAAACAACCTTAGCGATGACCAGCTCCGCAAGGCAGTTTGTGGCCTTCTCCCAAAGCTGGCATATTTAAACAAGCAGCCTGTCAATCAGCAGAAGGCACGAGAGGTATCCATGGATATTGTTGCCAAAGCTTCATCTCGAAGCAGCAGCAGGAGTGTGCACAGGAGATCAGTGAAGAAGGTGAGCCAGAGTGGAGGAGCATTGTTGTCTAGTGCTGTTAGGAGCAATGCAAGTGTTGTCCAGAGAAGCAGAAACAAGTTGAAAAGCCGAAACAATCACCATTCACCCTTGAAGATACAAACATAAGCAGCAGCTGTTTCTGATTCCAGATATCTTTGCAATTGTTAAGTAAAGCTTGTTGATGTTGATTGGAGTTTTTATTTGGACCATTTTCCTTGGGTAAACTTTGGACCATTGGTCTGGGTCAACTCTTGAGCGAGGAAGCAAGAAATAATTTTAAGCACAGATTTTATATTTTACAAATAAGGATTCAGTTCCATATCATTCCTTGCCATTTGGCTCTTCTTCCTTAAAGTTCAATAGCATTTTTCTTTCTGCACTGTTTGTGTTTGAAGGTTGTGCCGCCTGCAGAAGTCAGATTTCGGTTGCATTTGGTCACAATGCTGTGGCCCCATGACTGCTATACATTAAAGAAAATAGCAACTTTTTAGACCACCCCAGAATGAAAATAAAGTATATCTCCGCTTTCTACATCACTAAAAGTTAGCAGGTAGCATATATTATAGCAAAATGACTGACAATAGCATCAGCAGTTCACATTGAAGTTTCCGTAACTATTGTGACTTGGCTGAAGTATCAGAGAAAGCAGTTTTTGAAGTCCACGAAGTACATGTAGTTGCTGCCAAATTGCAAATATTCAATCAAAAGTAGTTGTAAAGAGGCCATTTCTAGTGTAACTGTAACCTTGATTGAAAGCACATCTGTATGTAAAAAATGTAATTAATAGCGAGTTAGGCCTAGAAACACATCAACCTCCGAGTAAAATGTACATAAAACGAACATCATATGGAAAATTTATGCGATTACAAACCCCCTTGGGGCAGAGTAAAATGTAAAAATGGTGTGAGAATTCTCTTGGATATCATTCAGCGTTGCCCGTCAAAGTGTGTGAATTCTTAGGATGCTGCATTTGAGCATACTTGTATAGTCTCTCATTGAAAACAACCTGAGGATCCTTTTCCAGCAAGTTGCCATTTTCATCATAGGAATCCTTTAGGAAGACGACCCAGTTCAGCTCAGAGCCAGCCAAGTAAAACGTCCACGGCTGCTTGGAAAGCATCTGATAAGTATGCTTAGTGAGGCTAAACTCCTCCTTGAACTCCACAATGTGATGAATTGAAGCTCTCTTCTCCAATGTCAAGCTCAAGAACTCGTGTATGACACCGACTCTGTACTTCTCGGCCTCCAATGTCCAAAGGTCATACTTCCAGCCGTCGGAATAAGGGGAAACCAAGGGCAAAGTATTCAACAAACTCAACCTCCTGGCGTCGTCTCCCTCCAAATCCAATGCTTTCCCATGCTTGAACGGAAACTTGAATGCCCTTTTGACCTTGTCCTCATCAACCATGAAGTCTCTCTCCAGAGAGCTCACTGCCAAAATGGGGTCCCATTCGGCCAATTCGAGGATCCGGGTCCCATCATGTCCATCGACAACGCGGAAGTGATTCGGGAATTTCAAGACCCAATCCCTGAAATGATCGGGGACTCCAAAGAGAAGCCTGCAATGATAAATCTTGCTCAAGGGCATCCGATTATCCCTGGACATCATCAAGAGCTTCTTCACCACTTTGACCCTCTCCATCTCCATAGACTCTAGGATCCTCTTCTCATCCTCGAGCAAGCCCTCCATCAAGTCGGAGAAGCCGAGCCACATCTTGTTGTCATGGTGGCGGTAGATATGGAAGAGAAGGGGTGGTGGCCCACGAATTTGGTCACTTTACGGCCGCGGGGGAACCCCAACTCCCGGTAGAGCTTGCCGGCGTCGTCCAAGCGGAGAACTTGTTCGGGTTGCTTTGAGAGGAACTGTTTGGAGCGGATCAGAAACCGGAATCTATTGTCGCGATCCACGAGGCGCTCAAAGTGGGGGATCCGGGAGGATTCGTGCTGGACCGGGGTGGTTCGAGGGCTGGGCTTCTTCTTGCGCTTCTTCAAGCTTTTGGGGGTTTTGGTGACGAGGAAGGAGGTGGAGAAGGTGGAAGAGATGAAGAAAGAGAAAGTGGGGTTCTTGGGAGAAAGAAATGGATTTAGGGTTTTGGTGGGAAGACTGAGAGAGGGTAATGGTTTTTTGCTGTTGGTTAGCAGGCGCCAAGCCATGATTTTTGCTGGGGATTCAGTCCTGCTCTCTACTACTGTAGGAGCATCAACACCAATTGTGAAGTGAACAAACGACACCAAATGTATATTAAATATTAAAAATCAAACGACGCATCAAATACTAGAATTCTTTTTAATCCACATAAACTGAAAAAAACTAACAATTGAACACAAATCACAAAACTCCTAAATATTCGACGAGTACATTTATTTGTATTATTTCAACCTCTCAAATAACATCAATTAGTAAATCACAATAATACAATTCACAAAGTATAAATTCATGATCACCATTCACCACCAATCACCAATGTTACAATGAGTCGCTCAAATCACAAATACTATCAACAAGTAATAATATTGCAATATAAGCCAGCAATATCAATAATCAACATTATAATCAATATTAATAATGCATTCAAAATTCTACTAATAACAGTAAAAATATAAAAAGAATTTTAAAACCCTGACCTTTGAGAGTGAAAGTGAACGAAGAAAATGAAGAATGGTAGGCTCAAGGCTGGCGTATAGAGGTGGGCGGCGTCACCGGAAGTGGCCGCGGCGGCTAGTGAAGCGCGGCGTGATAGTGGTGGGCGAGGCCGATTAAGAGAGGGAGTATAGCGAGCGAGGTAGGCAGGGCAGGGCAGGGCAACTTGAGGAGAGAGACCCGGTGTGGGTAGGGCGGCGCCGGCGGAAGGTGGCTCGAAAGCTGGTGGGTGGGGCGGCGCCGGCGGGATCGAGAGGAGAGAGAGTCGTGGTGGTCGGTGAAACCGTGAGGAGGTACAGGGAGTTTGACAGAGCGAGATTTTGAGAGTAGTTTGAGCGGGCCAGAAAATTGAGAGGAGAGAAAATGTAAGTGAGGGCCAAAAATTGAAAAGGAAAATTGGTTTGGGCCCTATTTAATTTGACCTGTATATGATTATGATTGTTTATGGGTGTCCTATATGCAATTAAAAACCCACTACTTAAGTTTATTCTAATTATGTTTTTGGGCTTTTGGGTGTTGTGGCTTTGTAGGAGGATTCAGCATTCAGCATTCAGCATTCAGCATTTAGCATTTAAGGAAGACGAAAAAGGAGGATTCGAAGTAGCGGCAGACAAGGATACAGTTGCTCCCAATTACAGACTACAGTCGGACACTGAGAGAGAGTTGTGCGCTATTTTAGTGCATGACACACACGTTGAAATACAAGATAGAAAGATTAACTCAGTTTGATGTAACTCAAATGGGTACTGAGAGATTCATTCGCTTTGGGACACATTTTAGTCTCACGGATTAAGCACGCCTCAGCACTATCAAAGCCGAGGTGTTTCCAAACTAGTAAAATACAGGCATAGAGGCAAGGGAAGGGAGGGAGGGCTCCAAACTCTAAAAACTATCACGTGTAATTAATCTGTTAGGATTAGGACCATCATCACAAGAACACGTAAAGCTAAATAACAGTACATCCATTCTACTCACTGGTAAACCAACTACTACTTGAATGGTTTCTTCAAGTTCCCAATGAATGAATCTTTCTACACGGAATATTGACAGGGAAAGGGCAGGTATAACAACCACCAGATATGGAACCCGCCACTAAACATCGTATATACTGCAGCTCATTTCTTGCTCTTCGCTTATTTCTCATATTCTCATCTTTATAATCTGAATTACAGGTATGCTCACGTATAACTTAATAAATAAACAAGACCGAAGTAAACTGACTGAATTTTTACCCTATACCTTGAAGATCAATCTCAATGACCTAATTACAGGGGCCCTATTCTGCCTTACGGCTCCATAGGACTTTGCAGCTGGCTTCAACTATAAATATTCGTTTTTCTTGTACGTTCAAGTACTTCGCTTCAAAAATGTTGACCTTTGCTGGCTTGCTCTTTCGTAGAAGCGTTCAAAGTGGAATATAATGAATCAGGGAAGTACCCTCGGATGTTAGAATCACTTTGAATGTCTCTTGAAGAAAGGTTTCTGACAGACAAGGAGTTTCTCATCAGTATTGCTCTCAATCTCAATAACACGAGCCTCCCATCTCAATCGTGCAATGAGGGGTCTTGCTGACTCGATCAGAGAGGCTGTATCTCGGAATATTACCCATCCCTGAACAAATACTCTCTCAAGTTAGCTGGATTTCCATAATAATGTACACCATGTGAATGTTAGAGTTGATTTGTGCCATATAAATCAGTAGTTTAATACATGAGAAACAAGGTGAAGTATAACCAAGTTCAAGTACCTCAGGGCGGAGTACACGATCAATCTCCACAAGGATATCGAATATGTTGCATCTACGCTGGGAGCGGTTTTCTAAAGAAAGAAGACCATCAGCATGAACCAAGTCATAAGTTCGAGGGTAGGTTGGGAATGCTTCACACCTGGCATGAACGGAAAGCATGTCTCAGTTGTATAATGGATAGGTAAGCAAATTGTCAATATGCACGTCATTATGGAACATGGTAATATTGAACACTGAATTGAGAAGATATCAGAGAATAAGATACTGTAACAAGTAAAAACTCGTACTCACCAGTCATGTAAGACACCCACAAGGCCCCTGTCTAGAATCACAGGTAGGTAATTGGGGCCGCTTGTGGGTACAACATTCATGACCCACACAGACTTTCCAGTGTCAAGCAAAGCAGCATTAAAACCACCTAACCGAGCATTCATATCAAGCACACTTCTGAGCATGTTGAAGGGAGGAGAGGGATCCTCATCACCAGGTCTCTTTGGATGATCAGAGAAAATTAGAGGTGAGAGAAGAGTCCAGTAATTGCTGATTGCTGAGTTCCAATTTGCGGTATCCTCAGCCAAGTCCTCAGGATGCAGTCCTGGCAAAGAATCAAATTAATGTACCAACTATAGTCAAGGGAATTGACAACCGTGTACAATTCGAATGAAATAAAATGGCTATCTACAATGATAAATAAAAGAATTGATCATATAAATTGAAGATTCAATAGAACCCTACCATGAAGTTGAAGTTCCCTCGCATTCAGCTTAGCCCGTGAAGGCCAGGTTGGCCTTTGCTCGATAGGGAGCCAGCGGCTGCTGCGGGTTCCTCCTATGCATGGTTGTAGTGGTCGATAGTACGGAGATTCAACATCCTGAATCTTGCTACACACAGCCGGGCTTGAACCCGGTTTCCTGAAAATTAAGAAATATGTAGAATGACGTGTTATGTGACATCGCTTTCCCTATGCTGATATAAACTGTTAAGTCAATGCATGATATTCACATACAGAACCATTCAATAACTGACCTAGAAAAATAGCAACCCCTTTTAGGGGTCTTCTTCCACACAACTGTTTCATCCTGTTGTGAGAGTAACTCCCAGCACAGGTTCTCAGCAAAATCACGAACAACATTCCATTTCTTCTGGTTCACTTTATTACGAGCATTGGTAAGAGGAGAAGTCCAGACAAAATATCCACCGGGTCTCAGGACTCTATCAACCTCAAGTAAGAACAAGCCATCTGCAATAAAGCAGCAAGTTCATCATCACATCACCATTCACGAAATTGAAAGAAATTGCCAAAAGGATGATAAAAGTTGCATCATGAAGTGATTTATTCACAGGAACATCACAAAAATGGAAAACACCATTTATATTTGGACAGGGTGTCCACATATTCCAGTTTTCTGTTTCTTTTTCTGCTATACAAACAGGAGGCGTGAACGGGATTCAGAGATGGAGCCGTTAAGTTATAGCTAAACAGTAACCAATGGAGAACATGAGAAGCTTTTTACCACAGTCATTGTAATTGCTTATTGATAATCCAAGTACCATTATCACCAATTGCCAATAAATTATTTCGACAAAGTCCGTGATCCAAGATATATTCTGGCATAATTGCTGAAGAAAAGCTTTTCACATACATACATAATTGTTTTACATGTAATGCAAAGCCAGTACCTTTCTGATCCCAATCAATGCCGCATCGCGCACAATGTACCATGTCATAAGAAAGAGATGGATATGGCAACTGCTTTGTGGTTAAGGAACCAATCATTGCAGGAAGGCCTCTTTCAAGCGTGAGCTGAACTTGACTACCTGAAGCCTCATAGGGTGCAATGCACATGGTTAGTAACTGCTTTGAGGAAAGATGTGCACCCAAGGTACCATATCCACATCCTATGTCTAAAATAGTTCTCACCTGCAGGGGGAAAAATGCTTCTTAATACGGGAGGAGTAATTTAAAGCTCTAGAGTAAGATGCCTCACTTGGAGATCAAGTGCACGACGAAGAAAAAGCCTTACGTTATATGAGGAAATAAAGGCAAAACTGAAAACTTGTTTATTTGCAAAAGATAATATATTTGGAGAACCCCACACATGTCCACAATCACGGCAAGTCTGAGCCTGATAGTGATCAACTACTATGGGAATTCAGTCATAAACTTCTCTCACAATTACAGAAGCGAAGGTTTATAGTGGCAGTGTGGTACACGGTATTAAATTTGTGTTCAGATTTGTTATACAAGGGAAGTAGGCTCGATTAGTGTCTACTGTAGAATCAAGGGTTTTTGGCATAATCATAATGACTTTGGGATGAAGTAAAATAATCAACGGAGCACAAACAGGGAAATTAAAAAACCTGATTAAATAATTTCTTTTAAAAAAGGCATCAACTAAAGGAGAGGACATACCCCAGCTTGCGCCAAATTAGAAGCACTTCTTAGCCCAATCATTTCAGCAATTTGATGGGAGTAGTCCTCAATGCTATCAGATGTTAGCGAATCAGAACGGAACGAGATTTGATCTTCCTCTAACATCATCATCCTGCCATTGAAAAGAAAGGTAAGTGTAACCATAAAACCCATAAATCCAACACCATGGAACACATAGTGATTTTACATTCACCTTTTAGTTAAGCTTCCTGATGACAGTACTTCTTGAGCAGTAATTCTAACATTTCCAACCCAAATGACATCTCTTCCAGTAGGCCATCTTAGCGGAAGCCGATAATTTACAGGAGAAGAAACCAAGCAATTCTGACTGAATCTTTGTTCACAGTGACGTTCATACTCATCACCATCAGATAAACCCAAAGCAGAGCTTTCTGATACATTGTAACAAGGCACAAAGTTTTCAAACTCGTCAGGACAGAAGTCCAGTTCTCTCAACTTTGCCGGTCCTTGAGAGAGTTCACCAATGGCTGTAAAATCTGAGACAAGCTGCTCTTGTAGTCTCCTATAACTATGATATATGTGGCCTCTTGATGATGTGGTGATTGAGATTGTCCACCAAAATGATCCAGTTAGTGCAAGAATTACTATGACAACTAAACTGATCCTGAGGAGAAGCAAGGTTAACTTGTGCCGACTTCTGGGACTGCCACTGCCAAATAGTTCATTTGTGAAACCGTTTTCGTTAATACCTGACTTTGAGGAAGAATTATCGGGAGAAAGCACTCGGAGAGGGAATTTTAGAGATAAGAAGTTTTGATCCGACAAGGAACGACCAGCATGGGAATCCTCCTTGTCTGTTTTGTCTTTCATTTGTGAGTCCTGAGAGTCCCAGGAACCATGATTGCTACCAGAAGACCGCCGATGCTCACCAGATACGCCCCTCTGCAGAGGCCTTGACATTTTATATCCTGGATAATTCTGTAAAGACAGTTTCCAGGATTTCAGAGGAGCTTATAAAGTAACCCCAAACACTTGGGTGAGTTTTGACTACAATAGCTACTAACAGCAACCAGTAAAACGTAACAAGTAGCTGAAAAATGCTTCCTGAAAGGCAGGGGTCCAACTGAAAAAGCTATAGTCAATGGTAATATGTAGGGGAGAGGGAGAGACTAGAAGCAATGATGCCCAGGCTGAAATCTCCATTATTATGCAGAAATCAGCTATTTCCAAAGGAGAAAGAAAAAACAGATAAGATAAATCAGTAATTGTTTTAGAGGCATTACAAACTTCAATGAAAGCTTCAATAAACATCAAGAAGAGAAAAGTATAATACAGTGAGTCAAAAATTTAGTCCACCTATCACAATCATTCACTCTAGAAATGAAGATCCAACAGGAAGTTGAGCCAAAACTTCTGAGCAAAGTGTCATATTAAGTACAGCCAAAAGGTGTATCTTGGGTTCATGAATCAGATTTGCAGGGCCCAGAAACTTGAGGATAACCCTATTTTGCTTAATACTATTTGACCAACGAATTCTTCAGTTGAAATTCACCCACCAAAGTAAAGACCCGTCAATCAGGTTTTAGGTAGAACCAGAAAATTAAAACCAAATTCTAAAAAAATCAAAAATTGAATCTGCCTCGATCAATCTGATATTAATAGCTTACAATCGAGCAACAGTAATGTCTAAGCACCAAGCAGAAACCAGAAAGAGAGAGAAGTACCTGAGAGTTGAGCCCAACAGAGAGAGAGAGAGAGAGAGAGAGCAGAAACGGAAATGGGGTACCCCAGAAAATCAGCAAGAATTAAGACGGCAAAATATTGAGAAATTGCAATGCAACTGGCAAGCTTTGTCTTGTTGAGCTCGGAGTCTGTCTCTCTATCACTCTATGGAGAAACTCTGACTTGAGAATGCGCAAAATCTGATTTCTTTAGAGGAGGAACGGAAAGAGATTTTGGGGGATGAATGAATGAAGGGCCAACTGAATCCCAATCAAGACAAAACAAAGCCTAATATACTACTGCTGCTACTAATAAGGAGAATGCCATTACTAATTAGTTGTAAGCAGTAGATGCTTTGGCAATAAATGCCATGGCATTAATAAATTAATTTCAACCTCCCCCTTTCTCTCTCTCTCTCTCTCTCTTCCCTCCCTCCCTCTACTTCTGTCCTGGTTTCTACAATGTGTGTGAAAATGAGTCCCTTTCAGACGCGTTATCCAAACGAAGTGTGAGAGAGGGAACGTGCTCGATCCGGGTACTGTAATAAATTTATCACTCTAGTTTACAAATGGAGCCCCCTGTAATTAAGTAAATAAACACAGTGCTCAGATCGAATTAAGATTAACCCAGTTGAACAACTGCTGTAGTTTCTGATTTCTAGTTCTAGAGAGAGAAAACACAGGGCTGCTGCGGCGGAGGTATTAGAATAGAAAACACCCACTTTCCCAGCAAGCAGCAAACACAAAGACTCCAGCTTTTAGCCACAGTCAACCTCTCTCTCCTCTCTCTCTCTCTCTCTCTTAATTACTGAGGGTAGAATATGAATGAAATGACTCGGGATTAGCTCTATAGTTTCAACCAAGGCAGTGGTTTTCTGCAGCTTCTCTCTCTGAATCTGCGTTTTGGGAAGGAAATGAAGACGAATTTAGCATCT
Organism: Talinum fruticosum; assembly: GCA_021018815.1. NCBI lineage: Eukaryota > Viridiplantae > Streptophyta > Magnoliopsida > Caryophyllales > Talinaceae > Talinum > Talinum fruticosum. The sequence goes on from JAITYX010000042.1 coordinate 252,051, forward strand.
AGATCTGCGAGGGAGAGGAGGAGGAGACATGAGTTAAACCTTACCGACATCCATAAGACCATAGAAGATTTATGGTTTGACACCCACAATCTCTCCCCGGATTTGCCGCTCTATTTACATTTCGTATTATTTTACTAGTAGCTTACTCAACAGTAATCACCTTTTTGAGTGTTTACGGATCACTGTTTTCTTTTACCCTTCACAAGATGCACTTTTTTTATTTAAAAAATAATTAACTTTTTCACATAAAAGATATATTTATTGATTAAAAGGCATAGAATATTTAAAATAAATATAAAATTCAAACTAATATAGATCTCAAATAACATTATAAATTGTCTTAAGAAAATTAATTGACAATATACTTATTATTGTCCTCCACTTACTCGTTGTTTCTTTATGCAGCTTTTGGAAAGGAGATATGTAAATCTAGTGTAGCTTTCTTGTTGAAAACATTTGCTATCATCATAAACTAAATTTCTGTAAGTCATAAGCATAGTGACAAGGCTCTCGGATCTAGTTAATCGAACAATAATCTTTGAGAAGAAGATACGTAAATCTAGTGTATCTTACTAATAGTAGTTGCTATACTTAGCAACCAATACATGGCATCAACACTTGAAAAGCATGGAGTATAGAGATTCTTTGAGTTTGCAATGAGCATCATGGTCGCCAAAAACACATAACAGTTGCCACCCAAGTTTGATTATAGTGGTGATTGTGTATTAGGATTGAAAACGTGGGGTAGTCGATATGCATTTCGACCCCACTTACATTGAAATCTCCCTCATTTGCCTACGTCTTTATCTAATAGTCCAACTTAAACCTAACTAAATATATAGAGGTCAAATTATACCTTAAAACTACTCTTTTTATTCAACAAACATAGGATTTTTCATTCTTTCAACTATTTAACACATTGCTGTATAATATGTGAGGTGAGGCAAGATCATCCTCACATCAAGAAGCTCACTATTATTTATATATATATATGCGTAATACAAAATGTATCATACTTACCAATGCCATTAGTAGGTTACCAAAGCCCACATCCTAAGATCAAGTTAATGTTGGCGCGGAAAGATTCTCCCTCCGAGAATTCTTAATTGGCTAGTTGTATGAAGTGGTTAATGGTGGGGTTACCATTATCCTTTTGGAGTGACGAATGCTGTAAATTAAACAATTCTTTTATGCTTCTAATTATTTCAATTATCAAACTTTTATTGTCATTGGACATGGTATAATGTTTTTATGCTCTTAATCTATCCCTCACCCAATATTAGCTCATTCAATAGCGACTTGTCTGTATAATAAGCTAATAATTAAGAACTCAATTTATCAGCTAAAAAAAAAAAAACAAATGTACTGCTTCCATCTTCATAGGACACCGATGTAGGTGAGATTCTTATATAGGTCATTCATTGCTGACAATTTTTAGAAAGTTTACGAATTGAGGCCACTAATTACGTACTTTGATTAGGTTAATCTATGGATACAGGTTGCTTGGTCTTCTGATAGCTAGTGGGTGAGTAAGTTTTGGGGTTTTTGAAGACATGCATGGACGGACATACGATCCCGAGTACAATGATGGCACATGGCGGAAATGGAAACGTAGACACTTTATAATGAATGATGAGGGAGAATGAGATCCATCTTTTATTTTGCATACGTACTAATTACTTTTTTTTTTTACGAGTACATGTATCATGTTATTCATGTATGGACTGCAACTGCCGGCCAAACTATAGCTAGTGAGAGTAGTGATCCATCATTTTTCATTTAAAGCTCTTACTGTTGTGTTGCCCATGCATCAGTTCGCATGTTGAATAATTGCAACATCTGCCCAGGCCTCCAAAAACCCTCTCATCTAATATATCTCTTCATTCCTTTCGCCACCACTCCACTTTTTTCATACATAACACTCACACCAATTATTGCATTGTTAAACTAAGTTTCCATCTTGAGTTTTCAAATAAAAATTATAAATTGCAGCATTTGTCATATTATCCTACTACTATAGTAACTATCTTTTATTACAATTTAAAAGATTTTTTACTATGATTATAAGATATCGTATATATTTAAATAATATACTGCTGAATTATATATCAATATTTAATAAATTATTAGACGAAAAAAATAAAAAATATTATAACTTATAAAACTATCTTATCGAGTGATCCAAACCTAGAATGAATTTTCACTGTTTAAGTTGTCCGTTAAATTTGCTTGATGTCATATAAGCGTGCTGCGTGTATGTGAGGAAAAATAGGGCATGGCCCAAGCATGTGAGGACAGGAAGGGGGGCTCCACAGTTGCCGCGTACGGGTGTCGGTGACCCACCAGCTGACGTGTCAATTTTTCAGTTCGTCACAATTTTTCTTGTTTCCACCGCACCATTCATATTCCTTTTTCCGCTCCACCTTCCTCCTTCGCTAATTTAAGCTCGATGTCTTTTTTCCTTTTTTTTTTTGTGTGTTTATTTGACGAATCAAAATGAAAAATTAATTCACTAAAAAGTATGGAAAGTCAATACTTATGTTATAGATTTGATAAAATAATAAATTTAGAAAAAAGGATCAAAAATTTAAAAAAAAAGTCCCTTATTATTATCCTCCAAAGACAACAATTAGCAAAAATTTTTTGTTTTTTTATTACAGTTTGCAGTAGTTTTGCACTACTACTGCCTTTTATAATGCCTTGGGAATTCCAAATAGTTCACTGGGTAATTTATTATATGTTAGGAAAAAGTGATATTAGAATTTTTAAACGATTATTTCATGTTATTCTTGATAAAAATTGAATTAAAAAAGAGGCCAAAAATTCATATGGAAAAAAGGTACCTTACACTACAAGGTTGACCAACTAAAAACTTAGAGAAGATACTTGCCCTTATTTATTTATTAAAAGAAAAAAATAAATAGTCAATATTCCTAACATGGGATGCTTCAAATTTGTTGGATGAAATTTTCTATAAGTGTGTTATTTGCTTTTTTTTTTTTTTAAATGGCAAACGGGTAAGGAATATGTTATTTAAAATCAACTAATGATAAACAATAATCCTCCACAATCAAATCGAAGTTACCATTTTTGGATGACCAATCCAATCAAATCCTAATAAAAAAAATCATACAATTGGTGATATGCTAATTTATATGCTACCTTATTAATGATACCAATATTGAGAAAACTTGAGCAGCATAAGTGTTAGTATTAGGCATTATTGTTAACAAAAATTAGGGTACAGCGCAAAAGGGAAAGTGGGAATCCATTATGATTGTGCGAAGACAAGAATCATCCAACCACCTAATTCCACTTCCATTATATATGCCGCTACATCGTTGTTTTTTGACTTTGATACCAATCCAAGACAAAAACACTCACAACTAGACTAGGAATGAGAGACCCCCTTAACTCCAAAAATCCTCCATCTCTATACTTTGACTATTAGAATAACTACATTTATCGTATGTGTGTTTCGGCCAACCATTTTTGTCTTCAATAGCCACCGACCTATTCTTACTTGGTCTCGAGTGAGAGGAGAGTAATGGAGTACATTTTGATTTTTCATCCATTATAATATATATAAGTACGAGATAAATATATCTTAGCACTAATTAAAGTCAACTAGTTAGACTGAAAGTTATGATTTAGCAGACTATATACATGTATAGCTTATGAACCACATGATCGAGTTTGTGTTCTATCAGTTAATTATGCCCATTCTCTCTTATATATATATATATATATATATATAGTGAATGATCATGTGCGCTTGAATGAATCTTTTTTACATTTTATGTTGACTAGCTTCTACTATATTGTTATTGATTTCGGTTTATAAAATTTAATTTTAATGAATCTGTCACAATTATCTATGTGGACGATGTAATAATGTGTAGGGACAAGACATATTTTTAATGAGTGTGCTAAGTTTTAAGTTATAACTAGAATAAGTTGATAATTATGATCATATATTTTTAGCTCTAGTAGAAGATAATTTGTATAATTAAAGTAGGATATGTTTTTTTGGCGTAGAATATTTGTTATCTCGAGCCAAGATTCGGCACGTAGAAGTTGAAGATCCAAAAGTCAAGAGAATAATTTTTGTAGTGAATGGATGAATTAATTAATCGGCAGCATTAAAGAGCTAATTCTAACATAACCCATGCAGATGCTCTTACGTATGATCGTAGCCATCACCGGAATCCAATAACCAAATCGTCAAAGCAACCATGCCATTATCATACGTACTCGTATTTCATTTTCTACTCTCTTTTGGTTAGAAAAGAGAATCTCCTTTTCCTTGTGTAGTGTGCTGCGAGTGTGAACAGGAGAAATCATATTTTTAATGGTTGAGAAAGTCCAGTCCATGTCCACCACTACTGGATATGCACGATGTAATCAATATTTAAACACTTAGTCAACTCTTAAGTGGATCCTTAATTTAACCTCTATTTAATTTGACTTGTAAATTTAAATATTCAACAACCTATAAATTTGTAGATTTGTTTAAGAAAAGATTGTTAAGCAGTCAAGGTTGGAGTGAGTGAGTGAAGCAAATCGAAGCCAATTTCCACTTGTATATAGTTTCAGATTTGCTGCCCCCGCAATTTCAATATTGAAACGGATGGAAATGTGTGGCTATATTGGGATAAAGCATACCCAAGCATTAATCATGGATATTTTTGGCATGCAAAAATTGAGATGCACATTAGTGTAACCAATGAAACATCAATTGATGTAACGTTCGAGGGGAAAAACAAAACAGGTAGGAACGTCATTTATTAATTGATATGTATGGCATTGTAGAACCGTAACTCACTTATGTATAAATTTTAGGGGGCAACTTTACTTTTTATATGGGCACAAGTTGTTGAATGTTAAGATGACCTGCACTTATTTATTTAAAATAAAATATTATCAAATTTTTTAAAAATACTATATAAAACTTTAATTTAATTAAAATACTAAATACTATATCAAGGAATAGAGCTTAAATATTGGATAGCAAAAGTCACTAAAGTGGTGAAACGGAACCCAAAAGGCAGGAAGATCGATATACCCAAACCCAAGTGCAGTTAAAATTAGCGAGTGGTGGAGCGGGACAAAGGGGGTCCGGCTCATAACTCGAATTCTCTTGTGTTGAGGGAGGCATTTGATTCATTCCCCTGCCTTGATTATCATATCCATAATTCGTCCAACAAGCAGAGGCATAGTTGTCCCACTCTCCCTCTGCAACCCCGTGACCCATTTACCACTTACCCACTACACCAATCAATAAATAGCCGCTTCTCTACTATCAAATCATGTAATGTTCTATGCATTCATTCCCCTTACATTCATTTCAATATTGATATAATAACGTTTCATTTAATTTTAACTTACATTTTTACCATTTTTTACAACTTTACTTACAAACTTCTTATATTTGAATAGAACAAGATCACCTCTAAAATATGTGTTTATTAAAACTAGCCTTTTTTTTTTAATTATTTATCACGACCATAATTTAAAGATGAGGTTACTATGTTATATGTGAATATCCTCAAGTTTTATTGATTAATTACTAATATATAGAAGTAGTTTGAACATTTGTCTGAAATATAAAATTACATCATCCTTTAAAGTTTTTTTTAGTTTTTATGAATATTGTAATTATAATTCTTTAAAAGGACGGATTGGAAATATTATTATAACAAAGATGTAGTACACTGCGGACAAAGCATGAACAAGAGACGTTCGATATGAATATCCTATAGAGTTGTAGGGTTAAGTCACATGAAGTGAGAGAGTTGGAGATGGACAAGAAGACTAGCATAGTAGGGCCAAGCTAAAGAGATAGAAACGAGAGAAGAGGAGGAGGAGGAGGTTGGGTTCAAGTCTTGTCAAAACTTAAACTTACAGTTGATTAGTTAGTAGTGCCAAGATATCCAATTACAGATTGCCATTACGATGATGGTGATGTTCCTATAACTCAATCATGAGAGCATGGACCATTTACTTACACAGATGCTCCTCCTCCACCTCACTCCTGTCCAGATTTAAGCAACAGTAAATGGCAAGGACTGCCAGTATATCAGTAGTATATGAAGCCTATTTCAATTACTATAACCAGCAATTCTTTCATATTGAATTGGTATCTCATCTATACACTTTTTGCACTCTATTGTAACTTACATGGGAATGCAATTTAACTCTTTTTTGGAAATTCAATCATCTATCAGTGTAAACTTCTTCATTCTGCCCAACCACACTTGTACTTCAAGTTATTAATTCAATCAATATCCTATTAACTTACTGCTGTCGTTGACAATGCAAATGTCATTCTTGTTCACAGTTAACATTAACACTGAAACCATTTGTCAGTTATGAGTATCAATCACCTTCACAAGTGTGTGTAACCCCCTGCTATCAATCAACTGCAGTTTGTTGGGCAGAAATCTGGTGGTGGATCCATTCAAAAATCAAGGTGCGGCATGTTTGAATTACACGGACTCGCATGTATTTGTTGGAACTTTAATTGGTGCGTTAGCAATACCAATCTCCTGCTTTTAGGCCCAAATAGCTATAGCCTGCGGTGGGAGCCCAACCCAGCTCATTTGTCAATAGGATTAATGTCAGGATATCAGAGGCCCATAAGGATGCAGGGTTTCTGACAATGGAAAAGACTAGGGCTCCTAAGGGTCGGGAGCCCAATATGAGGGTAGGCAGCCCAATATAATAATGGAATTGTCCATCGTCAGCTTGAGAAGAGATATATATATATATATATATATATATATATATATAGAGAGAGAGAGAGAGAGAGAGAGAGAGAGAGAGAGAGAGAGAGGGGGGCATTCAATTCAGTGAGCTGGGGGACAGCTCTGAAAGCCTCTTAAAAAATGCATGTTGATTATTGAGTATATTGTTGATGATTAATAGTAGATTATAGGGTTTGATGGAAGAAGAAATGTTGAGAAAGAAATGTAGATTTTGAACTGGCAGAGGGAGAAGAAGCCCCTTTCTCTTGATTCCCCGTGCGTCAGTATCTGTCTTTGAGACTGGTATGAGCTGGATTTATTTCTTTGCTGTTTCTTTCCCACATCCACTAATCTTCCCTTTCTTCTCTCTACCCAGTCCGACCATAATAATAATAAATAATAATATTCGTTCCCTTTTTGATTTAATAATTAATGATAGCGTCAGCAGCTAACCTTGGCTGGGCCTGGCTGACAATAACATGACCCACGCAGTTTTCATTTTCAGCCTTCTTCTTCTTCTTCTTCTTCTTCTTCTTCTTCTTCTTCTTCTTCTTCTTCTTCATCATCATCATCATCAGATCAGAATCTTTCAAATCATAATTAATACTTCATCACAACTGAAGTCTGAAAACTAACTTATAATGGCCTTCCATGAATCAAAGTTTTAAAATATACACTACCTACAATGATGCTGTAGCTTAGCTAGCTATGTTTTAGAATAATGCTGGTTTTTTCTTTTTTAATTTTGGATTGTCATTGACCCATTAGCAACCCAGCTCAGCTAGGGATCAAACTTGTCCATATTATATTCTAAGACGTGTGCACACAACAAAAACTTTGGGACCTTCTTCATATATGTATTATTATAACAAAAAGAAATGAAAAAAATTATAATAAAGCCTCCTAATGATATATATATCTATGTATGTATGCTGTGTTTGGTGGGAATAATTAAAGAATTAATAGAAATAGGAAATCCAAGTGAAAATGTAGATTATGGTAGTTTAGTTTGTTTTTCTAGTGCTTGGCGGCTTATGATTAGTAAGGGCCTAAGGGAACATGCCACCATGTGAAAACTGGACTTGGACTGGACCCAAGCCACGCCACTTAGCATTTCATATCATAGAATTTGGGCAATGAATAAACCATTCCAGGGGGCTAGCTAATAGCTATGCTAAGGGGCAAAAAGGAAATAGTTACTGCTTCTACACTTGTATGGTGTGTAATAAATATATTCTTTTATTTATTTATTTAGGCTGTTAATACAAATATTGATTTCAGGTATAAAGTGTCTTATTTTGGTATAAGTTGATATATGCTATAATTTAAGACCACCAAACCATGTGTTCAACTAGTTGATTGTCAATATTAAACTCGAGTTATGCAAATAGATAAAAATGATACTTTACTAGTTTCAATTTAGGATCAATCTTACCATCAAAATGATACTAGCTATAATAATCTTATAGTATTTAATAATATTTTTAAACTCAGTCAAGGCTTTTTTTGGGGGGCTTAAAGTCAAACATGCCTATTATTTCTGATTTGGTAAGAGTAATGAATAAAATTGGGCAAAAAGGCTGTGATAGATGACGGCGTCAATCAGCGTAGTCAAGCAGCTGTCAATTTTAATCTCGCCTCCCCGCTACAAAAACAGAAAGAAATTCTTGTTTACAAAATCCTCTCCCCCTTCTTTCATCTCTCTCTCTCTCTTAGACGACAGTTAATTAGAGTTTGTAGCTGTCGCCTCCTCCTCTTCTTCTTCTCTCTCACTTGTCTCTCTCCCTCCCTCCCTCCCTCATCCTAGTCGTCTTCCTATCTTGTCGATCATTGAAGCTGAAGCTGAATTGACGAGTCACTCAGATTATGAGGGGCACGACCCTTGAAATTGAAGGCCGGGCAGCGAAATTGAATTGAATTTGGTCATCCATGATATGCATATGCAAGTAGAGGATGATACATACATAGATATACAATCAGGAAGATTGATTGGCGAATTAAGAAAGAAAGAATTGAGTGGTCGGGTCATCCGTGTATTATTGATTTGATCACGACTACATACATATACACAGGTGAGGTGATAATAATAGGATATATCATAGTAGTAAATGGCAAATTACCCGGAGGCGGCTGGGATGGGGCGGCATGAATACAGATCGCCGTTCGGGGACACGACATACACGAAGGTGTTCGTGGGAGGGCTGGCATGGGAGACGCCCACGGAGAAGATGCGGTCTTATTTCGAGCAGTTTGGGGACATCCTTGAAGCGGTCATCATCTCGGATAAGCATACTGGCAAGTCCAAAGGCTATGGCTTTGTAAGTCCCTGGCCTCTTTGAATTGTTTCTCTGGGCTGGCTTGTCCCTCTTTAATTCATGTGGGGAGTACTACAGGTAACGTTCAGGGATCCGGCGGCGGCGTCAAGGGCTTGCGAAAATCCAAATCCATTCATCGATGGACGGAAGGCCAACTGTAACATTGCCTCCTTTGGGCGCCCTAGGCCTTCCCCACCAAGATCAGGCCAGTCTCCTTCCTACCCACTCCTTTTTCTATTCTATTCAATTCTCGTTTGCTTTGAATTCAAATCACTCAGTCAGTCACACAATCAAACTTTATTTTGAATGACCCCAAATGAATCATTCATCCTTGCCAACAAAGTTGATATAATTTTAATTGCATTCCCTAGCCTGGCCCCTATTACCTTTACTGTCATTAATTTACCTTAATTATTATTATATAGTATCTAATGAAAATATGAAGGTTTTGTATGAAATCATATTATTATTTAATATTATAATTTGTGTAGTGAACATGTATAATAATGGTTACAGGTAGGAACACACGGGGAATAGCACAACAAGCCCATTCCTCTTCAGCGTCATCGTCGTATAGTGGAATGCCAACTCCACAACAAAGCGCATTGCCCCCTCCATTTTACTATCATCCTTACGGGTCAGTCCCATTTTCACCTCTACTTTCATATTCTATTCACTTCACGCTCCTCAGCCTGCACCAACATAAGCTCAAATACCCCAAATATATACACAACACCATTATAATTCCCTTTTTTTCGATGGAAAGACAACATAATTCATTTAGAAATGACGCATCATAATAATAATTAGGATAAAAGCCCCAGTGATCATTGTTCAACCATGGTTTGGTTTGATAATGATACTAATTAAGGATAGGATTAGGAGTTGTTGGGGTGTAAAGAACCAGACTGCTATTGGGTAATAAGGACGCCCTGTACAACCTCATTCCCGTATATCGCTTTATTTATTTCCTTTTTGTCCCACACTATTGTTTCACTCCCTAGCCTCTCAATGGATCACCTTTCTTTCCCCTTGTGTTGTAAAAAAGCGGCCCACATTGGATCTCTTGTGCATACTATCTAATGGACTGTCAACGAACGTGGGTAGGGAGGAGCGCAGATTTCTACACTAGGTTAGACTCTATGGGGGCTATGCTTGGAAGTTAACATGGCTCATTAGGTTACGAGACTATATATCGGCTAGGAAGTCTGTCAACTTTCCGATGAATTTTTCTAAACAAGGAGAATTTGTGCATCCTATCACTCAATTAGGTCACTAGAAATACTAAAACCCTTAGGGAGACCGGCCGGTGGTCATTTTAGATGATCATAGCTCTCTCATTATTAGCTTATATAAATCATTATTTCTATGGCTGGTGATCGAATTGTAACCTTCTAAGGCATTACTTTGATATTTGAATCAGAAATAACAAATAAATCTCTTATATGTAGGTCAACTTTGAGAAAGCCAAATAAAATGAAATGATATAGTCAAGCAGCAGAACAGGAGCTACATAGGCTAGAGTAATGAGTCGACTGTCACCAATTACAGGTAAAATTGAATCGATTTGAGAATGTATTAAGGGGATAACTCTAGCTGGTCCATGCACATAGAAGTAAGTCTGAAAATGGAGAAGCTAGATATTTAGTCCATGCTTCCTCTCATGATCCGCACGTCTTTCTCGAGTGTACTCTTTAATTTAATATTGATTCATACCAAGCACATTTATATAGCTTAGTGTAGGCAGTATATATGGCCAACCTGACCTGACATAGACGTGTTATGATAGTGTAAATTTAAGAGATTTGGAGGGGGCGGGGGTGGGAGAGAGAGGGAGGAGGGGGAGGAAGGGTTGGGGGGCTGCTATTGTTCCCAAATAGAAACATCTCACTGCAACTCCTCAATGCAAATGCAATGCATAGTGGTCCTCCTCCGTCTGTACTGCCGAAGAATGTCTGATCACTACATGTGGCTACTCTATACACATTTATCGCATACTGGGGTGTATATATGCAAGTCCTTAATATGAACAATGAAAATCAAAAGAGTACCACCTAATTCTTCAACCATTGAGCTCACCAAAAATAACTGCAGGTGAAGGATAAGCCAATTAAAATTAGCTAATAACATGATCGTATGATTTAATGTTGCATGTGTGATTTTTATTTATATTAACTAAAGGCATATGTACCCTTTGAAGATGGGTGTTGATCCGTGGACCTGATATTCACGGACAAAATTTAAAATTTAATAAAATTAAAAAGCACATAAATTTTCCAACGAAAAATGCACCCATAAAAGTTAATTGATTCATACAAAACTTTAGGGAATTTGAAGGAGGAAAACTGTTGAATATTAGGCTGACTGAATCGGCCAATTGTATTTAAAACACAAATAGTTCTCCAGATGTCTTTTTGTATGTGTTCAATGACTACAAAATGTGAAGTTTATGTATAGTCATTTTGTATATATTAGAAGTAACTTTATCTTGTTTTCTTGTATAAATAAATATACTCTTCTTTGTACTGAAAATCCTATGTCAAACTTTGAAAGACTAAAAACTGAATTATAATTTTTACTGTATTTTTCTCTCTCAAAGATTATAAGAGCATGCATGCAGTACGTAGATCTAGCTATCATGTGAACCTGGTATCCACGGTTTTCCCCAGAAAAATACGTCGAGGTTGATAAGTAATCACGCATATTCTCGATTTTTTCCCTCGCCTTTTCGCTAAGAAAAGGTACATGCAATTATATTGATTTCGTCTTTATTAATTTTTCGTGAGGAATTAAGATATACACTCAATTGTTGGATCAAAAAAGAAAAAGATATACACTCAATTCAATTATTAACAAACTCAATGTGCTCAATATATATATATATATATTCATATTGATGACTAATACATATAGCCCTTACTTTGTGTTTGGTGCAGGTATCCCCCTTATACAGCCTATGCTTACCAAGTAAGCCTTAGTTTTCCTTCACATCTTCTAGTTAATCAGTCTTCGTCCTACTAATTTCTAAGCTAAGTTTTTGATGTTAATGTGGGCTAATTAATTTTCTTAAGCATACAGTAGAGTAGTTCCAACTATATGTGTATATGGTGTATCAATAAGGTCTTAAATAGTTGATTAAGGTTTAATAAATATCGTAGGAGAGTATTGGGTTATGATGTTCAATTCTATACCCCCCCAAAAAAAAAGAAAGAAATAAAGAAAAGAAGCAAGTTGTTTTGATAAATTTTGAAAATGTAAAATTGGGAGCATGTGTTGCCCGACAAGGCTCGCAGGGAAAGGTCCCAAAAGAAGCACATACTAGGCAGAAATAGTATATGATTGGAGGGCAGGACAAATCCCTCTTTTGAAGAGATATATGTGTACCAAGTGAAAGTGATAGGAGACCAATGCCAGCTATGGATATGATGATGATGCATGCCTTTACATTACATAATATATATTGGTCACTATCTATGACTATTAATATTATGCTTGGAGTTGTAGATTCTGAGATATATATATGATCATCAACATGCATGTCTGGATCAATAGCAGCTGGATCCATCTATAGGAAGCCAGTGAAACTCTTTAATAGTGTTTACTTCTTGTTCATGGTTGAAATTAATTAAATGGTCCGATTTTAACTCAGATCCTGAAATTGCTCAACAATTGCTGAAACTGAATTGAATCACTAACATTACTGTGTGGAATGGCAGGGGGCATACAACCCTCAAGTAGAGCAATCACAGTACTATGCAGCAGCAGCAGCTCAATTGTATGGAGTTGGGTCATCGCCCTCTTCGTCTTCCCCTTTGGGATTGGGATTGGGAATGGGAATTGGGTCTTCTCCTTATTATTATGGATATCCAACAACAGTAGCAGCAGCAGGGTTTCCATCTTCAAGCCTTCCAGTCACAGTCCCTGCTCATCGAATGACGGGTCCCTCCTACTTTTACTACCCTACGCAGATGGACGCCCCACTCTCACCTTATCAAAATCCTACCCCACCTGCGTCAGCCTCCGCTCCGTCTCTTCCTGAGCCCTCCACCACCAGTACTACCAAGCATCCCTCTTCCTCTTCTAAAGGTATATGTAAATATGTGCACCTTTTTATTCCTTCTTCCTATACGTTACTCTTAAAATTTCTTACTATGATGCCATTAGTTAAGAAATTTGAAGACAGTTATCTGAATTGCTATCTGTAGATGGATCTAGTGGTCACAGGTTCTTTACCCTCTTCTTTTTCTCTTTCTCTCTACAGTCATCCCCTCCTCAGTCCTCACCACCAATCAAAATCTAATTGACTGACTAGGTGGGGGTGGTGGGACCATTTGACAACCCCCGGGTGATGTTGACACACATATCTCACTTTTGGTAACTTGGATTAGAACCCCATGAATTGATGCTGGCCCACAACAGCTCTTGATAAGAAGAAGGTTTAACCAAAAATATTAAAAGAAAAAAATCAATACATGTATGGTTCCAGTTTCTCATTAGTCATAATGATAACTTTATGGCACTTCTGTAATTTTTTTTTAAAAAAAAAAAGAAAGAAAGAAAAAACAAAAAACTATTGCAAATAATGCTAGTATATATGTACATTTGCAATTTGTGTACGCAGATGGGCCCACACCTGGTGTCTGCTTTAATTTATATGCTGCCTGACTGACATTCCTGCTTAGCTAAATGTCTATCTATGGTGAAGGTTGGCTGGGCTGCATTCACCTTTGGGGTCCAGTGGGGAGTGAAACTGTAAAACTCGTCTACATTCAGCCATATTCCGAAACCATTTATGACACTGTGGTTTTGCATGCTTTTACCTTACGTTAATGATGGTCCCATCCAGCATCCCATACCAGAAAACCTAAGCCCACTTTTCTAATCTTCATTTTCATTCATCAAAACAAGAGAGAGTAAGTCAGCTCATATTTATTCATCCAGTTACCTGCTTGAACTTAGTCACTTGATTCATAAATTCCTTAGAGAGGGTCTGAATCTCAAGGGTAGCTCGCATATAGCTACTGTTGTTGATTTAGACAAATTAAAGTCATGCTGTATCAATCACGCACTGGAACATAACATATAATAGTTATCTGAATCTCTCTCTTGTGTGAAGCTTTAATCATCCAAGTATATGTAATGGGGATGTCATGATAACAAATGTTAGTGTTTTCGCCAACAGGAGATGAAGCAGAGGCTCCACAAAGCACCTCCACTATAGAAACAGACACTCTGGACATCCCTACTCAGGCTCCAACCACTTGACCATCATTTTTTCTCTTTACATTATTTGTATAAAATCTGTTAACCCTATTTATTTTCCTAAACTCAACCCGAAATAAAAACGGGGACCAACAGTATTTAATTTTTCCGGGTCAAAATCTGTCGACAATGGAGTAGCTGACTGATGGATGGAGGCTGTAAAAGAGAGAGGGATTAGACGCAATGCAATATATAAGGGCAAGTTGTTGGCAGCTATGGCCTAATCAATCACTTTCCATTCTGCAAATCAAAACACTCAATTCTTCACTTATCATGTATTTTTTGTGAATTACTCTTTTCTTTTCCTTTTTGTTTAAATCTACCCTGTTGTTCATATATCATTCAAGCACAAAAAGCTTTCATCTTTGACTAATTACTAATATATGAAGGAACAGATGATCCTTTAGTCTGAATAAGAACCTGTTGTGTATTTATTTATTCAGTCAGAGCAAGTATTGCATGCAGTAGGTACTTGATTCGATCCCAGCAGATGATTGCAAAAATGTATCAGTGGTCGTATTTTCATAATTTCAGTTTAGAATATAGATGAATTATACATATTGAATGGTGGTAGTAATTTGATGCGTGTGTTAGCATAAGCTGCAGTTGCTTGTGGATTCATCAATAACGAATTTACTTGATGCGTCTAACTAAATAATGGATTAATTTCTTGTATTGGACGTAAATAAGGTCGTTGGATCCACAATAGGAAGAATTGGATTCAAAGTAATCAATAATTGTATCATCGCAAATTGGCTAATCCTTCCTGAGCTCATATCAAGTCCTCTCCTTTTCCCTCACCAACTCTTACTAGGTGTGGTGTACTTCACCCCCTTTATATTGCTACCCATAAATCAAGCTTTCTGTAGTGAATTTTTTCCATAACTAAGCCCCCTTTTGGGCCACCCTAAATTAAGGCACTTCACTTTCGAATCTAATCCCAGAAAACACAACACACAGAAGAGATTAAAAGTACCACCCCTCAAAAAGATATACATGATAAAAATTCCACCCCAAAAGGCTGTTTTCTTCAACGACATTCATACTCTATAGCTACCCACCTAATCCTAATGTGGTTGCCACCTTAAAATGGTTCACAAAATTTATTTTACCGTTGCGGCGTTTTGATTGAATAATAACTGAAAAGCTTTCTTATATAAGCAACACCTACGGATCTATAAATCATATCCTGGTGCCATAGACATATAGCATAGGACTAATTAGTAGCTTCCACTTAATAGAAAAATCAAAATGAAGCCCGTTACATGTAGTAGTACTTCTGGTTCCTTATTAGGTCCATGCACTACTTCTTGCAGTTTTAGTAGCCAAGATAATGAAAAACGTATCGAGCCACTGAAACTGTTCCCTGACAAAGCGGAGAGTTGCCTGGCTGACAATTCAAACAGGCTGAGGAAGACTGCAAGTGATGAAGATGACAGTGGTGGTGATGTTACCGTGGCTTTGCATATTGGGTTACCAGAGCATAGTAGTTTGGCAAATGAAAATTTGGAGGATCGTCATAATCAGATTCAGGAGTCTAAGCAGTACTGGATACCGAGTGCTGTTCAGATCCTGGTTGGTTTCACCCATTTCTCTTGCCATCTTTGCAATAAGACCTTCAATCGCTACAATAATCTCCAGGTACGTACTGCTAATGTTTTCTAGCTTCTTTCCGTTGCTTAAGTTGGTGCACGCATTTATCAAGGCTCTAAAAGCCCAAATATAGGACTTTTCCTCATAGGATCATGGCCCATACATTACCAAGTACCGTTTGATTATGTTTTTAGTTTAATTTTGGTTTTGGTCGGGTCCAGATGCATATGTGGGGGCACGGATCGCAGTACAGGAAAGGGCCAGACTCGTTAAAAGGGACACAGCCAAGAGCCATACTGAGCGTGCCATGTTACTGCTGCGAGGAAGGGTGCAAGAACAACATAAACCACCCAAAGGCGAAGCCACTCAAGGACTTTCGGACCCTGCAGACCCACTACAAGCGCAAGCATGGCCTCAAGCCCTTCACATGCCGGAAGTGTGGCAAGTCCCTTGCAGTCAAGGGTGACTGGCGCACCCATGAGAAGAACTGCGGCAAGCGTTGGCTGTGCCTCTGTGGCTCTGACTTCAAGCACAAGCGATCTCTCAAAGACCACATTCGAGCCTTTGGCTCTGGCCATGCCCCCTTTCCCCCTTTCCTTTGATTTAATTGAGTTTATGCCAACATATTCTGCTCTTCTTTGATTCAGATCGAATCTTGATTACCATCATTGTGTTAATAACTATTTAAACTATCCTCAAATGCAGCTCTGTTGAAGGTAATGGTTTACTTGGTACTGTAAAACAATGTGTGCCGGCCTTCAACTAATACAGTGAGAAATTATAATTCTAAAACTACCAAAAATACAAGTAATACCCCTGCTTATTTTAGGAGAAATGGATAGAGAGTTGCATTACATGTAATGAATATAACATTCATAACTTGATCAAGTTAATTAAAATCCAGACATTATTCCTAGTTTG
Source organism: Talinum fruticosum (assembly GCA_021018815.1). Classification (NCBI taxonomy): domain Eukaryota; kingdom Viridiplantae; phylum Streptophyta; class Magnoliopsida; order Caryophyllales; family Talinaceae; genus Talinum; species Talinum fruticosum. Next base: position 268,888 of record JAITYX010000042.1, read on the forward strand.
CTTTTTTCAACCAACTTTATTTCCTGGAAACAGCACACTCCACACCCAAAGATACAATGCCAAAACTAGTTCTTAAAAAACTATCACTTATTATATAATCGATCCACTCTTTCACTTTTTTTATAAAAAGATGGAGCCACTCTGTCCATTATTACACAACAGCAGCAGATGATCAAGCATGGCGATATGATCCATTTCTTTTTATTAATTGTCATGTTGTTTCAGCGGAAGAAGCACTTCGCTGATCAGTTTCTCAAAATTGACATATGATGTGCCATCTGGACATGATGCGGCTTCTTCAGCTAACTTCTTCCACTTCCTCGCATTTCTTCTCATTTCTCTGCCCTTTTCTTCCTCCATAAGTTCCCTTACCTGCCTCTCGACCTCCTCCCTTCTAACATTGTTGTCTATTTCCATGCCGATTCCCCATTTCTCAGCAATGTACCAGCAGTTGGTTTGCTGCTCTGCAAAGAAAGGCCAACAGAGAATAGGCACCCCACTGCATACGGTGTCCAGTATTGAATTCCACCCACAGTGCGTTAAAAACGCACCAATTGAAGGGTGGTCCAGCACTTTTCCTGATCACACCAGGCTGCTAATAGCCCTCTCTCTTTGTCATAGCCAAAAACTCTGGTGGTATAACCGCCGAGTCTCCTGAGACAATATCAGGTCTGACTATCCACAAGAAAGGATGGTTACTATTTGCGAGCCCCCAAGCAAATTCAATAAGATTTTCATTTGTCATTGTTGTGATGCTTCCATAACTCACATAAACTACAGATCCCGGCTCCTTGGAATCTAGCCACTGGAGGCACTGTGAGTCCTCCTTCCAGAGGTTGGATCCTAAGGACACAACACCGCTATCTTCTGGAATGTATTTTAGCAGCAATTGAAAGGGTCCAACATTGTACATAGGACCAACTACTAGTTTGGAAATATCCTCAAGGACATCATGTTCAAATGCATCAAAAGAGTTGAAAATAATAGGTGCACAAGATTGAGCAGCTTTCTCAACCGAGAACATCAAGAAATTAAACATAAAGTCATCTCTATTTGTGGTTCTGATGAAGCTTGGTATGTATTTCAACTGCATACCTTTCATACTTGGCACCCAATCTACGACCTTATCTAAGGAGCCGTCTGTTTGGAATTTTGAATCTGCTCAAAAATAAACAAGGTTAGCATGCATATACTATTAGCTAGGATCGCTTTTCGAACATGACAAATGAGGTGATGATTAGGGCTTATTATGAACTACCTTTGAAGGGAAAAATGGCCTTGTCAAGGAGAGGACGATACTGGGAATAACCAAGAAAGCCACAAGCACTAGCAGTCCAGAGGAGAACGAGGGGAATGCCTCCGAGCTGTTCCGCAGCGTCATGGGTGAATGGCATGACACAATCGGAGAGGATGAAGGTAACCGGGGGTGAGCCGGAGCCAGATGAGGCATTGCTGTTGAGCCTAAGGAGGAGTTCCTTGAAGGGCTGGAGGAAGTAGTTCATAACAGCGTGGGAGAGGGTGGGAATGTCTTGGGTGGCATCAGATTCAGACGGCGGCAGGCCATCAGGGATGGCTTCAAAGCGGAACGAGGGGAGCCCATCGAGGGAGTCGGGGCCCCTCGACCGCAATAGACGCCCTTGGTTGTACTCTGTGTTAACAAAAGTTATGTGGAAGCCTTGCGAATGGAGGAGCTTTGCCAGCTTTAGCATTGGGCGGACGTGCCCTTGGGCCGGGTACGGCACGCACACTGCGTGTGGCTTGTTACTGATCATCTCCTCCGACAACCGCCCCATTTATCTTTTCCCTCTGCTTTTCTCTCTCTTTCTCTGCTCCTGAGATCAAGCGAAGCAGCTCCAGATATATAGGAGTCCAACTCTTGCTCTAGCTCGCTTGATTCAAATTCAAATGCTACTGTCACTGCTTAGTTTTCTATTCTAGAAAAATAATTACTTTCGACGTACGAATATTATAATTAAAGTAAAGTATTTTGCTGTAGTTTATAATACTGTTTTCAACCTCCATGTGACCGTCTTAAGGATTTCGCATCTCCAAATGAGGTAGATCGCTGATCCATACCCTTAGTTGCGTATCACCAGTTAAGCGTTGGATGATTTCTTTAATAACTTAGCTTGTAGATTTCCACCCACATTTTCTCCTCCCTTTGCATCCATCACTCTTTTAAAGGTTAGAAAGACTAACAATTAATTGGGTTTGTTGTTTTCTAGCAAACTTCACATGCTCGCACTACATCCCATGCAGCCACACTTTCATTAGGTATTATAATATCTTTTGTCATAAGAGCTCTCCATTTTAATATGAAAGAAATCTCACTTATATTAGTTTTATGTATTAGTTATTAGAGGTAATAAATAATTAAATTGTCGAACTAGATAAACTATATGTAAATAGTTTATGAAAAATAATATACTCTTATTAAATATAGATATTTTTTACGTAAATAACACGAAATGTAAAAATATAAATTACATTTATTTCCGGAGAAATCTGAGTTGATGAAGTGGATGATGATTCGGAGAGAGGAAGGATTTACTCGCTACGGTTTCGAGGACGTGGCACGAGCGATCCGATGCCGAGCGATGACTCGCTCGAACTCGCAAAAGGCGAAGCCCCGGTGGTGGATCCCGGGAACGCCCTCCGACGCTCAAGTTAGTATCCGATTTGATTGAAAGGATCGAGGAGATCTTCCTCGATATGCACGAGGGATTCCTTGGGAGACGAGAAGATTTCCAAAGATGGAAGTTATCGGGGATGAATGTGTGCTGATGAACACCGATGAATGTTATGAATGAGAATTGAGAGTTTAGAAGCTTGAGCAATTATGGGATTGAGGAAAGATGGGTATTTATAGGAGATTTTAAAGGGGTAAAATGGTACTTTTATCGGGGTTTAGGGAAACCCTAGCCCTAGTGGGCTTTGGGGCTTTTACCGGCCCGTTAAGGGTTATCTTGGGCCGATTCCTCCCTATCCAACCGATTAGGCCAGTCGGCCGGTGACATGTCGGGTGAGTTGAACTGCATGCGGAAATACCCGAATCAACATTCAACTTATAAATAATGCAACTGTCTATTATAATTGCCTCGGGTCACATTGTGTGTGTATATATATATATATATATATATATATATATATATATATATATATATGGACCGCAATGCGTCATTCTGTCATTTTGTCTTCCTAATTGTATCAACTGCTACGGTGTTTCGTAGGAAGAAGAAGTTGGTTGATCAATTTGTCAACATTTAAGTAGGATGAGGATGAGCCAGTTGAGCTTGATGCCGCTTCCTCAGCCAACCTTTTCAACTCCATGGCATTTCTTTGGATTTCTTTACCCTTTTCTGCCTCCATAGACTCCCTTACTTGCTTTTCAACTTCATCTCTTCCAACATTGCTATCTGTTCCCATGCCAATTCCCCACTTATTACAAACAGTTTGTCTGCTGCTCTGCAAAAAAGAAGGCCAACAAAGCATGGGCACCCTGCAACAGATGGAATCCATGGTCGAATTCCGTCCAGAATTATGCGTTAAGAATGGACTCCCTGATGGGTTGCTGAGCACGTTTTCCTGATCACACCAACAGGCCAATAAGTCTTTTTCTTTTGCCTGGGCCAAAAACTCCGGGGGTAAGATTGCAGAGTCGCCTGTGACAATATAGGGTCTTACTATTGCAAGTCCCCATGCAAATTTGATTTGATTTTCATTCGTCATGGTTGTGATGTTTCCAAAGCTCAAATAAGCTACAGACCCCGGCTTCCCTGAATAGAGTCATTGGAGGCATTCTGAACCGTCCTTCCAAAGATTGGATCCCAAGGAAATGACGCAAGTGTCTCCTGTAATATATTTTAGTAAGAAATGTGACGGTCCAATTGTGTATATTGGAAAGCATCACGTTCAAGTGCATCAAATGAGTTAAAAATAATGGGGGAAAAGATCGAGCTGTCTCAGCAGATATTTTAAAAAATTAAACAAAATATCATTTTTATCTGTGATTCTAATAAAGTTTGGTATATATTTTAAGGGCATACCCTTTATCACTTACTATTGTCGTCTTTCCGTAGATTAATAAGCACGGCCTAGATGCATCCCTTGCTCCACTTTTTCTCGCTCCATGACATTTTATCTTAAAAACAGCTATGTCTTAATTTGATGCACGTTGTTATCATACACTTTAATATGATGTATTTAAGCCATATGAATCTAAACGTAGGCGCCTGTTAATCTAAATATGTTATAGTAACTAATAATAATACTTTGGGGGCTCAGATAGAACTAAATGAAAAACTAAATCTAGTTGGTATTGAAAGTCAGAAAGTTGAATTTCAATCCCTAATAGCCCGGTACAAGCGACAAAGCAAAAGCATCATTTACTCTAACCACGTGCACGGACGTACACAACGATCATTCTGATGATATATTAATTGTTGTGTTGTTTCAAATGAGTGATCAATTTGGCCAAATTTGAGGCGGACGAGCCATTAGGGTTTGCAATCGCTTCTTCAGCTAATCTCTTCCACTCCATTGCATTTTTTCTCATTTGTTTGCCCTTTTCTCCCTCCATAAGCTCTCTCACCTGGCTCTCAACCTCTTCCCTTCTAACATTGCTGTCTATTTCCATGCCAATTCCCCACTTATTACAACTGTACCAACAGTTGGTCTGTTGCTCCGCCAAGAAGGGCCAACAAAGCGTCGGCACTCCATTGCATACGGCATCCAGCGTTGAGTTCCACCCACTGTGCGTCAAGAACCCGCCCACCGATGGGTGGCTCAACACCTTTTCGTGATCACACGAGCTCGTTATGAAGCTTCTCTCTTTCGTTTCCACCAAAAATTCCGGTGGAATAATCGCGGAGTCACCTTTGACGATATCAGGTCTAACTATCCACAGGAAGGGATGCCTACTATTTGCAAGACCCCAAGCAAATTGAACTAGATCTTGGTTTGTCATGGTGGTGATGCTTCCAAAGCTCACATAGACTACAGATCCCAACTTGTTGGAGTCGAGCCATTGGAGGCATTGTGAGTCTTCCATTCGGAGACTAGAACCTAAGGACATAATACCGTTGTCATAAGGTACATACTTGAGCTGCGGCTGTAGTGGTCCAGTTGTGTAAATAGGACCAGTTACAATTTCAGAGATGTCCGCAAGAACCTCATGCTCTAGCGCATCAAAAGTGTCGAAAATAATGGGAGAGCGAGACTCAGCTGCTCTCTCGACCGATGTCATCAAGAATTGAAACACAACGTCGTCTTTGTCGGTGGTTCTTATGAAAGTCGGAATATATTTCAAGGAAATGCCTTTCATGCTGGGAACCCAATCAACCATCATGTCCAAGGAGCCATCTGTTCGGAATGTTGAGTCTGTCCCAAAAAACACAAACAAGTCAATGTGCTTCAAATGATTTTAATTACTTGTCCATTTCATGGCCTTTATTATATAATTTTTAGTGGCTCCTCCGCACCGAAAAAATAAACAATTTACCAATTGGACTCATTAATCGATTGTTAATGTTGATGTAGAAATTAAGGAAGTGAATGGATTCATTTAGCATATATATATATGTTCATTGTATGTGAGTGAAAATAGTGGTTGAATACCTTTGAAAGGAAGAACGGCCTTGGTGAGGAGAGGACGATATTGGGCATACCCGAGAAAGCCACAGGCACTAGCAGTCCAGAGGAGGAGGAGGGGGATGCTTCCGAGCTGGCTGGCAGCGTCGTGGGTGAATGGCGTTACGCAGTCAGAGAGTATGAAGGTGACTGGGGGCGTATGATAATCAGGATCGCTGTTAAGCCTGAGGATGAGCTTCTTGAAAGGCTCCAGGAAGTCATTCATGACGGCAAGGCAGGGGCTGGGGAGACTTTTGTGTCATCGTCAGGGAGCTCCCTGCTGTCGGAGATTGCTTCGAAACGGAACGAAGGGAGGCCGAGGCCGTCCAGGGCACTCGACCTCAACAGCTGACGGTGGTGTACTCCGAGTTTACAAAGGTTATGAGAAAGCCTTTGGAGTGGAGGAGCTTCGCTAATACCAGCATGGGCTGGACGTGACCTTGGGCCGGGTACGGTACGCACACTGCATGCTTTCTCTCCTCTGATCCCACCCCACTCATTCTCTCTCTCTCTCTCCCCCCCAAATGCAATCCAAGCTAGCTAACACATGAATTAAATTAAGCACAGCAGGTGCAGATATATTCATCAACTTTAGGAAGAAACTAAAATAGGAGGGGCACTCCACTGTCATTGAGACCTCGTGGCTCTCATGGGTTCGGCGTCTTCTAGCTTAGCTTCTACAGTTACTTGATCGAGTGCAGACATCAAATAGCAGCTTTATCAGAACCAATACATCAAGTAGCAGCTTTATCAGATCACCATTGCTTAAACATCACCCACTACTAACACATTGTTCAACATTCTAATTTACGGACATTTTCAACATCATAAAAGCCTTTCAATTCATTTTAATAATTGAAACTTTTTCCCACAAAAAGAGGACAGAAAGTGCCCCACTCCCACATAAAAGCTGCACCTGGAAAAAGGAAGTGTTTGCATACATCATTATTGATCTCTATTATTTTTGAATAAGAAATGGGCTAAAAGAGTAATGGACACACACACAAGCATACTAACTTTGAGTCGGTTGGGCTGGGTTCGGGCAAGCAAGAGTACACTAGTCTCACTATCCAATGGATCAACATCTCAAATAACACAAGGGATCCACATTCAACTACATGAATTTATGCGTTAATTACTAGTTTTTTAGGAGAGTAGTTGGGTGATGACATGCTCTAAGCTGTAGTGAGAAGACCCATTTGGAGAAAGAGTCGCCTCTTGAGCCAACCTCTTCCACTCCATGGCTTTTTCCTTCATTTCCTTCCCCTTCTCTCCTCCCATCAATTCTCTCACTTGTCTTTCAACTTCATTTCTCCTAACATCAGCATCGATCTCCATCCCAGTCCCCCACTTGGTGCAACAAAACCAGCAATTGGTTTGTTGTTCAGCGAAGAAAGGCCAGCAAATCACAGGGACCCCATTACAAATACTCTCCATAGTCGAATTCCATCCACAATGTGTCAAAAATCCTCCGATAGCCTGGTGGGCCAATACTTTCTCCTGATTACACCAGCTAGCAATAAGTCCTCTGTTTTTTGTTTCCTCGAAAAACCCAGGTGGAAGCAGTGCGGATTCCCCAGTTACCAAATCGGGTCGAGTGATCCACAAAAAGGGACGGTTGCTATTTGCAAGTCCCCAAGCAAATTCTACCAATTGATCGTTGGTCATGACTGTAATACTCCCAAAGTTGACATAAACAACTGATTCAGGTCCAAAAGAGTCGAGCCAGTGAAGACAATGGGGGTCCTCTTTCCAGAGATTTGACCCGATCGATCTGGTCTCTTCGTTCTCGGCCTCAATGGGTTCAAGTAGGAATTGCAAGGGACCAACCGCATGAAGGGGAGGGAAGTTGGAAGTCAGAGATTGGAGGACATGATGCTCTAAGGCATCAAATGAGTTGAAAAGTATGGCGGAGGCTCGTTTTGAGTTTTGGATAACACGTCGCAGATGGCACAGCATGAAATCATCTGGGTCGGTGGTTCTCATGAAAGTAGGAATATCCTTCATGCGAATGCCTTCCATAGCTGGAACCCAATCCACTGACCTGTTCAGCTCCCCATTTCTTAAGAAGTTTGCATCTGTATATATATTATTACATCAATAATCTGAATTCAATACCATTTTGTCAACATTTGTAGTCAAATTGCATCTTTTATTTCCTTTGTTTTGATGATGAAGAGGAGTAAAATTACCAAACTTGAATCAATGAGAGCATTACTAGAAGACGTGAAATTGATAAACGGCACCGGCAGCCAAGGGTTGCCGGTGGGCTATAGGTTGGTGTTGGGGTCGTGGGCCTCGCGAGTAGTTTTGTCGTTACTGCCTTTGGGCTGTTAAAAAAATCCTGTCTCTTTTCTGCACTTCTCTTTTTGTTGATTTTGGTGTCAAATTTGTACCGTATTCGCTATATCACCTCAACAAATTACTTAGTAATAGGACGATTATAAAAAAATTAAAAATAATTTTTTTATTGTTGATGATTACAACAAAAAAATTTATAAAAAAAACATACTTTTTTTCTAGTCAAACTTATAAATCAATGCATGACATAATTTTGTTCGGGATTATTAAATTATCAATCTTTACCATATTATAGCAATTAGTGGAATAGACATTCCAATAGATTAATTTCAATGATAAAATTAAGATTATATATTTGATTAAAAAAATAACTATATTTCTATTATTCCAATTATAAACACACTAACAGTTAATATAGTGATTTTCCTCTTATTTGTATTTTTAGCTTATTTTCCATTTGTACACTACTATTACATCATTTTTCCTTTATCTAACAAATAATACATTTTTAGAACAAAATAAGAAAATAAATAAGTTTGGGGAAAGAATTTTGTATAATTTTCGTTGATTAGTAATTAACTAGTCCATAATCAATGTTTAGAAACTTTATACTTATGAATTTGATTCAAAAAGAAGTTAAAAAAGTATTAATCAGTAATCAAGTGAAGGAAGATAGCAGCAAAGAAATAGCAAAGGAAGAATAATAAGATGGGGAGTAAGACTAGCTAGCGAATAGATTACCTTTGAAGGGGACGAAGCCCAAGTCAACGAGTTTGTCATATTGGGCGTAACCCAAGAAACCACAGGCGCTGGCGGTCCAAATGAGGACTTGTGGGATGCCCAGCTCCTGAGCCGCGTCGAGCGTGAAGAACATGGCGGTATCCGACACTATGCAGCTCACAGGGGCACACCAGCCTCCGCAGAGCGGTTGAGACGGTGGAGGAGGTCCGTGAATGGGCGGAGGCAGTGGAGCTCCGTGGAGCGGCAGAGGGCCGGGATGTCCTGCGTGGCATCCTCGACATCGTGGGTGGTGGTTGGGAGGCCGTCGGGTATGGTCTCGAAACGGAAGGACTGGAGGCCGTGGAGGGCGTTGGGTCCCCGGGATCGCAGTAGTCGGCGGTGGTTGAAGTCGGTGTTGACAAAGGTTATGTGGAAGCCACGGGCTTGGAGGATCTTAGCCAACTTGAGCATGGGGGTGATATGGCCCTGTGCAGGATATGGGACGCACACTGCGTGTGGCTGTGGCTTTTGTTCCTGATCATCATTTGCACCACTTTGACATGAAGTAGCCATGCTCGCCTTTCTCATCTTCTCTATCTCTTATTCTCTACTCCTCTCGGTCAAACACCCAGGTCTACCTTGCTGCTCCTCTTTTCTTGATTACTTTATATACCAAAAGCTTGCTGCAACTTACCAATATATATATTATAATCATAGTCTGGTCACACTCGATTTCCATTCTTTAATTAATTAATAAAATTTAATCTTCCACCTTTATTCACTGAAACATAAACTTATGCCTACCTAATCTCGTCGTCTAACTAACTTTATATTGATAGCTAGGTGCATAACTTTATGTTGTTCGGCGAAGAAAGTAACTAATGTCGTATCATTCGGGAGGTTGTCTATGTCTACGGTATATCAAGTAACTAATACAACTATTCAGAAACAGACTCCTCTTCCTTTCGGTTCTACTCCACATACGACATACCTATATGGAGAAAGAGTTTTTAAGAACTTTTCTCTTTACTTGATCTTATAGAACACATCACTCTAAAGATCGTAGTTTGTACTCACTCATCATATTATAGTAAATTATATTACTGGCACTCATGGTTTTTGTCAATTTGGATTTTTCACGTAAAATTTATATGTGTATCATCTAACTTATCAATTGTTGATTGATTTATTAACTTCCCTACATCCCAATTCAAATTATTTTTTGCTTCCGCTGCATATTAAATCCAACCCTAACACACTCAAATGTTAGTCATTTTACCGTAATTCACGTTTTCCATTATCTATCACAAGTATATCATGTACAATTTTCAATAGTTTTGTAAGATCAGCTTATGCCAAACGATTTTTTATTGAATAAGTTATAATAGTTATGGTCTTGTTTTTTATCTAAATAAACTTGACTATTGAGTTTACAATGAATTCAATAAAAAAAAAGTTATTAATACTACTCTAGTAAACAAATATTGACCGATAGTTATCACTTTGCATCATGGCATAAGTAATACTCCATTATATAATCCATCCGCCCCAAAAAGGCATCTAAATTGCAGGATAGTGTATAGCCCGTTGAGGCCAGCCCAGTTAAGATGGGCACTGATAAATTAAAGATGGATAGGAATAGTATTATGGGCCTCTAAATCCCATAACAAAAGGCCCACTAAGGGAAGGGTAATGGAAGATGGTGGTTTAGTTGATTTTGAGAAGCCCTGCCCACCTGGGGATGGGGATGCCACTCTTCACAAGTCATCAGAATCACAATAGAAGAGGAGAGGGAGAGAGAGGGGGGCGGGGCGGCCCGGACGTAGGCGTCAGTCGCAATCCTCCAAGTGAAGGCCATTGAGCGGTGGTCAGCCTCCCGTCCAGCTTGGCCTTTAACACTTGCCAGCTGGACCTTTTCACTCTTCCCCATATATATTACATCACCATTTGCTTTGCTTTCAAGCATTTTTTCTTTTAGAGCGTCCATCCATCCAGCCAGCCTGTCGCCTCTTCATTTCATGTCCATCTATCTCACTCTCTTTGACTTTCCTGCCCCTCCTCGTCACTCATATTTGCTTAGAGTGAAAACACTTTCCCCTGATTTTCCATGGGCGTTCGAGGAATTTGACACTGCCAGCCCAGCTCCTCGCAAAGCCTTTGCATCGCCTTGCGTGTCTATTAAGCTGTAATGGTGTGTTTTCTTGTGCTCCTTTTTGTGATTTCTCTTTCCCATTTGTCATAATCTAATTAACATATCTCTTGTTTTTATTGGCTCCCAAAATTTCTTTGGTCTTTTTCCCGATTTCTACCCACTTTCCCCCTTGACTTGATCCTCCTATATATATACCCCTCCACATCCCCCTTCCATCTCACTCATCCATTCCCACCCATAACACACCTCTTCTTCCTGTAGTAGTATCCGCTAGCTCAAAACACTTGCAATGGCTCCCATCACCAGAATCCTCATACCTACAGCCACCATTCTGATTTTCTCTCTCCTCCATGTCTCCTTGGCAGCTAGGATGCTCGCTCATGAGCACCAGCCCGCTGCCCAAGATCCATCTTCCACCCCCAGCACCCTCTTAGAATACCACCAGGGCCCCCTCCTCTCCGGCAGAATCTCCATCAATCTGATCTGGTACGGCAAGTTCAGCCCCGCCCAAAGAGCCATTATCTCCGACTTCATCACCTCTCTCTCCTCTGCCAATTCCAAAATGGGCCAACCTAAACCTTCAGTGGCCTCCTGGTGGGCCTCCATAGGCAAGTACTACCAGCTAGCGAATAAGAAAGCCTCCTCACTCTCTCTCTCCTTAGGCAAGCAAATCGTAGACGAGTCCTACTCCCTGGGCCGGTCTCTGACCAACAAGCAGATGGTGGAGTTGGCATCCAAAGGCGACCACCTGAACGCCATCAACGTGGTCCTGACGGCGTCGGACGTGGCCGTGGAAGGGTTCTGCTGGAGCCGATGCGGGACCCACGGATCATCCTACGAGCACAAGCATAAGTTCGCTTACATCTGGGTGGGCAACTCGGAGAAGCAGTGCCCGGGACAATGCGCGTGGCCCTTCCACCAGCCCATATACGGGCCACAAAGCCCCGCATTGGTGGCCCCCAACAACGACGTGGGCATGGATGGGATGGTGATTAACTTGGCGAGCTTGTTAGCCGGGACAGCCACGAACCCGTTCGGAAACGGGTTCTTCCAGGGGGCGAAAGAGGCTCCGTTGGAAGCGGCTTCGGCGTGCCCCGGAGTGTACGGGAAGGGAGCCTACCCGGGGTATGCCGGAAACCTGTTGGTGGACTCAACGAACGGAGGCAGGTACAATGCTCACGGTGACAACGGCAGGAAATACTTGTTGCCTGCGTTGTTTGATCCATTCACATCTACTTGCTCCACTCTCGTCTAATTGCTTCAACATTTATTCAATTTAATTTGTGTGACCAAATATTAAGATGTACTGCTTGTATACTTGGGAGACATACTTAGAGGCAGGGGTAGAAGTACAAATTCATTCATTCTTAAGATTTGTTTCGCTTTATATGCGACTATGAAATAAGAAATACTACATTTATTTGCTATAACAGTTTTATTTTCTAATACATTAATCCAAAAATAAATTAGTATATGAAATTTGGAACTTTCCATTATATTACTACAATTACATTAAAATATATTCAACTTGAAAGCCAAAATAATAATGTTTGAACCAGAACGCTCTCACCAGCCCAGCGAGGAGGCCCCAAATACCTCTCCACTGCTCTATCCGCCCTCATGCCACGAATGGGCTTCAAATCTCAAGCCCCAAATGAAGTCAAGTTCAAATAGTTAGAAGCATAATATAACATATTTTGTGCTTTAATAGATCCGAGGGGTGTATCCTCGGATGTGGTAGCCACCCTATTACCCCTCTCTCTTTACATGAGAGCAAGTAATAAAATCAAACAAAAACGAGAAAAAGATAAAATTTCTCCAATAATAAAACCAACAAAGTTGTCTTGGACTTTTAGTTTGAGCTTCTCAATGACTGTAAGGTAATCCCCTGTCACCACAAGGTTGACGAGCGCAGCATTCTTAGCACACTTCAGTCCAAAGATACAAGCTCAAGCCTCTATGAAACAAGTGCCAGAATAAAAAGGTGAATGTATAAAAGATAATAACTTCATCGATTGTATAGAAATTCTCTAACCAAAATTAAAAAGTGAATATTCAAATTGTGAATAAAATTGTTTATTTGATGATTGTTACAACTTACAATAGATAAAGACATATTGCATCAATATTAGTATGTGTGTCTCTAATAATTAGATTTTTTTAAATATTGCACGACAAAATATCATATTGTTTGAATTGAATTGAATTTTTAAAAAAAATTAAGCAAGCTTACACATGTTATGTTTTTATGTTAAAAAACATAAAGCCAACATATATACCCCTGATCGATTGTGATCAATTAAACTACAAATATTCATGCTACGAAGGGGAATGAACCGTCAAACAAACAAACAAAGACAATCTACAAATTCAATTATGGATACCAAATTTATATAGAATTTATGATAAATACCCAACTTTAATGATTTAGATGATAAAAAGCATTATCAGATTTATATTTAAAAAAAGGATATAATGGTCCTATTATTAAAATCATAATCATAAATAAGTTTATCGAGTACTACATTCACTAGTGGCGTTCAAACTCATCTTCCTTGTGTTAGAAGGTGTGAGTCTTTCCACTGGGCTATTTTTTTAACGACTAATGATGTTATATATAAAATTAATTTTAAAATATGAAAACAATGCATTGATGTTACACCATGTATGAATTTTTATATCATGGTATTATTTATGTTCATTAATTGATGAATATGAAATTTTAGAACGAATAAGAAACATTAAATTTTGTTGAAGAATAAATAATTTTGAATGGGAATGTTGGCGTGGGTGAATGACTAATAATAATAATAATAATAATAATAAGGGTGATGATATGTAACTTGTATAAAAATACTTTGAAAATGTCATATCTTAATCTATATTAATATATTTTATGATCTAAAACCACTATTGTTTAAAATAATTATGATTAATTATGAAGGTAAAGTTTCAATAATCGTCGGCTATACCGACAAGTAACAAATGACACTCTAATTGGATCAATCCTATATAAAAGGTGTATCGTACACACAATTTTACAAATATGAAAAATTATAGATAAAATGGTGATTTTATATAATTTGTTAGTTGTAATATAATTTTACGATTAAATCATACCATTTTTTTCAATTTATTGTATAACATCATACTTTTTAAGTTGAGAGAAGACATTTAAAATATGTGTTATACAAAACACTTATTATTTCCCTAATAATAAAGAGTTGAAAAGGGGCCTGGTTTTGTCCGAGGGTCCCTGCCTGGGTTGGTTTATTCTCTGCCCCTTTTATTAGTTGTTTTGCAGCTGTATGTGTATGTGTATCTACTCGCTTACAGCTTCCCCAGTCGTTCCCCACCTCTCAACTCTGTTAAAAAAATTCAATTCGGTCAAACGCGGCATTCCGCCAAACACAATGCTTCCCCTTTTCCTATCTTCTCTTTCCTACCCACCTTCCTCACTCACTACTACTTCCCTATATATACCATACTGGCTCACTTCCAATCCCCTCATCACTCACATATTCTCTCACATTCTCATCCTCAGCTCCCAACCCAGAGTTTCGTTCTACATCTCGATCATAATCTCATTTCAGTAATCCTATATATAGTTTATCAGAGATGGCAGCAGTATTGCCTTCTGCTCTCCAGCTCTTTCTTCTTCTCTCTCTAATGACCTGCAATATAGCGGCTGCTGAGTCAACCCAGAATGAATTCCGGTTCCAGTACCACAATGGGCCCCTCCTCACCGGCAAAATCTCCCTCAACCTCATCTGGTACGGCAAGTTCACCCCTTCTCAGCGCGCCATCCTCACTGATTTCATCACCTCCCTCTCTTCCAAGAGTGCTACTCCTGCCCAACCATCTGTGGCCTCGTGGTGGAAGGGCACTCATAAATACTTGCAACTGGCCAGTAATTCCTCTCCTAATTATAAGAATAAGAGCCCTCCTTCTGCTCTTCCCCTATCGTTATCAATGGGTGCCCAGATCATAGACGGGGCCTACTCCCTGGGAAAATCTCTGAGCAGCCACCAGATCCAACAGCTGGCGGCAAGGGAGGCCAATCCAACGCCATCAACGTGGTTTTGACTGCCGCCGACGTGGCGGTTGAGAGCTTCTGTATGAGCAGTTGCGGCACCCACGGGTCCTCATCCGCCTCCAAGACAGCCCATGTCAGAGGAGGCAAGAATAACAAGTTCGCCTACATATGGGTAGGGAACTCGGAGACTCAGTGCCCGGGTCAATGCGCGTGGCCCTTCCACCAGCCCATATACGGCCCCCAGAGCCCAGCGCTTGTGGCCCCAAACAACGACGTGGGCCTGGACGGTATGGTGATGAACTTGGCAAGCCTGCTGGCTGGGACCGTAACGAACCCGTTCGGAAATGGGTACTACCAGGGGCCAAAGGAGGCTCCTCTGGAGGCGGCATCGACCTGCCCAGGGGTCTACGGCAAGGGTGCATACCCGGGCTACGCCGGAAACCTCTTGGTGGACAGGACCACCGGAGCCAGCTACAATGCAAATGGTGTTAATGGAAGGAAATACCTGCTCCCTGCTCTGTATGATCCTTCAACATCTTCTTGCTCCACCTTGGTCTAAGGAATACAGAGTATAGAATTAAGTTTGTATTTAGGAAATATAGGCGAAAATTCTTTCATTGCATATTCTTTTTTGTTACATATTGTTGTTAAATTGGCAATAGAACATATCTATGATAATTGGTAAATTCTTTCAAGAGTACAATTATGCAGCTTATTGGATGCCCAAAAATTCCAAAGTATAATATAAATTGGACATCAAAAATTAAAAAAGGGCTATTTGTAATTATTGATCTGTGCTTACCATTATAAAGCCATAAAATGAAGTATACTGTTCCAAATAAATAGAGCATGAAATTAATTACTATATATCGAGGTGGTGATGTCGAGTGTGGACAACTAGAAGCTACACCTTTGGGCTTAAGATGTAGGATTGAGGCTGTGGCCTAATACGTATCTCCTGGGAAAGATTGGTTAATGGACTGTGTTTTTAGCCCAATAAGGATGAACATCTAACACCTCCACCGTCAGTTAAGGGTTTATGGGGGTTTTCTTCACACAAGTTGCTTCGTCGTCGTCTTCGGGAAGTAGAGAGATCAGAAAAAACAGAGATACAGCCAGACACAGAGAAAGAGAGAAAGATGCTGGGGGAATGTTCAGACAGAAGCCGAGCAAAGAGGAGGCCATGAAGGAGGTCCGGGGCAACTTAGCCATGTTTGGGATGCTCATCGCATGCGTTAGGCTCACGCCGTACCTCCTCAACTACTTCCAGAAAGAAGAGCTCCATTTGGATCTTTAACATTCACATCCTCTCTTTCTTCCGGTATCTGTCTAGGTTTTCACCTTGCTATTCTATTGATATTTCCATATCCCTCTTTTAATTGGCTAACTTATATTCATCTTTTTCCGTTGAAATTAACAAGCCGGAGTCTTTTCATGCTTTATTTGGTAGCACTAGAAAGTTTCTCTCTTCAAAGTATACAAATTTGCAATACAAAATACATGCTTTTCTTCTACTGCTGTTTCATTGAGTGAATGTATGTAGGATACTAATATATGATCAGTTGAGTTTGTGTTGGAACTTGTGTGAGTATTCCAGAGTGTCATTAATTGAATTGTTGTTCTATTTTAATACTTCTCCTAGCTGGCCTTGGAGGAAGCACTTGACTTTGATTTTCTAGCTATACATTTGTATATTGTGGACTATTAATAATTAATTAAGGTCCCTATGAAGAAAGATGGCATGGCATTGGGGGAAGTATAGCCAGCTGGGTCAGTCAGTCCTCCAGCAGTTTCGGATGGAGCCCTCTGATTCTTCCTCTTCACAAAAACACTACGATAAAATACCCAAATTTTACTGATTCTTTACTGTTTGGAGATCAACTTCTAAGATAAAAAAGACAATGATAATATCATAAGTAGTAATTATAAAGATCATGCACTGTGAGCTTACCAAGGGATTTCGGAGATATCGTGGTCAGCTATTATCCACGGTTTTTTATAATTTTTGGGAAATTTCATAAAGTTGTCAAATAATATCTTAACAAACCTGCTAATAACTCAAGAGGTTCTTAGCTATTAAATGACCATTGTAGATCATTTCAAAAGCATTGTACAATAGAAAAATATTTTAATAAAACACCCAAATCTTGCTCATTCTTGGATGCTTTTGGATTACATTTAGAGGTAACATGGTCAAGTGTTTCCAAGACTAAAAAATAAAGGCTATTATCCACGGTTTTTACAATTTTTTAAAAGTTTTGTGAAAGTTGTCAAATAATATCTTAACAAACTTACTGATAATTAAAGAGATTCTTAATACTTAAGGCCCATTCTGAATAATTTGAAGAGCATTGTACAAAAGAAAAACACTAAAAAAATACTCAAAATCTTGCTCATTCTTAGCTGCTTTGGAATCACCTTATAAGATCCAAAACACAATAGAAATGTCATAAGTAGAAATCATCAAGATCATCCGAATTTATGAAGAGAATACTGTGAGCTTCTCAAGGTGTTTCGGAGGCATAGTGTTCAAGTGTTTCCAAGACCTAAAAAGAAGGCTATTATCCATGGTTATTTGTAATTTTTGAAAAATTTTCGAAAAGTTGTCAAATAATTTCTTAACAAATCTACTGACAATTAAAAAGGTTATGGGCTATTTAAGGCCCATTCTAGATTACTTTAAGAACATTATACACCGGAAAAACACTCTAATAAAACACCCAAATCTAGCTCATTGTTGGCTGCTTTTAGATCACCTTTTAAGATCCAAAAGACAATGGCAATTTCATAAGTAGTAATTATAAAGATAATCTAAATTCATAAAGATAATACTTTGAACTTCCGAGGGGT
The DNA here is from genome assembly GCA_021018815.1 of Talinum fruticosum. Classification (NCBI taxonomy): domain Eukaryota; kingdom Viridiplantae; phylum Streptophyta; class Magnoliopsida; order Caryophyllales; family Talinaceae; genus Talinum; species Talinum fruticosum. The sequence goes on from JAITYX010000042.1 coordinate 286,575, forward strand.
TTTAGAGGCATTGTGGTCAAGTGCTTGCGAGACCCAAAAATAAAGGCTATTATCCACGATTTCTTGCAACTTTTGTAAATTTTCGAAAAGTTGTCATATAATATCTTTACAAACATACTGACAATTCAACAGATTTGGCTATATAAAGCACATTCTAGATCATGTCCTAAGCATTGTACACTAGAAAAACACTCAAATAAAACACTCAAATGTTGTTCATTCTTGGCTACTTTGGGATCACCTTATAAGATTAAAAAGACAATAATAATGTTGTAAGTATTAACTATGAAGATCATGTAAATTCATCAAGATAATACTATGAGCTTCCTAAGGGGTTTCGGAGGCATCGTAGTCTAGTGTTTCCCGGACCCAAAAATGAAGGCTACTATCAACAATTTTTTGCAATTTTTTGAAAATTTTCGGAAAGTTGTCAACTAATAACTTAACAAATCTACTGATAATTCAAGAGGTTTTAGCTATTTAAGGCCCATTCTAGATCATTTCATAAGCATTGTACAACAGAAAAACACTCAAATAAAACATTCAAATCTTCCTCATTCTCACTCTGCTTTGGGATCACCTTTTAAGATCTAAAAAACAATATCAATGTCATAAGTAAAAATCATCAAGATCATTTAAATTAATAAAGATAATACTTTGAGCTTCCTAAGGGGTTTCAAGGGCATAGTGGTAAAATGCTTCCATGATCCAGAAATGAAGGCTATTATCCACAATTTTTTATAATTTGTGAAAAATTTCCAAAAAGTTGTCAAATAATATCATAACAAACCTACTTACAATTAAAAAGATTCTTAACTACTTAAGGCCTATTCTAAATCATTTCAAAAGGATTGTACACCGGAAAAACACTCAAATAAACACACCCAAATTTGCTCGATTCTTGGATGCTTTGGGATCACCTTATAAGATAAAAAATACAATGACAATGTCATATCTAGTAACTATGAAGATCATGTAAATTCAAAAAGATAATATTGTGAGTTTACCAAGGGGTTTCGGAGGCATAGCGGTCAAGTGTTTCTAAGACCCAAAGCTGAAGGCTATTATCCACTATTTTTTATCATTTTTGGAAAATTTTCGGAAAGTTATTAAATAATATCTTAACAAACTTACTTACAACTAAAGATGTTGTTTGCTATTTAAAACCCATTCTAGATCATTTTAAGAGCATTGTACACCAGAAAACACACTCAAATAAAGCACCCAAATTTTGCTCATTCTTGGCTGTGTTTGGAACACTTTCTAAGATAAAAAAACAATGGAAATATCATAAGTAGTAATTATCAAGATCATCTAAATTCATAAAAGATAATATTGTAAAATTTTCAAGGAGTTTAAGAGGCATAGTTGTCAAGTGCTTCCAACACCGAAAAATAAAGGCTATTATCCACTGTTTTTTGCAATTTATGAAATTTTTTTGGAAAGTTATCAAATAATATTTTAACAAAACTACTAACAATTAAAGTGCTTTTTGACTATTTAAGGCCCATTTTAGATCATTTAAAGTGCATTGTACACCGGAGAAAAAAAACTCAAATAAAACACCCAAATCTTGCTCATTCTTGGCTGCTTTGGGATCACCTTTTAAGATTAAGAAAACATTGGCAATATCATAAGTAGTAATTATCAAGATGATCTAAATTCATAAAGATAATACTGTGAACTTTCCAAGGGATTTTAGAGTCATAGTGGTCAAGTGCTTCCAACATTGAAAAATGAAGGCTATTATCCACAGTTTTTTGCAATTTTTAGGAAATTTTCGGAAAGTTATCGAATGATATCTTAACAAAACTACTCACAATTAAAGTGCTTCTTAGCTATTTACTAAGGAAGTCACTCAGTCTTCGGACATCCACTTTTGATTGGAGCCTTGGTGGTCCTCTTGGTAACCATTAAGCCTTTTTCCATTTTAGACCAATTTATCAGATTTTGTCTTACTAAGAAATGTGTTTGCTAAGGTATATGTAGGTTTGAATTGAATATATGAATTGTGAATCTTTGCTGGCTAATGAAGGGATTATCGTTTTGTTGTGCATTTGTTTAGTGTTTGACCCCCAAAAGAAAGCGATTGAGACATCAAGCCTTGTTGTTCTACTTCTTAGTCAAATTCAATCCTATTTACGAACATCACATGTAACTAATTTGTTGATTTTTTATCCCGTTTCCTTCTTCAAGCAAGAGGAGGCCTCGTGAATGATAAGATTTATGAGTTAAGGAACTCTGCTTTCATCACATTATGCAAGAAGAAGCCTTATATACATTGGTTTAGAGATTTATTTCTGAAATTCCAAACATGCTAGTTCTTCATAGAAGGATCTATTAGTAGTGCTGGCTTAATTATGTTCTTCTCGAAGCCCTAGAATTATAGTTGCCCAATTTGTGTAGAACGGGAATAATGTGTTAATGAAATCTTATCTCATGCGAAATGGGAACCAATACCAAAGGATTAAGCAGCACAAAAGAGCTCTACGAAAATTTCTCTAATAATAGCAATACTCTTTTCGTGGTAATTTTGACGATAAGTGATTCATTTCCTCTTTAGGTTGAACTTGTGCCTTTTGAGTAGCCTCAACCAGTGAAACTTTTTGTAAAATTCAAAATGTCTATCAAATCAATGTTACAAGATGGATATTTGACCGCAAATAGCTACAGCATTGCAGTAAGAACTGATTGATGATATTACTCAATTTCACTCGTGGTTCTGTAGAGTTAAGGCAGGCAGATACAGAATTATGAAAATGTACTGCAATATGTAAGTCAACTGATTACAAGATATTTAATCAATAAATATGTTTGATACTCTCGTTCGATTCTAGTTTGGATAATCTCCTATATCTGCATTATATAACTGGCTGTTTGGGGTTTTCTCAATTCAGTGTTGGACAGGATGATGTAGTGGGATCATACAAAGCTGGAAGCAGATACTCCTTGCCATTGATCCCATGAGCATTATAGCTAGCACCCGACGTAGGGTCCACCAGAAGTTCTCCAGGGTATCCAGGATAGGCCCCTTTTCCATAGATCCCAGTGCAGGCTGATGCAGCCTCTAGGGGGTCTCCTTTGGGCCTTGGAAGTACCCATTCCCAAAAGGGTTGGTCACTGTTCCGGCCAACAGGCTAGCCAAGTTTATGACCATGCCATCGAGGCCTAAATCATTGTTTGGAGCTATCAGTGGCGGGGTCTGTGGGCCATAGATGGGTTGGTGGAATGGCCAAGCACATTGCCCTGGGCACTGAGTCTCAGAGTTACCTACCCAAATGTAAGTATATCTACTCCTCTTGGGGTTCATTTTAGAAACTAGCAAGGATCCATGGGTCCCACAGCGGCTGGTGCAGAATCCTTGGACGACAACATCCTTTGCTGTCAGAACCACGTTGATGGCATTAGGTTGTTGTGGTCCGCTTGAAGCCAAGGCTTCAACCTGCTTGGTGGTGAGTGATTTGCCAAGGGAGTATGTGTCATCAATGACTTGCTTGCCCATGGAGGCTGCGAGTGAATTGGATCTTTTGGGATTAGCGAGGAGGTAGTATCTGCCAATGGAATTCCACCAGGTGGCAACGGATGGTAGGGCTTCAGGTTTTTGGATGATAGGGAGGCAACAAAGTCAGAAATGACAGTCCTTTGGGTGGGATTGAAGTTGCCATACCAAATTAGGTTGATGGACAAATGGCCACTAAGGAGAGGCCCGTTGTGGTATTGGAAGGACACAGGCTGTGAGGACTCAGCAGGCCTTCTCATGGCAAGGGTAGAGTTTATTAAGAGATACAGAAGAGCCAGAGGGAGGATACATTTTGTTGAGATGAACAGAGATGCCATTTAAGTTTAACCTCAATCACACTGAGGCAAACCAAAAGATATTTGGTGCGGTTGAAGATGAGAGAAATTGTAATGCAACCAGATGAAGTTACAAGGTTGAGAATGACAGAAATGAGGGGAGAGGCATGGGCTTTTATAATGGGGAGGTCGAGGGAAGGGAGCAAGAGAATACCAAGAAATGGGGAAAAGCCCATGCAGATTAGCTGTTGGCTGACATTAAGGGTTAGGATTAGGATTAGGATTAGTTACTTTTCAAAATTGGTTGCTGCTTTGATTAATTAGTGGGGGTCCGTGTTTATTTAATTAGGTAGTGGCCGAGTAAAGAAGCTTAGTGTCTGCGTGTGATATTCATTGGAAGAAAATGAAGGACAGCAACTCAAAGTCAAAGTCAACTCAACATTAGTAGTATGAATATTATAATTGTTGTGCACACTGAGATGGCACTGCCTACGGCTACAACTACAATGCATGCCTCACCAGAAGAATCAAACGGAGTCAGGATATTCCTGTTTAGTTGATAGTACATTTGTGGCCAAGAATTTCGATATAGGTGCTTATGGACTATAGCCTTGTTAATGGGAGCGGTGGAGTCCACATTGAAGGCCCCTCTTAGGCTCTCAGGCCTACCTACATCTTGGAAAAGAGGGGCTAGTGGCCGGGAGGAACCTTAAGAAATGCCCTAATACAAAAACACTTGCTATGAACTGGTGAATTCGATACGTTAATCAAATGCTGGTAGAATACTCTGATTGACACAAACCAACCAGTTCCTACCCATCTCAGGCAGCTCCAAAATTTTGGTAAACCGTTCAATTATTGTATCAGGGAAGTGAGTTGTGGTTGTGGAGGTCTTTGTTTCATTAATCCACTGGTTAGCAAGCCATTGGCTATCTTGTCATACTGTTAAACTCTCGATCATAATTAGTCCGCAATGGAGGTCCTTGGCCCTTATCCCCACCCCACCCACTCTATGGGTCCTTACTAAGAATTTTCCCTGCCATACTTGGTTCACATAGGAGTGAAGGACCCATTTTGCTTGGTATGCTTTATGCTTCTAAGAATTAGCTTATGCCATTCTACTTTGAATGTATATGGCCGGCTTTGTGGTCTTTACAATGCTTGTCAAACTTGTTATGCTTGTTGATCAAGTCAGTAAGGGCCACAAATCATGTTCCTTTTCAAATTGAATCTACTCTAATCATCTTATTGTTAGTTAGGCTTTTCTTACATAGCATAAGCTAAGATAATATCTCGGCAAAGTCTTTTTCTGGCATACTATCCAATAATTCCCCATATACCAAAAAAAATAAGCTGGTAGTGTTTGGATTCATACTTCCTTTAGCCTTGGAGCTAGAAGACGTGTTAACTTAACTGTAATCGCCTGTGAGCCTCCATAAAATGCTCTGCTCTGTCTGTCTGTATTGTATGTAACAAATTCCACTGACCTAATCTTTCTTATTTCTGAACATTGCGGCACCAAGTTGGGATTATTACTTGTGCGGAAAGGTTGAAGTTATAACAGTTGGTGTACTAGTTTTCTGGAGAAGTTGGATGTACTGATGGTTTACAGTAGGTTTTGATGTTGAGTTTGCCTAAAATAGTTAATGAAAAAGGGGCCAATAATTTAGTAGCATTGTTTTGCTGACTGTGTTGACGGGATTAGTCTTGCGGTTGGTGCTATTTCTAACTGTTAATTACTGGTTCCGCAAGACAAACCACGTCATTAACTGAAAGCGACATGTTTAAGCTTTGTACATGCCACATTTCCCCAATTTTCCATCTACAAGTCTCTTGAGCAGGATGGATTTTTTCTTTAAGGGTGAGTCCTTTTTAAAAGTTTTATTTATTCACCAGCGTATCTCTCAAATAATCCTCCCAATGTATGTCAGTACGTGATGCCGTTAATTTTTACCTTAATAAGGCTCTACAACCAAAATAAACAATTCAAAACAACATCCATCTCTACTTGGATTGAGACTACTTTAGTCAATTTGCTTATAACATCATCTACTTTGATAAAAATTTTATCAGTCTCCTTATCGTATTAACGAATGGATGAAAATATGTCATTTAACCTCTGGAAAATTTTTATTGGGAATGAATTACAGTAATAAAACCATTTGGTCAGTCACCCTTTTAATAAAACCATTAGAAGCAATCTTAACTCTAGCTATATTTTTATTGAGTATGCTTTTATAGGCAAAACAATGAGTAATATATGAATGGAACGAGTTGCAACATGCGAGTATCTGTAGCTATGTATTACACATCTTTCACACCAGTGTTGAGCATGATGAGGTGGTCGGATCATACAAGGCCGGGAGCAAATACTTCCTCTTGTTGACACCATTGGCATTGTAGCTAGCTCCGCTTGTCGGGTCCACTAAGAGGTTACCTGCGTATCCAGGGTAGGCCCCTTTGCCATAGATTCCGGGGCAGGCCGAGGCAGCCTCCAGTGGGGCCTCTTTTGGACCCTGGTAGTACCCGTTTCCGTATGGATTAGTCACAGTCCCAGCCAATAGGCTAGCCAAGTTTATGACCATGCCGTCCAAGCCCACATCGTTGTTGGGTGCCACCAGTGGTGGGCTTTGTGGACCGTAGATGGGCTGGTGGAAGGGCCAGGCACATTGACCCGGGCACTGCCTTGCAGAATTACCCACCCATATGTAGGTGAATCTGCCGTTACCCTTGAACGATGAGCCATGGGTCCCACACCGGCTCATACAGAACCCGTTGACCGCCACATCTGGTGCAGTCAAAACCACGTTGATTGCGTTGACTTGTGGGCCACCCTTGGAAGCCAGCTGTACAAGGTGGTGATCAGTGAGGGACTTTCCGAGGGAGCAGGTCTCATCCAACACTTGTTTGCCTAGTCCTACAGAAACTGAGGTGTGCTTCTTGGGATTGGCGAGGCGGTGGTACTTGCCAATTGAGTTCCACCAGGTGGAAACCGACGGCTGGCCTTGAAGCCGGGAGGAGGAGGCGAGGGAGGTGATGAAATCAGAGACGATGGTGCGTTGGGCAGGGGTGAAGCTGCCATACCAGATGAGGTTAATTGGGATGTTGCCATTCAGGAGTGGGCCTTTGTGGTATTGGAAGGCCATGGACTCAGTGAGCCGCCTCATTGCGAAAGAACAGCTGAAGATGGAGAGAAACAGAGCAAGCTGCAGAGCTGTGCCTGTAGATGCCATGTTACTGAGGTGGGTGAAGAATATAGCTCAAGAGAGGAGAGAGAATAATAGGCTTTGAGGGATGAAAAGAATGAGGATGGTAGTCAGCATACATTTATATACATATGTATATACATGTAGCCTGTAGCAAAGGCAAATCAGGAAGGTGCGAGGAAGGCCAAATTTGCAGGGTAGAAGCTAATCCAGAAGGATAATCTTAAAGCAGGACATCAAAAACCCAATTAATAAATCAAATGCCGTGTAGTTAACTTGAGAGGGTGACTACTTAGCTAGCTATCACTTTAAGAGTAATTAATTAATTGATTACTTAAACTATTAATCAAAAGTATAATTGATGAGAATGAGAATGGAGCAGCTAAAAGTCAACGTGTGTTTTGTCCACCCCATTATTGCATTCCTCGGTTAAAGCCGGACCCAAACAAATCACTGCTAATCTTCTTATTAGGGTAAGTTAAAACAAATACACTTCACGCCCTGAAATATGATATCAAGATAAAAAGTCCGATAATTTAAATGTGAAGAAGACGGAGGATACTCAAATGTCCCAAAATATGTGTGAATTTTTTCTGAGAGGGGGGCTTGGGAATCATTAATCATGCAACTTAATATCCATTGGATTATTCTGCCGAATAGAAGGCCAAGTCTTGGATGTAATTTGTCAATTTCAAGGTGGGAATAGAATACTTGTTCAAAGGTGGCTCACTCACTCTTGTTGACGATGAAAGGTACTCTTTATCTTTGAGTAATCTGATTATTTCATTGATATTTAAGATAATGTGATAATAAGATAATTAAAAGTGATTTAATACATTCAAACTCGATTTTAGTCTTGGTGTCTTAAAACTATGAGCAAAAGGGAGAAGCAAAAGGACCACTGCCGGTAGCTCCTTGCCCACCACCGGTGGTCCCTTGGCAGCCACAGGTCGTGGCAAGGTTTAGCAGTGACAGTCTGGCTGCCACGGTCACCACAACAGGCAGTGGTGTAGATTGTGGCAGCGAAACTGGACACCACGGTCTGCACCACAACCTGTGGTCTTGGCCGTGGCACTGGACAGCAGCCACAGGTTGCTATTGGGATGTAAAATGCTACCGTTTTTGCCTTATCCAAGCTGATTAATTTAACTTCCTTGCTTTGATATGATCCAAAGAAAATTATTAAGGATATAATTAATTAATTAATTAATTAAGATATATAATAAGAATTTTGCTTAGTGCAAACGATTCATTCTTGCTCTCTTCTCTCTCTCTCAAAATCTATGGAGTACTTTCTAACGAATACTAAAGAGTGTATCTTTAAATTTTCTCTTCAAAGAATACATAAGGCTTATTGTATTCTAGGGGTATTTTTGACAAAATCATGAGCAATTTTTGTGAGAAGGAACAAATAATACCTTAAAAAAAAGTGATCTTTCACCCCCTTGACCTTACACGTTCTCCCTTAAATTAAAGTAATCTTCAATTTATTCTCATAGTGCATGAATGAAATACATCCCTATCGAAACAAAATTGGAAAATACTCCCTCGTCTTGAGGGAAGTTTTCCAGACCAATAAATGGCCATATATACTAATACTATGTTAATGATTTTGATCCATGTAATATAATTATCATCAACCAATATATGGAAATTACTACATTTCCTTCATATGAATTTGTATTTTTGGTTGTTCAGGGAAGAAGTGCAGTGTACACGTAAAGGGAAGCAGAAAAGTTTTGATGGGCAGCTGAATTTCTGAGTTGGGCTGAATCACTAGATATATTTCTTAAGATGGGCTTAAAGTTTGGGAGCAACAAGGGATGGCCTATCAAATGTAATCTGGTCTCGAGACGAAACCTTTTTAGTGTAATGGGCTCCAATCGTATGGGCTTCTGTACTCTGTATAGCCCTCCCGTGGGTTTTACGTAGAGACTTGCTGATATAACTCGCACATTTACTCAGCAGCCCAACTGCTGAGTGCCACCAACAAAAAATGAGTGTATATACAGTCAATAGCGTTTTCAACCCAATTGGAAGTTGCAGTAAATTTTGAAAGCATAACGCCATAAATTGCGATCTTACCCAATCTGCATCGACCCTCACCCTTGCTAGTTTTATAATACTTCCCTTTTCACTAAAGTGCTGAAAATGTTGCAGAAAAACACGTAAAAAAAGTGCATAATTCCAAAAGTGGGTTAAATACACTTGCTAGCTACCACCTTCCTTTAGGCTTAGCGTGCAAAATTCAACATCCCATTTCACATTTATTTTGCGTGTGCATCCCACCATAATTAAACTAATCACTTTTATTTTGTATGGGCCACACTATTAAGACATTCTAAATTTATGCCTATTCATATCTCTACTTGTGTAAATCTTCATTATTTTTACCTTTTGATTTGGACATTTAAAAATGGGTTTATATAGTTTGCATTTAAAATAAAAAATAATTATATACAATATATATATATATATATATATATATATATATATATATATATATATATATATATATATATATATTATACTTTATTTATGATATGTCTTATTCCTATTATAAATTGTGTTTATTGTAACATATACATGTCATTATTTGGTTATCAATTTAATTTTAAATTCTTAACTTAATTGAAATATTCATTTACAAAGTATTATGTCATACGAATTGATAACTCACTTATCATCATCCATATTTAAATTATCTTTAATTTTTCTACTTTTATAAGTTAAATTATCAAAATACGAAGCTTTATTCAACTCATGAGAACTATCAAACCTTGAGGGAGTAGGCCACCTGCGAAAGTGTCCTTAAAAATCTTATAAATCCGCCTGACCATCTCGTGAACTTGATGGAGAAGGGGGATTTTGTATGGTACGGAGTATTAAAACATTTAAACCCAATTTTTATTTTTAATTTTAATCGTTGTTTATAGATAAATTTTAATTTTTTTAGATGCTACTACTTTCCTGTCGGTGGTTAAGGCTTGGGCGACTGGTGTGTGTGTGTGAGTGAGGTACTTCTCTGGATAGAAAGGTAAATCAGCTTCTCTCTCTCTTCCTCCCCCTCTCTCTCTCTCTCTTAGCCCATCCAAAAATCCTCATTCTGTGTGTGTCCCGCTGTTTAAGCGGATAATTTGGAGTTCCCTCTTCATGTTCGGGCGGAAAGGTTGAAGCTTTCAACGCACAAGACAAGAGAATCTACCTTCTGTGTTGGTATGTTTAATTTGCTGCCACCCAAAAAAAGGGCCTTCTGTGGTTTTTCCATCAAATCCATTGTGATTTTCTGCTTTAATTGCTCTCGTCTTGATCTACCAATCTTATTTTCATGTTTTTTCTGGGATTCTGTTTCTCAACAGCTTCATCTGGGATTTGGGGATGAGGGTGGGGCTCATTTACCCAATTTGCTTTCATAGTTTCTAATTTATCTCATTCACCGTTTCCATCTCTCTCTTCTTTTCTATTTGCATGTTATCCTCAACAAATGTTCTCATTTGTTTGCGAACATTTCTGGTTTACTGTTCTAGTTCATGGTAAAGCTATTGTCTGTCCTGATTTTAGCTCAGTCTAACTTTGTGTTAAGGTGTGGACTTTTTTTAGCATGTAATTCATCTCTATGATTATAATGTCTAAAGTTTTGTCCAATCGATCTCTCTCTTACTTCCCCTTTTCAATTTGTATATTTTAGGTCATGTTTTTGGTTATTAGCTCAAGAAAGAGGCCACCGTAACCCAGATTTTCAGCTTTCATTGGGTTTGCTTGCATGATTAAGATTGCTCAGTACCAATAAATGGGAGTCTTGTGCTAAAGATAATTTCTTTGGGGGAATTTTGAAGGAAGGGAGAATAGATGGAAGGAGGAAGTGAGCTTCGACAGTGGGATGAGATGATTCCGGATGCACTGGGGATTATATTCAAGAAGCTATCTCTTCAGGATGTACTGACTGTGATTCCCAGGGTTTGTAAGGCGTGGGGAAGTCAGTGCAGGGGCCTTATTGCTGGCAAGAGATAGACATTGATGAATGGAGCACTCGATGCCAGCCTGACCAGCTCGATCGTATGCTCCGCTTGCTCATCAATAGAAGCTCCGGATCTCTTCGGGAGCTCCATGTCTCCCGTGTCAACAACGACCAGGCTTTTGCTTTCATTGCAGAACAGTAAGTGACATCCTCGCCTCTCTTCCCTTTGCTTGTTTGTTCTGGCTTGTGATTATCGATATGATTGTGCTTTGTTTGGCTATAATTTAGTCAAGGAGAGGAAGGAGAGGGGACGGGTGGCGAGTTGATTGATGTTATAGCCCTTCTTTGTCCTCTTTTGGAGGCACATAGGTGAAACTAAGAGGGATTTGGAAACCTTCCATATCCTTACCCTGTCACCTTGATTATCTAAATAAGGGGTTAACCATCATTTGGGGATCAATGCATTTATGCTGTTGATCTTTTGCAATATTCAATTCCAATCCCCCCCAAAAAAAAAAAAAAAGGTTTGGGGACCATGCATTGAAGGACATGGTTTTGGCATTTTGTCTATTTGAGAGCATTTATTTTTCACTAGAGCTCGAAGAGAATCATCTCAAATTGATGCAGTGCCAAATTGAAGCTTCCAAAAATCATGACTTCTAGGCAAGGAGTTTGGTGAGTTGGATCGTGGATTCTAGCCATACTTTTGGCATTGTGCAGAACTTTAGCAGGCTTGCTAAATGTACAAGTTTGCTTATGAAATATGCATTCAATCGGGGTTATAAATCTGATTATGTAAAGACTAGAACAGGGGTGGGAACAGGCTCGGGAATAGAGGATGAGAATATGGCTGTTATTCTCCAAATCATGGTTTTGGATGAGAGACTGATTCCACATGGTAAAACAGTTATTGGTAACCTAGATTGAATTGTGGCTTTGGGCACTCAGACCCACTAACATCAGCTGACATGAACTGATAATTGCACTGTGATTCCACTGTTTCAATCGCATTATGTGTTGAAAAAAAAACGTGTACTAAAAGCTGTTCATTTGTCTTGCTAATTATGCATTCAGTCCAATCAAGTTTTCCTTTCAATCTGAACTTTTTGTGATGTGAGTGAGTTTTTTATCATTTGGTTTCCCAGTGCGGGCTCCCTTCAGACTCTGATGTTGCGAAGCAGTAAAATAAGTGACGCCATAGTAGAGAAGGTAGCTGAGAAATTCTCTTCCGTGACCTCCTTGGACCTGAGTTACTGTTATGAAATTGGTACAAGGGGCCTGGAAGCCATTGGGAGAAACTGTAAATCACTGTCAGCATTAAGCTGGAATATGCGTCCTCTAGATGCCACTGACAAATCTTCACATGCTGATGAAGCTCATGCCATAGCCAAGACTATGCCCAAACTCAAGCAGCTTGAGCTTGCTTATCTCCATATCAACAATGAGAGTGTCCTTGAGATCCTCTCTGGCTGCCCTGAACTCGAATCCTTAGATTTGAGAGGCTGTTGGGATGTCCACCTTGATAAGAAGATTCTTGAGGAGAGGCACCCAAAGCTGAAGGTCTTGGGGCCCCATGTGATCATGGGAGCCTTTGAAAAAGAGTAGCGTATTTTGACGACTGCACTGACACGGATTATTCGGACTACGATTATATGGAGTATAGTGATGACGAGAGTTATGATGGGATGTGGGACGAGGAAGGGATAGAACTTAGGATTTATGACGGACTTGATAACATGTATGAGCTTGGCTGGCCTCCATCTCCTTAGGAGTTACATTTGGCTCTCTGTGCTTTGTTTCACAGCTTGTGAAAGTTGTTGGAAAGAGATAGTAGTCATAGGTTTCTCCTAGTTCCTGCGTCACAACTGCTTGTGCAATTGTTCTGTGGATCTAATATCTGCTTTCAATGAGAATGAAGTATTGCAGTTTGTATATTTTTGTTTTGTTAGTACGATATGGAATTCTATTTTACTATTTTCTCAGTTTGGCTCCACATTCCTTTGTGAGTTGCTGCCCGAGCACACATAACATGAGACTTTAGGGTGGTTGGGTTTCATTTGGTATAGGAGGTAAGCACGGAGGTTCAATTTTGAAGCCAGGACCTAATATATATAAGGTTCCACTGGAACTACTAGCCTAAGATCTCATCATGCAAACTGTGCCTTGATGCATATACTCTTTTAGAAAAGAAAGCATCAACGATTGAAGATCCATATCCATAATATGCAGGAGATTTTATTAAGCTTCCTTTCGAACTACTGAGCTGTTTACTGGATATTTGATACAATTGTCCCGTGATATTTTTAATACGGAGTAGTTGTTTTCTTTTGAATTGATGTTGATGTTGATGTTGTCTGGCATCTATCATGGCTATATACATGATAATATAGGAGTGAAGTCTCGATTCCAATTTGAATGGTTCTCCTGCTTTTCTGCAGATTGGTAGGCCACCATGTCCTGAATGTGTGTTCTGTAGATGCATTAACCAAAACCCTCCCTTTATTTTTGAGTTGTTCTTTTGGGAGGAAATCATACCTTGTTGACATTCCCCTAATTATGAAACAGAAAATGCTTTGTGTATCGCGTGAAACCGAGTCTTTAGAAAATCATGGTGTATCAAGTTTTAATATTTTCGGTACGCCCAAAGACAGAATGTGGGGAGTCACATAGACATTTAGATCAGCTGTCACATGATTTCATGTGGCTCTTTTGGGTCTTCATATTGGATCTTGTAATTTTCTACTCAACCCTGTAACTGTGATTCTGTAACACAGTCACATCTATGGTTCTTGATACCGGTGAACAATTGACAGTCACAGTAAGAAAACAACTTATGCAACACTATCCTACTTGATTTTTCTTCAAATTTAATAATACCAATAAATTTTTATGGGCCCGTCTTCTGGTTGAATTGGCTACATAGACAATTTTGGGTCAAGATTGAAGGGGACTTCTTACCGTGTAGTTGATTGGGCCGTGATAGAGAACTTTGGTTTGGACCTTTTCCCTCAAGCCACGTTTTCACTTCACCTGATGTTATTTAAAAATTTTTGATTTGTTTGCTTGTAGTGGTAGGAGGGGGAAGGTTTGAACTTTTGAAGTTTTGGAAGTTTGGAGAGACTTCATCAGGTAGTGGAATGGGGAGGGTAGGTACGATACTTATGCCTTAAAAAAAATTAGCTTAATTATGTGACTTCACTTGAGTCAATTTATTTACAATCTAAGCAATGACACGAAAAGTAAATAAACAAAATAATGAAAATATATATAAATATGTCACCATACCGGATCACATCAGATAGTATTACGTGCATACTATACAAGTAAATTTTATGTTTAAAAATCAATTAAGAACGGGTATGGGATATAGTAGTCTGTATTCAACGTTAGAACACAAAAATAAAATTTATATAAATCCATTTTGACCAAATCATAATCATAATACCAATGTAACAAGACAACGTATGCGTTGAGACTTATTAACAAAACTAAATTGTTAAATAATATATTTGTTTTGATTATAATATTGATGTAACATGGTAAATAACACATGAAAGGAAAAAAATGTGCATAAATAGTATGATCTTATACCAATTAAACATCAATAATTCAGAAACAAAAAGTAAATTATGGATAAAGAATTATAAGAATAATAAAACAAAGATTTATTGGTACGAGTAGTGTCCATGGTAATCCGATTAACAGCTAGAATTATACGTCCGTAAATACATTTACTATTTATAAATAATGTGATTTAAGGTTGGAAAATAGAAATAATGTTTGTGTTATGAAATCAAATAATGAAGAAGAAGGTTTTAGGGAATATGAGAGAATATCCAACTCAGCATCCCCGGGCTCGGCCCAAAGTCTCAGTAAACGTTGCCAATTATTATTATTATTATTATTTTAATTTTTGTAATTGAACAAAATTGGCGACTAGCAGTAGAAGAAGAAGTAGTAGGTGAGAAGCGGAAAAGACCAAAATGCCAAAAAGGAAAACAAAAGGGACGAGGCAGATCAAAATTACGAGAAGGCCCTTCCCTCCCCAACTACCACATCCACCACTCCGAGTACCAGAACCAGAAGGCCTACCCGCCTCTCTCTCCCTCTTTCTCTCTCAAATTCAACGTGCAATGCCAACCACCCCCAAACCTTATAAACCCCCCTCCCTCCCTCTCTGTCTCCAGGTTCGCTAAGCTGTGTATAAGTTGATTTAAGCCAAAAATCTTAACTGATAAACGCCTCCTTTCTCTCTCCTCATTGCCGCCGCCGCCGCAGAATGGCTCTCTCCAGCAACGCAATTATTCCCACCAAGTCCATTAAACCCCAATGCCCCATCCTACCCTCCAAACCCCACCACCAGCCCGCCTTCTCTCTCCTCCCTACCAAATTCCGCCCCATCTCCGCCGTCCAATCCGCCGACAAGAACCCCATTGCCTCCACCTCCAAGCCCACCATCCCCGTCGCTGCCGCCGCATCCACCGCCACCGCTTCCACGGCGGCTCCCCCAAAAAGTCGCCGTCCCCTGACAAGTGGAGCCTCGAGAGCTGGAAGTCCAAGAAGGCGCTCCAGCTACCCGAATACCCGGATCAGAACGAACTCGAAGCCGTCCTTAAGACGGTCGAGAATTTCCCCCGATCGTGTTCGCCGGAGAGGCCCGGATTCTGGAGGAGCGGCTCGCGGAGGCCGCCCTCGGCAATGCCTTCCTCTTGCAGGGAGGGGATTGCGCCGAGAGCTTCAAGGAATTCAACGCCAATAACATCCGTGATACTTTCAGGGTCCTTCTGCAAATGAGCGCCGTCTTGATGTACGGTGGTCAGATGCCTGTTATCAAGGTCAGCATTTGTTTCTCCATTACCTTTTGATCTTCAACATGAATTTCTATTTCTGTATTGTTGCCCAATGGGAGTGGAAAATCGGATATATATGAGAGAACCTTTCGCTAATTTTTGTAGCTGAGATTGCCCTGTTTCATTAATTATTCTTACCAAAATGAGGGTCTTTTAGTCGTAAGATTAGGTAGTTTTGTTTGGAAATTATGCTATAAGGGAATTTGGTTATTAATGGGCTGAATAAGAGTGTATGTGGGGAAATTCAGGTGGGAAGAATGGCCGGACAGTTCGCTAAGCCGAGATCAGACACATTTGAGGAGAGGAATGGGGTTAAGCTGCCCTGTTACAGAGGGGACAACATCAATGGGGATGCTTTCGATGAAAAATCAAGGATTCCAGACCCTCACAGGATGATCAGGGCTTACTGCCAATCGGCTGCTACATTGAACCTCTTGAGGGCATTTGCCACTGGGGGTTACGCAGCAATGCAAAGGGTTACCCAGTGGGACTTAGATTTCGCCAAGCACAGCGAACAGGGCGATAGGTATGTTCTGAAAATATGCCATGCTTTGGTTTTCTGATGCAATTTGGGAATTTGTAGCTCTTTTATCAATCTCTGTTATTATGTATACAAGTGTGCCATGATCTCTGCCTGTTACCATTTACTGGTTTTCATCATGTGAGGAATTCCACCAATGATCGGATATCATTACAGGCATAACTATGTCTTTTTCAATTCATGTTATCAGTGATGAATATGTCCCAGCACTTCAACTCCTATAGTTTTTCCAGGAATTTGCATGTATTAGTGTTTTTTTTTTTAATCAAATTGTTCAGCGGGGTTGAGGAGATGATTTGCCCCCTTGACTGTTACAAACTAAGTGCATGGCATATGGTTGTGCTGTCCATGTAATCCCTCAGTTACTTGTGACTATAATTAGGCTTCCCTTTGCTAACAGATGATCACTCAATGCAGATACCAAGAACTAGCCCACCGTGTTGACGAGGCCCTTGGATTCATGGCTGCTGCAGGGCTCACACTGGAACACCCTATTATGCAAGCCACAGAATTCTGGACATCCCATGAATGCTTGTTGTTGCCTTATGAGCAGGCTCTTACAAGGAAAGATTCAACTTCGGGGCTCTACTATGACTGCTCTGCCCACATGCTTTGGGTTGGAGAACGAACTAGGCAGCTTGATGGGGCTCATGTTGAGTTCCTAAGAGGAATTGCAAATCCCCTTGGGATTAAGGTAAATCGAATTCTATGTCTGTTCCTTTCTTCATTATTAAGATATACATCTATCATCACGCTTGTCCTCTTGCTCTAGTACAGTAATGTAGGGAAATTATGACTAAAGAAGAAAGAAACTTTACCTACTGGTTATAAATGCCCCAAAACTCATCATCCAAAGTCAAGATGCTTGATAGAATGCAAAATACTCTTTTTCATACAGGGCTCCCACTATTTGCATTTAAAGTGAACATCTCCTATCAAGTTGAATATGCTTGATACAATGCAACTTGCACTTTCTCGTTATTAAAAATTAGGCTGACTTAGCCAGGTAACCGAATACTAATCTTTCTGTTTATTGTGGTGCAGGTTAGTGACAAGATGGATCCAAATGAGCTGGTTAAGCTCATTGATATTTTCAACCCAGAGAACAAACCAGGAAGGATCACAGTAATAACAAGAATGGGAGCTGAGAACATGAGGGTCAAGCTTCCTCATTTGATTAGAGCAGTTCGTAGAGCAGGTCAAATCGTGACTTGGGTTAGTGACCCTATGCACGGAAATACCATTAAAGCTCCTTGTGGTTTGAAGACTAGGCCCTTCGATGCTATTATGGTATGATGCTTCCTGTTATGTCTACGACTTTGAGTTTCATTATCACATTTTGCTATCATCTGTTTGTCTTTGGCAAGAGTCAATGCCTTAGAAGTGTGATCTTCTGAAGATTCACATTAACTGCACTTTTCCCTGTGTCCTCACAATATTTGGAAGAGTTGTTGACTCGTACCGGTCATAAAACCATGTTTGATAAGTCTAGAGTGTCGTGTTTTCTGGTTAATATTCTTAGCTGATGACTAGCACAAACCCTTGAGTTGCCTGAAGCCAAAGCACGGAAGATGGAATTCAAGGCTTTCTAGACCAAACATTTGGAAGAAATGATGGGGGTGGGAGGAAGTGGAGTGCCTGCTATAGGCTAAAGCAGCTTCTGGGATTCACCAGGGGCCAGAGTTCTAAACAGGTCACTTGGGGTCCCTGCATGGTGGGGATCCCAAATCAGGATGGGATTCTTTTTGGTACCAGACCTTAGAGGTCTTTTCTTATGAGGAGTTCTGTCGTTCTTACAACCTTAAATTTTATGTGGATTAGGTGTGGTAGGTAGGAAAGGGACCAGAAGAGGGTTTTGTTCACTTGTTCTTAGAGTGCAAGCGCTTCTGTAGTCTCCACTCTATTTTTGCCATAAAACTAGTCGATGGTTATGGATGGAGGATAGGATGTATGGACAGAGTTCTACCCCGTATATCGTATTGTGTTACATAAACTTTCCATCCTATTGACCAAATTTAATGTCTTTTGGTTATTGGGCAGGCTGAGGTGAGGGCTTTCTTTGATGTCCATGAACAAGAAGGCAGCCACCCTGGTGGAGTTCACCTGGAAATGACGGGGCAAAATGTGACCGAGTGCATTGGTGGGGCTCAAACTGTGACCTTTGATGACCTGACCTCACGCTACCACACACACTGTGACCCTAGGCTCAATGCCTCACAATCCTTGGAACTTGCCTTCATCATCGCTGAACGACTTAGGAAGAGGAGGATGAAGTCTCAGCCTCCTCTGGCTTCCTAAACGGATCCACACCGTTTTTCCTTTTTGATTTGTTTGTTCAATGTTCACAGAGTATTATTAGCGAGTATAGGAGTATGTAATTTTTTTGTACTGGTTTTCTTAAAAGACTTGTATCTGTATAATTCTATACAAGCAATGTATTGTATGTGTAAACCAGGGAAAATGAGTGCTCTGGTTGTTTGGGATGAGTATTAATAAATGAAATATGGTCTTGAAGCAAATTATCTGACTCTTTGAAGCGAAAGAAATAGAAACTTGCCATTTTTACGAGCAACAGGTTGTAATCACATGAGAAACACATTCACACTTAAGGGATTATGCCCTTGTTTATGGTCAAAATGTGATAAGCCGGTACTGGGGAGCTTGAGCTGTGACTTATAAGGGCAATTGAGAATGAGCATGGAAAGAGAGAATGCAAGCACTTGGAGCCATTCGGAGGTATGAGCCCAGCCCCAGGGCGACTTGGACCAGCTTTTGATTCAACGAAAAGAAAAAGAATATGAGAATGACAGCTAATTAGTAAATGAAATGTCATGCGCTTCACTTGGCCACAACTACCAGCTTTAACCTACTTTTCAAGCCTTCCTTCACTTAGATTTCTCTTGATATTATGAGAGTAGATCAGTACATAAACAATAATCAGGCTCATAAAGCTCTTCAAATTTCAATCTTGAGCACCCCCATGCGGTCATGCCCTTGCTTCTTGCTTGCTTAGTAAACCTCTCTCTCTCCCCGCTAATTTATCTAAATTCATTTATGAGTTGATCATTCTAACCATTTCAACCAAGACCCCATTAGTGTTTTGCCTCTACTTGGTGAATTAACAGCTTTAGTTTGGATCACCAGATAACATCACATTGCCAGAGGGGCCGAGACTATCTGACTACTTTACTCACTGCAAGGATCAACACATCTGTTCTTTCATCTAGATCCAGCAGGCTCCTCCCCGACACAACAGTGGTTCAGCATTTGCAATAATGTCGCAACACGTCTTTCAAAACCATCCCTCCAATATAAAGCACCACGAACTCTCTACTTTTCTCTCTTAATCGCTTTCCTTAATTATTAATAATCATATTAGGCAGTTTTAGGTGAACAAAATCAGCTATACCCAAATCCTCAGAAAACATAGATGAAAAATATAAATACCTACTGAACGGAGCAATAAGAATCTAGGGTGGATTCTTATTAGGAACCGGGTGAGTTTGACCAATCTAATGAACCATTATCGGAACATGTTCGCCTATGTTGAATCTATTATCATCCCAAGGCGACGAGGTATTATCACCTGTATGATAGGTGGACTCTGTTGGTAGGAAGCCACGAAGATCCGGCACCGCGGCTTTACCGACTCTAGTGGAACAGTTAGAGGATTATTGTTCCCTAATTCCACTAATAGTAGCTAAAACAATCATCGGTTTAGACCGGGTTGAAGCCAACTCGTTGTTGTAGGTAAGCATAAAACAACGAACAAATCCGAACTACGCAAACAAGTCGGCGCCGCCGGCCACAAGGCGGTTGTCCAGCGCGCCGAGGCCGAGTCGCCTCCGATCCATGCCTAAAGACTCTAACTTTCGTTTCGTCTATCCGTCACTATATATATTTTTTCGATTTTGCTCCTCTTAGGCCTAAAAGATTTGGATTTTGATCGTGCAAGACACTAGTATTTGATTTTGCATCTGTGATGTGCAAATCTGGTTGATGGAGCATTTAAAACTTATTCAGGCTCCTCCAAAAGTGGATACATATTTAGTGACTCACTGCTGCCAACGATAGCGAAAAGTGGTGGTAGCTGATCACCTGACTTTTTGGTGGGAAGAACACCTTAAAAATCACAATAACGATCTCCTTTGGTATGTTAAATACTAAAAGGTGTCCCAATTCAAAACACATTCCTCTTAGAACAGTGTTATTAGTATTTTATAATTAGTATGCTTGCAATTATTTCCCTTTTATTATCTATATATTTAAGTAAGTAGTAAGCTTACCTTTTATTAAATAAAAGTAAATATTATATTATACTTTTATATTTTTATCGCTCACCTAGAGGTAAACACAAAAAAAGATAAATTGAATCGTCTAATTGGACGGTCCTTGAATAAATAAAAAACTCAACAAAGTGCTTAATTGGGCCCGTCTTGTTAATAATTAAGGGAACAAATAATCAAAGGAAAAACCATGGCCCCACCAGCCTACTGTTGTCCAGGTGGTGGCCGGCATCCGCTTAGGCCTAGTCTAGTTGGGATGGGCTCAGCCCACTACTTAAGAGTATGCTAGACCTAGAACTTCTTCAACTAGCAATTGGTAACATCACTGGCACAGATCTCCTTGGCCATCTCCACTGCTGCTCAACTCAATTACCCTTTGTCCAAACCATTCAATAACCCAACTCTTGTATTTGTGAATTTCTAGTAATCAGAGCATTAGAGAGGGAGGTTTAGAAATGCTATATAGATAAAGAAAAGGTTATGATCTTAAACAAAGCCAACATCAATGAACATCCGCTTAATGTAGGCCCTAGTCAAAAGAGAGAATATAATCCAAAGTCTACCTCAAAATTCCAACATAAAATCTCATTCCAAAACTCTTGGCAAAATGAAACTAAACAAATTCAGAAAACCACAAGACAGCAGATGCTTAGGCTGCAGCCTCAGATGGACGCTTGGTTGCAGCAGAGAGCTTAGACCTTCTCTTTGCCAGACTCTCACTTCGCCTTTCTCTCTGCTCCTTCAACCTCTGTGCAAGTAGCTTTTGGTACTCAGCAGCATCAGCCTTAGCCTTGGCGATCCTCTTCTTCTTCAATGCAATTCTTCTGCGCTTCCTCTGAAGGGTCAATGGTGTTACCAACCTCTGGATCTTAGGAGCCTTGCTCACCTTTTTCCCTGTCAAGATCAAATACAAAAGTCAGGAAATTATCATAATGTAACAGAAATAGAGCAAACTGAATAGCATTATATGAGGCATATTCAATTGTATTATGGCCAACAATTCATACCAGACTTGGTGGTGAATGTTCTTCTGTATGTGTTGACATACTTCCTAACATCATCCTCCTTGGAGAGGTTGAAGAGCTTGCGGATCTTGGATGCCCTCTTGGGACCCCTCATCCTTGGCTTCTCAGTGTCAGTCAACCCGGGAGATCATTCTCACCCTTTTTCACAATTACCAAGTTCAAGACAGAGAGGTCGTGGCTGACAATACACCCACGGACAGACTTCCTACGACGCTCACCATCACGTCTTCCATAACCACGGAAGCAGCTTGTTCCTGCCAATTCATATTGATATGTCAGCTTAGGAACATGAATCATAATACAAGCAAATAGACAAGGGAATTAGAGATATGATTGTCTTAAACAATGAGAAACTATGAAACAACATACAACATTTAGCATGCAGCCCAAAACACCAAGTTTTTATGTGATAAGTAGGGGAAACGCCAAATTTTGCAAAGCAATCACAGAAGACAAATGAGGTGGAGTTTATCAACCTCTGTGGAGCAAAAGGCGGACTCTGCCAGGGGTCAGGACACCCTGTTTCATGGGGAAACCCTGCTTGTCACAGCCACCCATGATCTTGAAAACATACCCCTTAAATTCCTGCATAGAAAAAATTGTAAAGAAGACCTCTTTGAAAACTGACATTAATACTTATGACTCATAATACTGATGGAAGTATTCGTACCTCTCCAAGAGCATCTCCGCTAACCTCTTGGGAAATCCTCTTGTCATAGAAAGCTCGGCTGTTTAATAACAAACAGAAACATTAAAAGAATAACCCTAGAAGCATCGTGAACGAGTGACCTATGACCACAACAGAGAAAAAATAAACTCAAAGAAACTGCTCACACATATACAACAATTACACAGATATTGCCACCAATTTTGTAAATAAGCCAGACTAAATCTGAGGATAAAGAAACTGACTAAAAAACATTTCCGAAGAGAGTTACATCGAGCAGCAGGTCAAGTATTAGAATGGAATTCTGATGAAATAGGGTGTGAGTGATGTACGAGCACCTGAGTGCACAAAGCCATGAGAGAAATGGCAATAATGCAAGCATTGGTTAACTCGTGTCACATATTGGCAACGTAAAGGGCTGAAAGTGCTATAAGATCAATTGAGAAGCACTCCAGTGACGCATACTAATTGCCTAAATGAATATACAAGCATACAAACAAATTGTCAGTTACTTAACACCAATCAACGCGTATCCTACAGTTCAGCTAATCAGGGAATAAACTCAAATGCAATGCCACCTCTTATTTCCACAGGAGGATTCTTATGTTCTGTGTTGTTGAAAAATTTAAAATGGTATAGATTAGACAAACAAAATATGAGCTCTTTCAGATAAATTCACAGAGGCACAGCACTGTAATACTATCAAAATCTAGACTTTTTTTACCACAGGACACAACAGTATGATCCCAATGAAATAAAAATAGGAGAGGGAGGATGCATTCACAAAGACATAAAATCTAATCTAAAAAGCTCAAACATTCAGCTGAAGTGAAGTGCTGACCCATAAATTCAAGAACCGAATAACATAACACGAAAGCGAACAGATCCAAATCATTGAACAAAGAAATCTCCTTTTTTTTTTGTAAAACAAAATCAGGCCTAGATGACGAAGGGGAAAAGAAACCAACTTTTAAAGAAAATGATTAGAATAACAGTATACAAGAAGAAGAGGGCACTGTCAAGGGGTGCCAAGGAAAAAGGGAACTCACAGTTTCTGGTCATCGTCGATCTCGAGCTTCTTCTGGCAACCTGTCGTAGGGTTGGCGATGTTGAACTGCAGACATTCGGAGATATGACGGCGTTAATTCAGCAAAGGGAAAACAGTAAAGAAAAGGACGGGAGAGAAGCAGAGAGAGGCAATCACAAACCTTCATGGTGACGGAGGGGGAGGGAGAGGGGAGGGGGAGGGAGAGGGACTGAAGCCAAAGGAGAGCAGAAGAGCAACTGCGGTGTTGTCTAACTAGGGTTTTTGAAGTTAAACCCGAATATATATTTGGTTCTGCCTATGTCCCTTCCATCGACTCATTTGCCTCTGATAAACCTCAATCCATGTCCTCCGTGGGCCGTGGGCTCAATACTCTTTTCCTAACAACCTCTGTTTCTTTCTTTGCAGCCCAAAAAGGATCACATCACAATCACAAACTTATTGTACTTCTTTTCGCCGGTTTTTTTTTTTTTAAGGTAAAAGTGGCACAGCTAATGTAGATTGGATTCAGAAGTAACTTCACAACATTTAAAAAAATTTATCGGATTTGAACTCTTGACAATTGTGTTTAGTTTGATCAAATTTTGCACCAGATTTGGATTCGGGTTTAGTTAGATACATAATTTCGGTCTTAAGTTTAATTAATATCTACTAATCTATAATCAACATAAGGTACAAAAATTGTATTTTGTACATACATCCGAACTTAAATTCTTTTTGCCAACGCTATACATACTAATGTTATTAATTAAGGATAGAGCTGAATATCTAGATTTGATGAGGTTATTAAAGCACTCATAATGATTCGGATTCCCGAGTACAGATACGTACCATCCAAATCGGTGGAACCGATAAGATGGGAATTTCCTCCGAGTGGGATGGGTTATTCCGAACACGGATGGAGTCGCTAAAGGTAATCCAGGTCCATTGCTGGGGGAGGAGTTATTAGAAGGGACAAAGGGGAATGGATTGGCGGTTTTATCGAAAACTTTGGGTGGTGTTCATCGGTTATGGCCGAACTAAAAGCGGCTTGGAAGGGTTTGAGAGTTGCTCGTAATTTGGGGTTACCTCGAATATGGCTTCAACTTGACTCAATTTTACTTATTGGAATGCTGAGGGGTCATAAGGAGTGGGGGACCCAATTTACTCCAATTATATCCCAATATAAACTGATGATGGAGGAAAATGACTGGGAAATTAAGATTACTCATTACTTATAGGGAGGCGAATTAAGTTGTTGATAAACTAGCAAATGTAGGTCTCTGTATGGAACTAGGATATCATTTTTTCAAATTCCCATTAAAGAAATTAGGGAGATGCTTTTTACAAATAATATAGAAGCCACGTGACCAAGACTTATTAATAATTAAAAAGTTATTTGAGGAGTTTGACCCCTCTTCTACACCCAAAAAAACAAAAAAAAGAGGATAGAGCTGAATAGAAAATACAGACTGGGCCCAGCCCATCTTCACCCACGTCGTTCTCCATCTGTTCTACCAAACCCATACTATATAATATTGGGCCATTTTCATTTTTGATTGATCAGCCGATAATAATAATAATAAAATAATAAAACCCAATTAGATATTTATTTATAGTAATAAAATAATTTCCATATAAGCAATTAGGCAAATGGAAAAGGGCAAAGTTGACAATCCAACGGCCTTAGTGAGCCTCGGCCCACCCTAACTGCCCCCAGATTCGAATCCAACGGTCCCCTTTCATTTCCCAAAGATCCCTTTGTGCCCAATTAGTTTTGCCGATTTACAGCTTGGCATCAATCCATTCTTTTCTCTTTCCTCTGCATCAAATTCTTCCCCACAATTCAAAACCTAATTCAAGATCTGCGAATCAAATCAAATCAAATCCCTCGTTCCCTCTCTTTCTCTCTCTCTCTCTCAAAGTCTACCCAGAACCACAAGGAAAAGCTGAGCAGCAATGGCGTCCTCGGCTAGGGAAGAGAACGTCTACATGGCCAAGCTGGCCGAGCAGGCCGAGCGCTACGAGGAGATGGTGGAGTTCATGGAGAAGGTGGTGACGGCCGTCGATGGGGAGGAGCTCACCGTGGAGGAGCGGAACCTCCTCTCCGTCGCCTACAAGAACGTGATCGGCGCTCGCCGCGCCTCTTGGCGTATCATCTCTTCGATCGAGCAGAAAGAGGAGAGCCGCGGCAACGAGGACCACGTCTCCGTTATCCGCGACTACAGATCTCGCATTGAGAAGGAGCTCTCCAACATTTGCGATGGCATCCTCAAGCTCCTCGACTCCAAGCTCATCCCATCCGCCACCTCCGGCGACTCCAAGGTCTTCTACTTGAAGATGAAGGGAGATTACCACAGGTATTTGGCCGAGTTCAAGACCGGTGCTGAGAGGAAAGAGGCCGCTGAGAGTACTCTCACTGCTTACAAATCCGCCCAGGTATTCAGATCTCCCCCTCCCCTCTTTCTTCTACTTTTACGCGTCATTCTACCAGATCTGTGCTTCTATATTTCAATTTTCAAGCTTTTGCCTTTATTCTTGTGGTATGTTATTTTCTACGTTAGTCATTATTCTAACTAATTAGAAATGTGCCTGGCGGATTTTGATGCGTGAAATGTAGGAGTTGTAATTCAGAATTTGGATCCTAAGTATTCTGCTACTGCTAAATACAACGTGTTCTAGTTTTGCCATTGGGTGTTATCTTATTGAAACTATAAGGGTATCTAAAGGTCTCTTCTTTAACTTGTTTTGCAAGAGCATGCATAAGTTCAGTTCTTCATACCCAAAAATGAATTTGATAGTTGCTCTGCGTACGAATTCCTGAAGAAAGCACGTTAGAAACCTTTATTTACAGTCGATTATGTCCTCCTATGCTTTTAATACAAGTGTAACCGAGAGCTGGAATATCAGAATTTAGTTTTGATTGATATCCTTATTGTATCGTAGCTGTAAATGTTTCAGAACGTTTTTAAAATGCTCCACCTTTATGACACTCGACATTTGACTGTACTACACTCTGAGTGTGTGTGTTCTTCTTGTGTGTTCAGGATATTGCCAATGCTGAGCTTGCTCCAACTCATCCTATTAGACTAGGATTGGCTCTTAACTTCTCTGTATTCTACTATGAGATTTTGAACTCTCCTGACAGGGCTTGCAATCTCGCCAAGCAGGTAATTGCTCGTCTAGTGGGAATTTGAACTATTTCCCCCAGTGATCATGATGTTTTGTGCCTTATAATTGTCTAAATCTCTGCTGTGTAAGTAGGCTTTTGATGAAGCGATAGCTGAATTGGACACCCTCGGGGAAGAGTCATACAAGGACAGTACTTTGATAATGCAACTCCTCCGTGACAATCTTACTTTGTGGACATCAGACATGCAGGTAATCATCAGTTCGTACTCAATTAGCTTCTAGTGTTTTCATATTTCTAGAGAGTAATTGTATCTTTTGGGATTTGCTAGTGGGAAAACTGATATATTTTTGCATTGGTCAACTTTGTTTCAGGATGACGGTGCTGATGAGATCAAGGAGGCACCAAAGCAGCCTGAAGGTGAAAAGCAGTAATAGTGGTCAACATTCAAGTAGGGTTAGCTTCTCCAGAGTTGTTTTTTACTGGAGAAGGTGTTTGAATATGATTCTAGGGTTCTATTATTCTGGACAACTATGGTTTCTCTATGCATTGTCAACTTGTTATTGTTATGATATATCCTTTTGTTATGATATATCCTTTTCTACAAAAATTTATGGAATACCGTATCAAGTGAGCCACTACATTCCATGCTGTGTCAGTTCCTGTGATTGCCTTTAATATTGTAATGTGTTGCATCTCGACCGCATCCAAGGCGAGATTGTGATGTCCGGTTCGGTGCAGAACACTCTTAGTAGGAGTTGCTTCTCATACACTCATGGGTTTAGGTCCGTTTAGGTTAGGAGGGAGGGGGAATGGTCATAGTGAGGTATCACATGATACCTGAGTCCAGCTCAGATGTTGAGATTGAGAGGATGTATTTTTTTCATTTCGATGTTTCAGTCATCATAGTCGTAGATAGAGACACCCAATTGGTATGAAAGCAACATTTTCTTGAAGTAGGAAGGAAATCTGTTCCCACTGTGTGATTAGTAGATGGGCATAGATCATGTGAGTAGTAGGTGGGGGATACCATGGGCCGTTGGTAGTAGTCTTAAGTGTCCGACGTATTGGTATTTGTTTGGGGTAAGTCTCAAGTAGGGATGGCAATGGGTCGGGTCTGGGTCGGGTCCGACTGGACCCGGACCCGTTTAACTTTTTAAACTTGGACCCAGACCCGACCCGGACCCGGCGGGTCTGTAAAATTTGGACCCGGACCCGATGGGTCCACGGGTCCACGGGTCTTAAACGGGTCCTAAACGGGTCTAAGTATATTTTCCTACTTCAGACGCAATTATCTACTCAGACTTAAGACAATTCAAGGAGAAAACCTCTTTTCCCACTCACTATCTTGAGAAGGAGACCATTAATTCAATTGAACCTTTAAAAAAACACAAATGAAGATGGAACTTAGGAACTAACCAGAAGCGTTGGAATCGCGGAGCAAAATAGCCAAGTAGTTGAGATTGCAACCTGCAAAAATGAAATAAGCATTCAAGCATAGAAAAATGACCGCCAAAAATTACCCTTCAATCGATTTCCGATTAGGGTTAGGATTTCAAATGAGAACCCAATAAAAGCAATTTTTGCGCAATTACTAGACCTAAAAAGTAGATTATTCAACCAATGTAACTCGTGATCCTCAAGAGCTTCAAGGATTACGAGTGCCTTAAAATCGAAGCCGACCGGTGAAGAAGGAGGCCGAACAGCGTGGCCGGAGAGAGGAGGGGCCGGAGAGAGTAAATCCCGACCGGCGATTAGGAGAGCGAGGGACTGCGAGTGAAGTGACGACGAGCGAGGCCGACGACGAGCGAAGAATGAAGTGAAGTAACGAGACAAACAGCGCGGCCGGAGACGGGAGGGGCCGGAGAGAGGACGGACCGGACGGATCGAACTCCGGCTCGGCGCAACCGCGAGTGCGAAAGCGAGAGGATGGGGTACCGTGGGGACGGACGGACGCTGCGCTTGTGTCGAGGGGGAGGGAGAACGAAGGGTTTCCTTTCCAAATTGAATTATTAATTTGAGGAGGCTGCTGTGAAAATTTTTTTAAAAAAATTTAATATCCGGGTCTTAAACGGATGCAGGTCGGCTGCAGGTCCGATTTTTCGGACTCGGACCTGACCCGACCCGGACCCGAAACGAGTTAGACTCAGACCCGACCCGGATCCACCGGGTCCAATTTTTGGACCCGGACCCGATTAAATGGGTCGGGTCTGACGGGTCCAGGTCGGGTCCAGGACCCACTGCCATCCCTAGTCTCAAGGAACATTGGATGGAGCTAAGCATCTGCTCTTTTTTATTCATGGGACATGTTTTTGTTTGTAATAGGAGCATTGAAAAGGTTGCCTTTTCTACTGATGCTTTTCTTTATATCAAATTTTTTTATTGGATTATTCTTACTTTTCTTATACACTAATTTGTGGCTTAAACATAGAAAAATTTTATTTTACTAGTAATTCTTTTTTAACTGTCACAGGACATTTAAAAATAAATAATATGTTATTACCTGTTATTTGATCTACTCGTCATTTATAGAACTCTTGTTTACTCGACTGGACAACATAAACTTGCAAAGAGGTCCTTGAGAACTTAAGCTCACCACACCACCCCACCAGAAAGAGGATCTCAGTATTTGGTTGGAGACCTCTCTTAAAGAAACGACAAATGAGAAGATGAAAACTACAGAAGCGTGTTGAACTTGAAAGGGTATCATCTAGTGTTGGTCCTGCATTGTCGTTGTAAGATAAAAGATGTGTAGCCACTAGCCAGGCATTATTTTGGAAACCGAATTAGAAAAGTCTTTTAAAAGTTCATCTGAGAATTACGAGGGTGCCAACACTGACCCTAACCTATACGACCTTTAGGCTTTACTCCCTTACCTAAAGAAAAATCAACACAACTCGTTTTCAGATGGAATAAATAGGTGGGTACTTGCTACTTGTTGGAGGGATTTAGTGGACTCATCCAAATTAAGTGACATGAAAAAGACATTCAGTAAAGCTCAACCAAAGGCCCAGGCACATTGTTTACAACTTCGTAAAAGCCACGTCCATGGAGATTAGATTAGGCTTTAGAAAGCAAATCAAAGAAGCAAAATGCTTTGTAATATCAAACCAGAAACTAGAAAAGCAAGAAACAACCAACAACTTCAACTTTTGCAGATGAATTCAATTGCTGACAGACAGTAGCCCACACAGTGGCCTCTTTGTCACTTTTCTGCTTTTACAAGGTGTTCTTTGACTGAAACCCACAAAATGCAATCATTGCAGAGACCACCACAGCGCATGGAGGGGGCGGGGGGCCTCTCCCGGTCCCAGTCCCCATACCATCACACTTCATAACATTAATCAGATAATCTTCCACACCACCATGAAACGAATCGCTATCTCTAATGCGAAACACCAGCTGCTGCTTTTCAGCCACTAGCAGGGCCGGAAAGCCATGATCACTCACATTAACTTAAATATATTGCTAAGAATGGGGCTAATCCCAATTTATGCATAAGCTCTTTGCCGGTAAAATAAGGCAAAGGGGCCCCTCAGAAACCACAAACTCGGGATTTCTCTGGCTACAACCACCTTAGCTGTTCGGCTTTGGTGTTCAGTAACCCATTCACCACATCTGTGACATGGTGATAGAGCTGGCTCCTGATTATGGCCATGTATGTGATGCTAGTGAATAAAATTTATAATCAGGAATAAAACAGATAGATCTGATTATTGAACAAAGTTCTGTTAAGACATTAAACTATTACTAGTAGATAAGAGAAAGTGCAGTTGCCCAAAAAATGTGATGAAGCATTAATCCATTCAATTATGGAGCAGTAGATAAGACAGCAGCTTGATGAGTTTGGACGTACAGATATCTGAACTATGAACAACATTTTCCAGTCCTATAATATAGGGTGGAAGATGAGTCAAGAACATGCTCCGGTGACATTACAGTACTTGACTCAAACGTTGCTTTAAGGGTTAGAGAAATCTCCAGACAACAGTTCATTGACTAAAGCACACTGCATCATGTAAAATTGGTTCAGATGAAGCACACCGTTAGAGAAAAAACTGCTCTTAGACAAGAACGCCCTTTTAGAAGAAAAATTAATCCACATTTCTAATACCACGGCCATCACCAAGGAAATATAAACCAGCAAACAAGGGAACAATCATACATGGACCTTCATAACAAAGAAGGATTCTACACGAAATCTATACCAAATCCCCAAAACTCCACACCGCCTGATTCACTGACGAATGAAGAAAAAGATGATACCTTTCTGCAACATCGATTCCGAATAGATAAGTGTCGAATTAATTCTAAGTCAACACTTCTATTTTTCCTCTTCTTCTTCCTTTTTTTCATAAATTACTCTGTCTCTCAGCAAAGAAATTTCAGAAAACAAGCTTTTAAGTTTTGATTCCACTCTCATATACTCTCACAAAGCCATGATAATCAAATTTCAATAACAAAAGGTATAATATAATTCCATTTTCATACATGTATATGAAAACTCGAAAGAAGAATCAGAAGACACATATTCGTAGCAAGATCACAAATTTCAGTGTAGCTAAGATTTTGAGAATGACAGCATGATATAACAACTACAGTCAGTGAGTTCTCTTACCATTACTATCAAGTTTGTATCTAAAGTCTAAACCTCCACAATCCCCTCACCCCCACCATGTACACCATCATCACCAGCCACATATGCACATCCCTAATTCTGGAAAACCTATTGCTATTCATTCCCCCTTTCCTTGTTTATATTTCTGGAAATGAGCACAGATTCTATATAGCAGCTAATTTGATCAAACCAACCAAAAATTCCCAATCTTTTCCGAAGGAGGTTACCTTCAGTTGAGAGGAGGGTCACAAAGTCATTTAGGGCTTGGAACTCCTGGCACAGTAGGCGACACCGGCAACCCTAGCGGACCACTTCCTGTCGGCGACAACAACAATTTCGGAGAGAGAAGCGGACAAGGAGACTTGGGCGACGCCAAGCACCCGAACGGAAGCGGAGACATTGGCGGAATTTGCGCTGCCAGGGAATCCATGGACGGTAGCGGAGGAATCATTGGCGGCAGCATCTGCTGAGGGTTGAAAGGGTTCCGGTTATTAAACCTGGGATCGGAGTCAACGGCGGAGTTTGAGCTTCGGAGGAACCTCATGTAAGCGGAGATCGGACTCTCGGCCGCCGCATGGCAGGCGGGCAGCGGCGGAAGAGGGGAGAGAGGCGCTACTTGCCTGATGAACCCACCGCCGGCGTTAGGATTGGTCGGAAGCGGCGGAGGGACTGCGCAGTTAAGCATCTGAGGGGGCGGTTGGTGAGCTGCACGAGGGGCGGAGGGCGGATTCGCTGGAGACGGGAGCTGGCGGGCTTGGAGGCGTGGATCGGAGGTGGGGGTTGGATCCGGTCGTGGGCCGGAGAGCCGGTGAGCTTCTGGACAACATCACGAAAGTCGCTCTTGTTGATGTTGTAGACGGGGGTTGGTGCTGGAGCGGCGGCGGCGGCGGAGGAGGAGGGCGGAGGTGGACGGACGATTCAGGCGTTGGTAATCTGATGGGTGAAGCAGAGGGTTTAGAGATCTTGTGGGAAAGCTTGTTGAGATGCCTCAAGAACTGGTCTTTGTCGCTGGTGGTTCTAGCAGTAGCGTCGGTAGTATCAGGGATGGAGGTTGAAGAAATGGAGGCAGCATTAGCAGCGGTGGCAGTAATGGCGGAAGAAGAGGAATCCCCAGAAGAGTGACAGGCTTTATCCATGGATTTCTCTCAGTCTATGTCTGGTGGTGTTTCTGGGGATGGATTATCATTCATCAGTCGGACTTCATTTGCATAAGATTTTCTGGGGAGTAGAGGAGGAGGAGGAAGGACACCGCAGCACTCATTCCTCTTCAATGCTACTCTAATTTTATAGTCGTTGTACTCACATTATTATTACCTCATTATATGACACCAAATTATCACATCCATCAATTCCACTAAATTCATAAATAATTTCAAATTATTTGATATTCTGTGGGTAAAATATAATTCATTCAAATTACTTTGTCAAAAAGATGGAGACATAGGCAAGATTTTGAGTTGATATGTTTTCAATGAAGAGTTAGGAAATAATTTGAACATGTAAGGAATTTTTTTAAAAAAAAGAGTATTTTGGTATGTTAAAGGCTTAAAAATTACATCTAATAGTTTTTAGACCTAAATTAGAATAAAATATAAATTTGTGATGAACATTTAAGTAATATTATTTTTTGTAAATATTGTTAGAAAAAGGACAAATATTGATACTTTGCTAAGCAATGTTGAACTTATGACCATTTTCTAATACAATTAACTTAAAATTTTGACAAGTGAAATTCATGCATCACATGGATCAAATAATTATCAATAAATTTTTAGTTTTTTTTTTATCGTATGAGATATATAGCTAGTTTTATTTAGACAATTTATTAGTCTTAAAATTGAAGAGAAAAAGAATGATTTTTTAATTTGTAAAAAAATTTCTTATTGGTTCGTATGGGTTGGGTTCGTAGTATTATCAAACAACATTTCTTTGCTGGGATGGGACCTTCTTCTTCACTACATTCACTCTCTTTCACTAGTGACTGTGAATAGCGCCTGGACTTGGCTGTTTCTCCCACCCACACGAGACTGTTTTGTGGATCGTTCGCTGTTTCTCTATCAGAACTCCATCAATGGGCAACGTTGCTAGCCAAGCTTTCCCCTCTTCTCTTTCCGACGTACTTCCCTCTCTCTTCCCTGCACTCCTTCTCCATCCAAGCAGCTCCTTCATTCAAATTTAACTTTACCCTTGACACTTTTGGTATGTGCTATTTGTTTGATCCCATCATCTTGATTTGCGTTCATGATTGAGATGGATCCCAGCTGCTTGGGTTGCTGTTTAGCATAATTAGGAATGTTTTTTATTTCTTCCGCTGTCTTGATGAGTTCCATGGTGCCATTCCAGATTGGATTGATGGCAAGTGAAGTGTTGATAATAATATTTGCAGATAAACATTTTCCTGAGGTGGGGGAGGACTAGGAGGGAAGGCCAGTTAAAAGTTCTCTTGATTTCCTTGTATCATGATGGGTTCTAATGGAGGTTTTCAGAACTTACACCTTCAAGTGTCTGAGAACTTTTTTAGGTTACTGATTCCTTTTGTAGGCAGCACTGCAATCATGGGTTTTAGCTGTTGTGATCTCAGTGTTATATATATGTAGGGATTTTTAATTCAAGCAGTTATTATACATGAAAGTGCTCACATTCTATCGAAAAATTGGATTGCTGAGTTCTGAAATTCTGATAGCTCGTACAATGCGAATTAATGTAGTGTTTGGTCGGATATAAAGATGTCGTAATGTAATGTACATGTTTTCCAGCAAGTTTGCCTGACAGGATTTTCTGCCTTCATGGTGCATTGCTTTAAATGATAAATTGATAATAATCATCCACAATTATCTACTTTTTATTTAACCGTCTAGATCTCGGATGGACTAATTGCATGGCCACTCTCTGATGTCGCGTACTGCCTTGAGCCTGGACAGTCTATGTGGTGTGCTCAGTAATTAATTTTGTTACGAACCTGCATATCACTTGTTACTCTAGATTAAACATGGTGCCAGATTGCTGCGAACTCAGCAATATGCTTTGCCAACTCAGGAAAAACATCTTGAATCCAAACCAGTTGAAGCGGAGAAGGTTGAGACCTCACGCAGTCTAACCTCTGAGGCGGTCACTCCAGAGAAAGCTGAAGAATTCCCTGCTGTTTTGGATGAAAGCGGTGAAGCCCCTCCACTATTCTGGTGAGGAAAATGAGGCTCCAGTTGATGCTGATCAAAAGAGCTCCCAGGAATCTATTCCTCCTGCAGCCGAGGAAAGCAGCAAAGCTCCAGACCAACAAGGAACTGGAAGCGAAGAGCCTCATCAAGAAGAGACTCTAGAGCAACAAGCATTCTAAACTGTTGCTCCCTAAAACCAGCAAGCATCTGTCTTTTCTAGGTGTACAGCCAGTAAGGGTGAAGGTGTATCAGAGTGTGATAAATTTTCCAAGTACTATCGTTCTCTCTGCCCTGGAGAATAGGTAAGTAAACAGTGCTCTTGTTGGCCTCTAAAAGTTACTTGCAACATATGGTGTTTTCATTTGATGAATGAAGATCTTTTGGGATCGTGTAAATTCCAGATATTGAAAGCTTAACTTGGGACATATAGTAGTGAAAAGAATCTCTGAAGCTGCAATTGTGACACTCAAGTATTTGAGGTTAGCCATGGTTATGCTAAGTATAGGCAAGAAAGAAATTTCAATGGGGATTTCAATGTTTGTGATCTTAGCTAATTGGGCATCCATAACTCATTGATCTGTGCTGCTTATGGACGCAGATTGACAGGTAGAATGAGCAAAGAGAGTGTTACCTTTCCTGGTCCCCTATAGAACGGACCTTCTCATAGAGATGGATTGTTATTTGCTATTTTCTCTTGAGACCCCCTCTCCCCCCCAAAACTCGACTGTTTATCAACAATTCAACTCCCTTTACATATACAACAAATTTTGAAGGATCTGTTATTTATGAGGTGGAAATGACCATGCAAATAAACTTTTCTCCGACATAGGTCGATAATAGTAATAATTTTAGAATATATATCCATTTTAATAGTTACAGGGGAGGTTCAACTTTTGGTTATCTTGTACCAAACTAAATCTTCGACACAATAAGTACCCTTTTTCCTCCACTGACTAAATACCTCTGATGGAATATCAGGCTAATACAACATTTCTGATAAAAGATATACAGGAAATGATATGTTCACAATCACATAGAATACAGATATAGTCAGTCAATGAGGTAATCGCGCTATGTCCATGCTAATAATGTTTGATTGGTATAAATGACAGAGATATTGTTAAACTAACTCTGATAAAGATTTAGTTGAGGTGGCTGGTAAAGGAGAAAGGTCGAGCTAAGCTCGTTCTACCACAAACTTACCATAGGAGTAGGACTTTGCCCAAAAATGGAAAATACATGAGTGGTTTTAGGATCTCAAAAGCTATTATATATATGTGGCAAAAAAATCAGCAATCTCATCATTCAGAGACACCAAAAACAATAAAAGGTGTTAATAAAACCAAAACTCAATAATAAAAACCAAAAAAAAGACACCCCAAAATAAAATGACAAAATTCAGTCTCCCAGTGTTCGTGTCCCTAATTTACTTTTTTGTGTCAGTAGCAAGATCTCAAGATGTCCTCGACATAACCCAATTAGGTGCACAGCCTAATGGCGATGCTACTAAGGTTCTTTTTCTTTGTCTGAATTCTTTCCTAGTTCCCTTTTGTTACATACTTTTGTTTTTGCTAAAAGAGAGACGAAAATTGTTGTCACCTCCACTGAAAACAACTTGTATGTCACACAGGGGATGACGGATGCATTTAAACAAGCTTGTGCAGCAGATACCCCAACCACTATTTCAGTGCCAGCTGGAGAATATTTGATGGGAGCCGTGAACTTTCAAGGTCCATGCAAGGCTCCTGTTACCTTCGAGATTGCTGGAAACTTCAAGGCCCCACCAAACCCAGCCCAGATGGAAGGCGCAGACTCCTGGCTTAAATTTGAACATATTCAGGATCTCACTATCAATGTAGTTGAGGGTGGAGGCGTGTTTGATGGTCAAGGTCAGATGGCTTGGCAGCAGAACAACTGTGCTCAAACTGGCACCTGTGACAGTCTTCCCTATGTACTACCACTACCACTTAAAACATAAATCATCAGCTTTGATCACAGGAAATTTGATCGTATCATCAGTAATAATGGTCATTCAACATTAACAAAAACCTTTTTTTTTTTTTTTTTGGTTCGGCAGAATTTTAGGTTCAATTTCCTGACAAACGCAAAGATCACAGGGTTAAGTTCACTGAACAGCAAGCTGTACCACATGGCAATTTTGGGTTGCAAAGACATAACACTTCAAGATACTACGATAACAGCTCCTGCTGACAGCCTTAACACAGACGGTATCCACATTGGGCGTTCAGAAGGAGTCAATATCATCCAGGCCACCATTGGGACAGGGGATGACTGTGTCTCCATGGGTGATGGAGCTGTCAATGTCCATGTGGAAGGAGTCACCTGTGGGCCCGGCCATGGCATCAGCATTGGAAGTCTCGGCAGGTACCCTAATGAAGCCCCGTCACAGGTGTCAACATCCAGCACTGCACTATCAAGGATACTGACAATGGCATCAGGATCAAGTCTTGGCTCAATTCTTATGAGACTAGTGCCTCAGACATGCACTTTGAGGACATCCAAGTTGAAAATGTCCGTACTCCTATTCTTGTTGACCAAGAATACTGCCCCTACAACCATTGCAAAGCTAAGGTAAGAACTAGATCACGAAGTCTCTCTTATTTGGTTAGCTTTTTTCCTTCATTTTGGGATTGACTGTTTTTCTTGTCGGGTGTTTCAGACTCCATCAAAGGTGAAGTTGAGCAACATTAGCTTCAAAAACATAAGAGGAACTGCCGGAAGCGAAGAGGCAGTGAAGCTGATATGCAGTAGTGGAACTCCCTGTGACGGAATTGAGCTCCAAGACATAGACTTAACGTTCAATGGCGGGGCTGCAGTTTCACAGTGCAAAAATGTCCAGCCACTGACATCAGGCACACAGAACCCTCAGCCGTGTAGCGCTCCTGCTGCTAGTGGTGTCAGGAAAATGAAATGAGATGCTTGGTAAAATGATAACCAATGCTCAGACCAGTAGTATAGGCACTAGATACTAGATATTTGTCCACCTGCCCACTTTGTCAGCTTCTGGGATGTGTGTGGTTTTGCTATTTGTAGCTAACTTTAAGCATTGTAATAGTAATACATTATAAGAATTCTCAATGAAATGGAATTTGATTCTTTGAAAAGAAACTGCACTTTTTCAGCATGATCTTCACTATATATAACAAATTCTTGTATGCATCAATGGCAACGATGACTTTCAGTGTAAGATATACCCTAATCGGTAAGGTCTCTAAAAATCAGTATCATAAATATGAATAAAAAATCTCGTAATTCAACTTTTGTGTCTCTTTCACACAATGCTCTTTATTCCATTTTGCAAATAATAACCCTACTTATGACTACTTGCAAGATAACAGTCCTAATAAGTTATTTCATATGAGGGCTCGTTCAGAAGATCCAAAACTTTCCGTTCTGAGTTTCTGCTCAGATGCAATGGGATTTGGTAAATTAACACCAACTGTTTTACCGGACACAATATCATGTGTGTTGGTTCCAAGAGTTCTTAAATCCTGAACTTTTATTGATTTCTCCAGAGTTCCCCGTCCTCTTCTTTTTTCCCCCATTTCTTTGTGTCCTTCTCTTCTGTATTTTAAAAGACACAGTGTCAATGATTAGTGCAGAGTAACAATATCTTTTCGCACTTTCAAAGTTTAATTGAGATGAAAATGAGTACATTCATTTGAAAATTTTACAAATGAGAAAACTGATGCGTATAAGCACTACTCAATCAACAAAGAAGCCAAAATAGAAATGGTTTTGAATATAATTCTCAAATGAGTTGAATTTGAACAAACTTTCGGGCTCAGATAAAAGCATGGGTAGAGAACAAGCTAAACCAAGTTAAATGAAGGCTGCATATATTTCACTGTAGTGCATTGTATTAGAATTTCAGTTCGCTCAACTCAATCTTTTCCGATGGATACTTGTATGCTTTGCAATTGATTTGCTGTCGCTAGCAACTCAATGTCCAAATTTAAAAGAATTTCAATAGGCTATTTCCAAGAATGTAACCTTTCTTAGAATAGTAGTATTTTGTCCCTTCACAGGGATTTCTTAAACTTGACACTGTTTCCTAGTGCTTATTTTAGGTTGGAACGAGATCCTTTTTGACAACTAATGAGATTCAAGTTTCTGGTTACCTCTTAACTTAAGTGTTAGTCTCATTCTGAGTTTTTCAAAGTCATTGTTCTTCACACTCTGTCAGCCCAAGGCACATAGACTCACAAGCTGGCAATATCATTCTGCTCACAGACACAAGTAAACCCTTGATCAACAAAGCATGTTCCCCTCTGACCGAAATAACGCAATTTGTCACAATTAGCACCACCAACATGAACACCAACAGGGGGTCTAATCAGAACGAAGTGTATGCAACCTTACACTCAGGCCATGACAAGCAAGAATTTAGTCAATGTTATTCAGAAACTGCAAGTCAAATGCGGTCAGAGGTCAGCATATGTGATTGAGCCATCTTTGGAGTATGAATCCATTTCTTCCTTTGCTTCCTCCAGAATATTAAAGCAGCAGAAAGTACTTATTTTCGGATCTGATCATCTCTGAACTTCATGCAAGAAGTTCAAAATAAGATATCAACTTGTCAATGAAACAGATAAAAAGGACTGCTTCGGCAATACGATATTTAGTTCATGAGTAACTATATATCATGCTTCTGAGCCAAGCAAGAAGGCAATGCAAAAATACTATGCAGTAAAAAAGAATAAGGGATTAATCTTACACTTGTACGCAATTGCGCTCTACCCATATTGACTCCATTTGATTAACTCAAATTAGTGAGATATTTTTAAACTTACTCTGATCAACATTTTAATCAATGTGACAAGTGGAGGAGAAAGGTTGAATGAAGCTCGTTCTACCACAAACTTACCTGAGGAGTAGAAATTTTCCTAAAAATAGACAATACATGAGTGGTTTCAGGATCTCAAAAGCTACTATATATACAGAAAGAAACAACAACAAATTCATCATTCAAAAACACCAAAAAACAATAAAAAAAAGGTGTTAATAAAACCAAAACTCAATAACAAAAACCAAATAAAAATAGAAAAAAAGCACCCCAAAATAAAATGACAAAATTCAATCTCCCAGTGTTGTTATCCCTAATTTACTTGTTTGTGTCAGTAGCAAGATCTCAACATGTCCTCGACATAACCCAATTAGGTGCAAAGCCTAATGGAGATGCTACTACGGTTCTTTTTCTTTGTCCAAATTCTTTCCTACTTCCCTTTTGTTACATACTTTTGTTTTTGCTAAAAGAGAGATGAAAATTGTTGTTGTTGCCTCCACTGAGAACAAGTTGTATGTCATATAGGGGATGACGGATGCATTTAAACAAGCGTGTGCAGCAAATGCCCCAACAACTATTTCGGTGCCAGCCGGACAATTCATGATGGGAGCCGTGAAATTTCAAGGTCCATGCAAGGCTCCCATTACCTTCAAGATAGCTGGAAACTTCAAGGCCCCACAAAACCCAGCCCAGATGAAAGGCGCAGACTCCTGGCTTAAATTTGAACATATTCAGGATCTCACTATCAACGTAGTTAAGGGTGGAGGCGTCTTTGATGGTCAAGGTCAGATGGCTTGGAAGCAGAACAACTGTGCTCAGACTGGCACCTGTGACAATCTTCCCTATGTACTACTACCACTTAAAACATAAGTCATCTCCTTTGACCAAAGTAAATTTGATCATATCAGCAATAATTCTCATTCTGACATTAACAAAAACCTTTGTTTTATTTTTTTGTTGGACAGAATTTTAGGTTCAATTTCCTGAAAAATGCGAAGATTACAGGGTTAAGCTCACTGAACAGCAAGTTATACCATATGGCAATTTTGGGGTGCAAAGACATAACACTTCAAGATACTACAATAACAGCTCCTGCTGACAGTCTTAACACAGACGGTATCCACATTGGGCGTTCAGAAGGAGTGCATATCATCCAGGCCACCATTGGGACAGGGGATGACTGTGTCTCCATGGGTGATGGAGCTGTCGATGTTCACGTGGAGGGAGTCACCTGCGGGCCCGGCCATGGCATCAGCATTGGAAGTCTCGGCAGGTACCCCAATGAAGACCCCGTCACAGGTGTCTACATCAAGCATTGTACTATCAAGGATACTGACAACGGCATCAGGATCAAGTCTTGGCTCAATTCTTATGAGACTGCTGCCTCAAACATGCACTTTGAGGACATCCAAGTTAAAAATGTCCGTACTCCTATTCTTGTCGACCAAGAATACTGCCCCTACAACCATTGTAAAGCTAAGGTAAAAACTAGATCACAAAGTCTCGCTTATTTGGTTAGCTTTTTTCCTTCATTTTGGAATTGATTTTGTTCTTCTTGTGGGGTGTTTCAGACTCCATCCAAGGTGAAGTTGAGCAACATTAGCTTCAAAAACATAAGAGGAACAGCTGGAAGCGCAGAGGCAGTGAAGCTGATATGCAGTAGTGGAACTCCTTGTGATGGAATTCAGCTCCAAGACATAGACTTGACGTTCAATGGCCGGGCTGCAGTTTCACAGTGCAAAAATGTCAAGCCACTGACATCAGGCAAACAGAACCCTCAGCCGTGTACCGCCCCTGCTGATAGTGGCGCCAGGAAAATAAAATGAGATAGTGATAATAGCCGATACTCGACCAGTAGTATAGGAATTAAATATCGGTCCACCTGCCCAGTTTGTCAGGTTAAGGGATATGTGTGGTTTTGCTAGGCCTTTGTAGCTACTTTTAAGCAACGTAATAGTAATACATTATAAGACTTATCAATGAAATGGAATTTGATTCTTTGAAAGAAACTGCACTTTTTCCAGCATGATCTTCACTATATATCACAAATTCTTATATGAATCAATGGCAACGATGACGTTCAGGGTAAGATATACCTTAATCGGTAAGATCTCTAACAATTAGTATCATAGATATGAATAAAAAATTCACATAATTTAACTTTTGTGTCTCTTTCACATAATAACAAACATGTTACTAAGGATAAGAAAATGTTCTTTATTCCATTTTGCAAAATAATAACCCTACTTATGACTACTTGCAAGATAACAGTCCTAATAAGTTATTTCCGTTCTAAGTTTCTGCTCAGATGCAATGGAATTTGGTAAATTAACAACTGCTTTACAGGACGCAATATCATATTTGTTGGTTCCAAGAGTTCTTAAATCCTGAGATTCTATTGATTTCTTCGGAGTTCCCCTTCCCCTTCTCCCTCCACCCCCCAACCCCCAAAAAAAAAAAATTATTTCTTTTTGTCCTTTTTTTGTGTTTTACCTTTTTATGAAAGCCTAGAACTCCGGATCACTAAAATCCCTTGGCCTTAAAAGTCACTCAAAAGTCAACTATTCATGTCCTGCAAACTTGTATGATTCGTGCAGAGTAACAATAGCTTTCCGCTCTATTTTTTAAAATGTAACTGAGAT
Organism: Talinum fruticosum; assembly: GCA_021018815.1. Lineage (NCBI taxonomy): Eukaryota > Viridiplantae > Streptophyta > Magnoliopsida > Caryophyllales > Talinaceae > Talinum > Talinum fruticosum. The sequence continues at coordinate 328,279 of JAITYX010000042.1, forward strand.
GAAAATGAGTATATTCATTTGAAAAATTTACAAAGCAGAACAATGATGCGTACAAGCTCTGCTTGATCAACAAAGAAGCCAAAATAGAGCTGGATTTGAATGCAATTCTCAAATGAGCTGAGTTTGAACAAACTTTTGGGCTCGGCTAAACTTTTAGAGAACGAGCTGAACCAAGTTAAATAAAAGTTGCTTATATTTCACTGTAATGCATTGTATTACATTTTCAGTTCGCTCAACTCAATCTTTGGCACAGAATAGTTATATGCTTCGTAATTGATTTGTTATCCCAAGCAACTCTACTTTGTAAGAGTGTTTATCAGGTCAATCTAAGCAAAAACGCCGGAAGTAGAATTCATAAGAAAACATCATAACTAGTTCTAATTCATTGCTTAAATGAATGAGGTGAAGTGAGATACATATAGAGACAAATGCAGGTATTCTGCCGATAAAATTTTTGTGACAGCTGATTAAGCAAATTAATTTCCAAATTTAAAAGAATTTCAGTAGGATGCTTCCAAGATTTTAACCTTTCTTTTCTTACAACAGTAGTATTTTTCTGTTCACTTGTGCTTCTTCCTCCACAATGATTTCTTAAACTTGACACTATTTCCTAGTGCTTAGTTTGGGATGGAATTAGATCATTTTATGACAGCTAACGAGATAAAAGGTTTTGATTAGCTCTTACTTGTTAGTCCCCTTCTGAGCTTTTCCAAGTCATTGTTGTCAACCCAAGGTGTTTTGATTCACAAGTTGGTAGTATCATTCGGTTCACAGACACAAGTAAACCCTTGATCAACAAAGCATGTTCATATCTGACCTAAGTAACACAATTTATCACCACCAGCGTGAATTCCCATATGGGATCTAAGGAGAACGAAATGTATGCAACCTTAACCATAGGCCCACTCTGGCCATGACAGGCAAGACTTTAGCCATGATATTCCAAAACTGTAAATTGGATGAGGTCAGATGTCAGCATATGTGATCGGCCCATTTTTGGACTGTGAATCGATTTCTTTTTTGCTTCCTTAAGCAAATTCAATGCAGCAGAGAGTCTTATTTTCAGGTCAGCTCATTGCTGAACTTAAGGTAAAAAGTTCAAACCAAGATATCAACCTGGGAATGAAACATGCAAAAAAAGACTGCGTCAAGGGTATAATAATTAGTTCATATGAGCAGCTATATATATCATGCTTCCGAGGCAAGCAAGAATGCAACGCAGAAACACAATGCAATTAAAAAGAATAAGGGGTTAATCCAACACTTGTAGGCAATTGCGCTTTATCCATGTCAAGTCCATTTGATTAACTCAAATGAATGAGATATTTTTAAACTAACTCTGATCAACATTTCAATCGAAGCGACACATGCAAGACGAAGGTTGAATTAAGCATGTTCTACCACAAACTTACCTGAGGAGTAGGATTTTTCCTAAAAATGGACAATACATGAGTGGTTTCAGGATCTCAAAAGCTACTATATATGGGGCAAGAAACAACAACAAACTCATCATTCAAAAACATCAAAAAGAGAAATAAAGGTGTTAATAAAAACCAACACTCAATAACAAAAACCAAAAAAAAAAAACCACCCCAAAAATAATGAAAAAATACAATATCCCAGTGTTGTTGTCCCTAGTGTACTTGTTTGTATCAGTAGCAAGATCTCAAGATGTCCTCGACATAACCCAATTAGGTGCACAGCCTAATGGAGATGCTACTAAGGTTCTTTTTCTTTGTCTGAATTCTTTCCTAGTTCCTTTATTTAACATGCTTTTGTATTTGGAAAAAGAGAAATGAAATTGTTGGTGTTACCTCCACTGAAAACAAGCAGTATGTCATATAGGGGCTGACGGATGCATTTCAACAAGCGTGTGCAGCAGATGCCCCAACCACTATTTCAGTGCCAGCTGGAGAATATTTGATGGGAGCCGTGAAATTTCAAGGTCCATGCAAGGCTCCTGTTACCTTCGAGATTGCTGGAAACTTCAAGGCCCCACCAAACCCAGCCCAGATGGAAGGTGCAGACTCCTGGCTTAAATTTGAACATATTCAGGATCTCACTATCAATGTAGTTGAGGGTGGAGGCGTGTTTGATGGTCAAGGTCAGATGGCTTGGCAGCAGAACAACTGTGCTCAAACTGGCACCTGTGACAGTCTTCCCTATGTACTTCCACTACCACTTAAAAACATAAATCATCAGCTTTGATCACAGGAAATTTGATCGTATTATCAGTAATAATGATCATTTAACATTAACAAAAACCTTTGTTTTATTTTTTTGCTGGACAGAATTTTAGGTTCAATTTCCTGACAAACGCGAAGATCACAGGGTTAAGCTCACTGAACAGCAAGCTGTACCACATGGCAATTTTGGGGTGCAAAGACATAACACTTCAAGATACTACGATAACAGCTCCTGCTGACAGTCTTAACACAGACGGTATCCACATTGGGCGTTCAGAAGGAGTCAATATCATCCAGGCCACCATTGGGACAGGGGATGACTGTGTCTCCATGGGTGATGGAGCTGTCAATGTCCACGTGGAAGGAGTCACCTGTGGGCCCGGCCATGGCATCAGCATTGGAAGTCTCGGCAGGTACCCTAATGAAGCCCCCGTCACAGGTGTCAACATCCAGCACTGCACTATCAAGGATACTGACAATGGCATCAGGATCAAGTCTTGGCTCAATTCTTATGAGACTAGTGCCTCAGACATGCACTTTGAGGACATCCAAGTTGAAAATGTCCGTACTCCTATTCTTGTTGACCAAGAATACTGCCCCTACAACCATTGCAAAGCTAAGGTAAGCACTAGTTCACAAAGTCTCTCTTCTTTGATTAGCTTTTTTATTCATTTTGGGATTGAATTTGTTTTTCTTGTGGGGGTTTTTAGACTCCATCAAAGGTGAAACTGAGCAACATTAGCTTCAAGAACATAAGAGGAACAGCCGGAAGCGAAGAGGCAGTGAAGCTGATATGCAGTAGTGGAACTCCCTGTGATGGAATTGAGCTCCAAGACATAGACTTGACGTTCAATGGTGGGGCTGCAGTTTCACAATGTAAAAATGTCCAGCCACTGACATCAGGCACACAGAACCCTCAGCCGTGTACCGCCCCTGCTGCTAGTGGTGTCAGGAAAATGAAATAAGGTGGCAATAATGACCAATACTCCACCAGTAGTATAGGTATTAGATATTAGATATTAGATATTGGTCCACCTGCCCAGTTTGTAAGCTCCTGGGATGTGTGTGGTTTTGCTACGCCTTTGTAGCTAACTTTAAGCATTGTAATAGTAATACATAACAATACCAGAAATGAAGGAATTTTATCCTTTAGCAGAATTGGTATTCTTGTCACATGATCTTCACCATGCTTTCCCCAGTCCTAGTAAAGTTGTCAAATCTTGATTGAATACAAAATTAAGGGAGTATCATTTAACTACTTGTTTCGAATCATGACTAAGAATGAAAATAATAATAATAAATAAGTTTTAAAATTGTTGTCTTCCTTGTACTTCCTAGGTAGCAATAAATGGATACGCAAAGATTGATGTTATTGCTTGAAATAAAAAGGTATATAATTTTTAGATATTAAGAAAATAGTATGTAATTTTCATGTTATATTAACAAGTTCTATTAAGACGAAGTAGTATGTAATTCCCTTGTCATATTAACAAGTTTTCCTTCCTCTTTTCTTTTTCCTTTTTTCCACCTCTTTCTGTTCCACCTCTTTTGAAGGTCTAGGACACCCTGATCTCTAAGATTCCTTGACCTTGGCACTTTTACTGCTTTGTGTTTGATCTTTTGCATTTGATAGTTTTAATGATTTTAGCAGAGTAACGTTAGCTTTGTGCACAGTTTCTCCAAATTTAATTGAGATGAAATATGAGTGTATTCATTTGAATTACTAAAGGATTATTAACATCTGTTCCTCGTACTATGCTACAATCATTTTTCTACCCATTTCCTATTGAAAATTATTTTCAACCCCCGACCTTACTGACATATTATAATTGTAAGTAAACTTAAGATTTTAAGTTGAACGGAGATATTAAAAGACTAAAATGCCCTTCCTTAAATTAACCCCACCACAGTCATATTTTAATTTGAATTGAAGAGATTTTAGAAAAAAAAAAACCTCAAAGCTCTATGGTCATGGATCCTCTCTCTCTCCTCTCCACGTCCCTCTCTTCTTCTTCAAGTTCTTTATTCCTTCAATTTATCCCTCTTCCATGGCTGCACGACTCCATTCCTCTCTCCTCTTAAGTTCTATCTCATCTGCAAGTTCTCTATCCTCTTCTTTTTAATTTATAACCGTAATAAATTCTTTTCAATTTATACGATCATTCATTTTTCCCTAAATAAAACATTCACAATTAAGGAATTGTGTAATTCATAGCCATAGAAGAACAATTAGATGGGTGAAGGACTTGAATTTAGTAACCTCTGGCATAAATATTGCCATCGGAATCGATGTGGGCACCACAAGGAGGATAATTCTACTTCTGGGCCTCAAACGGAACACGTCGGTATGACAGTAGAGGAGCATGGAAGGCAAGTTGGGGTTTTTCCCTGGCCATTTGAGCAAGATTAAGGGTTTGTTCTTGACAAATTCGATGGTTTGTGATTCAAGGGACAAGGCTTTAGCCTAAGAGAGGATGAACACTAAATACATCACCTCTGCTCAAAAATTCAAATGGGCTTACCTCTATTCGTTCATTTCAAGTGTTGATGCGATTGAGGTCATCATTTTAGTTGTGGGTTGGTGCTTTCTTTTCAGAAAACATGGTATCTCGAATTCATTGGAGGATGGCTATAGAGCTGTCTCGAGCCAGTTTAGGAGCTTCAGTTATGGCGAGCTTAAGAAGGCAACAGGGAACCTCAAGGAAGTTTTAGGAAGTGGAGGCTTTGGTGCAGTTTACAAGGGTGTGTTTCGGATGAGAGAGCCGCAGCCGTGAATAAATTTGGAGGTGTGGTCCAAGGAGAAGAAGAATTCTGGGCAGAAGTGAACACTATTGGGTGAGACAGAGAGAGGAAGAGAGAGAGAGAGGGGGGATAGCGAGAGGAGGAGAGAGAGTGCGGGAGATGTGGTGAGGAAAGAGATAAAAAGTTTTTTAAGGTTAAATAAAATAAATAAAAGAATCTGATTATTTTTATTTAGGCAAAGTTGTCATTTAATATTCACCAACCACCGTTATATTAGCACAAATATTGGAAAAGGACAGATTAATTATTAACAGCAACGGTCAAGGGGTTGAAAATAATTTTCAATACGACATGGACAAAAAATGATTGCAGCGATAAGTACGAGAGTACGGATGTTAAAAATCCAATTACTAAACGAACAACATGATGCTTACAAGCTCTGTTCAGTCAAGTAAAAATGCCAAATAGAGCCGGTTCTGAATACTATTCTCAAATGAGCCGAGTTTGAACAAACTTTGGAGCTCGGCTAAAAACTTGGCTAGAGAATGAGCTAAACCAAGTTAAATAAAGGCCGCATATATCTCACTGTAGCGCATTGTAACTACAATTTCAGTTTGCTCAGCTCAATCTTTTGCACGGGATAGGTATATGCTTCGTAATTAATTTGCTGTCCCAAGCAACTCAACTTTGTAAGAGTGGTTATCAGGTCAACCTAACAAAAAAGCCAGAAGTAGAATTCGTAAGAAACCATCATAACCAGTTCAAATTCACTGTTTTAAATGAATGTGGAGAAGTGGGATAGATGACAAAACAAAAGCAGGTATTATGCCGGTGAAACTGTTTGTGTTAGCTGATTAAACAACCGTCCCTCAATGGAGGGCATGAAGGACAGAGTAAAAAGCATCAAAGCTTACTAATTCAGAGCCATTGAGAAAAAGGGACTCACCTCATAATCAGTCTGAGAAACAGTTTCACGACTGCGCTGATATTTCTGAACCCAAGGAGCGACTTCAGGGTCTGTAGCCAATTTCTTCTCTGTTTCCAACTGATCAGGACCAAAAAATGCAGACATAACAGCCACCTGATGAGCAAAAACAAGAGAGAACAACGTTAGTCAATAGTAACCGACTGTGAATCATCAACAATTTATGTGTGAATCAATGCTTTATATTCACCATGTTTGTGTGGATTTGAAACAGTAAGTTCTGTCAAAGAAAGCTTATGGCAAATTGTAGTAATTTGTGAATGAAAGCAGTTACATGTCTAAGTCAACCTGCTACGGAAAGAGGGACATGTGTATAGATATCGAGATCAAGGCTGAAGGGTCAACCAAGTTGCATAATTCCACAATGAAAATACGTAGCACGCGCATATAATTAGAAAGGAAATTTTAGACATCCACCTGTCTTTTCTTTTTAAGCAGAGAAAAATTCAGTAAACCAATGTTTTAGCCAATTCACAGAGTTCATCTCTAAATTCTGGCTGTCAAGTGTCAATATAGAGTTATGGCATCAAGAAACAAAAGCAGGTACCTGGCGAGGACCAAGTCCTACAGCTTTGAACTTGTCTTTCATTTCCTGGACAGTTGCTTGATCCCAAATGGGAACTCTACCTTCTGGATCTGGTTCTTGTGCATCTGTCCTCCCAAACTGCCTATCAAATAGTCCCCACTGTTGCAGCATGATCAAATGCAGCATTACAGCCAAAAACACTAACCATCATGCATCACAATAACAAGTACTTCTGCTTCAGGTGTCAAAAAACACGTCTATCCATCAAGCTAGTCTAGTTTTGACAAACCTGTCCATTAGAACCATAGGCACTATATAATAAAGTTCCTTTCTCTTCATTTCCACCACACTTGCGGATCGCAGATGCCAGAAAAGTAGCTTTTGTGGCTGCTTGTGCTGTATGATGAGGAAAATATTGTCAGGCTTTCTTACAACTAAGTGTCAAAGTTAGACTCCTTTTTCATTCTAGTCCTCCATTTTTCCCTTCCCTAAAGGAAATCCAGTAGGCTGTCTGAAGATTGTAACATTTTCTTACAATAGTACTACTGTTTACACGGCTTCTCTCTTTACAGGGTTTTCTTAAACATAAGACAGTTTCTTTGCATATACTTTAGTTCCATTCTCAGCTTTTTACAGTTATTGTTGTGCACACACTGTCAGCCTAGGCACATAGATTCACAGGTTCTGGTACATCAAATATCAACAGGTCCTAACAAGTAACAACTAATAAGCCAACAGAACAAAAGACGCAATCCTTCATTCCTAGGACATACCCCTCCCCAAGCCAAAAATTTTAAAAACGAATAGGAAAAAGACGCAAAAATAAGTTGGAAAAATAGAAGACGCATTTGAAAAAGTTGGCAGTATCACTCCACCCATTGACACAAGTAAAACCTTGATCAACAAAGCATGTTCATTTCTTACCTAAATAGCACAATTTGTCACAACTAACACCACCTAGTGTGAATATCAATGCAGGGTCTGAGGAAAACCAAATGTATGCAACCATACACTCAGACCCTTATAAGCAGACAAGTTGTCATAGGAACATGAGATGCATTAGACGTTAGCCAATATATTCCCAACCTGCAAATTGGATGAGGTCAGAGTATGTGATCGGGCCACCTTTGGAGTATGAATCAATTTCTTTCTTTGCTTCCTCTATCAGATTTATACCAGCAGAAAGCCCTTTATTTTCAGGTCTGCTCATCTCTGAGCTTCATGCAAGAAGTTCAAAACAAGATATCAACCTGTGAATAAAACAGGGAAAAAGAACTGCTTCGAGTGTGCAATGTTTAGTTCATAAGCAATTATATATCATGCTTCTGAGGCAAGCAAGCTGGCAATGTCCAAAAGAACAAGGGTTAATCCAACACTAGCAGGATTGAGTTTCTAGTATTATTGATTCCATGTTGCTCCATATCATTCAACCAATAAAATTCTTGCGACAAAATACCTGAACCTTATTGAACCATTTGCGCCTCCAGTTTTTGTGGCCTACAAACAAACATAACCAGAAGGACATCAATTTATCATTTTCTGAGCAGAACTACACACATGACGTAGGAATCAACAGCCAGACCTTGTCATAAGTGATAGCATCATTTAGAGCTAGAGTTAATAGAGATGGAATGATATCTGGATTCCCCTGGAGAATAAGCCAGCATAACTAATCAGTATGACAAACACATAGCCAGAACGAACCCAATTGATATGATAGAGTAATCCATATACACGGGTTATGAAGGCTGTCTCTCTACCTTTATAGCTGTGTAGAGAGTCCCTTTAATATTAGCTGCAAGGAACAAACAGAAGGGAATTCAGTTCAGTTCAGTAGATAAAAAAGCATTGCCGAGCACCTCATGAGAGACATACAGAGAAAATCTGAGCGCTGCCTCCTCTGAATAAGATCAGCAGCATAGGCATCTCCAGGGCTCCCAATTAGTTCCTGAGGAGGCATCAAGGCTGGCCCAAAATCATAATCAAATTATAACAGGTACTAACAGCACAGACTAACCCAGTTGGAGGAACAAACCCATTGCCCAATTTCTCTCACATTTTCACCAAACCCTAAAATTCTAGAAAAGTGAAGCGTACAAAAACAGAAAGAACAATTTTTTTTCATGTGTGTGTGTGGGGGGGAGTGCGGAGAGAGAGAGAGAGAATAGGGACTAGGGAGAAAGTCTCACAAATGTAGCAGGAAAAGCGAGGTACTTGAGGAAGTCCCTTCGTCGAAATCGATCCTCATCAGCTTCCAATTTGCAACAGCAACGGATTGTGCCCTTCAATTTGTGTTAAAAAAGAACCCATCAATCGAAATTGCCCATCACTTTCAAAAACATCAGCAACAGAATTAATGGAGAGTCTTACATTGAAAGGGAGATATCTTGGAGGAGCAGCAGAAGTGGCGGAAGATGAGAGGGGAGTGGCACCAACCAAAGAAGGGACTGTCGAAAGGAAGGAGACTCCCACCATTTTCAGTAATCCCTGTTGGAAGGTGCGAGTCTGAGAGAGAGAGAGAGAGAGAGAGAGAGAGAGATAGAGGAGAGAGAAAGAGAGAAGAAAATGGGCAGGAAAGAGAGTAGATTTGAAAATGACGTGGATGCGTATTGGGTGGAGCATGCAAAGCGGGAATGATTTTCATTGGGCATCATGATCTGCTATATCCACCCCCAAATCTGAACAATTTTTTTTTTTTTTTTTGGCTGATTCAAATCTGAACAAGTTCACCCACCTGAAAACCTCTCGACTCTTTCATAATTTGAGGGCTGTTCAAATTCAAGCAGCCCCAGGCCAGAATAATTTTTATTTTCGTTTTTTTAGTGCGGCGGCCAGAATAAATTCATTCCATCTCCTAATCACATGTCTATTTTTGTACGCTATCCATATGCATGTAACTTTTTGTAGTATAGATTTTTCTCACATATTTAGAAAAATCTAAATATAGACAATTTTACTGTTCAAACACATTAACTAATATATCTGTATGTTTTTTTCATATCGAAAGGTTTTAGCAAATCATGTAAAATCTTTCTCTTTCAACATGAACATATCAAAACACATGAAGGTTAATCGCATGATATATGTAGGATCTAAATCCGAGATTATAGTATCAAACCCCTAACCAAGGGTTTCCATTCTTCTCTGCTTTACAAGTACAGTCTTCTTACCTTCCCAAGACCATGCCAGCCCAAGAATAGAGTAGACAAATCCTGGGTCAGTAAATCCCTGATAAGGTGTCATTGCTTTTCTAAAAGTGAAACACATATAACAAGAAAAATAAATTAGTCTAAAATTTGTGGAGAGAGAGACCAATGCCTCATTTTTATTGCCTTTAGTGAACTTGAATAAGGAATGTACATATAAATGACCTCATTGTCATTACCCAGTGCTCAATTGAGCAGCAGGCACTATAATGAGGTACTCCATATTTAAATCTAAAAGAAAAAAGAAAGAAAACTCTTTCCTAACTCCCATTCCCTCCCCCTTCCTTCCTCTTCTTTTTCTCTTATCAAAGGAAATGTACAAATTTCTGCCACCATCAACTAAACTGGACAGCCATTTTCAACCGACTCACCAATTTCCCCTTCTTCCCAGAGTAGTCGAATTAAAGGCTCAGTTTTATTTGAAGCCAAGAACCTTCTCAACAGCGCTTGAAATGCATCTATTGGCTCTGCAGATTGAACAAATGAACAAGAAATGGACCGTTCCCACCTTCCTCCAGTATCAAATCATAGGAAATTTCTGTGTGCATCAACATCTAAATTCATATGATTTGACCAACCGGAACCTATTTGATGACAGAAGCATTCACACCCAATGATCCTCTCTGACATAAACAATCAGGCAAGGGGTTCTCATAAAATGCCTCTTCTGACCGAAACCTATCCGTGCCCTTTGTTCCTGAGATAGGCCCTTTTCTCTTCCGTGGTGACCCTTGCCTGTCCAAAAACCAAACATCAGATTGTAAGGATGTAGTTTAGTCCTCTAGGATAATGTCATCAGCAGCAACCCTCCCCCCCACCCCAGACTGGGAGAGTGGAATCCCACAGTAGGAATGGGAACATCCTACAAAGATAGCATTGGCAATTTGGCACTACTCCAAATGTGCGTCTAGTACCATATATCCCAAAAGAATACGGCATTTCTTATATTAAGACAGAAATCATGTGACGATTGTCGGGAAATTTACCTTCTGCGGTGAATTTCGATGATCCGACTGGATAATTTCTTCCCTCCCTTCATAGACCCTCGCTCAACTTTGTCAAACAGATATACAAGAGCCTTCCTGGTGAAGCAACATGGTTGAAAAGGAAAGGATTTCAGGATTTACACAAATTTAGAGCAACCATGGAAAAGTGGTCCGGAGATTGATAAACCTGTCAGGAGAAATTGTTTTCCTATGCCCTAAGTATCGGCGATGTCCAGCAACAGCTCTGGCCATGTTCCCCGAGTATGTAGGGATGAAAACGTCACTTTCAACTGAAACAATATAGTCAAGTGCAGCCATTTGAGACGCATGATTGATGAATGGTTCAAGTTCTTCCTGTGATGCTAATTTCTCCTGAAAATTGAAGCAGCTCCATCAACAAATCTTGATATGAACGGTCAAAGGATTCAGTCTTAATGACTAAAAGCAATAGGCAAATAACCCTAGGCGAAGAAAAGCCTTGCTTCCTGCACGGAATTATCAAGTTTCACTTCTGCCATTACCCACTCCCCTAGGGATGTTCAACAACTATCTTGCAGATCGGTAATAAAACTCTTTTTAGAAAAAAAAAAAAAAAGAGAGAAAATTGACAAAAAGAAAAGGAGACAAAATTTCTGTTTGTGAAGAGCTCAAGGCTACACATTATTTGAGTTTACTTATAAGGTGGAAATCCTTGCTAATACGTGCTTGCACATCCACATCCAGCATTTTGGTCATAATTCAAAAGCACTCACTTGTCAGAAAAGATGTCAAATTATTTCAGCAACGAATAGCACTTGTTTACCGAGTCTGAGAACACCATCCCTAACCCCTCCCCTACCCACAAAAAGCAAAAGGTTTTCCATTTCTTCCCATCCCTCTTTTCCTCGTAATTGACCTATGACAAGCACATCTACCAAAGAGAATAGATTCTCACCATCGGCGTCGCATTACTGTACGTCTTGTGTACCCCTGGATCAAGCATGTTCACAAAAAATATATGCAATCTAATTTGTGCACTGGCCAGATCATATAGTTCCAAGGTAAGGGATCCAAACGAAAGACTAGAATATTGGGAATACCTTGTTCATTAAAAGGGGAAACGAGACCGAAGTTCTGCTATACGAGATTCACCGCCATATATCTCTCCAGCAGCAACATATATGGGAGTGTCAATCGGAAATCCAAGCGCAGACAGAAATACACCAACCTCTTTTTGGAGTCAAAGGGCAGTACCCTTTGGCCCTTTGTTCAGTGGCATTAATATCCTTCACCTTCCAATGTGTTGTATTTTGCCTTGAAGTCCAAATAACAGTACAAATGTTTGTAATTTAGATATAGCTACAGCTCAAGCAACAAAATAAGGCACCAACACTGATAGTGAAAAATCCTGTGCTAATGCAGCAGGAATAACATCTTACCTAGTCATTGTCAGCTCATCAGCTTCCTCGGGAGATAATCCATGGGAGCATCCACTAAATGCAAGCATGTCTTTCTCATACCGTAAGTGCAAAGCAATATAGTGTCCATAGTTCCTCATTCGCTCTACTAATAACTATATGAATGGACACAAGAACCAACCTCAATGGGGAAAATTATGGTCAAAGCTAAACATAATTTACAAAGTTATAGGTCAGTTCTTACTTTCCCCATAGCTTCAATCCTTGGGGAGAAACGAAGGGCTTCATAACAGGCACGACAACGCAACTTCTGAATGTCAGGGGGAGATTATTATTTGCTAAGCGGGAATCAGATTTGGCAGCACGGATAACCTACCAGAAGAAAGTGCAACAATTTATCATAGTAAATGCATCATATATTCATATGTGAGAATGAAAGGAACACCACCACCACAACACAATGTGGATCCCGTGTTAGCATGGTCAGGGGAGAAGATATGAGAATGAGGGTCAAACATAAAAATCTCAAATATATACCTTATAGTTAGCCCACATGCTTGCTATTTCATTCTGGTAGTAATCCAATCCAGACCAACTTCGGAAGTGTTTCACTGCTCTTGGGGCAGTTCTGAGTTCTTCTGGTAGCTTTTTAATTACTTTAATATCATTAGCCAAGCCATCAATAAAATGATCTTCATCAAAAACATCTGCAAAGTTGCTGCAATACATATAAGAGAATAGCATAAGCAGGATGGAGAAAAGTCTTCCTGTTGTCAGCACTAGAAGCCATAGAAACCATGAAAGGAAACAATGAATACCTTGAATCATGCCAAAATGACCTCTTATCAAGTTCTGGGATCACAAGAGTTGCATTTATAATGCGGGCCACAGCCACCATGTCACATATCTGAAATTAAAAGGGAAAACATCTCACTTTTCAGCTTGAACACTAGACAAGTGATTCTTCAACAAGAATCTTGTATTCCTATCTTGATCATTAAATATGGCATGCTAATACTCACTCAGGAAGAACACTAACATCCCATAGTGGAGATGTTTGAATGAAACAGATTGTAATGCATCCAGCCAATCTTAAGCAGCAGAGATAATGAAGGTATATAAGAATATTTACTCTTCTATGGCTTGATATGGCCAAATTAAAAGAGGGGGGGATCAAGTAATCTCTGATCAAATAGCTTAGACATCATTGAAGATCAATTCTAAGAAAATTATGGTGCATGCAGGCAAAATATGAAGGGATAAAATGGGTTTTAGTTCAGCAATTAGTGCAGAAGAGATCTAGACACAGACATATCACACAGGTTTGTCCAAAAATTTTGCTGGCACATACAGAGCTGAATCAGAGACATCTGTAGTTTTCCCTCTCCCACCATTATATATATAAGCACATTTAGTTGTATGTACAAAAAGTTAATCCATAAGGTGGCTATATATGGAATGGAAGTCAAAACTGATGACAGAAACACCCCATTCCTAAATAATGAACTAAAAACAATTTCTTATGGCGAAGGCCAAAGATCAACGTCATTCTTCTGGATATTAGCAAGCCATCAATACAGATACAAGATCATCTTTATTCTGCAAGCTTTATATGGCTCTTCCAATATCGTTGGATAATGGGAACGGAGAGAGAGAAGAGAACAAACCCCAGCTCGCATCTGATTGAGGCCACCATTAGCATGGACAAGCAGGAATCCTTGTGATTCAGAAGAAGCTGCGAATGTACAAAATATAACAAAATAACATAGTGTTCAGGAACTTGAAGTTCATAATATTAACAAAATCACCGTGAAAACAAAGACAGTTGCCTTACATGTATAGTTGTCACTAGGCTGAACACAAGGTACATAATCACGATTAGGAGGTGGCTTCCATAATTTAGCATAATCCACAAGTCCACTGGCACCAACCAACTGTCAATTCTAAATGAGTAAAACATGAAAAAAAGGCATGAATTATTTGCGTCAAACATAAACCAAGAGGAGGAAGAATCTCTAATTCGGGATGACTACTCTATGAAGCACTTGTGTGTTGTAAATTGTAATCAACCTTGTAATGTAGCCAAAATTACAAAAAGATCCACATTACTAAGTTTGGTAGCAAAAGGAAGTTATAAATTGTTATCATTATTCCACAATCATTGTCATTACAACTAGCACGTAATTAAAATAACTAAAACCAAAATATTATCCACAAAAAACAGAAAATATTTCATTGAAATTGAGAAGATATGCTTTGTCCTTGATCTCATTCCTAACCTATCCCCTCCTCACCCCCGCCCGCGGGAGGAACCCTGCCTCTTTCTGTCTTTTGAAGATATTCCCGTCTTGTCACCTCTACACCTCGCCACCAAGAATTCTTATTTCTATCAATAGCCCTAAGCTCCTTGCTGCCCAATCCACCCATCCCCCAATTTTCACTGTCCACTCTCCTCCCCAACCCTTCCACCATGAGTCATCTAGATCCTCCTTTAAAATGCTTATTGAACAACATTTACAAGAATGATTTCGAAGGGGCGAAGTATGTTTTTGGCATAAGAACTCTTCTCTCTCTCTCTCTCTCTATCTCTAAACTCTTCTGCCTTCCGATCCCCTTCACTTTTTCCAAAGTTGGACCTCAAAGCTTTGTCTTTTGGTCAGTGTGCAGCACTCTAATCAACAGCTACTCCATAGGACTAAAGGTAGAGCGTCAGGAAGCAAGGAGGAAGTGGTGGCAGAACAAAACAAAAGGGGATGCAAATACAAAGCATGTTCTTGGGAACACATACACCTAGGCAACATACAGTATTAAAAATGGATATATGACAAATACACCTAGACATACAATATATATGCGGCATATGGAAGCACATAATCCTGAGCGCACATACTATTTTGCGGTGCAAATATAAGAGATCGGTGTTAGGAGCTTTTGCTTCTATAAATATGCATAAATTTCATTTTCAAAATTAACTCAATTTTCCAAGGTAAAAAGACCAAACAAAAATCCTATAAAATTTTGAAAAAGCCATGTGTGAGGCATGTCTTATGCACATGACCTACAATTACAACTCAACTACACTTGTTAAGGTATCATGCCGACCAAACATGGCAATTGGATTCCAATTCCTTTCCATTCCACAACAATTCTAACGCTTGACTTCAAGTGTATATAAAGGGAAAGAAACGCAAACCTTGGGAGATAAAAGGGGGATTTTGCTACATGTGGAGGCGCATATTCTCGACCTAGGTCTTGTTCAGCAATTAATTTCGGGAAATTAGTTTCATGCTGCTGCAAATAGAAATCATCTACAATCAGAAACAAATCCCAGCACTTTCTATTCTAAACAAAACCTTCATTTCGCTTAATCCTTAACAGGAAATCCAAATAGCAAAAATTAAAAGCTACTGATCACAATGAATCTTTACCAAGAAAGAGAACAACAAGAAATGCATAACCACCAATTCAATTAACGGAAACGTTTTAAATTCTGCAAAATATCTCTCATTTTTCTGCAAAATCTTTGCTTCCCAATAAAATAATAATGTGAACCCCCGCATCAAATATTGAATGAAGAAATTCAACGAACAAAGAGCAAAATGATGTCTCATCAATAACAATATACCGAGCAACGAGAACCTACCCATGTCGCTAAAACTAGAGAAGAACACAAAAACAGGAATTAGAGAGAGAGGGGAGAGAGAGAGGGAGAGAGAACCGCTGGGAGTTTGTAGGGGTCAGGCAACTTGGGTACTCTGGGAACATGAACAGTGAAGAGCGCCAAGATTCCTATTGTGCATATTGCGCAAGTTAGCAACTTTCGCAGAATCACCACCGTTACCCACCGTCGTTTCTGCATCATTTTCTCTCTCCTTTTCTTTGGAAGGACTGGGGGTAACAGGAAACAGTTGGAAACCTTTTAATCAATCATTCAACAAAGACGAAATCAATGGCATTAGCAGCATCCAAGTATTCATATTTTTTTTGCAAATCTTTCAGTTTCTCTTGCTTTTCCCTCTATTCCATGGCAGATTGTCGGCTGATTGACGCAGAGACTTCTCTTTCTCTCTCTCTGCTTCAAGCGCAGAGCTGGGTCGGTCTAATGAGGATTTTGGGTTTAATTAATCTGTCACTAAATACGGGGAGAGAGAGAGAAAGAGTATAGAAAGAGACAAGAGTTTTTAAAGTTTTGGAAATGAAGAGAGGGGAATATAAAAAGAGCTCCCTTTCATCAAATGGGCTCAAAGGTAGTTTGTTAATTACGGGAGGTTTAACTTCTTTTCAATAGTAGTCTTGTCCATATACCAAATTTTATTATGAATTTATATATAAGAAAAAATTGTACTAGTAATGTGACTTACATAAGCCCTTTTTTTTTTTTTTTGTCATTTTGTTTCTATTTTTCCTATTAAAAAAGAAAGTTTGTCTTTTTGTAAATGAGAAAAACGAGGAATCGATCTTTAAATTTTTTCAATTTAATCTTGATTCAAAAACTAATAATTCCTCCCTATTTTGAGTGATTTTTCAATTGTTGTTTTAGGAATATAGTTTGGTAATAAGGATAAAAATTCCTAATTTGTACACGATCGATGCAATATTCATAATCTTCTCAAATTTTATTTTTTGGAATGAGATGTATTGTATTTCCGCACCATTATATAAAAATATACAATTTTAAAATTTTAAAACAAAATAAAAAATTAAAATTTTGAAATTTTCATCTTATTTAAGTTAGTATGGTTGGGAACATCTAGGTATGAATCACTATTGATTATTTGACCAACTTAGAAGAAATATTGATTTGCATTGATTTGTGACAAGTGACAAATATAGCGTGTATTGACATATATTGGCTTGTAATGTATGTTATTCAAAACTTCTATTCGAAATGGTGAATAAAATAAATAAAAATAGTAAAAATAAATAAAAACTAATGGAAACAAGTAAAAATAAATAAAAATAAACAGAAAATCAAATAAATGTTGGTGTATATATAAACCGGAATAGGTCCTAATTCATCTTATATGGACCAGCTCACATATAATCTCCAATCATTTGTATACTTTTTAATAAAATTATATTCATATATATATATATATATATATATATATATATATATATATATATATGCTTTATTTCAAAATATTTGCAAAAATTTATGAAAACAAATTGATGTTTGAAACATTGTATGTACCTTTTCTTAAATAGAATGTCTAAAATGCCCAAGTCTTGCTATAAAATTGCAGTTTTAGTTGTTATAATAATATGTAATAATCACTAATTTGTTTTGGGATGTCTCAATTATGGTGGTTAATGTGTCATTATTGATTACAACTGTTCTTCTTTGTGCTCACACCGAAGAATCTCCAGTCCCCCTACTTATTATGCAGCAATAATAATAATAATAATAATAATAATAATAATAATAATAATAATAATAATAATAATAATAATGCTTTCAGTATTTAGTCTAATTAATTTTTAGCTGTTCAAACTTTTTCGGTGCATACATAACATGGCAGTTGCAACTTGCAAACATGAATAAAAACAAGATATATCTTTGAAAAAGTTATCTTTATTTATCTATCGAATACATTTTAATTCAAATGGTGTAGTATTTAATTTTTATTAAACAAGGTGTTAAATTCAGGCCTTATGAAACATAGAAAATTTATATTGAGACAACTCACATTCATTTCAGTTATTGCACCAAAATAAGGAACTCATTCAAAAATACATAAAGGAAATAATAATATTATTCTTGTAAGTAAAAAATCATAAAATAAAATAAAAAGTCTTTGTATTAACCTAAATCAGATAATATATTATATGATTTAAATCATCAAATCAACCACACGACACAAAAAATGTTCATAAAATATAATTTATTATTAGCTTACCGCAATGAGCTTTGATAGCCATTGGCTAATTACGTTAACCATGTCAAGAAATAAGTATTTACGCATATAATAATCTTTACTTATAAAAGTGATTTACGCAATTTAATACTAGACAATGTATACACGATAAAATAGTTTGAAGACATTTTTATTTATCATTTTCAAATATACAAAAAGTATAATAAAAATTGAAGGTCGAAAATATCTTCAAAAAGTATAATGCTATGCTATGAATGGAAATTAAAGAAAGGGACAAACTCCTGAGCTTGAAAGTGGAGCACTGGATTTGATTGGACTTTTAGGGTCAATGTTTTAATGATTATTATTATAACATTTAATTTAATTTAATTTAATTTAATACTCCACCGGAACATACAAGACAAGACTCGTACTCTGCAAACCAAACCACAGGTGGTGGAATGAGACCCAGATAAGCAATGCAGTACTGTACTGTACTATATAACATGCCCCAACCTTACCATGCA
Source organism: Talinum fruticosum (assembly GCA_021018815.1). Taxonomy (NCBI): domain Eukaryota; kingdom Viridiplantae; phylum Streptophyta; class Magnoliopsida; order Caryophyllales; family Talinaceae; genus Talinum; species Talinum fruticosum. The sequence continues at coordinate 346,692 of JAITYX010000042.1, forward strand.
ACTTTTTTTAATTTATATAATTCAGTTAATTACTTTTTAATTTTAATTAGTACTTAGTGCTTACACTACCAGTCGTAGATCTCAAGATTTCTTTATGACTTTGCATGTGCTGTTTCCCTAACCTAATTAAAGCCCTCCCCCTCTCTCTTTATACAATTCCCTCTTTCTTTTCAACCACAATAATGTAATATTTAACTAAAAAGGATACAATTTTTACGCATAATACAATTGCTTTGTCAACTAATTTTGTTTTTTAAAATCAAAATTACTTGGTAGGTGATAATATGGCAAAAGCAGGCGAAGACATTGCCATGGTTGGCTCTGTCTTTTGTGTTACAATATAAACCTAATTTTAAACCTTCAACCATAAAGTTAAACTTTTGATTATGTTGATTCTTCTAAAAGCCTTTATGAGTAAGGGATATTAGGTTCAAATATTGATTATTGCATAAGTTAAGAAAGAATTTTTGCTGCAATTACGCTTTAAGCCCAAAGTTAAGAAAGAGTTTTTGCTACAATTGGGTGGTTTAGCTTGTATATTTGCGATACTTTTAATAATCAAATTTTTTTAAAAAAAAATAGTAATAAACTTAGTGGAATACTAGAATAATGGCGTAGTTCTCGTGACATGTCTCAGCTGGCAATGAGAGCCTTGCTCTTTCTGGTTATTACGTACACACCGCTGAGGGAGGGGATTATTCATCTACACTAGAAAAAGGGTCGCGATTTGGATGATATAAAGATGGAAATCATGTATATGTAACATGAAAAAGGAGCTCCTGCCAACAAAAAATATGCAAAAAGGGCGATGCCAAAAAGAGGATATATGAGTGCTTCTTAGAATGATTGTGGTGGGAGTGTAATGATTGCCAATTCCATACTCAAAATGTGATTCTTTCCTCATGTTTTGCGCCTTCTAAGCTACTAGGTGTAGGTGATGAATATAACGCAACTACAACTTTCCCCAGTTAGATAACAAATGAACACGATCTTGAACAAGAGATGCATATAATCGACAATCTATAAATATTTTTGTAAAACCGTTCATCAAAATTGTTGTAAGATATATCTTTATTTCGGTATACAGTGAACAATGTCTAACTCTATTAAACACTTTTTCCAAAAAAAATCCAAGGAGAGAAATAAGTGTATTTTAAATGTAGGGAAAAAATCACGACACAGTTTAATAAAAAGAGAAAAATAAGTGATATATATATTAGTTGACGTGTCACAATAATCTCAAATGGAAAATCACGAGTAACTGTATATAGAAAATTACTGAAACTTAATGCCACCATTGATGGTTAAGGTGAGCATTTTACCTTATAATGCGTATTGCTTCTGTTAATAATCTGCGAATGTAAAGGGTTTCTTGTGCTCGTGGGTGGAACATCATTACGTTTACTAATGCTTAATTAGGTGGCTTGTGCATGTATTATCCTCTTCAATTTATAAGCATCTGGGCAACAACCAAACGTGGAGGCAAATGTAATGTGTCATTTTCTCCCAATCTGAAGACTCGCTCTAAGTGCATGCCTTGACTAGTTGTTAATGGGTCTCCTCCTCAACATTTTCTATTTCTTAATTATTATTTTTGATTATTTAAATTTGTGTTCTATTTCTTAATTATTGGAGACCCGCTTTCATGTCATTGGTCATTGTACAACATTTTTCTTTTTAAGAATTTCAGTTTTCACAAATTTCTATCTGCAAGGAAACCTCTTCGCCTACGAATGTTTAACTCTTTTTCTAGGAGGCGTTCTTGATTCTACATGCACATTCACATACATATATATGTGCACTAGATATTTCTGTTAGCTTTTACACAATACATTTGGAAATTTAGGGAGAGCTATGGATCAAGAGAAGGGGAAAACATGACCAAGTAAATTTGAACTTGACAAAGTGCACCAATTTCAAAGAATTTAGTAGCACTAAACTATCATACATGAAATCAACTATGATTTTACCCAATTTTACACCTTCCCTCAAATTGGCTGACCAATTCAAGGGAAGCGAGTTCAAGCAAATATGGTGAGAATTAGCCTGTAACCTCCCTCAAAAATCTTTCAAATCTTATATATGTTAATGTTATTGTGCATGAAATACTTCATTGAGGAAATTGTATTCTCATATAATTTGATGTATTAAGTTAGGAATGGTTTCATATGAATGTTGTCCTGGTAATCACAAGCCCAAAATGATCTCCTTGAAATCAACATCGGCCTGCTTATTCTTAGGCCCAAGTAATTTTATCCAATTCCAATTACGCCTTGTCACATCATTCTTCTCAACCATCAATCATTCTCTATTAGACACTTTAGCATCATTTGGTTGAATTAAGTATCCCACGAGTCTTTTTTCGAAACGCCTTGGAGGTTAATTTCATGGTCTTATTTGTTAAGAGAAGTTGAGTAGATCATTCTCGATAGAGCGTCAATTATACATACCCCTATGAGTATATGCTCTCAAAACATAAGTCAATCAATGATTAGATGAAAGGAAAAATATGAGATTTTATGTGCAAATTGTTAAATGCTTCGAGAGCATATATTCCCTAGTAACACATTATTTATTTAGGCCCACAAAACTCATATTTTTCCGTTTGTTCAATTATCTATTGACATATGGCGAGGAGAAATACTTCCGGTGCATATAAGATGTTTTGGTTTTCTACGACTAACATAAGAACATGTCCCCTAAAAATATGTGTTACAAGCTAATATAAGAATTTGCACGTTCTCTCGATTTGGATCACACTTTTTTTTTAAAAAAAAATTTAGATTTAGCAAAACACGGAAGTACATCTTTGATTCTTATTTCCACGACAGTGTCTATAATAAACAATTTCGCGAGGGAAAATAGAAGGCGGCCCCCAAAACGGTGGCGTCTAGGATCGATCACATGAAGGGAACAAATTAAACGAACCCTCACCTCCGTGATCGTTGGAGGCTTTCAGAAATCAGAAATCAGAAATCAGAATTCAGACTCGTTAACGATCACAGCGGCGAAATTCAAAATCCTTGGTCTATTGGATGATGCGGATGCCCTACAGTTACCATCACCATTACCATAGCAACGCCTCTTCTGTGTCTCTCTCCTCCCCATCCCCAATCTTCCATGGACCATGCATCAGAATCTGAAAATGTAAACCCTAAGTTCCGATCGATCGGAAGCCTGATGCATTAAGACGGATTCTTCGTTTCATTCTAATCTTACCGGTACGTAACTGTTCCCTCGCCATTCTCTCTCCTCTGTCATGAAATTGCAATGCTGTGATGTAGCTGATTTTTGATTGTGGACGTGATGGGATGTTATGATCATTTGCAATTAGAGCAAAAATGCAACGAACTCCAGCGACGGTGGAGGAGCACTTGATTTCAAAAGCGTTGAAAGAAGAGTGTACCTGGGAGAGCCTACACAAACGCCTCCATTCCACATTTTCTTCCAAAGAAGAATGGCATAGAAGGTTCGTCACCCTACTGTGCATTTGCTGCACTCTTGTACAACTCTATTCTGTAGCTTATTTACTTGTTCGAGTAGCTTCCAGATTATAGCCACCGGTTGGTTGTTATAGTGCTACATTGTTACGTAGCACAACTTAGATTATGTTCAAATTCTCCTCTGCTGAAACCCCACTATTGAAGTTCATTTCAAGTAATGGCTTGGGTTTTCAAGATTAAATTCAGACTTGCCCTGATTTCAGAGAAAATTGGGGGCTGGGGAGGGGGATGGCAGGGAGAAAAGTGAATAGATGACAATAGCAAAAATTACTGACATCATGTCTTGGGGGTGTCTTGGGAGGTCAGGTATATCCGACTTCACATTCCATTAACAATGAGGTGGTTAATTTGAAAGACTCAGAAGAAGGGAGAAAAGGAAGCAGAATGTACGGGGGACTGCTTATTATGCAATTGATGCTTTGACACCAAACTGTCACAAATCACAATAATTAAGGTTTTATCATATGCCTGCCACTATTACGCATATCTTCTCCACAGTGGGCTTAGAGTACCCTTTTTTACCCCCAACTTCTAAAGAGGAAGATGCTAGTCTTAGCAGGGGCCAGAGGAGTGAGGTCAATATTGGGTTTGGCTCTATTATAAAATGATGTTTCTTCTTCCTTCAACTCACCATGATATTTGCACCGTTTATTTTTCCAAATGTTTGAGGTGAAAGAAGAGGTTTGCATTCAATGTTAGTACACTCGGTGATCTTGTGAAGAATTATTGCTGTAACGTTGTGCTGATGGCAGGGCTGGTCTATGCATTGCAGATGGGTCTCCCAGTCACCTGTTGGCCGAAATCTTTTATAAATTTTGTTGAAAATCCTTAAGAATATTTTCAAAGGAGATACTTGTCAAATTTCATGAAACTCAAAAGAGGGATACCTTTACATGAATTTTTTGAATTCATCACTGGCTAGTGGCTCATTATATGTAGTAATTTGAAGATTGTTGAACCTGGGGTCCATCTTTATTTTGATAATCATCTAATGCATTATGAGGAAAAAGCATGATGTGCCTTCGTGCTTGTGCTGCATCTATATGTGTTGTGCTGTTTACACCCATCTAGGTCATTCTTCAGTGGTTGTCTCCTTGTGAAATTCAGAAAAACATGATAAATTGTGTACAGATGAGTGGAATCTTGCTATGAGCTGTTTCCGATGCCTGAAATTTTGGGCAACACAGAGCCCGAAAATTTGATGGGGGAATAGAATTGCTTACATAGAATTTAATTATGGATGGACTTAAACCTAATATGAAGGTCTGAACAAGAATCATAGAATAATAAGACACTTTTGATATCTGGCTTATCTTGTTTCAGTCCTTTTATCGTGCTAGTGTTAAGGTTATGGAGCCTAATGGGTTTTGAGCTCGGGAAATCACAAGTTTTGATGAGGGCACGACCGTGCAACGAAGGCACGACCAAGCCAAAGTAAGAAAGAACGAGACGACCAAGAGAATGAAGAGGCAGAGGAGTGGCACGGTTGAAACCGTGCCACTGGGCACCCTCGTCCCAGGATGGCAAAATCATGCCTAATGCTTGGCACGACTGTGCCAGGCATATTTGGAGCCCGATGTTTGTTTTTCAGCCATTTTTATGCGTTTTTGCTTTTATGTCTCGGTTTTATGACTATATAACGGCTGAAAGACCTCCACTAGAGGGTGTAGCAGCAAGTATAGCTAGTGTAAGGCAATTCTTTGTAAAGCTACCAAATCTAGTGCATTGTTCGTGGTTCTTTCCCGGTTTGGGTTTTCCACGTAAATATTCTTGTGTCTCATTTCCATTTTTCTTCTTGTTCTTTTATTATTGTTTGTGAGTGTGACTCCCGATCGTAACAGCTAGGTCATCTAACTACTTGACGTTGTAAATGAACAAGAATATAGTATGTGAAGTTATCTTGAATTCATGTACTTGATGATTTCTAACTCATTTCTATAGGGTTATTGAACATTGCATAAAAAACAGGCTCCAATGGAGCACATGTTTTGCTCGTAGAGTAATCAAAGAAAGTGAATACTATGAGGAGATGATACATTATCTACGAAAAATTTTGCTGTAAGTATTAATGTATTATATTGTTATGATCCTATATTTTTCCCCAATGCCTATAATGTATAGCATAGGAATTTTTCTAACCTTTAAAAGATATCCTCGTTGCTCTTCTTCTAATTTATCTTTTCGGAAATTATGCTATTGTAATGACACTCAGTGTGGGTTTTCTTAGAAATTGTGTTTTTCAATGTCACATGACATGATGGCTCTTTTGTTTTTGGGAAAGGGGCATGATGATTCTTATTTTTCTTAACCATCTCACAAAACTGTCATTTACATGGGGTTGTTCTTCTTCTTTTTTTTTGGGGGTGGGGGGGGTAGACATCTACCACACATAAATCATGGAGAGACCATTTTTATAACCTTTGATTGAAAAAGTTATAGAAAACGGGGTTACTTGAATGCAAAGTGGAGCATAAATGCACGATTAAATATTAAGCCATATCTGGTCAGTATAATTTAATCTTGAAATTACTTTATATTTTCTTTGAGCTTTTTGGACAATGGACAAAATTTGCAGAAGTTAGACTTTGGCATTTATTCTATATAGTTTTCCTCCTCATACAGTGTAAAACAAAAACATGTAGCAAGTGTAAGATTCTTCATGTTTGGCTTGTATTATACATGAAATAGAATTTCCGTATGTTACTTAAATTCAATCACTGAGTCACTGGTGTTGGGAACCTTTTAGCAAGTATGACTTAGGGGAAGGATATTACTTCTTGGAAGGAAGGTAAGGCTTGCAGAAAACGTGGGGCCTAACACCCTAACTTCTTCCTCTTGTTGAAAAAGTTGTCTTGGCAAAAGCTTGGCATGATTGCAATTGGGATGACAGAGAGAACGGGAATCTACTTGAATTCGTTACTGTTTTTCTCCATGTCAGTCTGTTCTCTCAGGCATTTAGGTCCTAAATTATTGACTTTTTATTGCAGCTGTTCCCTTACCACCTAGCAGAATACATTTGCCGAGTGATGAGGGTTTCACCTTTCAGATATTATTGTGATATGATATTTGAGGTGATGAAAAATGGTAACTGATCTTAATCCTTTTCTTAGTTAAATGCATGAGCTTGGTGCTAGGGCATTTTGTTACCTTTAGTACATAACTGTGTGCACAGTAGTTATTTTGCAACTATTAATCTGGCTCTATTTCTGTATCATACACTAACTTGCATCCGGTTTCTTAAATTGCTTCATGCTTTCTTGTGCCAAAATACTTTTAATGAGATCCAGTACATAAGATGTTATCACTCCTTAACATCATATCTGTTTAAATTAAAGGGTTTTAACTTCTAATAGATGTTAGCAATCCTTGTGCCCTTTTCATGATTCAAATATCGCTTATAGGTCTTTTATCCACCTTTTGTCATGCAGTCTGCTGATTCTTCTTTTCTGGCTTGAGAAAGAATCGGAACTGTAGGTAGCAGTTGATGTGGCTAATTTCCTTGTTCTTGTGATATTGTGCTCTTGCAGAGCTACCATATGACAGCATTCCAAATTTTAGTGCAGCAGATGCATTACGGATCACAGGAATAGGGAGGAATGAGTTCATTGATATCATGAACAAATGCAAATCTAAGGTACTTCCTCTTGAATATGCTTATTTTACTGCTAAGCAGTTTCCTTGTTATCATGGGCAATGTTATGAAATGAGATATTGATGAATGTTAATGCTCCTGATGACATGTTGGTAAATGTTTCTTTTAATTATTTCTTATTTGATACTTCTCTTTCAACGAAAACAATTGACAAGAAGTCAGGGTTCTCTGTCTGTTTCCTTTTTAGTTGCAACCCCTAACCTTTTTCGGCTCTGTTGTTTCTGGGAACCACTGGCACTTCGCACTTTAAATGCACTGTTCTTGATCTACCGTTATAGTCATAGAAGTCATGCATATAGCGAAGTATTTGTCATAATTGCACTTTCTGGAGAGACATGCTATAGTGCCAAATAGACCAGAAATATGCTCCAAATAAACTAAAACATAGAGCAACAGAAGAACAAATGTTCAGTGCTGCAACATATACAAGGTGCATATGTCTGCTGAAAGTGCCCTGTAGACATCAATGTTTTAATTCATTATAGTCATAGCACCGAAGTTCCAATGAGTGAGTTCTTTCATTCAGTTTGATCAAAATGACTATTCTCTGATAGTAGGACAACTGCAATAACTAGATTTATCTTTCTGTATCATACAAGTATGAAAAAGAGGGACAAAAACAAGTACACTTTTATGAGCATCTGTCATATTAGCCTTTTCTTAGAGCTAGCCATTTTTTTTGGTAAGTGCTTTTAGAATCCTTTAGGATGATTTCTTTCATGGAAGTGATTGTATGAAATGCTTAGTTCTTTGTTATATATATTTTTTTGTTGCATTGTCTCCATTTTCCCCCTTTTTTTGTCCTTTGATGTGGAGCTATTCAGAAACTAAGGTGGAAACTTAACAAGTCAATTGCAAAAGAGCTTCTGCCCTCACAAGCGGTGGATTTTCCAATTGAACCTTGGTGGGGAGTTTGTCTGGTGAACTTTACTGTTGAGGAATTTAAGGTGAAATTTCAATTCTTGTTCTTCCTGTTTCCACGTAAATCCCGAATAATTTATGCTTCCTTGTACATGTCAATATTTCCATCACAAAGATCTTCTAATGAGTAATATCAATTTTTTCAATTAAAGAAAGCCAAGAGATCAGTGTCCTAGTTTTTTGTTTAAAGCATTCCTATTTTCACCTTTTCAGAAACTTTCAGAAGATGAAATAGCAACCATAGATAAAGTTTGCAAAGAGGAAGCCAATTCATTTTTTGTTTTTGCTCCTGATGTTATAAAGGGGCTTTATCGACGAGGTCTGGTCTACTTTGATGTCACTGTATATCCAGATGATCATTTCAAAGGTGATGTGTCTTTGTGGAATTCATGTTTCTTCGATATTGGCTTCAATAAAGCTGCTATTTTTAACAGAGATATGCTATTCAGGCATAAAGATTGTTTTTTTACTGTTGCTTTGAGACAAAATGTGCATAGATATTTATGCATAGTCAGTTTTAAGTTTGATCTCCTCTAACAGGTGAAACTGTTGTGATAGAAGCATTTGGTCTTTTTCAACAAGGCGGTCCTTTGTAATTTGATTTGGGTCTAGGTGGACTATTGGACTGCCTTGTTTGATAAATAGAAATGTACTTACAGCTATGTTTGGTAATAACATTTTAAGTAGCATTTAGTGTTTTGAACAAGTCAAGACACTGATCACCTAAATATAAGTGTTAGGGAAACTGACTCATCAAAAAGTCAGGGAACTGCTGTTTTGATTAGTGTAATTGGTCACGTTCAACGTTTAAACATTTTTGATAAATGAATAAAATTTGTAGCAGTTTAAAAAATTCCTTTTCATTTTTTAAAGTTTCAAAATACCCTCCATAAGTTTTTTATATTTGTCAAATTATCCTTTTTCTTTTTGGTGAAGCTAACACAACAACTAAATTTACTGGACATTTTCTCTCCGGTCGCTTTGCTTAACACCTATGTCTAAAGTATAATACATCTTCTTCCAAAACTGCTATTGCCTATCTAGAGAGCTAGTGTTGCCAAACAGGGCCTTCTAGAATTTTTCAAGAGCTGAGATCTTTCTTCAGGAGAGATTTTGAGTTATGGTTTTGGCATCTTTCCAGGCTTCATTATTGCTACTTGCCAATTCCTAACTTTCTATTTTAATGAGATTGCTTCATCAGAGTTGTTTTATGTTCATCTATAGTTGTGTATTTTTCTTGAGCATTGAGAGTTTGTTAAGATTTGGCTATATACTTTTTTTAATGTAATATTGTCCAGGAATCGGATCACCTTTAGGTTTGGCCGTCAATCAAATGTTTTACTATTAAAAAATAGATCAGTTAGTTGATATGTTGTGTTTCAGTTTCCAGGCTGGAGGGCTTTGTTTCAAACAAGGATCAGTCCTACGAAGATCCTATTGAGGAGTAAGCAAGTTAACCCACTTCTTGGATAATCTTCTGTATTCTAGTATGGAAAGGGTACTAATTGAATTTTTTTAACCTCTTACCCAATATATAGGTTACTTTATGCTGTTTTTGTTGTTTCAAGTGAGAATGCAACCGTTGCAGAACTTGCTTCAACATTACAGGCTGACCTATTGCAGCTGCAAGCTGCTGCATCTCTTGCTTGTCGACTGGGATGGGCTGTGAAATTAATTGATCCAGCATCTGTTCTTCAGGACTCTGCTGCCCATGGACCTCTTAGTCTTAGTGAAGATGATGATACTTCTCGGGCTAGTATATTCTCAGCAAAAATGACAGCAGCTGGAGTCAATGTTCAACAGGATTCTTCAGGTCCAGAAAGTAGAGTAGCTTCAAATCACGCTCGTGTTGCCTTTATTGTTGATGCTAATATAACTTCATACCTCATGATGGGATCTGTTTCACCAGGTCCATTTTTTCTCACTCCCATCTTTTCTTCATATATCAGCCCATGTCCTCTATCTTCAAGTTCTTGTTTTATCCTTTTGTATTCCTTTTCATGTGAAGTGTTAATTGCTACTCTTTTAAGAAGTTCCAGCCTTGATGCTTCACAGCTGTTCAATATACGACTCTAGGAATTTGGATATGAGGTTTGTCCATTTGAAAATGGATCTTCTATGTGAGTCTCGGAGTAGTAGTATCGGAGATAGTTAACTAATACATTATACTTACTTTTCTGTTGGGTTTGCCTATATGCTCTTTTGATTCTTTGAATATGGGAATGCTTGGGCTACCAAGTACTGGTGTCAAAAGTTAGACGTACATGTGGTATGAGATGTAGCAAGGTAAGAAGTAAAATGAAAGACAAGGGGATTCTCAAACTATTTCTATGTTTAATGACTCAAATAGTGTTCCTCACTGAATTTATTCATCCCAGGCTTAAAATCGCATGCTGTAACACTATATGAAGCGGGTAAGCTAGGTCACACCAGCATTGCAGATCTTTGCAGAGACCTAAGCACATTGGAGGGAGCTAACTTTGAGGGTGAGCTTCAGGAATTTGCAAATCATGCATCTAGCCTCCGTTGTGTTCTAGAATGCCTGCTTTCAGGAGGAGTTGCAGCTCATGTCACAGATGCAGAAATTTGTCAAAAAGCGGATGGAGTCAGTGTTGGAAAGGGAGATGTGGACAATTTTCACAAAAGGCACAATTTTTCTTCAGCAGAAAAGAATGAATCCTCCGCACTAGCAAGTGAAACTAGCCTGACTGATGACGGTGGTGTTCCTAACTGTAACGAATCTATGGATATGGGTACAGAAACAGGTACATCAGGAAACAATCACCCCATAAATACAACATCTGGGGATAGTTCTACTGAGACCAAGACTTTTAATGAGGACAATGGAAACAATCTCTCTGCTGCTATCTCCTCAAATGGTATCCATGAATCTAGTGAGGGACTAAAATTGGAGCCCGATTTGGATAGCAGGGAGAAATCAACACTGGAAGCTGATTTTGATCCTGGAAGCAGTGGTGCGAGAAGAAACAGGGATTATCGTGTGGATATTCTCCGCTGTGAAAGTTTGGCCAACCTTGCACTTGCAACGTTAGATCGCTTGTTTCACCGGGATTATGACTTTGTACTCTCCATGATTCCTCTTCCTCCATCATCTGTTTTGCCCGGGCCAACTGGTCCTGTTCACTTTGGTCCTCCCTCCCATTCATCCATGACACCTTGGATGAAATTAGTACTATATTCTTCTGTGGGTATTGGACCTCTGTCTGTTGTACTAATGAAAGGTCAATATTTACGGTTACTTCCTTCACCATTGGCTGGCTGTGAGAAAGCCCTTATATGGTCATGGGATGGCTCTATGGTTGGAGGATTAGGAGGCAAGCGTGAAGGGAATTTAGTGAAGGGAACTGTACTTTTACATTGTCTTAACTCACTTCTAAAACATTCTGCTGTACTTGTGCAGCCTCTCAGCAAGAATGACCTTGATGAATCTGGCAAAATTGTTACAGTTGATATCCCACTGCCATTGAAGAATTCTGATGGTTCACTCGTGCATGTAGAGGAGGAGTTGGGGCTAGTTATGGAGCAAGGTACGAGGCTGGATTCGCTACTAAGAGTAATAGTGGACAAAATAGATTTTTGGACTATTGGATATATCCGCTTATTAAGGCTTTTCATAGAAAGAGATCCTGATATGTTTCCTCCTGACGACGAGAAATATGAATGGGTACCATTAAGTTTGGAGTTTGGTGTTCCTCTTTTAGTCCGAAGTTATGCAAGAGTATGTGTAAAAGGGTGGTGGTGTCTCAGTTGCTTCAAACAAAGTCCTTTCATGAGCATCATGAAGCAATGCAAGGGCTAAGAAGAAGGTTGCGTGATATCTGTTCAGAGTATAGTGCCACTGGTCCTGCGGCTAAACAGCTCTATCAGAAAGACAAGTCTAAGGATACACCTCGGCAGCTCATGTCCTATGCTAGTGGACAGTGGAACCCTCTTCTGGATCCATCTTCTCCTCGCTTTGGAGCCACTGAGGAATACAAGAGGAAAGCATTTGCAATAAGGCAGCGTTCACAAAGGGAAGTTCTTAGCTTCGATGGAAGCCTTCTTAGGTCAGTTTTTGGTTTTTTTGTCATTTGTGATTCGTGTTGGCTATTTCCTATTCATAACTCCAGCTGATTGCTGGTATTGTCTACACATGTAATCACTAGTAGTTTTATGTATCCTTACGGCTGGTTGATCTGTTCATTTCCGTAACAATTTGTTTGACCCTTTTGTTTGTTTTGATGTTCCAGATCATATGCGCTGAGTCCCCTGCATGAATCTGCCGCAAGACCCATTGAAGAAGCAGTTTCAATGAGTGCATCAAAAACGGAATCGTCAGATGATGTTGACAGCAAAGAAGTGATTCTGCCTGGTGTGAGTCTTTTATTCGATGGTGAAAAACTGGAACCATTTGAGTTAGGTGCTTTTCTCCAAGCTCGTCAACCAATCTCCTTAATAGCAGTGGCCTCATCGGCTTCATCTGATTTGGCGGTTAAATAGGCTTCAAGGGGCCCGAGGAGACGAGTTGGCTACTACATCCCGTTCATTATATGGTATTGGCCTTCCCTGTGATTTTGACTCAAGAGGGCTATTGACATCTTCTTGCTGTGTTGATCTTTGAGGTATCTTCAAGCCTCGTGATATCATTATATTCCAGATGAATATATCCTTCACGAAGTTTTGCAGTTACACAATCAGGGCATGCGCCCACACATACGTGTAAAGGGAGGCACAAGGGCACAAAGTTTTGATTTAGCTCTCTCATAATATCTGAGAGTCTTGACATCTAAGCTAGGAGACACACTACAATTAGATAATCTAATCCGTGTAATTGGGTGAGTTTTATCTAGTTCCTACTTGAAAAGGTGTACAAAGATTAGACCAAGATCTTGAATTGGTAGGAACGAACTATTGACTTCGTTTGTTTAGAATTAGCTAACTGTAAAAGATATATGAATGTCCGGATGGAATGATGGATATGATACCATGTATATGCTGAGATGGCTCATTTACATTTGGGAAAGATGAGACGATGTTGTCCTACCTGTGTGGGCAAAGTCCCATGAGGCCATGAAAGCTGCGAGAAGAATATATATTATATGAAATAAATGTTATCTAGACAGACATTTGTGGAGATTTATTAGTGAACATTGGAAGCATTTCCATCTGTATACTCTCTCTCTCTCTCTCTGTGTGCCCATATGAAGTTTCTCTCTCATGTTTGGAAGGTTCTTTAGGGAGGGTGGCTGTCATTTGTCATGGCCTGAGTCTGAATGGTGTGTGAACATAAGGCATCATTTGTGGGTCGGTGACAGGTGTAATCTTCGGTGTAAAACCAGCGGAAAAGAAAGCCAAAAAGAGGAGAGATAAAGAAGAGAAGAAACATAAATAATGAAGAGAGGCTTTGACGCCAAGGTAAGAGAAAGGGACCACTCTTACGTTAAGTGTTAAACCTTTTCCTCTTTGAACCATACAACACTTGTTTTATGTTGGTACCTTGCAACTGCTTCTAATTCTCTATATATATTCATTTTGCTGTTTATGTTCACCTATACCTCTATCTATTATTCTTCTGTTCATACTACTACATTAATTTATAACATATATACCTTAGGCTTTGTGTTCGTTCATACTGTTACATTATACGACCTTGTTATAAGTTGTTATGATTAGCGTTTATGAACTATTAGTTATTATAAACGTCGTTATAAAAGTCAAAATGAACAGGTCTAAACATTAACTAACCTTTGCAATAAAAGATTAACAAATAGCCCGAATTATTGCATACATACTTTGACAAGCCTATGATTTGCACAAATTTATGTTGATGGAAGGGCATACTGTAATTTTGGACTGATAATATTCCCTTATTCTTAATCAAAAAGAAGAAAAAAAGCAGGAGACATAAATGGAGATGTGTCCATTGGAAAAATACTAAACAAGGACTAGAATTTTGATTTTTGACTAACCTATGATTGCGGAGCATTACAACTTTCAACGTGTCTAATATAATCATCAAATCAACTTCAAAATTTTAAAATATAAACTGCCCAAAATTACAGTTTCCTCATGCATACGTCTATGAAATCGAATCTAAAACTTTGATAATAAGTTATAAATTTGATTAATTTTCTCAAACGTCTTCTTATAAATAATAATAATAATTATTTTTAAATATATAAATAAAATAGCTCACAGTGCTAATAGGATATATAAAGAATTTTGTGAGTTTTGTTTTCTGTTATGAAATTTATCGCAAAAACGAGGCAAGGTTTGTTAATTTGATAGAGTTTGTTTTGCAGAGGAGATTAGATTAGATTGGATAGAGAGGATAAAAGTGAAGAAACATATAATGTGAGGAACCACATCTCCACATGTGTTGGTGTTCGCCATTTGTCAATGACCTGGGCTTGTCTCCTTATTTGCCCCTCCCCCATATTCTTATATAATCTTACAATTACATTAATAGATATACCTCCTAAATTAATTATATTTTCCAATACAATTCCTTGTAGTTGCTTAAAAAATTGATACTTGCACTCATCACTCATGCCAACGGTATGTTTATTTCAGGGTTCACATCCAAACACTTTCCGTTACATTCAAGTATTCCTTCTCACACTTACCGGGATTCAACCACTCATTTTCACACCTTTAGATTACATAAATCCAATCTTAACTATATCCAATCACTCTCACCTAAAAAAAAAAAAACTGTTATACACATTCAACCACTTTTACTCTAAATCACACTCCATTTCAACCACACAAAAACGATGCCCTAAATATATATTATCATTCATAAAACTCCTCTCCCTTCTCGTAATTGTATTTTCAAAGTAAACTTATACTTCTTAAAAAATACTCTTAAATAAGTGATGTAATAGTAATACTAATTAACGAAAAAAAAAAAAAACGTAATAATAGTAATAGTCACATTATGAAGTGTTATTCTCAGTAATGTGATAAAAAAAAAATTTATTCCCCCAATTAGTAGACAAACAAACCTTAAGGATGGATTCCTTTGGTTCAAAAAGAAAAAAGAAACAAAGAGAGACGTTCATCTCACATCAACGACAGCAAAGAATAATACAAAATCCTCCTCCACTCATAACGGTCCATCCCATTCCATCTATACATATATATATACACCGTTTTCCTTTTTCTTTTCTTTTCTTTTTCCTCACTCACTGTGTTGAAAACCTAATCTTTTTAAAAGTCTCCAACGGCCTAAAAGAGATTTCTCAACATCATACTAACGTCCACGATAGGTAACCTGCACCCGCACTCAGAACCGTCGGATCAGCATGCATGCAGTCAACGATATGTCATTAAGACAGATGGACGGACGAGATTGGATGTGGAAAAGTGAAACGGCTAGGATTGGGTGTGGGGCAGGACAGGTAACGCGTGATGAGGTGTCCAGCTGACCCAGTTTGGCAATTATTAATTATCTATTAATCATGCTTTTCCTTAATTGAGTTTTCTTAGACCCTCTTAAACCCTCTCTCCCTCTATTTAAGCGGCGCCTCCCCTCGTTCTCTCTCTTCACGCCTCTTTCTCTCCCTCTCTGCTTCTCTCTTTCTCCTGTTCTTGATTCTCTCTCTCCTCAGAACTTAGAAACAGCAGCAATGGCAAGACTACTCATCGCTTCCATCTTCGCCCTCTTGGTGGTTTCAGCGGTGGCTCAGTCGCCGTCCGCCGCCCCTTCCAAGGCACCAACCGCATCGTCTCCGAAACCTGCCGTCGCTACCCCCGGCAGCGACTCCTACTCCTGCAGCCAAGGCTCCTACTCCTGCGGCCAAAGCTCCTACTCCTGCTCCTGTCGTCGCTGCTACTCCGCCGACCGCCACCGCACCCGCAGTGGCTCCGGTCTCCTCACCACCTGCTCCTCCGACCTCCACTCCAACCGTTTCTCCAACCACATCCCCAGTCCCCGCATCTGGACCTGCCGCCTCATCCGGCCTGAGCCCGACCGGCGCCCCAACCTCCACTCCTAGCGCCGCTCCCGCCTTGAACAGAGTGGCCATCGCTGGATCCGCGGCTGTTTTGGTTCTTGCTTCCATATTCATGTTCTAGATCGAGATCTGGAGATTTTCTCTCTCTCTCTCTCTTCCTCAGTACTTCTTAGGATTCTTTTTCGCTCATTTTTTTAATTTAAAACTTTGAGTAGATGTTATTTTGAGTATATTTGTTTATTTTGTTTGTAATTGATGGCGGTGGACGGTGGCGGTGTTGATCGGTTGTGATATTGAGTAGGGGAGACTTGGGATTTTATTCGTTATTATTATTAATATTACTATTATTGTTAATTATTTAATTATACTTTGTCCCTACATTCTGTTTTCGTTTTGATTCAATTTCTGCGAAACATTATTCTGAGAACAGACATAGCAGATTTTTGAGGTGAGATGATGCCGTGGGTCTGTGGGAGTGGAGAGTACGATAAAAACTGGTAAGTGGAAGGAAGGACAGGACAGGACAGAGAAGATACAGCTCACAATGTTGTGAGTATTGAAAACTTCCAAAATTCCAGTTGTTCAGGTTTTTTCCTTTTTAGCAAACAAAAATTTAATAAGTATTGTTTTTGGGTAAAGGAGACCGGAAACATAAACTAATAAGTAATTATTTTTTGGGGAAACATACACTAATGAGTATGCCTCCTCGGAACATTTTTAGCTACTAGGAGTGCTGCTCTTACGAACGATTTGCCTATTTTAGCAAAATCAATAATAGAAAAGACTACGAATCCTTGCTTGAACTTCAAATTCTCCTCGGCGTCCATTAACCAGTTCCCTTTCTTGTATTTGATGTAGCAGGTATAGCCTCCAACATTTGATTGCAATCTTAAACTAGTTAGGTCTGAAAGAAATATAGTTGTAGTAAAGCATACGGCTATTTGTCTACTTACTTTCATCTTTTGATTTGTTACAATTTTAGTACCCACGTAGACAAGTTTTTGTTCATATT
This sequence comes from Talinum fruticosum, assembly GCA_021018815.1. Classification (NCBI taxonomy): domain Eukaryota; kingdom Viridiplantae; phylum Streptophyta; class Magnoliopsida; order Caryophyllales; family Talinaceae; genus Talinum; species Talinum fruticosum. The sequence continues at coordinate 363,738 of JAITYX010000042.1, forward strand.
TATCGGGATAGTTTATAACTTATATAATCCCGACACTATGTTATACAATATGTTAACTCAAAAACTTACATTAATGGGTACCTTAAGGAGTATGTTAATGGGATGGTAGCTTCTTAGAAGAGGATGTCATGTCAATACATAGTCAATAGTTGATAGTGATATCAGGTCCTGTGGTGGGTGGGGAAGGTTCCAACTTCCAACTTCCTTCCATGTGACTGTGCTTTGGCCTCAGAATTAACCCGTTCGTTGGGTTGCCCCTAAAGATTTTTTTTTTTAAAAACAAAATAAATGCACTCTTTAATTTATTCTTTATTCTATTCTAATTTCTGTGGGCACAACACAAGGGGAATACAATAAATAAAGCCTTCACCGCATCACTTTACCAAAAGGAATTCATTATTGAACCCAAAAAGAAATTAAAAAAAGGGTATTCAGGAAAGAGGAATTTCTACCTTTGTTTGGCCATCTGGGATATGGGATGAACAAATTGGGTCGCCCATCCATTTATGCTGAGGCTGAGGGTGTTTAATTTGATCACAAGATGCTCCCCAAAATTATATAGTTGGTTATACATCGCATTCAAAAAAGATCGCTACAAATATACGCTGGAAGGCGGGTGGGAAAAGAAAACAGAGCGGGGAAAAGGGATGTTACTACCACATACACATGTAATATATGCATGTTTTCTGGTGAAGGGAAAAAAAATAAAAATGAAGCACTGTCTCCACCCTGGCTACGAGAATACAAGAGGTAGCGTTACAGCCAATGCTGTAGCAAAGACAACGAGTCGACCACGAAGAGGAGAGAAACTCCTCGGAGACGAGGCTGAGTAGGGGTACATAGTGGGGACGGTGGTGGCCGGGGTGGTGGGTGTACCGGTACCACATCCTGAGGTAGTGGTTGTTGGAGTACTACTACTGTTGGAGCCCGGGGAAGAAGGAGAAGAAGAAGCACCGGAAGCTTTAACATTGACAGAGAGTTTCATGCCACTTGAGCAATGACCAATGATCCCACAAACGAAGTAGCGAGGGCCGGGTGTCTGGAGGATGATGGTGGTGGCGCCCTTGTTGTCTGTGCTTATCGGGTTCCCGTCTGTGCATGTGCTGTAGTCGCTTTGAGTTACTTCATCCACCGTGTGTCCACTTCCATAGTTAAACACTGCATATGCCATTCTCCAATCACTCAGTTAATAAAAATCGCACTACGTACACATAATTGATTACAGTGTATAAACCTTCATTATTTTGGTATAACTCGTGGACACCTTCCTTACCAGAGGAGTTGATGAGCATCTCATAATCATATTATTGTCAAAGTCAATCACAGTAAGAAAAGTTGAACCTTTGTTCTCTATCTTGAAAAGATCAAGATTGTTTGCAAGACCAAAGTGGTAGGAAAGTTGAACATAGCTATTGGCAAAAGAATGTAAATTCTTGTTTTTCAGGACACATCTTAGTTGTGTAGGGAAAACTAAGTTTTAAGGGACAGAGAAGGTTGATGACTTACCGAGGCTATCGCCAACAACAAACGTTTTAGAACTAGACCAAGTGTCATAATTTACACCCAGTGTCCAACCCGCTGAGTCCCCACAGTGTAGACAGTGGCCAAGCACGGCACAGCTAGGCAGACCATGAAAAGCCCAACACAAGCGCATTTTCCCTTCATCGTCGCGCCTAATTATACCCGGATGTTTGGGGGAGGGCAGGGGAAAGGGAGGCTATAGCTTAATCATTAGCATAAGAGAGATTGATAAAGGGGAGATGATAAGAGCTTAATTATCAGCATAAGATGGTCTCAGGCTTTATATATAGTGGACCAAAGGTTGCTGAATGCTGAATGCTGATCGAAAGTATACAGTCGTAGTTTATATGTAGAATCGCAGACCATATGTACGCAGAAGTACTAAAATTGCCTGACCCGATTAAGCAAAGCATAGTATTTCTGTTCATAAACTTGGGCCAGGGGATGAAAACTTCGGAGACATGCAGGATTCTTGAAACTGTACAAGTAGCTATTGGTAAATAATTCAAGGGTATAATAACTGTATGTGGAGAATGAAGCTGAGAGTTGGTGAAGAAATTACCTGACAAGGATAGAAGAGTTATGTTCAAGGAAACTGGAACAAGTACCATATCCAAGAAAAAAGAAAAGAAATACTTAATATTGCCCTTGTCTATTTCATCTAATAGTTTACAAATTTCAAAAAATTTATGCTTATTTACGAATTTCTAAGTAGATCAGATAAAGTGAACATATACGGCCACTAAAAGAGAGGATAAAAGTTAAAAAAAAAAAAAAAAAAAAAACAGACCGTCACTTGCTTCAAAATTCAGCTTCTACTTCTAGATGTTGAATTGACAGACTCAATTATTGCTAACAAGGAAATGGATTTCAGTCATTGAATCACAGTCAATCAATCAATCAACCAACCAAATATTTGCTTACAAATGTAACAATGGCAACCTAATCTTCAGGCCACGAACAAAGATCATAACCGAGGAACTCCACACAAGGGTAGGATTTGTTGGGAAAAAGGCAGGTCGGTATAGCGGAAGCGAACCATTTTCCCTCTTTGTGTAATTTAAGATGGGCTATAAAATTATGGAAATATAATAGATGGAGACTCGCGAATTTTTACGTGGAAAACCCTCCAAGACGAAGGGAAAAACCACGGAACCGTTGGTCCAAAAATACTCTTCCACTATATGAATAGTAGGATTACAACAATATTTCCTCTAAATAAATTAGAGAGTACACTCAATACCTCACCCACTCGGGATGGAATACAAAATTAATCTCACCTAATTTTGGTGGAATTTCCTCACCTATGTTTGGTGGTACACTCAACTCTCAAGTGTTTCTCACTTGGATTATCTTGCTTGCTTACTTGCCTCAACTCTCCCCAAAACCTCCAATTTATAGGACTTCATGAACTACTAAATTGCTCTGCCAAACCGTATAAATCTTTGCAAGGCAATCATTCACAATCCACTTTGTCAACATCATTAATTTGGGAGGTAGAAAATCTTGGTGTATCCATGGTAAGTTTCTTCACCTATGCTTAGGCATAGCATGCTCTAATAGATTTTGTCCCTTTACTTTTTGGTGTGGCAGCGGTAAGTTTCTTCCTCCTTCCTCCCCCTTTTTTTTTATATTCACATTATGTGGGTCCCACCAATTATGGAGGGAACCCAACAGGATTGAGCTTTTGATTGAAGATATGTTTCATTGATACTATTGGAACTTATGCTTTGAAATTATTCAAGGCATTCTTCCTCTATGCTTCGGGGTCGGAGTTTCAAACTGAAACTAAATTGTTCTGGGAGCAATTGGTATTGATGATCTGCAGAACTTGTGACCACTACAGAATAATCTTCAGACAATTGTGTATCTGTAGAATGATATGCTTCAAGTGAAAGGTGTGACATGTAGTCCATAGAGGTCAAGGAGGTCAAATTTGATATGATGATAACTAAGTACTTGGCCCGAATCAAGTCCGATTGGGGCCCATCATCTGCCTCTTCAGTCCAAGAAAGCATCATGTCGAACATCACTAACATTCAGGTGGTGGGTTTGGTTTGGTGACAATGTGACAAGCATCTGCTGCAACCAATGGATTTGTCTCCATGGAAGCAGTCTTATCTCCAACTAACACCAGAAGTGAATCTACCTCTGTGGTTGCAATTTCAAGTCATTCGTCAAAGTGAGAAAGTGAGAAAAAACTATGATTTTGAAGACTTGTACAATAAATCAAGACCTTACAGACTTTGCCCTAAATAGTATATTTCAAAATTTGGAAAACAAGAAAATGCTATAGTTGGTAAAATCAAAGGCATTCGCATACTTGATATTCTCCATCTTTCAACAAACAAGAAACATTTGTCCAGAGGACCTTTAATTGAGAAAAACAGCTTTCTTTAAAATAGGCGTTAACACTTTCTACAGAACAACAGGTATATAAAGATTTAAACAACAAGAGATGCGATTTCTAATCTTAATCTATGTTTACTCTGTGGCACTAGAAGCGCCTTGAACATCAGCATTGTCAAATAAGGCTTTGTGATCCCTAAAGCTAGCCGGTACTCTACAACTGTTGTCGATTTTGTCATTTCTTGTGAGATTTTGAGCCAGGGAGTTCTCTTTAAGAGGTGAGAGTGGTCGTCGGGGTGAATCTGAATCACAAAAATCAATCTTCTTTTCAACTGGATTGCAGAGCCCAGGGCTGGTTTTTCTTTTATTGCTCTGCGGAAACATACAAATCATTCACATCATTAGATCATCTTTTTCTAGACTATCTAGGCTTTAAGCAAAAACATACAAATCATTGAGTATGGACCCAGATTTAGAGGTTGAAGATAACTGTTGCCAGAATCCCATGTTGCACCTAAGTCCGAAAAGATGGCTTTCTCGTCACTGAGGCTAATGCGAGGGTATCTTAATCAGATATAGCTTGCCCAAAAACCAGCATTTAAAAAGGGAAGGAAAGAAAATTGAGTTGGTGAGGGGGGAAGGCTCCCTGATCTTTACCTTTGGGGTGGCACTACCATGCTTTCCTCCTGAACCAGCATGTTTCCTTTCTGAATTACAGAGCTTCAACAGCCTCTTGTTCTCTTCATTCAACACATTGTTCTCCTCAAATAGCACCCTCACCTGAACACAAACAAAATATCATGTCATAATATCAAGATCAAAATTGAACTGGGCCCATTTAAGAATTCTGGATGATATTATCATCTCCTCACCTCTTCTTCAGCTCTGCTAAGATTGATCCTTAAATGGTCCTTATCATTCTGTAGAGTCCGTGATTGGGCAGCCAATGAGAGTATATTTTGTGTTTCCGGTCTCAAACTGTCACAGATAAAAGTCAGGAAGCAGATTAAGAAAATGTACCTTGGACCTTCTAATCTTTAGGAGACTGTTCCAAATAATAGTGTTATCATGGAGAGCAACTCACCTGTTCCACATTTTAAGCAACTCACGGCACATTTCTACCCCACTATTAGCTTCCAGAAAAGCTGATGCTGTTTTAGCAACTTCATTTTTGTTGACTAAACTTGCAACTAGTCTATTGAGTAAGTTTTGCTCCATTGATGGGCCTTCCAAAGATGAATCGACCTTCAGAAAAGTATATGTTAGAATGATCTGATGGGCATGCTAACCATCAAATGCACGAATCATCCATTCATGGATTTGGCCAGGACCTATCACAAAGCCAAAAGCTTTTTAATGAAATGTGAGGAACTCTCACTGATCTGAAGGACCTATATATCAGTATGGACCAAAGTATACACTTATCATTATTCTGATGAATTCATCTAATTCCAAATAGTGGGATAAAGCCAGAAGCTTTTTAATAAGCAAGGAACTCTCACTGATCTCAAGCCACCCTGATATCAGAATGGACCAAAGTATACACTTATCATCATTATTCCATTGAATTCATCTAAGTCCAAATAGTGAGGTGTCTTCCATGGGCGTCAACAACTTGAACAATCTAAGAAGCTTTATAAGCAGCTGAGAAAACTGCGTCAACTAGAGATATGAACAAATTTGTAATGACATGCTTCAGCATCATTTCTGATAACCTTGGTGTCCAACAACATCTATCAAAGTAGAGACAGCAAAAAGGCAGCAGCTATGAGTCTATGACAGCCTAACTCTTGTACAGGAAACAAAATATGTAGCAGCCAAATGCATGGAATTTCTAGGTAACCAACTCAACCCCATAACCTTCTCCAATTATTACGCAGCCTTGTAGGAAACATTAATCAGAACATCCAGTAGACTACACATCCTCTATCAAATATAAGTTGATAAATAAATTATATGATACACTACAAAAGCAACAACTCATGTTGGGAGTTGTGGTTAAGACCTGAAAGATAATCAAATATCTATAAATCCACCCACTGCTAAGTAATTCATTTTGAAGAGAACCCATGGGGTTATAAGCCAACAGTTCTACAATTGTTGAAACTTGCAAAAAGATACAATGCCCACATGCCTAGCTAAATAACGTCAATCAAACATTTCACAGAAAATAAAGTCAACAGCTTATTCAATCTAAGCTAAGGCCACAATGGGCAACAAGGATAAAAATCTGGCCTCGCGCTCAAATGGTGAATTAAGAGAAAGAATTGTTAGCTTCACAAAGTAAGTTTTCAAAACCAAATGATACAACACAAATTCAATCAATCCCATTGGTCTGGTTATATCCTGCAAGCATACATATGCAAGTCAATTATAGAAGAGTGATGAGAAAGAAACTGCCTGGAGAATTCATCGCAGATAGGAACACCATCTTACACAGTATCAAACTTGAAACCAAACTTTGCATATCCACAATAGATAATCCCAGAAACTCCAAACTTGCATACATTTCACCAAACACAAATCAGCTATAATACAAATCCCAATCAATTTTTCATCTTTGCTCAAATTCATTTGGTTTCATAGAATAGAGTTGGATCCAAAAACGCTTCAGCAGCCACCACCAGATATACAATGAAGCAAAAAGGTATGCAATCAAAGCAGTCAATTGAAATACGAGCATTCTTCACCTCAAATACTAGAAAAACGAGATTCACATACACAAAGCCCAAATCAATGCTGACAAAGAAAAATAGTGTGCTCACCGGAAGCATATCAGATTGGTGCTTGTAGAACTGAACTTCTTCGGTGGCCCGCTTCAACTCCTCTTCCAATTCACTAACACGGATCTCTGCTTCCTTGGCCCTCTCATCGGCCTCGTTGCCGAACTCCATCAAAGCCTCACGATCATGGTCATAAAGCGAGCACTCTCTCTCCCACCTCGAGCACTGACCCACTAAACTCGCACACTCAGTCGCCAATTTCTGATTCTCTTCCACAAACTTCTTGATTGCTTGAGCATTCAGGCACGCCTCAGCCTAATCCAAAGGAAAACACCAGAAACTTTCATAAATCAGACATATAGGAGAATGAAATTCAGAAGGGGGCAAAATTAGGTCAAAAAGTTGCGTATAAACAAACCCTAGCGAGTTCAAGGGCGTCCTCTTTTTCCTTGATTCTCGATTGCAAAGTAAGGTACTGAGAGCGAAGACGATGATTTGCTGTTTCGAGAGATTGGAGCTTCAATTGGAGGGTTTGGTTGGATGCTGGGAGGCCCAAAGTGTGGTCGATTGAATGCTTGATAAAATCGTCGAGTTCTTTAGGAAGCGCCATCTTTGATCTACCGAAACCCTAAACTTTGCGCGATTAACGATCACGAATGATCCCTAAAATTGGAGGGAAAACGAAATGCGCTCCGTCTGTATGAGGAGGGGCGAGGCAGAAAGAGAGAATGAAACAGAAGCAAGAAGACAAACAAAGGGTTTTGGTTTTGGGTATTCGATTTTGAAAAGGGGAAGATTTAGCCGTTAGAACGCTGTTCGGGTTTTAAAATGAGATACATAGATACAAGATGAGGAGAGCGAATGGGACGATGACGTACCGACACTTGTCAAGATCTGGAAGCATTTGAGTGAATCATCTTCGATGGAGAATGCCGCATTGAATCATCTCATCTTTGCTGTCAAGTATACTCTTTGTATTGTTTCTTTCTTTGTGCTGGTCAACTTCAATTCTTCAACACTACACACCTTTTTTTATTATTAAGAGTTTTGATTTTGAGAAACTTTGTAAAATTATAAAATTTTTAAAAAGTAATTATCTTAATATCTACAGTATATTTATACTATATATAATAGCGATTTTTTCATCCAAAGTATGAAATGGTGGCTTGAGACTAAATTTAGAAATTTCGTTCAATAAAAAATAATAATAATTTATCCTTTAAAAACAAAGTTTCCACTTATCTATGGACTCTCTTTTACTCCTTATAATAATAATAATAATAATAATAATAATAATAATAATAATAATAATAATAATAATAATCTATGCAATATATAATGATAGTATTTTAAAATTGGTCGAATATTGCAATGGGAGTGATTGTAGGAGTTTAAGGTAATATTAACCATAAAATTATTTATATAATCTTATTAGTATTTTTTTTCTTTCATATATTGAATAATGGTAATTGGCTTATTTGGAGTTAATATTTTCACATTTCACGTTTATTTTTTACAATTTTAAAATCTTAATTTAGATTATTTTAGTTTTAATTGTTTGCGATATAAATATAATAGAGTTGTTGTTTAGGATAAGCAAAATTTAGGAACTAGAAAATGACATATTTGTTATGATGAAAAGATAAATTGGTTTCATAAATACTAGAGAATAGGTTGAAGGTCTCGTGGTTTTGAGTTATAGATGTCTAATTCTAACAAACTTACTTGCTTTGGCGGTTTAGCTTGCTATTTTAGCATATCTTAATTTAGGCCTTAATCGAATAATAGTGTGTACTTTAAATTGAGGAGAAGGAGTTTGAGATGGTATCTCGATTGATTAACGATGAATCTTTGAACTTAATTTTATCTACATTTTCTTTGCAAATATAGGGTCAAATAATAGAGATTAGATGACCATGGTTGTCATATAATGCTTAAAAAATATATATATTAAAGGCATTTCAATATCTTACCTCAAGTATATGAGATATCTTCATTATATGATTTTTGACTAACTTGCTAAATTGCACCAACCCAAAAAAATTATCTTAAGTTACATGTCTCTCTAATTTGTATATATTATCTCTTATAAACCATTTTCTTAGTTTACTACCTATTTGATCATTAGCATAATTTATGATGCCTAATTTTGATAATTATTAAGTTAAATTTTATATGTTTCGAGTTGCTAATTTATGTAAAAGTGAAGTTGTCATTCTTTTTCACCATATTTCTATCTTAAATGATTTTCATATATATAGAATTTTTAGGTAAGCTTGTAAAATGAATTTTCCTTCACCATACTTTTATATTGCGTGTGAATGTTTACAACCAATAAATTTATTTTTTAATAAATTTTCTCATTCCCTTTTAGATGACTAAGGTGTTATAACTTTTATAGAGCAGATACAGTAGTAAATTGAATTTTGAAAGTGCCGAAGTAAAGCTAAAATATGTGAATTTATTTTACAAGATAAGTTAGATGTTGGAAAAATGATTGGGAAATACAATTAATTTAAGGATTCAAATGTAAAAAGATAAGGGAAGAAGTTTCAACATAAAGTTATATATGATTAAGAGGTGGAGTCACAGTTTGAAGTTATTTATAATTGACTTCTATTGTCTATAATCTCTTGAGGATGACTGTGGCAATCTTCTACAACATAAAGTTATCTATGATTAATAGGATGATTATGGCAATATTGTCTATAACCATCAATATTAGAGTGCTTATTAGAGCAAAGAAAGCAGAGTGACGAATGGAAATTAAGAAAAATTTGCTCTCTATCGAGGTCTACAACAATGACAAGCACAACAAGAGTCAAACGACTTCATCTTGTGAAATGGAATAAACTAGTTAACGAACATGTTAAGCTCAATTTTGATGGTTCTTTTAGAAACAATAGTGCAGTTATGGGCTCTAAATTAAGAGATGACTATGGCAATCTTCTACTTTCGGGAGCAACCAAGTTAGGACACACATCAATTTTAGTAGCCGAAGCGAGTGCACTTAGATTTTGGATACAACAAGCAATAAAAGCAAACATCGGAAATATTGCAATTGAAAGTGACAATAAAGTTATCATTGACAAGCATCGGAGGAAGGTATAAAACACCATGAGAAATCGACTATATCATTCAAGACATTATACGGATGATATATGCTTTGCATAATCGCAACATCAATCATATTTACAGGGAAGTAAATGCTGCAGACAGATTGGTTGGAACACACTCGTACTTCTCCAACCGTTTGGGAAGAGTGTCATTCCCCTTCTCTTTCATATATCTTGGCAAATGATAGCTTAAGCGTAACCTTTGTGAAAAGGGTTGTCTAAGTTTTGTCGTTTCTCCTTTTTTACCCAGTGGCAAAAAAAAAAAAAAAAAAAACCTTTGAGGATGACTCGAAGAACATAGGAGGAAAAATAATTGCCTTTGTGTGTAAAGGTAGATAAGAATGGATAAGTCATTATGTTCACCCTATAATTTTTTTTTATAAAAATGAGATTACATTATGGGTATATGTGTACATTTTAAGAGTTCGTGTAATATTGGAGTTAATGATATTTTAGTAGATTACATGTAGATATTTATCTAGTCGTCAATTATATTAAATTAGTATTGATTTTGTAAAGAGTTATGAGTTATAAGTTTGACATTTTTTTATTAATTTAATGTACTTTGTATTGTAATTTTAACTTGTGACATAATGATATTTGTTGTTATTTATATGTCATCTAATTCAATATCTATCAATCATATATTATTTCTTTTCCTACTAATATTTGTCTTTTGATATCCAAAGATATTATCATACTGTTCCTATAATTGTATGAGTGAGGTTTATTTAAATTGTTTGATTTTTAGAGGGGTTCGACTTTTTAATGTTCCAAATCACAAGTGTAATCTTAAAACATTGATGATATTTTGTAACATTTTTTTGTTTATTGTTTTACATTCTCTATTTATTCTTTAGAAATTTAGAATGATTAAAAGATGAATGTGTGTTGGGCTCTAATGATTTTTATGTATTGGGTTCCGACAAATTTGATGCGTTATAAAAGCGTTTTCATCATAAGGGGATAATATGTAAAAAATGTTGTTAAAGATGAAACCATTCAATAAAATCAAATGACCAAGAAAAAGAAACTCAAAAGTACAACATCGCTTCATGATTCAATAATTATTTTAAGGTATACATTATATGACGTTACTCCGTTTACGATGCGGGTCCAAACTAGTAAATCTAAAAAAGTAGTACATTTAATTATAAAAGCGTATGTATATATGTACATGGATCACGGTCTTGTTAGAAAGTAGGGATCATTAAAAAAATTAAAAATCAGAATTATTCCTAATGAAAGAGGATCAAGATGATACGGTGACATTGATGGTTTTAAAGTGACAAAAGTAATGTTAATTACAAAAAAAAAGAAACAGTTTCACATTCAGAAACTCACAGGGCCAAAAGTAATGTTAATTACAAAAAAAGAAACAGTTTCACATTCAGAAACTCACAGGGCCACAGTCACTGCTGGGTGTTGCATTTGATGGCCCGTTAGGCCAATCAGGTCCGTTTAGCCCTTTTTCATTGATGAGGCTCCAAGCCATGCTGGCCTGATTGTCTATTTTAGGGACTTTTACATCAAATTATGCTGCTCCTGCGCTAAGATTCCCTTGGGCCTCACTAATGTAAGAAAGAAAAATTACGTTGCCTTCATGGAGATGGAGGCGAGACGATGCAAATGACCAGACCCCTGGCTGCTATTTCAAGGATGAGATCCCGGCCACGAGGGTCGGGGTGGCTGGCAAAGTTACGACAGGTTCATGGTTTTATTACAACTTATAACTTTTTATAACTCAGTACAATTCTTACAAGTCCTCATTTTTATTGGAAAACTTTATAGTCAAAGTGCATATGCCATAAAAAATAACAACAAATTAATTTGTAGCTTCAAGAAATAATTTTTAAAAAAGCAGATCAAGGAAAACCACAAATACAAAAGCATAAGCTGAGCACGTCAAAGTCTGAGTGTATAGCCACAACTGAAAAACAATGACTTAATTTTCTACTCTGATCCCTTGCTTTTTCTCTGCCTTCTCCTCATGTTGTCCGAACTAGATAATGGCAATCTTACACAGAAAGCTCTTCCCTTTCTTCAACTCCCCTCCAAATTCACCAGCCCCCTGCACTGATTACTGTGATCCCTCCTGCAGCAATTTCCACGACTGCTATTTGCTGGACTCGTCACCGCCTCCTCTTCCTCCTCCTCCGTCCCCAGATCAACACGTCTTCCGCATACCCTTTGCTGCCGTCATTGTGATCGTTGTGTTAGCTAGTCTGTTCCTTCTAGTCTCCTACTGGGCTGTGTTAACCAAGTGGTATCGGTTTGGAACCCGAAGCCACCCAAACTCGCGACATTTGGATCTCCTGGAAACAGATGATGACCTAACCCGTGAGTTGGACGGTCGAGATGAGCATGTTGATCATCCCATTTGGCTCATCTCGACCTCTGGTCTACAGCAATCAGTGATCGACTCAATCACAGTGATCAAGTACAGAAAAGGGGAAGAATTGTTTGAAGGGAGTGATTGCTCTGTTTGTCTGAGTGAATTTCAGGAGGGAGAAAGCCTTAGGCTCCTGCCTAAATGCAACCATGCATTTCACATTGATTGTATTGATACTTGGCTAAGATCACACACCAACTGCCCATTATGCCGGGCGGATATCGTGGTAAACCCGGATGGCGCGTCCTTGGGTTTGAATAACCAGAGTTTCAGGGACTCGAGGCGAACTGAGATGGAAGAGTCGGACTCAAACGATGTGGAGTTGGGTAGCAGTCGAACAGAACATGCTGGTGGGTTGGAGCAAACCACGGGAGAGACAGGGGAAGGCTCAGAATTACAAGTGTCCAGGTCGGCTTCTATGGATTTTATCCAGGGTTGGAACTCACGGAATCTGGGTGATCCGAATTTTCAAAGGAACCCAAAATGGAGCTCCTTTCGAATAATGGGTAGCTCTTCTTCTTCTTCTTCTTCTTGGAGAGCATTGGACAGTAATCAAGTGAAGAGGTCATATTCATGGAGTGAAAAGGTTTTGGGTTCCGCTCGCTTTCAGAAGCTGAATTTGGACCCTGAGAGTTCGTCCTAGCTTGGATTTTCACAAGAAAGGTGCTTACTGAGTAGTTTTAATCAATCTTGTTCATCACTCCAGTCAATTTCTAGGGCATGTTCTTTGCTGTTCATGGAGAGAAAGTTGTACATATTTGAATAGAAACACTAATCCATCGAGATTCTTAATGCTAGGCAATTCCAAAGTTAAATGCCACATTTTAATTTTTACCTTATTTATGTTCGTCAATCAGCATACATTAACTCGTATGACATAGAATCATTTGAATACTAGTTAAGATAAGTATCATATTTTTTTACCAGTTATTTTTTTAATTAATCTTTTCTAGAATTTTCACTTGTAGTCTTTGCCTATTCTAGTGGAGTTAAAATGAGAAAAACTTGTTCAACTTTGGATGATAAGAGCAGAATAATGGGGGTCGTGCAGAAGAGTAAGTTTTCAACATTGTGGAAACTACGCTGCTATGGTTTATAAACTAATTTATTAAATAATCTCAACTACAAAAAGTCTCGACCAACTCCAACTACCAGTTCTTCATTCATTTGTAAACGTTTATCTCTTTCTTTCCCAATTTTAATTAAAAGAAAAAAGAAAAAAAGGTTCATTTTGTAACGTGGAGAGCTCAACTTGTTTGGCTTCTCTTTCTGTTTCTTGGCTTGTAGTATATCTATCATCCTTTAATTCTTGGCGGCCAAGCACGCATTGTTTCCATGTCTACTCCATGCATGGGTAGTAAGTAATCTGTAGTTGCGCTCTATTACTGCATGCGCACTTGTGCTCAGTTTCTTTATCTATCAGTCTTGTATAACCTCATCGCATTTGCTGCGATGGTCTCGAAGGATTCGACTCCTTATCTCCGGAGTTCTTCTTTGCTAGAACAGTATTCCACCAAGAGTGTGATCGTATGTATATGTCTTATTATTTCAAACATTGATCTTACTTGACCTAAATTAACACAATTTATTTAAAATTCGAAGAGCGCTGGTTTGGTTGTAGGGACTAATTAAGTGCTAATCCTTCAGAGATTGGTTTGTTGATCACCCAACCACTCACCATGTACGTAATTCATGCACTGTACGTAGTTGATGGGCTTGGCCCAACATCGAATGTAGCTAATGTTCGTCGAAATCTTCATGGGCTCCACAAATACTGTGGGCTTATAGAGTCATTGCATCATATATAGGGGTGGAAAACCAACCCAAGCTTTCCACCCCGACCATATGCAATACAGCCTTAGGCCGCGTTTGGTGAGAAAAAGGTAGAATGACACTTAAATCTTCAACAAACAAATTCCACTCCTTATTGTTTGATGTGGATTTTAGGGGAAGGGATCTGAAACCACCCCCTAAAAAGGACATTTAAGAACAAATAGATTTTATTACGAGTAATTAGGTGGTTTAGTTATGATTTATTTGTCGACTAATCATATATGAAAAGAAAACCTCGCTCACAGAATTATAATTACATCATTAAAATATCATATTCACATTGGGTCTCATTTAAGTTCAGCCCGGGTGAATTCGGGCATCTAATAATTGTGTTATTTCTTTCTTCATCACTCATAACTAATTTGTATTATCTCGAGAATTTTATGTTTCTCTTTCCCAACACGAATTTATTAGAAGACCTCCTCTTGGCCACCCTAATAAGAGCAGCCCTAGGTTGGAATTTGAACAACCTGGAATTGCCGATTAGTTGGAGACCAAACAAGGAGATAAACCGAAAATTGAACCTAATGATATCGACTGCAACCAATAGATGGGTGTTACCCTGGGCAGTGCTCATTGGCTGTGATATGATATCTATTTAATTTCCCCATTTTAGAATAAAGTTTTCAAAAAGAGAAAATGAAAACAAATAAAAGCTTACAGCAAAAAGAAGAGGAGACCATATTTGAAAAGATTCAAAGGTGTAGTGATCAATAGCTATGGCATCACCACCAAATTCTAATCAACATACAGTACTCTTCCATGCAATAATGTTAGTTTTTGAAGAAAACCCACCAATAATTTCGGAAAAATTCATCGGTCCGTTAATTCCTAGTTACTATTTCATAACAACTAAGTTTATATTATTCCTATCGACAAAGTGTTGGTCGAGATGGTAACAGTTTCTCCTGATAAGAAGGATAATACACGTTCGGAATGCACTTATTGAGAGAATTTTTACGCTTACAACCTGAAAAAGATTATTCCAACAATGATGATTAATGATTATGACGATGAAAGCCGAGCGAAATCGAGACATATCCAGATCGGGGATTAAAGAAACTGACAAATTTATACAACTTCATAATCATCACAAGTAATTGAATGTATCTACAGGATGACAATTATGATCTTCCAATCAATAATTAATGTTTTGCGGCACATGCATAGTTTATATGTTTTCATATGCTAATTATGTACTTATAATATTAATTAGGCATCGTTTTGATGAGGTAGATTTTTCATATGGTACTGATAGAGTCAATCCTATTATAAATTTGTTTGTTCTATTTGAATCAAGCGTATATTTATCTTGATTATCGGATAATTAAATTAATCCTGAATGGATGCAATAATGGGGAAACAAGAGGAATGTTAAATGTCCCACGCACGGCCACTATCCACAGCTGAAATGACATTTATATTCTGGATGCCATGCCAAACAGCACCCCCACTCTTTCCCCGGGTGTTTTCATTTCTCATTACAAATATTATATCATAATCTCGGGACTATATTTTCAAATATATAGAGTGAAAACAGATGATATGTATTGTGAATCAATCATTAAAAATAAGAAAGAAATAATATGGGCTCGGACCTACTCGACGGTAACTATAGAGTACATACCTATGGCAAGATGGTTTGTACGTTGACAAGAGGGAAGGGAATAACATTATTTGTGCATGTTGGAAAGAGGCGAGTGTCGGACCAAAAAAGAGGCGAGCCCCAGTATTTGGTGTATATATAGTATGAAATCTGTACGGGTCCATATATCTAAATTAAAGCCCCCTAGCTAGCTTTTGGTAATAGTCCTTTCAATTATTGTCGCCCTAGGCCGCTTCTCTTCCAAAACTCTTAACTATCTTCCTATAAATGGTGTTGCGGGTGGCCAACTAAACTAGGATGAGTCGACATTTTGTTTGGCAATCGGTTGTTAGTTGTTGACCTTGTTCGGCAAAATGAGACTGTTTGAGTAGCGGATAATTGTTTAGCTAGTCGATAACTGTTAGATTTTAATTGTTAGCGGATAAGCTGTTCAATTGAGTGGTTGAATAAATGTGTTCGGTAAATGTAGCGGTTGAGTTAGCTGATTATTGTAAATTGACGTAAAAGGATATAAATAATTTGTCAAATATAAATGAATGAAGGATTTTTTTGTCAACAAAATATGAAACGCTACTTTCAAATGTGAAAAGCTAATATTCTTAACTTTTCGAAACATTACTTGAAACGCTAAAAGCTACCGCAAACGCTATTTAAAACACGACCTTACCGAACGCTAATATTTAGTTGATTAATGTTTTGACTTGGTCAAAAGCTAAAAGCTATTCAAACACCGTTATCGAACAGGGCCGTTGTCTTTTGGCTTATTGAATTAAATGTTTGTATTAATTGTTTATATTTAACTGTTTTGAAAAACGTTTGGTATAATTAGTTGTTTCTAAAAAATATGAGACAAAAAATCAATTTACAAAAAAGTCAATCTCAAAAAATTATTACAAAAGGCCAACTTACTAAATATTTTAAATAGTTTTTTGACCAAATTAAAAAGTCAAAACTTACTCAAAAAACCATTTTTTTTATCAAAAAGTCATTAAAAACCATTTGCCAAACATAACCTATATATAAATCGTAGGAGGTTGAATGAGCCAAATGAGCCTAGTCAATAGGGGTCACCAATATAAATCCGTACCAATGTACAATAAGTTAAACAAGTCAAGTTGAATTTGAGATTGTGTATGAACTATGAATACTAGCTTGACATGGCTTGATCAAGTGTGTCCACTATGGATCCAAAAAATTTTTGTATATTTACATACTTTTTGTATAACCTCAAATTTTTATATATATTGATTTATTTTTATGGACGTTCCTTTAAAATTTTACAAAATTTTAAATTTACTATGAAATTATCAGATGCTGATGTATTTCCATTGATCAAGTGGTATGGTTCGGTCGAATTCACAAATTATTACAACTCTACTCGAACCGGTTAGTCTAAACCTATGTTTTTTTGTTTTTTTTCTAAGATCTTCATTTAGGAGAAAACAAAACGGTCCAAGGGGGAAAAAGAGTTGAAGTTAGAGTTGAATTTGAAGGATTAGGCAAGTTAATTAGAGTGTTGGAAATAAATATCTGGAATGGTTGATGTGTGAACATTACTCTTTCTAGAAATAGTTAGCCGTGACATTGACAGGGGAAAGAAACATCAAAGGAATCAGCAGAAATATTTTGCTTTTTTCAACTTATACTCTTTCTTTTTCCCTTATTTTAATTTGATAGGACGCTTGAAAAGACTTCCCCTCAAAAGTACCCAAAATAATTAACCAATGCGAAAAAAAAAAGAAGCCCAGTAAAATCCAGTGTTTCATTCATAAATGAGGAATAATTTCTGTTGTGAGTGAATTTATAATTTACCCTTTATATGGATGGAAAACAAATAATTGGGTAAAATTCAGCATTATACTACTTTGATGGAGAAGTTGCTCCTATAAAGAAGAACAAAAAGGCCAACGTTGTGTTTGGTAATAGTATTTGGAATCATTTTTAGTTGCTCCTATAATTAAATATAAGTGTTCAATAAGATAGTGTTTCAATTAACATTTATAATAACTTATAGTGTTTCAAGTAATGTTTAAAGATATTAGTTTTTCATATTTAGGCCATGTTCAGCCCATTGGGTTATCCCTTGAGATAGGGAGTCCAATATGGGTGGGCCAACTTACCAAAAAAATTAATTAGGTCTTATTCGACCAACAGCGTTTGTAGTAACTTTTAGTATTTTAAACAAGTCAAAACACTAATCAATCAAATATTAGTGCCGAGTAAGGTAGTATTTCAACTACCGTTTGTAATAACTTATGGCGTTTCACGTAGTGTTTTGAAAAATTAAAAATATTAGCTTTTTATATTTAAAAATAGCGTATCATATTTTTTGACAAAAACATCCCTTCACTAATTTATATTTGGCAAATTATTTATATCATTTAACATCAATTTACAATAATTAGTTAACTCAACCACTAAATTTAACGAACACATTTATTCAACCGCTCATATGAATAACTATCCGCTCACAGGTAAAATCTAACAGCTTATCAGTTACACAAACAAATATATGATACCCAAACAACCCAATTTGGAGAACAGGATGAAGAAGTTGCTCTAAAAAAAAAAAAGAACAAAAAGGCTAAAGGAAGAAAATATAAGATATAGTGGATAATCCATTAATATTATATAAAAGGGGAAACATTTTCTTAAGAAAAATTAGTCTCTGATTAGTAGAATTACAGATAACAAATCCAATTTATTAAGTCATTTTGTAGTACATCCATTAAAGTAAACCAGCAGCTTCTTCTTGAATTTGGTCCAGGATATGATTTGATGCAGCTGTAATATCATCCACTGAGTTCAGCTGGCATCCCTCTTCAACCTGATTTCCACATCCACATACATATATATTATCAACAACAGGATTAGACCATATATAGGATTCATTCTAATATTATTTATACGATAATATAATATACATATTCATAAATATTATGTATACGTAGTTGGCGCATATTCAAAAATTTTATACAACAGTATTATTCATCGAGTTAATTTATTTATATAAAATCAAATCATTATATATATATATATATATATATATATATATATATATATATATATATATATATATATATATTCTAGTTGTTAAACAAATAGTACAACAGTTTGTTTTTTTCATACATGTCTTACGCGCAATAGGTTAAATTTAGGTCTAATTAGTCTACTTACACTATAAACTTAGCCCTGCAAATTAAATAATACCTAATTAAAATCTTTATAAATCAGCAATATTATGAATCTAAACTTATATTTGACCTAAATCTACATTTCCACCACCCTACACACCACACCAAATAAATTTTATGTGCATATCTTTAATCATTAAATGACATGAAAACACAGCATAACCCCATGTGTAAGTACCTAACACAGTAACACTTGCCTTCTGTGTAGTCTACCTTATCTCCCCTCCCCCAACCTTTCTAATTATATTATACTCTCGGGTTCATTGATCCGGAGATGAAATAATTAAAAAGATTTTTTTCGTAAACTTCTCTCCATATTTTCCCCTTCAATTTACTGCTATGTGCCCTGAGATTACGAGTCTCAGGTCCACCGTATAAGTTTTGCACAACTCCAACTTAAAAAAATTAAAAAAATAAGGAGAAGGTACGTATTTCACTATTTCTTTTTAATTATTAGTAGATTGAATTAATCAACCCTAGTAAGCAAGCTGTTAATTTATAATTAATAAAAATAAAAAAAGAGGAGGAAAATTAGGAAAGAAAGAAATGAAAGAAGAGACCTTGAGGCTGAAAGAGTAAAGAAGGAAGGAGGAGTGAAGAGAGGTGACGTTGAGATGGAGAACGCTGAGTCGGAGTCCCTGAAAACCCGCAACCAATCGCAGAAGCTGCTTTGGCTGCTTCTTCGTCAATATCCTGACGTTTGCATGGCTTTCCACCATCGTCACTTGTACCGAGTTCATCTTCCCGCTACTCACTACTGAGTTGCTCTGGGTTGACCCGTTGGGGTGATCAGTAGTTCCATCGGACTCGGGGAAGCTCCATAAACCTCTCAATTCGTCAATACTGATGATGTCATCGCCCCCCGCCTTCTTCGGGTGGCTGAGGCGGCTGTTCGTGGTGGTTGGTTCTCTTGTGAGCCTCCAAGGATTGCAAGAGCTGCTCCAGCTCTTTTACATAGTTTATGGCCCCTCCTACTATTGATGCTTGGTCTCCCTATCAAAATCATTATTAATTTTATTATCATTTTTCAATACAATATTAATGTGATTTTATCACAAATTTCTTTTCAATAATGCTGAAAGTGATAACTTAAATGTTTGCAAAAGAGGGATCAATAATGCCTCTAGCATTCTAGTGGTCCACCTACTTTAAATATTGTTCATTATTATGTTAAAATCACTTTTAACATATAAGTCGCACCTGAGTAAAGTGTTAGTTAAGATGATAACAGATCTCACTCTAATAAGGAATAAAATATAAATTTGAATTCCGATAAGCGCATTTATTAAAAGGAACTTTACCTTAAACACTCGCAACCTGAAAAGGATTACACTCTTTATCAAAATCCAAAAAAAGACATCGGAACATCGAATACGGTACTATATATTATCTAAAATTGAATTATGTAGGCTTTTAATTAAGAAGGGAAAAAAATTAAAATTTGAAAGTAGTAATATATTGGCTATTAATGCTTCATATCTAAAAAGAAAGAAATAGAGACAAAAACTTATTTGCTAGTCCTAAAAATCAATTAAAAGCTAAAAAGATTCTCAAACAGTGACATATTAACTATACATGCGTAGCGGACAGAGCATTTTAAGCTCATATTATTATGCAGTAATTAATTAATACTCCACTGATACTAATTTCTGATTTTCAATGTAATCAATTAAACCGGAAAACGTAATTAGCACAGAAGATTACCCTTTGAACATAGGAAGGGGGCATCAAGGAGCGGATGACAGCAAGGTACTCATTCATCTGCTTTCGCCGGTTCCGCTCCACCGCAATGTGTGTCATCCTCTGCTGCTCCACCTCCTCCTTGTTCTTACAGCTCCTTCTCCGCCTCTTCCTCCGCCCTCCGCCACCAGTCGTTTCCAGCGGCGGCTGGGGGCTTCGGCTTCTGCGTCTGCGGAGAGGTAATACTGCTCCACGGTGCAATTGCAAGGCTCTTCCGGGGACGAAGAATTACCAGGGCTCACA
Organism: Talinum fruticosum; assembly: GCA_021018815.1. Classification (NCBI taxonomy): domain Eukaryota; kingdom Viridiplantae; phylum Streptophyta; class Magnoliopsida; order Caryophyllales; family Talinaceae; genus Talinum; species Talinum fruticosum. The sequence continues at coordinate 384,455 of JAITYX010000042.1, forward strand.
TATTGCTGTTGCTGATTATTATGATCATCCCATAATTGATTGTTTTCATTGTGATCAACGTAACTTTCAAAGGGGTTGTTTGGATAATTGGGAATCAAATCGTAGCTGAAATAAGAGCCGCCAAGTCCAACTCCATTAAAGTTGTGGAAATTGAACTGATCTTGGGAGAATACCACAGCTTCTAAAGCCATTGATTTCTTTTTCCTTTTTTTTTTCTCAGAAAAGAGAGCAGGGTGAAAGAGAAAGGAGCTCGGGGGTGACTAAAAGGAGGAAAAAAGATGTATATATGTTGAATGAGTTTGGGATATAAAAAGAAGAGGACTAGTCGTGATGAAGGAAAAAGGGGTAGCTGGTTACTTTGTTTGGTGACAGCTTTTTATGGTTTATTATTTGCATGATGAAAGCCACGAAAGATTCAAAGCGCACCTCGAAACCTCAGAAACAAAAAAATGGGGCTTCTCTTCTCACTATTCCAGGTTACAGCTTCTTGCACGTGAGACTACTCAATCTCCGATTCAATATGACTGTATCTGTATCTGTATCTGTATGAGAGAGAGAGAGAGAGAGAGAGAGAGAGTGTGGTGTGGAGAGGGCTACGTTGGATAGGAGAGGAGGAGGACCAATAAATAAAGGCCACTAAATTGGATGGCCACTGCTGAGACACAGAGAGGAGGGTACTGTTACTGTCTTTTTATTTCTAGGGCGATGTTCCTCTCTCTCTCTCTCTCTCTCTCTCTCTCTCTCTCTCTCGGGCTTCACCCGTCTGATCTCCCTTGTGAGCCCTGTTATGACTGTCTTTTTCTATAGCAATGCCCAACATTGTCTTTCCCTATTATTCCCCCACATTTAAATATTGATGATGAATATTCTGATTATAAAATTGTACAGAAAAAATGAGAGAAAGGTTGTAAGCTTTTTCCATCAATCATCACAAACCAAAAGGTTTATTAGTCTCCTAGACTGCCAAATCTTGTATCTTTCATAGCAAACTTGCACTATAAAATTTTTAGTCCAACCCATGAGTTTCCTTAATTTATTATATGATTCAAAAATTTTATGTAAAATTATCGAATTAAAATTTCTCAATATCTTTTGACACTATTGTTAATACGTATCTTTCTCCATGTATATGTATACCATATACAGTAAAATACGATATTATAACCTCGAGTTTGAGCTGTGACAAACATATTTTAAATTACCATACAAGGTCATGGAGAAGATTTATCAAACATTTAGCCAAAAGGCATTCATATGTTATATGTCATACTTCTTCAAAGAATGCAGAGATTGTATGTGAAGATGCGAGAAAGAAGAGCCTGGCCATGCAGTTTAAGAGCAGAGTAGTATTTTTCTGGGGGCATCGGCAGGGGAATCCATGGCATGTGACCACAGTGAAGTACGTACTTGACCCAATAATCATGACTTCCTTCATATGCTTGGCCTTATCAGCTTATTAACTCTGCTTGCTGTCCATCTCTCTCCCTCCCCTCTCTCACCAAATTGCAATTTGCAAATATCTCCAAATACTACGGCCATACTTCTATGGTTGGACATGGATAGTCTAGCTGGGTAATAAGCAAAGCAACCCCATTTTTCAGTATGTACATCAAACCGAATACTAGAAAAGATTTTGTAAAGCATATAAAAATGACATCTATAAACCGAGTCAAATTCACCAAGAAGAAATATGAGATGTCTCATTATTGAAGAATAAAGATGGAGATATAATTTTTTGTCAATGTATACACTTAGATCTACTACAATATATAAGACACTGGATTTCAATTCGATCTATAATTATCTTCGGTTATTACCCTTAGATATATATATATATAATATAACAATAGCAATAATGCAAGTATGGCAATGCTTCATATAAACCACCCTGAAATCCTTAAAAAGAAAAAGAATAAAACCCAAAAAAGAAAAGGAAAATTTTGCCTTGGGTCTGAGAAGGGCCCCTTAATTAAGCAGTATTTACACCATTTTTTAGGGTTCTTGATGCTAAAAGACGGTCCCTTGGTGATGGTAGATACTGAACATGTCATATTGGGTTATTCTTGGAGAAGATGATTGAATGTTTGACTAAATAATCTTCTCTCTTCTCAATAAGACATTCTCTAAAGACTTCCTTCTTGAAATTCAGACCCTTTTTGGATGCCTCTGCTCTTCCATCGAATATTTCCTTTTTTATTTTCTCTATTTTATATATCCATCAAATATAATAAAATACAAGTATATATATATATATATATATATATATATATATATATATATATATATACTTGTATTTTATTACCTTTTTTTATAAAAACATCGCTACCAAAACCACCATTTTTATTACTTTTTAAAATTCAACACAAGAAATTCCAATTGTCTGACTGACATACACATGTTCTTAATCTTATCACTAATTATATTGTTTAATAGATTCGATGACCGATTTAGTCGCGTAATCCTGCAACTTGGCAAGCTTTTAGATGATAATTTTCTTTTTAATTAATTACTAATACTAACTAACAAACATTAATTTTCTGTTAATTGGAGACAGTGGGGTCATTTGCATTTTCACACCTCTTTACTGGGGGAGTTGCAATAATACAATATCGCATCTCATCTCATCTCATCATATATTATTTGAGAAAATACCGAATCAAATAAATTTAAGTGACAATTTCACATTTATACAAATCAAAAAAATTGTCATAAAATGTTTAATTATTTTGTGTATGCGTATTTGGTCAATTATCAAACCAGTGGCTCTAACTATAGATTTAGAATCAAAATTGAAAAATAAATAGTTCATGTTTTTAGGGCCACTATTCATACATTATAAGTAAGATATGTAAACTTTTTGTTTGGGCTGCGTAAGTTAGATTTATATGTATTTTAAGATATCACGTATATACAGAAAAATAAGAAATAACTTTTCACAACATAATACGTTATATTTTGCATACATTCGTATTCTATGACAATTTATGAGTGACTTTCTAAAATCTTATTATGACAGCTAATAATTTATTTTAAAGTTATTTGTATTTACAATTATTACTTTAATAAAATTTACTCGTGCATGAGTTATTAGTTTTCCTTAAAATTAACAAGAAATTAAAACTATTAACTTTCTAAAGTTACCAATCTAAAACAAAACTTGTTGTCTCATATAAATACTCATGAGAATTTCATCACTAAAGATGTTCAATTAAGGTTTTTTTTTTTTTTTTTACATAATTAAGTTATGTTTTTGATGTGGAATTAAGTTACATTATTAAACATTATAAAAATGACTTGATGCGAACATACTATATATAGGAAGCTAAAAACATCAATGAGAAAGAACGCCTGGGACCATTATGTGAAAAACTTAATTAATTAATCTCCCTCGCTGATTGTTTTAAGTTAAGAATATATTTAGTGACTGATTTTGTAATGCCCTTTGCTAAGCATTTTCTTAACAGCTCTTAACCAAATTCAATCGTATATTTTTTCAGGGGGAACAAAAAGTAAAGGGAGAGAAGACAATAATTCATGGGTGTGTTCGGCACTATTTTTTGAGGTAGTAGTTAGTGTTTTGGAGGAGGTAAAACACTAATTATCTAAAATATATTTATTTTCGTAAAACGAGCTTTTTAACCAACACTAATGCATGGAATCTCCACACAAGAATGTCTAATCAAGTTGTTGTCCGTTTAGAGGGGTGGGAGAGAGAGAGTAAGTTCGAACTCGTAAAATTTTATTTGATTCGAATATTTAAATTTGTGTGATTTGGAAATAATTGGGTATGGTGGACGAATTTTTAACTTGGAGGACACAAGATTTTTCCTATATCTATTGTTTGAGTCTGATTTTGACTCAAACTCATGCTTGTCCAATTTGTCTAAGCAGAAAAAATTAGATGTCAAACAAAATATTTTGTCCGAATGTTAGACATTGATTGATTTGTTCAAACCAAATTCGACCCGAACTTGAATTTTTGTCAACGTTATTGAATGTATACTTATAATTTGATCAAAATAGTAATTTAAAATCATATGTCATACCTGTTATAGTTTAAACGAGCTGAAATGATTAGATATTATAAGCTAAAATAATTATATATTATAGATGAATAAGGTGAATTATTAGTTGTTATAACTAAAACGTAATAAAAGTTGTCATAGATAAAGGTATAAACTTTATTTTAAACAAAATCTTTAAGTAGAAATTAGTAAAGGAGGTAGAAAGGAGAATAAAAAGAGTGCTAATATTGTTTTTTTTTTTTAATCATAAAGAAAAGATGGGTAATAATAAAAGGAATGGGAACGCGTAATTAGCATGTGGCTTAAGCGAAAAGTTCGGTGTGTCCACGAACCTAAAGGGCCTGCCTATAGCCAGCACGAACAAGTACGTACAAAATTAGTGATTAATTATCTCATATTCTATGCTTACTTTGTTTGTTTGTAGTAATCATAATTATTCTTAATTTTATGCTGAAAATCTTGACTTGTTTAATTTCCACTCCTTAAATTCTGGGACACTTTGCAGTAATTAAGTAGACGTGACATTTGCTTAAACCCCAAGATTAATTCTTGGATTTTGCCTTTAAATACCCACATACATTTTCTAAATGTCCATTCAATTCCATATATTCATCAAAGTAATCACCATTAAGTTGATTGGCTTTCTGAAATCAGCTAATGGCCTCCTACAGTTTAATATCTACATTTTTATAGGTTGTTGTCCTTCTAACATATATACATTCCAATTACTTGTGTACTATAATAATACGTATTGTGAGTAAGAATGTATTTTAAGATGTCTAGACCGATATTTTAAGATGAGTTCTGATAATTATAATTTAATATCTACAATGTGACCCTCTTTCATTTAACTTTAACTTACAACTTTTTAAAACTAACTTTACAATTATCTTATAAATGCAACAGAGTTAGGATAAATGTGAGTTACCCAACCTGGACCCTATCTCGGTTGGCTTAAATCTCTAAGGGAATAGGGATACCAAACTCACAACTTATTCCAACTCATTTACCACAACTTACAAAGAAATTATCTCTTTCAAGTTTCGAACCCTGTTAAAAAGAATAAAAGTGTGAAGTGTTTACTACTAAACCAAGACTCACTTAATAATAAAATAAAATTAAAAAACAGAGAGTTTATTTGTTGCTTACCCTCGACGATCATATTATTGAACACGTTATTCATATTAACCACACATTCCGACAATAAAATTATATTTTAATTATTCCTCGCAACTAAATTATAGTATATGTAAAAAATTGTTATTTATATTGATCCAATTTGTGGTTGAGTTCAATGACCCTAATTACAGTAAAGGTTTTATGAGACGAAAAGGCAAAAGTAAAGTCCAAGCAGGAGTCAATAATTCAATCTGATTTCATTTACTTGTACTAATTCGCTTTTATGGATGCCAATACTCGTGTATTTCTGTAAATTCATCCTCAATTCATTCCAACAAAAGGAGCGATTTTCATAATTATTAGAGTTGTTGATTTTGGTGTGGAACATTATTTAAAAACCAACTTAATCAAAAGGTTAAATTGATGATTGAAGGTTTGGGAATAGGTTTATATTCGACACGCCCTTATGGGAATGCCCGTAGATGCAACAAAGCCTCATCTTTATCATGTACGATGAATCAATATGAAAACTATTAAGATTCAAACTTAAGACATCTCGATCAAAAAGTTTTGAGATATTATATTTAGAAACCCAACCAACCCAAACCTTAAGCTAATAGTTAAGTGTGTATAAATATACTTATACTCTAACAACAACAATAAATAAAAAAATATAGCATGGTTTACAACTTGCCCGTCTCTTTTCTTTGTTTTTGGTGAAATGAATTTGGTTTTGTTGGCTTAACGGCATGGAAAAGACTAGGGAAAGGGACCCAACTTTGTCATCGACTGGCCACGAAGTACAAAACATCAAGACAAATAAAAGGAAAAAAGGAATTTTATTAAAAGAAAATGGAGAAAGAATGAGAATCCGTAGTTTGGGCTTGGGACAGTAAAGTATGATGCGAAAATACACAGGAGCAAGGTTTGTCCGGCAGTGGCAGATGAACACGACCAGCTAACCAGTTGTTGGGCCCCACTTCCAGCGTCAGGTGTCGTTTTACGCAAAACCGCGGCGGATTTGTTCATGGTTATTAAGTCAAAACCATGGACTTTTTCATCCTCTCTCCGCCACCTCATCACATCACCCCCTCCTTTCCATTTGGGCTTTTCAGCCCATATACACTTTTAAAATTCACATATGCTTTTCCCTAATGGGCCTGCCTTTTGTAACCTACCAACTCAAAACTCATCCTTTCTGCAATCAGCCCATTAGACATCTTTTCTTATTTTATCTTTTTTTTATAATAAAATTCTCCTAATCAAATCCTACATGACCGATTATGAGGTTAAAGATGAATAAGAGCATAATTAATCATATAAGAATTTCTACAATGTATGTAAGTCAAAAGATTAACTAAAGTAAGAAAAATATAATCGTATATATTTAATTTCAGATTAACCATTTCGTATCCCTCCTCAAAGTCAAGATTAGGATCTTAGATGAAAAAATCATGTTTTTAAAAAAAAAAACGAATATTACTACCAATGATGTATCTCCCTGGTGTTGGTATATTAATTCTTAGATTCAATTTCCCCTTTCCTCGTGTATTATCATCTGAAATGTAATTTTTTTGTTCAACTAAGAATTATTTATTCAATTTAATTAACTAATATCATTATGTGTATTTAAGCATAAATAAGGTTTATGAGTAGGAATTTTATTTCCCTTCGTTATAACAAGTACTACCAGAAAAACTTATGGGCCCATCATATTATATTGACAAATTTAATAAATTTGGTGTTACAGACTAACAAGACTGAAATATTTATTCATAAAACATGTTTATAGAATAGCCGTTATTTATTATCTCTATTAAAATAATAACTCTTATTTTAATTAAAACTACATCGTTGGCAGAAAGGTAAGGGAATTAAAATTAACAATTTCATCCTTTTTGGGCGAATATCCATCTGAAAATTAATAATGTATATTATCTTGTTCTACTAAATTGGATGTGATGCATCTGTCGTCCTAAATACTTTACTAGATTAAATTACTCTATTAATAAAATTATCTCAACATGACATAAATTAAATACGATACACCACTATAAAAAAAAAAAGGTCACCCTTTAATAAAAATGGTGATGCCTAAAAATTAAATAAAATAAGTATAGGGTATATTAGAACATATATATACTATTTTTGGTCATTCATCTTTTGAGAAATCTCAATCGTCATACTATAAACGTTGTTTATTTTTAGCGGTAAGCAGTAAAGATTACTAGATGAATAATAAGAAGCGGTGAGATTTAATTATAAGCCACACAAAGCAGTGAACAGCGATATGATTTAACCGTAAGCAGTAAGAATGGTACGTAATTAGCCACAAGAAGTAGTGAAAGCAACAAAAATTATTCATAAACTAAATCTAATACAACAAGCAAGCCCTCTCAAGTATTTAAACAGATAAATCTTATAAAATACGAATACTTATCTCGTCGTATATATTTTCCTTGTATGAGACTCAAATTAACCACTTTATTTATCAGAAGCACGAATATCAAAACTACACGATCAACTTTAACAAATTTTGACAAAGTAAATATTTTTTGTGATTTTGTGTTTATTATAGTAATTAAATAAAAACAGTTTACAATAAATGCGAAAATGGCACATGAACCACCAGCTGAGGGTCCGATAAACAATCTAGCTTAACAGTCAGTCAGTCAGTCAGTCAGTCAGCAGCCACCATTTCCTTTTTTAAAAAAAAAAAAAAAAAACATCCGTGCTTGGAGCCACCAAGGGAGGAGGTGTGAAAGATTAGATATTTAAGGGCAGATATTTAAGAAGATCTTTTGTGGGGCTGTTGTTCTCCTTTCGTGACCATAATAAAACTTTTTTTAATAATTCGGTTACAACTAATAGTTATCCAATTATTAAAACAAAAAGGAAAAAAAGAAAATGAGGTGAGGTGACTCCTATGAATGATATTGACTTGAAATTTTAAAAAAGAGAAATTAGATCCTTAAATCTTTCTTGGGCAATAATTCGATCATTATTTTGACTTTAAAACATAGTCTTCCTAATTAGTACTACAATATTTGTTTGATTAAGACAACAATTCTATCCGCTTACATCCTAATATTATTCGTTTCCATATAAAAAATTTTCACATGGATTTTTTTTAATTCACACGCATAATAATTCTTTTTCCTTTGGTATGGCAAAGCTCTAAAAAAATTACTAGTATATCATAACGAAAAATAAATATTCTTTTTGTGTCTGATTTGGATTGACATAACCATTTTATAGGCGAACAAAAGTTATAAATAAATGTACAATAATAATATTCCTAATACCACATGACAAAAATGTCATATTAGATTACTAGGCTGCTGTTGTGCGTAAATCGTGATAAAATAGTATAAGAAAAATGGCATGAAAAGTGGCTATCATACAAGAGGAGATCACAAAATGATCGATGCATATCACTTGTAAACCTCGCTCTGTTTCATTTACGTTTAACTTAGAGTCTTACAACTCATTACAATTGCTCACAACTTTTGATAACTAATTTACAACTATTTTACAGTTGTTTATAACTGATTACATCTCCTCACAACTTTTAAATCACAATTATTTTTAATAATAAATTAAGGTGATAGTAGTTAGACCCATACACTCAGAATCCATGGCTCATTTTCAGCCTCCAGGGCTCATATAGGTATAGATTTTATGTTTCCATTTAAAGGTGTATACCGTTGTTCAGTCTCCTCATTTGTTGGATTGAAAACTGATTACTACCGATTTTCTTAATGAGGGAAGACAAACAAATGTTGTAATTCAGAATATGCTAATATTATTCTGGGCATAAAGACAGCTTATCAACCAATTAATATTAGATTATTTAGCCTTAATTTCCTCGATTAACATATACGCAATTTGTTGTGTTAAACTTATAGAAAATAATTCCACTTTTGTAATTAATTAGTATGGTGAGCAATACTAATCATGCAGGCAGGCATCCAGCTGTGATCCTAAGTTTTTGGGTTTAATTAAACATGCATCTCCAGTATACAATTTCATTCGGTTCTACTACTCCCTCCGTTCCACAACTTCATTTATGGGTCGTCAGAAAATACTAAACAAATACAAAATTTATGATAAAATTTGTGTTAAAAGATCAAGTTGCCTCAAGGTTTTATTATAATAAAGTCAATGAAGAAATGAGAAAAAATTTTCATAAGACTAAAATTGATAAACTAATCGTCAATATATCATTACAATTATAAAGTGACATATATTATAAAATATAAAAAGTTAATTAAAGTGACTTGTATTGTGATATGAAACGAAAAATTTAGTTTAAATGATATTTATTTCACCATCCATTTCACAATATATGTAACTTTAACTAACTTTTCTCGTTTCACAATATTTGTCACTTTACGGTTTCAATAACATATTAATTACTAGTTTACCAATTTGTCCTTATTAATTGTATTGTTTCTCTTTCTTTTTCATTGATTTTATTCATTTCCAATGAAATATATGGGCAACTTGGTCTTTTAAAATAAAATTTGTCATAAATTTTGTATTTACTTGATAATCCCGTATAATTTTCAAACAACATATATATATTTTAAAATGGAGTGAGTACTGAAACTGTTATGGTCGGATAAATTATGAAATGGAAAGGGCAAATAGAAAAGAGACAAGGGCAAATAAAAAAGGGACAAGATAAAGATAATAGCGGAGTGTACTTATTGGGTACCATGATCCATGCTTATTTAATTATTATTATTATTTATGATAATCAGTTATTAATGCCCAATGTGCTCGCAAGCAGGCCGCAGCGTCCCTTCTCCTCCAATTAAACCTACTAATTAATATTTTCTTTTAATTAATTATAATTAATTATCATCCTTCCCAACTCAAATGGGTATATAATATGGTGTTTAGCGAGCTCCAATCTCCGCGTTACAACTTTCCAATGGCCCAGATCATGAGTCCAAAAACCCAGGAGCTCCTCCTATTCGTTCTCCCTCTCATTCTCTCTCCTCTTTCTGTCACTGCCCAATCACCCTCCATCTCCACATCTTCCGCCGCCGCTCTTATTGTGGTCACTACAGCGGCGCTTCTCCTCCTCGCCGCCTTCGTGGCCTACTACATCCGCCGCTACGGAAACGGCTGCCTCGGCGCCGCCACCGATCTCCGCCAGGACCAGCTGGTGGCTGCTGCTTCTGCGGCGGCCGCGGCCAAGGGGCTGGGTGCGGAGGCCGTGGCGTCTCTTCCCTCGATCCGATTCGCGGAGATCAAGAGGCGCAAGTTGGACCAAGTGGAGCTAGAGTGCGCCGTGTGCTTAATCGAGTTCGAGGATGAGGAGATCCTGCGCCTCCTCCCCGATTGCTGCCACGTGTTCCACTCTGATTGCATCAAGCCCTGGCTAGCCTCTCATGTCACGTGCCCCGTGTGCAGATCCAACTTGGAGAAACTGTCCGGAGCGAGCAAGTCCGCGGCTCTTGATCGGATTTCACGCGGCTCGTCAAAGCCTTCCGATGATCATCAGACGGTGGAGGTTGACGCCTCTCCAATCATGAACGCTACCAATGGAATAAGCACACGAGGAGGGGTGAGATTACCGAGGCCGCACTCCACGGGGGAGCTGGTGCTCCAGGTCGTAGAGGATAACACCATGCCCAAAGAGGTATGTCCGAAAAGTCGCTATAGAGAAAATATCAGTAAATCAAAGAGGTGGAATTGTTTTTCTTCGGCGTCCAAGTTAGATAGCTTGCTGGATTATCCCCTACAAATTACATGTATTAATTAAAAAAAAAAAAAAGAAATTTGAAGCGGGGACGCTCGAGAGTCAAGCCGAAGACAAGATCCAGAGTCCATTCATGGAAAGGTCCAAGTTGGCCCATGAACATTTGTGATGACACACGACCCAACTCATGATGTTAGTGGGCTTTTAGGCCCAATACCAATTCAATTTGATCCATGTTCAGCTCTAGATGGAGTTTATGGATTTTTTTGGTTTTTTTGGGGGGTGTTGTTTTGTTCAATAAGATTAGATATCGTTTGATGTAAGCTACCATTTTTGTATTTTTACAATTTTTGAGGTAAATATTTCTACATATTATATATAATTCAGTCGGAGTTACAAACTAAAATATAAATTTGATCGTATCTTCGTTTAATGATCGAGATTAAGACATTGAGTGTATTATATTTTTAGTTTTGATTTTCCTTTCTGATCGTATTATATACTCTATTTTGTTATTCATCTAAATCAAAAGATAAATTTAGTGATCTCACTAATATCGTAATAGGATAATACGACAATTGCATATTTTTTTTTAGGATAAAGATATTATTTGATGATTGTAAACAATATTATCACTACAATTAGAATTTTCAGTAATAGTGTAACACTATAACATAAGATAAAATAACAATCAAATAATAAGGAATTTAGGATTATTACACGATCAAACATTGACTGACTGTCATACTTTATGCATCACTCAAACAAACCAATATACATATACATCACACTTTAGGATACTCGAAGAAATGTACTAGGAAGCAAGAGATGAAACCCAGGACGAAAATTTGAAACTTTTATTCAACCGAATTTTCTTTCTGGATAACAAGCACGTCCATATTTTGATGACAATGGTTTGACCCCGACAAAAAAAAAAAAAAATACTAACAATGATATTCAATAATATTTGTGGGCGATATCAACCTTATCTCTCCGTGAGGAGGCGAAACGGTAAAGACGTATTAACATAAATACACTAGCTTGTCCTTGTCAATGAAAGGACATTTATAGCTCAACAACTCACTAGAGTATAATATTTCATAGCCAACTGCCCAAAAATATATATTTTTTCATATTTTGTTTTTAATAATCTCTCTTCTGAGTCATCTATATATTCCTCCTTATATAGAATTCTCCTCTTCGAAGAGTAAAACTTAGACTCTACGTATGTAATATGTGCAAAATCCACCCCGTTCCACTCCCTCCGTATTTTATTTTATTTCACCATTTATATTTACCGCGACAATGGAAACATATGTAATCTAACAACTAATATTGAGACTCTAGACATAACACATTAAATGGGCCACAGGCGGTCCGAGGTTCTGACCCGTTGGAGTCGCAAATTCCTAGTGGTCCTTGGGCTAAGTATAGAGCTCAGCCCGGCCCGATTAACCAAACTATTCTGCACCTCCTCCGGTAACCTCAGCGTGAACCGTTCTGAATCGGCCAACGAGTGACCCGTTGAATGCGACCTCGGGAACTTCCCCACGATCCGTTTCTTGTCCACTTCGTGATCCTCCGACTTGTGATCATCATCTTCATCACCCTCCTCCGGCGTGGCATCATCTGGACGGCCTGATTCTTCTTCATCCGCCTGGGGAATGTCAATAACAGCGTGGGGCTTAGCCGCATCGGATCCTGGCTCCAAGCTCTGCCTACAAATAGGGCAGGTCACGTGAGAAGCGAGCCAGGGGTCGATGCAACGAGGGTGGAACACGTGGCTGCATCCTGGCAAAAGCCGTAACGCCTCTGTGTCTTGGAACTCGCACAAGCAAACGGGGCACTCGAGCTCCACCTTCCCACGGCGGTGCTGCTTAACGTCGGAGTACAGGTACGTCGGCAACCCCTTGATGGCCTCGGCGTCCAATCCACGCACCACCAGGCGACCGTCGGCGTCCACCTCGGGGGTGGGAGGGACGATGCTGAGGCCGAAGCATCCGTCGGAGAATTGGCGGAGGAAGACAGCGAGGAAGCCTGTGAGCAAGAAGATGATGCCAATCAGTAAGACTATAACGGTGGACGGGGCGAAGTCGCCAGAGTTCGCCTTGAATTGGTCGAACGGGGACTGAGCCGCCGCGAACGGCGGCGCAAGGAGGAGGAGTATAAAAAATACGCAGTGGTGACTTTGCATTTTTAAGGCTGTGTTTGGATATGAGAGGAGGGAAGTGGTGGTGGTTGGGGGAATAAATTCAAGGATTTATGAATGGGTTTATGGAGCTTACAAGTTGACCTTGGGTGGGACCCATAAATGGCTGTCACGTAATCTTGAACTATTTCCTCTTGGTTTATTAAGTTTGGATTAATTAGTGACGTTTTAATGATATCTCGGCCATACCAAATGCCATATATTCAATCCCATGAGTAGTATTATAAAATTAAGACGTCATTAAATTGTTGATTAAGTAGTTAATTATACTTGTTCAGTGTGTTAACATGGTCAATAGATTATGAAATTCAACTTAAAAATTCATTCTAATTTTAGTTTATTGCCTCTAGGAGTGTCTCAAAAGTTCTAAATTAAAGTCAAGGCCTTGAACAGCTACCAACAAAAATATTTTTCATAGGGTTTCTATTTAATTATTTAGTACTATAGGTACCGTACTTTATTATTTATTTAATCAAATTGGTTACATTTTTTTTTAAAATTAATTTTGCAAATACGAATATGATATTTCATTTTAACGCATTTTTGAATTGATAAGCAAGTGCAATTTAAGGGCTGTAACTAATGGAGACATACATAGAGATAAAAGCATTATAAAATTAATCCAATAGTTCTAGTATGGGGTATTTTTCAAAATAATTGAATTAAGAATTCATAAGGTTGACAACTATGAGTTATTGACAATATCTGATGTCTATTTTGTTGGCGAAATATGTTTTTTTAATGTATATTTTGTTGGTGTGAGCCGCAATTATGAAAAATTTGCATAACATATCGGCTTTTATCACCACAAAATTAAATATTACCCATATGTACGTGTGTGTGTGTTAAGTCTAATACTTAAATTGGTTACGATAAATTGGTCATTAGATAAAATGAAAGTTAAGATGAAGCAATATTCTTCTTTCCCAGATCAAGTATTTGTTTGTTGATGAAGTTGTGGCATAGTTTGGGCCATTATTAGGATGGACCTTATAAACGAGAAAGAGAGAGAGACAAAGATTGCTTGTGTTTTGAGTGAAGTAGCTAACCATATGTATATCTTGGGCTGGCTAGTCAACAAAAAGCCCAATGGACTTGCTGGGTTGGGCACTTGGGTTAATTCCGCACCAGAACCCGTTTTCTTCTCACTCTTTGTAAATTGTATTCACCCTCCAAATCATGACCATGAAGTGACTTCAAAATGCTGTGTGCTACCTAACATTTTATAACAACAACAACAACAATAATAATAATAATAATAATAATAATAATAATAATAATAATAATCAACAATAATAATAATAATAATAATAATAATAATAATAATAATAATATCTTCTTGATATTGATTATGTTATAATAGTGAACATAAACTTAGGGTGTGTTTGGTTGGGGGAAAATATTTTCCTTGAAAATTATTTTCCATGGAAAAATGATTTCCAAGGAAAATCATTTTCCACCCATATTTTCCTTTTTTTGGTAGAAAGGAAAATAATTTTCTAAACTTAAACTCTAACCCTAAACCCTAAATCCGATACCCTAACCCTAAACCCTAAACCTCATACCGTAACCCTAAACCCCATACCCTAACCCTAAACCCTAAACCCTAAACCTTAAAACAAAATAAAAAATGTGGTAAAGTTGACAAATTAACCGATGTAAATTCTCCAAAAACATAGCGAAATAGAAGTAAAGGAAGAAAGAGAAGACAATGCAACCGATGTAAGTTCACCAAAAACATGTATATTTTTTTTGATTAAGTCGTTGGCTGTATAAACCCAAAAGAATAATACAAGTTGAAGATAGTTAAACATTCTAAGTGAACTAAAAAATAAAATCATCTTCTCTCTCATACCATACGTAAAACACCAGACATAAGCATAAATTCACATGGCCCCACTAACAATTCAAGAACCTCAATTTAAATTAACAAGCATTCAAAAGGCTAACACTAATTAGTTAACATAATCTAACAACTTCTTCATAAGTCATATCCAAACCAAATAATACTGAAACCTTAAGACATAAACATAACAAACTAAAAAGTCCGAAAGGAAAAATACAATACTATTAGGTTGTGTTGTTCTTCTTCATGAAATTTTGTAGCCAAATTTTGCGAAGTTTCTCATTTTTCACAAGAAAGCCTCTACCTTGAATTTCATTGTCAATCGGATAATCGAATGCGAAGCCAAAAACTCATCTTCAAAACCTTCAGTCTTCATAACTTCTTCAAAGAGTACCTCAACATCAAGCTTGGACTTAGAGAATTTTTCAAGAGCCGTTGCAGCTTGACCAAGCCGGGAAGAAATTATTTGTATATCCGGGTCAACCTCACGAGCTCTCTTTCGACTCTTTGTTGACCCCGATGGTACACCAATGGAAGAAACTGATGGATTGTTATTTTTTCACGACTTCACTTTCATCATTACTCTTCTCTTCAAGATTGATCGCATTATCGCAAGATTCCACTTCAACATCATCAAATGATTTTGCAGAACTTCCTCTTGCTACATCCTTCCCAATGACAATTGCCATTTCATCGTACATCTCAATCTTTTTGTTCAAATACTTGTCATGAGCGAGGATTTGCCTAATCAGAAAAAATAATATAAAAAAACATCACAACTTGTTATTTGTAGCAATTACTCAAGTAACCAACCAAAATGCACGTTCGCCAACTTATATGGATATATGGATATATGCATGGCAATTACTCAAGTAACCAACCAAAATGCACGTTCGGCAACTTATATGAATATATGGATATATGCAGGCATGAACCCCCTTGTGCAACTTATATGGATAAAAAAACATCACAACTTGTTCTCTTCCACCTACTTAGATTTTGATACATGGCCTGGAAAGTGGACATGTACTAGAGATATAGAGCACGTTCGGTTGGTATGCACTATGGTTTAAGAGACTAGCAAATAATGCAATAATAACATGCCAAGCAAAATGGGAAGGGGATTTTACCATACCTCAATGTATGCATCATACATAGTAGGTGATGCTTGGATCATTTTAAGGTTTTCATCCCACCCAAAGCCGGAATCTTTATTTCGAAGCTTTGATATCACTCCCCATGTATCTTTGATCTGTCTTCGAGATGATTTTCAACGTGCTCGGATAAGCATTTGACATTGTACTTCTTTGATATGAACTCTGCTCGCTGCAGCAAAGGAGATAGACTTGAAAGTATTATTTGGCCGATTGCCCTTTTTCACTTCATTAGCCAAAAATTTCAAGTAACTCCTTTGACATTGCCTTTGGCCACCGGAATTGAGTTCTTTTCTCATCAACTTCTTTATTCTTCCCTTTGTCTATGCTGCATAAATCAGTTTATCAAAATTCAACACAAGGCAAAGATTGAAAATAACACTTGAAAAAAAAATCAAACTTACAAGTACACATTATTATGAGAAACATTTCATCTTCATTCTTGATAATTTTGCCACATTGCATTCGCTATAGCATCCTTTTTTATTTTCCAAACTTGGTTTTCTTCCCTCTCTTCTCTTTGTGAGAATCGAGATCTTTGTGTATAATTTGAAAATTCTTGATCAACTTCTCTCATAATATAGTCATTTGGATCAACACTCATAAGAAAGTTGTGTAACACACAACATACAAGAACGACATCCACTTGAGTTTTAAAATCCCAAAATGGCTCTACGTCTAGCACACGAAAGCGCTTTTTCAAAACACCAAATGCCTTTTCTATAATAATCCTCAAGGAAGAATGGCGTAGGTGAAACAACCGCTTGGCATTTGTTGGAGGTGAGTTCTCATCAAACTCTTTCAGGTGATATCGAACTTTCCTATATGGTGGTATAAAACCTTTCCGAAGAGCATAACCAGAATCTAGTAGAAAATATTTCCCTACAAGAGATCAAAAATTTCATTAATATGTAGGTGGTATTACTTTAAGGGGGAAAAGACAAGTTATCAAATGATACCTTCCGGGGCATGGAAGCCTCTTGAAACTGCATCATTTAACACCTTATAATCATGTGTTGATCCTTCCCACCCGGCTAGTACATATGTGAACTTGAGGTCATCGAAAGATATGGCAGCCAACACATTTTGGGACAACCCACCTTTTTATTCCTATACCTATCTTGATCCTCGACAGTATAGATGCACGCACATGAGTGACGTCTAAAGCTGCTATACAATCCTCAAACCATGGATAAAAAGTAGAGTTGTTTACAATTTTCGGAGGGGTAGAGGAGCTAGGAGGGTTAACAAACTCTAGATACAACTTAAGCATAGCTTTAAGGACCTTGTGAAAATAGATATGAACGGTCCAAGTAGAACGGAAGAATCTTCCTCCTATTGCCCTAAATCTTACATTATGGCCGAATAGGTGTAGAAACATCACAACTTGTTCTCTAACACTCATATGTACAGTGTTAGCAAGAAGTTCCCTCCTTTCAAGAGTTTCACACAATGTAAAAAAGGCCATAGGGCTTATTCGAATTTGATCAATACAATGTTTATCCCCACATAACAATACACTATTTATATAATTTTCTCTCTCAAGATTTCTATTGACATGTGGTTGACGTGGGATTGGAAGAAATTCGTCACTATTTGTTTTCTTATACTTTTTAAGAAATGCTAATGTGCCTCCTAAAAAGCAATAGTAGCACCGGTGACCACAATTTCTTCTTCTTTTAATTCATCTATTATCTAAAGAATATAATTAATGTCAAATGAATTAGTCATACTGCACAAAAGAGAACAGAGGTAAACAAAGAGGAAGAGTATTGTCTACTTAACAAGCTAATAAAGAATATAATTAAAGTTAAATAGAAGATTTCATTAACGAGCAAACAATGGAAAACACATCTTCTAGGTTAATTAGGTTTGTGCGGAATACCCTTGCTTAAATTTATTGGGGCTAGGTACAATGTCTGACATGCAAAATTCCAAGTTATGAGGTTGGCCTAATTTGAATTGCAGAAGTCTCGTATGTCCAACATAGGTGTGCTAGGCTAAAATGAAGACTCCAAATTGGCCTTAGAACGAAAAAATTTTCATACTGCAGTGACTGGTGTAGAGTCCTAGTTTTAAATACACTAACATGCTGTCTATCCTAGTTGCAGTTACATTTATGGGACTAGGCCTAGCAAGTGGATGGTAACCATGTTTAAGAGTTCGTACTATTGTCTTTTAAACAAGCATTTGCTTTCTTTGGACCACTTCAAATATTTTCTTTGGCTTCTTTTCTTTTTATTTTATCAAAGGAGGGGTGGGTTGATATTTTGGGGCCACACGCCAGTCCAATAGGCAAGTTAGATATAATTCTCAAATGAACCCATCTCAGATGCTACTTACACATCAACAATTAGTAATACTAATACCAATGCCATGAATTGCAGCCAAGGAATAACAAATTTTAACTATGTAGACCAGATTCAAACAAATAGTGATGATATAGGTCAAGCCAAAAGAAATAATAGCCATTTCAGTTGCATCATGTCATTTTTTTTTCTTGTAATAATTGTCGGAAAAATACAACTGATACTTGTTAGTCTACGTACATCAAGGTAGGGTTCTTATTCTAAGTTTACACCATGCTTGAAAATTTGCTGACTCTTTTTGAACCTTGTTTTTCTTTGTAGGCTGCACTTACAGGTGAATCACTTCCAGGTGACAAAGAACCAAGGAAGTGTAGTTTACTCGAGCTCAACATGTAAGCAAGGAGAGATTGGAAACTTTTGCATAAGCTCAATTGCGGTTGGAATAGTCATTGAAATCATAGTCATTTACGGGGTGCAACGAAGGTCATACCGTCATCGGAATAGACAACCTCCTAGTCCTACTCATTGGAGGGATTTCAATCGCAATGCCAACAGTTCTCTCCGTCACAATGGCCATAGGGGCACACAGATTGGCTCAACAGGGAGCGATCACTAAGAGAACTGCGATTGAGGAAATGGCTGGCATGGATATGCTTTGTAGTGACAAGACTGGCACACTAACTCTCAACAAGCTTACTGTTGATAGAAGTTTGATTGAGGTTAAAAAATTAACATAAATTATGCCACAAAACTCTTTTTACATATGTATAGTTGGCCTAATTTACAGGTGTTTGCCAAAGATGTCGATAGGGACATGGTACTGATATCAAATTTTCAATCCATTCAAATATGCAGAACACATACAGGCTTCTCACTTCTCAGACCAATATCAAATTTTCAAATATTTACTTTTTTAGTTTATACTATATTACTCCGTACAAGACTAGTAATAATAATAATATATTCTGATCTCTCATTAATAATAATAATAATAATAATAATAATAATAATAATTATTATTATTATTATTATTATTATAATTGAATTATTATACAGGAGAGAGAGAGAGAGAGAAGGGTCAAAAGAATGCAAATAATTTGTCAAGCATGTCGGTTTGCCAATTGCCTTATAAGCGTTATTTGGTACGCGGAGAACATTTGACATTTCCAAATTATTTTCCAAGAAGCTCAGACATCTTTTCTTTCCAGAAAAAAAAAAAAAAAAGGAAGCTGAGTTCCGGCCTTCTTTATACATCATTTTCCGCGGCACCAGAGAAATATATGAATGCAAAGTATGCAATAATTTTTAAAAAAGGTCCACAAAACTAATTGTCGACTTTATCATTTCAATTTATATGAATTTTTAAATTCAATTTTATAAAGTCTATTTTTTTTGGTAAACGTTTTATAAAAGTCTATGAATTATGATCTCTTGCAGTGTTTTTTGTTGCCTTTTATATGCTCACATTGGAAAAGCAAAAACAACAAAGGAAGGGCATTAAAAAACCCAGGAATTTGATATCTTTATTAGGATAATTGGATCTTTTATTTGCTATATTTTGCTAATTACATATAATTATTTATTAGGAAGTTTTAGATCAGATAAATTTAAATATATCACACAAAATATATATGAGCTAAATTCCTATAAATTTGAATATATAAACTCGAGTTTATATTTTATTTTATTAATTAAAAATAATAATCTTCAAATGAGACATTCCCCGACCTGAAAAGAGACCCAATTTTTGGTGGCATTCTTATTTAAGCCTAGAGATCATCCTTCCTGGGCTCTGCTCCCTCTTCTTTCTCTCTCTGACAATCGCAGAGAAGATTTATAATTTGAATGGGGGCCCCAAAGAGAATGAGAGATCTTATGGGAGTCCTCAAAGACAAGGTCTCCTTACTCAAGGCCACCCTCATCCTCTCCACCAAGCCCACCGCAACCACCTCCTTCCCACTCGCCGTCCTCCGAGCCACCACCCACCACCCTACTGAGCCGCCTCCTGACTACATCGTCGATAATGTCTTAGCCTTGGGGCGCCACCACCGCCCCACTGCCTTCGCCTTGGTCGACGCTATCCTCCGCCGTCTCCATCGCACCCACAGCGCCTTCGTCGCCCTCAAGTGCCTCCTCACCCTCCACCACATCCTCCGCCGCGGCTCCCTGTTCTTAAGGACCAATTCTCCCGCCATAACCTCCTCAATCTCACAAACTTCCGCGACGAATCCGACTCCGACACCTTGGAGCTCTCAAAGTGGGTCCGATGGTACGCCGAAGTAATCGAGCAGAGCTTCATTGTATCTGATTCAATGCGTTCCAACCTCTGCTCTCCTCCCCAGAGTAAAACCCAGAATCGAGGAGAGAGAATTTCGGATAGAAGTTTGTTGAGGGAACTGAATTTGCTGGTGGGGATGGTTGAGCAAATATGCAGGGCCCCAGATTCGCTGCATTATCAGAGAATCAGCATGGTTTACGAGGTGATGAAGTTCGTTGGGGAAGATTATCGAGTCACTCTGAGAGAGGTATTCAAGCGAGTTACTGAATTTGGAGGTAGAATAGAGGAGTTGAGCAGCGACGGGGTGGAGGAGATTCTGAATGATTTGAAGAAACTGGAAGATTGCAAAGAGAAGGCGTTCTTGATGTTCTTGAACAAGAAGAATAGCGACGGAACCTGGGATTCGATTGCCCAGTTGAAGAAGGACGTTGAAGGGGTGAAACAGAGGAGAGAAAGTCTGAGTCTGGTCGCGTTTCAGGGGCACGGGTCGACTCGGTTAGAACGGGCCCGACCAGCCCCACCAGTCCGACGTGGCAAGATATGGTTGGATGTTCACTGGAACCCCTTGGCTTTGAATAACGGGCCTATTTTGTGACAATTGGGCCAATTCGGGTGTCAATTTTTATGTATATAGTTTTCTTTTTACTGTTCAATTTACCCTGTATAGAGAGCCGTAATGGGTGAATGACTTAATAATAATAATAATAATTAAACATAATAGCAATAATTATTGTTTTTTTGTAGTGTGAGATAAATGATTTTCTCATTTAATATTTTTTTGAATTTTAAAGGAGAAAATTTACACGTAATTATTTTCGAGATAAGATTTACGGAGCGAGAAAATTAGACCCAATTTCTTTATAGTTGTCACATCATCATTCATGGGTATAATACGATATACCTTCAATCCAACTATGTTTTCAACAAACAAGGGTGTAAGATTTATTAAATTGCTAGAGTTCTTAATTTATTATTTTATCTTGTAACCAAACATTAAAAATGATCTACTGGAAATTATTCTATATAAATTTCGTGTAACTATAAACCCTAAGTTTTCTAACATAATAAAAAGTTCAATACATTTATAAAAAGTCATAAAATAGGATTCATGACTACTCAACAATTTCTTTGGGGACTAAGCAACACTTCGTGTTAGTTTACTAGGGAAGGTGACTACTCAAATTAATGTATAAATTAATACACAAATGTAAAATTGGCATTCAATAAAAATAGTCGTAGAGGCAAGGAAATAAGCCCCAAATTCGATTCTCCTCTTCCATTATAACTTTTCTAAATTTACGACTTTATATACATAAAATTTAAAATTAAATTTCACATAATCTAAATATAAAATAACAATAGAATTAGAGTGATCACCAAGACTTTCTCAAATACAAAATACAAAGTCATACAAAAGGATGGATTGACTTGAATAAGATAAGATGCCAATTCAATCATTCACAGGGCCGCTCTCCCTTGGTTGGAGCTCTTCCTACACTGACTTGTATTTCTATATGTGAATTGATTCTACTAGTGTGCACATACCTCTCTGTCTTTCTCTTTTCTTTTTTTTTTTTTTTTGGGGGGGATTTTATTAATGACGTAATTAATTTATGGAGGAGTTTACATTAAACTTTTCAGAGATTTTTTAACAAAATTGTGAATTATTTTTTTGACGATGGGTGCACAAGAACTTGGTATTCGTCTCTACCCTAATCGACTACTTTCAATTTAACAAGAGACTCAAATAAAAATAGCCTTTTCTTTTTATAAAGTGCAGGTAAGTTACTCCCCTACATAACAAACTAGCTAATAACTCTTACAAGTATTTTGGATGGAAAATATTTTGAATTTCTAATATAAAAATTAGAATAATAGGACAGAAATTCATAACTTCATATCAACATAAAAAGCTTGGATCTATAAATATAAGGTATAATTTATAGACTCATGTTAGTATATCTGAAAAAACTTAAAACCCAGCGCATATGAGTCCAATTGAAGGGAGGGCCGTAGCATTCAACCGCAAATAGACGCAGGAGGCCCATCCCCAACCCCAGCAATGGCATCCTTTCCTATATATTTTTCTCATCTGAATTTTGGTAATAAGATTTCTGAACCTACAAACAACAAAACTTTTATGAGGACAACATCTAAACTTGATATGATGTTATGAATTCATGGATGATGATGAAATGGACCAAAAGAAGAAGCTCAGAAGAGATATATGTAGAACTCTTCTGCTAATATACATTAACATAAGTACAGGTTCAACACTTATTTTGTACCTCCTTTTTCCATTCCATTCTCAGCGTGATAATGGTCAGTATCACTATCTGAACCACACTCCCACCAAGCATGCCGCTCCAAATTCCCTGATAATTCATTCACAACCTTTCAATCTTAACAGAAGGACATCAGAATCAATGCTTAAGCTAAAGTATGCCTTCATACCTTGTATCCAAAGTTGAGCATCAATCCTATGAAAATCCCAAGAGGGAAGCCGACCAAGTAATAGCTCCCTATATTCACATATACTCCCAATGCTTGCCAGCCAGAACCAACTGCGATGCCTGAGAAAATTTCGTGTTTGTGGCGCTGTCACATTCTGAAACCACAACATAGATTCTATTGTGTTTGTTTTTCTTGTTCTGGGGAGATTGCAACTCAATTACCTAACAGTACTGGAGGAATGCTGTTGATGAGAATGGAAACACCCAGCCAAAGTGAGAGCTCGTGGACAATATGGATCACAGATGAGTTTGGTGTGAAGATCATGGCCAGTCTTTCAGGGATGGCTACAGCTAGTGAGCAAAATCCAAGTCCAATCACCAATGATATCATCAAACACATTTTAGCAGCAAACTTGGCACCCTTAACATTCCCTGCTCCTAACTCGATGGCTACTCGCACACTGTATGATAATAAACAAACTCATGAAACCTGAAAATTATATACATATAGCTGTGTAATATCATCTGGTTCCTAGGGTATGAAGTTGGAACCAAATAATACTAATAAGTAGTCAAGGTACTTATATATACCCAGTTGCAGTAAATATTCCAAGCGGAACCATCGACTCCCAGCCAAATGCAGTTACACTGTCAACAAAAACATCCACTGGTAATTAGGGAAGCAATTCGACACTCATATCATTCCAAGCCAAACTAACACCCAAGGATCATGCCAATTGTCACACATGGCACAGTTTTCTTTAGCAGAAGGGGGTTCAGGGCAGGCACGAGACCGACCATATGGAAAGAGCATCAACTTCAACCTTTGAGTTTCCAGTGTTCCCAGATGCTATAACCAGCACCCGATAATATACGTGCTCCAACCTGAAAGAGAACATATATATGCGACACATTTCATAAGAGAGAAATCCAACAGAAAATTGACAAAGGATGTTGTTTAGTACGTAAGATACCTACAAGAACATGATTCCGGTAGCCAGAGCTAGCTTCAGGAAGTCCCATAACTCAGAGAATGCAAGCCAGGAGAAACCATTCCAAGTCACAGGACACCCTCCACAAGCAACATATCCATACAATACAAAAACGGAGACCCACCACGAGAAATCAAGTGTTAGTGCAGCGCCAACTATACCGACTTCAAGCTTATATACAAAAAACCAGCTAATGATGACATGGACTAATAGAGCCGTTCCAGAAGACCAAGCAATCACAGCCGTTTTCATTTGGCATTGCAAGAATTTCAGCAATGAGAACTGAAATACAAAGCTCAGATGCATAGGAATCAACCATTTTGCAACCAAGCCAGTTCGCTCAGCCACTTCTGCTGATTGGCCGAGGATCTTCAGTAGAGGTTCAGCAAATATGAACATGGGCAGCCAGAGAAGAGCACATAAAAAGAGAACTAAAAACGAGCGCTGCAGGTAGATGCCCAACATGTGGTACTGCTTTGCACCATAGGCTTGCCCGCCTAAGGTCTCCAAGCCGCTTGCCATTCCTATCTATAGATGCATATCGACCATTCGAAACCGAAGATTAGAGGGGCTTCATTTTCCCAATAGCTTGAGTTCTCTACACAATTTGTTCAATTCCAATATAGTAATTAAACCTTACACCTATGTCCTACACTATTAAAACTCTTCATTTCGACTCCAGTACTCTTTAGAATATTTCCAGCCCTGATAAAGAAATGACCAATTGCAATCATATTAGACCAGAAACACACAAATTTTCGGAAATGATGGAATTCAACAAACATCACGAGCAATTGCCCATACAAGATCCACCCAAGAAAAGAGGAATTTTAACAATTTGCTCTTACAATTAATGATCTTTACTATGTGGCTCTCTGTGTTCTTTAAAAAAAAAAACTAAAATTAGGAATCTGATTTAGTTAGAAAAACATGCATCAGCATCCACAATCAAGATTAAAATGAGTCAAAGACAAACATAAGATATTACAAAAATTCATTTGATCTACCATCTATCTATGAACATACTGAAAGTTGGCTGTAATTCAGTGATATTCTGCGAATTAAATTCTTTTGGAAAGCTCTTCTATACATGCGTAGTTGGAGTAGTGAATGAATAGATACAATATCATATGGAATATTTCAGAACAGTTGATTCTTTGCGGACTGTATGTGTCTCCAAACAGGCGAGGGTTCAAAATGGAGAAAGAGAGAGAGAGAGAGAGAGCAAGTACCAAGAAGCCGAAGCTGATGGAGATAAGAAGAGTGGTGACGATGGAGAAGGCGGCGAGGTCAAGGTCGCTCAAATGGCCGGCGAGAGATTGAGTAATAATGGTGAGAGAGAACATAGCGAGGCGGCAAAAGATGGAAGGAGCGGCTATCTCCCATACTTTCTTGACCTCTTCCCATGTATCTCTCCCAATTCCAAGCTGCAAATCAACCACTTTAATCTTACTCTCTCCTCCGCCAAATCCTCCGTGGCTGGTGGTGGGACTTGGATGGAGCAACAGCGGCTGTTGCTGCTCCACCACGTCCTCCATGTTCAGATTTGGATTTGTTTCTCTCTCTGTCTGTCAAGTCTCAGGTCACATCTATTCTGAGTTTCAGTCAAAATTTTGCTGTCAATTACAATATTTTAGTCGTTCTTCGGTCAAATCCACGATGAAATTTTGCGATTCACGTGAATAACGCCTCGGCGCTTTGTTTCGAGATCACCTAGAAAGAATATGCTCGTATTTTACATTACTCTTTATTTTTTAATTTTTATTTTCTGTTGTTTTTCCGATAATACTTTTTTTAATAGAAGGATTTCCAATACTAGATAGACATAGACCTATGCAACTTCAAATTATAACAACCCTCCCCTTTTAAAATTCTTAATTTCCAAAAGAAAATTGACCCTACCATAAGAATAAGAATAACGTCTATCCAAAAAATAAAATAAAATACAACATTGATTTATACCGTAAATTTTTGTGTTGTATTCAATCTTAGTATTATTTTACGCGTCACTACTAAAATATTTTAGCACCAATATTTTTACCTATCAAATCAACCCTATCGACAAATAAATATCATATGCGTATTTTATAATTGTAAAACGTTACATATAAAAGACATTAATTTATAATTTATAAATTATAAACCATCATACTATTCAATAAAATTTATTTTATTTAACTTAATATATAATAATTTAAATTTTTAAGTCGAAATAAAATACGTAAATAGCTACTAAAGTTATGTACGGTATGAGGAATATTTTCATGGACCCATCACCGTTCCAAGACAAAAGCAATAATTTGAGGCAAACTTGAGAGCCAATTAGTCATTTGGAAGTGGGCCTACTATATCACATAAGATTTGGTTTGTATTGTAATGCGAATATGGAGCCCAGCCCATGGCTACTTTTTTTTTTTTGTTTTTACTAGGATTTGCAATCCTACGTTGTTTTTTTTAATTTTTAATTACAATTACAATATAAAAAGAAAGCATAGCAGTTAGTATAAATTATTTTTTAAAAAAGTTAGTACTAATTTTTAAAAATTTTACCAATTAAGTTAATAAATATGATTAAATTTAATTTATGAGTTAATGATCGAATTTGAAATTAAAAGTAACCATTTTTCTTTTTTTTTTTTTAATTTTATGAAAAAGTGACCATTTTCCTAAACTAGCAGGAATTGAGATGGAATTTTCTAAGTGTTTCACCCATGAACATCAAATCCTGCTCCTACACAGAAGTCAGGGTCATCCGGCGGCTGTATCCTGTGACCCTGGCTGGGATGTCAACAAAATTAGGGCAAATTAAATGGATAAATTTACCTATCAATTTGTTCGTGTCACTCATCTATTAGTTCATTGTAAACGTTGTTTTTTTTTTGTGTGTTAAATGAATTTGAGTCAGTAAAAGTATAAAAATAGACAAAATAAACTTAAATATTATATATTTAATCTGATACGTAAACATTTATCACATAAACAACAATATCAATATGTATTGTGGATTAAAAATACGTCCAACTTTGATTTGAAAAAAATAGCATGCAACTAATTTATTGTAACTTCAAATTTTGAGTTAATTATCTATAATTATATCATCATGTATAATGGAACACAAAAAAAAAATAAAAATCATGATGTATATTTCTAAAATTATGTATGATGATAATTTTGGTATTAAAATTTTATAATCGGTCCAAGAAAATTTGAGACTTATAATAGTAGCTAGCTTGAGTTTCTCCACAAGCAATCTTAATTATATATTTTAATTAAGTTAATTTAGAACAAAACGTTGAAGAAACAAATGTTAAATCATGGAAGGCAATCTTATATATTACATGTCATGTGATGTAATACTCTCATTTATGAATTTGATTCTCTATTATAATAATAATAATAATAATCATATAATGTATTCTTGTAAAATATTAATATATATGATGATAATTTTGATATTGAATTTTATAATTAATAATTTTCAACTAAATTACTTGAGCTTTCTTTTGCAAGCAACCTTATAATTTAATTAAATAAATCTTGAAGAAAACGTTGAAGAAACAGATCGTTCAAATTCAGTGTTCAGTCATATGTAGCATTTAAAAAGTATTTAACATATGACAAGTATTGTTATCATGGCATATTTTGGACATTTTTTTAGAAAAGGACTGCTTTTGACCTCATGAAAGCTATGCTTGTAAATTTCCTCCATGTATACTAATTTATCATGATCACCTATAATTTAAATCACTATTTAGTCTATTAAAATTGGACATGGTTTTTTATAAGCACCATTATTAGTGTATATATATATATATATCTCCTCTCCTTCCATGGTCTTCCTCAGGTACTCCAAATTAATTATTATTAACGCCATCACTTTTACATCACAAAAATATGCGCCAACTCTATGATCATCAGTCATACATGCCACCACCTCCACCATCCAATCCATCATATTACATATATTCATCACCACCACCACCTCCTCCATTGTGTCCACCACCTTTTAGTCATGGTTCACCGCCACCATGTAACTATTGCACCCAACCACCCATCCCCACCACCGGAGCACCACCTCCACATGAATTAGCATCACCACCCTTAGCTTCCCCACCTCATTTGCCACCCACTGGTCATCAAACTCCACCAGCGATCTCCCCAGTGCCACCACCGCCAACCCATCACGCTCCACCAAAAATATCTCCAATTAGCCCAAGCCACCAGCCGCAGCCACCAACAATGCCCCCAAGCTCCAGCCACCAACATCCGCCACTGCCACCGACACCAAGCCATGACACGCCACCACCAGCCTCCCCTAGTTCCAAGCCAAACCCACCAACTGGACCACCACCTGAAGGAGGCTTATCCCCGCCATATGGCACATCTCCACCTCCATCACATACTCAACCTCCAGCGACTCTACCTCATCCTTTAACGCCACCCTATGTTGCTCCACCACCAGGTGGTATAGTACCGCCGGGAGGCGGAGGCGGTGCACCACCGCTGCCCTTCTCCCCACCATCGGGCGGCGATATAGTAACTCCACCGCCAGGGGAAATAATAACCACCACCACACAGCCGTCATAGCAGTGTGCGCGGCCCTTGGGGGCGTATTCTTCCTTGCATTTTTGGCGGCGTGCCTCTTCTGCATGGCTAAGAGGAGAAAGAAGCCCATATTTGTTCCTGCACCTGTTCCAGTGTGTGAGGGTGAAGAGGCCACCACCACCTACACCGCGGGTGAAAGTGTGGAGATTACAGAGGCAGCTGGCGGCTCATATGGCGGAGGTGAGACTTCGTACGGTGGCGGAGAGGCTCTGCCGCCACCACATCATGGTGTTCCAGGTGGCCAACCATATGGCTAGCTGTAAAGATCAAAATTGAAGAGCTCCTTTCATTTTCTACTGTACTGTGTCTGTCATACTCGTGCATTGGTAGTGCATATTGAATTATTGCTGTGTGCCCATCACCTTAATTTATTTGAAAATTTATAAATGTATGTTGTAACAGCTAAATAAAAAAAATAAGACTATTATTTTTCATAATTAGGATTTTATGTATTTCTTTCTTAGACTGCATTTTCCTAAAGTTACTTTTGTTAATTAAGTTTAAATCAACATTATTTGTATCCTTTTTTGGGAAAAAAATGTTGCTCATTTACATATAAATAGATAGCAGACTAAAACAATTTGAATTTATAGTACACTTTTTATCCGTAAATTGACTGATTACCCTGTGAGAAAGCTAAGAGCTCTAATCAACACATTTTCTTTCAATTCCCATTTGTATAAATATTCTAAACCTATGAAAAATTATCAAATCGATAAATTTGATTCTCTACAAGATTGTCGTTATGCCCTACTTTCGGTCGATTTAATGGCTAGTAACATATGGGGGCTGGGGTCCCCTCAAAAAAACAACTCTAGGAACTTTCCTTCTGTTGGATGGTACTGAAAATTTTCCCTCTCCAAGTATTTTAGAAAGTTAGAGAAAATTGCGAAAAAACCTGAAAAAAGGGACAGGAATTCTTAAGTATTCAATTCACTCAATTTGCATGAAGTATTCTCGAATTACATACAAATATTGATAAGTAAAGCCCTTGAAGCAATTACAATTAAACATCACATTTAACGCCTACTCTCAGAAAAAAAAAAAAAAAGGAGTCTTTAAAACATGTAAAAATCTCTCGAAGCAAGGGATAGACAAGCCCTACTGTATGCTGTGCCCTTAATTAGTGAAGAGGCCTGCATTTTTGACATAACTTTGAGTAGATCCTCCTGCTTGTGGCACCTAAACCTTCCTACTAATCGCGATTAATTTATACTTTACCAATAGGCCCGGATCCAGATCCTGATGATGATCTTCGCCTCATCTGCTCAGCTCTCTTCGACTGCTTCTTGTTCTCCTTGGCCTCACCGTAGAAGTACGAGAGGAATCCCCAGAGAGAGAGGACGAGGGAGACACCCTTTTCGACTTGGAACTTCTCGTGGTAGAAAATAACGGCCAGGATTTCGGTTACTGGTAGAGAAAGGGCGATGATGATTCCAGACAACAAAGAGGAGCCATAGTAGATCACCCCTGCTGCTCCTAAGTAGAAAAATTGCCAAACTATTGCACTGAATACTAGCACCACAAAATACATGCCAACACCTAGCCCGTACTCCTTCATCTCTTTTGTATAATCCTGCACCAAAACAATTCATTATTTTTTAAATGGGTTTTTCAATGCCTAAAATGTGCCGAAAGTAAGAAAAATTCCCACCCTTATTCGATCAACCCGAGTATCTGCTTGATAACAACAGAAGCAACGGAACGACATTGTTTCAATGTTAATAGTAGTACTGTGGAATTAGTTGGATTTGAGGAGATTAATTGGAGCCAGTGAAAGTGAAAACATTCAGTAGAACTAGGATGAAACATTGCATAATCCTTCACAACAAATTTCATCGAAAAGAGAAATAAAGACAAATTAAGATCAGAAAGGCGGGGTTACCTTGTAATCGCCACTGATAAGGATCCCAATGGTGCACAAAACAGTGGCGGTAAATGATAAGACGAGCTGAATCTCCATAACCAAAGGGAAAGTAACGGCCTGCGTGGATTTCTTGTAAATGAGCTCTATCAAAGGGAGCATCAGTGCAAACAGGGCAGCCGAAGCCAGGGTGGCAAAGAACCCAAAGTAATAGAGTGAGTTAGATACTCCTGCTGGCCTGTCACTGCTGACATGGAGTGCGAGGATTATGGCTCCAAAGGTGAGAAGGCCAACAGCGTTTAATGAATATGCAGTGAATTTCTGGCCAACTATTATGAAGGCAAACCCGGCTGTGAAGGCTAACTGTGTTGCCAGTATAAGCGATGATGTTGATACTGGTATCTGTTTCACCCCGAATGCATATAGGTAATCTGCTAGTCCTGCTACGATTCCTATCAATGGGTGAAAAATTTCATGTTTGTCATACATTTGCAACATGTGATTGCACTGTCATCAAAATTGTAACTAAGATCCGAGTACCTGACCAGATTACTCAAATCATATATGAACGTCAACAGACAATTCAGCTTGTATATTATGCTCAAGACAATTGATAAACTCGTCTTTTCCCTCTATCATCCACAGCCCTCTCCCCGAGATTTAGTGGCCAATGATGAATTTTTTTCGGTTCACATAATTAAAAATCCCTTCAAAGAAAACAGAACAATCTTATATGGGATAGAGTGAGGGACAAACCAACAATGGCAGCAGCGAAGATCATGCGGGGTTTGATGAAGATGAACTTGGCAGCAGGATCAGCAGCACGTCGACGAACGAAAGAAACAACAAGAAGGATGATCATCAAAGGCCAACCCCGGTCTCCAACCAGGCCGAAAGCCAAATACTTTTGCCACCATGTATGTAATACAATCGCATAACCAAAGGCCCTGCGCTTATCCCTATGGCGAGCATTATACAGTTTAAAACCAGAAGCACCCTCTTCATATTCGGGCTTATGACAGGGGGATCCATTGTTGATGTTTGGGATCCTGATGATGATCCTAATCCCTCCCTCTCTCTCTTAAATCTGCAATGTTCACAACATCTTTTAAGCTCATATTCACCCAATAAACACACAAGATTTTCTGATACTACTACCCCCATTATGATTGGAATGGACTACTCAACAATCAAGACCGCAGCTTTCTTCCAATTTCTGGTTTCATTGCAAAATTAATGAAAAAAATAAAATCAAAGAAGCAGTTTTCATATCATATCACTCAATTCTAAACCCTAATAAAGACAGTAAAAAAATGGCCAAATTGATGCAAATATACCTAATAAATCTGTGGCCTTGAAAGCGTCCAAATTCTTCTTATTCTTCTTCTTCTTCTTCTTCGTCGTGATGAAAAAACTTGATCTGCAGTTTGCCCAAGGAAAATAATTGTCACCAATTTTCTTCTATTAGACGATTTTTTTGCATATTAACAAGAAAGAAACAAAGGTTTTTTCCCGTATTTATTTTTGAATATAAACAGAGTTGGAGTAGGAGACTCAGTCAGCTGATGGGTAATTATCTTTTTTCTTTTTTGGTTTATCTTATGATGATTAACTTGACAAAAACAATATTTTGTGTTATTTTTTTATGGATAATTTTCTTAAATAAAAAATTTGGTGCATGGGAGTTGTGTAAGTTGATGTACAATGATTTTAAATCCAGATTTTTCGTCTATGAAAATTTAAAAACAAAAAACGTAAAAGGAATTAAATTAATATTCCCTTGAGCAGTTTGTACTTGCAAATATGGTCATAATCGTCTAAAATTGTACTGTAATTATATTAGTGCTCCATTATCGCAATTTTATGGATAATCTACTTTCCGTAACTGAAATTGGGCTATATATAGTAGTCACTATATCTTTTTGGATAATAATCGACAAATTTCCCATATTTGAAATATTTTAGTTTAAAATAAAGATACTCTTTTTTTCCTATTTAAAGTTATATAAAAATTATCTTTTTATTTCTGTTTTTTCTATTATTTATTTTTGTCCGTTTCGGTTCATTTCTATTCGTTTATGTTTATTTTTTATATCACTCGAACCAATGTAATCTCTAAAGTCAATTTATTCATATTGTAGAATCAGAGCTTGTGAATATCTATGACTATTTGTATGAATCATTAAACTTATAATATTTATAGTTGTACGATAATTACTTACTGTAGATTACATATATTTTTGTAACATGTTTCGTTAGTCAATCTTAATCGTTTATTTTATTTTACTCTTAATTTAGCCAAAAATTATATTTTTAAAATAAAGAAGTGTATAACCTAATGTTGGCAAAAATTCAGGTTCAAGAGGTCCAAGCAAAATTTGGATGAAAATTCCATACTTGGACCTCGCTTGTATTTGGATGAAAATCCCATATTTGGATCCCCTAGCCTCTGCAACTTCATGTTACTAATTTAGACACCCTGATCGGATCCAGACATGAAGCAGAAAAATTCAAATTTTTATTGTAAAATTTTGAAAATTCGACCAAAATTATACATATGGACCCAAATGTGCAATATTTTGATCCAATTGTCAAATTCTTATTCTAATTTTCTAGATTTTGGACCAAAAGTTATCCATGGATCCAATTGAACAATGGTCTAACACAGTGATTCATATTCAATTGAGAACTTAAATTGGTCATAAAATTTGGACAACTTACACCTTACATTGTCAAACCTAACTAAGCTTGATTTCTAATTTACACGTGACTGATTTTTAAAGTTATAAATTCAGGAAAAAATTAACATCAATTTAGATTTCTAGTTGAGTTCTGCATGATCCGATTTCATATGTCCCATCATAACTATTGTTTTCGAGTGAATTCCACCCAAATATTTAGAATTTCTTATAAAATTTATCATAAATCTATTTCATACAACAATTGACAAGGACGACGACAACAAAAACCCCATAATAAGAGTAATAAGACGGTACAGATGCTTACCTGTATATGAAGAGGCCAGAAAAGAGGGAAGTATGTCAATGTGAATTAGAACGTCAGTTCAGAATAAGAGCAGAAAATGGCGATGGGAGATGCCATGAGGAACTGCAGAAGAAGAAGAAGAAAATGCAGATTCAGAAGAGCTGCTCATGGGTGTTCCCAAATACCACTCTCTCTCTCTCTCTCTGTGTCTTCTGGGTTCTTGGATGGAACTCAGTCTGGATCATATAATCCACACGAGTTTTTATCATTTTTTTTCACAAAATCAAAGTAATTTATGTTTTGCGTTGATATAGTCAAAGCCTGAGATGAGCAGCAACGAAACGAGTATTCCTCAAATCTTAACAACTTTAACGGCCTTACTCTTCGACCCTCTTTTCATGCTTCCTTTTGTGGTTCATAAAAAACTTGTAATAACTTGCAAACCCCTCTTAATTTAGTTTTTTAAACCCTTTACACTTAAATTTTAATTAATAAAATGTGAGAAAAACTATATGCTCTTACTTTATAAGTAAAATTCTTTAATCTTTCAAAAATAATTACACAAAAGTAATACAAGTGTACTCACATTTTATTGGAATAAGTAAATCATCTTTATATAAAAGCCAAAAACAAAAATAATTAGTATACCAATATGAATAACATACAAATTAAGACATGTTGAGCTTCTTATTATCGTGTATATTATTTCATATTATTTTTGGTTTAAATTACATACACATATATACGGAGATGGACAAGATTTAAATTTAAATCTTTATTAACAGTTTATTAATAAGGTTTATCACAACACATATTATCGTTGTATTTTTAAAGAAATAAACCGAACATAAAAAATTGTTGTACTCGTACATTAATGAGAAATAATTCATAGGAATATAATAAAAATGATCATAAGATGGTCAATTGAGCAGCTGTAGTTGCTTGTGCAAGAACTCTCCAATGCGAGCAATCAAGATAGGATATTCGGGCACCTCGGGGCTACCATAAAACCCGTGTTGCACATTCGGGTACTCCACCAGCTCCACCTCCTTTCCGGATCTTTTCAACCCCTCATAGTACCTCTTTTGCCGATCTTGCAAAAGGTCTTTTCCCCCAACCACCACTAGTGTCGGCGGGAAGTTTAAGCCCGAAATATCCTTCGATTTCGGCCCGAATACGTTCGACGCCGGATGATCTCGATCCGACCCGGATGGCAGGAATGCCTTCCATAAGAAATCCGTCCGCTTCAGAGTTAATCTCGTGTTCTCCCCAGTCGGAGCTCCGACTCCGTCCTCTCCTCTCCGCCGAAGAACGGTTGGATCGCCACCAGTCCTCGGATCCTGACCGTCTCGAATCCCGATTCAGCCGCTCTCAACACCACGTGGTGCGCCAAGTTCCCGCCGGCGCTATCTCCGGCGATGAAGCACCGGCTGAGATCCGCAGTCGCCGGAAAACCATCAATTTTCTCCTTATTTTCGTCGACGAATTTTATGGCGTCGAATCCGTCGTCGTACTGAGAGGGAAACCGGTGCTCCGGCGAGTGGCGGTAGTTAACGGAGATAACGACGGCGGGAATACCAGCGGCGAGACGGCGGCAGAAGGTGTCGAATGGCGTGGTGCTGGGGGAGAAGCAAATGAAGCCTCCACCATGGAAGTAGAAGAGCACGGGAAGAGATGTGTGATCAGCATCGGCGGGAACGAAGAGACGGAACCAGAGCTCTCGAGAGGCGTCAATGGTGTGATCGAAGGATTTAACGCCAGCAATTGGTGCAGCGGAGGGAGGAGATTTCACGTCGGCGATGTTTAAGAGGCGGCGGTTGACGGTGCCGTCGGCGCGGCAAGCTAAGCTGGATATTATCGAATGCGCGGCAAGTTGGAGTTTTGATTTCAAAGAGAGGTTCTCGGAATCGGAACTCATATTTTTTCAGGAGGGTTTGGATTGGTCAGTCTAGTTTAAATTATAATGAGTAGGTCAATCAAAGAAAACAAAATTATAATGGGTAGAAACATTGGGCATGGGACGATGGTCCAACTTATTTATAGTAAGATGGACCACAGCCATGAATGAGCATAGGGAGGAAAATTGGTAGATTTCTTTAAAGATTGAGATCTTCCAAAATCATCCTCTCTCTCTCTCAGTAGTTGTTGTCGTGCACGAATGCAAATCTTGTGGTAAAATTAAACGTGAATTCAGTGTATTTAGAGAGAATTCACGAGGAGTGTTGAGAACTAGATTATGACCATGAGATCAAGACAGATAAACTAATGGGGCATCAATTACCAAAATTAATTCAATGTCTTCACATTTTAGGTCAAGTCTTGTTCTATATGGAATAGTTGTAGTACAACGGTATAATGAATCTCTCGTATAAATTTTAACCGATGGTCATAGTTCTCGAAATCTTGATAGTATGTATATAATGTAGTACACCCAAAAGTATAATTTAATATAGTCACTGTATAATGAAAAAAATTGGCTCTAATATGAGACGATATTATACAAGAACTTGCTACTGCAAGATCATGGTCTAACACAAGACATAGGCTTTGTTGGTTTCCACTTTATAGACCTCATTTTCTTGGGAGCAAATCAAGAAAACACAAAAACGAGTGGCTGAAAAAAATTCAGTAATGTGAGATTGAGAATTACCCAAAAATACAAAAGAGAAAACCACCAAACCCTTACATACTCTTGAAAGATATTGACAATACTTTCATGTACGATTGATAATAATGAGAGCAACTACATGACAACCTGACAGCAACAAAGCATAAACAAAACTAACCAAACAGATAATGCTGGCACCACATGAAAATGCACTGGTTGGGTGGCAGTTCAAATCCGGTTTCTTCACCAACTTCCGGGGCAAAATTAATGCAAGGACGAGTAGGCTGCATATTACACCAGAGACAATAGAACACATTTCCATTTTCCACTCCTTAGATTCCACAAACAAAGCGAGTGAGAGGGGGAGAGAGACGAAAAGAAAATTAGAGTGTACTTGCACTGTCCAACGATGAAATGGCTTCCGACAATTGTCATGGCTGGATTCATTGTCGACTGATTTCTCAAAACTCAAGTATAATTGTGGAACAGGGTCCTTCCTGAATCAACAGAAATTCAAAATTCTCATATCTAAGCTACAAATGACACAAATGTTAAGAAAATTGACTAATTATTCCCTCTGTTCCAAAAAGAATTATCATTATCGTTGTATATTAGCTTTCCACCAATGCAAACTTGCACCCCGAGCAGCCAGCAGTATGAGCTTTCCATCAGATGAACCTTAATTGCAGTCCAGGAAAAAAGATAAGCAAGAGTACCTCCAAAGAGTAGGATGGATCAGTATTCTGGGTTAGAAGGTTGAATGTATCAAACCATCAATTACCAAAGGATGAATCTTCTGACATGGCCCTCATAGCATGATTTTCTTCAGGAAGAGTAGGATCAAGAGGAGCACAGACAACTCGAGCATGAATTTGGGGTTACTTCCATATTCAATAATTTGCTGCCACCTGAAAGTTCAACCAGTAGATAGCTGCTCGTGAAGCCTGTTATCCATTTCCAACATCTATATTAAATTCAGAAGAGCATCAAGACAGCAGAGAAGAGAGGAGCTATAAGAGCTAAGCCACTAGCCATGTTTGCTAGCCAAACAAATTGTAAACTTAGCAACCACTATCTCCCAAAATATTTTCCGAAACATACAGAGAGAATAACTATGACACTCGAGAATACCATCTAGTATTTTCCAACGCAACCAACAGTCATATAGCCACCCTAGGGAACTAAAAGAGAGTTTGTCACACAGCAAATGGAATTCATTAAGAAGAATCACACGTTCAAAACTGGCAGGACAGCCAGGTAATTGGCTCATCACATCCTACAAATGGAACTTCTATGAAGGCATAAACTAAGCATTCTGGATTACCATGCAGGTTAAAAGAATTTAAAGGGTAGAAATCTTCACTTGGAAAGAAAAAAACCATCCATCTTCCTTCAGTAATAATGCCAAACAAAAATCTAAATCAATACCCAAAAGTTGCACCTAGCTCCAGTAACAAAGCATTCAACCTTTCCCAGACATGGCAAGTAGAAGGCATGTCCACATCCCATCAAAGCAGCAGTTTAAGGGCCTATATTTACTCATGTCGCTGATAATATGAGTACAAGAGTGTTTTTTTTCTTTGGGTGGTGTTCACGATACACAACTTACAAGAGATAGACCTCGAGAGGTTGGCTTACCAACATCCTATTTATATAGGAAGAACACTCAGCATAGAAGAAAATGTCTACAATATTTCAGCAATTATCATCAGACTCCTTAATCTAAAGCACACACAAGCCTTGCATGGTATAAAATATCAGAATCAAGCCAATGAATGACAGAAAACCACACTTACCAACTCCCTTCCGAAGATGAATCTCCTTCACGAAAAATTTCCTCTTGTTCAAAATCCTCAAGTATAGCCCTTTGACGCTCATTTATCTTCCTAAAAGAGCATATAAAGTCAAACAATTAACTCCAATTTTAGCAGTAAAAATTAAACATTAAAATACCAAGCACAGCAGATTTAACCATTCCTATACCAAGGTAAAAGTTGACAAGTCCTGATGCTGGTACCAATAAATAGTCAAATTCAAAACAAAATCAAGCAGATTATATGCTGCTTGAGAACCAATGCCAAATAAGCAAAAGTAGAGAATTGAAAAGCTAGAGAGGCAGCTCAGAAATCTTGATAACATAGCAGGGAATTGAAAAGCTTACGAGGGGAAGATTATACGGAAGCGCACGCATTGATCTCCTCGGTTGATAAGAAAACCATGCTTCGGCAGCCCTGTTACAAGTATCACTTGAGTTTATTACTACAGCATATATGCTTTTCCACGTGTACCCAGGAAAAAGAAAATGAAAGCATTTCTAACTGTGTAAAAAGAAGGTAGCACAATGCTCACCCTTTCCTCGGAGTACCACAACCTGCCCCGGCTGGACTCCCTTGGGTATCTAGAACGAATAGAAATGTCCAAATAAGAGCAGCACATTTGCAGATTGAAGAAACAGCAAGAATTCACAACAGCATTACCAGACCAAACCATGCCAAAATAAGGGGTGCAGGCTGTTTATAGACTAGGACAATTGCAGTACAGGATAGCTCAGCAAGGGACCTTTTGAATTGATTTTAATGGTTTTCACATCACTATGATGTTAGTGCCTCCCAGAATTTCGAAAAGGTATATGCAATTCAACACCTGTTTTAAGAGAAGCCTATTCTGAATTGATTTGAATGGTTTTCATGTAACTATGATGTTAGTGCCTCTTGCACCATTCTTATTTTAAAGATACAAGGTTGTCCATGTAACTGTCAAGGGTAAGGCTGCTTACATTTGAATCTCTCAGACCCCACAAAAGTGGGACCCACAAAGGGAATTACTGTTGTTGTAAGATTGTCCTTGTAACATACTTCACCAAGGAGTCCATTTGTAGAAGTATCGTTCTATATCACATATTTGAAATGTGATTATGTTATTAGAAAATGGAGGATACCATATGCCCAAATAACCATGAGAACATCAAGCACACATCCTATATTTCTGCATACCTCAAGGTGGTAATATAGTCTAAAGATTTACCTAACTAAAGGGAAAAAAATTAAATTAAAAGTGAGAGAAAGTGCCCTATCTCAAGAGAATTTCATACATCTAAA
The DNA here is from genome assembly GCA_021018815.1 of Talinum fruticosum. Taxonomy (NCBI): domain Eukaryota; kingdom Viridiplantae; phylum Streptophyta; class Magnoliopsida; order Caryophyllales; family Talinaceae; genus Talinum; species Talinum fruticosum. The sequence continues at coordinate 423,713 of JAITYX010000042.1, forward strand.
GAAATTTTTCCTGATAGAGTTGGGACCTCAACCTTCCCACCAAGAATAGCCTGCAAAAAGAAAATATCAGAAAGTATGCCCTGTCATTATCAGCTTCTCAAAATGCAGGGGAATGGAAGGAACGTACATCTTGTAATCTAGAAAACACCACAAGTAAATATACAGGATTATACCTCAAGCTGGACAATGTAGAAATACACAAGAGGTGATGGTTATTAAAATACCACAAAGGATAAAAGCAGTAGCCATAGGCCACAACAAGGTCAAATTTAACTGAACAACAAACATGATTGTGGTACCTAGAAATATCCTGTACCTGTGTAAAACTTATATTGGCATCAACATAAATATCTACACCATCTCTGGTAAAAATAGGATCATCAGCAACCTACATATTGAAGAGAAACAAAGGGAAGTGAAAAACAAGCAAAGCTATAAACCAAAATAATGTTAAAAAACATAAAATTGGACACTCAAATTAAAATCCAACATGCATATTGTCCCTAGAAAAAAGGGCCCACAAGCACAATGTTAAGGGTAGAAAATGTTCCACAACCAATACATATTCCTAGAACAGAGTTGGAAGGAATATAACCCAAGAAATGGGATATATGCCACCTCACAATAAACAGGAAAATCACAGTTCATAGAAGGCCCTAGATTGAATAAAGCAACACAATAGTTCTGTACAATAACTAGATCAGCAATGAAGAATGCCACAGAAACTCAGACAGAGAGATCCTTAATGAGAGGCTCTACAATAAGAGAAGGACAACCAATGGAGGGGAGGATGAAATGCTATCATTCACCCTCATAATCTATGCATCGATTCCATCTCAAACCTCACCAGGGAAGTAAAGAAAAGAAGAGTTGATTGAGAAAATGATGTCTAAATGATATCAAATAACCATTCAAAGACAACTATTGAAATAGTGAAACAAACCTTTAATCTTATGTACAAATTGCCAGGTTGTGCTCCTCGACCCCCATAATTACCAGCCTTGGGGACAGTGATGGTATCACCGGTATCCACACCTAGTCAATTAAACAAGCCATAGCATACCAAAAACTAGAAACTTTAGCATTATGACTTAAAAACTGGATATTGAGAGCAAGCTAGCACGCAAAGAAAGATGCCAGACAACAGCTATCGGATTTTCTTATCACAGGCAGATCATGATCTGTTCTTTTTGCTCTCCTACTTTATGTTGGTAGAAGAGAGACGTTAGGAAAATCCATGGAGTTATAGCAACGCAAAATAACAACCCTTCACCTTCTACTGGCAAAAGCATTATGCATAAGATATGTCACACATGATCACAATTCCGAGCCTTTCCAAGATTTTAACTGCATTCCCACTCTTACATAATAGGAGGCACACATCATGCACCAAAGTTGGGTAATAAGAAGCATCAGTTCTTCAGATAAAAAACACAGGCTGAAATGCAGAAAAGTCCAGGAATAGTTGAAAAATGTCAATATCAGGGACTATAGAGTTCTTATATTAGCCTTATGTTAGGAAGAGAAATTATCCTTGTCTTGATTTAAGCTATACAACAAATCAGTCATTTCCAGAAGCTAAATGCAGAACACAGTTAAAAATCTCCTGCCTGTGATCAGGAACCAAGCTCTAATAAGTTACACATGCTTCTCTCAGTTGTGAATAAACTGGATGGTTGTAGAAGTTTCTGAAATCTTCAGTTTAATAAAGCATGTAACAACGATATTCCATCAAGAACGTCACAGTACAGTGCATAACATTGAAGAGTATTATAGTCTACTAACCAGCTGGTATTGTAACCGTAATCTCCTTAACTCCTTCAACCGCCCGAGTCCTCTGCAGAACCTACAACTATCCTAAGAAACAAACATATATGTCATTTGCATTAGATAATCATCTCTTGCAATTCAGGATATACAAAAATAAAAAACTACTTACTCTGATAATTTTTCCTGATCCCTTGCAAGTGCTGCAAGTGGATGTGAACGGCGGAATGGTTACCTAATCAAAGTGTGATTGTCATTATAAATTTAATAAATAAAACATGGTAAAGAAGTCAATATAGTGGGAATAAGCAAAAAAAAAAGATTTATACTTCCATTATATGGATCCAGTTTAACTTACCCTTCCAATCCCTCCACAAGTTGGACACACCCTAGTCTTTGCATCGATAGGATGGCCACGACCATCTAGATCACAAACCACACACATGAAATTTAGTAAGCTGAAACAGTGGTGGCCAATAGGCATAAAGCAAAATTAAAACAAATGAATTCTTCATAGGAGTTGCATATTTTTTGCCGTAAGCCTGACAGTTATTTTTTTGGGGGGGTTTATAACATTGTTCTGAGTGGATGCACTGCAGAATATCAGCTTCAGCTCATAAAACTTTAAAAGAAGCTGATTGAACTCTCCTCAGATTATAGACTGTCAACCAAGATATCAAAGATCACAACCCAGATTTTCAAGTCGAAGACTGCTGCTTTGCTACAATTGAAGCAACAAAGATACAAATTTTCAAGTCAACCCTTCCCTAACGGTGAGTACACATAATCCCTCTGAAACCTATAAGATTGAGGAAAAGGGAAAGCCACAAGAAAGAAAAGAAATCAAGGAACAGAAAGGGTTCGTTTACTCACGGCAGGAATCACAGGGAATGTATGCGTCAAAAGACAACTGTTTTGTGCATCCTTTAGAAGCTTCAGAAAATGAAAGCGCGAGCTCTAGCTGAAAATTCAAAACCAGCACAACGTCAAGCATAAAGCAGATATGGCATGTTATGTATGATGCTAACAGAGAAATGACATGCATACCTGAATGTCTTCAGCAACATTCTCCACTTCGTCTTCAAATATCTATTTAAAAGTACAGGTGTACAGTGTTTTTAGTGAATGATTTATGGTTGGAAGAGTTCATCTTAAGAAAATATAAACAATCCTAGATAAAGAATCCCATATACTAAAGTTATTTATGTTTGCCTCTATAAAAATCAATCTTCAGTGCTAGAGGAAACTGCACATAGTAAAACAGGGTGAACAGAATAAATACCTCTGAAAAATCTTATGGAATGAGTCTGAGAAATGTTTCCTGTAAGCATTCCTAAAGGCCTCAGCATCATTAAAATCATAACGTATGTTCTCTGAACCACTGTCTGTGAAATCATGCGGTGCATTATTTGCACCCATGTCTAGCATCTTAAGAAAAAGCAGAGGAAATTTTAGTCATTCACTTGTATTGTTACTACACTAAATGCAACATCATTTACTTTGTTAGAACAAGGAATAGGATGATACCAACTACAGCTACCTGATTCTTACCATGTCATACTGCGCTCTCTTTTCAGAATCTCGCAAAGTCTGAAAGCACAACATATAGGTGGGGACAGATGATTAGAATTAAGGAAAAAACATCAAACATAGGATAACTAACCTACGTTATAAAGTCACCAACCTCGTAGGCATCTCTTATCTCCTGAAACTTTCGCTTTGCAGCAGGATTGTTCTTATTGGTATCAGGATGATATTTCTTAGCCAACTGGAGATTTTTTATCAAAAAGCATCAATTAACCAAATTACATAAAAGATTATATATGGATCCGATCATCCGACAGGGATCAAAACAAACAGCAGAGAAGGGAACATACAGGGTTCGTTTTACACTACAAAGTCAAGAAGCCGGTTATATGGAAGCAAAGCTAAAATCAGAGGATAAATTTTTCAATCATGCTTGTCAAAAACGAGCAGCATTCCTGAAAACCACATCCTACTAGCTAGTGGTAGGCTACAAAAGTCCAACTCTCATCCAAAACAAACCCCCACACCCCACCCACAAAGGGCGCGCGCGTCAAAGAGAGAGAGAGAGATAGAGTCACATGAGATCCCAAAGATGCCAGCAGCGATTTTAGCCAAATCAATTCACTACTAGTTGTTTCTTGTGACCGAGTAAATGGAAAACAACATCCCTACTTACAAAAATTTCTTTTGCCTCTAGGTCGTACACCTTCTAAGCAGATAATAATCAATAATCAGTGTCATGTTATTTCAACCAATGTCCTCTTTGTATACTGCAAAATCTCACAACCAGACACTACCTAGCTTAAGAATCCCATCTACTTGGTGTTAGATGCTAATTCTCCAGGAAGACTAATACCAACTTTATCAGTGTATTGAGCCCGGTAATTGGCACTAGACAGCCTGCACAGTACCAGCATTTCCACAGACAAATTATCTCCTCCGTGAGGCACTTAATTATTTCGATTGACAGGAAAATCACTGAACTACAAGACAATTTGACTAAGGCAACTCAAAAACACTGCAAAAGTTTTGTACTATCAGCAGAAGTTTTGTAGTATATATATACATATTTTCAGTTTTGAGATGCCTAAGTTGTGGTTCTTATTCCCATATTCCCTCATTATTATCAATTACAAGACCAAAAGCAAAACCATGTCAGGCCTTGCACATTGTTTCAACACAAATGTAAACAAGTTGCAAAAGAAATTCATGTCATTTGCGGAAACCAATAGATATTGTATTAATTAGGGGCAATAAGTTTTTCAAACCCATAATTTCACATAATAAAGCGTCTTCTAAGTTATAAACAATGTGCCATACACATTACACACCTCGTGAAAAGCCTTTTTAATCTCATCACGGCCGGCATTTCGAGAAACGCCCAGAACTTCATAATGATTCCGTTCGTTCGCATATAAGGGCCCTGGAGGAGACATCACGATCATCAAACAATTTTCCCAGAAAACGAAAACAAAAATCAGATCAATTTTGATGAATTTCCTGACCTGTGGCGTGAAAATAACGCTTTGTTGATGGAATGGTAAAAACTCCGGCATCAAGAATATTCCCAACAACAGCTCCATATCTATAACTGCACAATCCTAAAATCAAACAATATTACCTAAAATCGTTTCATATTGCAATAATTCATCCAGTTTACAACTGAAATTCTTAAAGAAAACAGGAGCTAAAATTTTGAGAACTCACTCCTTGTATGCATGAATGCTTTTCTCTGTCCTTGAACAAAATTAAAATAAGACTCCCCAGACTACACGAACATAAAATCGATTAGGAAAAATGTAAAAAAATTGAAGTAAAAGCTTCGAAATCGGTGACTTACATAGAGAATGCGAGTCAAAGACTTGGAGGCGAGCCCAACCAGCTTGAATTTTCTCATTTTTGAGAAAGGCGAGCTGAATCAATTACATAAATAAAACAACAAAAAACGAACTGCTTCGGAAAACTCTGGAAAAAACGAAATCGAATCGAAGAAATGACAAAAGCGAGCTGAAATTGTCAAAGGAGGAGGATGAAGATTATGCATTAACTATTGCTGAACTGATAGTGTAAGAAGCTTGAGAATCAAGAAATGACTGAAAATTAGACATTCTCTCTCTCCTCCAGCCTCTTCTCGTTGAATGGGTCTGGTTCTTCTAGTGTGGGGTTTAATTCAGTTTTTTAGGGTTTAAACGGTTGAGGCAAGCTAGAGCTCATCAGCCTTAGAGCGCCAGTCCAGCCCATGTCATTTCCTCAATATATATCGGGTTTTATTCAGGTTGGGTTCATCTTTCAGGCGTTCTAGTGGGTAAGTTTTTCCTTCTAAATTCATGTTATATATTTGAGTTTCTTAGAAATAATTTTTAAAAAATAACTGTTATATTTGTTATAGTTAAAATTAGTTAAAATATTTCAATTATTTTAAAATACTTGTCATTTTAAGGTTATGACACATTACTAAGAAAACATTAAATTCATGATAAAATTTGTGTTAAAAATTAAATTATCTCAAGATTTCATTAGAATGCAAAAAATCAATGAGAAAAGGAGATAAATAAAGCAATACATAAGGACAAAAATGGTAAATTAGTCATTTATATGTTATTGAAATTGTAAAATGACCAAGATCTGTGAAATGAAAAAGTTAAGTGACATGTACTTTGAAATGGATGGAGTAGTTGTTATGAGCTGAAATGGTTAACTATTATAGGCAAAATGAATTGAAATGATTAGTCGTTATAGTTTAAATGAACTGAAAGTTATTATAAATACTATATAAAGGTTATTTCGAATATGCCGCTTTAATTCCCAACCTAGAAGTGAGCATGATCGATGAGTATCTCGAAACGAGACCGGAACCGGTCAAACAAGTAAGGTTCCGGAACCGGAACCGATCAAACGGTAAAGGTAAAATTCTTAAAATGAAATCATGAAACCGGAACCTGGAACCGTTTAAAGGGTATTTTATTTTATATTTCATATATGTTGCCGACGGTGATGGATAAGTTATTAATGTTAAAGATGCCATGCAAGTTTAAAGGTTGCATTATTTTTATTTAAATTTAGTTAATGAACTTGAGAGATTTGGTTGTATTAGTTTTTGAAGAGACTTTATAAGATTTTGATCGTATTCCCCTTTAAGAATGTTGTTTCTACTAACAACTTTAATTTTGTAAAAAATTGCTAAAACTCGTGGTATTTAATTGTTTGCTTGTTAAACTTTAGCTAATTAAATGATTAACGTGAGTTGATGTTTGTAAATTTTTAAGGTCTTAAAGTTTTTTTCATAAGAATAATGGTGTGAACAGTGGTACCCTAGAATCGGAACCGAATCCGAGGTTCGGGGTCAAATTCATAAAATTTAGGAACTCGGTCAAATAGAGTAAGAGTCGGGTTCCTAAAATCCAGGAACCTGGCCAAATAGGGTAAGGGTCAAGTTCCCGATTTTCGAACAGGTACTCGAAACCGCTCCCCCATCCCAACCTATATCTAACTTTGTATAGATTATAGATCGGAAATTAGATGTAGCAATGTTTTTACTAAGTAATACAATTATTGGTGTTATCAATCTCTACTTCATCAAAATAAGTAGCAAGTAATTCAATAATGCATTTTGTCATAATCTAATACTCCATCCGTTTCAAAATATATGTCACTTTAATTGACTTTTTCGTTTTACAATACATGTTATTTTATAATTCCAATAATATATCAATTACTAGTTTACCAATTTTGTCCTTATTAATTGTTTTGTTTCTCTTTTTTTCTTTTTTTTTATTAATTTTCTTCATTTCCAATGAAATATAGAGGGAACTTGGTTTTTCAATACAAAATTTATAATTAATTTTGTATTTCATTAGTATTCTCTCGTAACCTTAAAACGACATGTATTTTAAAAGAAAGGAGTAATTATTATCATTCAAAATTTGGAGAAAAAGAGGTTGATTTTGTTCGTTATCCAAAAAATTAAATGGTGTATTCAGCTTATTCGATAAAATTGTTCCATGTGATTATATTTCCAACATATAGCCCATTGTACTCAATACTTGCTCTAGGACGGAGAGCAGATTCAGACATATCAATCCAATTAAGTCACTACAAGCACCATTAATGATATATACCCGGGACTATTAACCCCGAGTGTTCATAGAGAGTTTGTTGGGGTTGGGGCGGGGCGATTAAATGGTAAAAGTTGAAAGAGAAAATTCCATAATCTTGAGTCTATATTCCGGGAACTATCATACAATTTATATCATAACAAGCATCTTTAATCCACTTCTGACAGTTGGAAATGGTGAAAATTGAGCATTGTAAAAGAACACATGGCGAAAATTCAGCACTTTGAAAGAAAATCTTTATCCCCCTCTGGGATAGGGGAGAACGCAAAATCGAGATATTCCTGTACGGAAGTGCTGTTGAGAAACGATGGGTCGTATGATTACTTGAGCGAAGCCAATCCCCGTGACACATTTTGAGAGATCCTGTCATGAATTGGCACCTGAAGATAGACAACCATAAGAACATCATTTTAGCAATCACGTGAATGTGTTACAGGGCACTCCTGCAAGTAATAACTAATTACCTCTGTATTCGGAATCTCAAAGTTGGAGCCAGTTATTGTCTCATAAAGGAATATATATCTGCAACCCCAAAATCAGCACAAATGCACTAATGTTACAACCATTAAGCACAATCGAAACTACAAACTCGAAGCTTCTAAATCCTAATGTCAATCTAAACTGGTAATTGGATTGAGTTGGGTTCTTGGGTATAAATCCAAAACCGAAGCCTCCTCAACGAGAGAGCAAGGAGTGGAGTAAACTATGGCTTAATAGTCTAGCAGCCTTCCTACATCAGCAGGTAGGATGTCAGGATCAAATGAAAGATGGGACTCAACTGGAGCAAGACTAAATGAACAAGAATGAAAGATCGGTAGCAATGGGCGTAAACAGAAGACCACCCCCCAACCCCCACCCCCAAAACAAAAAAACCCACCAACAGTCAGGATTCAGGGCAGCAGGAAAAGCTGCTTATTTCACAATTTTGGAGAGATAATACCATTGAGAAACAAGTATTCGGTAATAATAACTACAAGTTCTCAGAGTAGTGAGGCTATAAGAGAAGTAAACATACCGCCTTGCAAGCTCACAGACTAGTTCTTCAGGAGCCTCTGGAAGAACCTAAACACACATTTGTACCAGCAAGGATGATCTGAGTTTCAGGACAAAGAAAAAAGTTGCAGGAAAAAATGTTGTAATTAATTTGACCACTCTGCTTACCTTATCGTCATATGGATTACAATTATCTTTGAACCACAATCTCAAGAATTCCTGACAAAACATCATTTATAACTTTCAATATTCATAAGCATTACAAATCTCCTATACTCCTGAGTTCTAAGAAGCAGGAAAAAAAAAGGAGGGGATTGAAAATAGTCGGGAGAACACTTTCTTTGCCCAAAGAAAGAAGCAAGCCAGTGCAGTTAATTTAATACCTTATCAACGTTTTCAGGTTCAAGGCCATTCTGTAAACGTTCTTCATAAGAACGGGCAATCCAGTATCTGCTTGAATCAGGTGTATGCACCTTCAAATTGGCAAGACGAAGTGTAGAAAAGTTTATCAATGTGTTTCTGTGACTACCAAAGCATTAAGGGGAAGAAACAGAGATGCTTCAGCACCCCCCAAAAAAAAAAAAAAAAGAATAAAAGCACTTACCTCATCCACCAAAAGAATTGTACCATCACTCGCCTTGCCAAATTCATATTTTGTGTCCACCAAAATCAAACCATGTTCCAATGCTACACGCTGTATTTATAAAGAAATCAATTTAGACAACAAGGTCACATAGGTAACCAGCAGTCCAGACAAAGCCACCTTTCCCACCAAATGTCTCGTGAAACTTGATTTGCTGCAGTTAAACTGACTACCAGCTAGAAAGCTAGGAATAAGTGGTTGTTAACAAAAGCAAGAAAGCAGAATGACCTGTCCATACTCAAATAAACTCAAGGCTTTCTGACTAACTTCTTCAAAATCTGTTTTAGTCATCAGACCACGATCAATTATCTGCAGCATTGTCAAAACGTCAAAAGGAATACAGAATCCCAGTCACAAATACCCCACACATAATTCACGCACCAACAACAAATTCAGGAAAGTAAAAACTCTGATATGCTGGGGAGGGCCGGGAGGCCTATGAAGAACATTCTATTCTCTTTTCACCCTTTCAAAAATACCAAAAGTCGCCTTCAAATGCATACATATCAAAATATCTCTCTCTCCGTCAAAACTCTGGATATTACATGACATGGAAAGATACCGCATCGAGGCAGCTTACTTAGTTTAACCTATGAAACCAATGCACTACCTCATCCGGTGTGACAGGAACATCGTGATCTGCTGCTTTAGTAGTTGGTGTTAATATGTTTTTCTCTAGCCTTTGATTTTTTACCAAACCTGTCACATTTCAGTGTCCAATGAGATTCTGGAAACTTAAACAAATTAACTGGTCTCTGTAAACAGAGGTCGGAAAGGTTACCATCTGGAAGAGCATTGCCACAATAATTCCGGACACCTTTCTTGTAGACCGTCCAAAGTGACGTATCAGTGCTTCCAGTGACAAATCCTCTAACTATACACACACAGCATATAAGTTGGACACAATCATAAGGACATCATCAAAAAGACTATCACATGGACAACAAAAAACAAGCAACAGGAAGGATCCCCGAACCACTGATATGCTGCCAACCTACCCACAAACTCAACAGGGAATATTGTACATTTCTTGGCAATTGTGACGTTCTTATCAGGAGCGGAAAGAACTGCATTTTCAGTAATATGACGAGTTTGATCAAACCACCACAAACTCGTCTCATTCAGAACCTGAAAATTAAAAAGCAAAGCTCATATGTCTATCTATTAAACACCTAATTACAAACCAGTCCTCTAAATACTGAAATTAGAGATACCTGACCCTTGAATGGAATGGAAGCTAGGACTCTATCAAAGGCACTTTGTCGATCTGTAGTGACTAACACAACACAATCTCCACCATCATATATGTCCCGAACCTATAAATAATTGAATCTCATCAGTAATTTCTGAGCCATAGTAAACTACAAAATTAATTACTCTCATTTTGCACTATTAAGACCATCAATTGACCAATTTCAATACAATAATGCGACAACATGAAAGCCTGAGTTTCCTCTACAAGCATGCAACAAACCCAACATTGAAAAACCGACAGGAACAATTCTTCACCCAAACGTTAGAGAACGATATATGCTAATCAATGAAATGTTCATAAGTTTCATCACCCCTCCCCCAAAAAAAAAGAAAAAGGGAAAAACAAAGATGAGAACTTTAAGTATTCCAGTAAACTTAAGCTAGAGTTTGGCTCTTGGCAATGAGGCTAATTACTTCTACTTAAATTGAGCAACAGGGAACAAGAATATATTAATTTAATTACAAAAGCCACAGTAAAAGCATCTCAAACCTTGCCTCTGGTTTTGGACTTGAGACCCGGAACAGTGAGGTGAAGGTTGGTTTCTGAAAGACAATTAGAAAGAGACCCATTAATTGCCCGCAAAATCTCTTCATTTTGAGGGCCTTGTTGACTCAAAACATCGATGGAAGAAGGTTTGTGGGGTTGTGGGGTAGACATGGTTGGTGAAGAAGCATAGATTGCTGGGTTATTTCTCTTCAATAATTTCAATCCGGGTCTGCAGTTCCACTGATGGATGGTTCGTTTAGAGGTGATAATGGCGGGTAAGACCCTATCTTTGAAAAGGGTTTTAGAAGGGTCCAACCCGTAAATACAATCCGACATTCTCTCTCTCCCCCTCCCTCCCTCTCCTCTCAAATTACAGTGATAGAGCGGCTGTTGATGGAGTCAAGACAGACTAGAACTGGGGTTGTCAAGAGACAAAAGGAGGGCTGGAGCTCTAGGAACGGAAGAAAGACCGAAAGATACCTCCTGCGCGAGTTTAACGCAGAGGCAGACCGGAGGAGAATCCGGTTCAAGCGGACCATCTTACAAAACGGTCGGGATTTGCCGAGGACAACCCATCTTGAATATCGAATCGGAAAGACCCGGTAAAACGGGTCAACCATCTAATTTGGGCCAGCTTGATGAATGCGATTTTCTATCTCAATTTGCCTTGCAACTTTTTCTTGTCCAATTTTTACTTTATATAAATTATTTTCTTCTGTATTTAATGCACATAAATGTTTTTCATTGATGTTATGCATAAAAATATCCATGACATGTATAAATAATAATAAATTTTGTTGACAAGGTTTACTTGAGAAAAGTTTAAATGGATTTTTTTACCATTTCTTTATTTTAAAATTATTATATTTTTTTATATTGAATAGAGTTGTAAGGTACAAAGGCACATAGTAATTAAAAAATAAATACATAAATAAAGTCACACTAAATAGTTAAAAATTCTACTCAAGAAAAATATTTGTACCACACGCATTATCAACGACAATTGATCCTAATTACTTATGTAGGTGAAATTTTAACGATTAATTTGTTGGTAAAATAAACAGATTAATAATTGATTTAAAAAATTGAAGAATAACTAACCTTAGATATTTGTCAAGGCAAAGCTCACTTCAGGCATAATTTATTATACTTTTAAAATGACAAGAATTTACAAAATTAGAAAGATTTACTGAATATATGACGAAGAAAGCAAAAAAATTTGTTGAATTGTTGAATATAATTAATTCTATTATATCATCTTAAGAAAGTTACAAACAATAATTATTTTTTAAAGCAAATGTTGGTATTGATTGATAATAGTTTCTCATTTGTTGATGGTTGGAGGTAGGGGTGTAACCGAGTCGAGCCGGCTCGCGAGGGCGACTCGTATAAAAGCTACCAAGCCGAGCTTGTGACGAGTCCGAGCCGAGCCGAGCCTCGGATAGTTATCCGAGCCGAGCTCGAGCTTGCAATGTTGGAGCTCGTAAGCTCGCCGAGCCTACACGAGCCCAATTACAAACGAACCGAACGAACAAACGAACGAGTAAACGAGCTAAGCAAACGAGCCGAACGAGTCTACTAAACGAGCCTAAACAAGCTTGGCTCGTCGAGCTTACACAAGCTAATTACATATGAACCTAAACAAATAGTTGTAATGTTTCTATTTTGTTAATGTTGATAAATGACTATCTATGTACATAAAAAAAATGTTATGTACGTAAGAAATTTTTTTTATTTCATATTTGCTTTTGAATCAAAATTTAAATATTTTATTACCTTAATATAAATTATGTGAATAATAAATTATTAGCGATCATTAGAAACAATTGATCATCGATATGACTAATATTGGTGAATAAATGATACATGTTTTGAATATTAAATGTTTTATTTATGTTTTATACTATTTTTTAAAGTGGTATATTGTGATTGTCGAGAAAAAGAGTCTCAATTAAATTTAAGTTTATGTTTTTATAGTAAGTATATATAAAAGGTGACTTTGAACCTAAAAATAGGAGTTTAATAGAAACTTTTGACGAGCCACTGACGAGCCGAGCTCGAGCTTGATTGTGCTGAGCTTGGCGAGCCACGAACCGAGCTCGAGTTACAAATGATACTCACAAGCCGAGCTTCGAGCCTGGCAGGTTCGGGCTCGACTCGGCTCGAATACACCCATAGTTGGAGGTGGTAAAGTTTTGATTATCTTTTAATTAAAAAAATAGTAATAAATTGGTGCACAAAAACCGAGGTTTTAACTAATCGAGAATTTGTATCCAATTCGCGGTCGGTTTAACCGTATTCTATACTATAGCGGAGCCCCACCCGCCTCTCTTTCTCTGTCCTTTTTCCTCATTTCACTAAATTTCCTCCATCGGAAGCGACATAATTACGACGAGAACCCCCACAAAATCCCCAAAGCCCCCGACAATTCCTTCAAACCTAATTATCTTCTCTCCTCTGATCCTCCCCGATTATCGTACTCCTCAATCTATCTCTCTCCAAATTCTTCATCTTTCTGGATTTTCTGCGATCAATTTTTCCCAAGTATCGGAGGGGAACCCTAGATTTGGATCTGCGTCATTCTTCCAGGTTAGTTCGATGCCCTAAACGTCGATTCACGGTAGTATAGCTTCGGAAGAATAGATTTTAACAGTCTTTGGTTTCATTTGATTGCAGCCCCGATTTTGGAATCTAATCGATACACGGTGTTCAGAATTTGATTTATGGCAAATGTTGTTGATGATATCATGTCAAAATGAATAAGAAGAAAAGAAAAGGGAGCGGTGCTGACGATGATTGTGAAAATGTTGTTGAAGCTCCGGTACAACTGAAAAATGAAGATAGAGGGTCGATTATTAGGTCGCATTTTTCTTTAGAGGAGTACTGCACTAGACTGAAGAAGAAATGCAAAGAGGATGTGGGCGGTGATAATCTGAATGGATCATCGTGTAGCACCAGCAGAATTGTTGGGGTCACAACTGTACCCCCTTGTGGAGGTTTGTCTACGATCGAGCCGAGTAGGGGTTTGAAGAGGAAGATTGGGTGTATTGATTCTGCCACTCAAGTTGGTAGTCGAAAGAATAAGCTTGAGGATGATTATGTCAAGATCAAGACAATTGGGCAGGGGAAATTTGGATCTGTTTGGTTGTGTAGATGTAAGGCTAGTGGGAGAGAGTTAGCTTGTAAGACTTTGCGCAAGGGGGAGGAGACGGTTCACAGGGAAGTCGAGATAATGCAGCATCTATCGGGGCACCCTGGGATTGTGATGTTGAATGCTGTGTATGAAGATTCTGAGTATTTCCATCTTGTCATGGAGCTGTGTTCTGGTGGAAGGCTGGTTGATCAGTTGACAAAGGAAGGTCGGTTCTCAGAGCAGCGAGCTGCGCGTATAATGAAGGAACTGATGCTTGTTATCAAGTATTGCCATGAAATGGGGGTTGTGCATAGAGATATAAAGCCAGAGAATATTCTGCTTACCAGCTCGGGAAAGATGAAGCTTGCAGATTTCGGCTTAGCCATGAGGGTTGCTAGTGGTGAATTTCCTGAACTTGCATTTCTTTGTAGAATGATATCATCTTTACATAGTTGTTACTTGGGCTTTCGCAAAATTGTGGTGATCTGTATGCTTTTAGATGTGATACATTATCGATGCTTGATGTATTATATTATCTCTTGCTACCAAAAGTATGCATTCTGCATTATGGGCCTTCAGTATTTATGATCTTGCATATTGAACTATTTGCATATTCCATACTTGTTTGGATATTAGTTTCACATGACATGCTAATGATAAGGAAACTTGAATATAAACATCCTCAAGCTTTTACTGTGATTCAGGGCTTGTGTTTAATATTGTCTTTTTTTGCGAAGTTCAGTTTTACGCCATTCCTTGCATGGTTGTATAATGCGATAGCTGATAGTCGACGTATGGAATATCTCAGTACTAGTAGTAGATGCTATGTTGATAACCCGGAGATCAACTTCTGCGTGGGGTGGTTATTGCTTAAACGCTTGCTGTAGTCCGCTGCTGTAATTGATGTAATGTTTCTCAATACATATGAGTCTATCCATGTTGCATAACCCCAGCATTTGTTTGTGATTTATTTGTTGCTTCTATATGTGAGTAGCTTGTATAGTTTCAACACCCCCCAAAAAAAAAAACCCATAAGGAAAGGGAAACATGATTGGATATGTAATTTTCCGTTTAACAATTCTGCAAATTTGATAATGCCACGCATTGTTCTGGCTCTGTAATGCAGTATTCTCACACCCTGGGCCTCTGATGACTTGTATTTAAGCTATTTTTTGGCTTCTCTTTGGTCCTCATAAGGAATGCTATTTGCAGGGCAGAGCTTGAATGGATTGGCTGGAAGCCCAGCCTATGTTGCACCTGAAGTATTATCAGGCTCTTACCGAGAAAAAGCGGACATCTGGAGTGCTGGTATCCTCCTTCATGCCTTGTTGACTGGTTCTCTTCCATTTCAAGGGAAATCATTAGAAACAGTTTTTGAGGCAATCAAGAGCACCAACCTTGACTTCCAATCTGGCATATGGGAGTCCGTGTCCAGACCTGCACGAGATCTTGTCGGGAAAATGCTGACAAGGGATGTTTCAGCAAGGATTTCAGCAGATGAAGTCCTTGGTAAGCTTGTCTTTACTATGAATTTCTAAAATGTTTTTTCGGAAAATTGCTTCTGTGTTCCCTTTTACCCTTGGTTTTTCATGTCGATGTTGGCTGACTTGCCTCATCTTGTGTCCTTTATCTTGGAAACTTGTCAGTTTGGTGAAAGCATTCTTGCACCCCAGCATTTTCTTTCCAGCTGCTCCCCCCTCCTTTCTCTCTCAAATCAAGAGTAGAGAGAGTTGGAGAGTGAAAAGGTTTATATTTTTGTATTTTCTTCTGTGATCTTATTCGTAGTCTCTGACTTCTGTTATTAGCAGGAAAGGTTGGAAACATTGTCTCTGACTTCTGCCATTAGCAGGAAAGGTTGGAAATATGCATACTATTTTTGCCATCCAGTTCTAACAATTTCACATATTTGTCACAGGACATCCTTTTATCTTGTTCTACACAGAACGGATATTGAAGTCTCTTACCATCAAGCCAAAGCCGAAAGATGGTCCAATGTATCTATCCCACCAAGTAGTCAGCACTTCATTGCCTGAATCAGATAGACGCCAACGTAGTTCGGGCTCTCTGAGTGAAGGTTCAAGTTCTGTTGTAACAAGTAAACGTCGGGTGACTGATGATTCTGAAAAGCAAGATGACTGTGGTCTAATTGATGCACTAACTGTAGCAATCTCACAAGTTACGATTTCAGAGCCGAAGAGAAGTAGGCTGTGTGTCACAATCCAACAGCAATACTCAGCTAATAGCCTTTGTGAAGCCTTCTGATTTAGGCTGACGCCTGACGTTACTTACCTCTAATGCCATTGTAAATATTGCTACTTATTAGCTTACTGACTTTTAATCCATTTGATCAACCTAATTGGAGAGCTTTTGTCTCCTGTGCTAGTGAGCTTACTGTGTGTTTGTTGTAATTGTAATTCAGATAGTTTACAACTTCGTGTACATACAAGTCTATGAAGTTTCTGATATATTTGATTAGTTTTTTTACTCAATTTTGTGGTTCTTTTTTTTCATCCTCTTCAACTCTCCAATGCTACTGCTTTTATGATGGTGCTTATGAAGAGGTCACATCTATGCTCATTTATATACATGGTTGAGACACTTTCATATACCTAATGGTTTCATTCCCTTTTAGTTTTCTCGAAAAGTTTTCAGCATTACTGAATATGTTCGAAATTTAGAGACTGGTCCTTAGAATCAATATTATCAGTTTTCCTTGCGCATACAAAATGAGACAGATATTTATCTGCCCAAATGATTCCTTGGCTCACAGAATTGATGCCATGTACTTTTGGTGGAAAAATGCACGAGTAAAAAGACACAAAAGATTACGCATTACTGAAGAGCTTTTCAACAAAAATATTCAGCGTGAGATACAGAGTACAAAATGGTCCTCGGAAACAACATAGAGTATATTCTATTAATTTGCTATTATGCTTCTCTACATGCGTCCAACATTAGACCTCCTCAAATCACATTCTTTGTCAATTTCATCTTGTCTAAAGATTTCTGAACAACGTTCGAGTATGCAAATCAGAGCCCTCAAGTCCATCACTCTGCTAAATTTCAAAGCAGGATATTCCGATCAGATGAGATGAACAAGCCCGTCATCACATGGTGCAGAACAGACTGACTATCCACAGTTCCTCAACGTCGGGAAAATTTGGACCAAAAGTAGACCAAGAAGAGGCAAAACATTGCAAAGAGGACCACATGAAGTATATGGCTCGAGCCACTCTGGACCATGCTCCTGTTTAACCTCCTCATGTTGTTCTTCACACTGGCTTGAACTTGAATCAGAGTCATTTGCTGCATCGCACCATAAAAAAACAAACTATCAGAAAAAACCACATATATAATAGGAAGTATCTTGCGAAGTTCACGAGCTTAAACACAGGCATAGCAATTTATGGCACTAAAAAGTGCCAGTATTTGGGTGATAAGAAGTCGCGGAAGACAGGTGTGTTCATCCACATGGGTTCAAAGGCAAAAGGAATTGTAAGTTCTTTATTGACAGGTACAAATGTGCTAGAGTTCTACAGCAGCAGTTTTAACAAGTCAAGTCTAAGGAGCAGTCACTTAAACTCTTGAAAGTCTCTTTGCTTTCTTTTTCCTTTGAAAGTCTCTTTCCTTTCTTTTTCCTTTTTAGTTCACTGAGTTAAATACAAGAGGTAGAAAAGCAGATGCAAGGGCTTTCTACAACTGATATATTGGTATCAGTAACAAACCACAAAAAGCATCAGTTATTCTTCTGTAGTTCCGTGTCATTTGCTTCAAAACTCACGCATCAAACTTCAGGTTTGCCATGTGTTAGTTCTAAGACTCAAAAGGGTCCGCTCAATAAAGCTTCACTTCCATGTGATTCAAGTCTACCAAAAATACAGTCAACATTTTATTAGAGGAGTTACTCTTTGACAAAGTCCATTTAAAACCCTCGTTGTCAAAGGTCAGACTAATAGATTCATAGTGTGACATGAGCAGTTGACAATTGAATAAGAAAAAGCAACTATTACGCTATTAATTTTGCAGTATCCAAATGGTTCCCTCCCCACCCCCCAACCCCCACCAAAAAAAAAAATTGTAAGATGGAAGAAAACAGTAATATGATGTTTTACCAGTTGATTTACAAACTCATTCTGATATATGGCTTCTGACTGTATTTCTTGAGCAACCTGCAGCGTCACAGCATGTCAACAGTCATAATAATGAAACAAATGATAATGACAGAAACAGTAAAGCCAGAGACGATAAAGGTTTCCTGTATTGATATTCACACTCCACCCTCAGTGACTGTACAGCTAAATGAAGTCGATCCCCCTAAAGAAAGAATCACAAGTAACCTCAAAGAAACAACAGACTTCAAATGGAAATGCATATGTGTATTATCCATCCAACAAGGCCCTCTTATACGTATAGAGATACTAAGCAAACAGCTCTTCCCTTTACATAACTAGCACCAGCTTAACATTCATATCCTATCACAAAGGGAAATTATGAAATTATGGTCAGGAAATGCACCAATTGCCCTCGCAAAGGAGGTGAAGACATAAGCTACGGAAGTGGCAAAAGCATGAAAGATTTGAGGGGATGGGGTTCACTCCATGTTGATTTTCACACTACTGGGAGGCCAAAAGGCAAAATTGGAGCATAAGTTAACAATAGGTCATGACAGAATAAGAGTGCAATTTGAATATAGTTCAAGATCATGAGATATCCTTTCGGTATACTACCACTACTGATATCTCTGCAAATGATTGCATTCTTTGCTAAACAAGGACCACAAAACCTAGCACAAAGACTTATCAAGGAACACAAGACTCACTCATAGAAACCCTCTACTCACCATGCAATAATTAAAGAAGTAACCAAACTACAATACAGTTCATGTCACCAAATGAGATTAATCCAGTATATGATGAGATAAGACGCTTCACTTACTGTAAAGGGTTGTTTATAAGCTAAGACTTGGCACATAGCCAATGCTTCGCACAAGTTGGTAGAATCATCAACTTCGAGAATGTAAATACGATGATAGTCTATGACAACTTTCTTTCATTTAATCTATAACAGCATTAAGCAACCCCCAACCACCAAAAGAAAGGAGAGAGCAGAGGAAAAAAAAAAAACCTCCACCATAACTTAGACAACATCCACATTACATAGAAAGTCAATGCCATCAACTAATATGAATGAACCACCTATTCCTACAAATACTCCAAATAAGCTTCGCCTGTATTTGCAGACAATTTATGCAAGAAAACCTTAATGTTCAAATCACATTCATAAAGATCTCAACTTTACAACAAAAGGTAACAAATGCAGTTTCGGACACGAATATTTGATCTGTATGAAAAAACTTACATTCTTGAGTTTGTGAACTTGGGACCTGAGACCCATGATTTCATTATCAAGGTCCGCGTGCATCGGATCGATCCTCAATTGTATCTCGTCTGAGGTTCCCACCTGCCGAGTGCTCAGCCCATCCCTTTAAAAAAAAAAAAAAAAACAACAACAACAACAAGAACAAAGACACAATTGGACAATCAAAACCCAGCATGATCTTAATGAATTGAATTAAATTAGCGTCTTCAACCTCAAATAGGGGAAAGATAATCAATAGGTACCTTGATCTGAAAGGGGCAGCACCGCCTCTGCTTGCCATACCGTGCAATCAGGCAAGATTGAAGAGAGAGAAACCCTAATAGCAAAGAAACAGCTCTCAATTTCGCGAAGATTCGTCGTGCGTGGGGCGACTAAGGCATCAAAATCCTGTCTTTCCAATAACAACTACGACACGCTAAATTCTAAAGATTCTACGACGGAATTAACAACGAGCGAAGATCTGACGAAGAAAAATTAGGGTTTGTTGATGTTGCAATCAACTAACATGGGAAAATCAACGAACAAAGTATCAGGAGATGAAGATTGCCACGAGTAATTCAAACGGAGGGCACATAGTGAATGCCTTTAAATATTTTGGGGGCGTATATCCACGTGGCAGCTGATTATTGGCCATTGTACGTGTTTCTGCTTCAGGACATACCCTTCGCTTTTTCTTTGGGGATTGGTTTTTATTTTTATTTTTTATATCATGGTAATTCCTAATGTATTTATCCAGCTACAATAATGTAGGGAAGGGTAGAAATTTGAGGTTTTAAGAGATTCAAAAGATTTTTTTTTCCACAAAAGTGGCGATATATTAACGTTGAATTAAGAAATTCAAACATACTATAGCATCTTTTGAGGCCTCATTCTCCCACACCCTCTTATCAAAATTAAGAGGTTGTACGGTTATGAGATTACTTAAATTTTAATGTTATGATCTACAATAGTGTTCGTTTGAGTGTTTTGTAATTCTCATGCAATCTTGTGTGTTTCTAAATGCTTCTAACTGCTTAATATTCTATCTAATAATCTTTTATAAAATTACTTTTGATGTCTATTTGTATAATATTTGTTTATTTATGGATGATGATATGTGTTTTGCACGAAAACACTATTGAAATGTTTTGCCTTCACCTATTTTAATGTACTTTATGATTTGAAGCCACTATTTTTTTAATAATTATGATTAGTTATGAATGTAAAAGTTTAATAATAATTGACTACACCAACAAGTATCAAATGACTGACTAATCGGATCAACCTTATCTACAAGTTGTATCATACACATAATTTTACAAATATAAAAAATGATGGATAAAATGACGATTTGACATAATTTGTAAGTTATAACACAATTGTACTATTCAATTATATCATTTTTTTCGATTTAGTACATGATATAATAATTTTAAAATTAAAAGAAGACACTTAAAGTATATTTTATATAAGACAGATATCTTTTCAGTTTATTTATTCATTTATTTTTAACAAAATCCCTTTGAATCAATTGGACAAAGACATGTTAAACAATTCAGTAAGCCATTGTTGAGAAAAATGTAAGTAGCCAAGTGACAGTCAAATACCGACCACCGCGTGCTGGCACGCCTACATACAGATGCTATACCATCAGCCGCCAAACGCACCTACCCCTCCATATGCGCATCATCCACCCTTGATTTCCTCTTCGCTTTCCTTTTCTGACCCTCATCAACGGCCCAGATATGAGAACACCCTATAAATGAGGAAATCAAAATCTGTCCAAATTCACCGGAAAATTGAGTCACTGAGATATAAGTCATACGACAACAAAAACGATCAGGAGAAGGTGTGATAGTGATAATAAGGCCTTGTTTGGATAATCATGGGAAGCGATTACGGTCTTAAGGGTGATCAAGAGCAAGAAATTCGGAAGGTGAGATTTTTATGCCTTCATGGGTTCAGAACGAGCGGGGAGATTCTGAAGAAGCAGGTTAATAAATGGCCGGAATCTGTCCGGGAAAAGCTTGATCTGATCTTCGTCGACGCCCCTTTTCCGGCCACCGGAAAGTCCGATGTTGAAGGGATTTTTGACCCTCCTTATTACGAGTGGTTTCAGTACAATAAAGTTGGTCTCTTTCTCTCCCCTCTCGTCTCTATCTACCGAATTTTGGTTGTGGGTATTAACGAATTTGTGCCCAACTTTCAGGAATTTACTGAATATACAAATTTGAATGAAAGCTTGGAGTACATTGAGGATTTTATGAATAAGCATGGACCCTTTGATGGTCTTCTGGGCTTCTCTCAGGTCTTCAGTTTCTCTATCTTTAGTCTACCTTATAACTTTACTCCCTGCTCATTTAAATACATTTAGATTCTCTTAATTGGTTTTCATTTTTCTAATTTCAGGGGCAATTTTATCAGCTGCATTACCTGGACTGCAAGAACAGGTTTGTTCTATTTTTTTCACTTCTAAACACAATTTACATATTTTCTTACGAACCATTCGTTTTAGATAAAAACCCACATATTAGCATGTTACGAGTTGTTATAAACTGTTATGAACGGTTACGATTAATTGTTAGTTGTGAGAAACTATTATGAATAGTTATGATTAGCTATACCTAGTTGTGGCCAACTATTATTAGTTGTTATAAGTTATTAACTATTATAAACATTGTTATAAATGCTAAAACTCATAGGCCGTTGTTGATCAAAACATACATTGGATCATGGGTCAAAGTTGTATACTTTGCAATGCTTATTGAATGTTGATTCGTGAGGCTAATCTAATACCGATGTTGTGCTGTGTTTCAGGGTGTGGCTTTGACAAGAGTTCCCAAAGTGAAGTTCTTGATAATAATCGGAGGAGCAAAATTTCAGAATGAGTCATTGGCCAAGAAAGCCTATGGCTCCCCCATCGAATGCCCCTCACTCCACTTCTTAGGTAAGTTCAATATGTTAATGACAGTATTCCTATATTATGTGATTCTAGGATTTTCAGGTCTTTGAATTTATGCTCATCTGTGGATAGTATAACTGATTTAACTGAATAGGGATCTGTAAGTTAGTGTTACTAAGGCTTAACTGTACTCGTGTACACCTAATATGGGTTTATGTCACAATTTGGGGATTTTTCTGAAAGTTATGTGTTTTTAGTTTAAAATAAGGACTCAAGTGTCCACACTCTATGTCGAAGTTACCCAGCAAGAATGGTTGAGGAGGATTGAAGAGTTTGAGTACCATAGGCTAGATTTAGTTGGGCTGAGAAGTAAACAAATGCGTAACCTCCTTGCTGCTTCCTACTAGTCTATTTCACTACGTTGATTGAGTTGGGCCGAGGGAGTGCCATGTTCCCCTGTATTGGCCTTGATTTGATATGATAATGTGTCATTTTAGTTTTTTTTATGTAGTGATCCATATGCACGTGATGTTTTTCCAGGGAAAGAAGATTTCTTAAGACCATATGGAGAAGAGCTCCTAAAATCTGTAGTTGACCCTGTTGTAATTCACCACCCCAAGGGTCACACAGTTCCTAGAATAGGTTTGGAACATCATTCACAATCTCCTGCGTGTTGCATATCTCCACTCTACTCTTGTGTTCAACTCATATTAGTTCGTGCCTTGGCTTTTCTATTTCAGATGAGCAGGCATTGCCGATCATGCTGAGCTTTCTCGACAAGATTCAAAATTTGATCTCAGAAGGGCAAGACATAAAGAACATTGAACACTGAACACTGAACATTCTCTATGCATAATCTTATCGGAAAGGAGCTGAAAATTCTGTTCATTACACCTTGATTTACTGACAGATGGAAATAAATTCTCAGTCTCAATCACCTATTATCGGTTCTGCTAGCTAATTGCACCTTCAAAAGGTGCTCTTCATTCCAAAATAAAACTGAAGATTATACATAGTGCCTATGTCATTTGTCAAATCTCATTTTTGCAACAGCATATTTATCATTGTGCAGCAGAAAACAAGAATACATACACTGTAACGTTGTATTGTTGATGGTTAATCAACCGATTAAGGATGGATGCGATAAGTTGAATGGTGGTAGTTTTGGTTTAGCTCAAATTTTTTTAAATTTCAGGCATGTTTGAAAGATTACAGGCTCATTTTGCTGCAATTATTAGTCTTCTGAACAACAATGCATCCTCCTTTTCCGCAAGCTTAGCAGCACTAATATGGGAGAATTCTCACGATTAATATCGATCACACTCATAGTTTGCATTAATTTTTCGTTATCTGCCGCTGTTCTATTGCAGTTTCTTCCATCTAACACAACCTTTTCTTCAAATCCAAGTCCATACCTGGAAAGTCCCGGTTCCGTTGTATAGGTGGGTGAGGGGTCTGATGTAGCACAGCAATGCCTCTGAATTAATCCATTTGGAAGTAAATCTTTTGGAGTTCATAGCTTGCTTGCATATGATACGGTTTATAAGATGAACTGATTAATCCCCTTGTTAAGACCACTAATTCCATAACTACTTTTCACTTTGTTCTGATTATTCATACATCTTTGAGATTTGAAATCATTCAACAATTAAAAAAACATGAAAATTTTCGTAGATCATCTTATATATATATAAGAGTAATTAAGCATAATCACCTACATCTCTCAACATCCTTGTAGTGAGGGGAATCTACAAAATCGTCACGTTAAAAGATAAATCCGAGGATAAAAATTGAACGCAACATATCAAAATTGTAACTTATCGTTTATACGATAATCGGTAAATATAAGTGAATAAAAATAGAAGTGCAGCATATATGAGAGCATATCCAACAGTGTATATATGAGATATTTTGATGAAAAATAGCAGACCAAGGCCAGCTAGCTAGGTCGAGCTCATCCACGAGGACTTATTATGTATGTATTTGGAGTAAAATGGGGCGGTGATTATTTATTTGTCGTCACTCCCGACAACGCTAACAAGACGCCACCCTTGCTTTTTTATCTTTGTTTCCATTTCTCTACGTGGCTCGCCCCAATTAATTAACCCATTTTGGTTCTTCATCATATTTATTTAATTTATTAAAATAAAATAATATATAATTACTAATTAATATTTATAGGACGTGTTAAAATACTTTTTGTAGTATGCTAAATAAAACCAAACTCCACTGATTCACATATTTTTATAAAAAAAATTACAAAAATTAATATAAATAATATTCAGACCTAAATATTTGATAAAAATTTTAACAACTAACGAATTTAGTGATTGATTAAAAAAATAATTTTATAATCCAGTAGGCAGGCCATGGACTAATATTGTGGTACCATAACTGTCCACGTCGTCCAGTGGTTCAATGATTTGGTGGTGGGGCTCGATAATTTTAGTTGGGTCTATCAGCAATCTATAAATTAAAGCCCAAAAAATAGCACACACGTGATTGCCAAATCGGGTCCATGTCCATTTACTTTCTCTCAATTGGGTCTCCAATAATCCATTCCCCATTTTAATATTTAATTATAAATAAATTCTTTTCATTAAAAATCTTTCCCCTTCCGGATAAAGGAAAAGGGAAAAAAATCTCAAAATTCAAATTATTGAACCGTAAAACTTTATTATCTTGTTTTAATATATGAGTATAAAAAGGTAAAAAAATTTCTCAAAACAATTAAATTTAAAATAACTTCAAAATATGTCAAATTAATAAGTTATGATTCATATATCTAAATTCATAGCAATCAAGAAATTTTTTGCAATAAGTGGAAAAATAATAAATATCATTTTAAAAACTCATAATAATCATTTCGAACAAAGAATAAACATCATTTTAATCGATGGAGACTTAATATTCTAATAAAATCTTATTATGTGCAATTTTAAGTATTAGTTAACTTGGCTAAAATTTATGTTATTGGTCATTACCTAGTTGCTTCAATTATTTGGAAAAGAAACAAGTAGTATATTTTAGGAGGAAAGGACCATCTAGATCTAGTACTAAATTATGGATCTAGAAATTGTAAGATAATAAATACATAAATTATTGGGCAATTAGTCAAGTTAGAGATATGAGGGAGGGTTCTACCAAATTGTGGGTCATAGCCCTGTCCATAAAAGAAAAAGATGTCTCTCCCTCCTCATCTTTCATCTTCTTGTTGTATGGTCTCTTTCGATTATGTGTTTCTTTTTCCTTTTCTTAAAATATTTTGTCTTCAATTTGTGCTGGAGTCGAATTACTGGCTTATAAGGGATAAGACCGTCCTCTTTTTTGTGTGGTCGGTTTATTATTTTTGAACCTGAAGTAAATTAATGTCGGCTTATAAAGAGTAGAATTCCCGTGTCACTACACATTTTAGAGGAAAAGGAGAGGGGCAGAATTAATTAGGGCAAGGCCTGGGCCTGAAGGTGCTGATTGATAGGGTGGTTGAGTTCACTTGACACAGTGGAGCTGAGATGGTTCGTTATGATTCCCATCATTTGATGGATACTAACTAACACCCATTTTTCATCCTTTCTTTTTCACTTGATTTCTATATTTGCCTGTCGTTTATGGCTACATAATATTATTCCTCTGTTTAAATGATGTGAAATTCAACCTCCAATCAATAGCATAATTAGTCTTTCTTTGCTAATCTAATCAAATTATAGTACATCAATCGACCCTACCCTGTAATCAAAGAAATCACTTACAAGTGGTCAATGCTTATTAGTTTTCTGCTTCAATAATTGCAAATTTGTAATATAAGATGTACCGTAATTTATGCCTATCAATGCGTGTTTATTTTCAATGTTAAAAATTAGCTATTATTTGTTACGAGTTAATTATGGTTAGTTGTAATTTTACCTTT
The DNA here is from genome assembly GCA_021018815.1 of Talinum fruticosum. Classification (NCBI taxonomy): domain Eukaryota; kingdom Viridiplantae; phylum Streptophyta; class Magnoliopsida; order Caryophyllales; family Talinaceae; genus Talinum; species Talinum fruticosum. The sequence continues at coordinate 449,799 of JAITYX010000042.1, forward strand.
TAAAGAATAGTTATTAGTTGTTACGAGCTATTATGAGCGGCTACGATTAGTTGTTAGTTGTTAGGAATGGTTACGATTAGTATTTACAAGCATTTACCAGTTGTTTCGATCAACGATCAGCGGTTACTGAGCTGTTACATGATGTTAGCCGCTACAAACGCTAAAACGAATAATTTTTTTTTCTTGGAACAAATGAAGTGCAGAGGTTGACGTAGGTAACAAATCTGCTAACCATTGAAAATTTCCTACTAACTATTGAAAATTTTACCAATTAACTCAACTGACACCAATCGTATATAAGACAAGTTAGACTATAGAAACATATATAGGACAAGTTAGACTATAGACTCAATTGACGCACTATTAATTGTATGCCATGACTAAATATTCAATTTTGGCGTGATAAAGAAAAAGGCAGTACCCCTGAAAAGACCGCCAAGTTTTACTTCTTTCTTGACAATTTTTAAAAAGGGGGAGAGCGGATAAGGTCATAGGGATGGCTGAAAAGGGGGAGATGAGAAAAGATAGCAATGAATGATTTGTCTACTCGTTTTCCCTTGAATAGGTTCCTGGGGCAGCAAGGAACTTGACGAGGAATTAACGCAGAGTCAGATATCACTTTGCGCTCCTTCCCTTTCACCAAAACCAAAAACAAGGCATAAGATAAATAATTCTGAGTGGAACTGCTGGTACGGTATTGCTACTTGATATTGGTGATTAACTGATAAAGTCTTTAAAAGTCGGCTTGGTTAACTTGATAAAGACTCTTTTTCATTTAGTTTTAACTTATAACCTTACAACTTCATAACTTTTCATAACTAACTTTACAACTATTTTAAAGTTTCTTACCGTTTTCCTTGCATACAGCCTTATAGTTCCTTACGGTTAAATGGAACAGCGCAAAAGTCTCTAAAAGTCAGTACCATAAACCGTGATTTTGGGAGATGGGGTGGGGGTGGGGGTGGGGAGGGGTGTTGCAATGTGTACTTGTGAACACTTTCCAAGCAACAATGAATGGGCTTGTGGGCATCAAATCTGATCATTAGAAAACCAAAGAAAAAGGCAGATATTGAGGACCTCCTGGTCCATCCCTCATGCACATTTCAGGCATTTATTAACCCATCTCAATAATAGCCAGCATTTAACAACAATAATCAATTCAAAGTCAGGTGCTAGTCTACAACATGACATCTGATAAACATACATTTTTTTTGCAAAAGATGTGAAAGTGGGAAAGGAAATAAAGTATAAAGAAAGAGACTGAATCGCAGTATCATCCTCTTCGGCAATGGACTTTTAAAAAGTCTCCAGCCATATCTTCCACTAGTTACATTTGAATCCAAATCAAAATGCTGGATTCAAATTATGAATCTCCTCATGGCCTACATTTGATCCATCTGCATCCCACTTGATTATCTTCTGTGTTCAAACAATCAATCTCGATTTTATGGTTTCATCTTGTCAAAAATGATACAGCTTCAATAACTTTCGCCATTTCAATGTTTTCAACCTCTATCTATCTCTAGCTGCCATGTCTATTATGATGGAAATGAATGCACAAGAAGTAATGGAACATGAAAAATGTCAATGAAAAAAAAAGAAAAAGGTAAGAATACAACTTCAAATGGTTTGATACCTCCAAAGGCATGATCTTTCCTCATTGACCATCCATCTACAAAGTAGCAGTAGTGTGAAGTGCCTCCTTCACAGCATTTGCCAACAAGCTTGGTCTTGAATAACATGGTTTACATCTCCTTGAGAGGAGGTCCAAGCATCCGTAAGCATGAAGAACACCAGGAGCATTCTCATTCCTAACATTAGCAAGAGCAGTTGCTCTCGGATTACCTTCAGCATAACCAGAAAAATCCCCATTTTGATTCCATTTCCACCCTACAAGATCCTCACATGTTCCGGAGTATCATCCCGAGGCCCCTCCAAGGATCTATACATGTACAAGGTATCAACAAACTCATCTTCGTCGTAAACTGCTTCCGTCCTACTTGTGAAGATTTCAACCACCAAACGAGGCATCTCTTTTGCAATCTCTCTACAGGCAGGGAGAGTAAGCCTACATGACGATATCCAGAGGAACCTCATGTTGTAAAAATGGTGCAAACCAGCCCGTAACACTGAATCACCAAATGGGCAATCCCTGACCTCAAGCTTCAGCAAATTAGGGCAACCCTCCAAAACATACTTCAATGCCATATCCGTATCCCCGGCAAAAGCAACAGACAACGTCCGAACCAGTTTTCCATATCTCCCAATATAGTCAAAGGCTTTATCAGTCAACAGACCAGAAACAGCAAGACGGGTGAGTTTCTTACAGTTCATGACAATGGCTCCAAATCCTTCATCCATGGGCTCATTGGTGAGATGATCGGGACGGTGGCGACCCATGATACAGAGCCTAAATACAACCAGTTCCGGGCAATTCTTTGACATAGCAATAACAGCAGCATTTGTCATCCTTTGACAGAAGTATAGAATGGATCGCAACTTCCGACACCCTTCAGAAATAGCAAGCAAACCTACTTCAGACACAAATCCCTCACTATCTTCTCGAGCATCAATTGGGAAAACACGAAGCTCCTGGAGATCCTTGCAGGTTGCAGCAACAGCTTGGAGCCCCTCATCCCCCACAGTGTCAAGCACCTTCATAACCCAAATCAAATCAATAACTCAAAAACCAATCTTTAGATAAAATTATCTTCTAAATAAACAGAACAACAAGCAAGACATACCCAAAAAGTCTGAAGATTGTGGCAATGAAAAATCACTGATTTCAGCTGTCCTGCAGTGATATTGCAATAGCTCAAATTCAATGAAGTGATGTTAGCACAGACAGGAATAATTGCGGGCAAATACTCCGGTGCAATGTCCCTAAAACCTGATAGACAGACAAGGGATTTACAAGCAGCAAACGCAGCTCGATAGTCCAGTTCTAGCTCAGCTTCCTGTCCGGCCTCAGGACTAAAAGACCCAGTTCCAAGGTGCGTTAGCTGAGGAGCTCGAATCATCAAACGATACAACTGCCCAATCGAAACAAAACGATTCAATCTGAGCTTCTTCAGATTAGGGGATCTGGCTAAGAGCTTCTCCAAGGCAGCAAAATCAATGGGGCATTCGATGCAATCGAAGGTCAGGGATTCCAGACAAGTCCCAGATTCAGGGAAGCACGATATCCAATCCACTTCATCATCATTCACTTCATCCTCAAATAGATCCAGCACTCTCAATTGTCTGAACAAAAACAGATAGTAATCAACTTCTTCACCACTGGGGATAAGTTTCAAAAGCTACCCATTACCATTTTCAGATCTAGGTCCAACCCCATAAATTAGAACCAAAAATAGACATCCGAAAAACCAAATTACACGCAAAGCTAGCAAATTTGGGCGACGAAATCAGTGTATAAGCTACTGCAAGAGAGAGAAAACTGACCTGGACTTGGAAGCGAGAACAGCAAGACCACTAGTGCCGAAACCCTCGCAGCAGACAAGGGTGAGTTCCTTCAGAGAAGGGAATGAATTAGCTATTAGCCCCAAATCAGCATCAGTTACAGACATACGCTTCAGGTGAATTCGCTCGAGAAAAGGGTAAGCGTCGGCGAAGGCGGCGAGCCAGCGAGTGGAGTGAGCCCCCAGTTTAAGGGCATGAGCCCAAAATCGGCGAAGCGAGGCTTGCCCTTGAGCACGACCGCCATGACGCGGTGGAAGCGGGCGGTGGCGCGGCGGGGGCGACGGCGTAGCAGTTTCCGATGAAGAGCTCCGATCGAGTCAGGGCTTCCGCGCGGCACCATGACTTGCAGACAAGAGACGCGGCGTTGCGGTCACGCCGGCAAGTGAGGAACTGGAGGACGTTTTCCAGAACGTTCTCGAGCACCTGATCCGGGCATGGCGGGTTGAAGCTGCCCGTCCCTGGGCCGTTGCCTTTACTCTCTCTCATACTCCGAGATCTTGGGGAGCGGGCAAAGGGGGGAGTGGAAGATTGCAACTTTAGGTTTATTAGGATTTGAAGAGAGAGAGGGGGGAGGGAGAGAAAGAGGAGTGAGAAGCTATGAGGGAACTGGGGGAGAGGGGAGAGAGAGAGATGGGGGAGATTGGGTTTTAATAATGGAAAATTAGGCAGAGAGGTACAGTGAAGTCAGCTGTCTGTATCTGCATCTTCTATTTGTCCTCCTCTCTCCTCTCTCCTCCTCTGCCTCAATCTGCTTGTGTGGTGCTGGTGGTGGCGGTGTGGCGTGGTGTGCATTGGGATTCTCCATTGGCACCTTCTCTGCTTTCTCTCTCTACAGACAACTACCCAGGCGCCCTCCGTCCGTCCATCCATCCATCCATCCTCCTCGTCCGCCAGAGTCTCTTCCTCCATTATTTGGGGCCTTTTTTCTCATTTCTTTTTTAATAAAAATAATAAATTATTCACTTGTTTTTTCTTTATTAAAAAATATGTTTTCAACCATTTGTTCGTTATACGTGTTTTTCTTGGTTCTGTTCAGTTTTGCTATCATTTTCTACTTTGATTGAAGAAGTTTACAATTGTGAGTTGACCAATTTTTCTCTCTCATTATTAAACCAATAGCATTAGCGATTTGTGAAATTATCACCTTGTGTTGTGCTTCATAAATAATATTAGATCCATCTTATAATTTTTTTTATTTTAAATATTTCAAAATTATTGTCAAAAAATCTCTATATACTAAAAAAAGACCCTTAATTTAAAATCTATGAGTGATAAATAATATTTTTTTAAATTTTTATATTTTTAAAATTTAAAAATTTTTAAGGAAGAAAGAGAGTACTATTTTGCGAGTCCAATAAGAAAGCACACACACTTTTGTTTTTAAATATGGTATAAATATATAATGAATTAGAAAAAACGAAGAACGAGTTGGCAAATTGGAGTTGCATCAACCCGATCCCCCTTTTCCCGCTTAAACAATTTACTACTAAATTATTGGAAATCTCAGCCTTTTTTTTTTTTTTTGAAAGAAATGTCAGCTAAATGACTTTAATATTTGGCTTGCCAGAGTTTTTCCTTTTTTTTTCAGGTGAGTAAAAAAAAGGGTAATACAACATTATGTGAAACCAAAAACTTTGCTTAAAAATAATCATAAATGTACAGAAAATAAACATCGAATTGATATTAATATAACCTGTCGTAGTTAATTGAATAATATCAACATCAAAATAGAAAAATCTTAACAATAGAAATTAAAATAAATTATACACATATTTGTTAGCATGGTTGATAAAATTTTAAAAACCATTTGGACTTTTATGCCCGGGGTAATAAAAACAATAAAACTAGTTATATTTAGATGAAATGACTGGAAAAAAAGAGATGTTTGAATAATCATAATTTACACTATAAACTCAGATTTGTAGACTCGATTTATCATATATAATATTTTATTTTAGTTTTTAATAATTCACTCTCTATTCTTACCATCCTCTTTTTTAAAAAAATATTAGTTTTCTCCTTCAAATTGTATAATATTATCAGATCTATAGATTCGAATATATGATACAAGTATTGAGAGAGGATGCAGAAAATTCGCAATAAAAACTATTACATGGCACCTTGAGTAGGATTAGCATTTAAGAGTTTTTCCAATGAGAAAAAAAGTGAAGGATGAACTTAAGTAAGAAGAGGAAATGAGCACAAGAATAAAATTAGTAAAAACGTTGAGTGTTATTCTAGTAATAAGCACTTCACATTTCCATCCTCTTTATCGTAGTTTGAATGAGCTTTGAACTTGGGCTGATATCCTTATCCTCTTTTCCCGAACCTTTAAGCTCAACTAAATTTACCCTTAAGATAGAGACTCAGTTACGTATCACTCACTTACCATTATAAAAAATAAAAAAAGAAAGAGAGAGAGAGAAAGAAAATGAGCACAAGAGCAAAATTAGTAAAAAAGGTGGAGAAATAATTGAAATTTTAAAGTGTGTATGGTCTTCCTTTTTTAGGGGCAAAGTAGGCTTTTTAGCTACCAATGACCATTGTAGTAGAGAAGGGTGGCTGTCTCATGAGTCATGACCTACCATAGGAATCAAGGACTATGCAGCAACTGGCCACTATGGCTTTGGGACAACCTCCTTCACTCAATCTTTTATTTCACAAAATTCCAACTAATTAGAGACACTCACTCACCCTCAACCAAAAATTATTGATGTGAGATCATTTCTCAAGTCCTTCTGACATTGACCTTCATTTTCATGATATGAGATAATGTGAGAGTGAAGGCTGTGTATATGTGTAGTCAAATGTTATTTTATGTTCTTAGAAAAAAGTCTATGACACAATTATTATTTGTAATTTAATTTCCAATAGTTGTAAAGTCTTTTTAAGAAAATATAGAAAATGAAATCTCATTATATAACTGATCTATCATCTTATCTTCTATATTTTTTTAATGTGGATAAGAAATGAATGTTAGTCCTTTGATCTATAGTTATAAAATGGACGATGGTACGCACCGATATGGACGTATCAAATAATAATTTTGTTAAGATATCCTTGATAATCTAACGAGTGTTAGTAAGTTACATATAAGTGATAATATTAGCTATTGTATCTCAATAAGTATACTAAGGCTACCACTGCCAAAAGATTTGGAGCAACAATTGACACATAAAAATTAACACAATTTCAATTTAGTATATAGGTAAACAAGTTTAGGTGATTTGAACAGTAATCACACTACATCAAGAATGCGTTCCATAACTCGTTGAATATTTAGGGTCTTTTCTTTCAATTTGTTATAAGTACTTATCGTCATCACTCATCAATACTTGTTCAACATTAATCAATTTCCTAGATGTACAGCAACAACTCGTGTTTCTTAGTTATAATTTCCTGATATTCAACATTTCTCAATATTCATAAATACCAATTAACGTAAATTAACATGAGTTTTATATATTTTTTTAGTACTAATCAGTTTCTCATCAAGTTGAAAATAAGTGGGTTGAACTCTAGAAATTTCGTAGCTTCCAGAAAACATGACAACGGGCCACAAATCCTCTCTCTTGTATTTTCCACTCGGACTGGATGGCCCATTGGGCCGTTTTTTGCTAAGGGTGAAGCCCAAATCCAGCGATATTTCTCTGTCTCACGCGGTTTTGCCACCCGCCACGTTAATTTCCGCGTTAGGACAGAGAGTCAAAGCGTGGTCGGATTTGGAAGGAAGGAAACAGCGAAAGGAGAAGAGCCTTAACGTAAAAATCCTTGAGAATTTTCTGTTTTCTCACCACCTGTGGAATCTCTCTCCCTCTCTCCCCTCCAGAACCTTCTGCCGTCGCAATTCACAATGAGCCAGCAACCGCCACCCGCCGGAGATCAATCCAAGCCGGTTAACCCGGATCCGGTTCCCAACCCGACCGATTCTCACTCCTCTGACTATGCTCCATACCCGAAGCTTGACCCGAATGATGTCGCTCCTCCGCCGGATCCCCTGCTCTCTCAGCGCGGCTCTCCGCCGCCCGCCGGCGCAACCACCATGCCTCCGGAGTCCAACCCCTACGTTTCGGCAGTTCTGCCTTCCTCGTCGTCCACCAAAAGTGCGTGTCCTTTGAATTCGCATTTGTTGAGTTTTGAGTTGGAGCTTTATTCAAAGTTCTGTGATTGATCTAAGAGAATTTGCTTGTGGTTTTAGATGCGATGGATTCAGTGAAGGATGTGCTTGGGAAATGGGGAAAAAAGCTGCTGAAGCTACTAATAAGGCTCAGGATCTTGCTGGAAATATGTGGCAACATTGTAAGTTTGTTCTCATTTTCTTAGATCTTCTGGTTACTTCAGGCTTAAATGTTTTTTGATTTTTTGCTAATAATTGCTGCTGGATAACTGTAATTTAGCTTAACATGTCTGCTGGTTATTGATTTCTTAATTTGTTTCAGTAATGGATAGTTTATGACTTTTATGTATCGGAAGTATCTAACTGAGATTCTAGTTGTGTTGTAATTTTCAGTGCACGGTATTAGTTGCACTAGAGATGATAAAATGGGAAGAATGAAGAGGAGCTTTATTAACCATAGTTTGTTTGAAATGGCTGTTAAAATAAATTGTTATATATCTGTTATGAGTTGAGATGATCTGAAATGATTAACTAATATAACTGTTATGAGTTAAAATGATTAGTTGGTATAGGTGAAATGAGTTGAAATGATTAGTTGTTATAGCTCTTATAGCTGAAATGAGCTCAAAGATGTTATAATGCCGGTATAAATGCCATTTCGAACAAACTCTAAGTCGATCTTAGTGAAAAGTAAGCTTAGGAATTATGTCTACCGTCGTTTTTATCTTTTACAGCTTCACTGGCTAATTGTTGTTTGGGTGGACATAAAAACAAGAATCTAAATATAAATCCTGCACAAAATGGGCGTATGATTAGGAACTTTGTTGGGTCGAAATTCGACCTGAAATTTCGTGTTTTCTGTAGTTGATATGTTTATGCTTAGGTATTTCCCCATTGTGAGTGAGTTGTTGCAGTGATCCCTCCACATGGAGGATGGTGGACTTGAATTTAACACATTTTTGAGGAAAATGTTCCAAGTTTCATCATCCATGTCAATTTTGTGTTTCTTAGCTATGCGTATATTCTATTAGATGATTTGTTTGGGAGAAATTGACTGATGATGCTGTGCTTCAGTGAAAACTAGCCCCAACATTGCGGATGCAGCAGTTACCCGGATTTCTCAGCAGACGAAGGTTCTTGCTGAAGGTGGTTATGAGAAGGTGTTCCGCCAAACTTTTGAGACTCTTCCCGATGAACAGCTTAAGAAGTGGTATGCATGCTACCTGTCGACCTCTGCAGGTCCTGTGATGGGCACTCTATACTTGTCAACTGCAAAGCTAGCTTTCTGTAGTGACAGTCCTCTTTCATATAGAGTTGGCGACAGAACTGAATGGAGCGACTACAAGGTTTGTGGGCTTCGCTTACTTAAACAACCCCCGGGGCCCTAAAAATACAGAAAAAGAAAACTCACACAAAAAAGCCCAAAAAATTTTACTTTAGTTGGGATATATTGTGAAGGTTATTTTTATGTAGATTGTAATGGTTAGCTGTTCAAGTATTTTAACTATGCCTTTTTTCTATCCAAAGCTTTATATTTCTGATTGCTTGTTATCTGTCCAAGTATTGGACAACGTTGTCAGCTTTGGATTGTAAACTTGTAGTTTGACCTCAGAAAGCTAACCCGAAAGGCTGACCTGTAGGTCCTCTATGAAAACTGACAACCAAAATAGGTGAACTTAATGACCTGAATGGAATTGAACCTGACTCGAACCTTTTCTTCCCTAATTACTTTTCTCTACAGGACAACTTTATTGAGTCAAACATTAATTGTTCCAAGCTGAAGTTGACCCACCCAAACTGAACCAATCTAGACCAGAGTTGACCTAACCCAAAATTGAACGAGATAATCCGTTTATCAAGTCTAATTGTAGTGGATCAAATGCTTAACTCCTTTGGTTGTAGTGCAATAGGCAATGAATTCCCTTCAAATCTGGGGTTGAAAAGCACTTTATTTTTACAAAAGTAGAACTTGAGCCCTTCCTTTCTCTAATGTGTGTCCTCCCTTCTCTTAGTTTGTGGTTGAAGCTAATTCAGCTAGTAGCACTTTGTATCTGTATTTCTTGAACACTTCATTTTACCATAGCATATATGGATATCTAACACATGTATCCTTCACATTAGGTTAATAATCCTCAAAACTTCTTGAATATGATGAATTTTGACGCTTAGAGACACATATTTGTATTTGTACCCCTAAATGTAATAAATAATCTAGCTTTGCATAAAGTTCTCACTTTTATGTGTGCTGATCGGTAATTTGTGACATGACTGCCAGGTGGTTATTCCAGTGCATCAGTTGAAAGCAGTTAATCCTTCAACTAGCAAAGTGAATGCTTCAGAGAAATACATCCAGATTATCAGAGTTGATAACCATGAGTTTTGGTTCATGGGTTTTGTATACTATGATAGTGCTGTCAAGAATCTGCAAGAAATACTACAAGCACACAGCTCATAATCAGAGTGAAATGAAGATTGTTGCTTAAGGTAAGTGGTGTTGTACATAAGAGTTTTATGTGCAAAACTGGTATATCCATAGAAAAATTACATATATTGTTTGCTATTAGTGGTTTGTACTATTGATCTTGTTATGCCAGTGATTGAATTTGCACATATTAAATTGATTGTGAACTTGGAATATTTTTTTAAGCTGGTTAATAATGTTGATTGTGTTGAAATTATGCTTCGTTTTGCTTTTGTTCCTGTTTTCCCCATATATATTTGACCAAAATCTCGAAGTGTTGTAAGTCTGAAATTGCTGGACATACTGTTCTTCTGATCTCGTGAGCTGTTTGAGATCAAGAGGGGTTGCCTTGTTTGTGTCGTTTGTGGCTGTTTCTAGCATTTGTATTGGTCAAAATAACCTTCTTTTTGACACTGAAGTTCTTCAGTGTTTGGATCGTGGTTGTCTACAATGCTCAAAACGTCATGTTTAGTGTATAACATCATGTGCTCCAGTGCCCGTGTTTGTCTAGTAAACTAACAATTTGCTGATTGTGTTGAGTTCTGTACAAGCAATATATTGTAAAGATATTAATTAGATTATTATTATTATTATTATTATTATTATTATTATTATTATTATTATTATTATTATTATGTTTGCATTCGTGTGCTTGACTTGGCAAGTCTGGTATTCTGGTGTTCATACGGTTGATCGCATAATTTCGTCTAAATGTTTATGTATATTCTGACTTGTGGCTGCCTAGTGGATTAGTTTATTCATTGTCGGTCATTCTCACTAGTGGTTATTCATTTAAGTAATGAGTAATGAGCGGGCGAACTTATCAACTAAGATATAAGAAATTGGGTTTAATGAGGATATTACTTTGAAAAATTGCTGTGGTTGAATCAGACTCCATCCCGAAAGCAGGAAACCCCCCTTTTATTTTTTTATGGGGAGGGGCTGATTAATACCGTCGATTGATTAGTTCCATGTGTTTACTCATTCCTTTGAAAAGGCTTCCCATTGAACCAAAAAGATTTAGGCTTCCCATCGAACCAAAAATATTTCCATTGCTATTTAAGTTCATTCAGTTTGTTTTTATACTACCAGCGGCTTGGTTATATTGTTTCAAATTGAAGTCCATCAAGATAAAGATATGCCTGGTCCTGAACATAATGCTGGTCCGTCAATTCCCCCTCCTCCGACTATGCTCCATACCCTATTATTAGCCAAGATGATCTCGGTCCTCTCCCTGACCCCTTTATCTATCTTCAGTCTGAAGCTGGACCATTGACCCCTCCTCCAACTCCAATTTCCAGAAGTTTGGCTTCAAATTCTATGTTTGACCATGCCTTTGATTCATCAGCAGTTCCCCAAGGCAAGAGGCCCGAGTACTTGGCTTCTCATGTTGCTGAAGCATTTGCTAGAGTGGACAACAAAGCTTGGGTTTGGATAAAGGAAAACACGGTATTGATTTACCTTACAATTTTCGTTTTAGGTGTGCTTTTTGGCATGTTTGCTACATCTCGATATCCCCAAACTCAGTTTTGGTAGGATCCATATCTAGTGTCGTGCCTGGTGGTGGTTGTATCTTTGCATCATGAATTTGATTAGTTAACTTGGGATTGAAATATGAACACTTGCTAGCTGTGGTGCGTATGATGCCTTGTCTTGGTATGGCCTAGAGACTCCCTTGAAATTGTCCCAACTTCTGTGGAGGGTGTCTATGCTCCAGAAGTTAGAAGGTGAAAATAATGCATGCTTGTGGCAGCATGTGGTTGTTGTACCCACAACATCTTGTTGGTCCTATTTATTTTTACTAGGGTTGTGTTCTGGCTGTGTGGGGTGGTGTCTCATTCTCATTTACTTGTCAGTTTTACAACCCTGATATGCTATGAGCATCAGTAAACTTATGGTATCAACCCCTTATCCATTGTACATTTACACCTTAGACAGCTACGATCAAAAAAAATATCATGAGATGGTCAATGAATGTATTGTTTCCATTTCGAGATTAAGACTTATTTAATCCTTGGTTTTGGTAATGTTCGGTTCCAACTTTAACTGTTTCATATCGATGATAAAACAAAAAAAAAACAAGTGAAAAAATGGGAAGTATTGGCTTGTAACTGGCAAATCCAGGTTGGTTGATCAAGCTTGTGCGCGAGTCCTATCTGGGTTGTCCAATTACAGGCAAAATTTGGTATTGACTGTTTCTTACATTGATTTTCCCTATAGCTTTTGGCGAAGCTCATAATCTGTGTTGCCTCATTGTAACATCTTAATATATCAAACCCTTTGAAAGAATCAGATGCTTTTTAAATTTTACGGTTCTACAACAGCATTTCGGGCAGTTATTATGTGGGATTGGGCCCAATTTCCTTCTCTGACACCATAACAAGAAGGATATGGGCTTGATAACATATATTAGCCCATCTCTATTTCCGTTTTTTTTTTTTTTTTTTAATTGCTCAAGATTCAAATGTTGTGAGACAGTGGAAGACGTTGATGGGATGTAAGAAAGGATGAAATGTCAGGAGGTTACAAGGTAAATGCCAGATATATCGTTTTCAGACCCAATAGTCACTACTTACTACATCTCCAATGGAACTCAATCTTGGCTCAATTTCTGGTCGGCTATCTTTGTTTAGGGTTCCTACGATTTCAACACCTATTGAGCCCTCATTCTAATCGCAATTTATGGGCCGTATCTAGCCAAGATTTGTCTGTTGAAAATCTAGATTTATGGTTTATCTTAAGAAAAACAGTTGATAGAAATCAAATATTATGGTTATGAATTCCCCGATGATAATGACATGACAAATCAGTAGATGTTGATGTTGATATCTAATATTTGAATATGAATGTATATAATTGAGAGTTTGTCGGGATATTTGGATGTTTAAAATTACTTAGAAATAGATTTCATTATTGATAAAGTAATCATAATTTTTTTAGAGTAGATGAGCCACAAAGGGTAATACAATACAATGGGGAGGGGGAATTGAACCCGACACCTAACGTATTCGGGACTTCGGCCTTGACCACTAGGTTATGACGTCATTAGTATATAGTAATCTTAATTACATCTTGAATTGTAGCACCTTTTTTATTAAGGAAATAGAGAAAAACGATTGTGTACTATTTTAAAATCTAAGAACCAACTTAAGTGATAATGTACTTCTTTTAGCTTTATTTTCTTATTATTAAAATTGGTCATGTTTGATGTTACATAAAAAATTAAATAAAAATAAAAATAAAAATATAAACAAACAGAAAAAAGAAGAAACAAATTAAAATAATAACAAAAAATAAAAATAAATAATAAATTTTATATAATTTCAAACAAATCCTACAAATACTTTTTATATAAAATATCATGCTTTTTATAAAATAATAAAGTATCCATTAAATTAGCACTCGATTACTCAAATACCAATACAAATTGATTTCGATAGTATAACAGTTTCGCTACTTAAATAAAAATATAATCTAATATAGAATGGAAAAAAAGCTAGTGGGACCAGCATTTCAACTTTTAATAACATATTATTATTTTATTTATAAAAAAAGAAAAAAGAAAGTGGGACCAGGAGGGGTTCCATAGCGTAGCACAGCTGTGGGAATTTGTGAAGTTTGAGAAAGGAATTGGAAGTGGAATTGGGATGAGCAAAGCTAAAACAACCCATCATTGGCCAACGTATAAGGCTGCACCTGCAACTGCACCTCCTGCAGTCCATTTTTCCCCCAACTTGTGTTTAATTTTTCATTTTTTAGTCTCATGTTTTCAACTTCATTATTTATGCTTGTCACGTTTTTTGTCAGTTGACTTGCTGACATTTGTAATCACATCAACATTTTCACCTCAAATTCCACATCATAATGATAACAATTTAAAGACATTAATATTATTATGATATTAACGTTGATCTAAGTTAATTTAACTGATAAAGTATAGGAGGAAAATGGGGCGAGAAACCCTAACTAGGTTTAAAGCATAGTAAAGAGAAGTATTTTGAAGAGCAATTGAAGTAGCTATAGAAAGTAAGATCCTTTTTTATTTATTGTAATGAAATATAAAGTTATAAGGAGTTGGAAAGAATTGTAAGAAAAATTGTAAAGAATCGTAAGGAATCTGTAATCAGTTGTAAAGAGTCGTAAAAATTGTAAAGTTAGTTATAAAAAATATAAAAAATTGTAAAATTATACGTGAAAACTGAATAAAATAGGGTCTAAATAAAGAGAAAATCTCAAATCTATAAATGGATTCTCTAATATTTGTTTTCACTAGGATTCTCATGAAAGGAGTTAAAGCATGGATGCAGACAGATGGAGAGAGCGAGGTGGTGTAGCATCAGCATCTGCATGCATGGTAGCCTTTGTATAGGCTACTGGATGAAACTCACGAGTTTAAAAAAAAAAAAAAAAAAAGGAATCACATTCTTATTGAAAGAGGTAAAATATACACTGGTCTCTTACCTATCTAGGCTTTGGCAGCCAAGCACTTACATATCATTTTTGTTGCAAGTTTTATCGAGGTTTTACTGGCATGCTACTGCTGTTGAATTTTATGTCTGGCATGGGTAGTTGACTACATTATTTAATGTTTTCATTTTCGTATATGTGCTGTAATAGTACTATTTTCGAGTGTGTTTCAAAAGTTTTCAATCGCGTTAGCAAAATGTTTTAAAAAATTTTAATATAGATCTTTTAAGATCAATCTATTTGTTAATAAAACCGCTGTAGGAACAACAATGCCTATATTTAGATTTCTCTATACCATGTGACAGCAAAATCAACACTAAAAGTTATTGTTGTTGTGTACCGGTATTCAACCCTTGCTAAAATCAATCACCTCTAATTAACATTTAGTTATACTTTTTAATTATAATTCCTTAATATTTAGCATTAATCAATATAATAAGTCACTTGATTATGATAAGTCGAAAATAATGTCCTTTTTTATTTATTTAGAGATAGAAATTTTATTTTTCTAAAATTTTTAATATACCTACTGGTCCCTACATTCAATATATATATATATATATATATTAGTTTTGAAGTTATTTTATAAAATAGGTTAGATAGAGAGAGATGAGAGGGGGTAATGGCATGCAATAAACACAGAAAAGGCTGCCAAAAGCAGGAGCAGCATCACCATAATCAAAAATGAAAATGAAAATAAAAGGGTAAGTCCAGATTATTTATCAGAGACTACTCCCTACCACTGATCTTCCTTTTTCTCGTCTTGTCACCATCCATGCCCCCCTTTCACCTTCTCTCCTCCCATTTCACGACAAGAGAATCTTCATCCTTTACACCTTCTTCACCTCCTCTTTCAATCCCCCCAAAGCTTTTTACTGCACTGTCACTTTGAGCATTTTTTACTTTTGCTTGGTCGAATTAAGGATCTTCTTCTTTTATGAGGAGTCATGGCTATTTATGGCTGAATGACATGTAAAACTGTAAAAAAAAAAAAAAAAAGAAGTCGGGGTTAGGTTACAGAAAAGGAAAAGAAACTCATGCCTCCTCTGTAACGTTTGAATTTGTTAAAAGCGAGGATTATTATTACATGCCTTTGGTGAATTATTGTCATTGTATTAAGAATTTACAAGGTCTCGATCTCGGGTAGACTGGAACGAAAAAGCAAGGCATAGATAGGATGCATAGTTGCATGAGGAAATCCCGCGTTCAATATATAACAAAGTCTCATCCGTATATATTTCTGGAAGATCACACATTACATTAGCTCGGTTTCATCGATACATAGAGGAAGTTGATTTTGAGTAACGTATAATTACATACGATACGCACTAGTAAATTTTACAAGGTGTAGTCTATATGAGTAACGGAAATAAGAGAAACGGAGTAAAAAGTAGGAGTAAAAAGTAAAAAGATGTAGGGGAGGGAGAATATATGTAAAAGGATAGGGGAAGAAGAGATAGGAGGAGTAAGCAGAGGCAGAGGAAATGGAGAGAGAGAGAGAGAGAGGGAATGGTTTCCTGGCAGCTGACAGCTGGGGGTACGGGGGAACAGCAGACTCACATGATCCCTCCCTCTCCCTCTCCCTCTCCCTCTCCCTCTCCTTCACCCTCCCTCATACCCTCACCTTCAATTTCAATTTGTGCTGTGTTTTTGTGGTGGGCTTTTAGGCTTTTATTTGAGGGACTTTGGAATTGGGTGGGTTTTTTCTTTTAATGGTGAGGACCCATCCAATTTAAACATCACATCCCTCCTTTTTTCACCAAAAAACAAGTCATAATCTCGAACAATTTAGGGATTTGGAATCCCCTCTTTGTTAAATTATTGCTCTTTTGGAGTCTAGTGAGTGCTCTTTTGTTGTTGTTGGTGGTGGTCTTGTGGTTGCTTTGCCGACTGACTAGTACCACCATCACTTCTTCTTCACTCAAGTACCAAAGTTGCCTAAAGTTTTTAAACTCAAATTTTACCTATGTTATGTCATCATATATATACATATATATTTTTTCTTTTGTTTTAATTATATCGAGTTGTCACTAGAAAAATAAAAAGTTCGTAGTAAAGGAAATAATAGAGTAAAGTTTGCATAGTACGAATGAAGAAAATCTTATATTAGGTATGATTCAGAACCTAACTTCTCCCATAAAGAAAGAAGTACATACAACCCAAATTTAGTTCGAGTTTAGTAATTAGTTGTTAATTGTCTACTGTTGGCTAATTTAATTAATTGTTTGTATTAGTTATTTGTATGAAAAGTATTTGGTATAATTTGTTATTTTTCAAAAAGATACAAGATAAAAAGCTATTGAAATTAGCCTTTTGGAATATAAAACTATTACAAGAAACTAATTTAACAAACATTTTAAATAATTTTTTAACTTATTCAAAAGGTCATTTATCAAATATGGTCTTAATTTAGATCCCTTGCTCTTGACCGATCACATATTGTCATTTGTAATTTATGCATGATGTTCTAGATGAATAGTTGACAACAAGGTAAATCCTATCAATGTGAATAACAAACGAAAATGATGTATAAGTACAAGAGTTTTACTTCGAGGGGGTGTAAATAACAATTCAAATTGGTAGGGATCTAAATTGAAATAATTGTTAAATAAAATATATACATATATACTCCTAGGATATATTATACTTAAAAAATAAATCATTAAATTTTATACTTGATCATTAATAATTTGTCGTAACCTTAGTTGTTGCATGAATTTTCAAAACTCTACAAAATATTTAAACAAAATAAAAATAATAAATATTGAATCATTAAAAAAAAACAAATTTTGAGCATAGAAGACTATTCTACATGAGAATTTATGGGTAGTATAGTATTAGTATATATGCCTTGGGCATCCAGTCATACTCCAAATTATTGGGAGAGAATGAAATTAAAATTTGAAAAAGAAAAAAAAAAAAAAAAGAAGAAGAAGAAGAAAAATGGTGGAATGGACGTGAGACATACATAAATGACAAGTCACCATAAATTCCGACAAGACCTCAAGAATTTCTCAGATAAAACACTGTCCCCTTTATTTGTTTATTTATTTATTTATATTTCATGCGAATAGAGAGTATATATATATATAAATAGATATATTGGATTTTGAGTTGGCTTTCTTTCTTTCTTTGTGGCTTCGTTCATCGTGATGGGCCTCCATTCTCTCACTATACAGCAATTCTACTGTTTATGTGTGTTTTGGGACCAATTTGCCAGGATACATTGACCTGTCCCTTTATTTCCATCTTGCTCCCCTTAGCTGTGACTCCACCCTTCCATACCATAGCCTATCAAAATTCATCTCTGTACACAAAATATATAACTTCTTCGTTTTCCTATTCATTTTAAAATGGTTGCTTCCGTTGTACTTTTCTTGCCTTTTTGTAACTAGTTATAGTAAATATATATATATATATATAGGTTATCTAAATATTTGTATACTGCGTTATATATATTAGGGTTATTGATGCAATTAGATAGTGTTTTTGTACTTTTATCTATCAGTGTCATTAGTTTCATAAGTAATGATTCAACAGTAAAAGTTCATATATGAGTTTATCAATATGATGCTTTTTTAAGTTGGGTATATTAAATGATACATATATCTTTTCAATGAGATTACATATTGTTTACCCGTCAACATTCAAGAAAGACAAGTTAAATTTAAAAATGTAATTTTATGGTGGAATTGATGAAAGTACAAAACCCATCGAAGTATGTTTATCGTTCACTTTGTTCAAAATAACTATGTCAAGCTTTTTATTATTGAACTTTCTTGCTCTATCAAAAACAAACGAAAAAAGAAAAGGAACTCAAGAACTTCCAAGAGGATTATAAAATAATCCAAAATTAAAAAGTATGTTTGGAAATTTGATAGATATGAGTAGATTATATTGTATTACCTACGAAGTTAGGATTCACACTATGTGTTACCATGAATATAGACAAATTTAAATTTCAAAATTTTATCATATATAGTATTTATTTTAATCTTTTAAAATTAATTTCCTATTTTAACGGTTTTTTTCTAAAAAAATAAATTTCTTTTTCTAAATTATACCTTTTTTTTTTGGGAAATAGATGCTAAGATAAAATGGGAGAAATATTAATATATATATTTTTTTCTAATGATGTTTATAATTACTCTAGCTAATGAAATCATTAATCATAACACTTATATACAGGAAAAGACTTGATGGGTGTGAAATTGCCTGTCATGTCACACATAAAAACTATACTGAGGAATTAAAAGTGATTTATAATAATAATAATAATAATAATAATAATAATAATAATAATAATAATAATAATAATAATGTAATCCAAGTAAGTCCATGCTTAATCTTATCCGGACAGGGGGTTTGATGGCTCAAGTTGTTGTTTCTGGTTGAGAATTGAGGGTGCACTTGAAAGTGTGCCATGATCTTATCCTATTTTTATGACACAATTTTTGTCCTCTTCTTAATTAATATCATGTGATTCTTAAAATCAAGCCAACCTGTTTGTATTTATTGGGTCATTTTTTTAGCGGTGGGATTAATTATATTAATTTTTAATTTTAATTTTCTTTCTAAAAATGGACAAAAATGTCATAATCTCACTCATTGTTTCTCCAAATGTAGAAACATTCCCACTTTTATAAGTATCTTTTAGAATAATTACATGATAATCAACTTTCTAAACATGATTACTTCAAAGGAAAGTATAGTCCATTAAGGTAATTACCATAACTGGAAACAAATTCCATGTCAAATAATATTAATCTTTCACATCCCACAAAAAAAAAAAGAAATATAATTACTAATTACATTACATTTGGACTTTCTTATTAAAAAAATTTTAAACTTATCATAAATACTTACTGTCAATATTCTGTATAATTTAGTACTTACTAAAATTTTATAGTTATATTTCTCAACATAATCACATATTTCATCACATTTCAATGTAAATCAACAACTTTAAGTCCCGTTTTATTTACCTGTAAGGTTGTAATAAGTCATAAGTTGTAAAGAGATTTTCGCAGATATAATGAGTTATAAGCAATTGTAAGATAATTACAAAAATTATAAGTGAAAGTTAAATAAAACATGACTTATATTTTATGACATTGTTGGCATAAAACACCAATAAATACTTTCAATAAATCCAAACAAAAAGAACAAAGTTTCATATCCATCTCAACATAAAATATATGTATATGTATATATATTAAAAGTAAATTTTAATTTGAAATAATTTTCCATACAAGAAATGTTTAGCATATTGTGGGTCAAAAAGGAGAGGAAGTAAAGTGAATGAGACTGAGACTGAGGACATTAAAAAAACCATGAAAGTGAAAACTGAATGAATGGAGTGACTCACGGCAAGTACTGGCTGCAGCTCATGCATGTGCATGTGTAATCATAAGTAGTAGCTTGCAAAAATTTCTCCACCAGCAAGCAGTACTTCAATTATAATTTCGTAAGATTTTTCCCTTCACTTCTTCTCTCAATTATCAATTTGCACATTCATAATCATCAAAATTCATTTACCCCAGGCCTGTCCTCCATTGGATCATACATCCCAGCCACAATACACAATTTTTCAACATCATCATTCATAAATCATAATGCAATGCATTTTAGATATGCAGGCATGCTTTTTTTCCACAAGTACGTAATTATAAATAAATAAATAAAAAGAGAGAAAGCTATTTTATTTTTCTTGGGGTATATATATATATATATATATATATATATAATAACCGATGTTACGATGAATAAAGTCGTGGAAAATATAACAATTAAAATGTTACGAGCATGATTCTCGTATATATTTAAAATTTAAACTTAAAACCCCGACGTAGAAAAATTTTATGTTATGGTTGAAATTAAGCAAAAAGAATTTTCATTAAAGACTCCACAGGTCGGCAAATATGAAAAGCACATTTACTCGATTGTAAATCGTTGTAGACAAGTTCAATCGCAAATACCGTGAATAACAATTAATTACACAAGTAGAATATTTATGCCTGTAATAGTCGAATAAAATGATGTTGAAGGCTGCTTTGTTGCTTTTCAATTATTTTGGTTTTCATACTATTCAACACTTTTGACCATCTTTAACTATATCAAAATTCTAGACTCTCGATTCCGTTACAAATTATACGAAATTTAGTAAGTTTAACGAGTTGAGTTAAACTTTAAATAAAATTCAAATGGATTTTGACCGGATCGAGTCAAAATTTATATGCAATATAACTTATACATAATTCCTCCTGAAAATAAATCAAACAAGTATGTAAAATACGTTTTAACTGGGTCGAATCTAAAAATGCACCTTATATTAAAATTATTATTACAATTATAATGTGTTGTAATTTGTAAAATTATACCGATTTAACTTAAGTATTTTATTTGTTTTCCAAATAATAGAAGGTTGACATCATCTAATATATAACAAAAAAATGTTGGATAATCAAAATCAATGAAGTATTTTGATAGATGCAATCGTGATTGATGGGCATTGTTAGAAAGTGAATATTACTACAAGAAGAAAATTAGTTACAACTACTTAAAGATCACATCTCGTAACGATGTGGAAAAAATGTAAAAGAAGACAATTCACTAATTTGAAATGGAAATATTGTTACAATATGTATTATACCTTCTTGTTGTTGCTTTTATTTCTATTTTCGGGAGTTTATAATTTTTAAAAAATTTAAACAGTTTTCTTTTAAAAATTTAAACTTTTCACTTTGTGGGGGCAATATATGTATTGTATGAAGACACTTTTAAACGTCTTGTCTTAATCTATCTGAATGTATTTTATGATCTAAGCCTACTATCTTTTAGTATTTATGATTAATTATGAATGTAAATCTTTATTTATCATTGGTTACACTCGACAAGTATCAAATGACACTTGAATCGGATTAACCCTACTAATAAATTTTATAAATATGAAAAATTATGAATAAAGTGGTGATTTTATATAACTTGTAAGTTGCAATATAATTTTACTATTCAATTATACCATTATTTTTCAATTTAATACATGATATAATAATAATTTGTTAATCGAGAGAAGACATATATGTAATCATCCGTATGATGTAATATTCAAAATATTAGTACGAGGCATTTAATTTGTGTGTTTCTTTTCTCATGAGATCAAATTAAACTCTCTTCAAAACGATTGCATTCTCTTTTTTATGTCTTTTTTTTCTTGTTATTAGACAATATCACTTAATACTAATTACTTTTAACCACCATAAAAAATTTTCAATTAGAAACTGTTGATTGAATTTGAGTGTATCTTGAATATATGTTGCATTATGTTAGTCCAAGAGAAGAATTATTATGCATCAATAATATTAGAAAATTAAGCACAAATGCTATAAATAAAGTAAACACAATTTATGAAAAAATATTAATTACTACAACCATCACACAAGACTAAAAATCTATCCATTTATGGAGATAAAGTTATGTATGCTTAAATCTCCATAAATATACAAATAAAATGTTGGTTGAGGTGTTAACAGTCTCATCTTGGTAAGGTAAACAACAAAAGTTTAATTTTTTGAAAGCACACTTATTGGGAGAACTTTTAACGCTTGCAGCCCAAAAGGAATTAGACCCCTGCTCAAATAAAAAACAAAAATTTATAAATCTAGTTTAATTATTTATCTGAGGTATTTTTTAAAAAACATATTATAAGTATTTATCTTTAGTCAATACTCATTAACATTAATTAATTTCATTAACACTAATATATGCATTAATAAGTATCAACTTTTATTAAAATAGGTTGAAAAACACGACATAAATAATAATGTTATTTCCTAATAATATGAAATTATTTATTTTATGAGCAACAAAAGCAAAATGAGCCAAATAAGGGTTTGAAAGCAAAGACATGCTTTGCTTTAAATATTTATTTAAAATGATTTTTTTTTTTTTGGGAGCACATCGGGTAAATGATGTCCACACTCTGTTTCTCTCTCTTTCAAGTCTCATCTCATCCCCAATCTCTTATCTTCTTCCCCCTCCCCCTAACATAAAACCCCTCGCTTTAAAAATAAAATAAAAAATAATCCCCTCAAAAATTTCAACCTCTCAGTACTTTATACATAAAACCTTGTTTTCTTCTCTCCCACCCCCTCAATCTATCATCATCAACCCCAAAACACAGATCTTACTTTGCTTACCTGACCTCCCAAAAATAAAAAGGAAAAATAAAAGAAAAAAAGGGGGAGGGATTAGCTGCTTGAATTTAGAGCTAAAAATAAATTAGCAGAAGAAATGGAATTCGAAGACGAGCACGATGAGGAGCAAGAGGAAGAAGAAGACGACGATGAGGAAGAAATCACCATCCCTCCGCCTTCTGCCCCACCCAGTTACGACCCAATATTCAACTCCGCCCCGGCTCGGCCCCGGCTCAACCCGGAGAGAAGATCCGGTGTCGTCAGGTACAGGGAGTGCCTGAAGAACCACGCCGTCAACATCGGCGGCCACGCGGTGGACGGCTGCGGGGAGTTCATGCCAGCTGGGGAGGAAGGCACACTCGACGCGCTCAAGTGCGCCGCGTGCAACTGCCACCGCAACTTCCACCGCAAGGAGATCGACGCCGGGGACACCTCCACCCCGCCCCAGCCTCCTCCGCCGCACCCCTCCGGCGGCGCATTGTACCCCCAGTTCTCCCCTACTACCGGACCCCGGCTCCGCCCTCGGGGTACCTCCACATGTCCAGCGCCCCGCAGCGGCCCCTGGCCGTGGTGCCCTCGACCTCCGGCGGAACTCACAGCGGCGAAATGGACGACATGTCCCACCCCAGCAGCAGCGGCGGCGGCGGCGGCGGCGGCGGGAGCAAGAAGAGGTTCAGGACGAAATTCAGCCAAGAACAGAAGGATAAGATGCTCGCATTCGCGGAGAAATTGGGGTGGAGAATTCAGAAGCACGACGAGGCGGCGGTGCAGCAATTCTGCGACGAAATTCAGGTGAGGCGCAAGGTTCTCAAAGTTTGGATGCACAACAACAAGCACACTCTTGGTAAAAAGCCCTAGCTCATCATCATCATTATTATTATAATTCCCCCACAAAAATATTATTATTATCATTATTCTCATTGTTGTTGTTGTTAGTATTATTATCGAGCCTTCATCTTAGTTTATGATCGGTCCCGTAAATTAGGGTTTAATTATTTCTCTCTCTCTCTTAATTAATTCCTCCTTGGTGTTTCAAACTCGTTCCTGCCTTGATTAATTCTCTAGTATCTAGTGCTTTTTTCGCCTGCATTATCTGATCAATTCATCATCAGCTCATCATTAGGGTTTAATTCTCTGTTACTTTACTGCATTAATTTCTAGCTAGGGTTGTTATTATTGTTGATTATGATGGTGTACTTAATAATTGATTAGTCAAGAAGGTGGCGATGAGAAATTCAGCATTGAATCAATTAATTACTACAAATTAATTAAAACCCGAGGCTCTGTGTACTGTCTATGGTGGCTCATCTGAATCAAAAAATTGAAAAATTGCCACCGCTGCTGCCGCCACCGCTTGATGATATATAGACAGGTATAATTAAAATATAGTTAAGGTGCAATTAATTAATGAGATCATATGAGGTAATACGTAGGAGGAATTAAGGGGAGTTGCAAGTAGAATTGAGTAAAACGTGGTTAGCATGCAAAGCAAAAGAAAACAGCAGTTATGGATATATATGTTGTTTTGTTGTGATTAACATCTGTCATATACATATGAATCTACTCCTCTTTATTTGCCTTTGTCTTAGTTTTGGTTCCATCTTATCTTCTTATAGCTCCAATACTTATCCCTTAATTTCCTCCCTTTCGATCCATTTTATTTGAACCGAGCTATTACACATAGTTTTTCAGTCACAAATTTCTTCATTTATTGAAAAGGAATAAGCGTCAAATCACTTAAACCGTATCCGAAGCAGTTTTTATGTTTGTATTTTTGTTTATTTCAGGCCGAATTCATTCCTTCTTCCGAGGCTTTAATTTTCTTTATCTTTGTCGTCTCTTTTCCTGCTTGTTGTGGTATGGGGGTTACATAATGATCAGTTTGGCTTTAGCAGAATTCATGCATAATTGTACAGCTGGGGGTGATGAGAGCGATCAGCCTGTATGCAATTAGAACAGGTGGTGAAAGCAAAGGAATTGCTGGGTATGAATGAGTCTTTAATTTGGCTGAAATGGGGAGTGAAGACACTGCACTTTCATTTTTGGTTGCTTCACTGTCACGCTCTTTACCTCTTTCTCTCTCCTGTCTTCCCCCCCAATTCAATGCCCAGCTTACTCTTTTTTACTCCCTTTTTTGTTTCTCTACAGTACTTCAGTAATGCCACCCAATTCTGAAGCAATTTGATCATATATATGTATATATCCCACCCTAAAATAATATTCAAATACTAGTTTAAAAACAATTGACTTCAAATTCGAATGTGTTATTCCGTCTTTGTACATGAGTGTCTTTTTGAAAAACTATTCGTTCAACCAGATAAATCGTATATCTTTAGATGTTAAAGGTTTTTTCTTTTCACATTTTTCCGTGTTTCTAATGTTTTAGATTATAACTTTAGGAGAAAGTTCGTGGAAGACACATATAAAAAATGATACTGATAATCCTTGACATTAATTCTAAACTCGACTGATTGTCATTCTTGATTTTGTCCCGGTTTTTGTTATGAATGTACGTCCATGTACTATGACCATAGTTATTATTGTATGGTATTGTTGATTAGGGTAGTTGATAAATATTCCAACTTGAAGGACTAGTACTGGTGTACATACGCAAATACTTTTTGATACTAAAAAGAAATGTTCCTGCAAAACATGTGAACCGAATTTCAAATGCTTTAATTTGCGTACTTCTACAACCCAGTCACAGTACTCCACCATTTTATTCCACGTCTCTTTCTTGTAGCTCGTATTTTAGGTTAATTTCCATCCACTTCTACCCCTAATCGTATATTTATTTGGTCCCGATAAATCATAAAAGGATATTATAATATAAATATAATACAAAAAAATTGGAACCTACTATATCAAATATCTCGGTGTTAACCACTAGGACGTAGGTCAATAGGATTGGTGTTGTAGATTAAGTTGCTATATATATTAGTTTGCTTAGCAAAATTATACTTCAATGGCGTATAAATATACCTTGGGACAATCTCAACTACTAGATTGTAAATGTATGTTCTTTTCAACTTTTTGAAAGTTTTTGAACTTGTAGGTATTTCCCGTAAGCATTTAAATGTTGTAAGTGAAGTTCAAAGTTGTCGAATGATGTTGAAAGTTATTGAAAGTTGTTGAATATTCATGATAAACATTTATGACAATTTAAAAAGAACATGACCTAAAACTATTCAAGTAAATATGCATGCAAAGTTTGAAAGGTAACAAACTTGTAACAGCACATAATAACTTATAACAGCTAAACGTTAACTTAACCATTCAAACAGCTCATATAACTCTTAATAACT
Organism: Talinum fruticosum; assembly: GCA_021018815.1. Classification (NCBI taxonomy): domain Eukaryota; kingdom Viridiplantae; phylum Streptophyta; class Magnoliopsida; order Caryophyllales; family Talinaceae; genus Talinum; species Talinum fruticosum. The sequence continues at coordinate 475,806 of JAITYX010000042.1, forward strand.
AGTAACAGTTAACGACCGATATTTTTATGAACTTCTCCAAAATTTGAGTGTTGCTTATTCTCACTATTAATTCAACCACTCCTAAACTTTGGATGAATTACAAGCAGCTTATCACCCTCATTTTATTGGATATGAGATATTTAAGTCGGCTATCATGCCTAATTATTCAATCATTTTTTCAGACTAATTATACAACCAAATTTCATCAACTATCCACACAAAAACTAAGTATATACATACGAGATTTACTGACCACAGCTACATTAAGTTAGTATTCCCACTGACACTAAAGCATAATTTGTGTTTTCCTCAACTAATCATAAATTATGCGTACCCTAATTAGTAACATAAACAACATAATGAAAATCGGCCCATAGTTGAAAAAAATACATACATATATATACATAACAAGCCTATCCATCTATGGCTGATTTGCTGGAAGTGGCGGCCACCACACTCCCCTCCTCCGTGGCTGCACCGGTATGCCATCAAACCACTAGGAGTTGAGTGCTTCGCCACAGTTACCGCCTTGCTTGATATACGTGCCTCACAATTAGCCTTAGATCAGACAAAAATCAGCCAAAATTAGCCTAAGATCAGAGAATTGATCACAAACCCATGATGATCTAATCAATCACGATCTTATGCGGATTAATAATTACAAAGAAGGATGGATGCACCAAAACCAATCTTCAAATTAAACATGCAAAAAACTTTTTTAAAAAAAAAAATTTGATGCATGCAATGTATATATTAACGTGCCTATTTTAGCATCTAAAAAGAAAATAAATTTATTAGGCAGTCAAAATATTTTAAAGGCATTTCGAACGTGGTATTACGTAATATATTTGTTAAATAATCAAATCATCGTAGGCTGTGGACAAATAAATTAAAAGAAAACATGGCTCAGGTCGATAGAGAGGAGAGAGAAAGAGGGAGGGAAATGGAAATGTGTGGGCAGAAAGAAGACACATAGAGGATATGTTGGGGAAAGTTTAAGCCATCGTCATTGCTGTCTGCAAAAATGTTCTCAAAATTAAAGAATGAGATCGAGCTGACACCACACTCAATTAGATTTGACTTCTATAATAATAATAATTTTTTGTATGAATCATATTTTTTTTATTAAATTACGAGAAGATTCAAATATAAATAGATTTATCTGTTGTAAATAGAAAGATCAATTTTGATAATTAGAATAAAAGAGACGAATATAAATATATATATATATATATAAAACATTGTTCTTAGTCATAGGTAAATCAAGTCAATCCTTTAAATTTTTCTGTATTTGTGTATGTGTATGTGTCTGCGAAAGAAACTGAATATAATTGAGGGATGTTGCTTTTATATATTCCTTCGATGTGGGAACATGTGGGCTCGTTTTGGGGAGGGAAGGAATGAATGGATTAAAGGATACCTCCCCAGAAAGAAACAATAATGCTCGCACATTATATTTGCAACAAATTACGTTACTGTAATTACTTAGTGGGACATTTGATTTCTAGCTACCAGCTCATTCTCCACTTGCTTTGTCCACTCTCTCACCTCCTACTACTTTCAGGGCTCCCCAAACTTATACACTCTCCATCATACCTATACATCTTCCTTTTGGGGGTCGGGGTCGGGGTCGGGAAGGGAGTTTTATCTGTTAAAAGTTAGTTGTTGCGAGCTTTTAATAATGATTAAGATTAACTATAACTAACTCTCTCGAACTATAATAGTTATAGTGTTTATAATTGTTATGAGTTATTATGAATTATTAGCTATTATAAGCTCTAAAATGAACCGATCCTTGAATCCTAACATAGAAAAAGAATGTGATGTGTTGGTTTTGTGATTGATATAAAAGAATAGCATCTATAAGTATTCATATATCTAACGTCCGATTGGATGTAATGTAACCAACACATGATGCAATTGACCTCGTAGGGAATTATATAATATGAAATCCAATTGAAGTTCAACACATTTGCTTATCAAGCATGTTCATATGATCCTTGAAACCATTTTATTGAAAATCTGTAATAGACCATGGGAGTCCTTTATGTGTTATGGTTCTTTGAAAGAACCCATTAACTATATGAAAATAGCAGAAAAAACATAGACATCCTCTATCTCGTAATGTAATTAGTAAAAGTTGGTCAAAATTAGCATATCTTGACTATTATTTTCCTGTAAAGTTCACTAAACTATAAATATATAATAGTATTTGTTTTAACTTTTAACTTATTACTTTCAGAGTGGTTTTGAAAAATAATTTCTGAATTATTTTCTTTTCAAAATTAATAATCGAAGCACACCATTTTTTCAAGGTGCCAACAGAAATACCAAAAAACAATGTAATTATCATTTAATGATTAGCTTTTACAAATATAATCAGATTTTAGATGGTCAAACACTTATTTTAAATTGACTTTTTAATTTACGGGTGACTAATAAAAGTAACTTACCGTTAAACATTCAGATCCGTGTAATAATATTTTATAATAACTCAGTGTTATATAAAACCTATTTATTTTAGCAAAATTGAAGCGACTTGATCTTGTTTGTGACGGTTGAATATGACACAGCCACCGGTCAAAATCGGCGGTAACGCTCAAGAAGAAGGCCCGTGTCTTCGGTACCGACTAATTGTGACATTTTCGTAGAGTCTATTCCTTGCCGAAATTAGCTTGTGCCGAAGTGGCTACCCACTGTAGTTCGGTAAGTATCGGGCCCCTACTTGGCCCAACTACCATTTCGGGCCAACAACCTTCTCTTCCTCGGACCATAACTTATTTTCCTTTAGTAATTTTCAAAACATACCACATCCTGTATGTTACATTGTTTCTATGCCTTCAAAGTACGATATAATTTGCATATTAATACGAAAGTCATGGTGAGTTCAAATCAATTCTAGTGTTTCATCGCCAAATGATGCCAATGCTTCTTTCGTAGCTTGGAGTGGAGGGTTAGAATCAAACATTGCTACTAACGTAGGTATAATCAAAGCCCTAACTATTATCCGTTCGGCCTATGTATAACATTAAACTTGTGATTGCCGACTATGTTTCAAAAATTTAACACTAAAGCAATAAAGTTTGAATTATGTAATATCGATATTTTGTTCCTTCGTTATACAAAAAAAAGAACATTATATGTAATATAATAAACCTACTACAATTCACTAAATTTCGAAGTTGAAAGTTTGCTGTGCTATACCTAATAGGCTAAGGCTAAGCAAGAAGACTGTACATGATTCAACGCAAAAAAGTGTTGGGCTACCAACCAATTCCTCGGCCTGGTTAAGGATTGTTGCACCTAAAAGACTAAAACCACTTCATATATAATCTTTATTTTTAGACGTAAACGTGATTAAAGTCTATGCTTTTACGAAGTCATTAGTTAAAAAAATACTAATATGTTAAGATTTTCTTTTTTAAATGGATAAATTTTTCGTACAGCACACAACATACAGAGAATCAAATTTTCATCTCATTTGTAAAAATAAGTCATTTTACCACTGGACTATCTTCGGAAGGGCAAATATGGTAAGGTTAATTAAATAATACCATATCAGTCACAAAAGCTCGGCGCCGACGCTCCATTAATAAGCAGTTTATCATCACCAAGTTATTATACAAATTACATATATACATGCTAAATCCAGTTAACTTGTTCATGACATTAATACTTTTGTTTGGATTAGAATTACATGTCCTACTACAACAAGGTCCACAATCTCGTAATGAATTATGGCATATTTGTCATTAAAACTGTTTTCGAATAATGACAACTGAAAGATTAAACATTAGTCAATAATTTCTGTAAAAGACGAGAAATTAATGGATTTATAAATGACAAATATGTCGCATGCTGGGTGGTTTTATTAGTACATCTCCAATTATAAGTCTTTGACTATGAAATTGATAGCTAGTATTAGGAGCTCTAATTAGCACTAAAAATAAAGGGAATATAAGATTGCCGACATTTATTTATTATTTTTTAATAAGAAAATAATACGCATAATAATTAAATTATTGAAATTTTTTTCTTAAGAATAATTCTGATATGGTTGAACATACTAAAGTTATAAAGTAATAAACTCTTTGATATTTTTTTATTAAAAATATAAGTTCGAATTCTATATATATTAACTTTTGAACCTCAATTATACAAAAGATAAAATAAAATAAAAATTAATTACAATGGTTGTTTCATGGGGAGCTTTTACGATTGGTGGTAGAATTTACCAACAATGGAAGCACATCCCGCACCTTTACCTCCGGAGAGATGATGTTAGAACAGTGAATTATATTTTTACTGCCATGCAACACACTCATTGACTTAGATTTACTTAGCTTTCTCACCGTTGACACTTTTACCCTTACATGGCTCCTACTTTTAACCATCCTACTTTTACTCTTACATTCATCTGGCCCCACCTTTAGCTCTCTAAAACTAAAAGAACCGATTGATTTTGATCGACCCATCTCATGGCTGCCACGTGTCATTTCATCCACAATCCAATCGAAGCTACGTTCTATGCTAGGAACATCGTACACCTTCTTTCTTCTCCCAGAAAATGATCTCCTACTTGATATCCTTCGCTGATCCTCCCCATCACTGCCGTTGAACTCATCCAACGGCCAATATCTCCCAATGCACTCCACGCGCCACCTTAGCCGATTCCAAATGCGAATTTTGTTTACTCGCTTATTGATCCGTTCAAGGATGTCGACGACTTCTTCCATTTCCGGCCTCTTCTCAGCCGCTGATCTCACGCATCTAGCGGCCAACAATCCCAGCTCCCGGACCACCTTCTGATCAGTAGGCCACCGTATCCGACGGTCACAAATCCCCTGAAACTCCCGAGACTCGATCAACGGTAAGGCCCATTCAACGATTGACGAGGGACTAAAGTCAACATCGATGGCGCGCCGTCCGCTGACTATTTCCAACAAAAAAATTCCGAAGCTGAACACGTCACTCTTGGGACTAAGATCCTCCGGCGCAAGATAGCAAGGGTCGAGGTACCCTAACGTCCCCGCCGGTGGCGTGGACATCATGCGCATCTCCTCCACGTGGCCCTTGACCGCCAGCCCGAGATCACTCAGCCGTGCCTGCCGTCGCTCGTCGACCAACACGTTCGACGATTTTATGTCCCTGTGAATAACCGGCGGGTTCAAACCATGGAGGGTCCGGACCGCTTTCGCCACCTGGAGAGCGAATCGAAACCGGTTCGTCCAGACCGGGGGTTAGGGTTATTGTGGATGAGGTCGTAGAGGGAGCCCTTGGGCATGTATTCTACGACTAGAAGTAACTTTCTCTCTCTAGAATCGATAGCATAGCCTATCAGGTTGACGATCCTTCGGCTATGGATTTTCGAGAGGATATCGAGCTCGTTCTCCGCTGATGAGGAAACCGACGTAGTGGGAACTTTGACAGCAGCGGCGAGGGATCCGCCGTCTAGGGAAGCGAAGAAGACGGCCCCATGGCTGCCCTTGCCGAGGAGTTTACATGGCGAGAAGCCGTTGGTGGCGGCTTCGAGCTCAACGTAAGAGAAGTGCCTCAACCTGGTAGAATGCTTGTATTTCTTCTTCTTCCTTCGGAGTTCTGACTTGTGTGAATCGTAGATAGCAACAGCCGATTTTCCACTGCAGAGATGCATTGGGGTTAAGAATTCAGCAGAGAGAAACTATGTACCCCACTAGAGATTTTTTTTTTTTTTTTGTGAAATATTGGATCCGAATAAGAGAAAATTAAAGGCAAAGAATGAGCAAAGGAGGACGTACATGGGGTTTTTGTGGGTAAAGTTGGCTTGGTGTGAAAAATGATAATTTTACGGCTATTTTATTTTTAATCTGGATTTTGTTAATTTGATGAGTGTGAAATGTAAAAGTGGTAGATGAAAGATTCAAAGGTAGCCAGTGAGAGATGAAAGGCAGGGAAGGGTTGGTTACCGGTTTTTTTTCTTTTTATTTTATTTTATTAAAAACATTTCGTGCTGAATACGTGCATGAACTGTAAAGTTGTCCATGTAAAATTTTTGGTCTGCTTTTTTATATGTTTTCACAAGCAAACCCCGAAAATTGCGAAGTAGATTAGTAGATGGATTAAAGCATATTGCCGGATATATGAATCATGCTACGGTTTGGCGTGAGTTGATTATTATTGATTAATTGTACATATCAATTATTTTAAATAAGATAATTAATCGAGCTTTTTTTTTCTATGGATAATTTCACCTAAAATATTAGGTAGAAAAGTTATCTAAATTATATATGCGAGTATGAAAGAAAATAAATTTTATTGTAAGAAATTTGTCAGACTTAATTGTATAAGAATTGATACTTAGTGGTGCTGTAATCCGCATATATTTGTTCTTCTCTAATTTTATGTATAAACTATAACACATTCATGTAAACATCATTCATATAGTGCAAGTTGCAAAAATGAGGCATTTTAAAAGTTTGATATTATAAAAAATTAACGCGGTCAATCTGACTAGATATAAATGTATTTCTTATAGTTTGCCCAAAATTTATATTTAAAAAAAATGGAAACCTCGAGGTTAAGTGATATGCTTGTCAACAGTAAGTTACACAAAATGAGAAAATAATTGTTGAATATTAAGAAAATGAATTACGTGAATGACATTAAAAACCGACCAAATTGATGGTGATATGAGGCTTAGAATTATATCGCTGGCCGTTTCTCTAAGTAAACATTGGGAAACCTTCAACATATCCCATCACAATAGAAAGATTACTCAATTGTCACTTCATACATAATTTATTTCTTGATGAGAGATATCATTTTCTTGTGAGAATAATTCTTCGCTCCTATGAAATCTTGATTCGTTATTGTGATAAGGTGAGCAATTTTAACAAACTTTTAAATTACAATACTACGAGTTTTGAGGTTATAAAATAATACTCTATCCGTTTCACAATACTTGTCATTTTAACTAACTTTTTTCGTTTCATAATATTTGTCGCTTTACAATTTTAATGAAATATTAATTACTACTTTACCAATTTTATCCTTATTAATTGTCTTATTTCTCTTTTTTTCATTGTTTTTCTTCATTTTTAATGAAATATAGGGGTAACTTGGTCTTTTAACATAAAATTTATCATAAATTTTATGTTTTCTTGATATTTACTCATAACCTTAAAATGACACGTATTTTAAAACGTATGGAGTAATAATAATTTACAAATCTATAGTTATTTATGATATTAGAAAGACATTTTCTTAATGTAATTAATCATTCTCATCTGGACCATTTGTACCATTTGTTTGGGGGGTGTGTCGGTGTAATGCAAGTTTTAAAGATAGGTGCATTGCATGGCGTCCCAATATATCAATTATATCTTAGGCATCCTTCGTTAGACTCGAGTTATTATTCACCCATGAAAGAGTAGAACTTTCTCATCACAAATTTTAAAATTTTTTAACACTTAATCTCAAGCTTATATTCACAAATTACAATGTATTGAGTATAGACTAGTTTTTGACGGAGAAATTTTGCATACTTATATCAAGGATTATACTTCAAATTTATCTTATCAGCCTTTGTTCCCTGCCTTTAAACCCACCAAAAAAAAAATTTTTTTAAAAAAAAATTGTGGCCATTTGCGCCAGTTTGTTCGATATTGAATGGATTGGGTTACCTTGTTGGGTCAGTTGGATAAATTATAGTTTTTGTGTGCAGACATATCGTGGCCCAACCAACGGCCCTTCATAGTAATAACACATTAAAAGGTGTCCAAGAAATTAGACGTTGGAGTTAATGGTTAGAATCCAGAGCCCAGGAGGGGGAAAAGAGGCGGCTAACTGGGAGAAAGTTCACCATGAACTTACCCTGGGCCGCCCACTGCTATGGTAGATCAGCTTTACTTTTACCGACCAAGTAAAGCTACACAATTTTTTATTTATTTTATTTTTTGGGAGTAAAGACATTAGAGTACACAATGAAAAGACATACTTTTATATGACATTTAATTAAATATAATGTAAAGATAATGTTCCCCTCGAAATTGGGTCTTGGCCAAGATTGGAGCAACGAGTGTTTAAGGTAATTTTTTTTTTAACGTGCACTTTCGGGGATTCAAGTTTGTGTTATCCTCCTTACCTATGTAAAACCACTACTAATTCAACCAACACTTTATCGGTAGAAACCGTCAATTTCTGAAAGTTATGTTTCTTGGAAGTTGCAATTTGAGAGCTTCTCATTGAACTAGAGACCCTTTGGATTTGTGTTAAACAAAAGAATTGGTATAAAGTTGGTTCTTTAAAATCAGACATTCACACTAATTACTACCATCACCAAAAAACCCTGGTGGGGCAACTTTCTGTGTTATTCGTTCTTTTTTCCTTTTTTTAAAAAAATGAAAAAAGTAGGAAAACTGATACTAATTATAAAGAAATGTTGGAGAATGATAGCATCAGCATCCAACTTTTGAAAGTTAACCTCCCTGATATCACCTAACGTGCAATCTTTTTTGCTCTGATCTTTTACCAGAAAGCAAAGAAGTCATTGCATGCGGATCCGCCTCCAACCCCCAAATTATGCAACCCCTGTGGCCCCCACTCTATCATCATCCACAGAGAGAGAGAGAGAGAGAGAGAGAGTTGTGAAAGTGGCAGATGCTGCGATGCACAAGAAAAAAAAGAAAATAGAAGAGAGAGAGAGAATGAAAAGGCCGTATCGAGACAGCAGAAGAGAAGGCATCGTATATAGATGATAGAATAGCTGGGCATTGTATCATAAATGCGAGCATGCTGCATGAGTACATAGGCATCAAGACAACAGTAACACCAAATCCTCATCCAACCAACCAACCATTCAATTCTCTCTCCCTCTTCCCGCCTATAATGGCTTCCATATCAGACACTTTTATACTGAGGAGACCTAATCCCTAATCCCTCTCTTCGCAAAGGAACTTCAGGATTAGATAAAATAGTTGGTGGATCATTACTTCGGTTAGATTAGCTGGTAAAGTTCACATTTCAACTATATTGATCTTTATGCCTCCCTTTGCCTTTGCTACAGGGAAAACAAAAATGGCCTGGAAAATTTCATCAGTGTGTTGGTCTGGGCAGTTTGGACTAGTCCGGGTTTCTGTTGATAACCCATTGTGCTTTATAAAAGCCACAAACGGAGCATACACAAAAAGAGATCATCAGACGCACACATATTTAGCCATGGTAAATTATCAGCAGTACAATTTTACCGTAGTCTGTTTAAAACCTGAATTCTAAACACTCAAGTGCAAAGACCCCACAGAAAATGAAAGCAAAAGATCCAGAATACTAAACCACATAAGATTGATTTAACAGTAGATCTTAATGATGAAACACATCAAAAGGCCAGCTTGCCTCTCCCGTGCCATTCCTAGCATTAAACTAAAGTAATGACCCACCAAACAAAGCATGAAAATTACTTGGAATAGACACACCTAAAGCGACTTAGAAAGTTGATAACGTTGGGTCCCAAGCTAACCCGAATTTGGGGAGTGCGCTCCTTGCTTTCGAGATTGCAGGGTCCATCCTGAGTCCTTCCAACCTCAGCCAAGAACCGGGCTTCGATAAGGTATCATTGAAACTGAATAAGCATTCGCTAAAGATTTCAATTTTCGTTTATGTCATGCTGTAACCACCACATAATCTCCACATCACGCTGAGCTCCTGGCATGTACATAATCACCGCAACCAATAACTGTCTCATGAAAAACAGTATATTTACTGTCACGGATAAAGCTGCATAAATCTGAATAATATTAAGCTCCACTATGGTAGTGGACTCCACACTGAGCGGTTGTTATTGCAGTCACTAAATGATCAAAGTAACAATGCTAGTAAGGCACAGGAGGATGAACATGTAGATCCTAGAAGGCAGAAAGCCCCAGTGATTTGGCTTTGAATCTCAGGGTTCTCAAGTAGTTGATAGCTTCATCAAGAACAACAACTGCATCCTTACCCTTCCCACCGGGAATTATGGTCTGCAAGATGCTCACTGTCTTGCGTATCTTCTCCTTTCTAGATCTCTTGCTGCCTGATAATGACCCCATATAGCCGTTTCTCAAAGGCAATTTTCCAACAGCGCAGCTAGATTCAGCATCGTCTTCATACTCGAGGGACCCACTAGGCTTAACAAAACTCGCAGTTTTTGTTATAGAGGGAACTTCATAACCACTTTCAGACAATTTCTTTCTTTTAACAGGCCCGGCAGAACTTGCTACTTCATCCATGTCGTCTTCCTCAGACCAATCCTGCTTCGCGTAAGCAGTCATTGTGCTGGGGGAATGCCCCGTGCTCGTTTCTTCCCCGTCCTCACTATAATTGTCTTCGTCATCTGAGTAAAGCAAGGCGTTGATTTCCTCTGTGTCTTCGTGCATCTCACTTCCCTCATCAGTCCCTTGAAACTCATCAAATTCATCAGTCAAATTAGGTCCTGACTGACAATTTTCATTGATCCCCATTCCAATTTCATGTCCATAGACATTACCGTGGCCGGTAGCTTTTGGCCTCAAAGAGCTGAACCGCTGGACTGGAGTACCAATACCCGAGCTAAATATCATGGTAGTCTTATTACCGCTTTGATCAAAAACAAGAAATTGTTTCACAGCACGACCCCTGTCAGCAGCGAAGGGAGAGTTAACCTCCCCACAATTTTCATTAACAATCTCAGGGACCTTGCCAGGGAGGTTTGTCTTTGGCAGGACTTTTTCATGGGGTGTCAAATCGGGTATAACACCCTGCCCGAATCGGGGCAAGCAGTAAAACAAGCCATGAGGCTGCTCCAGTTGTGCCGGCTTGAAATTGGGCAATCCTGAAAATCCAAATGCTGGCAAGGAACAATTTGAAGGAATTGCTTCAGTGCAAGGTATTGCACAAGGGACGCCCTTATTTTGCATCCCGATATCAAATGGCAGTTTCAGGGATTTGGCAATAGGAAACTGCCCATCTGGTTGCCATCGTCGCATAAAGGACTCAAAGTCCTTTTCCATCAACCAAAAGCAATTACCTGCAAAAATGAGGTTGCGCCAATCCTTTAGACATCACAATCAACAAAAAGCCTTTCTCTAGTAAGGTTGCCAGTGCAAGATGAAGAGACTTACCACAATAAGAGTGATCTCGAAGCTTCGGTTTGTGATTGCTCTTTATATGATCCAAGAAAAATGAAGGGCAAAAACAAAAAAAGAGAGAAACCCAGCTGACTAAACCCCCAAAATGCAGAGCTAAAATCTTATCTACGTGACTGGCTTGAGCAAATGACGAAAGTACTCGGCCTGAAAAATACCAGAGGAAAAAGATTAAACCAATCATCATCCACGTCATTTCACACATATATCACGTAACAAGCAACTGTATTCCAGGTTACATAGCTTCAGAAATTGGATAAATCTACTTTGATTATAAGCCAACTGTAGGAAGCAGAAGCTGAAAAGCTCAAATTTACCAAAGATCCTAGATTTTTGCATGCTGTTTCGAAATCATAATCAAGATAAATATAAACTAGCAAGTCATCACATTAAGCCCATCATATAATCTTCCAAATTTGGCCAGAAATCATATGTACAAGCACATTCTTCTCAGCTAAATTCATCTGATATCATGTCAGATCCTACATAGTCCTAGCCCGTTTCAGATTTCCTAAATAAAGCTGACAAGCTTCAGGAATCTACTGAAACTTTTAAATTTTTCTGTCTAAATTCATAGCAAGCGTTAGAGAGAAACAAACCTGGCACTCGCGAAGAGGTTGGAAACAAGCAATGACTCTGACTATTATGGTGGCGCAACTAGAAACTCCATTTTCGTGTTTCAAAGCACGGAATCTTGTCTGGCCGGCTGTTTGGCACACCATAACTACACCCACCCAAACGCTTTATGAAAATGAAAGGGACGCCCAGCAATGGCCTTGAATCGAATCGAATCCGCAAAAAATAATGGCTAACAGCACAAGAAACCAACAACAAGAATCTGGGCAAAAGAGGTTTATAATGAGTGGATGAGAGAGAAAATGAAGGGATTCAGGGTTAAATTCTTAGCTGGTCCTGCAGATGTAGTAGCAGGAAGGAAGAACAATGAAGAAGGTTGAATCCATGTAGTATTGAGATTTAGATGGGAGGGTTTTTGAGAAGATGGGGGTTTCAGAAGGTCAATTTTACAGAATCACGCGGCAATACAAGTTCAAGGAGACGACTTTGCGAAACACATCCACTGAGAGGCAAAACCACCGCATGCTGTGTTCTCTTTCCTCAACTGAACTCCACTTTTTTGCCCCCTTTTTCACACAAACAGAGATTCCCTGAAAGAATTTCAGATGCACAGAAATTAGCCCAATTTTTTCATTTCTTTGGGGCATTTAATTTTTCCCCCAAAAGATACAATCAATTATTCGCAATTCACTCAAATTGAAACGAAAAACTCAAGATTCAATTACAATTGCATGAACATAGAAACCCCATGAATGAAGAACATAAAGGGGAAATTTGAGGTCAGAAAAATAAAATAGTCATCATCAACCGACAAATCAAACAAAGAAAAGGTGAAAATTTCAGTAATTCGTCAGGAAGTCGGTGGATAATCCACCATGAGAGACGAAAAAAGGGAGAATATTGCATAAAAGATGAAAAATTGAAAATGGGAGCTGAAAATTTTCTCGAACAAGAAACAATCAACAAGATTTATCTGAACACTCCAAATCCACATGATTCAAACAAATTATTTCTAAACTGAGAACCAAAATCAGAGAAATTTACCGCAAAATCCAGAGCCAGAGAAGAACGAGACGATTTCGTGAAGGAGAAGATGTCAAGAAGAGCTCGGGATTCAGCTTATCCAGGAAGACTCCAATCGAGATGCAGGGAACACGATTAGAAGGCGAAACAGTGAAATTTGGGAGGGGGAGAGAGAGAGAGTAAAGAGATGACGAGTGAGGGAGAGAGCGCACGCATGGAGAGTGGGGTTATATAAAGACAGAAATTGACGCAAGTGCCCTTAGAACGTCGGAGACTGTGGAGGTGGAGGTGGGTAAAAGAGTCACAGTGAGTTTACATTTTTACCTGCACAAGTACAGCCACACCTGAATTGGAAGCCAACCAGCCCATTAACATTGGAAGGATGGCTTGGGTCTATTTTCTCATTTAAATTGTTTTATCGTTTTTTTTTGGGTAAAATCGTTGTCTTTTTTGGGCTTTTTAAATTTATAAAGCAAATGAAGTTTTGTAAAAGTAAAATGTTAGTGGTAATTTGGAGGCTAACGAGGTTCGGACATATTAGTGAACATTAAAATTTTCAGTATATTTTATCGTAAGTTTGATTCTTTGTATAATTATTGGTGAGAATTTACATGTACATACAACAACTCAACATTGTATTTGCATCTTATTATACCTGCATAATTAGGTACTTGTTCCATTTAAATTTAGTTTACAATTTTACAATTTCTTACAATTCTTTGAAACTATTTACAATTTTTTATAAATAACGTTACAACTATCCGACGATTGCTTACATATTTGTTTGTAACTTCTTACATCTAAATGAAACAGATGTCTCAATGTACTACGATTTTTATGTTCTGTCCCCTTGCACATTCATATTTTTCAATTTCACACGAATAAGTATATCTACATTTAGGTTTTTCTAAACTCAATAAAAATAAGATCAACCCTCGAAGTTATTGTTACAAAAATAATCAAAGTTTGATATTTTTTATATTTTAACAAAAAAGGCATTTGGATTGTGCTAACTGGGATGATGATGCGAAGCAAAACATAAACCAGAGGCTGAAAAAAGGGAAGGAATCGAAAAGAAAACCTAATTAAACAAAAGAGAGAAAGGCAGAGGAAGAGGAAGAGGAATCCAATATGGTGGCAAGTAAGAAGAACCATGATTTAGGGGCTTGACTGTTCAAAGGGGGAATCATATAAACTCCATGGAATTGGGACCCTCTAAAGGCTAACAGCCACATCATGTCTCTGTCTCTCTCTCTCTCTCTCTCTCTCTATTACACCAGACTCTGTATTCTTTCTTCCTCCATCTTATCAAAATCTTAGACTAACATTTATTTGCTTTACTTTTAGTATTGTGATAAAAAGGCCATGGTCACTGCCCCTGTCCCTATGGAGAAAAATTTTAAAAAAGGGATGTGCAAATGAACTTTATATTGATGTGATTTTTCTTGTTTTTCTTGCATACGAGTCTTCATAGCCATCAAGGCATTCTCTTCTTCCACTCTCTTTACTATTTAACTTCTCTTCTTGTGTTTTTCAGTGCTTCAGAGTAATATAGCTCCATCTATTCTAGGATTTTGGATTTTATATGCACAAGTTGTCCATCCATATAACATAATGCTTAAATTCGATATTTTTTCCGAAATTTTGGATTTTGTTTATTGATTACACAATTACATTTGAAAACGAAACAGTGTTTTCCTTCCGACTCCTCTAATAAACTTTAATAATTATCAACCTGCCCCCTCTTGAGGAAAAAAAATTTGGTGCTTTAAATGTATATATTTTAACAATGGAAACATTGAGGTCGGTTAGCGATACCTAACTTATCTAACATATTACTTCGATCATTGAATGTATGCCAAATAACGTGAAATTTTGATACAAGGGAGGAAAATAAAAAATAAAAAAGAATAATATGATACTATCTATTTTTTATTTGAGAAATTTTATTTTATTTGGTTTTAGTAGTAAAGTGATAGCAAAAAGCAAAAGAAGGAAGAGCACAGGAGGCATGTTAAGCCCAATCACTGTACGACCAACCCTCCAAAAATAAAGGTTAGACCATGATTTCTATCACCTGAACCATATCTTGTGCACAGATAAGAGAATCCATGGCCACCCTCCCTTTTCTTTTTTTATGACATAATTGCCTTGAGATAATAATAATATAAGCATTTGATTAATTATAAAATTATTGTTTTAATCTGGGTTATCATGCCCTCCTGTTTGGGATGGAGGGAACAATGAACAGGCCCAATCAAGATTATCCTTCCCCTCCTTCCTTTTGCTCATATATATAAACTCTACAAATGTATGTGAGTGAGATGTAAAGCAAAGGAATGCCCTATATTAAATTACTTCTCATTAATCATGCTTCAATTTATATACTAATTTGTTTATTTTTACCTTTATTTTAAGTTATAATGTTTAAATTTAGATTCTTATTTTTTGATAATCGGAGTTAAACTAACTAATGTCAAAATAATAAAAAAAAATGATAGAATTAGATTTTTTTCCCCATAAGACTCGACCATGATATCATATTTAATAAAAATAAGTGTCAAATTATTAAATAGACGAACATCAGTAATATTTATTTAAATATATTTTATATTTTTCTGGGCATCACTTTACATTCCATTTTCGCAGTGCTTTATTTGAGGGTGGGGGATTGTGGGCTAATCACAGGCCACTTGCTGAGTTTAAAGTTGGAAGCTTGTTTTTATGCAAGCTAAAATTGAGTAGCTTACCCACCAGGCAAAGAATATTCATGATTCTCAATCCACAAACCATATTTATATGTACAATGTTAAATAGCTTTTTGTGTGTATGTAATTTATTTATTTTTTTATGGATGGAAAAATTATTTATTGGACTCGAAATTTATAGAATAAAAAATACTAATATTTACAAAAGAGATGCACATATTTTAACTCCGTCGTCGGATAATTTGACGATTTTGCTTCCTCATTCATATGTATGAGATCTCGAATATTTTGTTAATTTATATAATGTGTAGTTAAGGTAGATATTCATGTGAATTTTGCTCTTGGGCTTTTGTGCATGTGATTCAATAGGACTTGTCATGTCAACCTTCTCCCCCATTATATAGTTCGTTGAGTCTTTTTAATAGAAGTTCACTACTTCTTCTTCCTTATTTTGGACGATAATTTGAATAAAACTCTTGCGAGAGGTCTACACTGCTTGTTGTTGTACTTATTTTTTAAAAAAATCACTACCTTTAATATTTTCCATGTAAAAAGAATTATTCTCAACTATTATAACCTACTTATTTAATTTTGTTTGTCTGACCTAACAGGATATTATTAAAGTAATCATTGTGAAATTATTTTCCTTGTATCTTAATATGTGTTATAAATGTAGGACCATTTCTATATAATGCTTCAGGCTCCCAACAAGGGCAGAGCCCTCTATCCCTTTGTGGGTTGCAAATTCTTATATGTAATTGGGATCTTATATTCTTGAGTGCTATATTATTATACTTGTTTTTAAAACATCTCAATTTCTCTTTCAATCAATTATTTATTGACACGTATTATGGGGTATGAATTCCCAAATGTATAATAGATGCACTACCTCTATATAACAATCTTAATTGTTTAAGAACCAACTCAACCGAAAACTTAACCTTACGATTGGCTTAGAAATATGTTTATACTCTAACACGCCCTCTAACGAGAATGTATTTTGGACTTGAAGTGTAAATACAGCAAATGTTCCTCATTACCTTGTGTAATATCAATATGGGAGCTGTTGAGATTCAAATCCGAAACCTCCATCTTAGAGAGACTCGATACTATGTTTAAGAACCAATTCAATCAAAAATTTAAACCTATTGATGAAGATTCATGAATAGGTTTATACTCTAACATTAATAATGAGAAAAATAAAAATAAAATAGAAGATTAAATCCATAATTAGCTTTAAAATATGCACAAAATTGAGAGAAAAAAAAATCGTTAGAAACGCGTAGAAGGAACAGCAAAAAGCCTTGATTAATCTGATTAGGTAAACACAGATGTGACAAATTGCGTGCTCCCATTGACTGACCATATAAAATTAGGCAGAAGGAAAGCCAAAAAAAAAAAAAAGAGAAAAGGAAAAGGCCATTGCTTTTGAAGTGGCCACACCCACACTGAGAAATAATGAGAAATTAAGTTTAAAATATTGAGTGAGTTGAGCATGAAGATGATGGTGGACGTATTATAAAAAATAAAATTAAAAGAAAAAAGGTGCCATGAAGCTAAGAAATTTTGTTGTGGATTCTCCAACAAAAACACCCACGCTTGGAAAGCAAAAACAACTACAAGGAAGCCCTTCTTCACTGGCCGCACTTAGAAACCAAAAGATTTTCTGCTGTTCAATTATATATACTTCACTAATTCTCCCCCTCCTTTAATAATTCCCCCACTAACCAGACACTCTATGGAGTATGGCCAGCGTCATAAGTTCATAGCAAAAGGCTAGAGAAAAAGTTGAAGTGGGTCGGATCCAAGTCGGTTATCGCTCCAAATCTCGAACGTGATTCGAGGTTAAAATAATTAGCAATTATAAATTTTTTTTTTATGGTATAAGATTTTCAGATTGATCATAGTGAGAATTGAAAATACATTAATCCCTACTCATAATCACATTTGTTCCTTAATTGTGTCAAAACTCATAATTGAAGTTACGATTTGGATCCCAAATGTGAACAGAGGCTAAAATAATTAACGCTTATAAAATATTTTACGGTAATAATAAGATTTTCACATTGAGAAAATGCATTAATCCCTGCTTGTAATCAGACTTGTTCCTTAATTGTGTCAAAACTCATAATTGGCCTCTCTCATGCATGCTATAGCTTGTTTGTTTATTAGACATTATACCCACTTTCTTAGACTTTTATCCCACCTTGGTTTATAATAATCCCCCTCATTTTGTTTTTTTTTTTTTTTTTGGTCGAACCAAAGAGAAACACCCATAAAGAAAGCGTCAAACCTCTCTCTTTCTTTCTTTCTTCTCTTTCATTTTGGGGATTAGTTTAGTGGCTCGAGGATTTAGGAATAAGATAATGGTGTTTTGGGTGGAGTTGGTGATTAATTATGCCCCTTTTTTAAAAAAATTTCATCATCAAACACGTGTGATAGGTAATAGGTATGTTCATCTATGATGCAATGTAGAGATCCAATTTTTATTTTTATTTTTTGGAGTTGGATTATACTCTGTGAGTGGTATGCATGAAAAGCATTAATTATTCGAAATATTTTCATGATGATGAGTATGCAAAGTTTTGACGTGAAGGGTAATTTTTGGGAAAATTTTTAATCCCCAATTGGATAGAAACATATATGCATATATATAGTAGGCTTTAATTGATATATAAGGCATCATTTTGGATAGATTGGTTTGTTGCACGTTTCCCTTAGATGACAATGCAAGGAAACATAAACCCAACCCTTTCATCATAGTTTTATGTGTAATTTTGAAGGTAAAGCTTTCTTCATGCTTCTCATGTATAGATCTAAGTATATTACATATATAGAATCATTCTAAATATACTATTTAAATAAATACTTAATTTTTACCAATATGATGTGGCACAATTAAATGAAAAATATCACCATAAAAATTATAAAAAATTATTTAAAAAATTAAAATCAACCAATCACAATATATAAGTGATACATTTAGTATATTTTTTCTTAGTAAGAATAAAATTTTTATCACATATATATGATTGTGATTTCTTATTTTAATTTCTTTAATTCTTTCCTCCTATTGTCCTTATTCCTATACTACTAAAATGGAATGTCCAATTAATATATAATCATAATAAAATATATGGCATCATAAAGTTTTTATTTTATTTTATTTAAAAAGGGTGTAAGTCCTCTCGAGTTCCAATAAGTTTGCTTCGAGGATTTAAATTTATTTTCTTCTGTTTATCGGAATAAGAAAGTTACAACCTCAACTAATACTTTGTTGGTATGACATCGTAAAGTTAAGATTGATGTTAATTCATGGCAAACTTTAAATTTTGAGGAGTAAGAGGCCAGATCTTCAAATGGGATCTATATAAAAAAGGTCAACTTAATTTCCAATCCTAAGAATAAAAAGGTTTACAAGATACATCCTACAAATTATATTGTAATCCCACATCTAAATAGATCAACGTTATTGTATATATGGTAATGTTTTCTATTTCTTAAAAAATTACCATATATTTTTATAATTCTCTCTTTTTAAAAAAATAAATTATTTATTTTTTTAATATGTAGAATTAACATATCTAAAAACTCAGAATCCATAATTGAAAGTGGTGTCACGGACGGATTATTAAGTTACAGCAATTTCAAGGCAGCTGGCCCCGACAATACTATAACTTCCAGATTGACAGATGAAATTACTGATTTAATTAGTGTATATACAAAAGACGAAGTCAAAGCATGTCGACATCAACTCAACCATTGATCCACCGCATACACTGATACAAGTTATAAGTGAAATAATAATATAACGTTACTTCCTTAAAACTATGCATGGATCCAATATTATGCATTTTGTGTGTTCCTGCGCTTTCCTTATAGTACACATGAAGCCAAGCACGCCTGCCTATTATTTTCTTTTCTTTTAATTTATTTTATCTTCCTTTAATTAATTTCTTATTTGCCCAATTAAAGTTAAGGTTTATATGCATTTGAACTCGATTTTAAATTTAAATGATATCCGACATTTCGTCTTATATTTTTGCTATTTCAATAAAAATAGAGGGAGTTCACGATTATATTGAGACTATCAAATATTAAACTAGTACATCAAATTGAATAATACTTTTAATTTATTAAAGCGTGATTGAAAATTTAAATTATGTAATTTATATCGTACAATTAAAATGTGTGTCATTAGTCGACATTTTAAATCGGCGTGGATTAATGATTACTAAGACTATAAATTACAAATGAAGAGCCAAAACCGGAAGAAGAATAACGCGTGTTTGATGTGACTTTATAAGTAATGATAATAAATACTTTTTGTATGTTAGGATTAGAAATCTCCACTCCTTTTCATACTACTCCCCTAAAATGGAAAAGAAAACAAGTGCATAAGGTATGATAATAGGTACGAAATTTCTACTAATTATTCAACCATTTGGTGAAAGTGGGGCAACTTGATTTATTATTATAAGCGTGATTTTGGTTAAGTACTTGATTTTAAACAATGTAGCAGGTATTACTAATTATTAGTTGAACTCAAGCATGCCTTAATTGCTCTTTTGACTAGTAACTTACATAGAGCCTTTAAATTAGACCTAGTTAAAACTCATTTTTACCCAAGGTTAATCATCATATGGGCCTGTTTTTCTTTGGTATTATTGTTTTGACATCTAGCTTTATTGATCACGAGTCAGAAGAACTTTTTTTTTTTTTTATTATTTGGATACTGCTTCGGTTATTTATAGGACGATATTTTTTTAATTTTTTGATAAAGATAATGAACAGATTTGAATGTTTGATAACCCGACTAAATTGAAATATTTTACTAGTTGAACTATGCCGGAAGTAAATATTGATACTTATTATTGACAAAGCTTTATAAGAAAATCTTTTGAAATGAATAATCATTTAATTCATTAGTGACTTACTAATAATTTACATATTGAATTAAAGATGAGGAAAGATAATTAATTTATTTTTGAATCATTTTAGGGTTGAAAGTATTCGTCGGATAACAAGGTAAAAAAAACCAATTGAATCTCAGCAAGTAATGCATTTTATAATACCCAATAAAATATTAACTAGTAGCCTTGTTTCCAGATCCCACATTATTAATTGCTCTTTAATTATGTATGGAAGCAAGCCCACCCCCCAATATAAAGCCATGCACTAAAATTTCTCTAACTTATTTTGCACTCTTGGCGAATATAATTGGTACATCCACTTCAGAAAGTCTTTGGGTCATAATCCCTGGGGTACCAAAGATTGTTATGTTAATAGTAAAAAGTCACATCTCACAGTATATGCTCTCTATCCTACAAAGACATGCAAATTATCTGAACTAATTTTAACCCCAGATAAAATTAATAAAATCTTCAACAAGCACTTAAAGATTTAAAATTTAAAATCCACCTTTCTAATGTCTTCCTGTCATCATCTTAATGACTTGTTCAGAAATTAATTATGAATTTCAGAATGATCGCCAAATAGATATTTTTTTTTTTAGGGAGGGGAATCAAACCCGACCTACTGCACGCAAAACTTTAGTGTTCACCATTAGGCCATAACGTCATTGATTAACTGTTAATCACTTTACAAAATGTTATAATAATATTATCTTATATATCGGTCATGAATTTAATATAAAAAGTCAAGAAACTAAACCTAACATGCATGCAGGGTGACGTGACGAGGACTTTGATTTCCACTACGCATGCCCACATTTCGTCTTCGTGGGTCTAAGCAATTTGGAGGATACAAAAACCACTCCATGTACGTTGGACGTTTATATATTTACGCATGGGTCCAATTCCAATATTAGATAATGGATCACCAATTCTCCATATACATAACACGCTTTTCTCAACTCTACCCCTCTTTTAACCTAATTCCTACGTGTGTCACGTATTTGGCTCTAATTTTGATTATAATATCTTGCTTTGCAAATTACAATAGAGTTGCTGATTGCTAGCTATATGCAAAAGTTGATCACGAGCTTGTCTTGTTATATACTCTCGGTATATTTTACATGAAAGTGACGGGAGTATAAGCACTATAAGGTGCATGCCCCCGTTTTCAAGAAAGTGACCCGACTCTCTGTCAGTATTACACCCAGCAATCCCATTAATCGCCCATTAAGCTTATGCCACCATAGATTCATTGCTCTAATCAACCTCTCTTTCTCAATTGTTGGCCTATCATTATCTATCCATTTACAGCTGATCCTTAAAGGAGAACATTCTAACAATGTAACACAAAATTATTTCCATTAATTTTAGGTGTGATTGATGTTTTATGATTGCAAAGAATTTGAACCGATT
This sequence comes from Talinum fruticosum, assembly GCA_021018815.1. NCBI lineage: Eukaryota > Viridiplantae > Streptophyta > Magnoliopsida > Caryophyllales > Talinaceae > Talinum > Talinum fruticosum. The sequence goes on from JAITYX010000042.1 coordinate 497,577, forward strand.
ATTCATATCTCTAAAAGTGCACCTTTTTTTTTCTCTTCGAGATAACCCGTTTTGGGGAACGCCACAGTTAAACATATTTGATTCTGAGTAATATTAGGATGATTGATCCATTATATATATTGTCTGCTTTAAGAGGTGTAGATTTATAATTTTAATTGCTTATTGTAAAAGTGTACTTACTGAAGAATCTTTAATTAGAATGAGGCTATATTTATTTATTTTTTTACAAAAAATATGAGTTATCTTACTAAATCCTTATTTTACAAAAAAATAGACTCTTAATTATCGAAAACAGGGACTCAAGCCTGTAATTAATTAGCTCAAAGAGAGCAAGCAACAGCTAAAATCAAGTGGTGTTGTGGATCAAATTCTATATAAATGATATGAGAAAAAACTTTTCTTTCGTTCTACATTCATTGAGAAATTGGGGGGGTTAATGCAGATTCAAGGTATATACCAACATTTTTCAGAATGCTGGCTGAGTTTTAAATTTGAATACTAATTACCTGAGCAAACCAAAAGCCCTGGCAAAGGTAACTCTGTTAATTGGGAGGATTCACACGAGACAAACAGTAACAATGCGCGTTTCAATTACCTTTCGGGGTAATTTTTTTAAAAATAAATAATAATGGTTGATAACTGATGATGAGGAACATAATAATATATAGTTCAATAAACCACATGGAAGATTAATATATTCTACCAAAATCTCACAAGTCCGACCACCAAATCTTTGCTACAGTGCCACACCACGCTGCCGTCCGTCTGTTCGTAATCAGACATTATTTACTAAACTCGATAGGTAAACGCTTTCTTTCATCAGTTTTGAAAAACACAGGGCATATTGATCTTAATACCATTATTGGATGTCTGAAATATTATATTATATATATGCCCTTTGATTTATTATAAAAAGTGAGATGATACGTGTCTTGTATAAGACATATCTTTAATGTTTTTTTTAATTTAAAAATTATTATATTATATAGTAAATTGTAAAAGATTGGTATAATTGAATAGTAAAATTATATTACAACTTACAAATTATATAAAATTTTCATTTTATCCATCATTTTTCATATTTGTAAAATTATGTGTATGATACACCTTCTCTATGTAGAGTTGATCTATTAGGGTATTATTTGATACTTGTCGGCATAACGAGACGATTATTAATGTTTCACCTTCATAATTAATCATAATTATTAAAAAAATAGTGGTTTCAAATCGTAAGATACATTAATATAAATCAAGAGAAGACATATTAAGAGTGTCTTCATTTAAGACACATATCATCACCCTTACAAAAAACGATGATAGGTAGATCGTGTAATAATCGATAAATAATCGATTATATATATATATATATATATATATATATATATATATATATATATTACTGTCTCTATTTCAAAATATATTTTAATTTAATTAATTTTTTCGTTTTATAATATCTATCACTTTATAATTTCAATAATGACGTCTTAATAACTAATTTATCAATTTTTCCCTTATAAATTGCTTTTTTTCCCTCCTTTTTTCATTTATTTTCTTCATTTCCAACAAAATAATGGGGCATCTTGATCTTTCAATACTCCATACAAATTTTTTTCATAAATTTTATAAGTTTTTAAATATATTCTCATAATTTTAAAACAAATGAAGTATTATAATTTTACTCATGTTTTGAGGGGGTGGGGGAATAGAAACAACTTTGACACTCTTTGTTATCTTATTTACATCCCAAACCATCTCCGTTGGCTTTCATTGACCACTAAGTGCAGGTAAATTTTCTTGGCAGAATGGATGGTGGCCAAATTAAATTGCTATTTTCTCCAATTTTACTTTATTTTTTTTTATTCTTTATTAGTACCAGCCGAAATTTGTTGGCTTATTCATGTCGGGTATTTTATAAAATATTATGGCCGATGAAACCAAAATTTAATGGCGGTGTTCAATTAAGGAATAATGGCTTGATAGTTGGGAAACTTAAGGTAAGGTTATGGGCAATGACAATAGAGAAGAAATTGGTTCTAAATTTGGGATAATTTTCGCAGTGGCGAATGAAAGAAAATATACTCACGGGAGGCGCCGTCAGTGAAGGATGTGTGGGACAGGTGAGGAGAGAAAGAGGATCGGTTGAGTTAGATATCAATTTAGAGGCGGAGTCGAAATTCGAAATAAGGGTGTCCATTGTGTTTTGATTCAAATTTAAGAGTATTCAATTAATTATAAATTAAAATTTTTTAATTCAAATATTAGATGTTTTATTAATTTTTTTTTTGGGCCAAAGGTGTCCATGGACACCCTTGGCTCCTTCAGGGCTCCGCCCCTAGATCAACCATTGCCCCATCTTCATAGCAATAAAGGAAAACATAAGTAAAGAATTTTTGGTAAATTTAGCAACAATTTACAGTATTTATCTAGTTTCAGTATTTTTTTATACAATTTCTATAATTTAGTATTTACATAATTATCGAAAAATATATAGTTTTAGTATTTTTCTATCATGAATAAAAGACTTAGAGCTCTGGGTTAGTATTTCAAATTATGATGCGTGTTGTAATTTTATAAATATTTATGCGAAAAAAAGTACAAAAAGCATGTTTATTTTCGTGTAGGATTAAAGTTTTCTTTACACAATAATTAAGTATCTAATAATTTGTATGAGCTAGATTGACTACTCCTTCCATTTTAAAATACATGTCACTTTAACTAACTTTTTTTATTTTACAATATTTATTACTTTACAATTCTAATGACGTACTAATAACTATTTTACCAATTTTATCCTTATTAATTGCTTTATTTCTCTCATTTTTTCATTGATTTTCTTCATTTTCAATAAAATCTTGGGGCAACTTCATCTTTTAACACAAATTTTATCATTAATTTAGTGTTTCCTTCTTAGTTCGCCATAACCTTAAAAACGACAAGTATTTTGAAACGAAAAGAGTATGATATATTATGCTTGTCTAAATTCAAAACATAGAAGAAGGGATGCATGAAAGTTGATAATTGACAATAAGTAGGACGAAATGCAATTCAAAGAGGTTGTATACACCAATAAAGTGTTGATTGAAATGTTATCGGTTTTACTCGAATAATGAGGATAATAAAAGTTAAAATTTTCAGAAACGCAAGGAGAAATTTTAAGTAAAATATTTATAACTCAAAAAATTATTATTTATTTTTTTAAAAGAGAGGTGGTATATAATGGACACAATGTCAAAAATCAGGTGAGTTGGACCAAACTCCAAGCCTTCGAATTTGGCAATTTAGAAGGGGAGGAGGCTTCAAAGAACTAGAGTCAATGCTTTGAAAAATGGAATGCCAAACCTTTTACGGGTTGAAAAAATTTACATTTTTCCATCAAAGGCGTTGAAAATATTGATTCCGAGAAAAAAAAAACAAATAAATATGCAGCGCAAGTACTGTATTTGTTGGGAATTAAAACAAAAGGAAAAAGGATAAATCAGAAGAAAACAGGCGTAGGAGGAGGAGGGCGCCGCGTGACTGGGGCGGGGCAGGCGGGCACGCGACGCGACTCCTCTCAGGCAGACCGAAGTGGAGAGAGAAAATAGAAAGAATTAAATGAGAAAATGATGGGCGTGGATAACAAAAAAATAAAAATAAAATGGAAAATGGATTGGAGTTGGCATAAAATCTGCGTCGGGATCTTTACAAGTAGTTCCGATTGTAGCGCATGCATTTGGCGCACGCTTGGGCTCGCTTCTCTAGCCAAGCCACCCACACACACCATCTCTCTCTCTCACCTGATTGATGGTTTTGTTTTCTCTTGTTTGTTTTTTGCTTCATTATTCGCGTCTGCGTTGTGCTTATTTAGTCAAACTCTAGTTTATTGTTTCTGACCTTCAGACAGAGAGAGAGAGATGGAGTTGGTACTGCATGCGCTATGCAGTGCACGCGCGAGAAGGAGGGGAGTCACTGCTGGTTTTCATGGATCATCGCCACGTGTCCTTATCCATGCTTTCCCGGGGAAGAGAGACAGAGAGAGAGAGGCCCACTCGCAGCGGTTTATGCGGGGTGCGTGGCGCCGTAGCCGCCGGTGCTCTGCCTCCACCCCGCCATCGCTGCCTTTTTCTTTAGTTGTCTATTTCTTTATTTATTTATGCAATCTAGTTGGAATTGATATAGGTTTTGGTTTAGCTTTGAATTTGATTTGCAGCCGATCTAATTTTTTAAAAAATAATATCGAATTTATAATACGATATCAAAGTGTAAATTTTTCAATCAGCTTTATGGGAAACCCATGCAAAAAATAAAAAGGAAGAATGAAAAATTTATGGGTTACCCTAACTAATCTACCCATTATATATAAATGGGGACTACTGTTATTAAAAATGTTGTTTGGTAATAATAAGATAATATAATCAATGTGTAATATGAAATATTTGACAGAACTGATTCATAGTTATCAAACAATTGACTCCAACTTAGCTAGTGAAATTGGTATGGTTCATTATAAAATTAATATAATATTGTCCATGAATAAATCTTATATCGAATACAAGTTAACCATACATAGATCACCGAATATATTCAGAACAGCAATTAATTGAAGTCAATACCCCATGTTGAACATGTTCAAGGCTAGCAAACAAGGAGAAGAGTGACCTCTCAATATTAGTACTGATCATACCCTGATCTGATCTCCTTGAAACTAGCTAGAGCTTTTAGCAATGGCTTTCATTTGCTTAAAAGCTGTATGTATATTTATTATTAATGGTCTGCACCAAAAACAATTTTACTATTAATGGACCACACTCGATCATAACAAGAGGCAAAACATCAAAGCTTGTAAAGACCCTGTTGTTTTCACCTCCAACAAGCTGAGTAAGAAGGGTTACAGATAAGGACAAATGCAGGACTAGCTGTGTTTCTGCATGTATTTACACACTTGTAATCATAAAGCTCGCTCAGCTCCCTGCCACAATAGAATAGATACGTGAGAGGGACAGACAGAGAGAGAGAGGAGGGTGGGGACGTGGGTCTGACTTTTTCACGCGAATAACGCATGGAGTCAACCTCTGTTATCATACTGCATGCCCAACCCAACTCCAAGTACTCATCTCTGCATGAAATGAGCCACAGAGAGAGAGAGAGAGAGAGTACAGCAATTACTATTAGCAAGTGACACCACTTGAAGATTTCTCGTCAGGGAGCTCTTCCCTCTCTAATGGATTCAGATTCCAATGGTACATGGACGTCAAATCTATCTCGTACGATCATCATTATAAAATCCCCAGAACCAACGCATAGAAGGATTGGAAAAGTTACATTTATATTAGTGTATATTATGGTCAGGGTTAATCAATTGGGAACTTGTTAAGTTTTTCTTCAATCTATAACTGATTTGCATACGTACATATATATACATAATTACGTAATCTATATGTTCAGTGTTTGTATACTAGTCAAGTTTTAAACTTTATTTTTAAGGAAACATACATCTTATATATAATAAATATTTAAGTAATTCAAAAGTGATTCTATTCTAGCTTTAATTTAATTTTATTGCAATTAAGTGAATTAATAAACCCTTAAGCTTCATCCCATGAACATAAATATTAAATAAATTGAAATATACCATTGATAATTTTATTGAGAAGTAGAATTTTCTTTTTCCTCTTTTTTCCTTTTGTTTCGGGATGGGGTGATATTTAAAAAGTAACAATCTTAAATATGTATATAAATTTCTCCTTCTTTCTAATTATTGCTTGAAAATAAGGGGTTAGAATTTTATTCGTCTATATTCCTAGGTACAGGACAAATGAGTATTAATATATTCTTCCCCGAGAAAACTATTATTCTCTTATGTCATACTTCACCAAGGGAGAATCCCATTTTGAGTGCGTTTTCTTCATCAAGAAAAGCAAGGAATTCCTTTTTGGCCTCCTAATTCGTCGAGAAAACAATTAGGAATCTCACGTACAAAGATATTCCTCAAGTAATATATCCCGGCATATATTCCTACACAAATCACTACCAAAATTGCAGTCCTATTGTATTTCTTCCAATACCGAATTCATTTTGAATTCCTTGTTCTTTGGCTATTCTCTTGCATGCGCTCGTCAATTTGCACGCCTGTATATATATCATAATCCCTTTTTGAATTGTCTGGCCCTGAGAAAATGTCCATAATATGACCGTCAACGTCATAATTCCAAGAACATGTACTCAAAATAGAGAGAGATACACTTTAGCTGACAAATTGTAATTTTCAAAGTACAATATATTTTATTTCGAATCACATGTCAACGAATGATTTGATCAAAGGAAATAATAGGAGGCAATTAGTATATGGTCCTCCTGGGTGTAGGGAACGTTATGTACTTCCGGAGTTAATTATTGTACAATTATACACTAATTAATCCTTAAAATACATGACAGTCTTACTATTGTATACTAATTAATATAAAAATGTACAATAATCATTATATAGTTGTACACTAATTAGTCATGGGAGTACATGACAGTTTGTACTATCAGTATAATAATCAATGCACAATTATACATTAATCGAGTATATAATTGTACATTAGTTAGTCCTGAAAATATATGACGGTCTGTATTGTTGTACATTAATTAATATATAATTATACATTAATGAGTATATAATTCTATGTTAATTAACCCCGGAATAGACGATGATGTTTACTCCGGTGGAGTGCATTAGAATTTTCCAAAATCTATTAGATTAGGTAACTGATACATAAAATCTAAATCTATAATTTTGGAATAAATCAGACCATCTCATTCGATACAAGACCATTAGTTTACAGGGCGGGTGTTATAATTTATAAAAAGTTATTTTTTCCTTTAAAAAACTAGAGAGATGGAAGGGAAACTAATACTCCAGTAGCTAATTGAGTGATATGGTTTGGGCTTGGCCTTACTGGGCTTCTACATCCTTCACGTAAAAAGCAATCTAAATGGGCCTTCGTAATTGGGTCGGACTTATTGTTCATTACTATTGTGGCCCATTTACATTTTCATGGAGCTCATGAAAGAGGGGGTTTAAATTCGGGGAAATAAAATCCGTCGCTTTGGGGGTTGAATAGAATCACAGTCATCAAACCTTCCGCTTCACCAAATTTGAAAAAATAAAGATAATCCAGCTCCGTCCCGCCTTCTCCTCCCTCGTTTCAGAGAGAGAGAGAGAAGGTCCGGCAATGCACAGTCGGAAAATGATCGGATTTCAGGTAATTAATATGCTTGAAACCCTAATTTTCATCGGATTTTTTCTGTAAATTTATTTGAGCTAATTATTCGACATTATTAGGTTATTACTTGTGTTGATTTTCCTCGTAAGTTTTGTGTTCTGTTGCTTGATCAATCAGTAATCGATATTGAAGAGTAACGTATACTAAATCTGAGATTCAACTGAGAATCATTTTAATCCGTTGTCGTTTCAATAATCGCTGATTGACTTTGCGTGGCTGTAGTAATAATCAAAATTCGAGGGTTTTCAATTCACAGAAATTTGAGCGAGTAGCTAAGTTGTGTGTTGGATCATCAGAAAAATGATTGTAGCAATCCAATAGCTCTTCAGAGTTTAATGGTTTTGATGTGCTAATTATGATTACTGTTTATTGATGGATAATTACGCGACAGATTGCATTTACATGTACAACATTTCGTGTGGTTTTTGCTTCATAGATGGACCTAATTGCACAGAATATACGCAAAAGTCTTATAGCTAGAACGCTTGAATCACCTTGTTAATTGTTATTGAAATAGGACGTATGATGAAAGTGTTGCTCGCGTGGGCAGTATTTGCTTAGTTAGAAGACCTGCTTAATTTGTTCCGATTTCTTGTCCCATATTGAAAAGGGAACTAGAATGAGTGTTCACTTATGCTTTGTTTGAGGGCTTATTCTCTTTTCCTTCTGTTCATCCTTGACTACCTTTGATTCTCCTTTATTTTGATTGTAGGCAGCGTCCTTCTTCCAGAAACCAGGGGAAAAGGAAAACAAAATGCAACTCTTGAATTTGCTTAGTACATATGCTACATTAATGCAGTAAGGAGTCATTTATGCTGATGCAGTTCTTCCCGATCTTTTCGACGAGAAAAACAATCATCCCGTGGAGATAGCCTCAAAAAGAACGCAAATGTAAGATATCTTTAGCCTGTACAATTGAGCTATACCTCAGGAAACTGTGAATGTGAATAATTGTTGCGCTCATATTGCTATCGTTTGTTTTTGCATAATTTGTTGGAAGTCTGATTTTTGGGCTCATTGGATGGGGGCATGTACGGATTATTTGATTCCATTTAGCTTTTTTTTTTATCAACTAGTTCTTCCGCTTAGGCTTTGCCTTTTGAGCCCTTCATCTTTCTTTTTGTTGGCTAACGATCATTCCTTGAGTATCATACTTACAAGAAACTGTCTCCTTCACTTTTTATCCACTTAACTGAGCGAGTGTGTACGTTGTACACTGAGGCAAGGAATGACACTTTGAAATGAAAACTCATAAGCTGTATCATGCTCTTTAATTAGTGTTGTAGCTCTGGATAATTCATTTTTCATTGTAGACAATATACAATACATGGAGTTTTAAAATACCAGAAATGGTTTCCCACAAATCTTTTTTGTTGCTCTTGAAATTGGCTTCTCTGCTTGTAAGTACAAGATCACTTACATTTGAATATCCATAACCCACCCCTGGGGGGGTCTAAGCTATACTGTACTAGTAAATGTCTACTGTGAAAATTTTTATATGATCTTACTTGAAGAGAGTTCAATAGCAGTTCTCCAGTTGTCTATCAGCTCATCAATCAGGCTAGGTGCTCTGTCCTGATGTTCTCCAATATGTAATAGGGTCTTTTTTTTTTTTACGATGGGAGTTTCTACCAATTATCTTACAATCATTATCAGATGATCATTTCCCACCTAATGGCTGTCAAATTGCTATTGTGGGGTCATGTTAATTGTAATTGTTTTTTTGATAGATCTGTATTACTATGTAGTATGTGTTTGCTAAACTCTTTCTTTTTATAAAGCCAGGTACGAAGGATTTTTCTAATGTGTGGGGATTTGATCTTCATGAGCCCAAATTCATGAAGCAAAGCTTTCATTTCCTGATTGTGCTGATTTGCTGCATGCTTTGTGGTATGGTCCCTTCTCTCTCTCTCTCTTTCTCTGGTACCTTTTAGCTTAGCCACCACGTGTTCTCTGAGCTTGCTTTCCACAAAATCTAAGATTTTTATGTATATATATGATATACCTTTGTATATAGCAGTTTGCTCCATTTTTTTATATATCACCGGATTGATTAAAGAAATGAATCATTTCGCATGGCCGTTCTGACCTGCCACTACGGCCTGACCATGATCTTCATCATCTGCCTTTGCCTACTTATGAAGTTATCAGTGTCATCACCTTCTATTCCTGGACAATGTATGACTAGTAATTATAGAAGTTGTTCACTCTCATCATGGTTGTCATCATTATAATCTCATTTATCTCTGTTTACCCATATTTCAATGTTTTGACTACAAATTAGGTCCTTTATGGATGGGTATCACCCCCATCAACAGAGATCATGCTTAGACAAAAATAATTGAAACAATTGACAGAAGAAAAACGTAGAATCTGAGAATAAAACTTAAAATCCTAAACCAATTTTGATGCAAAGCCAGAATATCTATGAGGGTCGATAGCTTCACCTCTTTAATTGACCCCTTTTACGTAATAAAACACTCAATTGTTACGATTTACAAGTATGCAAAAAGAACCAAAGCAGAGAAAATCCTATCCAAAATTTACGATTTGTTACTAACCCTTTTCCATAAGAGTAGTATAGGTCTATAGCTGGTAGTTTTTGCATAGCAAACCGAACATTAGTGTCGGTAACTTTCATACTCTTAGAAGTGCGTATTTCTATTTATCGATAGATTGTTCATGTACAATAATAAAACTATCAAAATATTCTATTATTATTTATATGTAATCTGTAAGGAGTATGTACTCTTAACTACTAAATATGATAAGAGGCATTGCTCGGCATCTGATGGATTGATTATGGGACGTGGAACTTCTAAGGGAAGTGACAATGAGTGCCCAACAGCTTGTTTCTTTAAGCTGAGAATCTCGGTGATAATTAAGTGCCAAAGCAGGGGCAGATCATAGTTTTTAGATTCCGTCTATTTTATTAAGAAATCCCTAGCCCAAGTGGAGGACCCATATACACTTAACTCTTCTTATTATATGCCATACTGATTTAGACTTGTAGGTTTGATGCAGTTATCCTACTAATTGCTACAGAACATCTAGTTAAAATTTTCTTCGGCATGGCATCTTGTGATTTGGTTTCAGTAATTTATAAGCTGAGGCGCAACGTGCAAAAACATAAGTTTATGCTTGAGATCCAGCTCCCTTGAAAAATAAAAAATCATGATAGAAAGGGTAGGTTATATGAGCTGTTATATTTATGAGTCCTATATGAACATATTTAAAATCTCCTTACCCTTGATCCACATTAAAAGATTAGGAAAATATGATATAATTTATAAGTAACATCCTCGCTTAAGTTTAAATGAAGACAATGGAAAGACAATGGGGTGTTTTTGATGGCAAATCTCAGAGTTGAAGTCCTCAAGGTTAAGTTGTTGACTACTAGGTTATTTAAAGATCTTACACGTTAGATTGAGGTATTAGTAATGACATTAGAGCGGATCTTGGATTAGGTAGCAGTGGATCACTTTGCGCCAATGGACGAAAATGTCAGTTAAATGATAAATGATGTTGTTGCAATTGCCACTACGAGAGACGATCCATGAGTCTGATGAGGACGTTAAGTGGGCTTACTACAATAAACACTTTCTCTTTTTAAGTCCAAGTGAGAGCAATGAATTGTTAAGGAGTTATCCATGGCGTAGGAGTTATCCATGGCGTTGAAGGCATAAAAGTTAGGTTATGTTATATTTAGGCGTATCACCTGGATCCTTTATACACGATTTATTAAAATGAGGCCATATAGACATAGATCCTATTTTTTTTGTTGTGCTTCTAGTTGCTTAATAATCATCAAATAAGATTAGTCCCCTAATTGTCTTCATACCAATTAAAAACATTTCCAGAGCTTAAATTAGCTTCTTGTCAATTCGAATTTAAATCCAAAATAACTTATTTAAAATCCTTAAATAAGATATTAGTTAGTTTTTCAGATCTATCGGTACATAATATGGAATCAAGAGAAGATAGAAATTGAACGGGAAGAAGAGGTTAAGATGTAAGGGTGAGAGTGAGGGTGAGGTATGAATTTCCAGCGGTGTGTTTGAGCCCACAAGTAGCAGGGGCTTCTGACATATAATGCCTTTATCATTTATAAACTATGGTCCTCTACTCACTGTCGCCAAAGATTGCCAATCTTTGTTGTTATATATTATGGGATGTCCTATCGCCAAGTAGGACTAGGACCTAAAAAATAGTCTTCGTCTACTCTTCTGACCACCCTTACCCAACCCCCAATTATAAATTAAACATAAAAAACTTTAGATATTTGCATTTGTTTTCTCCCGCCCTCAACTTCCCGCCTTTATCAAATTTATACGCGGGTGTATTTCAGTATCGGCCATTATTCGGTATACGCCTTTTCTTTATTTTTTTAAAAAACAAAGGTATCAGCCACAATTAGGGGGAATGAATACTTGCATCAGCCAGAAGACATTGCATGCCTGTTTAGATCTAAATCTTCATCTAGGCCATTCTCTTCAATTATTCCATGAACAATATCCTCTTTCTTTTTTTTTTTTTTTATCGAACTTTAATTCCAAACTCATACTATAAAAGTCACTTTGACAAGTGAGATGTGATATGATGTAACACTTTTACCTTTAATTATAAAATTACCAAAAAAATAATTCATTAAACCCTAGATTTAAAAATCATCGACTACTTAATACTCAATGGAAGGAAAGCAAAATAAATTTAGAGAGATCTTTTACTTACTGTAATTCAAGTTGAAAAAAAAAATCTAAACTTGTTAATAGAACAACAATTTAAGTGGAAGTTAATCATAAATAAGAGTAATTGGTATATAAAATTATATGTGGAGGGGTATAAAAGATTTGGAGTTTATATTGATAGAACATACTTTGTCTAATTTGAATATAATTATCTTATTGAGATTTTTTTAATCATCATTTCATTGGATTCTCACCCTCCTCCCTATAATTAGATCTAACCATCAATTTGAGAGAGAGAGAGAGAGAGAGGGGGACCTCGTGTAACCTTAAAACAAATTTATTTAAGAAAAACTTGGGCCATTTCTAGAATTTGATGGCAGTGCTTCCCATCCATTAGTCTCTACTGGAGCTTTCCTCACTCCTTTCATTTTGCATTATGATGTAAATAGAGTTTAATTGAATGTGAATACGCAATGTCAATTAGTTTCCCTTTCTAGTTCAAGAAGTGCATTGTTGGAAAGTGAAACTAAATTGATCTCTAAGTCTCTAAATTCACAATTTCTATTTATAGCTGAATATTAGAAAAAATCATTTATACCAATTCACAATTTCTATTTATAGCTGAATATTAGAAAAAAATCATTTATACCAATTCACAATTTCTATCTATAGCTGAATATTAGAAAAAAATCATTTATACCAATTCACAATTTCTATCTATAGCTGAATATTAGAAAAAAATCATTTATACCAATTTTGACAACATAATCTTTTGGAGAAACATTCAAATGTGAAATCTGTATGGAACTTAAAAGTCTGTGATAATGAAAATTCTAAATTTTTAATAAATCTCTTATCATTATGTAAAATTCTTAAGAGTAAAAGTCTACACAACATTAATTCAATTTTAAAATAATGAAACTTTATTTAAAATTATATATCCGTGCTTAACGGGTCAACTAGTCGTAATATAATAAATAGAGAATGGCGCCAAATCTGAGTATTTTCATACTGTGTAGAGTTCATTACTTTATTCTTAAGAGTAAAAGTCTGAGTATTTTCATACTGTGTAGAGTCCATTACTTTATTGTATACTCCGTATTGTAGAGGAGGATGGTGGAATGTGGATGGCATTTTTTATTATAAGTTTCTCTCTGGTTCCCTTATCACCAATGAGAGGCTGAAGCATCAAACCCGAAACCCCAACTCAAACCCAAAGACTCAAATAGTCATAACGGGACACGCAGTCAAACAAAGGCCTGCCTGACAGTATTTCGCATAAAGCAGATAGTTTTCAGTCCCACTGACATAGTATTACATTACATGAGGAAGAAGAGAGAGAGAGAGATTTCATTTAAACACAAAAATAATTTCCTACAATATTAAATAATTAAATGCAACAACCCTCTTTTTTAAAAGTGACTCATTTTTTGTCCCATCTCTCTTTTTTTTTTTTTTTCTATAGAAGGCTAATCCTTTTCCCCTATCTTTCATTTTTCCAAAAATAAAACGTTAAACATAAGTTTTAATTTTTAAAAAATAGCCAAATAGCCAAAATAGACAAACTACTCAAAAGAAAGAAAAAAATTCGTTAATTTTTCTTGATTTCTCTTTTGGGAGCCTCCCTAATGGCTAATGCAACCCCTGCCTGGTTTCATAAATATCTGTTGGCCATAGCTGTTAAGGGGTCTAATAGTAATTAACAGCTAGAATTTGTCCATCATCTTTGATCAAATGAGCCAACTTAGGTAATTATTCCAAAACTGCCTGTAAAAATAAAGTTTTTTTCACAAATTTACTTTTTTTAGTGTTTAAGCTTCTGGATTCTCTGATGATAATTAACCACACAAAAAAGCTCTCTTCCCTCCCTGTTTTTTCTTTTGTCTTAGGGGTTCCATTCTCTCTCTTTCCTAGATGTCCAAGTTCAAGCACCTAGCCAGGCCCAGCTTCCTTCTCTTGGGAGCAGGAGGGGCAGGACTATTCTGAGCTGAATTAGCACATGAACCAGAAGGTGTTGATGCCTCTGAATCACTCTTATTGTAGCTCATACATGCAGCATCTAACACCCCAATTGGACTCTGAGGCACTGATGATGAACCACTCCCACTTCCCCTCTACATCTGTTGCTACTCCATGTCAGATCACGCATCAGTTCAACACACTTAGCCACTCTCTCCTGCAAAACAAACACACAACCATCTTGATCATCCATTTCATTGGAGTTGAGCTACTTCGAGCTACCATGGGCAAAGTTATCCCATTACGGATTCTTTGAGAACACTCAAACATACGATTTTACCTAGGGAACAAGAGTCAAACCATTTGAACAATACCGTGTTGTGAAAAAATTACTCAAACTTTAAATGCAATGCCTCTTCTTTTTTTGGGTGAGTTGAAGCCACAGCTTTACCTTTTGTACATGGTGGTGACTGAGAAAAGAAAATGCTTGGACAGGGTTTTCTGCAATTTGGGTCTCCTCTGTTACTGAGATTGCCACTGCTGCTGCAATCTCTGATGGCCTGAATTCCAAGAAGTCAATTCCTGCATTCAATACTCTCACCCAATCAATACCACCTAAACCTCTCCTTTTCCAACTACCCATTTTAGAGAGAGAGTTAATTATAGTGGTAAAAGAAGGGAAGCTTTGAGGATTAATAAGTGAATGTACCTTTAATTGTGCTTGGGATGAGTTGGATGCACTGCAAGATTAAAGCCTTCGGTGGCATTTGATCCCCATTTGTTTTGTAAAGGAAATAGTCTATGAAGGAAAAAGGCGTCACAGCTTGCATTCTCCACTTCAAGGTGCTCAGCACTAAAAGTTCCATTCTTTGTATGGTTTTGGCCTCAAATATAAACTTTGCTTCACCTACCTGCACATTATTTTCCTCCCAAGTTATCCCCTGATTTCGTCATTTAACAAGACTCAGTGTGAATCCCGCCCGAGCCGATTCCGATTCTGGGATTTGACCATTATCTACTCCTTAATCCTTATTAACCTTTACAAAATGCAAGGTTTTTTTAAAATTATTTTTTTCAATAAGTTGATGGAATCATAGCTAAACATGACACTCACTTGTAAATCTAGGGAGAGAGGAACTTCTGTTTCCTCCATTTTGGCAGCTAAGGATAGACAGGAAACAGCCAGCAATTGCATCATCCAAGCTTTGCCCTTCTGCACCATCAACAATTGTTATATGAGTGCTTAGATGAAATCCAAATCCAAATGAAATTCTTCATATGATTAAAATTCACTAAGAATTGTCATAAGCCCTATTTTAGTGTTGTAATGAGATACTTACAGGTAATTCATAGGCTGAAAGGAAGCGATCCAAGTAGTTTATAGCTAGATAGACACAGAGAGGTCCAAAGTTGTAGTGGGATTGAACCTGTTCGATCAATATAATGCTCTTAGCACATTTAATCAATGAATGAATTTAACACTAGTATTGAACATAATTTGAGGGCTAAAAATCCCCCCAAAAAAAGGAAAAAAGAATGAAAGTGACAGTATAGTTCATTCATCATCATTGGAAGTAACAGTGATAAGGGAAGATAGGAAATGCAAATCACGTTTCAGCAAACCATAAAGTGTTAGGGGAAAAGCTAAGTGGTCGTGGGAACACAAGAAAACCCCACCTAATCACCATCAATTGCTCTTGATTAAGATGGGCAAGAGATTCAAACAAAAAGAAAAAAGATCCACTTTTTGGGTCAAAAGAAAACCCCATCTCCCCCCAATCCACCCACCCAAAAAAATGAAGATGAAATAATTTAGATGAGGAACCAAACAGGGAAGAATTCGAAAAGGAGGCACCTTTCCAATCCAATGAATAGCGAGTTTTCTAGCCCCCAAGTCCAAATCTCCAGTCCTTAATCTTTTCAAGTAACCAAAAGCAGGCAAATATTGGCTTTCCTTGTCAAACATGGAATCTAAACACTCGTCAGTTTGTATTTGCATTGGCTCCAACCCCAACACCCCAGAAAATACAAATCTGTGGTCTTGATGACCAAGTCTTCGTTCATCTCTATGTTGCCAGTCACAAATCTCCAAATCATCAATATCTCTATCAACATCATCAAAAATGCTTTTGTCCTCCTCTGCACACAGTAGGCTTGAATCTGCATACTCCAAACTGCTTGCCATCCTCTCTCTCTCTCTCTCTCTCTCTCTCTCTCTAGAATCAGTGATAAAATTCAGTAGCTTTCCTGGGTATCTATGAAGATTATTGATAGATGGATTATAAGCAATATCTGTAGAGATAGATTGGAAATAAAAGAATGAAATTTTAGACCCAAAAGAACAAAAAGAATGGAAAAATGGGTGATTTAAGAGGATGTACTATATATTACAGGGAAGAAGAAGAAGAAGAACGGGTAGTCTCTGAATGGTCTGGTTGGAGAGACTGATGAAATGAGTTTTGAGGGGGCTTTTGTAGGAGAAGAAATGCCTCTTCCTCCACAGATGAGAGAGAGAGAGAGACGCATATAAATATTTGGGTTATGGGAACAAGATTTTAGATTTGATTTGAGAGGATTGACAGACATACAATACTCAATACAGTAGAGAGAGAGAGAGATAGAAACAAGGCCAGTTTACACGCATCCTACTCGTGCAGTGTGTATATTATCACTCAGCGACGTATATGGAAGTAATTCTGGTTTTTTTAAGAAAAAAAAAAAGAAAAGAAATTGGCGTGAAACTATGAAACGAACCGATGCTAAATTACTTTCAATTTAACGCTTTTTTTTTGTTTATTTGATATTTTACTCGTGCATATTTTATGACTTTCCTTGTTTATTTTCTCTCTTTTTTTTGGTTGGGTAGAATGTTACATCGTGATCATCATAAAATGGGCAGATTATAATTTCCAAAAATAATATAGAAGATATGGTAAATCATCAACAAGTAATATTAAATTGAGACTACATTAGTTGAATTTACTACTCAAATCATTTTTTATGGAACAATCCAACTCACCAAGTCTTCATTGTGTTGTGTATATATCCTTGATAAGATAAACTTTGTGTGTCCACAAAAAAAAAAAAAAAAGATAAACTTTGTGCATTATTGTTGTTTTTTTGACATATTTGAAAATAAAATCACCACCTTTTTTTGGTTTGAAAAATCACTTCTTATTAAAAATATGTATATTTTTTCTATAATATTTTTTAATTTAAATAAATTAAAAAAAGTAGTATATTATAACATAAAAAATGAAGAATCGAACCTTAAACATAATGCACTAACGACCTTAATCTTAATCATTAAATCAAAATCTCATTGATATTTTCTATTTGATATTGCATGCATTGATTTATACTTCCAATTGCAATATATTACATTGTTTAAGATAATAAAATATAATGGTAATAATATGAACCCAAAATCTTAGGATACCCAAGGGAAAATATTAAATACTAGCCAGAAAATGAGATCTAAGGAACGTTATATGATAGAGATTTTTCTATTGTACATGATTTACCACTCCAAAACAAGTTTTGAGTTAAATAATCTAAAAATCACTGGCTGTAAAAAAGAAAATGAAATCAATTGAGTCAAAAAGTACTATTGGCACCCAATACTAGACAAAACAAAGTCATGATTACACTAAGCAAGCTTATAACATGGGGAATAGAGTGGCGGTCCAAGATGCTTACTCTATTCCACATCTAATGTAGTAAAACCTAATGTTCTCCGGTCAAAACGGAGCCTGTTTGTGGTTGTTAAAGCTGCGATCCATTTATCTATTTCTTTTTATTTGTTAATCTATGTACTAATCAACCTTGTTAATCTCATCGGTTGTATGCATTTTACTCCTATCTACCGATGTTATTGTGTATAGTTAAGTCTTGTAACTTGTAAACTACTCTTCGACATAACTTTGTACCGTTTCTTACTACTCTTACCGCTTCTTAAGATTTATGATTAAATTTTACTGTTTATTAATTGCTCATCAATAACATTGAAATAAAAATGCTCTAAGTTGGTGATCATAATTGAGGCATGTTTTGAACCTCTACTAGTCACCGTGAGGATCATTGCCCTTAGATCATACAATTTTACTGAGTTAATTATTTCCAATTGTTAGTACAATTAGGTTTCATGTATTGTATAGTGTATATAATTCTTTTTCATAGTATGTTAAGTTTGAATTGATAAAAAATATGTACCTTTAACCTAAAACTCAATCTGATTTTTTTAAATTTAAATTTATATGTTATATCTACTTATAATTTTTAATTATATTTACAACTACCTTTATTATAATAATTTATAAATTTCTTATAATTTTTTACAATTAAAAAGAATCCTTAATCATAAAGACAAAAAAGAATATTACTTATTACTAGCCTCACAGCATGAAGATGATTCATTAAAGACAAAAGACACAACACATAACTCTAGAGCTTGTGTGTGCTTTTGCTGTTATGCGATAACTTTGCTTGGCGATGGCCACATGGTACACATTAGTAATCCGTTAGATATCATTATAAAATTTAAGTTGTATTTAGAAAATTTATTTAATGGTGTCCGTTTTTTAATATTTTTAAATTTTATAAATATTAATTAATATTTATAGATATTAACAATTTTATAAATTTTTAAGAATTTTTACACATAAATTTTAATAATTTTAGTAGCTCCGGCCATAAGCCACTATGTGAAACCTGGCCAATTCTCGTACTAGAATATTAATTGATTAAAAGATAAAACACAATATGATCCTTTATAATTCAATTTTTCATAAGCTTTTGCAAAATGTCATAATTTTGTAGATAATTAAAGACAAATAAAGAAATTTGTATTTGAAATGTGACATTTGTAAATAGGTCTAAAATTTTAGTAAAGTTGTGATTTTTTTATAAATAATTTGCTCAAAAATTATAGAATATATGTAAAATATAATACTTTAACTGTTATAAGTAGCTAAGATTAACATTAGTGATTATAATAAATGTGAATAGTATTAGCCAACGTTAAAATCTTTTAGAGCTAGGAGAAGTTATAAGAGTTGAATGATTTTTATGGTGTGAGTAGAAAGTAGAAACTCTTCTTCTATTGTGGGGAAGTGAGGGTAGGGGTGGTAGTTTGGTCAAGTCAAGGCTTCAAATCAAATGATGAAATCAGAAAATCTTGAAATGCCAGTGACTAAAATTTTGCATGGGAAAGGGGAATTCTGTTCCTTGGCAAAGAGAATCACAAACAGAGGGTCTCCCTTTTGCCTTTTGCAAACTTTTTTTGGGGGTGCCTCTTTTCAGGGGTTTATTTCACATCCAAAAGTACAAATTCCCTTCCTAACATTCAGTTGTGAATAATAGTGTCTCTAATCATATGGTAAATGGACGTTATTATTTGAGAGGGCTACTCATTTATAATGTATGCTCAAATCCAAAGGCACCTTGATCAATTGATTCGTATGAAATGTTGGGATTACTCAAGATTGTCTTTATCAATGGGAGTGAAATACACATGCACCGAAAATATATTACAAAACATAAAATTATCTTACTATTAATAAAGTACGTGTATATTAAATGTTTAACAGTATGATTATAAGTTGAACCTCATATTTATGTAACATGTTACCGAAATTAATTCACACATATTAATTTAAGTGATAACGAGTATCGTTGGGTGGCATTATAACTCATAATAAATCAATATTGGTACATAAATAATGATATTTATATAAAATCATTAATGATAATACACCCGCCTCTCACCCACAAGAAAAACAATGATAATGTTGTGAAACTAGTAAAAATCATACATTCGGTACTAAGCTTTTTAAAAAATTAAAAGAATAATATTATTTAATAAAAGAAGACATTATGCCACTTTACCATTATGATTACCGTATTTTAGATATTTACTTATATTGCACTATTTCAACGCATGTAAAGCTTTCAACTTTCGTATAATTCATTGGTTTAATCAGTATATTTATTAAAGTTGTAATAAAATTAAAAAAATGTAGATTTTTAAGGGCCTTGGATGAAGGAGTTGAACTACTCTAAAGGTATAAGAAGTTTTATCTTTTTAGTTAAAATTTTTCTTTTAACTTAACAAATCACGAAACTAAGAATGAGATTGAGAAAATACGCAAAATTCTCTTGAACCAACTAATACTAAATCAAAACAGAATAAAATTTACATCATAATAACATTAGTTTTTTTTTTTTTTTTGAGAACCAATAATATCATTAGATTTGGATCTCCTTCTACACCCCAAAAAAAAAAAAAACTTGGTCACCAAAATAAAAGGAGGGAAATTCCAATTTGAGGCAAAAAGTAGTTCGCGCGAAATTTCGAGTTGCTGCGGGGGAAATTGGGAAAGGACTAAAAGGAGAATTGAGTAAGTTGAGTGTCAATTGAATAAATATACAATATGAATACTTGAACCAAATATAATAACAAATTGTACTTTTAGGGGTTCCTATAACGTTAAAAAATAATCATATGAAAACATGCATGTGATCCAACGAACCAAAGCACTGTCTATTTCAAACGTATACATTGCTGAGATGAGATGTTATCTATATATGACCAGGAGAGTATAATTTTATGCTACCGAACAACTAGTAGCTGTACTGTACTTATACTATTTTGATTTTATTTTTCCTTTTTTTGGGGGGAGGGAAGAGAGAGAGGGAAAAAAAACCCCAATCTAACACAAAGCAATACGTATGGCTAATTAAGTTAGATCAGAGATCACACATCCAATAAAATATCAACCAAAGATGGGTGCAAATTGCCTAAAGCACAAAATATTTTTATTTTAAGTCATCCAAATATAATGTAGCATCTACAACGGCATTGTTCAATAATTAAGCAGAATTTTTGAAAACTCGTATTTTTTTACTTATTTGGTGGGATATATATATATATATATATATATATATTAGAGTTGTATTTGATTAAATAGTTTTGAGTAAATAATATGTCAAATTCTTGAAGATTCGTCTAATTAAAATAAAGGGATAAAAAAAATATTTTACATACGATGAGATCGACATCCTAAGATTAAGGATATTTTTAAAGGGTCTTAACAATCATGATTGAGTGCTAGTGTGATTTTATAGAGCCTAATTTATTTTTTCGATTACCTTTTATTATGTTATATAATTAAATTTGATCGACAAGGATATTAATTAGTTCAATTACTAACATTCGTAAATAACTATAGGTTCAACCATTTACAGTTACAAAAAACACCAAAATAAAATAAAATAAAATAAAATACTCTATTATTCTTGCACGTCTTTGCATTTTTGGTATCATAAACTAATTTTTTATTTTGTAAGTTATTGATTTACTACTATTTACGAGTATTGTAATATAAGTGTGGCTTTTTAAAATTATTTTATTGCTGAATTAGTTAATATTTTACCTTGGCTTGTAGCCCATGTTATTTGTAGCGCTCATTAATTTTGTCTTAAGAAGCAAGCATAATTGTGTTTGGTGGAGCTCGATCAAAGAGATCTCATCAAATAACTAATATATAGTATGTATAGTGCTTATCAACGACAATCACATCGTTAACATAATAAATTAATAAAGGGCAGGCCTAAATCAATGACACCCTTTCCGCGATCGATGATCATTATAAATTTTTTGGCCCTATTTTATGTGTATTACTTGTATACGTGTTGTTTGAAGTTGAAGCACTAGCAAACATTGTATATTTAACAAAAGAAAGGAAAGAAGTAATAGATGGCTTCTTATTGACTTTTAATTTGTTGGTATTTTTAAAATTTTAATAGATCATATCTTATAATGAATAATTATGTCTTTCTACTTGTAAAAGTCTTTGTACTCGATAAGACTGTTTATATATGAATATGAGACCCATATTGGGAATAATGATTGTTGTATGCTTTGAACAATGTTAATGTTAGGAGAACTAATTAAAGAAAACGTAAAAGAATTTGAGATAATTGATGTGGTATTATTAAAGTAGTTTTTATTTATAATAAGATGCTTGATGCAATTTAGGTGGAATTCGGAATGTAGATGTAGGAGTATGAAATGAAGGAAAGAACGATAGTTGAATTAACTTACAACAAAATTAAGATGATATTGAGAGAAAACCATACTTATCATGTATGTACGAATAATTACTGATGTTTTGCGAAGAAAATTTTTAAAATTTATACCTTTTATAAAATAACAATAATTTGATTTCACTTATTGAATCGACAAAAGGAAAAAGAATAATATTATATAAAATTATTTCGAATAAATCACCTTACTAATTTAATTTAAATTAGACAACTTGTTTGTTAATATCTAGTTGTGTAAAGAAGAAATTGAAGCTTGAGATCCTTCAACAACATTGATCCTTGGAAATTACCGATCACCACAACTCAAGTCTTTTACCATTACAACAGATATATATATATATATATACTAACGGTTCATATTCAACCAAGTAGAAACGGACCATACCACCGCATCAAGTAAGCCAAACTGTTTAAATCTTTCGTGTTTACGAGTCCGAAGGCTCAACACATTGGATACTAATTTCTCTCCCTCGCATTCGGTTCACCAACGTGCATCAAATATAAAAGAAATTAAAGGTAAAACACGGCTAAGTGGCTCAACAAAAGTAGCCTTTTGAGGGCGTGTTTGGCACAAAATTCTAACCCTTTTCCCCTCAAATTCCACCTTTAGTTATCCCCTCCCTTCATCCTTCTCCCTTTTTTCCTTGAGATGCATGCTTATATGCCCTCAAAAGTTTCCAATTCACACCTTTTCTTTCAAAGAAAAAAGAAGAGATTAAGAAAAATAGAGTCACATCAATGCACTCTCGTTTTGATTTAGAAAAAATTGTCTAAACTACATATTATTACAAGAATTTAAAAGTGTTATGTACGGTTACTTTTAAAATTATCACTAACATAATACATCTACTTATAATATAATTAAATTTTAAATTGATAAAATTTACGAAAGCTAAAATTACCACATATAAACCCTTTTTAATTATATCTTGTTCTTTTTAATTTTAATTTATAATTTTACTGAACCTTATCGAACTCATACATTAAGATGCGTTTTCAACCTAACCGAAAAAGAGGCGTCCGTAACACCTATGAATTCAAGCAACAGGGGATAATATTTGCTATCATCCTATACCAATATATTATATTACCGCATTCATTATAGCAACCACAGAGCTAAGCCAGCTTAAGATTCAAGCTCGACTAAGAAATACTCGTACTCAAATAGCAATTGGAATAATACCCTTGTGTTTGGTACTGGCTTGAAGTGTCCAGTGCCAGCCCCCAAAGTCACGTGAAAGGCATGTGAGCCACCCACGTCAACTGATCTCCATGTCTGAACACGTCTAACACTGGGATCCCAAGAGGAAACGTCAAACAAAGAAAAGAGGAAACTAAATAAAGGCCTTGGTGTGTCCGTGAAATAATTGATTGTAGTTGTGATAATTGTTATCTGCAATATTGGCAGTATTTTTTCTCTCTTGCGCATTTATTATATATTTTCATTATTTTGGGGATTTTATGATATTAAATAGTGTGTATCAAGTGATATTGTTTAAATTGGAGGCTCAGTGTTTTGTCTGTCCGGGTCTTTTGCTTGTTCTATTCCTGTGTGTGCCTCCACCACTTCCTCTCCTCCCCACATAAAAAATAGCATTCATTGCTTTTATGTTTATATTTACTTCACTCAGGAATCCCAGATCGGCTCTGTGCCTCAGATAACGGCAAAATATACATCTTAACGTTCTTATTAGATCATAACACAAAAAAAAAAAAAGTTAAAATTAAACTATTTAACAATTCGGCTCTCACAATAGTAAAGTTGTTGGTTTATTAGCTGATACTGTCGTAATTTTGGGTTATAATTAATTTCTATGTTGTTCAAAGACAATGCCGGTGTGGCTTGGCTATAATCACAAGTAATTCATACTTACCCAATTCGATGGAACATACCTCCCTCATTTAACAATGATTTGATCGAAGAAAAAAGGTCGGTTATTTTACATGACAATGACTCATCTACATATTTTTATATAGTCTTGTCGTTGTAAAATTGATTTAGCATAGTACAAGTCTGTAATTTTATATATTCATAAAGTTATCTAATCTCGATTGTCGGATAGGTATTAACCTTACGGTTAGGATGTTAAACAAATCCTATATATATTAGATTTAGGTTTGATTAGCATTTGGTCTCTTAATTAATTGTATATTATGATAGCCTTTTAAAGCTACAACTACAATATAGTAATAACTGACATTAAAGCATTAAAATTAAGTTTTAATTGTATTACAGGGTGGGTATTTGAAAATTGATGGATACATGTGAGTGTGAGACCATAATTTGTTTCGTATCCAAACACCTATAATTTCCTTGGTTAAGTTTTGGAATCCAAGGAGCAAGTTTTCAATTAATACTAGTATTCTTCATAAAGGTTCTTTTTTTCTAATATTATTTTTTAATAGCCCTAAGATCTTAAAACAAAAAAAAAAAGCCTTATATGAGAGGGAGGTATTAAAAAGTGTAGCAAGTTTTTTATAGGATAAGTACAAGGAAACATTACACTTGAGACATCCCTTTTTAAGAATTATACTTATATTATTAGAAATTTAGGTAAAATTTTTACGAAAAAATTATCAATTTATAGTATCACTTATCATTTATAAAAAATTAAATAAAAACTTATCATTAATAAGAATTTAAAAAATACCTAAAAATAGGGGAGTGAAAAGTGATGGTAATTTAGAGTTACAAACCAAAATAGAAATCTAACCATTTGCCTCTTTTTTCTTCTCGGAATACATTATGAAGATTAATACAAATTATATCATTGATTCGGGTTCGTATACCTAAGTTACTCACCCTATTTCTATGATCGTCTTTTCAAAAATTATTATTATTTTTTATAAAAATTTTATCATATCACCGAGTATATAATTTCAGGTCTACGATATAAGTATAGGAGATTAATTTGATTACGCCATTGGCTGCATGTTTATCTTAAATGATTGGTAATTCCCGTTACGATGGATTGCCATCTTGCATAACTTTGGCCTCAATAACAAGGACATATGCATCCTCCACAAATCTGGAACGTACGCTGCTGTGAAGTTTCCTAAGTCGAGGGTCAAATATTAGTTGCATCCCCAAGCCTCAACAATTTGAATTTAAGCCTTGAATTAGTCGAGTTAAGCCTACAATTACCTAACTCGAAACGTACCTAACTCCATACACTAGCTGCATCTCTCATTGCAGTCCTATAGGTTTGAAGAATATGAATACTATGAATCAAGCTCGCACCTCCAGAGAATATGGTTCTTTCATTTGCGTTAAATGTTTGATATTTAATTTACTAATTTGGACTCGTGTTATACACAGAGTAATATAGTAGACCTTCATCGAACTATATTTAATATATATTTTTTAAAAAATATATATTTTTACAAGGTAAGTAACGGGCAACATCCTGTCTAATAGAGGCCCTTCCACTCCTCGGGTTCTCGCAATTGAAAAATTCCGGGCTTAAATCCCAAATGCACCAAACTTCAAAGAAAAGGAATATTAACTGTATATGAAATGACTTTTTAGCATTATATCTGATTATATTAAAATTCTTTATCAAATATCTTTTGATTCGACAATTCAAGATTTATTTTCATATATTTTCAATTTATAATATAATTTTTTTAAATTTTCCGATAAAATTATTATAAATAACTTCTTTTTTTAAACGCAAGAGTAACATGTATTTGGTTTTCCTCAACCCGCACAATAATGACGTCGATTAATATTGTTATTATCTATATATATAGAGAGAGAGAGAGAGAGACAAGCCATATGAATTACCTCATTAAATCAAAGAACAAGTTTTATTGACCCCTCCCTCCCTCAAATTTAATAGCAAAGGAAACTTATTTTGTGGTTTAGTAGGCCTTAAATTAAGGTTCATTGTTGGAGTAGGAGAAGGATCATATGCTATTCGCTAATGCTTGAGGCACACCCACCGAGGAAGGCATGAGGCCAGGGCCTCAAGAGACAAAGACTAAGCTTCAATGCTTGGGATTCTTTGTCCTTATTTTGACAAAGATTGCTTGTTTGGTAAATTTCCCATTAGCTAATTTAAATGCACTGTCTTCATCAAACCTTATTTACATTACTTAATTCCAATTCTGTTGAGAAGATGACTTCATTTGAAGCTTTCTTTTTGTTGTCTAGTGAAAAAGGAACTACTTCTCTTGAGGTCCCTCGTTCGTTTACTACTAACATGATTAGTCAAACACAGTCAAAATTAATCACTTAAAAATGTAGTTTAATATTTTTGCACATTTCTTATCTTTTCTTTTCATTCAAAAAATGTAAAATAGTATGTTACATGTTTTTTTAATGGGTAAATTATAACACATACACACAACATAAAGAGAATTAAACACTAATTTTCCTTGTAAAAATCAGTCATCCTAACACTAGGCTGTCCTCCAAGGAACATATAGGTTGAATAATTTATAGGTTCTACTAGGAATTATATCTACAGCTCTCTAATTCAAGTATTTACTGATAAAAATATTGTTTGACTATTTATGAAAGTATAAATGTATTATCTTTGAAAACCCTGTTTTCAAAAAGATTTTTTTGTAAGAAATGAATTAATTATTTTTTCCCCTTATATAGTTTGAACATTATGTAAAATTTATAATTAAAAGTTCGTCAAAGGTTGTAAGAAAAGGCCCACCACATTTTTTTTGTTTGATAAAGGCCTATACACTTAATAAGGTTAACCAAACCAAATGGGCCAGCTTAAAAGAGATGAAAATCGGCCCAAGAGTAGGTTCTGGAAGGAGGCTTGGAAATGCGAAAACGCTTTCACTTGGAAGTTTGAACTGTGATGGCTAAAGCTTCAAATTCCCAAATGATAATGAGACAGATAAAAAATCCTATAAATACAGAGATGGTGGCAACTCCATGCTCTTCTGCGACTGCGAGTTCCAGAGTGCCGGTCTCTTTGCCGTCGTCTTTGTTCCAATCTTTGGCTTTTCGGCGAAGATTGCCCATCGTCGGCGCAATTTGTGTGCTCACTACATTAGGCCTCTCTAATCTCTCTCCTTCTCTCTCTTCTCCCTTCAAGACTAGCCGTGCTCAGTCTGTCTCTTCCGCTCCTCTCCTCCGGTACTCTCTCTCTCTCTCTCTCTCTCTCTCTCTCTCTCTCTCAGATTGAATCATTTCATTGCGAAATTGCCGGAATTTCGCGCTCTACTTTCGGCATGCTTATGCCGTATCAACGATAGTTTTTGATCGTGAAACGCTAGAACGTTTGAGATATTTGTATTTCTCTGCTTCTGCTAGGGTTTCGGATTTGGTTTGGCGCGTAATTTTAGTTATTATTACTATTAGTGCTATTTTTTTAGCATTTTGTTGCTAATAATCGGTGAATTTCGTCAGATATGATTGTGTTGATGGCTTCGTTCGGTGTTTCAGATCAAAAGAGCGATCCAGAGGCATTCACTCGACTGGAATGGAGGCAGCTAGTACTACTGTGCCAAGCATTGTTGTTTACGTCACTGTCCCCAACAAAGAAGCAGGTTTCTTCGCGTTTCTATCTTTTTCTCGTATTCGTGATTCGTCAGGTTAGGTTTGATTTTATTATATGATTCCGCTAAATTCTTGATTTGCCGGCTTCGGTTTATTTTGATTGTGTGATTCCGCGTAACCTTTGATTCGCTAGTTTCGGATTGTTATGATTGCGTAATTCTGCTTAACAGTCGTGTTTGAGAAAGTCTCGTATTGTGTTCATTTGCTGAGCTGCTGAATTTAAATGCGTTTCACAATATAGTGGATTTAGTAAAGTCGTGTAAATAGCTGTGGCATGTACCAATTACATCAAGCTTTTGGCAAGTCTTAAATTTATTAGTGGTTTTGGTTTTTATAGATGAAATACTCAGATTATTCAAGTTTAGCTGCTAGGTGCTGTATATAAATCTCATTATATATTTCTTCGACGAGTTTTCGACAATTTCCTCCGGAACAACTGTGACAATTTTTCTTATCTGAACATGCTGTTCTACAACATTTCATTTGGTGCTTTGCTTTGATATCTTGTTATCCATGGCATTCTTCACATGAGTTTTGAAGTGCAATTGGCCTGAAATATGAGGAACTTCCAGACTGTGTTGTTTGTGCTGGAGTTTTTGAGGTTCTCTTGTTCAATAAAATATAAATTTTCTGTTCATTTCTTTCTTGAGGATGTTGTTTGCTTTGCTTCAGTATATGTCTTCTCGGGTATATGGTTTCCTTAAAGTTGACGGGAAATATTTGTCGTGAAATGCTTAGCACAATCTCCAAACTTTTTCCAGGAAAGAAGCTGGCAGCAAGCATTGTCAAAGAGAGGCTTGCAGCATGTGTTAATAGAGTGCCAGGCAAGTAGTTCACGGAACTCATATATTCATTGTTTTGTCTTATACTGGTACTTTGTTAACTTATGGTAATCTGAATTAGCGAGTAATCTTCTCTTTCAGACCTCTAATTCATAGTAGCCTCTTCACAATCTTAGAGCCAGCAAGGGGGCATTCCATGTCTTAAATCAACTGGCAGCATAATTTGTGATAGTTATATTAGGTTCTTGTGACATTCATCAAAAGATGCTCTCTGTAATTTGTTTGTCATCGGTCGCACATTTGAAGATACTGCTTAAAATGATGACCAGATAATAAGACATTTCAGTAGGTCGTCAAAGGTTAAGGTCACTGTTTTTGGAATTGAAATGTAGTGGTTCGTAGCATTATGCTTTGAGTTCTGTTTTCATGTTAACTGCTGTCTCACTGTTCCAAATTTCCTAAAAGGATGAACAATAAGGTTACCATCAAGCAGCTTTTTGCTAGCTACAAGCCTGAAAACATGCCTTAGTGTTCCCCAAAGGAAATCAGCAATGACAGATTAGCTTGCCTCCCTGCTTTTATGTCAGTGTAACGTTGTTTCCTCCAAATATAATTTTATGGGTTTGAATTTGAAAGTGAGTGTTTAAGGCTTCTAAAATTTTATACTTAGCAACTATGCCCACATTGATTATAGATGTTGAAGAAGCGTATATGCTATAATATCATCATTATTTGACAATTACAGATTAGGTGCGTAGATCAGCTCTGATTAATAATCTGCAAGAAGGAAATGCCCCTTTGATGATTAAGACCGGTTTACGCATTTTAATTCTGAGAAAAGGAACAAATAAGACATACATGTAGATTATGTCTCATTGTTCATATCCTATACTTTGCGAAGATTAAGAGGGGATATCAGAAACAGCAGTCTGTGATAAAGTTAGCCCCATTGCAAGATGTTCTTACCCATATGTCCTCTGTTTTCAGTGTAAAATATATTGTTTGTCCAACAAAACAGACCTTATGAACACTTACTAGTAACTAGTTGGTGTACTGCTGCGCTGTATTGGTGAAGCTGCTCAATTCGCTCCATAAACTCAAATTTATCTTCGAAAAGGCAAACATTCCAGGTGATGGCTACTTTTATCTGGACTTCTATGATCCAGCTTCCAAAGAATAGCACTTGAATGTTTATTTTGGAGGCCAAACATTTTACCCTATAATGCAATAGACTTAGGCGTTTAGTTTCCTTTTCTAGTAGAGTGGATGATTATATGTTAGGAAGTATTGTTGATGGCGGTGGATTTAAAAATTTTGTTTACCAGTTTCCCTCTTTTAAACTCCCTAGAATTTTATATATACCAAGCAATTCTTATGGGTGTCCCCCTTCAAAATTTTATGAAAATTTTATTTTCCATGACTATTGTGTGTACGGCACACGCATCCCCACAAGCTACATCTGCCATTGATTGTTGATTGGTTCTTAAGCTGAAGAGAGTATTAGATTTTGGAAACTATTCTTAGATCATTTCATCCTTGATATGATGCTTCACTAATTCTGTTGTCATTGATGCAGGTATTGAGTCTGTCTATGAGTGGAAGGGAGAGGTAAGGGTCATACATTCTCAAGTAGAAAAGAAGTTTTTTTAATCCGACATTTTAACATAATAAGTATGTCTCCATTGTGCATATATAAGAACTGCTCTCCTAGGTGCTATTGGCCATTTATGAGCTCTTCTTTGAAAGCATGAATAAGTTTGCCGCTGATTAAAAAAATATAA
This sequence comes from Talinum fruticosum, assembly GCA_021018815.1. Lineage (NCBI taxonomy): Eukaryota > Viridiplantae > Streptophyta > Magnoliopsida > Caryophyllales > Talinaceae > Talinum > Talinum fruticosum. Next base: position 527,667 of record JAITYX010000042.1, read on the forward strand.
TGACAATAAAAAAGTTCGCTTCTGATGCCTTTATTCCATTTGCTAGGACAATGATTGTTTGGAATGACAAATTGGATTTTTGTGGTAATCTGCCCTTTGTAATTCATTTCTTTTTTCTAGGAAGGGCAGGGGAGGGTGTTAAATCTGGGACTTTAGAGTTGAGTCTATCCGTTCGCATAAGTGAGGAATCCGGCATAGCATATTATCAAGTCTACTACTCATATGGTCTTCTTTTGTCTTCCCCATTTTTTTTATAAAAAAGGTCTACATTGGTTGTAGTATATAGTGGGGGACTATGGATGGAGGTATGGTAAAAAAGCCTTTAATCTGACAAGGTATCCCACTGATTGCAGATACAAACAGATTCAGAGGAGTTGCTTATAATCAAGACCAGGGAATCCCTTCTAGGAGCTTTGACAGAGCACGTGAAAGCAAACCATGAATACGAGTAAGTTGTAATGCCTGTCAAATTCATCCCTTTTAAGGTCTCTTATCTAGCGAATGTGTTACCTCGGTGCCGACTCTCAATTACTCATTGTACTGTAATCAGTTAGGAATGCTATGAGAGGCTTACTATTACTGATTCTGATTTTATCTGCGTGAACATTGATTAGGGATCCATATGACCTGACATATTTGCCTATCTTGCTCCTTTTCTCAAGGATCAGAAATTATCCCGATTTGTGTTAGATCTATGAAAGTACTTATTTTTTGCTTATTGTTTTTACCAGGGTGCCTGAAGTGATCGCGATGCCTATTACTGGCGGCAACACTCAATACCTTGAGTGGCTCAAGAACAGCACAAGGGACTGAATCTCGAATGTTAGTACCAAAAGTTATGATATTGGTTCGGTATTTCATGTGCAAGTTAATAGCTTGCTCTGGACGGTGATTTTAATCAGTGTGGCCTTTTCTCTGCTGTTTGAGTCTTCACAAATATCAGATTGCTGCTTTCTTGTAGAAAGTATGAACGAAAGATCAAGGATTGTCCAGTCAATTTGCATGGACATCAACTATGACTCCATAATATGAAGATTATGATATCCTTGACACAGTGGTGCTTAAAGCAAAATCCAATGAAATCGAAATCCTTTTCAATCTTCAGATGTTGAGCATGCTTTGACAGGTACAATATCATGTCGTCAATTCCTCGACTGCCACTTACCGTTATGTCTATATACCTATGATTTTCGTTTAGACTCCACAGGAAGTATTCCCCTCCTTTTCATAATATGGGGTGTCTAGGTTGGCCATCTTACCTACATAAAGGGGAAAAAAAAGAAGGGGGGGAGGTGTTCATGTAATCAAGTGTTCGTTAGTTGTGTGCTTCTTTCTGGTCTAAATTTGATTCATTAATTTCGTAAATGACTTGAGTTTGCAATATTGTTGGGATGCTAATGAGTGGACAGTGGAGTCGGTTCTCAGTAAGGTCTTGGTTGTAATTTGATCCCGTTTAGCTTTCACTTAAATGCATGTCAAATTGTGTCCAAGCTTTGAACATAAGCTGCGTGCCTGCGTCTTAGAATAACACTTTGATTTGTTTTCGTAGTGATTTTAGATGCTCATAGTTTGATTTCATAATATATAGATTAGGACTACGATAGCTCAAGAGTAAATTTTAATTCTATATAGATAACCCTTACCCAATGTCTGGGGGCGTGCATTGGTTCACTAGTCACTGCTCTCGCTAGTTTTAACAAAAGTTTGCCATGCTTGGTATCCAAGCTGAGTCCAAAACTCCGAAGCACAGAGTCAGTTTGCTTTGATTGAGTTACACTTGCACCTTTAGGAATCATATATATATATATATATATATATATATGTATATGGGACACGTGGTCAGGTAAGTATTTTTGAGTTAAATTTACCTTTATTTTTGGTGTTAAAGATATGAATTTACTGTTAAAAGGTAACTATTTGTGTATATTATTATTATTATTATTATTATTATTATTATTATTATTATTATATCCTTTTTCAGAAAATTAATAACTTTAGTTGATATAAATATTATGTATTTTTTGAAAAAATATTATGTTAAGATAAATCATAAATCAAAAATTTTACAAATATATATTAAAAAAATCAGTTTTATCAATAATTGTTTTTCTTATTTTAATTTTACTTATGCTTATTTAAGTACTCCCCTTTGGTATATTTTAATCTAAGATTCTTCTAATTTTTTCAGTTCTACCAAATTTTGTCTGGTTTTGTATAAATAAAATCGGAAATGAGGAAAAAGTAGTAACTTTGCTTAAATTTTATTATTATTAGGCAAGCTCCAACTATCTCTCTGTTTTTTTTTTTCCTTCTTCCCTATTTTAATTATATATTTTTCTATGTTTCATTACACTTTAATTCGATTCTACTAAGTAAATTCATCAATTTAATTTTTAAATTCATTATTTAAAATTGTTTACCTCTACTTTTTCAATTAAATTATTAATAAACTCTACTTTTGCAATTAAACTCTTTTTTTCATTTGCTTATAGTTTTAATGTAGCTAGGAGTTTTCCTTTTTTTAATCATTGTAAGCTCTTGATTTCTTTGTTTTTTAGTGTGAATTTAATTTATCAATCAGCTACCTTTATTTTATTTATTTATCCTTTTTTATTTTATTTTATAATTGTATGTTTAATATCAAACATAGAAAAAATATATATTTTTTTATCAGACATAGCAAAAATATTAGTTTCCTTTTAGTTTTTAATGACCATATTTTATTCTCATTTATATATTTTTATATTATTTATGTATTATTAATGTACTTACTAATAAACATGTTATAAAATTTTCAATGAAAAATAGGGAAGACAACAGTATATTTTTTCTGTTCTCTACATTATTTTTTCTTTTGCTAATGCATGGATCATTATAATTTTTTTAATCAAAATAATTGCCTATACTTTCATGTAATCAAAAGTCACAGAGTAATAAAAATTTACAAATGCATAAATTTAATAATGTAAGTGTGTATATAATTAACAAGTTTTTAATAATATCAGTTTATGTTGTCAAATTAATATATGTGGTCCAAATTTTTTTTTTTCTAATACTCTCATCCAAAAATATTTACTTTAGCATAATACAAGGATTGAAAGAATTTGTTTCTAAAACTATATATATGTAAGAAAAAATAAATTAATGATATAATATTTTTTATTAATGATTTATTATTTCATTTTTATCCTATTTACTCATAAAATAATTTTTCAATTTATTTATAGCGTTCAATTTGACTTCTAAAAGTGAGAATAAATTCTTTTTGTCAAATCTTTATTAGAAAAGGTTTTAACTTTCAATATATTGAAAAACCAACTTCTGACAACTTGGCTCTTTACACCAATTCCACTCAAAAACCAAAAACCAATTTGTTGATTCAAATGAATATGAAGGAACCCACTTAGGTTTTCGTTTCAAAAAGAATATTAATGAACCTACCCCATTTCAGCTGTGTCTTACCGCTATGGGGCTTACTAGCAGATCCGCTTATGCAGGCCAATAACTGGCCTAAATTTCCGCCGAACCTAATCTGCCAAAAATTGAGCTGATCGATTGAAACTACATAATAAAGCATGAAATTGACGGGTGAAATGAAACATAAATGTTTTCAAGCACTCAACACACGCGCTCTGACGCCATGTTACATGCTGAATATTTTAAAAGTTAAACGATTAACATGACCTATGACCAGATTGACCAGCACTTTACATCGTCTACGATTCATCCAGTTGGTCCTGCACAAAATACAAAAAATGGTTAGTTTTGGAGATTGAAACCATATACCTATGACCAGATTGAATAACAAAACCATAAACCCAATGTCAAATATAAAATAAGTAATTCGTTTCCATAAGCCATGTACTTTAAATAAATGCAAAAGAGGGACGAAACACAACCCAAATGCTAATAGCTATCAGATTAGCACCTAATAAGATTAAGCAGGGTAAACGCAAGTGGTAAACCCAACCTGATTGTCTCCCCTACAAATTATTAGATACGCCCCGAATAGTTATTTTTTTGTTTGTTTTTTCCCTCACCCCCTAAAACCCCTATTTCAACGGTACTCCTTACTTTGCGCGACATGGCCTGCAGCAAAAAGCCCCTCATCGACAGGATAATTTCAGCTCCCCCAAAAAACACCAAATAAATAAGTAAATAAATAAACAAAAGGGATTCCTCAACCTTAAGCATTGTTCAAGTCTGTATGTCCAGTGGACGATCATTTTCATATTCCATAAAATAGCCTATAATTCTAATATCAGACGAATAGTCGATCCTCTCTTTCATATCCATTTAAATCACCAATGAAACAAAGAATCATGGAGTTAGACTACTGAGTTTGGTCAGCAGCACTCAGCAGTTATCCTTATTAGTCCATTGAATGTGCACAACCAGTGCCGGAGGAAGGAGGAGGGGCGGAGGGCTGTGAGGGTTACATCACATAGTTCAGGTTGGTCTATCTGAAGAACTGTCATTTTCAAATCCATTAATTAAATCGCCAATAATTCTACCACAATTATATTCATTCAAATCACCAATAAATAACCCCCCAAAAAAAAAAAGCAAAGCAGCCCAGAAAAAGATAATAATAAACAAAAGAATTATGGAGAAAAAGAATAAAGGCATGCATGTGCTTAGGACATTGCCAGACTGGTACCGACCTGGGCATCCGAAGTCCAGAGGGTGAGATTGTCTCTCAGAAGCTGCATGATGAGAGTGCTGCTGTCCTTGTAATGTTCTTCACCCAATGTGTCCAGCACCGCAATCGCTTCTTCAAATGCCTGCCAAATCACATCTCAAGAGATCATTGGATACCCAACCACATGCCAAGTGAAAACTGAGAGCTCAATTCTTGAACCACCTAAAATAATTGCAAGCTCATCGTTTTCCCCAATTCTCCCCCAAAAAAAAAAACCCTACCAAAAAGAACAGGACCCAAAAAAATCTTTCAAATTACATTCTCGTCAACAGGCCATTGTGTATTGAAATGTTTATCCTACATATTACAATTAATAACTAGAAGCAAACTTCAATTGATTCTTCCTCAGGGCACACTCTGCTATCCTATTCAATTAGTCATCGATTTTCAAACTACTCTTTGATACCAGACGAACCCATATGGCCTAGATCAGCAAGGCTAAAATACTAAGCAGGACAGCTAGCTAAAACACTATATGCATTATTGCAATTACTGGCGTGTTGTGTTCATGTTGTATCAGAAATTCCAAGTTCGTGCAGTAAACAGGTTTTGGAGAAGTATTTCTTTTCAAAGTACATTGGCAGAAAAGACATAATCAGAAATAATGAAGTAACAAGACCATAAGTACAAACTTCTGCAACCCTGAAATTATGGCAGAGGACCTTGTTCTGTCCCTCATCAGGGAATAAAACGAAACTTGCAAATGCATACATGTGGCCAACACTTCCCATGACATTCAAAGAACTAGTTGTATTTTGACATCATATTATCAGAATTGAGGCTGGCACAAGAAAAGCCAGGTCCTGGTCAAGTAAATTTCCGAACTCTTTGAATTCATACTGTAGGCTTCGGCTATTAGACGTCACAGAGTTTGATAAATGAAAAAACCAAAAAGACGTCATAGAGGGCTCTTTAATCATGAAGATGTCACAAGCAACAGCACAAATGTCACACAGAATTGCAAACACTCGATTACACAGCAGAAAATCAATTACCTGTTTTGCCATGTTGCATGCTTTATCAGAGGCATTGTGTATTTCATAGTAAAACACTGAGAAGTTAAGAGAAAGACCCAATCTTATTGGATGTGTTGGTGGCAGATCTGCGAGAGCAATGTCCTGAAGAACAATTACAAAACCAAGTCAGATAAGAAATGTTAGATCCATTACAACAAATGGACAATGGTTCTGAAACCAGAGCACAGTTTGAGTTGTGAATCTTCAAATTTCAGCTGATGGTTGATGGAAATTTTACCAGCAATCATACTGGAAAATCAATTTTCCTTTGCAAATGGAAGGGAAGTCTAATCTCTTTACTAGGAGAAGAAAAATGGAATTAAGAAACATTCGAACATCTCCAACAAGCTGGCACTCCTACATTGCTAACCACCGATGCTCACGCTTAAAATAGCATCATATGTCGGGCCTCATGTTCTACCATTGAAAAATGCTTCAATGCTTAAATGGACTGACAAGATATATTTTCCAAAAATGCAATTCAATCACAAAATTCTTCAAGACTTCCAAATTTTCTGGTTCAACAAGACTGATTGTCACACGGACATGATGCACCAAGAAAGCTCAATCTTGTTTCGATTTTTTTCTTTTATTTTTTCCTACCGTTGATGGAAATTAGCATGTTGAGTACAGTTCATGTCCCACAGTGATCAACATCAGCATGTTGAGTACAATTCATAACCATAAATCTCGCAGTACTAAGTAGTCAATCACTAAACTAAGCCAAATCCTCCTAGCGGATTCTCTTTCATCAGTCCGCCAAAAATCACTCAACATCAACAAACAAAATCCACTCAAGTCACTCCATCACTCAACATCCTCTTCTACCTCTGCGGTACTTTCTCTCTCTCTCTCGCAAGGCAGAAATTATTGGTCGATCAAGTGTCCACGAAAACACAAATGTAAGCGCTCAAACAAACTTCACAAATCACACCAAAAGCAGCTCAAATTTCTTACTAGAAGACCTAATGACAATCATCTTCTCAGATCCTGATCAGATGCAAACCCTAACCCAACCGAATTCCTCAAAGCAAACCAAATCGAGCACCGAACAACTCAATTCGAAGCAAAAAAGGAGAAAACAACAAGATGAATACCTGAGCATTCTTGTACGCGAGCTTAGTATCCTCAGCGGCGACCTTCCGCTCATCTCCGACCTTGAATTCCGCCAAGTACCGATGGTAATCGCCTTTCATCTTCAAGTAGAAGACCTTGGACTCGCTGGCGGTGGCGGTAGGGATGAGATTAGCATCTAGAAGGTTCAGGATGCTAGCGCAGATATCGGTGAGCTCGGATTCAACCTTGCCTCGGTAGTCGCGAACCAGAGCAACGTGATCGTCGTTCTTGCGGCCTTCCTCCTTCTGCTCGATGGAGGAGACGATGCGCCAGGCGGCGCGGAGAGAGCCGATGACGTTCTTGTAGGCGACGGAGAGGAGGTTCCGCTCCTCCACGGTGAGCTCCGAGCCGGAATTGGCTGTGGAAACCACCAGCTTGTCCATGTATTTGGCCATCTCCTCGTAGCGCTCAGCTTGCTCCGCCAGCCATGTACACGTACTGCTCTCTCGTCAAGCTGTCTGGAATCGCCATTTTCGGAGAGAGATTTTTTTTTGGAAGGAGGGAGAGAGAGAGAGAGAGAGTTGCTGTTCGTTCCACCGGGGAGAAGAAATAGCGAGGGAATTATGTGCAGGTTTATATGCGAATTTGGTGGTGGACAGCAAGGCATTGTAAACTTGACAGAGAACAGAGCCGCTTGGGTTGAGATGTCCGAGGCCCAAAATATACTTGCACCTTGATCCTGACTTAAGTCAATTTCAAAGAAATTTAATCTCACAAATTCTTTTTTTTTGTTACAAATTTCATAAAATTCTTTAACTATAACAAAGTAATAAATTTTTAATGTTTGACATTTTGACTCGTGTGAATATGAATCTAAGTTTCAGAATAAATCTCGAATTAAAAAAGAAGATCAAGCATAGATCATGTTTGAGAATATAAGAAAATATTACATAAGCATTTTCCTGAATTTTAACAAAAGGAGTTTTTTTTATTATTATTAAAAGGTAATAACAGTGAGCGAGATCTCATGGCTGGAAGTCTGAATTCCTTGGTAAACTGAAAATTAAAAAATCTACTGAAAACTCTATTTCGTCTTAATTTTATTTAATTTTTTAAGTATGACTATTTAGTACAAATGGTCAATATGAAAGAAAAATTGGCTAATAACATGAACTTTAATATTGAGGAAAATGAACTTTTCCTCCATTCCAGATAGACATTAGGATTATCAGTTTTTTGACCAATCATGAGAATTTTTTTCAAGATGATGTCCTTAGACACAGTTTCATAAAAGATCAAAATGCTCAGAGTGCAAGATATCTTCCCATGTAGCAATAGAGTAGACAGCTTGATGGTCAATCCCTCTCTTCTGCATCATCAATCGCCACCAATAACAAGAACACCAATGCAAATCTGCTTTTAGCCGGCCAGACGAGCCCTTTATGCTGTTTCAGGCCTCAAATATTACTAGCATGTAAACTCTCAGGTCTCAATCTATCATAACCCCACAGTAAATTTCAAATTTTGCAACTAACACCATAATCTAACCCACAGTAGATGGTCAAAATTCATAAAATTTTCTCCAGAGCCTATGGTACTTCCAACTAAAGTTTCTCCTGAACAATAGGAATCACAGCTTCACAAGATCAGCCCATGGCTGCTTTTTGCGGATCCTTAGAGCCATGTAAGAACCAAAAGTTTTCGGAGGACACAGACCCCAAAGGTTTCTTCTGTAGAGTTCAATCAACTTCCCGCCACACCAACTCTTTAGTTGGTGGTTCATGTATCTATAAAAGGAAAAAGAAAAAGAAAATGCCATTCATTTCATCACAGGAAATTATGAGATATGAAACAATCCCAGCCAGGAATACCACATTATTGTCTCAAATATGCCTGTTACAAGCAGCTTTAGGCACAGAAAGCCCAAGAACGAGATATTTGGGAAAATGGTAAAAGCTATACATGTCATTTTCCAATGCTTCCAACTCAACTCTCAAGGCTTGCACAATCTAAGCAAAAGATTTGCTCTTCAATAAGCTATATCTGGCACCATATTGACTGATCGGCTGTCTCTTAGCAAATTTAACTTCATCCGCTGGATCAAATGCTTCACCCCCAAAGGCATCTTCAATGGGCTTACCAAATAGAATACTTCATCCCGAGGCCATTGCAAGTCAGTATAAGCCCCTTATATCGATTTAAATACTCCTGTACAGTTAATAATCTTTCATAGGGGGAAAAATGATTCTCCGATACTATGAAGAAGCAACGGATATCAAATGAGCACAAATGAGCAAAAGATTCTTACAATGATGTTGTAATCATACACATGCACCATCCCTTTTGGTCATACTCTTGCCTCTTCATAGGATCGCTCAAGACTGCCCAAAAGCATTAAAGGGAGGGGGTAAATAGTGTTGATAGCCTCAGTCCCACTGCTGAAAGAAAATTGGAAATAACAAAAGAAATCACAAAGCTTTCACACATCTACAAATAAACTTTGGTCATTTCAAGGATGAATTTGGGACCAATAAATCAATAATGCAATTCCATGTACTTCGATAGACTCCACTACAAGTGTTCAAGTATATCTCCAGGTAACAAAAAATGCTCATTATCCAAAAATTCATAGTTCACTCTGAAATCTAGACTCAAGTTATCAAAATAGGGAAGTCAAGTAAGACCAACACCCAGAGTAACACATGAAACTTGATACTTGGATACTTGGACTAATATTTCAAAATGACAACAGAACAGCAAGTAAGCCTCGTAGATTAGAAGATATGGAAACCCTTGAAACAAGAATGTACATGCAAAATAAGACCCTTTTGTAAGAAAGGCTATATATGAGAAGCAGAAGGACATTTCCCAGTTCAGACAACCCCCAAATTCAACCAAGCCCCCACCCTCCCGGCACACGGGGAAAGGATGTTTCCATGCTTGACAGAGAACCATCATGCCATTCCACCATTCAACTGAGGTCACTGATCAAGCACGCCCATAAGCAAGCACTCCCACCTAAGCTCCATCAAAAGCTAAGTAACTCCATACCCCCACACCACCTAAAAAAAAGGAAAAAAAAGGATCCACAATTCCAATAAGCATTGGCGAATTTCCAATAACCATCCATATTCTTCAAATAAAGCCTTGATCTAAGTTCTGAATACCAACAAAGATAACCAGTCCAAACAGATTGATTGCACATAAAGTTGGCTAAATCACAGATAACCGTCTTCAAAACTTAGAATTCAGCTTTAACACACACAAACACCATGAAAGACTTCCAACATATAGACAAAAAAAAAGGAAAAAGAAGAAGCAGACCTTGGTATGCTTCATTTATCTCTTGAAACTTGGATGTGGCACTATCCTCGTCCTTTTGCTTATCTGGGTGCCATTTCTGCAACACAAAGGGCCAGCAAAACCATTAAAACAGGTAACTTTACAACTTTCATTTATTTCATTAGCATTAGCATCAGCATCAAAAATTGAAAACTTACAAGTTCAGTTAAATCACCCAACCATTAATTAGAGCTTAGTAATTAAAAAAAAAAAAAGTTGGAAAATACCAACCAAAGCAAGGCGAATATAATTTGACCGAATTGCTTCATCTGTAGCATCATAATCTACCTCCAGTATTCTATAATAATCCTGCAAAACAGCAATTTCACCCAAAACTTAAGAGGACAAGTTATAATCTCATTTTCCATAGACACACAGTAATCAGAATTGGCATAAAACCCTAAAATACGAAACTTAGATAGCGAACCCGATGTAAAGGGAGAAAGTGGGTAAAACGAACAAAAGTGTGCCGCAAATGTGAGAAACGAACCTTGGGTTTAGAGAGAAGAGAGAGAAATTCGAAATTGAAGGGAGACTCGTGTTGTTGTTCATCGTCGCTGTTGTTCTGCTCGGAGTATTCGTCGAAACAATCGTCCCACATCATCTGCTCCAAAGCTCCTTCCCTTCTTCTCCCCTTCTATCTCGGCTTGAAATGTTCGTTAAAACAACGCAATTTCAATGCGCAAAATGCAGATAGAGTCGTTTCCCTTACGGAGTGTGTGGATTTTTCCAATTGAGAGGAAGGGGTGTAGGGTTTTAAGAGGCGTGAAGATAATTTGGGTTTAGATTTCTGGGGAATTCAGAGCATACGTGTACTGTTATGGATGCCCTCCAACCGAAAACATCTCAGAGGCTTCTAGAGCAAGCTGGCTCTGTTTCTTTTCTCCTTTTTTTTTCTTTTTATATGTGTTTTTTCAAAACTACGCTGAGATACCTCGATTTTTGTCAAACTATTTTTAGACTAAAGTTCTTAAAAATGATTTTAAGTTCCCTAAATTATGTGTAAACTATATTTAAGGTCCAATTCCGACTAATGACGTCGAAAAACAAGTTGTTTAGGCGGGAATTTTTAAAATTACATTTGAAAATCCCAAAATATCCTTAAATTAATTCCCCCCTCTGTCTCTCTCTCTCCCCCATTAGCATCATCTTCATCTCCATCGCTCCGCAACTTCGTTGCTTCTCCCCCATAACATCCCTCATAGCTCGAAACCTCCACCCTCAAGCTATCAAGCTCTCATTTTCTCTCTCCTCTCCTCCCCTTACCGACCAAACTTACGCCCTCTTCCTCAAGTCCGGCCATGTCCTTGACACCTACCTCGCTACCTCTCTCATCACCGATTTCTCCAAATTAGTGACTTCTCCCACTCACTTCGCTTTCTCCTCGATGTTTCGATCCCGATATCATCTTTTTCAATGCTTTGCTTTCTAGGTATGCCCAATTTCAGCGATCGTTGGCGTGTTTCTCCTTGTACGAGTAAATTGACTTGTTATGGATTGAGGCCGAATAGATATACTTTGAGCTCATTGATCAAATCATGTGACAATTTGAATAAAATCATTATTGCCCATTCACTTTGTGTCAAGTTTGGGTTTCATTTGAGCGGGTTTCGGCTAGCGGGCTAATTCATAAGTATAGTAAGTGTGGGTGTCTTGGATCAGCTGAGAAGTGTTTTGAAGAGTGTTTGGATGTGGATAGTGTGGTTTGGACAGTCATGATTAATGGTTATGTTTGGAATGCTTGAGCTTGAGAAGGCTAGAGAGGTTTTTGTGGCCATGAGAGGGTTGGGTTTGGAATTGAATGAGTTTAATTTGACTCGCCATATTGGGAGCATTGAGGGATGTAAGAGAAGGCAAGCATATTCATGGCTTTGCTTTTAAAACCGAGGTTCCTATGTGGCGGTTCGATTCACTTGAGCAATGTGATGATGAATATGTATTCTAGGTGTTAAATTAAACATATAACGAGGGACGAGAGAGGGCGTAAGAAGTAGGGAAGATGAACCGAGAGAGTGACAGGCAAGTGAGGCACAGCAGAGAGAGAAAGGGAGAGAGAGAGAGCGAGCGAGGGGATGAGAGAGGGAAGAAGGAGAGAAATGAGGGGTATTATAGACATTTTACATCTCCGGCCGAAATTGGGCCTTAAATATAATTTACACATAATTTAGGGGACTTAGAATCATTTTTTAGAACTTTGGGTCTAAAAATAGTTTGACAAGAACTCGAGGTACCTCAGCGTAATTTTTGGTTTTTTTTTTGGGTTGATGTTTTTGATATCTTCGGGTTAATTCTAAATTACATAACAAACAGATAGAAATAGAAATTAAAATTGAATAAATAGAAACAAGAAATAGAAAAGAAAAGAAACGAAATAGAAATATGAAATAGAAAAGAAAATAAATAAATAGGAACGAAATATAAACCGACAAAAATGAATGAAAATGAACAAAAACAAATAGAAAACATAAATGTAACTTTGAACAAACCCTAAAAAAACTCATATTTTCTTCCTTCTTATCCTAACAATAACAATCATCTTTCTTGTCATAATTTCCTTGGACCCCACGACACATGATCTGTTTATGCGAGATATTCATTAAGATGAGTTGAGTTATGATCTTATTTTTTATATTATGGCAACATAAACTTAACCTTGTTAATTTCAACATATAAGCAATGTATATTTAAAAGCGAGCATTGCCTTGCAAAATTGCACTTTTCTCTTATAATTGTGGATCTTCCCTTTCAACTACTACAAGGAAACGGATCAACATGCAGTATTTTCTCTTCATAGTCATATCTAGCTTGGTTTGCTACTCCATTCTTGTATAACCATAACCTTGCACATTCCTTGCATAACCTTGAGCAATTCTGTCTTAACAATGACCAAATATCGTCATATCACTTCTCCTCGTAAATATATGTGTTTTATTAGTTATTCCACAACTCCAACAGACACAATCTTTTTAGTTATTTCTTAACGTTTCAGGTTATTTTTATCCTTTAAATACATTATTGAGTAAAAATTTACTTTTTAAAAATAGTGTTATGAATAATGTGGACATAATTGATAAGAAGTGAAATTCCTTTAAACCACCCATTTGCTAATACACAAATTCAAACCAAAATATCCAAACTCATATTTTAATTGGTACTAAAATAGTTCAATTTTATTTTGTAACAAACTCGAATTTGCACGAATCTTGTCGAATTTGGCCCATATATTTGTCGTTTAAAGTTATTTATTAAGAAAACTTAATTATACCAATTATAAAATGATACAAAATTAACTTGAATTCAAATTAACTTAAGTCAAACTAAATTCAAACATCCTGTTGATTTAAATATGATTGGGAGCAATATTAGTTCAACTCACAATCAATTTACATCTCATTTGCGAAGTGCACTTATCCACACGAGTGTTCAGGAATGAACACAGCAGAACTGATGGTCGACATACAGTCTAAAAAACACCAAAACATCACATGAAAATTTAGATGTGCGAAAAAAAAATCGAGCAAAAGGAATCAGAGAATCAAAGTCAGCATCCCACAAACACAAATAAATAGCAGGCACAAAGGGGCAGAGACAGAGAGAGAGAGAGGGTCAATCAATTCGAGCCACCAGGGCAAGTAGAAGAAAGCCAAAGCTGGAGCCGTCACATTGACCCCTCCTACCTTTGTCTAACCACTGCCCGCCAGAATCGTCACTCTCCGTTGAAAGCCTCACGATCACCCACTTGCTCTCTCTCTCTCTCTCTCTCTGTATCTCTCCGTATATAAGCAGCCCCCAGATTCGGAACACTACCGTCTAAAGTATCACTTCACCAGCCATCACCACCAACCCCTCTAAAAAACACAGCAGAAAAAATATCAAACACCCAATTGCGGCCTAAAAAGACCACTCTTTCTCTCTCCTGTCTCCCTCGTTCTCATCGCTCCCGAATAATCAGGCAATGGCTTCTCTCTCTAGTCTTTACTCGTCCACCCCTACTCTCAAACCTAAACCCTCCCTTCTACCCATCAAAGACCCGATCTTGAACCCAAAATCCCTCTTTGCCCGACCTCCCCACCCTCGACCCGCCCATCCCATCTCCGCCGTGGCCCGGGATGTCCCGGCCGACGTTCAGGCCGCCTCCGTTAATGGTCCCACCTCCGCCGCGCCGTCGCTAAAGAAGGGGCCGCTGGAGAAGAACCCCAAGTCCCTGTGGGCCCGGTATGTGGACTGGCTTTACCAGCACAAGGATCTGGGGCTCTACTTGGATGTGAGTCGGGTCGGGTTCACGGCGGAGTTCGTGGCGGAGATGGAGCCGCGATTCGCGGCGGCGTTTAAGGCGATGAATGAGTTGGAGAAGGGGGCAATTGCTAACCCAGATGAGGGAAGAATGGTGGGACATTACTGGCTTAGGAACTCCGACCTTGCTCCAAACTCCTTCCTTAAGACCCAGATTGACACTACCCTTGACCGTGTTTCTAAGTTTGCTGATGAAGTTGTTAGTGGCAAGGTTCGTTATAATTTTTGCTCTTGGTTTGTTTAGTTTAATTTAATGTAAACGTTTTGATCGAGTAGGAGTCAAAACAGGGTCATCTGAAGTACTTCTGATCAAGCTCATTGGGTATTAGATTTTGGTCTTTATAATTGGAAGGGGTTTTGCTTTAGAGTTGAGTTAATTAAAATTTGTCTTTGATGAGGAAGCACGAACTTGATGGAGAAGCAGTATTTGAATCTCTCGCTAGTTGTTGCTAATTTGCAATGGCATTGCTAGTTTGCAAAATGGAAATATGTAGTTGGAAGCTAAAGTTGGAAAACGTATGATATTTGTATTTCATAGCATTAAGCCCAAGGAATCATGAGTGAGCTTGTGAGAATGTCAAAAATATCAATAGGTAGATTTGTTCCTTGACTAACTGTAGCAAGGTTGTGCATATGTTGGTGAACTCGTTATCGAAATGCTAATTCAGTGTCGGAAAGCCACCTTCTTGATCATGTTGGTTATTGGAAGACTTTCGAACTATGAGTTTTTGTTAGATTTTCGTTCTTGAAGACTGTGATTTGGTCACTTGCTAGAGTCGAGGATTTATTCGTGATGGTCCTTTTGCTTTGATTGCTCAATGTTTAAACCTGAGGAGTATCTTTCTCTATAATAATTAACATTTGATCGTTGCAGATTAGAGCTCCAACGGGCGAACGGTTTACCCAAATACTTTCTATTGGAATTGGTGGTTCAGCACTTGGTCCACAGTTTGTTGCAGAGGCACTAGCTCCTGACAACCCACCTCTCAAGGTAATTCAATTATCTCCTTTAGCTTGTATACTTGCACATTACTTATATATCACCTGCCTTCTGAATTTTCCAATGATTTTTCTTATGCGCCACTTGCAGATCAGATTTATCGACAATACAGACCCAGCTGGAATTGATCATCAAATTGCGCAGCTTGGGCCCGAACTCGCTACTACTCTTGTTATTGTTATTTCTAAGGTCTGTTGAAATGTGTCTCTTTTTCGGCGTGTTCATAACTTTCCTATCTCCAACTGACTTAGTTTACTTCTTAATCCTTAGAGTGGTGGTACGCCAGAAACAAGGAATGGTTTATTGGAGGTGCAAAAAGCCTTCCGTGAAGCTGGCTTGGAATTCGCAAAACAGGTTTTGACCTAAGGTTCTTGTTTTCAACTTCTTGTTATGAATGACTTTGCCACGAATAGGGATTTTGATGTGGCTCTGTATCTGCAGAGGTCGCTAAGTAAAAGGAAACTTTCATCTCCTTTATTTTTGGCAATCTTGCAAAATTTGTTTCTAAAAGACTAGAGTATTTCACTGTGTCTTAGATTCCTATTGGCAAGAAAGGGTCTTCTGATTAGCCTTAATGGTCATGATTATTTTCCGAGGATTTGTAAGCATTGTGGTGGTATTGCCTTTTAGATTCATGGATTGTTCACTGTTGTTTTCCAGCATAACTCATGTTCATAAAGTACAAAAAGGAGATTTCACACCAAAAATGCCTTATGTAACTAAGTTTTCATTAGCTTCACCTTAGCGTTTGATGGTTCAAATGTTTGATCCTTCTTTGGAAGTAGACAAGGACGCATTAATGATGCTTATGCTTCTAAATCTCACACTGAAACTGGCTGTGTGGGCAGGGTGTTGCTATTACACAAGAGAACTCATTGTTAGACAATACTGCAAGAATTGAAGGCTGGTTATCTAGGTTTCCTATGTTTGATTGGGTGGGTGGTAGAACATCTGAAATGTCTGCAGTAGGTCTACTTCCTGCTGCACTTCAGGTCAGTTATCTCTTGCCTAGAACACTTCTCTATGCATCCTTTTTAGCTTCTGCTCTTATGAACTCACCATTCTTCAGGGAATTAACATAAGAGAAATGCTAGCTGGTGCTGCACTGATGGATGAGGCGACCAGGATATCTGAGGTGATTTTCTCTGAGATGCTAATTTTTATATGCTTTATGGAGCATAAAAAATATCTATTTGCTTTATGGATGAGGCAACTAGGAAATAGGAATGTCAGCCACTTGGTCAAGAAATGTTCGCACACCCCCGGCATGTTGTGTCCATGTTTTTCTGATGGAATGGTTGTATGTGCAGCTGAGGAATAATCCTGCAGCAATGCTGGCACTCTGTTGGTACTGGGCTTCGGATGGTGTAGGTTCCAAGGTATTAGACATCATCACAAGATTCGCTTCCATTCTTGTCTGAATAATTGGGGCTTATGATGTAGTTCCACTAATGTGTTTTTCCGTCCGTTGTACATTTTTCTGCCACACAGGATATGGTTGTGCTTCCTTACAAGGACAGCCTATTGCTCTTCAGCAGGTATCTGCAACAGCTAGTCATGGAGTCACTTGGGAAGGAGTTTGACCTTGATGGGAACAGGGTATGCGTACTTGCATGTATATGTTCTGCTGGTGTTCAAGTATCATTAATAATGACCATCATTAAAAAAAATAAAAAAACAGGGGGCTGGGGTTCAGTCTCCCTGCACAAGGGGGGATTTTCTATAGAATGATCATAGGTAAATTCAGATATAAAGCAACCAGTAAATGAAGCTTCAGTTGTATTATGGGACTTACACATGACTTTCTAGTGGGATATATATATCATGCATTTCAATTCCAAGGCCTCAGCATTAAATGCAACTATGTGGTGTTTGTGTATGAATGAAGTCGCTTTAACTTGTGTGACAATAGATTGAAGACCCTGTCTTAGTCACTAGGCTTCCATTCATTTGCTGAAGTTACTGAAAATTCCAAAGCAAATGAATTTCCTCGTTTAATCACTATCCTTTCTGTGAATAAGTTTCTTTTTGCATATCCACACATTCTGTATATGGATGCCTTCAGTAACAATTTTCTATAAATGTAACAGGTAAATCAGGGACTTACTGTTTATGGAAATAAAGGAAGCACAGATCAGCATGCGTAAGTTGTTATTACACCTTGTAATTATGTCACAGCCATAGGTTATGGGGATATTATCCAGGCAACTCTAATACTTGATTGGTTTGATCTTTTGCAGGTACATTCAACAACTAAGAGAGGGAGTACACAACTTCTTTGTGACGTTTATTGAAGTGCTACGTGACAGGCCTCCTGGTCATGACTGGGAGCTCGAGCCAGGTGTCACATGTGGTGACTACCTCTTTGGGATGTTACAGGTGAGCCCACTTAAGTCAATTTTGTCATCAGCCTTGCCTATTACATAAATGCTTTATCCATTTTCCCTGTTCAGAAAATTTTCCACTGGAAACTTTATGTAATTTTTTATATTTGCTTCTATTAAGAATTTATCTTGCCTGAAGTTTCTTAGAATAAAAGTTGCGAAGGCAATATTTATTGACACTATTTGCATTTGCTTGAAATGGGTTATCCCTTGTGCATTTCTTTCTCAATCTTGCTTCTTTTAGGGGATCTTCATGATCAGGAAAATTTTCTGATTTTGCCTTGTATTGTCATTCATGTTTTTGCTGTATCTTCTGTTGCTTGATCTTTGTGGTCAATAGCTCCATCTGACTCTTGTAATTGTGGAGATTGTGTTTCTTATTTTCGAAAATCAGCTCGATATGTATAATAGCTGGACTTCACTGCAGGGTACTAGGTCAGCTCTATATGGTAATGACCGTGAATCGATAACTGTTACTGTGCAAGAAGTGACACCTAGATCAGTTGGTGCTATGGTAGCTCTCTATGAACGAGCTGTTGGGTTATATGCCTCACTTGTTAACATCAATGCATATCACCAGCCAGGTATGTACAATATTAACTACCGATAGTCTTCATCTACAATGACTTGTTTGTACAATGCCTTCGACCAATCAACATGAGTTTCTTGGAAATGGGTACTTAACCCTCATTTTAGACCTAAAGCATTCAGTATAAAAATGCTGAATTTGACTCCCAAACTGGGCTATGGGTACTTGATAATGGGAAGTATAGCCAGTGTAAGCAACATGGGCGTGAAAATAAGGCTTTCCATTTGTTCTTTGGAACATTTCTCCCCCTCCCCTCTTCTGAGTTGTTTGTTTTAATGCTTGATGCTTAGTGAGTTCGTTTTGTAATGATATAAAGGTGTGGAAGCTGGTAAAAAGGCAGCAGCAGAAGTATTAGCTCTACAAAAACGGGTTTTGGCAGTGCTCAATGAGGCCAGGTGAGTTTAGGTTCTTACTTTCTTTTGCCTGTACCTCCATTTCTATACATGTTTATGATGATGATAAATAAAATTAATATTCGGCAACTCACGTGCACAACGTTTGACAGCTGCAAGGATCCCGTAGAACCATTGACAATAGAAGAAGTAGCTGAGCGTTGCCATTGCCCCGAAGATGTAATACCTCTACCTTTTCAAATATATACATTATATACTGCCCCCCCCAACAACCACCTTTTTTTCTAGGTGGTGGTTGTGGATAAGATATGAGCAAGTTTTGTGGAGATCCAAATGCAAGGGGCTGCAAGGCCCTTAACATAGACAAGCTGGGAGGTTATTTTCAAATTTATTTGTGGGTCTGCCAAAAACCACCTCTATGCTTCCTTTTCCGTTTTTGGGGTTTGGGGGGTTTGGGGAGTAAAATTATTTCCATTTGGATCTCAGCAAACATTACCCTAGCAGGGTCCACACCAAAAAGTAGTTGCTTTATATCTGATGTGATTTCTCATTGTTCCTGGAAATATCTTATTTGGTTCGGTTTTGGGTCTGGTTGTGTTTGGGTTGACAAGATTCAACTAGGTTTCGTTTTTTGGCTGGGTAATTTTTGGTTCTGATTAACTTTGGGTGACTAGATTTTTTTTGTCTTGTGAAGAAAAATAAGTTTAGAAAAATTGTTCATGGCTGGTTCACTCCTATTGGAGTCAATTTCGGTTTTGGACCCACTTCAGGTTAGCTGTTATAGGTGTGAAGGTGGATATAGATATGAGTTATTCAGTTCGAGTTTGTTTTTCTAGGTCTAACAACAGTATGACTCATGCCCATCTATTTACACCATGCAGATTGAAATGATCTACAAGATAATTGCTCACATGGCAGCCAATGATAGAGCGCTCCTTGCTGAGGGCAATTGCGGTTCTCCCCGGAGCATTAAGGTTTTCCTTGGGGAGTGTAATGTTGATGAGATGTATGCATAAGTTATTATACACGAAGGACGAAAACAATAGCATTTTCAGATTCGTAAAATTTACGATGTCGAACTAAAGGGAGGGGATGGGGAAAGGGCAAAAGCATATTCCCCTAGTCAATGCAAAGGGGATTTTTCTTCTGATAATTCTTCGCTTTCATAGCAGAGTTAGTTCTATTGTTTTAATAAAATTATCTAACTCTGATGTCCTTGTTCTGCATATCTGATCATTTGTACTATTGTGCTTCAGTCTACCTTCTGAACATTCTTATGCAGAAGCTGAGTTCTTTTGTTGGCTTTGTCTTGATAATGGAGAAGGAATGAAGCCAATGGGCTAAGGCCCTTTTTTTTTTTTTTTGTGGTATGAAACAACTTATTCTAATAAGATCGAATCGAGTGGTTGCCGCACATTGTTCGAATGAAGGGCTTATATCTCAAATTATGGTCGCATTATTCTTCTAAATTGTTATCTGAAGCCCCCTTATTCAGTAATGTTTTAAAAGCACTATATTCAATGATAGAATTGAGGGTTTCAACCAAAAGGTCACATATAAATAATTAAGAGTATTTTCCATTAGTCATAATTTTCAAATAAAAGGTTACTCTTATATAAGGTAATTTTGACAATATTTTCAATTTTTTGAAATAGAAAAATTTGACTACTTTTATGAATTGAAGGGTCGAGGTGTGACCAATCCATGGTCATATAGGTCATGAAACCCTAGCAAGCAAGCTACAAAATTTGCTCTCTAGGAAATTAGCGAAGCTATTAAGCATCTGAAGCTGTAGTAAATTGATATTTTAGGCCCCATATTAGACTTAATTTACAGGAAAGTGACCCAGAAAGAGATGCACGAGGAGCATGATGAGAAAATAAAAAAAGTTACAATTGTTACTCATTAAGCATCAAGCAACCATCAAATTGAGAAATACATATTTACATGTTCAAACTATGCTGTCATACAGAAGAATGCAATCACTATTTACAGATTTATGTACATTAAGAACATGGCTCAGATTTCATGCTTCCCCAAGCCACAATAGGTTAACTCAGAAAAGCCTCGATATGACACGGCATGAAGTCCAGAAAGCTGTTGAAGCAGCTCTTAGAAGTGCAGGATTTTGGTAAATCCTGTTGCAAAAAAAAATAAAAATCAGGTGAGCAAAGAAATTATGATTGCATAGTAATGTTTCACAGCATTGATTCACAAAGATCCCCACAGGACAGGACTACGACCGAATTTATAGGCTTACACCAAGAACTGTGTCCAGATTAGTGCTTGGAAGAGAGGGGGGTCGACAAATTCGGGGTTCAAAATTTAAAATTACAATGCAACATATGAAGGAAGGAGCTGCATGACATATTCGTTTGGAGTGCTCATCCTGATTATTAAGTTATTGGCGCATTGCATTGGACATGAACGATGAATCAAAAGAAATCACAACCACTTTTTTTTTTTTTTTGGGGGGGGTGAGGGAGGTGCAGAAGAAGCAGTGACAGAATTATAACCTACCCAATGGCAGTGGCACTCCAGGATGCGACATTGTAAATTACTTTACTTCCATCCAATGCTTTTGAAGCTTTCCCTTCTTCTTTTTCACGGAGAATGTCTTGCAAAGAGCTTAAGAAATTATGTATAGGGGTAGAAATTAGAAAATAGAAGGCTCAAAAAGAAATGCATAAGTGTAAGTCAGTTGATTGAGTGGAAGAGAAGTGTTCATAAGCTCACCTTTCTGAAGTTCGTTAGGAGTCAGGTCCTATGAAATAACAAGGAAGCAGTTAGGATAGGAAAAAATCTCCCCTAATAGGACACTATGATACAATGGCAAAATTTCAAGGACAGATAACAGTTGAACACTTGAAACTCTCTTCGTCAAATTTCCAACAGAAAGAAGAAGTGCTTGACATAACGACAGGACTGCTTTTTACCAGCACTCAGCAGATGGGAAATGGTGAGTTCAGACATATTGGGATAGATAAGCTCACATTAGGCAAAACCTTGATAATACTTTAAGACAATATTACGGAGGGCTTTCAAAATGAAAACACAGCAAATATTTCTTACTCAAGAAGGATATATCTTTATGCTTCAGGAATGATCTAAGGCCCTGCTTAAGGACATAATCATGGTTTAATTCATCTTGACTTTGAAGTTTGTCATTCAACAGTTAAAAGGCCAATGTTTCAGTTTCTCTTTGTTCAATATTACAATTGACCAGAATCATCATCTTAGGGAATCAATCTACACCTATAGTTGCACAAAGTATCAATGTATCAAAAATTCTGGGGCATCCAGAAATAATATCTCTTTTCATATAAAATACTTAAGAAGTTTACAGAATGGTTATTTCAAAAGGCGAAACAACAATGCGGAGATGTATGCAAAATGCCACAAACTTTTGTTAACTGGTGGACTATTTCCCTTCTTCAAATTATAATTATCATTCCCTAATACTAACTGCGAAGAAAAGAAATACTCCAATAGTTGCTGCATACAAACCTTCAGGGGCACAACCACACCCTTGAAGCAAGCTTAACTTGGAGTTTGGACATCTGAAAGAAAAAAGGTCACTGTTTCATTCCGTCTTTCATTATAATATGATTTACTAGAAACAATTATCCTAATAGTATCAGTTTATGCACTTTGTCATCCCAAGACGTACTAGCTAATATGACAAAAGCTTCCCATTTCAGTACATATTAAGGAAGAGCATTAATAGCTTAGCTTAAGATTAATCAGCTAACAACAGTGTCAAAACAGTGAGTACATATCCAAACAGCTTCAGCTATTCAACACTGCATGATTGACATTTATGAAATACATAGAGGAAACCAATGGCACATCACCATCAACCAAAATGCTTTTCCTGATCCAATCGCCAACTCCATACTTTGGAATAAGGTCCATACCCACAATCTCCCAAAGGAAAAAAAAAAAAAAGAGGGAATTGATGCCCATCAAACCATCTATTAACCAACAAAATCAATGGCATATAAGAATAAACTTCGCAATTCATTTTTCCACTCCGAGATCCCCTTCCCAACTCATTATACATATACTTTCCCAAATAATCAATATAAATTGATCCAACAAAGCGACAAAGATCCACGATAACATCACATCGATTCACATACGCACCTTTGTTTCTTTAAGGGACAAGAGATAGGCAGCCATGTAGCAGGCAATTCCATCTACAATGTCTTCTTGGCTAACGACGACATAATCTTCTTGATCTGTATTACCATTTCCACCTTCCCATATATCACTATCACTCACCATGTCCCAAGACGTACCCTCTTCCGCTGCCAAACATCATCATCTTAGCATCACAATGCATACCAGATCAAGCTTAAAAGTTCTTTAAAAGACCAAATTGCATAAAACATAGAGTAATTTGCATTAGCCAAACACCCAAAAAGCCTTTCCATGGACACATACCAGGGACCTTTTGTTGAACTGAGAGCTTAACACTTTCTATCTTTTCTAGGAATTCCGGGCATTCCATCCTTGATTTGATCAGAACTCGAAGCTGCAACACCCACCAAAAAAAAAGAAAAATTACATGGATTATCGTTGTTTTTTAAAATTTTTTGGGGGATTAGAAATTGAATGAAGGGGAAAAAAAGAAACACAATTGGGCTCGACATCAATAATTGAGCAGTAAAATTTGTTGACATTATATATACGATAGACCAAAACTGGTATGCACTAAATCGACCAACTATACTAAGAAATTTGCGAATTCTAAAGCCAAAGGAGAAATAGAAGGGAAGAAAGTGTTCTTACTTGCTCGACGTCAGGATTTGGGCAAGAAGGAGGAGATCTGGGGAAATTCTCTCTCTCCTCTGCTGCTTTCCGATGAATATCATCAGTATGATGTTCATCATCACCATCTTCTTCTTCTTCGTCGTCATCTAAACCCCCGGCGTTGTTGAGAGACTTGAGAGCATCTTCCAGCAATGCTTTCACCATCTTCTTCTTCAATTTCACGTTCCCTTTCTCCCTCCTCCCTCTCTGGGATGCCGATTCACTCCCCTCTGCTACCTCCATCGCCCTAAATTATCTCTACCCAGAAAAAAATAAATAAAAATCCCTACTTCCTACCCTCTAATTCCCGAATCGTCTTGCTTTGAGCTGAGTTAATCTGTACATGGGCTTCAATTTCTGTACTTGCCGTTTAATCTTTCTATCCAAAAATTTCTCTCTCCAATCTCCATGAACAAGGCGGAGGAAGTGGTTCCTTCTTTCCCCAGTTCTAAAATTGGAATTTTTTTATCTGGGTTGAGTGTAGATTTGTTGTTGTTGAAAAGGCATTAACTAAAAGAAAATCTGTGAGGTCAATGAATCAGAGGTGTAAGTTGATGGGAAAAGCAACTTCAGAGAACCCCCCAACTCCTGCTCAAGTTGGGAAATTCCGGTTTGATTTGGCGTTTGCAATTTGTAAAATATTTCAACTTGGATTGAGATTGGGAATAAACTCCACACCCCTATTTGGGCCTTTGGGCTTTTGCCTTTGTCTTGGCTTGTACTGGTGGGTGGAATTTCATTCTCAACCCAAATCACCGACTTAGACTTACAAACAAAACTTCAGTTCGGGCTCAATTCGTTAAATTCTTATTAATTGATAAGAACTTAGTTTAACGATTAAAATATAATATTTTGATGTTTGATTTTTCTTTTTCTAAAAATTATATTATATTACCTTTCCGACTTTTTTAAACCCAAAAAAAAAATTAAAAATTTTGATGTACTAATGACTATCCTCACATATAATCTATTTACATTGGAGAATGACATTTGATTGTCCAATATTTCTAGACTAGTAATATTGCTTGTAATGCCACCAAACATAATCCTCCATAGTAGGTTGATCCATAAAATACTAACAAGATACGAATATCTTAAAGCAACTATCGTCAATCATTGCTATTTTTTAATTCATCACCTAATCATGCTAATTATAAGATACGTTTTAATATATGATTATGTTTTATTTAGTTGTACGGAGTTATATAGTTGTAAAGAATTAAAAGTTTTATTATAAGTAATTATTAGATAGTTTTAAAGTTAATTGTAAAAAGCTGTAAAAAATTGCAACGAATTGTAATGAGTTGTAAAGTTGTATGTTAAAGCTAGTTAAAATAGAATTTATGTTAATAACAGGATTAACATATTGTGGGTATCAATTAATTCAACTAATAAAATTTTAAAAAATAATTATTAAAAATTTAGATTTAAATCCGGCTTATATCAACATTTGTATCCCTTTTACATCAAAAAAGGAAATACATATGTTTTTTAATTTAAAAATAAAATAAAAATACTAATAACAGGATAAATACATTCATGAATATACTTAAAGAAAATTAGGGAATATTTATTGCCCAAAAAGCACGTACGCTTGACACGTGTATAACTGCCGCATTACCCGCCCCCGCTGGACTTGGGTTACCAACGCGATTTCCGTTAAGCCAAGAGCTCCCCGTTCCCCCCCTTCCACCCTCGCCTCCTCTTTCTCTCTCCTCTCTTCCTCAAACTTTCTCTGTATTCTGAGAACAATTACCCATTTTGGTTTCACCTCGCTTTAATCTTTAACCTTAATCACAAATGTCCGATTTTTCGAAAGGCACCCAAATTGTCGAATCTTTGAATCCTTAAAATTTCTGGAGTTATGAGCTGTGGGCGCGAGTTTTTGCCTCTTAGTGGGCTACATTTTGAACTTTCGTCTATGTGGGTACATATTTTCATGTCATAGGTCGCTATGAATAGGGAGCAATCAATTTCTAACAAAACCACCGATTCTTCGTCCCAGGTATTTAATCGCTGATTTTTAGTTTTACCATGAAAACTTTGTTTAAATTTGTGGATTTATCTGGGTATTATTAGCTAGTGGTTTGATTTGAACATGGGATTTCTTCCTTTTTATTGGGGGGTTGATCATGAAGTAAGTTTGTTATAAAAACAAAAGTAAGTTTGCTAGAATGACATCCAAATTATTAATTTTTTTTTTATTTGGGGCCAATGTATCAGCAATGAAGTTAAATACGAGAAAGTAATGTGACAATTTGATAATTTCAGGCACAACCGCCAACAGGAGAGAATGCGGCGGTTGCTCCGCCCCAAACCGGACAACCGGGACCGCCAGAGCATCAGAGCTCTCGTTCCCGGAATCAGGTGATAGTCCATCCCCACATTTTCTAGTGAAAATTGGCTTCATCTTGATTTTGTTTGATTTTATTAAAAATGTTGTTCCAAAGACTGATTTACCATGTAATGTAATGAATATAGGGTTGATTATCTTGAAATTGTTTCTTTGAGTTTTCATACATGTTGAAGTGATTCTTAAAATGTCGTATAATTGACTGCCTGGGAGTGAGCTCAACTCTCACCTAAAGGATTTTTTCTTCTTTTCGGGTGCATAAGAATATAAATTATACTATAGATTCGGGTTTGTAGACCCAAGTTAGCATAAATAGTATTTTGTTTTAATTTTTTAAAATTCACCCTTTTTTCCATGGTTCTCTTTCCAAAAATATTAGATTCCGTCATCCAAATTGTATCATGTCACCGACTCCATAGGCCCGAATTCATAGTATAAGTATTTACATAAGGAGGCACAAAGGCTCATATAAGTTAGACGTGAACCGTTGGCAATAACTTACAAATATTTCACCATACTAATTGACACTTGGTGCTCACATGCTCACATAAAGGAGTTTAATTCAAGTGCCATTAGAGGTAGGAAAGAGGTTTCCCGATCTCCTTAACTCGACTTCTACCATGTGACGAGGTCCCTAGATTGGTCACTCACTCTACTTATACCAACCATCCTCAAAAAAAAAAAAAAAGAGAAAGAGGATTCAGATGAAATTGTTTCGGGACAACAACTTTTGGAGAATAACGGATATGAATATGATATGATTTCCTTGGATGAACCCTACTAGTGAAAGAAAGTCACATGCCATCATACTCATGTGATATCGTTATGCTACACTTTTGGGGTCTTGTCTTGTGTCCAGTGCCCCCTTCTCTCAGGTTCTAATCCTGGGGAAGAAGTATTCCATGTCATAAGGAATATTGCTAGATATAAACAAACCATGACCTCCATTGGGCATGACCAAGATCAAGCTTCTGACAACTTCAATTGTTTTGCAGGTTTTCAAGAGTGGGCCTCTATTTATATCATCCAAAGGTGTGGGTTTAATGTTTGTTCTTTCTGAAGAAATCATTACTATCATTAGATTACTCAGATTGTTGTCTTTGCCTATTCCTTTTGTCAATTGGCACCACTATCACATGAACTTGTTAGCAGTGCCTATTGTACAATTCTATAGACATTAGTTGCTTCTACTACAGACCATAAGATCACTATTTATGCAGGAATTGGATGGACGTCTTGGAAAAAGAGATGGTTTATTCTAACACGTACATCTCTTGTTTTCTTCAGAAGTGATCCTGTAAGCATTTTTTCTTCTTCTCTAGTACCAAAAAAAAAAAAGAACTGTTCATATGACAGCAACAACAATCCCAGTTTGGAGGAATTGGGGTCTGGTGATCTAGACTTACCCTTGGCTAAGTAGAGAGGGTGTATTTGCATGAGCCACGTTTAACAGACACACTTTAGAAGAGATTTTGCAGTAGTTAAAAACCTGAAACATTAATTGTGCTTGGTGTTAGCCAAGGAACAGAAATGATGCTTCCAGAGAAACAGAACACTATCCTTATGTGGGAATTCTCTCTAAACTCCATACAGCAGTAATAAGATATATTTTCAGACGTAGGACTACAAAAGAATATTCATGGGGTTAATCAAAGATTTGACTTGTAGTCAACAATGCAGTAATGAACATCATTATGCATTGTTGCCTTTGAATATTTGTTCACCATTACTTTTCCCATTAACATCTGCAAATACCAACTAAATCAGGGTGTTGTACTATTTATAATTTGTATTCCATCAATTTCCTCTGTTAGTAAAGATGCGTGCGGTAAGACTGCCTACATTTGGATCTCCCCAGACCCCACGCACAAGCGGGACCAACAATGGGAGTTGTTGTATTTCATCAGTTTCTTACCAAACTTCTCTGAAATACAAAAGAAGAAGACGAAGAAGAACATAACTATAGAACAGCTAGGGTGTAAGGGATTTGCTGATTGGTGTTGCCTTTTGCAGAGTGCAGCTTCTCAGAAAGGAGGTGAGATGAATCTAACCCTTGGTGGCATCGACCTCAACAACTCAGCTAGGTTGGCTTGTTGCTCCTATTCTTATACTTTTTCTCTCAATAATAATCTTCTATTTTGACCTTTTAAGGTCAAAGTTGGTAAACTTAGGTCATCAATTTTATCAAAAAAATAAATCATCAATTTACAGTGTGAATGGAGCAGTTTTTTCCTGATTAATGTTACATTAACTCCTTTATAGGTGAGTGAACTAACCTATCTAGTGCAAGTTCTTTTTGTCAGTGTTGAAGTGAAAGCAGATAAGAAGTTGCTTACAGTTTTCTTCCCGGATGGCCGTGATGGACGAGCATTCACACTAAAGGTGCTGCTTTAATTCTTTGTCTTATAGCTATTGACTATCTTACCTCAGAGTACAATGTTTCCTCATTACCCTGCATATCATGATCTTTCCTTTTGCTTTGGATCATCTTCAAATCACCCATCGCTTCACAGCATTCGATCATATATCATCATATAATGTACGATAACAGGCGGTCCTTATGTTGGACCCCTTTATATTTATAGATTAAAAAATCAAGCACCTAATGGTACAATTCAGAACCTAGTTCAAGAAAATGGAAGGCATGTAACACACTGCCAATCGTTCTAATACTTCTATCATTTCAGAGCATTTTATTTGGATGGAACTGGAACTTGGAGAACTACTACTTTAATTCAAAAAAGTACTGAAAAAAATTAAATTGTTTTTAAATGAGAACTGACAAATGAATCTTGTTCTGCACCTTGCGACACTTTCTGGCTGGGAGGAAAAGAAATAGAATTGTTCATTGGAAACTGATATGTGGTTTGTATGTCTTCCTTGTTGCCTAATGTGGATGCAGGCTGAAACTTCAGATGACCTGTATGAATGGAAGACTGCTCTAGAGACTGCTGTGGCACAGGCACCAAATGCAAGTGCCGTGGGACAGAATGGGATGTTTAATGATGAGCAGGATGAAGCACCTAATGAACCAGTTGAACAACGTATGCTTTGTTACTTACTTGCATTAGGCTCATATTTTCTAATTGTGTTCTTCTATGGATGAAACTTTGGTTGATAATCTCGAAATGGTTGATATTTAAGAAAATAGTCAGAATTTAAACCAGAACATTCTCATTGGTGGTAATTTCTTTTAGCTCATACGTAAACATTTGAGATACTGTGCAAGAAGACAAACAAATTTCACTAGATCCACCTAGTTGTGAACCAGGATTTATTTGCACCACCCTAACCTCTACAATGGTGAGTTTTGTTTGTAAAGGACCTATTAATATTGTTGATAGTGTTTTTTCTTTATTTAATTAGTACTGAAAAGCAATTCACATTATAAGTTTGATTGGTTGCTGCTTAGCTTCCAGTTTCTTAAGAGGGTTTATTCAAGTTCCATCCCCCCCAACCAAAAAAACACTTTATAATGAATCTGACTTTGGGCCAACTGACTTCTCTCTCCTTTTTTACCTTTTTTCTTTTATTTTTTTGGTGTGCACACAGAGAATGACAGGCTACCTGGCAAATCTATGGTCATTGGGAGGCCTGTATTACTTGCTTTAGAAGACATTGATGGATCTCCTTCTTTCTTAGAGAAGGCCCTCAGATTTATTGAGCAGCATGGTATGATCCCTTTCCTCATGGTGCCTCTGATATTTTGATGTGAGCTTCCTGTTTGGTAATGCATGGATTACCCCAATTCTCTAGTTTTCTCTTATGATGGTAATTTTTCTTTGAAGCTTGAAAAAATGTACTATTACGCTTTTCATTACAACTTCAGTTTTTCTCAACATCATATGACTTGTGACATAAGCATCTGTTCACGGACTTCACCGTGTAGTTTTTGTTGAATTCTTAACATAGAAAGTAGACCCCACTTGCAAAACAGGAAACATATCATGGTTATCCTCTATGGAATAAATAATACTCGAGCTTGTGGAAACTTAGTATCTGCAATGACCAAAAGTTCTTCCATTCATTTTCGTGTTTGGTCATTTATGTTTGTTTGAGGTTGGGGAGACTTCTGTGACTTTGGGAGCTTCTTAGTTCTTCTAGATACCTTTGTTACTTGCACAATTAAAATCTAAACATTCTTATACCTTTTCTGTAATGCCTAAAAGTTTTTCCAATGCTTTGCCAAAAGTGTCTACTCTGCAAATCTGAATCCAATTTCATATCCCAAAATTCCACAAAAGCAGTTTTTTTTTTTTTTTTTTGGGGGGTGTATTTTTCTTACCTCTTGTTACAAAGAGGCTGTTTGCAGAAGACCCTAAATTTAAAGTTTCTCAACTTCCTAGTGCGAACTACCCCCCCAAAAAAAAAAAAAGGAAAGGTAGAGAACAGTTATATGAGGCATTTTGAATTGTCACGAAGTGACTTTTTCACCTGTCCAGAAGGAGGACATGCCAATGGTGCCCTGTGATGACATATACATCTGCATATGATTTGGTTTTCAATGATAAACTATACCATATTTTGTGAGGCTGGGTACTTTCTGGTTTAGCATTGGTGAGTTCATTGACCTGATCACTTTTTTGCGTGATGGAACAGGAGTGAGGGTAGAGGGGATTTTGAGACAAGCTGCTGATGTGGATCATGTCCACCGCCGAGTACATGAATATGAACAGGGTTTGTCATCTAAATCCAGTCTATGCGTTTAAATTTTTTAATTCTATTCATGTATGGAAATCTTATGTCATGACTGTTCTGAAGCTTCAAGGATTCTGACCCTAACATGCACTTTTTTTTTTTAATGTGGTGATTTTGCTCGTCCATTGACATTTATGCCCAACTTCAGGCATCTCTGAAATCAGGAGAACCATGTTTGATGAGTAATCAGAAGTTAATTTGACTTGTATGAAGGCTGTTATTGATACTAACTACTGAGTACCCTAGATAATTCAGAAAAAAATTTTCAAAGAATAATCATGTAGAAACCCTCGGAGGGAGAAACAAATAAAAGATATCATTTGCGAAGTTCTATATGCACTTAGATCAGGAAGTCAAGAACCCCCTTCCTGAGGGATTGTCTAGATTTCGTTTGCCTACATGGTTTTGTGTTTGCTTCAACAATTTGAATAATGGTAAAAGTGATTTACTGAAAACTTATGCTGTCAAACCTGGGACTGTGGGGATACTTAGCACCACGTTTCCAATGTGAGGCCCACCGTAGGTGAGGGCATGAGGCATAGGAAGGTCAAGACATAGCTAGCCAACTCCAAGAAGCATAGTCTACAAGAAGCTCTAGACTGTTATGGACATACATCATTCAATCAAATTTGACAAGTCTAGAACCATATTGGTTAACCCAGTATTACCTGTCAGCCAAAACTCCTCTCAAATTCAACTAACCTATTCCCAGTGGGTTGAGAGAAGGTTGGATGGGGCCAATTTCTGAGAAAGCTAAACCCAATAGAAATAAATGCACTTAAGCCCGTTTCATAGATGCACTAATGCAAGAGAAATAGTGAGCAGATTTTCCGTTGGGCGGGTTTGTATTCCCTTCTTTTGACAAAAAGGAGCGTCCGCCTTCCTGATAAACAACTTAAGGAAAAGATACGAGAGATGATCCCATTTCATTTGTTGCTTGTACTATTCTAATTTTACCACTATTCAGGGAAAACTGAGTTCTCTCCAGATGAGGATGCACATGTCATCGGAGACTGTATCAAGGTATATCTTCAGATTATGAAGGCTAATATCTTTATTTTTTGTATTAGGGTCAATGTCAGAACACATTTTTTCATTTCTTGTCTACTTGATGCAATCTGCAGTACCTCTTAAGGGAGTTGCCATCTTCCCCAGTTCCAGCTACTTGTTGCACCGCTTTACTAGAGGCCTTTCGTAAGTCGGCACTGAAAACTGGTCTTCTTTAATATCCTTTTTTTTTTTGTTGTATTGCGTTATATAAGCTGATATACATGGAAACATTCTGAAGGAAAGGTCACTACAGGGGCTAACATCATACTAAAATTACCTAAAGACAATCATGTTTGCATTGACATTTGACAAGACTTAACAGTAAATACTGATATTCCTCCCATTAGTTAGCTTTTCTGTCTGCGCTCATGTTTCTTTTTCTTCTTTGTCCATTGCCATTATGCTTGCTAATACTAAGCGGATGCCCTATAATGGACAGTTTGAACTCTCATTTGTAGGAAGCGACCGCAATAACAAACTTAATAACATGCGCACAGCTATACTGGAAACATTTCCAGAGCCAAATAGACGGCTACTGCAGAGGTATCTAATGCTATCCTTTTTATGTCAAAAACTAGCATCCTGTTTTTCCTTCTTATCTTCTATTTGCGGGAAACTTGGATGTTGATTTGTTATATATACTGATAAATTTTCTGAGGTAGAAGGGTCAACAGGTATCCATGATGTTTCTCTCATCTAGCTTGATTCCTTTGAAATTATTTAGTGTTTTCTGCAACTCAGCCTCTAGTCAGTGAGTAAACCAACATATACGCATGGGATTGAAGGTGATGATAGTAATTCTTAACCACAATTACCGAATCTGAGTATTGCATGTGTTAGAATATAAAACATATTCCTAGGCCCTCAACCATGAGCTTAATTGGTTTTTGAACATGGTATCAAAGCCTTCATGAATGAGAGGTCTCATTTCAGAATCTCAACAAGCCTCATATTGATTACTGTGCAAGGTAAGGAGGGGCCTTTCTGGAACATGGGAAGGAGGTCTCATATCGGAATCTCGCATGAGGGGGCGTGTTAGAAAATAAAGCCTTAAACAATCAGTTTAAGCTTTTGGTTGAGTTTTTGGTTGAGTTGGTTGTTGAACGGCATGGAATCACACATTGAAAATCCGGATTGAGTCCTCCATCTTTATTTTCAGGATTCTTTTGATGATGCAACATGTGGCTGAACATAAAGCAGTAAATAGGATGAGCGTATCAGCTGTGGCAGCTTGCATGTCTCCTTTGCTTCTCCGTCCACTTCTTGCCGGTGAATGTGAGCTTGAAAAGACACATATGGATGTGGCTGGTGATGGTTCCTTCCAGCTTCTTCAAGCTGCTGCTGCTGCTAACCATGCTCAAGCTATCGTTATTATTCTTCTCGAGGAGTATGACAACATATTTGGGGTAAACTTCCTTCAATTTAATCTAACATGATTCTGCTTGGAAGGGACCAGGGCACTTTGCATATTAATCTTTCCTTTGGTTTCCTTTACATACATACCCATAGACACTTCTGATATCCTTTTCAGGATTTCTTTCTTCAGAGTTCAATGTCTTTTCAAATAATAAGCACTTGCTTAATCTTATAATTGAATGTACATGAAGTGTTCTTCAAATATATTGCAGATCAATACTTATGCTGTAACTATTAAGATCAGAGAGGCTGTATATGAGTTCTTGGCTCTTTTTGCCACTATGTTTTAAGTTTTTCTCTGTTTTATCACTATATTTATTTTTTATACCCTGTGTCACTGTTTTGTAGGATTTTTATCCAACATATCATTGCCAAATTTTTTATTCATGTTTTACATGGTTAAAGGTAAATGAAAAATCAAAACTCAGTGACATTTAGGATAAACAATCTAAAATTGGCGGCACTTAAGATTAATTATCTGCAACATAGTGACACGGAGATTAAAAAGTAAAACACAGTGAAAAAACAGATAAAATATTAAAATATAATGGCAAATGGAACCAAGAACTTGGCTTTATATCAATAATATAGAGACTTTTGGTGCCTCTTTCTCTTGCTGCTTCTTGCAAGATATTTAGTCCTCTTTGTCTGCTTTACCTGTCTTGTTTGAGCTTCGTGGCTTGTGGAATTCCCTGCAGGAAGGTTCAGGCTCCCTGAACTATTCTCGGACTCAGATGAGAGTTACACTGGGTCCGAGGAGGGCACTGATGATGATGAGGACGACGATGATTATGATGATGATGATCACGAGGATGCATCAGGAACAGATGGTGATTCTGAACATTCAGAATCAGAGACATGTAGTGCAAGTGGTGATCATGGCGGAAGTGATTCACATGATGAGAAGGCTAGTACTGGCTGCTCTTCACTTTTCCTTTCCTTGCATAAACTCGTGGTGATAGTCTGTTACTTTTCCTATCATGAAGTAGCTCTCAAATTAGCAAACATATGAATAAAAGGTTAATAACTGTGTATTTTTCGTAATCAGCTCCATCAATCTTCACATCTCTATATTATTCTGTGTCGCATTTAAATTATCTGCCCTCTAGGTCATCCCTCCTACCTTTTTACTCTACTTACATAATCACATCTAAGTGCAGAAGAGTGAAAGCTCCAGCTCATCTTCCAAGTCATCTTCCAGCTCATCCTCCAAGTCCCCTAAAAGAGTTAATCACCGCCAAGCAAAGAAGAGGTCACCATCTGCATTACCTCATCGGCGTGACAGTATGAAGCGTAGCCTTAGTACCAAGAAGCAAAATTCGGTTAAACCTGGGGCTGAAGACGACACAAATAAATCAGAGAGAAGAGATATTCCAGCAAAGACAAGCTCAATAAATGAATCAGTTAGTTGTAGTCCAAAATCCGGCAGTCAAAAGGCATCAGCTAAGCTCCTTGAATCAGCTTCACAAACTAGACGTCCAATGTGGGGACGGACACCTGTTAGTCCATTTATCACCTCTATGATCCTCCTCCCCTCGGTTTTCCTTACTCCAAGAATATCAAGTTGTTTGGAGTTACCTTTATTTCTCATTTGGAACTAAAAATGGTAATAATCATAACCATTTCCTATTTGATCCAGGCAAGAAAGAACCCTTCCATGGAATCTGTTGATTATTCGCCAGATGATGAGTAAGTCTTGCTTTTTCTTAAATAAAGAAATCTCTTAGCACTTTGGCTTTTGCAATTCATATATGTAGATATATATGCCTTCACTAGACAATTTAACCCATGTTCATTGGCGTATATACTTAATTCATTTATGATTTTTTTTTTAAAAGTTGGTTTGTATTGGCCTAGACAAAATGCCTCAGTACTAGGTACTCTACTTGTTTTGTTGTGGAGTCATAGGAGCAATTTTTTAAATCTAGAGTGCTGGAATCAGCCTCTGCAATTTGGGAGTAAGGCTATGTACATCTTACTCGCCCAGGGGCCCACATCTTGCCTAGGTTGGACTTTTGGGTATTGGTTTGGCACGTGTAACATTATTGATGTATAACAATTTGTTTGTAATTCTGCTTAAGATGCTCTATTTTTCTCCTTGAGAACTGATGCTTCCCTTGATTTTACCAATAAAGAAGTAACAGTCTTTGTGTTAGGAAGTTCAAACTTTTGCCTAGTAAGTTGCAGCTAACTCTTTTCCTAGGCATTTAATATGAAGGATTCGAGCATTGTTTTCCAGTATATGTAAATGGCATCCATCCTATTAGCACGATATTAGCCTGTTGAGTCAAGGAAAAATACTTGGAAACTTGGGCCAAACTCAAACTAGCTACTACAACTAAAATAGTGCTGTAACTTTTAAATGGATCCCTCTTGAATTTCTTTATTAATTAGTAGGTATGCAGGTCAGGATGTCAAGGCCTAGGAATGTATATTTTCCTGCTTTCTGACAAGTGAGACACTGCATGACGCATGAAGAGGATCATTATGTACTAGGGCCATAGGAGGCAATAATTCTCTTCAAGTCTGATTAAAACCCATGTTTAACCTTTACTCCCCCTTTTCTCAGGGAGGAAATCCAAAGGCTGGAAGATACCAAGATTGAACTAAAAAATCAAATTGCACAAAAGGTAAAGCCGTAAAGGCTCCTAGTTATCTCCTCATCATGTTTTAAAGGTATTAGCAAAGCATTTTCCATGTTTTGATATGAGTGCATGCCTTTTACATTGTGTTAGGCCAACCACAACGCAACTCTGCTGGCAAATTTGGGGAAACGAAAGAAAGACCTACATGAGCGTCGCCTAGCTCTCGAGAAAGATGTATAGCTTACATTCCCCCTCATGTTCTTGAGTTGTGGGGGTATTCTTATCCTCTTTCCAATCTTTTTGATTGATTTCCCATTTTCCTGCTGCATCATTATCACCCACAGTGCACTGGCGTTAAAACTGGTTTACAGAACAATAGTCCTTCCTTTGTGTCCCTTGTCTGAGAATGAAAAGTATAATTGTCAGAATCTATTGCACACAGGTGGCTAGGTTACGAGAACAGTTACAAAAGGAAAAGGACATAGGGGCAGCTCTAGAATCTGGAGATATTTCTCGGATGCCAGCAGCTATTGATGAAAAGGTCAGTTCTCTTGTAACATGTACTACTGGTGAAAGGCAAAGTAAAAGACCAACGGAGACTCTAGAGCTGTCAAATGGGTCGGTCTAGGCAGTGGTGGAGCCACATTACAAGGAGTGGAGTCCATGGACCCCACTCAAAAAAATTTCTTATGTTTTCAAATTAAATTAGGGAAGAAAAAAATATGTAGTATATAAGGACCCCATAAATTTGAGAAAGTTGTGAGAGTCTACTTTTGAGTTTTAACGGACCCCATCATTTTTTATTTCCTGGATCTGCCACTGGGTCTAGGTTTGATCCATTTATTGGTGATGTTAATTTTGTGTCTGTCATGGAAACAACTTGGATTTATCCCACAACGGTGAATGACTTATGGTACAGCTGGTTTTCAAACCCACCTTCTTGTATGGAAGGAGGGATTCGTCCCACTATGCCATCCCTTTGAAGGCTGCTATGAATTATGTATCTTTCAAAACATTCTTTTCATCCAAACTCCCCCAAAAAAAATAGTAATCTGACAAGCTTTTCTGTTGAAGACAAAGGCTGAGATCAAAGAAATTGCATTAGCTGAAGAAAGAAACAATAACTTAAAACAGAGGGTGCATGATCTCGGAGAACAGATTAATCAAGAACGTGATAAGAACGCTGCCCTTATTCAGGAAAGGGGCACAAGAAAACAAGAACCTTCAAGTCGAGGAACAATGTCGTAAGACTTCTATTACTATGTGTACCTTCATTATTCTCAATCTTTTTGGTTTCTCTTAGCTTTCCTTTATTATTATTGTTATTGTTATTATTATTATTATTTAAACACCAGAGTCCAAAGTTAGTTCAGTTGCATAGTGCTAAAGGTTTCGGATGAAGACCAAAATTTTTTGTATTCATTTGCTTATTCACTGCATCAATTTCTCCAAAACCACCAAATTATCGATCACAGACAATTATCAAATGTCTAGTCAGAGTGTAAAAGAGCCCTATGAGATCAACCCTGCCATTGACAAGATGACTACATGTTCTACCTTGTCGACGAGGGAAATTATGAATAATACTAGGCTATATGGGGAATGTTGTATAGGAAGAGTTTACCAAGAAAGACATTTATCATCTCTATGCTATTCTCCTCATGTTGTGGTGCTTCTTGTTCCTTACCATTGCAGGCAAAATAACAAGGATAGTGCAAACAAATATGCTTCACATCATGTTGAAAGATCGAGCAAAAATGAGGTAGATTAATTTATACTACCATCAATTCTACTATTGACTTTCGTTATGCACCGAACCCCCAGGGTCCGCATGTGGGATTTTGGAGTAATTGTCCACCACTTCTTGGATTAAGCTTAGTGAAAAGTACGCTTTTCAGGGACAACAGAACAATAACTCTGATGGAGCTAATCATGAAAAGGATGGGAAGAATGAATTGCCATCTGCATCAAACAAGAACCAGAACCAGAACCAGAACCAGAGCCAGAGCCAGAGCCAGACCCTGCAAACTGATACATCACGAGGTGGGACTTCTAATGTTGGATCACAATCTAGCCAGAACCAGAACCAGAACCAGAGCCGGAGCCAGAGCCAGCCCCAGAGCCAGATCCGGCATTCTGATACATCACGAGGTGGGACTTCTACTGTTGGATCACAATCTAGCCAGAACCAGAACCAGAGCCAGCCCCAGAGCCAGATCCGGCATACTGATACATCACGAGGTGGGACTTCAACTGTTGGATCACAATCTAGCCAGAACCAGAGCCAGAGCCAGAGCCAGCCCCAGAGCCAGATCCGGCAAACTGATACATCACGAGGTGGGGCTTCTAATGTTGGATCACAATCTAGCCAGAACCAGAACCAGAACCAGAACCAGAGCCAGAGCCAGCCCCAGAGCCAGATCTGGCAAACTGATACATCACAAGGTGGGACTTCTAATGTTGGATCACAATCTAGCCAGAACCAGAACCAGAACCAGAGCCAGAGCCAGCCCCAGAGCCAGATCCGGCAAACTGATACATCACGAGGTGGGACTTCTAATGTTGGATCACAATCTAGCAACTCATCAGCTCCAGATTCTTCCACTCATAAGTCTCTTAGCTCCGCTTCCAAGAAATCTGGGAAAGGTGAGGTAGGTGTATCACATGCTTCACATATTCTTTTTAATTTTTTGGTAATACCTTATTTCATAACATAGGCACAGGACAGTTCGTCTAAGATCCAACCATTAATGGGAGAGGGGAGAGGGCAAAAGAAAAGGCAAATTGAATGCCTATAAGTTGAAGTAAAATGACACAGCCAAATGAGCGGTTAACCTTGACGTAAATTTCTCTAAGAAATATCTACGTTTGCTTAATAACAGGGAGGTAATCCTACTACTTCTACACTGTCCAAACTGACAAACAGACTCAACTTCTTGAAGGAAAGACGTACCCAAATCGCAAGTGAGCTTGAAAACTATGACAAAGGGAAAGGATTATCACCCCAATTTGTGCAAAGCTCAGGAAAGGGGAAAGGTCCAGAAGAGAAGAACCAAGGCCGAGAAGGTACCCAGGAAGATATCTCACGCCAATTATCATCACATACTTCACTCAAGGGGATGCCATCAGGAAGCGATAACAAGGGTGGTAGTAACAAAAAGGGTTCTGGTTCAAAATCAGATAAATCAGCAACCCAGAATTCAGACAGAGGGCGAAAGTCAGAAAACCAGCCAAGCCAGAACCTTGATAGACTAAAGTCTGAAGGACATTCGTCATCAAAAAGTGCAGATAAAGCTCGGCAACACGATAGCAAGCATTCTAATACTAGCTCTAGCAAAGTTAGCAAATGATAAAATACTATTGATATCAAGTTCTTTGATTCTTTTTACAGTCAAGCCTTCGATATTCTGTGCTGGGTAAAGTACTATTGACGTCCGGAATTCATTAATTCTTCTGCTGTACAGAACCACAGGTGGCTAGAAATAAGTTCTGATGCTTCTTCATTCATTCTTTCTTAATTTTTGTCAGTAAAATTGTATAGAACAAAGTTTTCTTTTGAATTGATAATTGAGAATCCAATTTTGTGGCAGAACATACAGCCACTTCTTCTCAGCCTCTCTGGTTTTACTTTAAAGTCACAGACATCAACTTACAGATATTAACATATTTTGCTGGAAAAATGCAAAAAAATTCTACCTAACCCTTAAAGATTACCATATTTCTCTTTTTACAGAAGAATCTGAATCTGATCTTGTTCTTAGTGGTGAAGGAAATTTTCCAGAAGCAAACCTAGCTTCACAGCTCAGCTTGTCATGAAGGTATCATACATGTTTTCCTACCGCTATCTTCTTCATGCTTCTTGTAGTGGAGCTAATCCCGCAATCTCCTTCAGCGGCTTCCACATGAATTTCCTCCTGTTTGAGTACACCAAGTTCAAGGAAATCAGTACAGCAAATTTTGAGTGTTGCAAGAAATTGCCAGTCGCAAACCGGGAAAGTTTGGGTTACCAGTTGCCACATTCTGCAATCACCCTGACTTTCGGTCGAAGGGAGGGAAGCAGGGCAAGAAATTGTAGCTCAGACTTTGATAGAACCTGAATAAAACCATATGGTAGAAAAATATGTTAGTCCTAAGTTTGAAGCAAATACAACCCCCCACGCCCAAAAAAAAAAAAAAAAAGTTAAAACCAAAAAAGAACTGAAATAAGGACACTACTTATCATTTACCTTGGCTTCAATTATCCAGACCACCAGGCCCTTGGCATCAGGAGGAAGTGCATCAAGCCTGTAATCAACTTCTGGTGGGAACCACCACCTTGCTATGGGTTGTTTCCCTACATGAGACTACAACCCCCCCAAAACAAAAAAAAAGCAGCCAAAGGAAAAAGATAAATTAGTCAGAAAAGGTGGAAATTTCAGCTAGTGAACTACATTATCAATGGCACAATGGAACAGCAGCAAATGTCAGGTATTTTGACACTCACAGGACAGACAGGGTGGACCTTGGTGAGGGTGGTCTCAGGGTCACCGAGCCCTCGAGCCGTGATCTCGAGAAAGTAGTACCCCTGGTACCGGAGCCGGGTCAAGTACCGGCCCTCATACCCCCTCATGAGGGGTATATATGGCAAGTGCCTTGTGCTCCTCAACATCTGATAACCATTTCCCCAGATCAAGCTTCAGAAGATCACCTCCTATGAAATCTCCAATTCCAATCCCACCTTTGTCACCACTACTGCATTTAATTATGCCCAGAGCTCTCCTGTTCGAAACCGAGCCCGTGTGGTTTATCATGCAGTGGAAGAGTTTGCCTGGTAGGTGTTGCCTTTTCTGCTGGAAATTCAATGAGGGTGCTCCATACTGTAAGGAAGTCATAGCTGACATTCTTGTTATCTTATTCTTCCTTTAAACAAAAGTGTTATAAATCAATATGAAGGTATGGGGGAAATAACAGGTTAGGATTGTTTGCCATTTGTGTTGTGTAAATTTGTATGGTGGAGACTAAAGGTGAGAGATAAGGAGAGTTTGGCTGAGGACAACGTTATTTCCAACTCCCAAGTGATTTTGTGGCTTTTTGGCTTGTCCCCTACCGATCTGATAGACCCTTAAATAACCCCACAATTTTCGTACCAGTAATCTCATTGTAATAGTTTTATTAGAGGTTAGTATAGTACTTATTGTCATAGTTTGAATTTAAAATTTATATTTACAAGTTCCTTTTTTTCGTGAACAAGTATCTCTACAATAATAACAAGTGAAATAATATATGTTTTGTAGAAGACACATCTTAACTGTCTTTCGTCGACTTAAAAATTATTATATTATATAATAAATTAAAAAATGGTATGATTAAATTAGTATAATTGTATTATAATTCATAAATTATATAAAATCACCATTTTATCCATATTTTGTCATATTTGTAAAATTATACGTATGACATATATTTTGGGTAAGGTTAATATAATTAGGGTGTCATTTGATACTTGTCGGCGTAGCGAATGATTATTAAAGTTTTACATTCATAACTACCCTCTAATAAAAGTGTTTTCATACTAGACACATATCACCACCCTAATAACAATGCCACAACCACTTATAATAGGTTGCAAATTTATGTATATACAAGAAAAAAAAATATATAAACAAAGTTATATAAAAAGGATATATATCTCATGTTTGTAAATGAGTTGGGCATTACAATGAGGAAAAAATACATATTTTTCTTCTTTTTTCAAAGTCAAAGAATTCAACTTTTCATTTATCATTTAAATTCTTTCTGCTAGGTTTGTGATTGCGAGTGAAGTCTCTTCAAAGTTTATCATCTTCTACAAGAAAACATATTCTCATAGCTAAAATAGCAACTTTGTCACGATCCCTTTTACCATGAAAACATAATAAAGGTATAGTTTTCTGAATTAAAAAGACATCGATACTTTTATTTCTTAACAAGTACAAAGCCAACAACTTTACCAAACAGTAGATGGAGGAAGAGTGATACTGTCAAGCTCTTTTGTTGGTCCCTGATTCTGGCAGTTTAGAACTTAGAAGTGGATCAGAGCTTGACAAATCCCTAACAGAGCAGCGCAGAACATGAGAATTCGAACCCGAAAACTCCCGCTTAATCTCAGCCTCAACATTCCCATCTCACCCTCCCACCATTCCCAAGTGTCTTCTTTTAATATTCTTATTAACACCACCCAATCCATTCAAGAATTACAGGACGCTAAAGATTTGAACTTCGTGCTTTCATCCCATTCTAAGCTTCTCAGATCTGGGTTGATTAATCAAACTTTTCCCACTAATCATCTCCTTAATGCCTATGTACGATGTCAGAGCATGAGTAATGCACACAAAGTGTTCGATGAAATGCCTCAACCAAACATCGTCTCTTGGACGTCACTCATGGGTGGTTATGTGGCGGCTGGGCACCCCAAAATGGCTCTTTGGCTCTTTGTGAGGATACCCAAAGACTTTTTAGTGCCTAATGCTTTTACACTTTCTACCTCCATTAATGCTTGTGCCTTTCTTGCTGACATTAATGCAGGGAAGGTAGTGCATGCCTGTGTTGAGATACATGGTTATCAGAAGAACCTCATAGTCTGCACTTCTTTGATCGATATGTATGGCAAAGCCAACGACTTAGTTTCTTCTAGACGGGTGTTTGATTCTATGCTTGAGAAGAATGTTGTCTCTTGGACTTCGATGATCGATGGATATGCTCAAAATGCTCGAGGGTATGATGCTCTTGCACTTTTAAGGAATTCAACCAAACACAACCCGAACCTCCTAATCAATTCATGCTAGCCTGTGTTATTAATGCTTGTGCAAGCTTGGGGAGATTAGTTTATGGCAGAGCCACCCATGCAGTTATAATCAAAAGGGGGCACGGAACTAATGATGTGGTTGCTTGTGGACTAGCCGATATGTATGCTAAATGTGGATGCATAGAATTCTCACTTGAGGTGTTTAGAAGCATATGGAATCCTTCTGTGATACCGTATACTTCCATGATTGTCTCTGCTGCAAAACACGGGCTAGGAGAGGTCTCTTTTGAGCTCTTTGAAGAAATGACATGTAAAGGAATAAGGCCAAACGATGTCACATTTCTGGGCATCTTGTATGCTTGTAGTCATACTGGCCTTGTAGATAAAGGCCTTGATCTCCTCACCTCGATGCAAACGAGACATGGTGTAGTTCCAGATTTGAAACATTATACATGTGTAGTTGACATGCTAGGGAGAAGAGGCTGCTTGGATGAGGCTTATCGATTGGCAAAGTCCATAGAGATCGAGCATGATAAAGAAGGGGCTCTTTTGTGGGGTGCCCTTCTTTCAGCTAGTAGGCTTCATGGAAGGCTGGAAATAGCTGCTGAAGCTAGTAAATGGTTAGTGGAAGCAGGGCAACAAATGGACACTGCTTATGTCACAATGTCGAACACTTGTGTATTGGCTGGAAATTGGGATGATGCTCAGAGAATCCGGTCTGAAATGAAGCACGTAGGGGTGAGAAAGGAGCCGGGTTGTAGCTGGGTTGAGGTCAAGGACTCAGTTTATGTATTCTATGCAAGGGATGTCTCATCATGCCCGAGAAGCAACGAGGTGTTGAATTTGTTGAAGGAATTGGGGGAGAGAATGAAGGAGAGAGGGTATGTTGGGGGCAGTTCCGGGTTGGTGTTTTTTGATGTGGAATTGGAATCCAAGGAGGAGATGGTGGGTTTGCATAGTGAGAGGCTGGCCTTAGGTTTTAGTTTGTTAAGCATACCAAGAGGAGAAACTATCAGAATCATGAAGAATCTGAGGATGTGCAGCGATTGCCATGAGGCTTTTAAGCTAATTAGCAGCATTGTTGACAGAGATTTTGTTGTAAGAGATGTAAATAGGTTTCATCATTTCAGAAAAGGTTCCTGTAGTTGCAGAGATTACTGGTAATGGTGAATTTTGATCCAACAAAAAAATTAGGATAAACGAGGATCATGAACCAATTGACTCTGCTCCACGGGAAACAAACATATC
Organism: Talinum fruticosum; assembly: GCA_021018815.1. Classification (NCBI taxonomy): domain Eukaryota; kingdom Viridiplantae; phylum Streptophyta; class Magnoliopsida; order Caryophyllales; family Talinaceae; genus Talinum; species Talinum fruticosum. The sequence continues at coordinate 571,330 of JAITYX010000042.1, forward strand.
AAAATATGAACCAATACATGATTGTTTTTATCATAAATAATGAAAGGGCCTTTATTGATTCCCCCAACCCAAAAGAAAACTCTTCATTGATTACACTATACAGTATTACAATATTCCAAATTTACAATGCTAGCAGCAACCAATGAAGAATAGTCACAACCCTGTGACAAGGAGCTTAAGCTAGCAAACAAAAACATCAGTTTCATGAACAATGATTATCATGCTTATACATTGGCTAACACCATCTCAAGCACAACATCTGAGCACACAAACCTATCAACCCTCCATAAGATGCAAGAACAATAGATGCTTGTACTCAATCATTTGCCACTGTGTTCTGCAAAAGGAAAATCCTGAATGAGTTAAACAAGATTGATCACTTAAAAAATTATTTGATAACAAAACCCACGTCACATAGTCATGATGCTGACGGCTAACACCCAGTTCACTAAGGCAACCTAGTGATGTAGTTAGAAGGTTTTAAGTACAAGATCGTAAGTTCATAACTACCAAATTAAGTTAAACAAGATGCAACGTTAAACTGACAGATGATCTTTTGATAAATATGACTGCCAGGAACTAGCTGACAGTGTTAACCCAAAAATGCCAATACATGTGGAGTGGCACTTAGATCCAATGTCTCATCAAGCATTTCCAGTGCACAAATAATTAACATCAACCTTAGATACAAAAACGTCAGTGTGCCAAGGGAACACGTGTTCCTCCACCGTCAATATGTTACTATCATAGAAGCCACAAAGTATCTATATACCAACAATATAGCAAAAAATAAAAAAGGCAACTTAGCATGAAATAGGAGAGGATAGGCAAAAACTGAGCACGCCTATAAAAGCTATTCTTGTTGCCTTGGCACATACCTTCTGCAGTTTCTCCAGATTCAGTGTTCTTCACTATGACAACAGGACAGGCTGCATGGTTGCTGCAATACGTGCTTACACTTCCCAAAAACATTCTGCCACAAAACAAATTGTATCTATTTTAGCAATGATGTGAGAAAGTTTATGATATAAATGTCACATATCCATGATTCTTAAGTTATATCATCCTCTTACAGTCATTATCCCCCTCAATTCAAATGAACTCATAATAACCTGAGCAGTAGCGGCTCGTAAGTAATCACTAATCCAAATTTGATTAAATTTTACCTTCTGATAGGTCCAAAAGCACGGTTTCCCATCACAAGCAAATCAGCATGCAGTTCATCGGCAACTTCACATATCTTTTCCTTTGGATCCCCAACAACCACAAGGGTTTTGACCTTGGCCTGAATAGAAAGACAACAACAATTAATAAAAGGTTCAGTATTGAGTAAGATTCAAGAAGCAGAAATGACAGTGATCCCACTATTACAGAGACATGAGTAAAACATAAGATGAACCCTAAACACAACAAACAATCTCCCTTAAAGATTACGTTCAAAACATGTCCCCTTAGAAACGCTGGCATGGAAAGTACCCAATACCGAGTAACTTGAAGATTGTCTACCAATTAGCAGCTAGATTAAGATTCAAGCACCTACTGATAAGAGCCTGATAGCTGAAACTAAACTTTCCCAGGAACAATAATTCCACTGAAGATAAATATGCATATTTCCCAATTATTAGACTTCTATCATGAAGTAAAGAACCTTAATAGAACAAATCCTCCTCCCCCTCACAAGTAAAGAGTCACTATTAAATTGTAAACCATCAAATTGTACATAAATTAAGGGAAATCATCGCAAGATTTAAGACATGAAACAAATCAATGAAAGAAAGGCAAAAGCAGAAGCACTCACATTCTTTTCTGCAGCAATTTCCAAGGCGTGCTTGATTACAGCCTCAGTGATGCGTTTCTGATGAGATTCAATCGCCGCTGCAAAAGCAGGAACCTCTAAACCTATTTCCCAAAACAAAATAGTTCATCAGATCCCCCATCGTTGAAGTAATTTTGAGCTACCTAGTGCTTAAATCAAACCTAAATTGAGCAAAACATGAGAAAGAAACGAACTTAACTGGGACCACCAAAGGGGATTGAACCAGGGTTAAAGCCGGTGGCGATGGACGGCGGAGGTTGGACGTGGAGGACGACGACGGAGCCGCCATCTTCCGCTGGTCGGACATTGACATTGTCAAGAGCCCAACGCAAAGCGTTCATGCTCTCGTCGCTGCCGTCGACGGCGACCAACACGCATCGGAGCTTTCCGGCCATGGCTGTGGCGATCAAAATCGAGAAGTCAACCAAAAGAGCTGAATTTTTGGCGAATTAGGGATTTTCTCTCTCTAGTCCTCTGGTGTGTGAGTGTGTCTTTCACGCTCGGGAGGGCCACTGACGAGTGATGACAGAGAGTCATTTTAATGGATGGCCTTTCAGCCCGCCAATAGCTGGCAAGCTTACAGCCTTGAATGAACGTCAACTGTGGGCATTGGGCAGCCTTCGTAGACTCTGGTTTTAAGGCGCTGTGAAATGGATGGAGAGATTTTTTTTTTTGGTAAAAATTTTTGGATGAAAACTTATTAAAAATTACTATAAAAAATATTTACTAAAATTACTATAAAATAAAATGATCAAAATTGCCAGTTAAAAGGATTATGATCGATAATTTGTACATAATAAAAATTATTATCCTATAATAAGTTATCCCAACCTAAACAAACACGTTAATTCACATGATAAAGTTGCTTATCACATCTTATAATTAAACCTATTATAACTCCACCACCCAATTTATTAATAAATCAATCCACCGGCCTTGTATTTTGCAAATGTATGTGTTGTTTATTGCCCGAAATTGGTCAAAAGAGCCTTCAAAACAAGGGACAAAAGAGAAGGAACATAAAATCATCCATCCCCACCAAGAAACACAAATGTGGCCATAAATTGACTCATAAATCATAATTTTCAAACACTAAAACTACATATATATTCAGTGACCATTGTTATGTAGCGTGTATCTTATTTAAGTTATATTAAAATACTTTTTTCAGGATAATAAAAATTTCATATATTCTCGATCTTCGTTAAATTTAATTTTATACTATCTTGTTTTAATTTTTTTTAAATATTAATAAAGAGTAATGTTTTAATATTTCATGAAGCGATGTATCCAAACTAGTAGTTTCACAGAAATTATATATTTATAAAATGAATAATAAACATTTTTTGGCTACACTTTGGTTTAACTAATCCCATCTCCAACTCAAGCTGCATTTTTAAACATTGTCAGTTTTTTGTTAGCCCAAATTTGCATCTCTTGACTTCAAAGTACTAGACAGATTGTTAGCTTAACTAAACAAGTCCCATTAGCAATAAAATATTATTTTAATTAAAAATGTAAAAAAAAACTAAATGTCTCTAAGCGCTATCCAAATTTTAATTTGTGTTTTTTTTATAGATGAATTTTACGTACGCATGTAAATTAGAAGGAATTGAACCCTCATCTCCTTATTGAAAATCAGTAATTCTATTACTAGATTACCCGCATATCATTTTTAAGGGTTCTTTTTTAAAATATATCTTTAAAATTACCATTGATTTTGTTTATATTATTTTTTATAATAGTTTTAGATTAAAAATTTTCTTCATTATAAAAAACGAGCAACTTTTATTCAAGTTAGTGTCCTTGCTAAACTTAGAAATCCAATTAAATAATTCTACATAAATCAAATAAATCCTTTGAGCCATTTTCCTCTTGAATCGATTCAATCGTTGAAGTTCACGCTATATAAACCCGAATCTGATTATACAAACTGATTTCAGTAGTTTGACACTCATATCCTATACGTAAGGTATTAGATTGCATTGAAATGCTATCGTGGATGTTCATGGCAAGTGGCATACTTGACCATGTTAATCCATCTTGGCCTTAATAAACTCCTCGTCCACCTAAGTATTTCTTAAATTTTAGAAATTCAGTACAAATTTCAAATCTGATCCCATTAAAAGAGACGCACAAATAAAAGCTGGTGACAATTCTAGATCACATAATTTTGAGTTTAGAAAATGAACACTCTTTTGAGCCACTTGCCAATGCCATCTTGAATCAACCAGCCATTGAAATCCAACCTAATCCTTCTCTAAATGACTATATGCCTCCTCAATCAATCCAAGCCCTATCAATGCAGATCTGGTGACTGCTATTATGGGATTGGTTATCAATATATCATCAGGTTCCTTGAACTCAACTGTTACACTATAATAATAATAATAATAATAATAATAATAATAATAATAATAATAATAAAATAAAAGGTTACAAGTCCTCCAAACTTTACAGAGCAAATAACAGCTAATAAAAACATTTATGTAGTCAGAATTCAGAAAAACCCTGTGGCTGTGACAAAAGATCTGAAAGCCTATTGAAAGAAAAATTAGGTTGAAGTAAGACTGACTGAATTAGCCAATTGCAATTACAATTATTGACCAGTTCTCATCTGATCAAAACACCAACCAACCCCATCTTCCCCTGATTGGTCCAAACCCATTGCAAAGTCAATGTGGCAATAAACAGGTAGCAGTTTCTCTCTCCTTCAGCTAAGGTCCTTCCCAAGGGTGAAAAATACCTGAATTTTTTTCACCTCAGGGGAAAAACAGAGCCCATCTGTAGTTTTCTGTACTGCTTTGTAAAGATCAAACTTCCCTTAATTGCCCTTGCCAAAAGATTGAATCCCTGTGAAAGACACCCTCCCAAAACCCAGATGACCAACTTGGTATAACTCCAGTAACACCTTATCAGCCTCAAATGCAGCACAGAAGCTCTTCCTTTCTTCCAACTCTTGATCATCCCCGAATTCAAGGACGATATCCGACTTCCCATGGCTCAATCTCCCGGTCCCGGTGATGAAACTACCGCTCATCACGAGGTTGGGATCGAGGGTCCCACTGCTAGCTTCCCCGACTTTCTTGGACTTTTTAACCTCTTCCTTTTCCTTCTTCTCAAACACCTCCTGCCCACCAAGTAAGGCACCTTGACAAAGGCAAGAGCTAATAGGCTCACAAGGGCCAGCGGGCAGCAACACACTGCTACACAATCTGCAATCAAGGCTGCAGCACATGACCGGCATTGCTTGCCCGAGCAATCAAACGAATCTCCCATGTCTTGCTCGGGTGCAAAGCGGGTCTTTCTTGATGAGGGTCCGGGTCTTGATGCTTTCTTCGTCCTCGGGTTCTCGCCCGAGATCCCAGATGGATCCTCTTCCATTTCGATATAGTGTTACCTTTATGAAATCCCGCCTAATCCTGTAAGAATCAAGGAACCATTAGAGATTTGCCAGGGGAGATGTGTGTTTTGGTGTTTGTTATATGCTCAGAGGAATGTAGAGCCTCCCCTCAAGCCCCCATGCATTTAACCTTGGTAATTCCAAAAGGAAGGGGTAAGGGCAGCAAAGTATTTAATGTTAAGGAGAAAAGGACATGCTCACAAGTAGAATGTGGTTAATTATTAACTTGACACAAATAAGGTTCAAAAAGACAAATGCCTGTGTGCTCTACAAGGCCAATCATAGAAAAGGGAAAATGAAAGCAAGAGTTGTGCATTTTGCTGCTCGTCAGTACACAAGTAGTCTTCAAAATTGCCCAGCCCCAAACCCTCCCTCTTCGCCCCACATGTAGGAACAGGAAACTATGAAAACCCGGGGAGGGGGATTAAACATATTCCCCTTTCTTTTAAGAATGTTTCATTACTTCAATCTACTACCTAGATTATGGATATCACTGGAAAGGGATTAGACATAATCACTCTCCAACATATATCACAGAAAACACATATAGAACCCTAATTGGAGCGTCAATGATTATTTGCTCCAATATAAAAATTCAATAAGACAATACCCAAGGTAAGTGGTTAGAAGTTGTGTCAAAGAGCGAATAGGAGCTGTAACAGTTAGTTGTAAGTGGGAAGTAGTAGAAAGCGGTAGCTAGAAGTTGTGTCAAAGAGCCAATAGGAGCTGTAACAATTAGTTGTAAGTGGGAAGTAGTAGAAAGCGGTAGCTAAATGCTGAAACGAGCAGGACATACCCATATATGTATTAGATTTAGACATATATTCAATACTTTACGTAAGAATGAATAATTGGACATTCAGTCCTTCATCTACAGTAGAGAGGGAAGACAGAATAAGCTAAGATATATGTCAAACGCTTGTAATTATAAGGCACTTTTTCCAAGTCTAAGCAACATAGGTAGTAATAGCATCTACACGGAATGTAGTGCTGACTATGATATCAAAAACTTGTAAAAGGGTCTTAGAATGTAGGGAAGCTAAGGGGCTTGGTGGTAAGTCAGATAGTTGAGATCTCATTGCTTGATGTTGGCATAAGAAGCCAAATTGCAGGGTCTTCATGCAAAAGTCACCTTGCAAAGAGAAGGAGAGTACCCAAAAATGCATGCACTCTTCATCTAAACTACTACAAGGACTACTTAGTATATCCTACAATGGAGGCCCATAAGGTCAAGAGATACACAACACTATGCTTGATGAAGAGTTCGTTCTTGAAAGACCCATGTACAAGGTGCAAAAAATGCTAGAAGATATTGTCCAAACAACTTCGATTTAACCAACACTATCCCCCAAAAAAATCAAAGGGATGTTATCATCATAACACCATCAAATAGATGATTCTTGTCTTAGATCTAAGCGGAGAGTGCATAGATATTAGGAATGCTCACAACCCTCATGATTGACATGTGATTTGTGTGCTGTGATTTTTTTTTTTTTGAGTCATGCTATGATTATATATAGAATCATAAACAGTTGTAGCTAAGTTGAAACTAGTATTTACATTCAGAGTCCTCTAGTCAGGAGATCTAGATTTTCAATCCTGATAACTACAGGAGAAAGAGAGATGTATATGATGTAATCTAGTGTGAGATGAGACCCATTTACTTTTAGGTCTCATCCCATTGAAGAAAATATAAGGACTAGACCTACCACTTAAAATGCCCTCCAAATGTATGAATGGAGTACCTTTATATAGTGATATTAGTATTCTAGACAAATGCTCTTCAGCGCTTCATGTCCCTTACCTAATTTAGCTTTCCTACATTTCCTTTCACCTTCCTCTTTGTACAAACCCCTTTAAACCCACTCCCCACCCCCCAACCCCAAACACTCACAAACAAAAAAACTCCACCGCAAAATTCTGCATTTAATTGTCCATGGGGCTTCCCATGTAATGCCTCTCTGCACAGAGAAGGAAAGAGAGGCAGAGCTCTTTATCCATTCTTAAGTCTTGTCAGCCTTTTCTTTTATTATTGTTTGTCTCTGTTTTATCTTGTTGCTTGAATTGGCTGGCCCATTTTGTTTCTTTTGAGTTAAATTCTTACCTTTCCCTGCCTAGTTAGTAGTCTCTTAGTGGGTAAATCTTAAATCCTTACAAAACTGGTACAATTGTTACTAGTATCATGATAGTTTTTGGAGTGGTAAATTAGCCACTGAAGTGTCACAATCCAGGGACTGCCATAGTATTAAAGTTGATGGTAGCTTGACAGTAGTAAGTACCAGCCCATGTTAATGCAACTGGTACCCATGTTCCAAGTAATGTATGTTTTAGTCAATAGCCAGTTAAAGCTCCCATCCTGTTCTAATAACAGCCTTACAACTAAAATCCTTAAGATCTTAATGCTCATGACCCATTCTCCCTTCCCTCTTACGTTTGCCGCATTGATCTTTCTCCTCCTATCAACCACTGGGCAACTCCCATTTAAACCATCCAAATGGTCAGCTAGTTCAATGGGATGGTCAGTTAGTTCAACGGGTGGATGTGAGAGACTTAGATTAAAATTCGGCCTATATCGACCTCTGCATCTCCCTTTGCACCAAAAACAAAAAAATCCAAAAACCCAGAGAATTGCGACTGGGGTCAATGCCAGGATTGCTGGCCCCACCGGAGTTCAAGCCCCATCTCAAACATAGGGAGGATTGCATGTACACCCCCTCTCATCCCTTGCATTGTGAGAGTTTGTCATCCACAATACATACATCATAACAAGGACCAAAATATGTTAAGTTCGCATCTCATGGTGTTACATAAACCGAAAGGACATATATGACAATATGTCCTTTAATGGGGTTGAAGTAACAACTAGTTCTTTATCCACATAAAGGAAAAAGAAAATTAATATAAACTGTATAGAGTGAAGAATTTGCAACAGCTATATAGAATGGTGTTACACAAAGAGGCGAACACCAAGTGGACCTAATATTTCCCACCACATTGTTGGATTTCCTGAAGTAGAAAAACTGAAAATTGATAAACGCCGAAAATATATATGAGCAAAATAAAATTTGCATAAATTTTTCACTTACCTCTCTCCTGTTCTAAAGCTGCATTTAAATCACACGAGCTGTATCCAATACTAAGTTGATTGCTGTTGATGATGTGCTACCCAGAAACGACGTCGTCCTGGCAGTGAACTGTGACTGATCAAAGAGAGAGCTAAAACAGATGCTATATAACAACAGGAGCACGAGGACTTGCAGCTGATCTGAAATGGGTGATCCGGTTTTCAGCATTTCCGCTTTGCACAGAAATGCTTCCTGCCCTCACTTTCTCTCTCTTCTATTGGAAATGGGGAGGAGAGAGAGACAGAGGGTGAGCAGACCCACACCATATACAATGTTCTGGGGAGGAGGAGGCGTCAGCTACTGAGCCCAGGGGGCAATTTTTAAATGTTAACTGATTGTATAGTAACTCTCACACTGGCCCTTTTCAAGCATCTCTTGGGTTTTTTTAATTAGGGTCGTAAATCTTCATTAACAACGAAGCATTTTTGGGTATCTTCAAAAAGAATCCACACATGGAGGAGAGAGAAGAGAGAGAGAGAAAGAGGATGCATGTTTATGGTTCCAATGACAGCGAATACTGAGGGAAATTGTCGCCCTTCTTCTACCTCCTCTATTTTCAACGCACTACCTGCTCTTCCGTTTCAAGACTACTAATTTATTTACTGCTACTCATTCCTCTCATTTTTTAAAAGTGCATCAGACTAAACTATGCTACAAATACATACGATTACCCCGGAAAAGAATATAATATATTGCGCAAACAGGGATTTTACGTTCTCGAATTTAGCACGAAGATCGAATGAAATTCAAAATTGGGTGAATTGAACGATGAGAGAGAGAGAAAAGAAGACGAGGATGAAACGAAACTTAACTGAAACCACCAGAGTGCGAGGAGTCCGGTTGCGCAGGCGGCGATGGGCGGTGGAGGAGCCCCCGCTTGGTGGAAGTGCCATCGGAAGGCATTCATACCCTCGGCGTCGCCGCCGATAACCACCGTCTTGGCTTGGCTCCGAAGATCAAAGCTGAGTGAACAAGCGGACTTTTGCAGGAGTGGCAGTACTATTTGATGTTTTCTCTCTCCTCAACAAGACGCCCTTTTTCCCCCTTTTTTTAAGAAAAAATAAAAATTAAGCGCACGATGCACTTCGGTTTTCGGTATATCTTGACCATACTGGACCTTGACCATATGTGACCACTTTTTGGGCTTTGGGCTTTTATCTGGACCTGGGGATTCGATTTCTTATGTATGTATTTGTTGGACTTGTATAGCTGGAGTGGGCTAAATTTTCTTATATTCCTTTATTTTTGGCATGTAATGTTATCCATCCTTCTTGCTGGACTTCCTGGGTAATGGGAATCTGAATACAAGGGTTTTGGAGGCTAAAGGGGAGGGGGAAAAGGGGTGAGGAAAGGGTGAATTCTTCCTGAACTGTTATGTACGGCTTGTTCGATTTTACATTAAAAAAAATAGAATTTATTTATATTTGTTTATGTTCATTTGTTTTCTATTTAACAATTCATTTCTATTTGTTTATGTTTATTTATGTTTGTCTACGTTTGTTTCTACTCTTTTATGTTTATTCATGTTTGTTTATTTATATTTGCATTTTGTATGTAAGTTCGAACGTAACTACAATTGAATTTCTCAAATTTATGTAATAATTGGTATTTCTTAACAAATGTGTATATTATTATCCTATAATTACTGGAACGACTATGCTTTTTAAGTAAAGTTTTTCTAGTAGATTTTTGTGAAAATGAGTTTACTTTATAGATATATATTATAGAAACACGACATGCAAGTATCTAACAAGGAAAAAGAGACTTAAGCATAGAAAATCATACGGACGAAATCAATTCAATCATCCATAAGTGTACCTTGGCCTTTTGCTTCCACCAATAGTAAAATATAATGGCAATGATACTCTTTAAAATCCACGTCGTTGTTTTATTACTTTACATTTTATATATAAAATATAACAATCGAACTTTAAATATTTTTGGCTACAGTAAAAGATAATATAAAAGGTTAATATAGACATAATTTACAAATTTAGAACACTAATTATATATGAGCAGGTATTTCTAACATCAATTATAGTAACACCTTTCTAAAAAGCTAGCTTAGTTTTATGTTAAAAACGCCCACCTATTTTGCAATTCAAGGCAATATTGAGTTGTTAGAAAGATCATAAAGTAGTCTTATTTTAATGATTCTAAAATTTGATCCTAATTATCCGAAATGGAAACCTTTCTTCATATTTCCTCAATAGGATATATTCTTTCTCTTTACTAGTAGGTGGCGTGTTAAATGGGGTTAGGAGGAGAATACTCAAATTAACAGGGTGCCCGATAAATTCCTCTCTCTCAAGTTAAACTTTGCTTTCATGTGGTTGAATCAAAATGAGATTTTCTTCAAATTAGATTTATTATATCTCACAAAAATCTATTTTATAAAATTATACAATAGTTAGTCAATATTCGAAAAAACATATTGAAATCAAATAACACAATTTAGTGTAACCAAATTGATGTTACAAGTATGGAGACGAGTGAAAATATATTTGTCATGAACTTTGTTGAATTAGATATCTGTTTTGTTATTTTAGATTTATTCTTTTTGGATAATTATTTTTGTAGACGACTTATGCCTTTTTATTAATAAAATTTCTCTTTCTATAAAAATAAAATAAAATAAAAACTCTACTTCTCCTTTTGAATAGGTGCAAATTTAAACTTCAACCATAAAAGTTTACGTGATTAATTAAGAGTTTACTGTTTACTGTTTCCTACTAGTGGTTATTTGCTAGTAAAAAATTTTAATTTTTTTAAAAGAGGGGATAATTTTAAGGATAAATATTAAAGCAAATTAATCAAATTGGGTGGTTTTCGCTATATTTTTATGTAATTTTTTAATTAGTAGAAATACAAATTTGATCAATTTTTTAATTAGTAGAAATACAAATTTGATCAATTATTCTTTAGTTGGGAACCATAGTTAGGAGTGTCATTTCACCTTATACTTATCTGTCCTCTTTATATAATCCTACATAATTCATATATCAAAAAGATAATGTTAGAGAAGATTTGAAAATAACATTTTGGCAACATTACAAAATTGACGATTATAAATCGTTAAATTATAACATGTTATAATACTAATAATTCAATATAAAACTAGTGACATCTTTTAGACGTCCTTTTAAATATATGTCATTATTGATTAATAATTTTTAGAAATAAAAAATTGAAAAAAATGACATATTTCATATGATACTCATATAACATAAATTTTTTAAAATGTTGACAAATCTGTAACTTATCATGTTTTAATTTAAAATAAATTCATTCATGAATACAGCTAATTAGATATAACTTTAAATAGATATATTTATTAATTCTATGTTTTCATATACACATCTTAGGCATCAATATGAGTCATAAAGAAAAAAGTTGTTGAGAGCATCACATAATTTAAAATAATATTATTATTGTTGTGTTTATTTTGAATCATAGGACATCATAGGTGATATGATTTTATGAATCATACAAATTATATAAATTTATCGTCTAAAGTTATTGATATAATATTAAATTTGTCATAAATTTTAGACCAATTCTTAACTATAAATAAAAAACAAAAAACCCTTATCTATATCCTAAATATCGAGTACAAATTTGACAAAAGTGTGTAGCAGTACATGTAATGAATGTGGAATTGGACTAATTGAGATATGTCTAGATTCATCCAAAAAAATTTCCAAAAGCTCATCCTTACACTTTCCTGTCTGAATGGTCAGTGTGGAAATTAAAGGGTTGGTGTTTGAATGCGAGGGGCTGGCAGACATTGTGAGAGAAATTGACAAGTTTTTCACCGTTGTACAACTAGGAAATGGAGGCTGGCCCATCATCCACTTTGAACAGCCCCGATGATAATAATTTGGACCGTCTAATGTTGTTATCTTTTTACTATTCATTCATTTATCAATCTTGTCAAACGTCGGTAAATTTTTTCTTCGCTTTTTTATGTCGTACGAATGTCTGGTAAATTTTTTAACAACCGCATAGCTAATTTGTGAAAAGAAATGAGAGGATGGTCGAACTTAAAACAATCCGGAAACGTATCAAGATGGCTAAAAATTTAGATATTAAAAATGTCTGTCTTCATAATTCAATTTTGGTTGTTGGGATGCTCATAGGAAATAAGGAGTGGGAAACTCTTTTCGCTCCAAATTTTGACACAATGAAAACAACTCTTTGGTACATCCGCGTGAGATGTCAAGATTACACACTTGTTACAAGGAGGCTAACCAAGTTGCGGACAAGCTCGCATAATCTGGGCTTAATATGAATCTACGTTATCACTTCTTTCAATTTTCACTTGGGGATGTTAAGAAATTGCTTTTTGCAGATAATGTATGAGCCGTTTGGCACAACCTTATTAACAGCTAATATATTGACCCTATTTGGCAATCAACTGTTAACTCGTTGGCTATTGACTATTAATTGTTTGTATTAGCCTTTTATGTTAGTCGATCGTATTAGTTGTTTCAAACAAAAGTGTTTGGTAAACTTAACTGTTTTAAACAAAGTCTGTTTAATAGAATTACTTTTTACCCATGATTTTTATTAATTGAATATTTGTGATTTTTGCTTCTTTATGATAAATAAATACATAAATGACCACTTAAATTTGATATTTATTATAAGGTTATATTATTTTGTTTATTGTTTACCCAATTTTTTTAAGTGATAACTAAATTATCTAAAAAATGACCATTCAAATAAGTGATATTAATATCTAGTGCTATGAGATTAATAATCCCATTGTTATTTATTCCAAGCAAATTTGTAGGTCAAATAAATAATTTTACTAAGCTCATTCTTAATATTATTCCCAACTAAATTGGGTCATCAACTAGCATAATTACTATTAATGGGCTTTTGTGACTAATGATCAAATTAGGTATTTTTATAAATTTCTATACTAGTCAAAATATATGGCAAAAGTAAGATCAAATTTAGACAAAATAATTATTTAGACATAATTACTATTAATGAGTTTTAATGGAAGATGACAATTAATGTAATTATGATAAAGTTTTGGTCAATAAAGTCATTTAACAAGTAAGGTTCAAAAAGTCATTCTAAACAGCTTACTCAAAATACCTTTTTATAAAATGACTTTTGGAACCAATAGTCATTTCAAAAAGCTAAACCACCAAACATCCCATATAACTCGTCCAAACTACCACTAAAAAGTCATTTTGGATGAAAAAGCCAATCAAAATGTCAATATCCAAACAAGGTCATTATTTTAGGGGCCTAGCCCCTCTTTTGCACAAAAAAGGGGAATTGGACCCCAATAATCCAAAGTTTGGGAGTGTTGGACGTTATTAATCCAAATTGAAGAATTGGATGCCAACACTCCCAATTTTGGACCTATTTACATTTTTGCACCACCACCGAGTTGAACTCGATTACTAAATGACGTAAACGGCGGTGCTATTACACGTGGACAATAATAAAAAAATTATTTATTTTTTGGTTAACAATTCAACAAAGATGGTAAAAAAAATACAAGTTAAACCTAATTTCTTCATCCCCCATACTTGTATTCTCTCTCTTTCCTTTTTTAAAATTGTATTTAGTTTTAATTTGTATTTTTTTACCATCTTTGTTGAATTATTATCAAAAAATAAATACTTTTTTTAATTATTGTCGATGTGTAATAGCACCTTCATCCACGTCATTCAACAACCAAGTTCAACTTGATTGTAATGTGAGAAATGTAAATAGGTCCAAAATTGGGGTATTAACGTCCAATTCTTCGGTTGGGATTAATAGCGTCCAATACTTCCAAACTTTGGATTAACAACGTCCAATTCCAAACAAAAAAAAAACTTGTGAAAAGAAAATCCATTTACTGTAAAGGCTACACCAAAGAAAAAAAAAAACCTTCTGTTTTTTTTTTATAGATTTATTATAAATATGAAATGAGAAATTAAACTTTTTTTCTCGTTCATTGATCCCACTACCAAACACGTTAAATTGACTTATATTGGCATTAGACTTTGACCAGGATACACAAAATTTCAATCTTAGCTAATAAGGTAAGTCTATATATTAATCTTTATGAGATGTATATAAATGTTCAGATAAGTTAAATATTTTAAATTTAGACTTACAGATAATTTAATTTAGTTATTTTTATTATAATTATTTAGTCGGGTAATAATATCATGTTAAATCATGTCAAAATGTCATATAAGTAATATGAATATTTTTTGTTATTATTTTCACTCGGATTCAAACAATTTCTTGACCTTCAGTTATTTCTCTCAAAATTTTTGTAATCATCCTTATAGCATGAGCGTCATATTTTGTAGGAAAAAGACCCAACAACTTATCGACATTCACACTTTTCACGAACAATTACCGTTGGAGTAGGATAATCCTATCTGATTCCCTTTGTACCTTTTCAATAGCATTAGTATCGTAAGTTTCAAAGCAATTCATATTTTTCGGTAAGTTGTTTTGTCCATCAATCATCTCATAAACCTGCATATTGGACTTACTAGGGGCTGAATTAGTGAAGCATTCAAATTCATCAACATTTTTTACAACAGACATCCTCGCAATATAATATGTAACAAGACTATTTTTTACGGGGAAATTTACCAACATAAGTAGGACAATCTCTCGCAACCTCCATAGACTTAGAAATTGCGATGGACCACTCTATTCAATATTTAAATACTATCTTATAGTATAAAGCATGTATAAGATCAATGGACCTTAAGTCCACTCGCCATGTTATGTGGAATTCAAAACTGAAATTCAAATCAACAATTCGTAAAAATGAAAATATTTCCAAGTATTTAAATGTGTGTGTACAGTCTAATAATAAATATTAACATTTTTTAAAAAATAAATTTGTGAAATTTATTACCTAAGTATGGTGATGATATAAATATAAGCATACCCTCTATTACCGGTTGATATTATTGTTACGTTGCTCGCATCACATGCTATCTTACCCTCTCATTTTTAACATAAAAGACACGTTCGACTTTATATAAAAATCAGAATTTATTTATATTTTATATTCATTTATATTCTTTTATGTTCGTTAGTTTTTGTTTATGCCCGTTTCTGTTTTTATTTATGTTTATAATAAGTTCGAACAGGCCCGAAATTTAATAAAGGAGCAATGCAATCTGGTTCGGCCCGGTCAGAAGATCAGAAGAAATATTTTCTTACTAGCAAATAAAATAAAAACCGGGCCGAATATATCAATGAGCTGAGCTCACACACCCGTCCAAACCTTAGAAAAAAACAAAATTCCTTCCCTCCAACCGTTGATTTTCCCATCCTAAGGCTTCTCCCAGAATCCCCAGAAGAAACCCCTCTGAAAAACCAAAAGAAATTCAAACCTCTCTCTCTCTCTCTCTCTCTCTCTCTCTCTCTGCACCCAAAAAGCAGACCAGTAGAGCGCTCTAAATTCGCGATCTCAAAAATTTCAGGGGAAGAAATTGCGAATCTCAACACTCACACGCCCCCTTTCACTTGCTCTTTCCCTTACTCCAAACAACATTCCATTCTTCTCCCCCAAATCTCTCCCTCTCTCTCCAAAATTGTTTATTGTTTTTGAATGATCAGTTTGAATTATCTTCGTCTCCATTACAATCATCATCATTGTTGTCGCTATCGGAGCTGTTTCAATCCTTTCTCTATGTATATCGGGACTCGAATTTTGGGACCAGAATTGTCATTAGGGTTTCCGAAGGTGTGATGTCATTATATAAATGCTCGTTCCCGGGGATCTAGGGTTTCGCGTTGCTGCCTTTTTCATCTTCTTGGTTTTTCCGGCGATTGGCTTTGTTATCAGGCGAAAATGGCGGCTTGCGGTGGCGAGGAGAGAGGAGATCAACCGGCTTCTAGTTATGGCTTCCGAGGAGGCAGCTAGGGCTGAGCTCGAGGCTACTATTGGCTATACTGCTACAATTCCGGTGTCGTTGCATCGTCAATGTCCCATATGCTTCGCTCCAGCCTCCAATCGATGTTCCAGATGCAAGTTGGTGTATTATTGGTATGTTGGTTCATGTTCAATTTACTGTTTTTTTTTTCCCTTGAATTGGGTATTATTTGGATGTTTATATTTAGGGGATTTTGAGGCGAACATGAGATTATGATAATATACGACACGGAAATTATGTAATTTGGGGTATTTGGGTTGAGTTTGGCTGGAAATTGGAGTGATTGCCTATTGTTACACATGGGGGTCTTTTTAGAATGTTCCTGACGTTTGGAGAAATTGTGTTGGGGAAGGCATTCATCATAAATTACTCAAATCTGATGCACTTACCGCTGGATTTTATGCTCCTTTGGATACCAATTATCTGGATAAAAGAAAATGCTTCAATTTGGAAATATGTTCAGGGACATGGTTTTATGTGTTTATTGCGGTTTGGTGAAGTCTCTTAGTCATAGACCTGCCTTGATAGTTTCACACAGATCATGAGCTGAATAGTGGGTGGAATGTTCAAGTACTCAGGGTTTCAGACAGATTGAGTCCCTGATTATAATCTCTTATACTTGCCTTGGTAGTTTCACACAGATCATGAACTGGGGAGTGGATGGAATGTTCAATTGCTTAGGATTTCAGAAACTGAGCCCTAATGTGCTAACATAGAGATGACTTTAAGTTATAGACTCAAGGGTATTTTACGGAGCATTATGCGTATAACAAAATTTGCATGAAATGTTGAAAAGATGTGGCATTGTAAGGATTTTTAGGTTTGTGAAGATATGTGTGTGTTATGTCTTCCTCCATCCTTTCTTCTTTATTTCAGCTTGTCCAGCTCAAGGTTACGTAACAGTTTCCTGTCTTAGCTAAAAGTAGAATGTGCTAGATCTTGCATAGATAGGGTCTTAAACCTTTTATATATCATCTCATTGTAAATGAAATGAACAATACTTATTTGAAGTTTGGGGCTAGTGCTTGAAATGTTCACCCCTTGCTTTTTCTCTTGTCCCAAAGTGTGGTAGCCATTGTGGAAAAGCTGGTTCAAATACATTCTTTTTGTGTAATATATGGAACATCCCGGCAAGTTCACAAGGTTCATCCAAGTTTATTAAGGCTATACTACTTTCGAACTTGTCCGTATTAGAGGGTATGCAAATGCTTCTAGTAAGCGTGTTTAAGTTTGTTCTGTGCTGTATATCTATCATAGATGATGAGGTGAGGGAATTAAAATCGATATCTTTGTTTGCAAGGGCGGGGCTAAAGCTACTTGCATCTGAATCTTCCCTACTTGTGAATGTGGCACCAATAGTGGTAGTTGTTGTTATGTAGATGATGAGGGGATTCTAGTAAGCATCAATTAGTGTTTGGTTTAGTAGGATGCAAACTCATATGTCCTTGTTCACATGTGCATATGGATTTTTATATGAGAGAGTGTAGAGTGGATGTTTTGGCCAAACAATCTTATTCCCCTACTCACCTTGGCTAATGTTTTCTTGGCCTCCCTCTCCATTTTTCTAGTTTATGATAACTTCCATGAGGATGTAGCATTAGAAAGATGGGGCAGAATTTCAGAAGTTAGTATATGTTGGTCTCTTCTCTCCTTAGTTTCTTAGTGGTCTCTTCTCTCCTTAGTTTCTTTGTGGTTCTTATCTTAATTTGTTTCTTTATGTGGTGCCATTCCGTTCTATGAATGAAAGTGAAAGTACAGATATGATAATCAACTTCAATTTCCAAAGCAGCTTTAATTAATTGCATCTATCTGTCAACTGTAATGTTCAGTTCCGGCAAGTGTCAAATAATTCATTGGAGACAAGGTCACAAGGATGAGTGCTATCCACCTCTTTCTAATTTTGAGGATCCTGAGAAAGCAATCAATTTTGAAAGAAATTCTACAACGCAACCTTACCTTGAAGATTCTGTTGATTGGGTTGGGAATGATGGATTGCAACGTGCTAAAAAATTTGATACTGCTAAGGAGGCTGCATTCACCAGTCCTGTGTACTCTACCTCATACATCTCTGTAAAGGATGTTGATGATGCTCCCTCTGACTTCCCTGTAAAGGACATTGATGATGTGGTTGATCACGCTCTATCTGGAAAGGAACCAGATTCATCCCTGCCTGAAGTTCATGACATTTCAGATTCATCTGGAATTCATGCATCCCCTGATGGCGATGTCACAAGTGTTGATGATTCCATCTCTGGTGATGATAGTTTACATGATCTTAGTTCTAATCCTTGTGACTCAAGTTCTGTGTTTGACAGCCTTGAGACTACTTCAAGTGATAGGGATGTGGAGCAAACTGAGAGTTCCAAGTTTGACATCTTTGAGACTGCTTCAAGTGATAGAGATGTGAAGCAAACTAAGCCATTGGAGGAAGAATCTCATAGGAGCTCTGACATTGATAGAATTATATCTCCTTCAGGTGGTCTTAGCAAAGAAGTGCCCGGCAAAACAAGTGTGTTTTCAGGTTTTAGCGTTAGTAACTCTCACAAGAACTCAACTCAGCCTTCACCATCCACTTGTGGTTTTTGGGATGGATCCCTTGACTCTAGCAGAATCAGGAAATATGTCCCCACCAATAATGCTGAGACAAATTATGGTGGATGTGGAGATGTAAAGTTCTCTGGTCCAAAATCCTATCTGCAATCATCTTCCACTTTGGTAGGCAATTGCTCATTAGAAGACTTCCATTCACAAGGCCTAGAGGAACCAGGTGATCTGTCTCCTGCCACTACAAGTAGGCTTGTTGAAAATACATTGGCAGACAAAGAGTATGCGAATGCTGCAAGTCAAATGTCCTCAAATATCTCGAGCTCTAAAAAGTCTGAGACTAGGCTTCAGGACGTCAACAATGATGGCTATTGGAGAAAGTCTGGAGAAGTCAGACAAGCAGATGACGCTTCAAAGGATAGTGGCTTCTCACGCTGTATTTCAGGGAGCGCAAACGATCTGAACAACAATGCTGAAGAAACTTTGCAGTCACTAAATTCCAAAAAACTGGATCGTCTCCAAAAGTTCCTGATCATCTTCCATCATCTGGTGTGAAGGGAAATATGGTTCCAGCTTTAAATTTTGCAAAATCAGGTGGTACCGCTCCTTCTGACCCTGACACAGAAAGTTTCACACCAAGTGCCGCTGCAGGCTTGAAAACTTCTCTTCTAAAAGTTGTTGAGCAGCTTAAAGCTCCAAAGATGTCGAAACAAAACGATGTTCGGAAAAATAACGAGAAGGTACGGGTCTCTTGTCAATACCTTGTGCTCAAGAGTTGGTTTCGAAATATCATCTAGTGTAGCTAAGGGCCTTGTTAATCTTGTAGGCCATATTTCCATATGAGTCATTTGTCAAGCTTTACAATTGGAACAAGGTGGAACTGCGCCCATGTGGCCTAATAAATTGTGGCAACAGGTAAATATGTAGCTTTTTTAAATGTCTTTATTTTATTTTTTAAAAAACATTGTATGCATGTTGCATTGTCTTAGCCATTGAGGAATAGATGTAAAACGATGTGGATACAGAAGGGATGTTTGAGTTGGGTTATTCTGGTAGGAAGGTATGTTTACACACTAGCTAAACATTATTAAACCTACCATTGCAGTTAAACCTTTTGCTCTCCTTTCTAGCGTTTCCATTTTTCTTCTCTAATTCCTTTTCTATCCTTTGTTACCTGGACTATCTATTTTATCCTGCTATACATGGACACAACACTCCGGGAATAGGACATGGTATACGTGTCAGACATTGATTGGAAGTTTTATTGTGGTGAATGAAGGGTGTTTTATTTTTTTTGGGGTGGGGGTCAAAATTTTGGGGTGTGACATTGAACAAATCAATATGTACTATGCTATGCCAAACTTATATAAGACACCTCCCTCCCCCTGGGTTGGGTGTGGGCCATGTCCTCAAAGTAATGCTTTGTGGTTGGCTGTGTATTTTCCCCTTTCTCTTTTCATCTTGTCCTTCCTGATGCAATTGTTTTTTTGTTTAGCTGTTATGCCAATGTTGTGCTTCAGTGCTTGGCATTTACTCCACCCCTTACCGCTTATCTTCTTCAAGGACTTCATTCTAAAGCATGTAAGTTTCTTATTACCGTTCGTGCTGTTGGTTTTCTTCCAGCACAATAATCTATATCATACATCATCTGTCTACCTTGTTTGTTTTTAATATGTTCAGCTTCCTATTATGGTTGTTTTTGTGTGATTTAATTTCTTTACTTGACAGGTAAAAAGAAAGATTGGTGCTTCACATGTGAGTTTGAAAGGTTAATCTTAAAGGCCAAAGGAGGCAGTTCTCCAGTATCTCCTATAAGTATATTATCACAGATACAAAAGATTGGTAGCCACCTTGCCAGTGGTCGGGAAGAAGACGCTCATGAGTTTCTGCGGTGAGCAGTTTTACATGTATACTTGTCTTGGCTTTCAAATGGATGATGCAATCAAAATTTTAATAGCCAGATGATTTATAGGTATGCTATTGATACAATGCAATCTATTTGCCTTCAAGAAGCGGGGTGAGTGCTTCCAGCTGTTTGGATGAAGAAACAACTCTCGTTGGGCTCACTTTTGGAGGATATCTTCGATCTAAGGTCTGTTAGAGCTACCTAACAGTATAATATGGAACAAAAATTGATGTGATTGAAAATTAGTCTTTGACACTGCTTATTTTTCTTGCAGATAAAGTGCACAAGGTGCCGTGGAAAATCTGAGAGACAGGAAAGAATGATGGATCTCACTGTTGAGATAGAAGGAGATATAGAGACCTTGGAAGATGCTTTGCGAAAATTTACCAAGACTGAGAGTCTTGATGGAGAGAACAAATACCAGTGTAGCAGGTTGGTTGTTTGCTTTATGATTGCATACTTGTATATATAGAGGAATTTGATTATCTGTTTGCTGGATCAGAGTTTGCAATGGCACCGAGCATGATATTTATCGATTGCGAAGTACAGTTTTGTGGAGGTTTTTTTTTTTTTTGGGTTGGGTAGGGGAAAAGGAGACGCTTTAAACTTGATTATTTTAATTTTTATCACCCTCTTTTGTCATATAATGCATGGTAACATAGCCTTACTCTTTGAAAAATAATGATGAGGGAGAAGCTAATTTTATTTTGTCTTGGATATTGAGCTGTCATACATTACATATTATAAATTATTTATGTATGTAAGAGGCTGTTCTGGTTTTTATGGTTTACTGAGCGTGGTCTGTTAAGAAGGCAATAACAAACCCCCTACTCCTGAGTTAAAAAAAAGGTAGGGAATCAAAGGACACAAATATTTGTATTCGCTGGCTGAATTTTACGGGTGATGTGGTATGTATGATCATACTCAACGCTTTATTTTTATGATTAGGTGCAAGTCTTATGAGAAAGCCAAGAAGAAATTAAGCATATTGGAGGCTCCTAATGTCCTTACAATTGCATTAAAGCGGTTTCAGGTAACTTCAAAAATATGGAATGAGAATCCTGAAATAGTCTTTCTACATATGTTTGCTGATTCTGGTTTGTTTGATGATTCAGACTGGTAAATTTGGCAAGCTTAACAAGCCCATTCAATTCCCTGAGTTTTTGAACCTAACCCCATATATGAGGGGAGGAAGTGACAAGCCTGTATACAGGCTTTATGGAGTTGTGGTTCACCTGGATATTATGAATGCTGCGTTTTCGGGTCACTATGTTTCCTATGTACGAAATGCACAGAACAAGTGGTACAAGACAGATGATAGCACGGTAAGTTTACATAAATCATCAAGGTTTCAAACTTGGACGTGTTTTTGTGTACTGAACTTCCCTAATCCCTGTTCTTCTGGCTCTTTTATTTCTCATGCATTGATTTCAGATTGTAATTTTCTGGAGTATTGTTTATAGTGGTACTACTCTGATTTCCACTTTGTCGTAGTCTCTGAAATAAGCTTTAGCCAAAAATCAATCAGCTGATACATAATGGACTTAATAGTTATTGTCCAGTATGTGAGATTGTGAGGGGTGTCACAAATGCTTGGCCAACATGGATTGTCTAATACATATCACATAGTGAGCGTACTGAACTGCCATTCCAATGCAGGATGGGTTGTCAATTTCTTGGTTGTGTTAGCTGATACACATTAATGGTTGTGTTAGGGTATTGATATTTATTTGGTATATTTTCTGTCACTTATATTGTCTACTTGTGATGGATTTGGACATATCGCGACATTAGCTGTGTATGCTTTCAAGCAACAGCGTTAAATGCCGGATGTATGTCAACCAAATTCACTGCAAGCAGGAAACTTGTAAAATATATTCCTTGATTGCAGTCCATGTTATAAGTTTTTCCTATGGCCTCAAGAGCTTTATTTAGGAACAGTTTGTGAGATCTTGTCAATTAATCATGTAGGAGTTGTTTGATTGTTAAGCTCATATAAGCTGGTTTCTCATGTCATTATGGGCTGTTCTCAGCAGTGGATTTTTACAAAACTCTGAGGAATCTCCATTTCCATGTAGTTTATACTGATATGGATGTTTTGGACAGGTCAAGCCTGTGGAGCTGGAGAGAGTGCTGAACAAGGGGGCATATATGCTCTTCTACTCAAGGTATGTGCATGTGGTTTGTGAACTTTATGTTTTCAGCGTACTCTGGAAGTTGTTCTCCCTTTTCTGGGTGTAAGGCAGTGGTTGGATGTTGGTGGGAGTGAGCTTTTATATATCTGTAAGATAAAGAAGATACGAATTCAATAGGTGTTTGTGTAAATGTAAGGTAACAACTAACTGCCAAAGGAGTGGCCTATTGGTGTTTGACCTATGTTACCGTTGATGAGATGTGGGGTTGAAATGCCAGTTGTTTACTGTTTTTACCTCTATCCACCTCCTTGACAGATCTCTCAGTTTGGTGTCCGAATTCCCACGAGTGGTGGGGACCTGTTGAAATGAATGTTTAGGTTATCAAGATAGGACTAATCTGTTTATAAAGCTTCACGTTGTTTTTTTTTTAATGTGTGAGGTGATGAGTGTGTGAGTGAGTTCTACTTTGATTAATAGTGATAAATTTTGCAACTAATTTGAGTTATATAAGGTATAACCTTTTTAGTCCTATGAGAAGGTTAGTTTTTAAGCCCTGGGGGGTTGTAAACAATCAGATTTAAACCTACTGTTTCATTGTTTAGGGATTTCTTCTTTCCAAGTCCAGATTTGGCTCAGGAACATTCTATTTGTGTTACATTCTTAGTTTCCTGTGTTCTGATACTCTGATTTGAAATGAGCCATTATTTTGTTAATATTTACCTCTTGACATGACTCAAATATAGAATTTCATTTGGCATGTTGTATTTGGCTCTTGTAACATTACTGGTTATTTGTAGTTAGCGCTTTTAATACCTTTTGGTTTCAAAGATTTTTTAAAAAAATTGTATTTTTAAAATTGTTTTCAATGTGGGTCTTTTGGAATCGGTCTTTCTGTGAGTAAAAATGCTTACAGGGGTAAAAGACTGCCTACATCAGGATTTCTCCCGACCCTGCGCAAGCAGGACCCACTATGGAAGTTGTTGTAGAGTTTCATTTGGCAATATGTAATCTATGAATCTTCAATCCTGTTGTTGAAGTTCAAAGTCTGGCTTTAATCAAATCCTATGATTCTGCATCCAGGTTTGATGATTTGTATATTGGCACATCTGTGTCTTTCTGTTTCCTTGGTGGTTTGATGACTTACATGTTTGAGCTGCAGGTGCTCACCCCGGGCTCCAAGATCTATAAGAAGCACTATAATTTATCGTGATTTGTTGAATAAGATGAAGCATCCAGAACTTGATCCTTCTCGAAGCAATGGGAGGAATCATATTCTTGAAGCTAGCCATGGCCATGTGCATCTGGGGGACACGAGGCTTCGAGGGATCCCAAATATTCTTGAACCGGACTCCTCCAGTGACAATTCTTCCCTCTTTAGCCACTCAGATGAAGTATCAAGTAACACAGATAGCACCAGGGAGTCTATCAGTGCAGATGACATCTCTGATTATATTTTTGGACCCTTCAATTATAACAGCCCGTGGAGACATTCCACAGATTCCGACACCTCATCGTCCTCTTCGTCTTCCTCATCTTCTCCCTTGTACAGAAAGCTTTCACCCCTTTCGAACTCAGAGAGGTACTCATCTGCACTTTCTGAACCCAATGTCTTCCAAAGCAAGGATGCTCATTTGGCGCCTGAGGGATTGAGCCCAGGGGATGGAGTTCCATTTTTGCAATCTAACAGTAGTAGTAATCAACTTAGGAGGCCAGTAAATAGTAGTAATAGTAGTTGTAGGGGAGCTGCTGACTCCGAGAGATTAGGATGGTCTAACCCCTTGGATACTGTGAAATCTGGTGTATATCTGAGACGATCAGCAAGGAAAAGAACAGATTAAAGTGTTCCATCATATTAAAGTTTTCAGTCAAGAGGGAATAAGTGTTGAATGTTAGCGTTCTTACCTTTTACTCCCCTTTTTCATTTTTTCTTAAGGTGGTCGGGGGATGAGGGTGGAAAATGTTGTATGTAACTTGCCATCACAGTGTATCTATTGAAAGGTATAAAGATGAATGAAAATTTAATTTCATTGCAGTCTCTGTTTTGATTGTATGGATGTATGAATGCAGCTATAGCCTGTATGGTATGATTTTGCAAGTTCCAGCTCAACTCAGGTGTTTGGATTTTCCTTCTAGAGGCCCTTTGACTGGATGGGCAATGGGTCAGGTTTCTAGTTGGTCGAAAGCTCGACTCTGTTTTCAATAGCCAGTAGGTTGAAAATGGACTTGCCAATTTTAGGCTGGCTAAATTATAGGTCGGTGTGGATTGACCTATTAACAACCCGTTTAGCTCATTATTTTGTTAACTCCTCTATCATACCAGTTTATATGTTGTACTTGGTCAACTTTATTGACAACAATTTACGTGTAATAATGATTTTTTTGTATGATAGGTATAATGATTATTATATGATAATTTTCTTATGCACATCTGGTCAAATTTAAAATGAGCCGAAAGCGGATTGATCTCAGCCCACTTTGATAATAGGCCACCACTAACTTGAACCGGCCTGACCCATTGTCCGCCCAAACTCTTTCTTGTTGGCTCGATCAAGACGCAAATGTCTATTGAGGTAAGGATGGAATCCATGGCTCTCTTCTAGTATTCATGGTATGGCTAGGGAAGCAATAATATTATAGCAGTAGTTATTAGTCAAGGCATGCTTCTGACTTTATTTAAATTCTGCAAGTTAATTAAAGTTAGTAGGATCTTAATTAAGAAAGACCCATAATCCGACCTAGGAATAATTACCTAGGACTAATTTTCTAACTTTCTAAACACTATTCGATTGACAATTAATCTCTAAACCTCTATTGGACATATATTATACTGTTTTTTATAACTCATCAGGATAAAAAAAACAAAAATAATTCTATTAGGTGTAATTCAAGTTTACATTAACATTAACCATACAAACCAACCCATATGGGCATTTCCAATAGTAAAAATTGACCACTCAAGAGAAGGTGAGAAGGGTCCATTAGACCACTTGAAGAAGCAGGGACAAATCCTAAAAAATTTTCGAACCATTGAAAACAATTTAACCCTAAAAGGATACAGAAACAGACCCCCCCAATCCACGACAAACTATCCCAAAATGGTGGGGGCCATGGCCCTCTCCTCCTCTTCTTTTGTCGATAAGAAAGCAAACCTTCTTGTTCATTCATGATTGCTCATAACACAATTATATGACCATACCATACCCCTCACTCCCCATCCATTATATATATAAATATATGAATATGGTCCATCAAAGTTAAAGCCACCGAATCGAACCTCCTTTCCCAAGTTCAACGGTACAAACAAGATTGATGTTTACACTTCAGATTTTGTGTCATGTACTTAGTCTCATGCGCTGTTGTGTCGTCCTTCCTCCCCCATCTCTGCCTTCCCCCACCCCATCCCCACCTTCTCATTTTGATTCCTCTTTAAAGAGTGGGTAACTGTTAGGGTTTTGTTTTTTTCTTCTTTGAAATTACTGTACTATAATTTACACCTATTTGTTTCAATGTTTATAACTGGCAACCGTTGGTAAACGATAGTGATTGCAAACAACTAATCCTAACAGTTGGTAAATGTTACTAACCACTAATTTTAATCGTTAGCAACTTTCTAATCACTAATCATTAGAACGCTGAAACAAACATGCCCTTAATAGTCTAAAATTAATCTATCTTTTTTATTTTATGTAATTTAGCGACTCATACAATTTGTTAACAGAGTGAGATTATCTCATGGAAAATATATTGATCATATTAAGAAGTTCTGGAGCTTAGATTTCAAAGTAACTCTCCTCCCTATAGGACTACACAACTTCATTGGATTACCCTGAACAGAAGGCAAGCAAAATAACTCGATTTACCCTTGTTATTAGAAAAAGTAACAGAACATATATACATAATACATGTCCACGAAAGATACCTATAGAGGCCATTAAAAGTTGGAAAGCTCCAAAACAAATTAAAGCACCCAAAAAGCTCGAAGAGATAGAGGGACCCCCTTTGTGAAAAAATCAAACCCCATCCACATACTTTGAGAGACAAAAACGGATGCTTCTCGACATAAATAAATGAGTTAATACACCAATCCAAAACTAAATTCAATCAATCATGTAGGGTATAATATTGATATGGGAATTGGAATGGGATGGGATAGGATGGCTTTGAAAGATTCACCTTTCTATTCAAAGTTTGGAGAGAATTTGGTTTTCCATTTCTTATCCCATCCATCCCTCTCCCCTGCCTTAATTTTACCTCATTTCATGATTTGCACAAAAATCTTTGAAGAAATTCAATTTTCAAATTATATTATAACGTGCCTAATAAAAATAGTTTTTCGAGTACTATTTAGATCATGTTCTCTCCAAACTTTGAATAGAAAATATATATTATAACTCTTTAAACTCTTTAAACTGCTTACAAATAAATGGAATAGAGCCTTAGTTGTCCCTGTTATTTATTAAACTATATTCAATATAATAGCGTTTCTATAATTTAGGTGCAGAATTACATTGGATCTCTAAGCTGCTATCTTTTAATTATGAGAAGCCGCCATAAATCAATTCTTATATGTTAGTGGTTAAAGTACTGAATATAGTGCTTGAAATATTTTTGTTTTTAATAACAGTTGTGAGACTCTATAAGAAAATTATTTTAAAAGAACTATTTTTAAAAAATATTTTAAAAGAATTTGATGGTTAAAAGAGCATGGTATAATTTTCAACTATATATAGATCTAAATAGAAGGAAAAATTATCAACCTATAATAATATTATACCATACGTCCCTATAAATAAATAGATAAAAACTAAAATGGTACACATTAGACATGTCTCATAATAATATGATTGTATATTTATGATTAGATTATATTGTCTAAGAATTTCTTTTTGTAATTGCATGGGCAATATCTCCTCATGAAGTTTCTTCCAAATATTTCGAGAGTTTTTAAAAAAAATTCAAATTCCAGTTTTGAAAGATCCTCAACTGTAAACTTCAAAACTCAGCAAGAATTTCCTCACTAAAGTTCCAATAAATACCCATATAGATTATTGATCAAATATTCAAATTGTCACAGTAAACACTGGTCCCAATCCACCCTATAAGGCCTTGTTTTTAAACCCAGCCATTGAAGACGACATGTCTTTTGGAGAGAGAGAGAGAGAGAGAGAGAGAGAGAATTGTTGTAGAAAGAAGGAAAAAAGAAAAGGACAAGTTCAAGTACAGGAGGAATCGAATAGCTGAGAATGGCAAAAAGAGGAAGGATGGTTGGTAAAAGTATTAATTTCCGGAAGGTTTTAAAGCAGGTGGAGTGGGGGGACCCCATAATATCAGAACCCCCTACCCACATAAAAATCCATTGGAAAAAAAAAAGAGGAAAATGCAAAAAGCGAAGGCTTTCTTGAGCAAATTGCAAATGGCATGAAGTTGCTGCAAAGAAGTAATTCCCCAGTCCACTAATCCAATTCACTCTCCGCGAGAGAGAGAGAGAGAGAGAGAGAGAGAGGAGAGCTGGCAAGCAACAAACAAAAGCCGGGGGCTGGCTGGTGGGATAATGAGGTGATGGAGAAGGCTTCACGTTCTGCACTGCAAATTGCATTGCTTTAATCCAGAACGATAAAGGCAGACTACATATGGATAGCAGTATAGGCTCAGGCTCAGTCAGTCACTCAAAGGCTGAATGCCTATTCAAACTAGTTTCTCTCTCTCTCTCTCTCTCTCTCTCTCTCTGTAACCCTAGCTAGTAAGGCTCACTACCAACCCTGATTTCTCTCTCTTCAATGCACTCACTGCAACTGCACCTCTCTTTCCCTATCTCGTTCTCTCCAGAGAAATTTATGATGACATTGCAGGTCAGCTCAGCTGCAGACGCGTGCATGCCATACTTGGCAACAGTCAAATTCTCTTTCTTCTTTCTCAGATTTCAATGCCAAGATACTCTCTTTAGACCAATGAGCAAACCCCCACCCCCCACAAATCATCTTTCATCAATGGAGCCTCATTCATCCTTGACTAATGATATAAAAGACATTCTTTTTAAAAAAATCGATCTCTCTACCAGTAAAATGCACGTAAAGAGAGGTTACGTGCCTATATTTGAATAAAATTATCAACATTCGCATATACGTCTAAACAAGATAAAAGAACAGATCAGCGGGAAAAAGAAATGAAGATGCATGGTGAAAAGCGAAGCTGATGAGTAGGGTTCATTTCAATCTTTAACACAACAGATGACCAAATCAAATAGAGCTTACCCGGAAGACTAAAACTGGCTACAAGGAGAGAGAACATGCATAAATCCGAGTTTTTACAAAATTTCCCCACTACACGTTACATTACACCCAAAACAATTAAATGACCTGATTAAAACACTACTTACACATCATGAATTCCCCTCTTAAAATCAAGATTCTAGCTAGTTTGTTAACTCCCTAGCTACGCATTAACACAAAAGTTTTTTTTTTTTAATTTCTAGTTCTTCCCCATTTCCCACTGCTACAATTTAGACATACCCATCAACAAAAGAAAAGGAAAAAAACACTGACCTAAAATTATGAGGGTGCAGAGTGAAAACATCGATTAGTAGGGAGGAGGAGGTCTAGCAGTGGGTGCCCAAATAACATCAGAAGAAGACGACCCCAAATGACAACTATACAATCCCATTGGCCCACCGCCGCTACCTCCGCCGTCTCCGCCGGAAACAGGAGAGCCCGACTGCCCATCATCACCACCCGCGGTGACGTTTTGAGCGTCTTGGTCGTCAATGGGGAGTCTGTGGTAGCTGGGGCTATTAAACGACGCCGCAATTATATAGACGGTTCCAGAAGCGAGAAGGGGTCCCACCACTTTGCCCCCGACAATCTGCCCCTGTGGGCCCGCCAACGATATCGTGAAGGCGAAGCCGCCATTGTTGCCGTTGTTCCCACCTAACGGCGCTGTATTAAGCAGAACGGCGGATAACGACAAAATGTCGAACCGCCCATGAAACGTCACCGTTCCGCCGGGCGCCGCCGTTGAGGGCTGCTTGAGGGTGACGTTCGTGACGGCGCCAGATGCCGTCAGGACGCAAATCCCGATCCTCGGCGGCGCGTGAAGCGCGTGAGTGAGTCGACGATGTCAGACCCACCAGGGACTTCCAAGATGTACGGGGCCATACCGGTTTCAGGCTCGCGGGTGATGACGATGGGGGCTTGGGCTTGTTCTTGGACCCCGGCGGCCGCCCTCTGGGCCGCCGCGACACCTCGACTGTGCCGCCATCTTCGTTTCCGGCGGCGGTGGTTTTGGGTTTTTGGAAGAGGAAGGGGTGGTGGTGGCGGCAGCGGTAGAGGTGGTTTGCAGGGAAGCGCCGCTGTCGGCTTCCTCAGAGTCTTTGGGGGCGGGGGCGGGGGTTAAAGGGAAGGAGTGCGAGTGGGGAGAGAAGTGAGGGGGTTGGAATTTGGAGTGATGGTGGTGAGAGTGTGAGTGAGGAGGAGGAAACTTGGGGAACATGTTATTGGGGTTATGGGACTGGGAGTGCTGATTCTCATCTTGATCTTCTACATACTCTCCTTTCATTTTTTTCTATTTTTTGGGGTGATGGGGATAAATAAACATTCAATTCCCGCTGTAAAGAAATTTTGCAGATTTTTTTAATGGACTGGGGCCTTGGCCTTGGGGGAAAGAGAGGGGGAGGGGTTGAACTGATAAGGAAGGGAGAGAAACTGAGAGAGAGAGAGAGAGAAGAAGTGTTTAAAATAGAAGGGTGTGGCGTGGGGCTGAGAACGAGGAAGGAGATGCTCAAAGACTTTATGGGGCGCCGCTGGTTAGAGATGAAGATGCATGGTAGGCTCCACTTGCACCTGGAGAGTGAGATAGAGAGAGCGAGCTAGAGAGGAAGAAGACACGAGAGATGACAGAACGCCTCGTGCGGAGATGTGTGTGTCACAGACAGAGAAAGAGGCTGAGCTGAGTGATTATCTGAGTAATCTCTAACCCCAAATACAGGAAAAAATTGGCTCACACACTCAAAGCTCAGTATTATTATGAAAGGAAGAAACTAGAAAAAGGTTGGTGTGGGGGGGGACGGGGTGGATGTGGATGTGGATGTATTATGTACGTGTTCGTTCGTTTGCTTGGAGAAAGAGTAGGAAATAATCCAAGTAAATGGAAAAGAGAGGAAGATTTGCAAAAAGTTTTGTATATATTTAGATTGAGAGATTGTCGAATAAGTGAAAATATATAGTAGTTGTATAAGTTTAAGTAATAAAAATCCAGTCACTTTGAAATAATAATTTAGTGTCGACTTATATAACGAAATTAATTATGAAATGCTACCTTCACTATCGGTAATTTTGAATAGTGAGTTGTTTCATCATAATGAGTATCATATGTTACGGTGTAGTATGGAAATGTTAGGGTTTGGAACATACATAAATTTATACTATGGTTGGTTACACAAGATACATTAGCTACCAGTGCTTCATTGATTAGAAGTAGAATTTCAAGTCGGAACATATGTTGTTTATGTTCTGTTCCTTGACAAGATAATTGTGATCATCTCTTTTCCTTATGTCCTATTTCTTGTACAGTTTGGAAAGCCCTGTAGGGTTGGTCTAAGCAGCAAGTGTGACACTTGTCATTCAGGCATGAACTTAGATAGCACACTCGATAAATGTAAAGGTAACTCTTAATCTAATAAGTCGAGAAAAACTTTTTTAATAAGACAATATATGAACTCGGTGTGAAAGAAACTACAACATGTACCGGTCGAAATTCACAAAAGCTTTGAGACCATTATTCACCACGTCCACTGTAGTCTTTGTGTGATGCTGGTAGCCAAGTGATATCTTGGGTTGAATTTGCTTGATGGAGTCGTAACATGAGACTTTTTTTGGGAATAATAATATTTATTTACCCTTTTTCCAAAATAGTGAGAGAACTCAACCGGTATCATGTCCAAATTACAACATATGAAATAAATATTATTTGCCTATTTATTCAAAAAAGTCTATAACTTGATGATGTCAGTGCAATACCTACTCTCATCATTATTACAAAATTTGAATTTCAACTTATAAAAAGAATTCATAAATCAATATATATTTGGAGTAATATTAACAGTTTAAAAGGGTAAACCAAGTGTAATTTAATTAGTATTAGATACGAATGGGGAAACTCACTTTCTCATACCGAGTTTTACGAACATAAAATCAACATATTTGAGAAATTAGCGGTTACATTGGACGACATTTTTTATCAGCCTTTTTATCTTATCAATTCTTTATTATATACCGCTTTATAAAGGTGAAAGTAAAGTCGACAACTTATCTTCTAAGAAAAATAGGAAAAGAAAAGTAGAACTTAGAGCACGTTAACTTTGACAAATTAAGAATGTGCTCAATCAAAAACGGTGGCGGGGAGTTTCTATGCACAAATGATTTTCTCACAACCAATGAATTTGGTGCAAAAATATAAAAACAGACACAAATAACCCAAAGTCGGAACATTCAATCATCACAACTTGGATTTTATGTCGTTGATCCAAAAAAAATTTAAAAATTTTGAATTTATTCCGTAAAAAAAAATAAAAAAGAATATTACTTTAATTAATATTAGTACACTAGACACTATTGTACTTCAATTGATAGGCCACCTATATAATAGGTGACCCATTAATTAACAATAAAATTCCTCATCTCTTTCCATTTTTGGCATGGACTTATGCTTGGATTATTCATCTATGTATCATAAATGTGCGCCCCAACTATTCAAGAACCTTCTAGAAGGAGTATATTTTAGATAATTGTGTAAATTTTGGTTAAAAAAATAATGTTTTTGTTGGATTAGATAGGAGGATTAGTGGTGGAAGTTGTAATAGTACAAACCATGATAAAACTTTTATAGTATCATCATGAATTCTGATTGTATTTTAAGGTAATTTTTACATTGCAATGATAGAAATTACAAGAATAAATAAGATATTATTAATTCTTTTAAATGTGAATTGTTATGTTTGGGCTATATATTTCCCTTAAATGTTATCTATGAAAAGGGTAATTTTTATTGAGCCTCATAAAAAGATGAAAAATAATATAATAAACCCATTAAAAGTTATATTATTTTATTCACTTGTATTGTTGCTGTAAAAATTATAATTAGTATAACTTGATGCCAACTTAATTAATTAATCAGACAAAAATGAAAGAAACAAATAACTTTAAATGTGAATCCACTTGAACAAAAAAAATTTTGCACCTTTTTTTCTTTCTTAAAAGAAGCTTAACAATCGTAAATTAATTATAAAATTAGTAATAAAACATTATAAAAAACTGTACACTTAGAAAAATGAAAAAAATAGAACTCATACAAATGAATAGAGCATTCAACCATAACTTATAAGTTATACTTAAAAAATGTTCCTAATTTTCATTTCCCTATAATTTTCCTCCTTCTACAACTTCGTTTTTACCGTTTAAAAATATTTATTTTCTCCTTATCTCTCCTTAGTCTCTATCACCCACAACCCCCTCCCCCTTCTTTTTTTTTTTTTTGGGCTGAAGAAATGTTGGAGTTATTAAAGTGGAGAAGTTCTATATTGTCAAGTTAAGAGGTCTTGAGCATATTTATAAGTTTGTAAGTTATTTCTTCTATTACTAATTGATTTTAGGATGAAATCTCATGAACTTATTTGCATTACTCGCTTGAATTAAAACCCAAATTTAACCTTTTCTAATAAGAAATGCCGATGATGCCCTTCAAATTCAGAATGAACAGTATACTGATTGATCGTTGTAATGTTCATTCTCTCTTTTTTCTTTTCCTCTTTTTTTTTTTGCGCTGGCTAACTTTATCAATTCAACACAGCATGCTGGACTGTTGATTATGATTATCCACTTTCCAAGCGTCTTAAAAGTTTAAAGAAACTGAAGTGAGTTGGATTGGGTAACTATTACTCATTCATCTAACCCACCTTTCATTCTCCTGACCAAAACTTTTCTAGATCACTTTGATAAGCATCCAAGACACCCTAATTCCATCTCTGTCTCTCTCTCTCTAGAAACTAGTGTTAAATTTGATTATTCATTTAACCGAGTAATGTATACAATTTCATAAGATTCTATTCGAAAATTAATTGACAATAGAAAGAGTAACTTACGATCTTATATACGTACTTGAGGTCATTTATTTTATTAATATGGAACAGTCTTATATTCTTTACATGTAAAAATACAATTAAACCAGAGCATAACTTAATTAATTAGTTTGTGTGTATGTGTGTATAAGAGGGAGGAGGGGAGGGGTGGTGTTTTGAAAAGGGGCCAATAATTTTTTTTTAGAATGCGTAAAATAACTAGCTTAGAGTAAATGGATAGTGTAAAATCAATATGGAAAAAAATTGACTTATTAAATTTATAAATTTTTATTAACGAATAATTGATTCGTCAATTTAAAAATTATTATGCATTGTTTATATGATGGCGACAACTTTGAATAAATTTTTCATTAACTATCTTTCCGTAAATTCGAGAAAATAAGATGTTTCTTGTCAATATATGCTACAATTGAAATAACAAATATAATTGAAGGTTTCAAGATCAATAAATTCTTCTTAAGATGTCCACCCTTTTCAATGGTTAATCAAATCATCATAAATAATATTTTTCCAATAATAGTTTTATGAGAGGCATATCTATATCTAGCAATCGGGTTATTCGGTTTGGGTTCGGTTTGGGTTAAGTTTGTGTCGATCTTGTTCGGGTCCGGTTTGGTTTTGGATTCGAGTCAACTTCGGTTCGGGTAAACTTCGGGTCAATCTTGTTCGCGTTTGTTCGGTTTCGGTTCGGGTCAACTTCGGTTTAGTTCAACTTCAGGTCAATCTCGTTCGGGTCGGTATGAGTTAGATTCGAGTTAATTTCGGATTGGGTCAACTTCGAGTCGTAATCGGATCATTTTTGGGTCAAATTCGATTCAAAATTATACCCATCAAAACTATTGTACCACTATAGGCACAAAAGTCCATCTTGAGAGACCCAACAACAAAAAAATGTGGGTTGGGTCACTTTTATTCGGATTAAATCAATTCGGATCCGATTCGGTTTGGGTCATTTTGGGTTTGGTTAGGAATTGGGTTCATTAGATTTCGGGTCGGTTCGGTTCGGGTTGGTTCATTTCGATTTTCGAGTTAAAATCGGTTCAAGCTGTTTCGAATGTCGGTTCGGTAAGGGTTTCGGATCTTTCGGATTGACCCGTTCATTTCGGGTCGGTTTTGCCGAGTCTCGGCATATCTATATATCCCTACGAAAATAAAACGAAATACAAATACAACATCTATATATATTGGATAATACTAGATGCAAATTACCGCAACAAAAGGTAATAAATTAGTATTACTAGCTTATTATTGAGGTAAAGGTGCATACTATATTATGACCTTGCTTTTTTAACGGTAAAGAATTATAAAATTGTAAGAAGTTATAATAAATTGTAAGCAATTGTAAGATAATTATAAAGTTAGTTGTAAAAAGTTATAAGTAAATTTAAAGAGTTATAAAACTATAAGCTAAAATTATAAAGAATATAACGGTTTGTGGCAAAATTGATGCTACAAATATGGAGTTTAAGCGGAAGTATATTTACCATTAACTTTGTCCAAATAGAGATATATTTTGTTATTTTTAGATTTATTTTTGTTGAGAATTATCTTTGTATATGCCGTATAACTTTTTATTAATAAAATTTATTTTTCTATTAAAAAAATTTAATATCTAGTATAAATATGGTAAAAATGTATATAGACATACAAAATAATACGTGATAATAATTTTTTCCTGCACAAAGGAGGACTTTCTGTGGCCCAAAATAAACAGGGGGCTGTCATCCAGTTTTGAAAAATGACAAAGTTTTTCGAAGTGTGTATAGGTCTGATTGACATTTCCCTTGTAGTAAAAAGCAAGTGGCAAATGATAAAAAAAATAAAAAATAAAAAATAAAAAAGCAAGTGGCAAAATCATCGTCAATTTCAACGGTCAGTTTCATAAAATTATCATCTGGATGGCGACTTATCAATTGGCCATCCAACGTTTTTTACCCCTCACACAATGACAATAATATTTAGGGCAATTTCCCGTAGGTGACTATCAGGTACATGCCCTGGTCATGGCAGCTCACTTACATCTTCTTTTGTGTTTATCTTGTGCTCAATTGAAGTGAGTCAGGTTATTATTGACTGAGCCCTATTCACTTCAACGTTTATAATTAACAGTTCACGATTGCAATTAGTGGTTAACAATTATTAATGATTACTCATGTTACCAATAGTTACGAGTAGCAGTTACAATCGGTTACAATTAGTGATTACCTGTTATTAATGTTTAGCAGGAATAAGTGATTATCAGTGTTTATAAGCAACTAGCAGTTATAAATGGTGAAACAAACATGCCCTCGTATAGAATGGAACTCTCTCATCACATATTTTCTACATTAACTAAACTCAAATCTAAGTTCTTATTTAAAGAAAATAAATGCCGAATCACTTCATAGAAACTTGAGTATTCTACAACTTCTCCGCTCTTTCCTCAAGGTTGTACATCTGATCCTTCATGCCCTGCTTCAAGATGATCATGCCTTGAAAAGGGGTATCTGGGGTATTTGGATTAGGACCTAAACAGAACTCAAGTTCAATGATCCGTAATACCATGTGCAAAATGGGGGCAATTTGTCTCGTGATAGGTATAGTTGATAAAAACATAATAACAAAACCAAAGATAACTCCAGCGTCTCAAGAACACAAAGCTTCCAATCCAATGTTTATTTGGTTACCTTCTCCCATCTGACTTTTTGGTTCAATTCAATACATGAACTGGAAAAAGGTCCTACCACCACCAACAAAATTACGTCCATACAGCAAGATCGCAGTCATTGGATTCAGGATCCTATGTAGAACTATTGATACTTTCAACACTGGAGGGTGAATGAAGCGTCATAGACGAGCAACATATGAATTTGCCTGGGTAACGTACCTCACCCAACGATAAGGATTATATGCTTTAGATTTCTTTGCTATCTGCAAATACTTTACCTGCATCAAATAAAGGATGAACCAGAACATGAGAATTTGGAAAATTGTAAATAGGCACCCAGACTTGAGGTGCCTAATGCCATAACTCGGACAAAGACTCAGTTTTTTCTGGTTTCTAGGAATTTTTCCTATATGGGATGATATAGATAGTGATCACTTATAGCGCTTATATTAGAGGATCTCAAGCTGCTGAACATCAGTCAATGATTAACAATAACAAGAATTAACCAAATCTTAATCCATTCAGATCACATATAGCCAAGCAATAATCTGAAATAGACCAGTGAATTCGTGAGCATTGATGACCATCGAAACCCTCAGATTATAAAAAGTGATACCTGAAGCCTGGAAGCATTGTACATTGGTATTGTGAAATTCATGCTAACAGGTCCAGCCTCTTTGGTAAGGTTCCCTGAAATTAATGAAATGAAAATAATCAAAATTAACTACACAAATTTGCAAGTAATGAGAAAGGAAAACTTTCATATTCTTCTCTTTAAATATAGAAAGCAGCCCATAGAAAGAGATCCTACCATGTGATTCTTGTGAAAATGTCAGTTTTGCACGCAATGTATGTTCAGCTCCACCAACAATCTGTTTAGACATTGTGTGATTAGCAACAAATGAAGGCTTAGAACAGCAAAATTGCGCAGTCAGTAATCACTTGATAGTTTCAGAAAGCACTTCACCTTCTTTAAACTCCACTCAAGTCTCTTGTTTGCTTCCTTGAAATCAGTCGTCTGTCCAACAGCGCCAGGCTCCAACTCAAAACTTACTCTGAAGATGATCAAATTCCAAAAAATGAGGATCTTTAGTCATAAACTATTATACAAGAAAGCATAAGCAATTGTGGTCATTATTATGTTTTATGCTTAGAATTGTAGATACCGAGACGTGAATGCACAACATATTACACGCATGCACCAGCTTCTGCGTAATGGGAGCAAAACACTTTTATAGCATGAAATCTCTTTGCTGGACAGAGACCGGTTACGGAATTTAGGCAGACAGGGTATGTTCATCCACTGTCTTCATCAAATTTAAGCACAGGTGGCAGAGCAAGACCACTACCTGGATGTATAAGATGGCAGAGGCATTTGAACAAGAACAGTGTTCGCAGTTGCATTGGATGAGAACTCAGCACGTATTTTGAGAATCAGTTCAGCCTAGTTATACAACAAAACAAATTCAAGTGAATTTGACATGCCAAATGTCAGAAAAAATATTAAGTAGATCATGTCTCTTCAGGAACATCCAATCAAATGTAAGTATAGACCAATGAATAGGAAATAATATCCGTAACTATAAACACCCAAATCTATCCAAAAATTTTCAAAATCTAATTCAGCAGACCACGCCAAGCATTCTGGTTCTCCTATACAAGACATGAGAACTTGGGTACATCATTTTGGGATGGAGGGAGTATACTACAGACAAAAGCGTTAGCAATTCCACACCCAATATAACAAGATTATAATGATAACGACGCCTCCTAACTACAACCACGTAGAACTTTCAGTTCTCCAACCCCCAAACCAAATAATGATATGATCAGTAATTAATTATTGTCGTTGAGAAATCTTAAAATTCAACAATAGAACAGCCAAAGGGAATCACCAAACAGTGTCTTTTCTAAGGAAATTAACCAGATATCTTATCATCACATATGCACTGCACTGTGATTGCATTAAAAGAAAATTTTGTTAATATTCTCACACTGCAATTTACGTTCACCAAAGATTGCATCCAGTTCTCATATCATTATGTCCCAAAACATGCTTCCTCCAGTCGCCCCATCTTAAGTTTTACAGCATTCATCTCCCCAGAAGGAGGTCAAAGAACATCTGTTAGTCAAGACTAGAGGAACACTCTCATGCATGCTACCATCCCAGCACAGGACAAAGCAAACATGTCTTTTCTTTCCCAGCATCAATCACCACTTCTGTTCTGTAAGACTCTAAGACCAAGAAATCCAGAAGCAAGTATGCTGATCAAAATATTATGCTGATACAGGGATAATTAATTCCAACACAGAAACCATTAGCCCAAAACTCAACCACCATACCAAACCAAACGTAGAGAAAAGAACCATTTGGTATGATTGTGTAAACTACCTTAAGTGACCCGGCTTCTTCAATCAGAGCATTAATGCGAAAAGGAGGCTTGAACTCCTGTGTCATACGATAATTCATAACTGGGAACTCACCATCTGGAGGTACCTAAAACAAATAAAGGCAAAAATTATAGTATATTTATATAGTGGGATAGAAAACTTAAAACACATTCATGAACTAGAAATGAAGTGCATATTTTTCTGAATTGCACTAACCAGGCTTAAAGTTCTGTCTAAATCAAAGTTATCAAGGTGCACAGATTCGTGAAAATTGCAATCATCAAGTATCACTACACCAGATCCAGAACTACTGTAACCTGAAAAAAGGGGTAATTAACCCACTAGATTGTGCAACTCAGAGAATCAAGTGAAACTAAAATGGAGAAAGGTAAGTTCCAATATCTAACAAAATAATAAGGCAAAAATAGAATACCATAAGCTGAACTTCCACTTCTTCCGATAGTAACATCCTCATTTAGAGCTAATTTAATTTCTGGATTACCAGAAAGGTAACTTTTCATCTGAATGGTCCCATCAATTTCTGAAGTTAAAATATACCCCTGCAAAAGTCAACATAACAAGTGAAACTTAGAACATAACACATATGGTGGAAATTTTAAGAAATAGTAGCATTCACACTTTCTCAGTGCCGCACTTTCAGCAATTGTATGAACTTGATGGCCTTATTCTTAAAAGCAAATTTAAACTTGCCTATCAGTATAAATATTTTTGAGGTATGTATACTCACTTACAAATGGGTCTACAAGCCAATATTGCAACCCCACCCCCCAAAAAAAAAAAACCCTTTCCCTCTCATCAGAAAAATGTGATGGGGAAACAATAAGATTGATCTTTCCATCATCTACCCCTCAGACCTCTGTTCTCTCAGCTGTGACGCCATCTGTAATTGAGCTTAGTTTTCTCCTAGGACTGAGCTGTATACTGTGCTAGCTTGCTGGTAATTTTTCAACTTTTTATTTTGCCTGATACAACATGAGGTGGAAAAAAAAGGCATCAATTCTAAAATGAAATTCCATATTGATTCAAGCTATTATGTACTCACACTGGAACTGAAGGTAACACTTATCTTCTCGATGATATCAACAAATATTTCCTCCCTCTTCCTACCTCCGGGTTCATTAGCCACCACAGACTTTGTCACAGCAGTCCCTGGCATTCTTTTGGTCCCTTGCTACATCCAACAAAAAATTCAGCAAAAGGCAACAATGAGCAGCCAACAAGCAGTTTAAGGTTTGAAAGTTTTCATTTAAAAGAAAAGGAAATTAAAGCTGGAGAATAAGGCATTGACTAATCCCTGTACCATGAATATAGAAGCTGGACCAAGCGCAGGCAAAAGAGCGGAATCAACCACAATAGGCTCATTAAATATATAGGACTTCAATACTTCGGTGGATGTGGTTTGCACATAGCCAAAATCCTACAAAATAAGATGTTTAGATGATAAAGGTCAATGATAGTACATAAAATTTAAGGGAATATGATTCCATATCTCTATATCCCATGCCTTAATCAATCATTCACTTCCAAGGTACTTCAGAAATCAGTTGAATAGACAGGACAAGATATATACACTTGGGAGTATACAATGCATAATACTGAGCATTAATCAGCAAATCATGGGCATATAGTAAAATATTGTACAGATAACAAAACTGCTTGATAACGAATACTTACTATGACTTCATCAAGCAACTCATAAACAAGCACAAAATTTTTTCTGAGAGACTCTTCGCTTAGAATCCCAAGGTAATCCTTTATAACACGGGCAATTCGTTGAAGAAGCTCCATTACAAGTGAAGGCGATATATTGGTTCTTGTGGTTGCAACAAATAATAGTCCGACAATCTTCACATGAAAGTAGTTCACTCCATCTACATTCTGTTTGCAGGATTGAAGAATGAGATATTGATAATAATGAGGATTGCATATCACAAAAGAATAAAATCTATACTTCTCTCCAAGATAACAAGAATGTCGAGACACAAAAGGCAAAGAAACATAAATTGTTTTCG
Organism: Talinum fruticosum; assembly: GCA_021018815.1. Classification (NCBI taxonomy): domain Eukaryota; kingdom Viridiplantae; phylum Streptophyta; class Magnoliopsida; order Caryophyllales; family Talinaceae; genus Talinum; species Talinum fruticosum. Next base: position 612,377 of record JAITYX010000042.1, read on the forward strand.
CCACCACTTAATTTTACATTACTATCTGACATGCACAAATAAACTTAATATTAAAGCCAAGATGTTACTCAAGAAATTAGATCTAGCATCAAAGGATGCCCAATAAGTCATCAGACAATTTCAGCCCATTGTTAAAATAATAAAATTGTAAAAATATAATCAACAAACTAGAGATCCATTTCCACGTTCACAAAATTCACATTCTTTCAAAACTATTCAGTACCTTGCAATTGAGATTTGAGAACCAATGAAACTGCTACCAATTTCCCTTTTGAGACTTGGATCCAGTACCTCCATAAAGCGCAATCAAAGACATCCACAAGTCTTCAACTTTCAAATGTTAATGATTGTGTCAAATGTAACTTACCAAGAAAAACTTCATTAGCTATAAAGAACAACCCTTCCATTTCCTCAAGCAATCTAAGCCTACTCATTATATCTAGATCTAGTGAAGGTTGGATTTGGGTCGGGTTAATTCTAGACCGGGTTACAGTGTTGAAAACATTCATGATAAATATGCCTAAGTATGATCATTTCAGCTCAGGTCATATTTTACAATCCATGTCTGTTAGAAACTCAATTAGGGTTGGATTATTTCAAGTTTAAGCTAAACAGCCTGCCTTATTTCAGGTCTAGGTTTGATCTAGTTTGGAATGGTGGGGGGGGTTTGTCAAGTAATTAGGGATTTGTTTTTGTGTGGAAAGTAACTATTTTTATTGTATATATTCCCTTCACAGAATGCACGCTTTGCTTCCATTCCTACTGATCCTGATTATATAATATGTACTATATTTCCTTACCATATATTAGGAACAAGTTAGTTTAGGTAGGTCTACTGAATTTTCATTTTTTTTTGTTTTAAGAAAAAGCCAAACAATAATGTATCAAAAGATATGGTTAGCTGCATCTCCCCAAAATATTCTACCACATAACTGTTGAATCAGAGTATCTCAATCCCTGACACATGATTTCACACCTTTGTAAGCATACAAGATAAGAAGTTGGTCCTTTCAAGTCAACACATAACAAAAAACAGGGTTGGGGGGGATTGTGCATAAGGAAGATATATCGTACAACACCTTCAATCCCTCTACTGGATATTGCATGAACAATGTTAAACAAAACTTCACAGGGAGACAACAGACCAAAAATGAGGAAAGAAAAAGAATACCTACAAAGACAGGAGGTGCCTCCTCTTCTCCATCCTCTTTCCAAAACTTCACCTTACGAAAAAATATCTCAGTGCTTCCCTTCGGCACATCCCCTCGATCTGGAACACGTATAAAAAGAAACAACAAGAATAGCTGTAAGAATTTTCAATTAATGGTTCTTTCACATGTCCAAAATCTTAGTCTACCCAATGATTTCTGCATGATAACATCACTAGTCCCACCAAGCAATCACAATTAGTCCCCAATACCTCAAGTTCCAATTTTAATAGTTTCATAGTTAAGCGAGTTAGTGATCAGTTAACCAGCCACCAGACGAACGAACAACAACGCAATGAGAAGATCATATGGAAAAAAACAATAACCATAATAAGATCATAGTCATTTGGTACAGTAAAAACACTAAATTTTCGAGGTCGTCATCACCAGAACATTGGCTGGCCCTTCACACAAAATAAGTACTGATGCAAAGAAATGCTTTTGAATAGTCCATTTCAATTTTCAGCTCCAACTTTGCCTAATATGACTCATCTGAACTTAATTCAATATATTGAAATCATACCCTTACACCACAACACTTCACTTAGCTCCATTCCACATGTTTTGCTTTCTAGAAAGTGGCTATTACTTTCTTAATCGAAGTTCAAACAGAAACAATCTCTGTGCAATTCAGAATCACCTAATAACTCAAACAATCTCTGTGCAATTCAGGATCACCGAATAACTCATTAACCCTCATGCCAAATACACCAACCTTCCGAGCATAAAGCTGCTGGGGCTTGATTATGCCTAATTCAAACACCCGTTTGCACCTTTCACCACAGGATTCACCACCAAATACCAAATTTAGCCCCAAAATTCTCAATTTATCAATCAGCCACTACAACTGTCGCAAAAACAATCCACCAATAACCCTTTCAGACATAAAAATTTTCTGGTTCAAAGTGGAGGGGACAGATCAATAAGGCCGAGAAACCAATAGCTGAAAAAGCTTAGAAATTGAATTGGAAACCAACAGCAATGGAAAATTTGACGGCATAGATCTCTGAATGAAGTCAATACAAAACAGCAGTGAGGGAAACATATCAAGCAAGGGGAAACACCATAGATCTGGAACAGGAGAGAGAAAGAGAGAGAGAAGACAAACTTACAGTCTCTGAAGACAATGTTATCACCTCTCTGAGAGAGAACGAAGAATTGCGAAATCATTTTCCAGTGTATGAACTCCGATGATCTCTTCTTCTGTTGAGCTTCTTTCTCAGTAAGCTCAGCTCCCACTGCGATTCTCTGAGGGACTTCGACTTCTCCAAACAGTAGAAAATGAACATTACCAGAAGAAAACGAAAGCAAATATCCTCCTTCCCTTTTTTTTTTTTTTTTTTGGTGTTTATTGAATATTTGAACTATTATTGACACATACACATGAATTTGTTCAAATTGATGATTACTGATTTACAGGTTAAGAAACTTGCATTGGAATGTTTTTTATTTATTTTTTTGAATCAAAATATTAAAAATTTAGTTTATCTTAAGATAAAATTATCGTCTTTTTACTCTGCCAACATTTAATAAAAGTCATTCTAATAAATACGTTTTGAAAATTCGAACTTGTGTTCTATTAAAATTGTAAGGCAAACTTCTTACTATTACACTTGTGTTTTTTTTGTTTCGGCACAATTTGGGAGCATTCGCAACAGAAGTTATAAGATCAACCAATTCTTATCATAATGGATTGACACGGCCTTTGATTTTAGCCATGAGCCCTTGTATGCAAGATGGTTATGAGTATAGATATTCATCCATTAGGTTTAAGGAAATCTCCTTATTCAGGGAGGCAAGAGAGAGAGAGAGAGAGGAGGAAAATTCCTTATTAGTGTCTTATAAATTTAATGAACTGATATCTGTAAAAAATATGTTGATAATGTGATCCGAAACAAGTTTACCAAGTACTGCTATGAAATTTATTTATCTTGCTTTTATGCTTGTGATTCAGGGGGCAATTCATACGTTGAAAGATTAATATATGAAAACATGAAATAAAGAATCTTCATGACGAATTAAGATTGAGATTCAAGAACACAAGACATCTACAAATTGGGGGGGAACAGCATGCTTATGACGCATTCATTTCAATATCAACTGGCTGAACTGATAAAATCTGTAAAGATCAAAATCAATATTCACTGGCTGTGGAGAATGGAGATCTTGAACAGTACAGCAAGTTCTGCTTTTTCAAGTGCACGCATTTCTCTGCATGGCTGTGCACGCAGGAACCGCTGAGGCGGGGAGGGGGAAAGAGGGGAGGGGAGGACATACAACAGAGCACCAATTCACATAGCTTGCCATGAGTGGTCAATGAAACCCCCTGGGTTTACAAAATGTATTCTCATAATGCAAATACACAATGGACACGACCACAATATACAAAATTGCCGGCCCAGATATGCATACCATACAAAACATGGCTATGAAAGTCTGATGTGTGCCACATGACAATACCCCTACAAATGCACATTGTTTTCACAAATGATTGTTGTTTCACTGTAATATAGACATAAGTCGTCCGTTTTTTATGAATGGTGAACCTGGAGGGGAGTCAGACCAAGTCCCTGCATTACTTTCAATCTCCGAGCAGTTCCTGGAGAGGCAATATCCTGACATGGCAACATGGTCAGGGAACATGAAAACCTTTTTCATAATAAGAAAAACTCGAGTATGATGAAGAAAAATGACAAGATAATATAGCACAGAACGATTCCCTATTTTGAGAACCTCATTGCACTTTCTTCTAGACAAGTAGACATCACACTTCATCCCTATTACACCTTGGCCTTCAAACTGTTAAACATCTCATGATGCACAAGAAACATGGGATAGGAGCTTCTTGAGGAAAAGTTAGGCATAAACTAAAATTCAGTTAATTAGTAGACACTCATTATATGCATTGCCATTAACTTGTGATGTTTCTTCAGTACCAGTGTGTCACAACTTTCAAACTCTTCATCTAATGACTGAGAACCCCAGCACTCCAATATAGGGATGAATACACTCAACTAGGACTAAAAACATGCAAAATTTTAAGAAAATGGATGGAAGCTTGATATCTGGACACATACCCATGTTGGACATTGGTACTGAGTCAACACGCCCAAGATTGCAAGAAGCTATAGCTGTCAAAAGGCCCTCACCTCAATAGAGAGAAAAATCGCCCAAGATACAAAAAGTTGAACTCCTAAACACCAAGAGCCTACTCAGATACAATTTTACATGAATTTTAGATAAACAAATTCACAAAGTGCATAACGTAAATGTCTTGTAATTTTCTTTTCAACTATTAGCTATGCTTAACATTTAGGCTGCACAGTATGACCATAACCAGATAACCAGGTATGTGTATACTGTAGAAGAGAGAAATGACTCACAGCGCTCGGGCTATCTGCCCTGATTTTCTTCTTCATTTCATCTTGCTCGTCAGTACCTCTTTTAGCAGGTACATCCTTGACGGCAGTGCCATTTACTTTCTTTGTTTTCCCTGTTTTTGATATCCATAATGCATCATACAACGATTTTTTACACCTTTCTATAATCATTTAGGCACTAATGTGTGGCATTTCATATCTATGATAGACATAAGTATGAAGGGAACTCGTTAATCATCATCATGCTCAATTGACATGATATCTTCCATACCCAATAGATTAACACACGGGCAGCTGCAAACCCCCCAAAAGAGAAAAAAAGGAAGGGGGCCCACCACACCAACAAGTCCACAACGAAGGAAAAAGAGGAAAAGAGGGAGAATAAATCAACAGTAAATGATGAAAATCAGCTGACCTGTGACCTTAGCACTTCGACTTTTGGACTGACCAGAGTGGGATTCAGATAAATCCTGGAATTACATCACCTTGTTAAAAGACATCTCTAATTGCCTCCAACTAAGGAAAAAACTATTGATCTCAATAGATTTTACCCATGCGTACCATATATGACAAATAAAAACTACCTGCTTCAAAGCCTCTTTAAGTATCTCCCTTTGATTACCATTATGTTTCTTAAGCACCTGCCACCAGAATAATAAATATTATCCCACAAAAGTAGCAAAGGTATAAAAATTCCACACAACCCCAAAGTGCGGGAGTAAGCAGCGAGTTGAATCCTCGTACTTGATGGGGCAAGGTACTCATTACTATGAAAAGAGGAAGTGACGATGTAATGGAATGCATGAGAGAATCAGCTTCATAGCTTTCTTAGACAGAGTATAAGACTTATTGAAACTCACATTTTCAAACTCCATCTGTCTCTTGACGGGGTTCACATATGAGCTGCAAATCAGCAAAAGAGAAGAGCTATAATTATAACATGCTAAGGAATGCACAGTAGAAAACTATGAGCCAAGTAGAAAGCACTAACTACTCATAAGTTCCATATAGGCGCACAAGGACTTCACCACTTTTTCCCTTGCGAGGTTTAGCTTTTTACTAATAGCCTTCTCATCAACTACCTGCTCAGAATGATGTAAAAGAAAGATAGTTAAGCCTAACTGAAAGCACCAAGTCGTATATGATTTGCTGCACGCAACTGCTGGAGAACAGAAAACGCAAGCAAATGCACCTGGGCTGGCCACCACGGAGCACCACGGAGCTTGATCCAAGTGACATCTCCTGGTCTCAGTACAGCTTCGGACTGTATAGGTAACTCCACATTGATGTTATCCTCATCCTGTCTGGTAACGTTCACAGGATCTTCCCTTTCCATAGATATTCTAGGAACATGAACCTATTGAACTTGATATCCATGCGTATGAGGGGAAAAAACAGTATCTAAGTCATGCTTATGACCCCTTAAAACTATGAACAAAATGAACATCATTGCATTGTGTACACACACACACGCGCACGCACACACACACAAAACCTAAGGAGGAGGTTAGATGTAGCAGTCTTACCACAATGAATTACAAAGCGTTTGGTTCTGTTAGACCCTAAAGTAAAAACCATTGACTACCTACTTCTGTCTTTTCTGTTGTAGAGGAAGTGGACATAATTGTACCACTTTACACATTTCCTGACTGAATTCCTCATTCATAGCTAGAACAAGTAGCTGTAATGTATGAGGTCTACAACTAAACTAGGTACGAGCATCCAAAATGGAAATGCAGCGAGGACAATGCAATAGGGGAAAGGGAAATGAACCTGAGACTTAATGTACTCAGGACATCAATCTTACTCTTAACCACTAAGCTAAGTAAGACCTCATTGGTAATATTACCAAGTTCTTTAGCAGAGTGCATACAATCAACAAGAACCTACCTAATATATATTCTATGAGAGGATATCTTGGGAAATCCAAGCCTGATCCTTGATGTGCAAAGGCTAAGTGAACTATTAGTTGTAGAGTTAGAATCAACCCAAGGTGTGCAGTACGGATCTGCCAGAAATCTTTCAGATACAAGGGATAATTTCAACTTTGATCCGAGATTTTGCAGAAATAAGGACTTCCAAACAACCAATCAAACTCATTTAGTTTGTTTTCTGAGCCTAGAACCCAGTAAAATAGCCGTGATCAAATGCATCCTTCTAGTGGAAGCAATGGACAAGTCAATCTTACATTCTATGCTCCCTTAAACAATAAAGCATCTAATACAACACTCTGCGCATCAAAAGCCAGGCTGTGATCGTCAAGCAACTTTTCAAGGTAAGACAAGGAGAAACCAAGATGCGATTCACCCAGATATAAAGGCCAATCGCACCCTCAATGAATGTGGACTATTGTCTCCAGAGTCGACTTGGGTGATACAATTTCATATTAATAAGGTACTTGGTTGTCCCTTCTCCTAGGAATGTCGGAAAATTTCCCAATGTTTCCACATTTTGATTTCACAAAAGAAGTTTCAATCTTGCAAACTGTACATCTTGCTGGGCACTAGGCAGCATCATCGCAGGGTGACTGGCTGTGAGGAGACCAGGATGCATAGGTGTCCCAGACAAATTGTTTTGCAAACGACCAATTCAACCCCCTCCTCCCCAACCCCCATAGATTTACTTAACACTGCATGCAATCCCTTCTGATGAAACTACATGAAGTTCAAATTTGAAAGATTCCATATTGAATCACCTTCCCATTAGTGACTGCATCGGAATAAATCAAGATTCATGGGTTTAAGCCAAATTCAGAAAATCTCAAGAAAATAGGAGCTTTCTCTATGATGTTGAACTAAATGCCTTCAAAGAACTGAGCAGCTGGGCTAAAGTAAATTTTGCTCAAAATTCCCAACACAATTTCAAATCAAGAAAATCGAAGTACTTTTAAGTCTCTCTCTTCACAAAAAGATTATCTTTTCCTCTTTCCGCCAATGCCCAACAGACAAAATACATATAACTTTTCAAATTTCAAGTAACAAAGGGTTTCAAAGCTTTATGAATCACGCGAAGTGACATACATTTCTTTGTTTACAAGCAGAGTCATAAGCTAGGAATCAGAACGGGGTTGTCTCCCCCTTCTTAGGTTAGAGAGAGAACATTCTGAACTTGAAGTTTCACCGCGGAAATCAGCAAAAATTGCCAAGAAATTGCAAGAAGAAAAACAAGGCAACGAAACGTCAATGAGGAGAGAGAAGCACTTACCAACGGAGGAAGAAGAGCAGTCGAAGCCCCCGACCCCGATAGAGAAAGAGGGGTTTTGGGGTTAGCGAAAACAGAAGTGAGGGAAGTGAGAGCAAGAAGAGGAGAGAGCGAAAGCCGAAGGCAGGCGCTGTAAGATGTAACGGCTAAAATGGAGACAGTGCTTGTCCTGCCGCTGGTACTGACATTTCAAGTGAATTGTCCCATTTCCCACCGCGGCATGCTCTGATTTGAAGGGGAGGCCCTTTTCGATGATGAGGAAACCAACCAAATGGGGTAGAGAGACATCACCACACTCACCTCTCACAAACCTTAAAAAAACACCTTATATATATATATTAATAATATCTCGAGCCTATGATATCAATAATAAGATAAATTTTTTCATTTTTATAATAAAATATTAATAAATAGTATAATTGTAATATATTAATTACTTTATTTATTTATATTAAATTATTTTTTCTATCTCGTTTATAAGTGAGATATTATATTATTGATTAACACTGAGATCATTGATAGTTGGTATATTAAGTCTCATACTTGATTTTTTAAAATCATTAATAGATTTCAGTAAATAAATAAATGAGTGTATAAAATAGATATGTTAGTTAGCCCAATTTAACAAAAATTATATGTTAACCTCTTTGACTAAGAGGAAGATCATCCACCAAATTCCATCCAAAAACCCACTTAAATTAAATCCTATTTATTCTCACCCACCCAACTTAAATTAAAACCCATAAAAAGTGGACCTTTATTTTAATTATAATAGAAAAAAATGCTAAAAATAAAAATTTTCACCGGTCCACTGCTAGAAGTAGCCGCTAGTGATATTGAGAAGACCTCTATTATATCGGATCTAAACTAAAAAACATATACGATCTACCGCATCATTTCACCTTGTTATGAAACTACCAATGAAAAATTCATATTTCAAAAAGGGAAAGAAAAAACATTGGAATTTAAGGGCACTGAATACAAATGACTAGTCAAGTCTAGGTTTTACTAGTAAAATATAAAATTCTTCTTTTTTTAAAAAAAATTTGCTCCCGAACCTCCCCCAAAAAAACGTTAAATGCATGAATAAAAGCCAAGTACCTTAATAAATTGGTGATTTTGGAAAAGTATGCTAGTGAACAGTGAACGTTTCCTGGCTTCTGCTAGACATGGTGAAGCGGAGGAAGCGCTTGTTTAATGTTTCAAAAATACAAAAATAAAAACCAAAAGAATTTGTCAGAGAAAACCAAAATCTTTTAGGACCAAATTTTAATATGAAAATTCTGTTTGTTAATATTAATTAATAAAAAAATGTTTCAACATATTAAATCAACGGAGTATCTCTATTTACACATACAGAGTCATCTACTTATCTATTTTCAAATATCGGACCCTAATTTTGTCTAAAATATCACGTCAATGAAACACCAAAGAGAACAAACCCGAGATCTAGGATGCCATGTATGATCATCTTGTTTAGGCTTCTTCTCTTTATAACATAAATGAAGTAACATGAAAACTACAATTTGGAGCTTGATACATGAAGTAGAGTTCTGACCACAACATGGAAAAAGCTTTTATATATTAGTGGTACAAAAACTACATGAAACAACAAAGCACTGCTCTAAATTACAAATTACACTAGACAGTAAATAATCAAAATGAAAATCAAAATAAAAACTGTGGATTATGTAAGTTAGTGCTACAGAAGTACATTTAATCTAAAACTACAAATCTCAACTACATAATCAAAGCAGCAGCAGCAGCAGCCCCCTCCTGCCCACCACCAACCCCAGATTTCTTCTTCCTTGATTCTTCATATTTCATATTCAAGTTCTCATCTTTGGGCTTCTTCAACCTACCCCCCCCATGATTCTCCTTCAGAAATCATCTCATTTGTCCATGATTAATCATCGTTCTTCCCCAATGCCAACCTCAAATTCCAGAAAACGTTTAACCCAATTCACCCAATTTCAGAGCTCCATCTGAGCATCTCCCAACCCAATTCTCCCCTCACTGGAAAACATCAGCCAACACAGTGCCCGATTCTCCTACCACGAAAACTAAACAGGTACGGGGTTTTTCCGGGGCCGGCCCCGCTTCTTAGCCCCGGGAACGCCCATCCTCGGCGCTGCACTTCCAAATCCAGCTCCGGCTGAAGCACTCCCATCGGACATAGATGCATTCATATTCACATTCATATTAAAGCCTTGAGCTTGAGGCTGGGGAGCAGGGGCCACCGGCGGGGAGAACATACCCGGACCCGGCATCCAATTCGGGAAACCCGAATTCGGATTATTCGCATTTGCATTTACATTCACATTATTAGTATTATTATTATTATTATCAAGGGGATTAACACTAACATGATCGTTGTTATTGGCAGCATTACCATTACCGGCATCCTTGATTTTGGAGAGAGAAAATCCAAGCGGGAAGAATCCCCAGCAGCAGTAATACGCCTCCTTGCCAGGCACCATGGGAGGAAGAGACGGGATCGGAGCGGCGTGGAAAGCCCTCTCGCAATTTTGGCATCGGAGACAACACTCTTCGTAAACCCTGGGGTACTCGTACAGAACATAGCAATAAGGGCACGCCGTCCAGAAGCTGGAGGAGGAATTGGTCCCTCCGGGGGCTCTAGGGCTCCGGCGAACGGGCAATTTGTCCTTGTCCTTGTCGTGCTGGGGTTGGTGGGGGAGATCGACCTTGGAGAAGAGAGAGAGTTCGTGGTCGTAAGGGGTGCGCTTGGAAGGGTCGGAGAGTACAGCCCACGCGTCAGCCACCAGCTTGAAGGCGGAATCGGCGAGAGGGTACTTGTTCTTGTCGGGGTGGAGGAGGAGGGCAAGGCGCCGGTAGTTCTTCTTCAGGAGATCGGGGTCGGAGGCGAGAGAACTGCGCTCCGTTTGGAGGATGGCGTACCAGTCGTGGTGCCGGTTGTTGTTCACGCGCCGCTCGGAGGCTAGTAGGACGTCGGTAATAGCCAAGATCTGGTCCGATCCTTCGAGAAGAGGCTCTGTTTCTTGAGCTAACATGGCGAATTCTCGGGAACCCGTTAGATCTCGGGTCTGGAGAAGCTTCTCGGCTATTCCTAACAGCCGCTCCGCCTCCGCCCGGTTGGGGTTGGCGTTAGCGGCGCCGGCGCCGGCGGTGGGCTGGTTGTCCATTTCTTTTGGAGGGGAAGGGAGGGAAATGGGGTAAGACTATGGGAAAACTTTGGAATATGATGGCGATGTAAGAAATGGAGGAAGGATGGGGAAGATGAGAGGAGAGAGAAAGGTGTTTTCTTTTTTGTTTCGTTTGAACAGTGAAAACATAAAATTTCAGATATGTTGGTACTTGAGTTTTATGGGGTTAATTTGGTTTTGTTGAGTTCGGTTCGGTTCTATTCGGGTTTAATGTTTTATTTGAAAGATATTCGGGCTAGATTTAGGGTTGTTTAAGTAAGCAAGTTGATCTGTAATGATTATTGAAGGACTTATATATATATATGATATGATATTTTTAAAAATAGGTAGTAATACTTTTGTTACGTCTTCTTTTTAATGCCATTTTTTACTATCAAAAAATTAATCGACTTTCTTTTTCTATAAAAATAAGAGTATGTTCACTTAAAAAAAATTATGGGACCTACAAAATATTATTTTTGAAAACTCAACCCTCCACGCCAATTGAGATTGCATTTGGATAATTTGCGATTAAAAAGAAGGAGATTACAATCTTATAATGGATATATCTAATGGTTCATATTTTAAATTGTTAAAAGATTAAGGCTCGATTATAAATTAAATTTAAAAAATTAAAAATTATATATAACTGTATTGCCAATAATTTACCATGCATGAAAAATTGCTGATTAAAGTATTATACTCTTCGGTGTATAACACAATCCTCATATAAAAACCCTACTTTAAAATAAAAGCAATAGAAAAATGATCTCTTGCATGGGGTATAAAGTTTAAACTTTTATCATTCCAAATGAAAACTAGTTTTTTTTGACATTTAATTGTTAATTATTAAATGCATTTCTCACAAAACTAGCTCATAAGTTCTTTTGATCTCTATTTCTTATATTTTACTTATTAATTTTTATTTAGTAAAGGGCAAACTTAGAATTTTTACATATATTACTTGAGGTGTACACTTTAAATCGTAGCACTTGTTGTTATGCAAATGCTTCCTTGAAAGTTAGGTCCAAACCCATACCTTTCCATTTTTTAAATATTTTTTTGCATTTATAGTCATGTTAAATGAATCAAGATCGGCCACTATTTTTTTTTTTTTTTAAATACAATTCCCTTCCATATTTTATGTTTGATGAAAATTATACCCTTTTTTCTCTCAGGATCACCTAGACATAAATCCCTCTTCCTGGTTCAGTCTCTACAAAATCCCAATATTTAATGATGGAATTAAACCATGGAAAAAGTACATTGAATTTAGTCAAATATGTTTACGGTATAAAATACTTTATCCGTTTCAAAATACATGTTGTTTTAAAATTATGAGGAAATACAAACGAAATACTAAAATTATGACAAAATTTGTCTTAAAAAGACCAAGTTATCCCAAAATTTTATTAAAAATGAAAAAAATCAATGAGAAAATAAAAAAAATAGAACAATTTAATAAGGACATATTGATAAATTGATCATTAATAAGTCATTGAAATTATAAAATGATAAGTATTTTAAAACGAAAAAAATTATATTTTTGAAATGGAAGGAGTAATCTAGTAAGACTGGGACTGGGACACACAACTCTCACATGAGAGTAACCATATCCATCACTTCCTGCTTTCTCACACTAGTGGAGTTGTTCCATGATAATCCCTGATCTATCTCATAGGGGAGTGTCGAAACTTTCTAACCTGGAAACCAATGCAAATACGGAAATTTTAGAAATTCAGAGAAAAAACAGAAAGACTTGTGTTTTTAGACATACTCCTGTAAGGTCAGGGACTACGGTATAATTTTACCTTCAAGTAAAAACAAGTACGAATTTTTTTAGTACAGTTTTTTGAAGAGACAAAGAAAAAGGAAAAGCATTGATGTAAGTCTCAAGCTCCTGAGCTTTTGTTCAACTGCAGCCAACCACCAAAGGCTGATAAAGATGCTTTGTCTCTGACAAATCTTTTTTGATCATTCTTCCTCTTCCACCACTTGAATTACGCCAAGCAGAGACCATATGGAAAAAGCCACACGCCACTCAGCAACAGAGGAGTTCTCTATAAATGTCCAGAGTTCAACCAATCCTTGTCAATTTTTCCCTGCTATGAATGAATTTGTTGCTCTTTTGATCTAGGCTTTGTATATCCCAAACTGATCAGCTTCTCTACCAGCTTCTTCTCTGCACCAATCTGAATGTAGAGGAATTTCCTTTCAAATACAAATCTCATACATATGTATCTTTGTGAAATTATAGGGAGGAGGATAATAAAATTCGTTTCTTTGTCTTTACATTTAAAAAATAATAATAAAATACTCGTGACACCTTAACTAAGAAAATAGTTCTGCTACAAATCCTTAGTTACGAAAAGCAAATAAGTTTAACACAAGGCCAAAGGAAGAAATAAGTGAACCATTGGCCCAAGTATCTATTGCGCAAGAAACGGGAACCAAGGCTTGCAATAATCCAAATGCAAATTCTCATTTAAGGTGGTCCCATCATGAGATTCATGATTAATCTCCATGTCATTGCTAGATTGGAGACAGTATAACACAAGACAAGTTGTTGTCAAAATCCATATTATCAAAATAGCCTTCAGAAAGTCCAAAATTCAGCATTATCAAGCAGTGTAACTGTATAAGCTATGTAGATGACGATGTTGAGAAGAGAGGGAAACCTCAAGCATGGGATTGTTCTTTGGAAGGTTGCAAGCCAGGATTATATTCAGCCCAGTTCTCAGTACTGCAATCGACCACATCAAGAAGATCAGATGGATTTGTCATTCGTTGATCAACAAAAACAGAATGTCAAGGGCCTAAGTGCACAATCACCTAACCGACGAGCAATGCCAGACCCAGTGTTATCAGAAGTCCCTCCAAGTATTGAAGTTACACTCACTGTGTTGCTCTACACGTCCATCGGCACACATAATGGTAAGTAAAAATTGAAACGAGCCCCCTCCCCCAACCATCACAAAAGGGACGGGGTTCTTCTGTGAACTTGTGGAATATAAAAATTTCAGCACTTTGAAAGTTTGAAAGACCCCCTTCCAGAAAAAGAACAGGAAAAGAGTGCCGAATTCCATAAAAGCAAAGAGAGTACATGAACAGTAATACATAAAACTCATAATCTACAGCTTACAGGTCGTGTTGGAGCAGCTGCATACAGAGATCCTAATTTGGCGGAGCTGCAACCAATCCATGCATATATCTAAGCTGGCATGAACAAATGTGGTCAGCAAAACACAGAATGAACATCGATATAAGAGGTATTCTGAAAAGCAAGAACAGATTCAAAACATGACTGGTAATGATCATAGGCTCGAGCAAATGTCTGTCACATGATTGGGCTGATACAACAAGGTTCTTAAAACAAATATCATATATTTAGATGATAATGGAATTGAGCAGAAATCCAAGTGGACCACATTCTTCGTAGAAAGAAGTAGACATAAGCAATGAACAGGCCGTCTTTAGCAACTTGAATTCGTGGCAACTAGTCCACAACAAGCATGTTGGTATATGATCCACAACTTTAAGGGGATTGCGGTCACGATGAATTAAAACAGGCACAATGTAAGTACCTGTTTATTAAGACGTATTATCTGAAAGTATACGGTGGCATCTTCAAATACATCTGTGAAAGATGAGATTTCCACACCACTGCCTTCCCCGACAGCATCCGGAGAAGCCATTACTCCATTTTCTGGATTATTCATGACCAAAATTTACTTGGCTAAGCTGTAAATATCACGATACTCAGCTTAATCATCAACAATATATTTTTGACAGAATTCAGGTAAAAAGGTAATATAACATAGGATTACCCATCATTTTAAATAAAACACACGAAATGATAAAGTAATCCTATGCTAATATTACCTTTCTCCTTGAATCCAAATCTAGAAGCAATTTGCACAATATTTGGCAAATAACCCAAGAAATTACAGGCACGTAGCAAAAATGCACCATACCTCTAAAATTAGGCATTAATGATGTGAGTGCATGGAAGCAATTACCTACTGAACGGCAGTCAAGAAGACAAATGCTTTATATAAATCCAACCCACTTAAGCTCAACACTTGAGTTCACAATATTCATATGCAATCTCTCCAAATTGCGAATTTCCAAACCCATGCCATTCTCCCAAACTCGTCTATCGAATCCCATGCCTATAACTAGAACCAATCTTGAATCTGGTTCAATCAGGTCCAAAATCTCCAACGCCAGTTCAGGTTACCCGTTCAACATTTCAAATTATTCTCTTACAAAACATGCAAATTTCAACCCCCCGAGACATTCACAAAACTCTAATAAGGAAAAATTAACCCATGCCCACAAATCCATCAGGAGCTAAGCGAAAAGGAAAATCAATTTAAGGCAAAGTTACAACCTTTTGCCCCTAATATATCACAATATCCACCAAGCATGAAATTCACAATTGAAACGGAACCATAACGTGGGGAGAGAGAATTTGTTTGCACGACGTACCTAACTGAACTTGAGGGTGCCGCTCGCCGGAGACACGGATGTTGCCGCCGACTACCCTTTGGACTTTTGAGCGTGGCTACAATGTTCTAAGTAAGCCAGAAAGAAATCGAGGAGGATGGCAGAAAAAATGAATTTGCAGAGTGGGAGGAGATAGACTGAGAGCAATGGTGAGTGTTTTGGACTTTGGAGAGACGGCAAGAGAAACTCAAGGAGCAGGGATGAAATTCGGATTATTGGCCTGTTAATTAGGGTTTTTGAGATGAGTATCGGTTTCCAAGCTCGTGTCAAAAATATTGGGACTTGATGATGATGGTGATGACCTTGGTATTCAAACTCTCTGTTTCTTGGTCAACGAGAGAGTCTTTCTCAGTGAAGATGAGGAGTTGTAGAGGAACATGTGGTTGAATTGAATTTTTTGCAATGAGAAAGCTTTATTTTTCTTGTCCAATTATAAATATGCCTATTTTTTGATTGAGTAATTTTCTTCAAATTGGATCGATTAAACTATAAAAAAATCTACATCAATTATCAATTATCGTTTGCCTTTATTCGTATTACAATTCTTTACAGTATCATTATCATCGTATTATATGTTTAAACTTGTTCGAGTTACTTTATTTATGTAATCACACATGATTATGGTCTTATTCAAGCAACGACGTTTGAAGTAATTTTTAGCGTTTTGACCAAGTCAAAACACTAATCAATCAAATATTAGCGTTTGGTAAGGTAGTGTTTTAACTAGCGTTTGTAGTAGTTTTTAGTGTTTCAAATAGTGTTTCGAAAAGCTAAGAATATTAGCTTTTTACATTTGAAAGTAGTGTTTCATATTTTTTGACAAAAAGCCCTTCATTCATTTATATTTGACAAATTATTTATATTCTTTTACGTCAATTTACAATAATCGGACTCAATCGCTAAATTTACCGAACACATTTATTCAACCGCTCAATCGAACAGACTATCCGTTACATGTCTAAAATCTAACAGACTATCAACTACACAAACAACTATTCGCCATTCAAACGGACTTCATTTTGCCGAACAGGGCATATAACTAGGTTCATGAATTCATTAGCATTATAATAAAATCATAACATATTCTTTTAAAGATAACATACTTGGAATTATACTTCATATTATAACATTGAATTATAATATTGGATGAAAGTAGAAAAAAATTAAGTATACCTAAGTTATGAGCATTGTACGTTAAAATCGGACCTATATTGGGTGTTACTATTGTTGCTTTGACGACCTTAATTATACACACCGATACTCTAAATCTATACACCAAGAGTCTCGCCTATGTGATATAGGACATGTCATGGTAATACACTATTAAAATTATAAATTTTTTCAATGTATGCTCTTTTGTTTTCTCTAGGGATGAAAACTTTTTGTATGAGTGGAGAGTCAAAGGCCAACCCAATAACTTGAAATATAGCAGTCCATTAAGATTTATATGGCCCAGCCCAATTAACAAGAGAGGTGAGATTGTTGACGGAGGCGCGTCTGCTACACGCAATTACTGAGGCTGGTGGAGAAGTTTGGTTGTCCAATTATATTTCAGCAAATATTTTCAACTCCGAGTCTTCCCACCTATAAGCTCACCAGCGAAACGTTTCGTGGTAATAGTCAGCTTTCCACATTTCTTCCCCAAAAGCTAGTCCAGGAAGCTCTCTCTCTCCCTCAGTTCATCCGATTAGGGCTATGCAAATCCTAATTCGAATATGAAGCAAGCATGTAGAGATTTGGGTGTGTTCGATTTCAGCGAAGAGGACGAATTGCCCGATACTTGCCCTCAATGGTCCAAGGTTTCAAACCCTAATAATCATTCCACGACCAAGAATCAATTTCCCCACTACGGTATTTCCCTCATCGTTTTCCCCACAATTTTCGTTAATAATTTTGTTTTTCGTGTTGCTTTCTTTGTCGGAAAATCGTCTGTTTCAGTTTTTTTTTTTGTGCTATGATATCAAGTGAATAACAGTGATTTTAAAGGTGGAGATTGAAGATTCGATGTTTGCTAGGATTAGGGCAAACAGACACTGGTTATGAACATCGCTTTATATTTATTTTCTTGTTGGAAATTGTACTTAATTATGATCTGACAGAGTTTGAATTTAGCTTATGTTGCATTTTTGTCCCCTATAAAAGTTCAGTTTGCTGTGTCAGGATCGTTATTAAATCCTGATGTCTAGGATTGGTAGTCAATCCTTTCAAAGTAATACAGGATTAATGGACCCTACTTTCAGACGGCCCCTTTTAGTCTCTTTCTTGCCTGAGAACTGGTAATTAGCTTGGAACTTATTGGGTAAACTCGCAAGAATGTAACTAGCGCCGGTCATCTTGATCTAGCCGTGTAACAAGGTCCTGATACCGTCCTCCTTCCTATTCTTATAACGTGTACGTGGAAGCTATCCTGGTAGGAAGGCATGGGATATACCTCCATGTCTATCCCGAAGGTGGAGAAAGAGTAATAGGCAACAATTATATTTTAGTATTGGGTATTCGAAATATGATCTAAGGCTGACAGAGAAAGTCATGATATGAAAGAAATTCATTCTAAGGGACATTCTCGTCTCTTTTTTAACCCTCCCTTATACACACACACACGTGCGCACGTGTGTACCTCCTTACTTGTTGCCTTTTGGTAGTCATAGAATTTCCTATGAACAAAGTAGTAAGAAAAAGGTTGATCGATAGGAGCTTTGCCTTTATTTTCCCACAAACTCCTTTCAATTCTTGCTGACAAATATGTGAGATGCACCCGCTAATCATTTCTCAATTTCATTTGAATGTTGTAATCCATGGTTACATGCCTCATTTCTCATCTTGTTTTTTTGATTCAAAATTTAGAGTTTTGTTGTCAAATATTTTGTTTCAGTGATCCGATTTAGGAATGATTGGTTAAAATTTTGTGCTATTCCTGTTAGGTTCTACTGGGTCAGTCAAAGAAGTTCATGCTGTTGAACACATTCATGTTCTTGCAATTGATGATGATGGTCACGGTTTCATCACTGATGCTTCTCGTGGTCCTCTAGATTTGTTGGGGAATGGTTCCAAACAATCAGGGGGCCTTGGTGCTATTCTGGATAGAGACCTGCAGCGTTATCGAGATAGCATTAATCTTGAAAATTGCTCTCCAGGCATTGAAATGGGAGACTCCAGCCCATCTAGATTTTCACCTGTAAATGGTCATACCAGCTCCGATGTCCCAGAATCACCATCCAGTGTATGCTGGTGTTTGTCCAGATACAATGTTCCCACTTGATTGTTTTTGTTTTCAAATAAATCTGACCTTTTCAGGGGAAAATTTCAGGATGGTACAGTTGATGCTGGAACACCCGATGATAATGATGTTATCCAAGAGAGTTGCCCACCTGCTCCTACCTCTCCAGCAGAAGAGAATCCAGGTACGCTTTTATGCTATTTCATCATATTTTTAGTTCTTTTCATGCCGTTACAGCTTGATAGCTTTATTTATTTGACCAAAAATTACTTGCTTCATATGTCAGTTCCAAGATATGCTCAAGCTCAGGAACAATTAGTCTGTTGTTTAGAAATGGTAATTGCTTCATTTTTTCTTTCATTCCTATTTGCATCTTTAGATGGGGTAAACCAAAATAAATCTGTTGCATGGTAAGTGTTGAAGTCAGTGAAGTGGGACTTCAGGTTCACATGACCTTGAAAGTGGTTGAAGTCCCACTAGGGCATGGAAAATTCTCCTCCCTATGACCCCCTCTGTCCCATGCCTTCCTCCACTAGTGTGTCCACATAAGAGATGGGACTCTTTACTGCACCACCTCAATAACCCCCCTCCCCCAAAAGAAAAATTGTAACTTGAATGTGGGCTATTAATGTTAATAGCAGCTGTACTGAGAGTTCTGTGAATATGGCAGGAAGAAACAGATACCATTGTTCTTCACACTGATTATATTACATACCGCAAAAAATATTTTCCGGCATCCCTCGTATTGATTTCAAAAGATTATATCAGAGTGGAGGCTTCGGCCTTGGAAGAGGAGGATGAGCCATTTAGGTTGGAATGGGGAATCGATGACATTGTTCGCATTGAGCCTCAGTGGAGCAGCAGGGTGAGTTATTGAGAATTCTCTAATAGTTGAGAGTCAAAAGCTTAAACATGCTTGCAAAGTGGATGATAACAAGTACATGTACATGGCACTCTTTCCAGGCTAATACAGCTAAAGTGAAGTTTCATCTTCTGACAAAGGACGTAACACAAGCAGAAAAAGCTCATGATGCTTCGGGTTAGTGCAGATGGTTCATTTTTCTTGGCTTGTATATGATGTCCAGAACCCCCTTCAGTTTAAAATATTCTCTTTCTTGCTACTGGAAATTATTAGCAACTTGTAAGCCAAGCAGTAAAAAATTTACCTTCATTCAGTGAAGTGGTGAAATATCCATCTAGTGCTTTTGGGATTTTGACTATTTGCCAGATCGGGTCCTTTCTCTTGGATTTTTTATGTGGTATTATAACTTGTTGATTTCCTTATAGAATACCAAATCATTGGTTCTTCAAAGCTATTTGATAGTTTATTCATGAGATGGCCCTAAGCCTCATTTGGTTGTTTCTTCGGGGTTTCAGACTCATCTGTCTCCACTGTTGAGGGCCAAGTCTGCTCACGTCCCTGCCCTATGTGTGGAGGGCTTGCAAAAGGTGGACTTGGTGGTTCTCTTTGTGTTGTTTGACCTCTTAATTATAGGATATAGTTACTTCTTCTTTGACTTCCCTAGTTTCAAGCACAATGTTTGTGTTCAACATTGTGCGTGCCATCTTTATTCTTCTATTTGAGTGTGATTTACAGCTGCCGTGTGTTGCATCTCTAACGATGGGTGTTCTGGATAAGTTTCGGAATTTGCAACTGATTGGCAACTTTTTCCCATGTTTTTTCCCCTTGACGTGCAGGTGTCGAAGTGTTGGAAATTCTTGTACATGATCCTGACTGGTCTCATAGGCAAGAATGGATCCTGTCGTTAGACGTGAGATTAAATGCTCTCTGGATTGCTGGCATGAAGTGAGTTTCTGATAAATGCAATGGAGACATGTTTACTGACACGTTTATGCTCATGCAAAATTATGTGCTTTGTTTTGTTAGATAGTATATGCGAAGGTCTACAGAGCAGCTGTTGTGATGCCTTTTTAAATTCATTTAAAGTATGTATGAACTGAGATTATTTCCCGTGTAAATAAAAGCATTAGTATTTTTTATTCAATAGCATATCATTAGAATTTCTGGAACGTGATGTGGATACGAGTGCACTATTGTAGGAAGATAGAAGTGATTATGTGTCGCCTTGTCTTTTCTTTGTGGAAGCTGGACTTGATGTGGTCAACACCTAAAAACTGCCGCAGCCTTTCTTGTAGCCTTATGTGGTTGGAGGCAAAGTTGTGTACTTTTGTACTTTGCAGATCTTGCTGGACTTGATGTTGTCTTGTCTTATGTAAGAGATTCTTTCCTTGTGAGAAAAGTTACATGTCCTAATAACTAATGTGATGTTTGCATGAGTAACTGTCTGCATTTTTGTCGCAAGTTAGGAATTTAAAGGTTAATATGTTTCTTGACACCATTTGCTTAGACAACTGATACTTTAGTAGCTTCTTCACGTAAGAGTGTATTTCCCTTTTTATGCCTGAAAAGTATTTAAATGCAGCGGCCAAAGCTGTGATGGAGATGCATTTCCTGTGGAGAATAGAGAGTGTTCTTCTGATCCTTACATTCCTAGGTGAGTGGAGATAGTGATCTGAACCAGATTACCTGTTTTCTTTAGCTTGTTTCATAAGAATTTGTTGGAATAACACTTTTCTTTTTCTCTTAATATAAAATAATCCAGTTTTGACGAGCACTTTGAAGAAGTTGTTTATCCAAAAGGTGATATAGATGCTGTGTCCATCAGTAAGAGAGATGTCGATCTATTACAGCCTGAGATTTTCATTAATGATACAATCATCGACTTCTACATGAAGTATGTACTATAAATGAATGTTTCTTTGTTTCTATTTTTGTTTGGTTTACTCTCTCTATTTTTTTTTTTTCTGTGGCGCTTTTGTGGAGGTTTCCCACTCTTACTGCCTTGATTCTTGCTTGATTCTTGCTGTTATAGTATCCATATTCCATCCTCATATTAATATTGATCAATAAGGCCTTGTTTGGTATGCAAAACTAGAATGGAATGGTATCAAGGAATGATACACGAGAGGTTAGGTGTGGAACTTGAATATTCTCTTCAAGCTGTTTGGTAAAGAACAGGAATGGAAATCAAGTTCTACTTTTTATTGTTTGGTTGTTAACCATGGGATAAAATTAAAATTATTTTATTTTATAAATTATTTTATATCATTGTAAATTATTATTATTGTTGTTGTTGTTATTAATAATAATAATAATAATTTATTATTATTATTATTTATTATTATTATCATCATCGTCGTCATCATCATTTGATTCAATAAAAGTTGAAGCTCGTTAGCATATTTTCTGATAATTGAGTCTTATATTTATTTAATTTTTTTAATTAACTATCTTGTAATTTTTTCAATAATTAACAAATTTTATTTATAATTTTTAGTAAACCTATTTTCAAACTATAATGTTCTATCAAACAATATGAAAAAAATTATATATAATAATAATAATAATAATAATAATAATAATAATAATAATAATAATAATAATAATAATAATAATAATAATAATAATAATAATAATAATAATAATAATAATAATAATAATAATAATAATAATAATAATAATAATAATAATAATAATAATAATAATAATAATAATAATAATAATAATAATAATAATAATAATAAAATAACCCCAACCTAATAACAAAAAAAAATAACCATAATAACAACAACAACAACAATAATAATAATAATAATAATAATATAGCAAATAAGCTAATTTTTCTTTTTTAATAATTATAAACCGATTCTTGAGGGATTGAGAATTGATCCCCCTCCTATTTGTGGGGATTCAAATTCTCTTGTTTTGAGGGGAACTTGAAACCTTTAAATTTCAAGTTCCACCTTCAAAATACCCAACTAAACAATTGAAAAAGGAACTTGAAACCACAAGAATCAAGTTCTATTCCGGTTTTGCCCAACCAAACAGGACCTAAGTTAGTCGTCCTATTGTTTGTCTTGCCCTACTCGCTGATAAGACTTAGAATTGTTATTTTATGTCAATTTGGAACCTTTTCTTGCATATGCATTAGTGATTGACAACTTTGTATTTTGCTGCTCAAGAATGAAACACTGTTAGCCTATGCCTTAGCCTCGTCAGTAAGAAAGTTAAGTTTTTCTTTGACGAGGGAAAATTTTGACCAGGAAACCAAAGAGCAGGATGTAAGAGGGTTTTCATCAAACTTTACAGCTTTTAACGAAGAACAAAAATTTCTATTCTCCCTTGCTGGCTTTTAGCAAGGTTTCAATGATATGTATGGAGATTTTTTCCTGTACCTCTGATTACAAAGCTGATTGTAGTTACAACAATTTAGTATCTCTGTTGATTTATTCTGATGGGGGGTAGATTTAGTTTCAGACTTCCATGTTGTGGAATAGCTACTACTTGATGAGTAATAGAAATGAATGTAAGAGTGCTAAGGAGCGAGGAATGAATATGAGTATGGATAGACTATATAGGAGGTTTTGGAGCCTTCATATGGAGATGTAATGACTGCATATGATGCCAAGTTAGGAAACATGTTAAAGATTTATAGCACTAGTCTTGATGGGTTTTATCAATGCTCCAATCTATATTATAAAAGCTTTCATGCTTGAAGCATTGTTGTAAAAGGTATCTCAAAACACACATCAACTATTGAAAGGCCGTTAATCTTTGTGATCTTACTTTACAAGTGTTTTGATTTTTAATACCTAGATGATAAGTTGATTAGACTATTTGCACATATTTGCTCAGAAAATTTTCCCGTCAAGCAGGTATCTAAAGAATGAAATTCCTCCTCAAGAAAGGCATAAGTTCCACTTTTTCAATAGCTTCTTCTTCAGGAAGTTGGCTGATCTTGACAAAAACCCTTCTAGTGTGTTTGATGGCAAGGCTGCCTTTCAACGTGTTCGCAAATGGACAAGGAAAGTGAATATATTTGAGAAGGATTACATATTCATTCCAGTTAATTATAAGTAAGAAAATAATTGCACACAAATTTTTATTCTTCTTCAGCTTTATAGAATTAATGTTTTGACTCTCATATAACATATGTTGCTTTTATATCAGTCTTCACTGGAGTTTGCTAGTCATATGCCATCCCGGTGAAGCCTGCAACTTCAATGGTAAGTACTTGTCATAAACAATTTGACAAGATAACTTTGAAGCCTTGTCAATTATTGCAGTCAGGCTGTGCTGCCCCCCCCACAAAAAAAAAACCTCCTTTGTCCCTTCCAATACTCTACTGTTATTGTCATTGTTGAAGCTCAAAACCAATAGTGTCAGTAAGCTCAGTCTTGTGCTTTATTGCTGAATCTCAGATGAGGTTGTGGACAAATCCTTGAAGGTTCCTTGTATCTTGCACCTGGATTCCATCAGAGGAAGTCATATGGGTCTGAAGGATCTTATCCAGAGGTATATCTACTGCTGTGTTAGATTTAAAAATATTTGTCGAAGCTGAACACTTTCTGGTGTTTAGTGTGAGCGCTGTAAATGCATAACAAATCTAGAAGTGGGCTATTTTAATTTTTCAAGTAGGCAGTAATTTGGCCTATGTGTCGACTCTGGATTAAGTGGAGTCTTCTTCTAGTAACTGGCAGCACTCGGCCTTAACTCTTGGCTACTAATAATTTTGTTTCAGTTTTCAAGGTTCCGTCCTACAGAGGCCGTTTTTATATCCAGAGGCTGCGTTGAGTGAGGATTGTAGTATTTCTTGATGAACTTAACAAATCTTTTTGTTGGAACTTGATATCGAATCTTTCAGTAGCCCTCTTTGTATTCTGTTTTTGCTAGCAATGGTTTATCCCTGCCAGGCTTTTGACTTCAAGATGAGGTTCTTGATCCTATCAAAATGACTGCATAAAGGAACTGATTAACTTAATTGTCTTAGTGAAATATATGCACTGTTGAGTGCTCTTCACTTCTTGTTGCCTTGTCCTCTGTGTGCTTCTCTTTTGCTGCTGTTGAATAGTGGTGGTTGGGTGGGGGAGCCTCTTTGATATTTTTCCTCCTGATCATCAATGCTTTACAAATATACATTATGTCTATCTTTAGTTGGGTCCACTAACTTTCATTGTCTGTTGAAACGACAGTTATCTTTTGGAAGAGTGGAAAGAGAGGCACAAGGACACCTCTGAGGATATTTCTTCCAAATTTCTGAACCTACGATTTCTCTCACTTGAGGTACATGTGGAGTGATCTCTTCCTTTCCATTCTCTTTGAACTGAGACAAAATGGTGCTTTGTATCTATGTGATTTATTAGATGATGTCAGTAGTCCTTGGTATTTGCTTGTAACCCATATACAAATCCTTGTCAAACTGCTAATTTTAGACAAGACTTTTGAAAAATCATTATGTTTGCACCTGAGTTTTGGGAAGATCAAGATGTGTATTTTGAATTTTTATATTGTGATGCTTGTTTTCCTCAATTTTTTAAAACTTTAAGGTCTGCTCTGTACAACAATTTTAAGTGAATGTGAGCCTTGTAGTTACAGTTATACCAACAACTAATTAGTTGCCCTCAGCAAGTTGAGAAAAGAATTTGCAAGTGTCAAATGCAGAGAATCCCACGCCTTTCAATGAATAGGAATTATACATCAAAGTTTAGACTGCTCAATTTCTTTATTTGTTGACAAATTTCATTTATTATGTCGTTTATTTTTCCTTCTCTGTTGTGCTTTTGTTATTACGGCTGTTTATGAAGCAAAGACACCATTAATCTATGCTGTGATTTATATAAGTATGATAATTTATCTTATAATGATGGTCCCTGGATCTTCCCTCTGTGTGTGCTACTTATAGCCATAGGTCTCTGTATCTTCTCTTATGTTCATGTTACTTCTCTATTTCCATTTCTCTGCTGAAGGATTGGTATGGGCAACATGCGCTGACCTTAACTCTTCTTCTCCTTTCTGAGGCAGCTTCCACAGCAAGAGAACTGCTCCGATTGCGGTCTCTTCTTGCTACATTATGCAGAGCTGTTTATCGCCGAAGCACCTGCAAACTTTAATCCATTCCGGATCAACAAGTTCGATAATTTTGTAAGTGATCCTCTTTTCTTTATAAATTGTTGTTCTAGAGGAGTAGTTGGTTATTTTACGTGTAAATATTGTTAGATGTGTAATGAGTTATGAAGATATATTGCTCTATTATTTAATGGCTTGAATGGTTCAAAGTTTTGCTCTTTCCTTGGGGTTGGACTTCATCTTGAACTAGTCATGAATTTGCACACTGCCAATATGTCGACTTTATTAGCCTCTGAAAGCACCAGGGCCATTGTGGCATTTTAAACATGTTTTGTCTTAATCATTTGATGCCTGTCAATTTGATGGGTTACCGATTTTTCTTCCATCGTCCTTTCTTTTATTTGATTTGATGGCTACCCAATGTCTTTTACCAGTAGTTCCACCTGATTTTCTAACTTTCCCCCTTTTTCTAGCATTATTTTGGAGTTTCTATAATTTTAGATATTATTATTATAGAATTTGCTGGTGGTTGAAATTTGATGGTAGTTTGATCAATCTTTTCCAGCTCAAGCCAGATTGGTTTGTGCCAGCTGAAGCTTCTCTTAAGCGTGTTCATATTCAGAGGTTGATCTATGAACTCCTTGAAAGTCGTTCTCAGGGAATTGCTTTGTCTTCTTGCAATGGTGAAGCGCACTCCTCAGCTGTGCAAGATAGCAGTGAACATGACCATGGCATAGAAATTCTTTCAGAGAAAAGGAGCACGGGGACTTTTTTAATAGAAAAGTCTCTTATTCCCAGTCTCTTCAGGGGATGGAAATGGGTCTTCTTGATGTATCATTATATAGAAATTCCCAGTGCATTAATGATCCAGACTTGGGTATGACTGAGCTTCTTCAACAATGCCAGCAATATGATCAGGGTGCATCACATGTGCGGCTAGGGTGTTCTATGTCACCAATCAGGGTGAGTGAGTTTGTTAATTATTATATATTTTTCCATTTTAATGAGACAGGAGAGGTATGAAACTACAAATTGCATCTCAACTGTGAAGTCTCTCTTAGCTGCTGGTATTGCCTCAGCTTAAATGTGTGGGCTACACTTTTATTCTCGTTTGTTTTTGTGATGACTCGATCAAACCTAGATGAGCCCGCTCATTGATTGACCTGGTTGATTCATCGCAGCTTGTGTCATTAACTGGGCTTGAGGTGGGTTGGCCTATTTTTATGTCTATGGTACGATTATCACAGATGCTGAACTCCAACTAGGCTCTGTGAACTGGTTTGACCCATGAAGTTGCCTGCCCTAGGCCTTTCGTTTTATGGGCTTGTCCTACAAAGAAAACTTGTGCAGTTCCAGTGATCCTTGTTAGGTTGATTTGGACTAACTGCATATACTGATGATTCCCCCTTTTTTCCCCTGTGCTTAATACCATCTGTTTTGGTCTCCTTAGCTCTGTGACATGTCTTCCTTTTTTATTTCAGCAAGAATGTGACTTCTCATGCATAAAAATTCATTCTGTTAGTGTTAATTGCCTAAGACTGGTGTATCTTTGTACTCAAATGGCACAGGAAGAAGTGGACGATGATGAACATCTTGTCCATTCTACCTTGGGCCAGGCTGGAGTAGATTTTTGTGGGGGGTTTGCTTGGAACACAGAATTGTCTGATCATGCGGAATCCGAGGGGGATCCATCACTTGTCTCTAATTGTTCATCTGATGATTCCGAAGAAATGACTATAATTGATTGCAACCCTGAGAAGCAAGGCACAGGAACAGATAAAAACCAAAGTCAAAATTTGGAGGCATCAAAAGAAAATATGGATAGTATGACAGACAGCTATGCTTCTGCTTCTAGTGACATGATGGAGACCCCAGCTGAAGACTCTCAAGAGTTTAATAAAATTTATGGGAGCAATTATCAGGAGTATCTGCCATCCTCTAATCCAGAAGAGGTGCTTCATCATACTTCGCAAGAAGTCAGTAAGAATGATGAAAATGGAGATGCTGCTTGTCTTGATGAGAAGTTGATTCAGCCATCTTCACAAGAACTCTGTAAGTACGATGAAAATGGAAAGGAGGTTGCTTGTCTTGCTGAGAAGTTGATTCAGCCATCTTCACATGGATTCTGTAAGGACGATGACAATGGCGAGGAGGTTGCTTGTCCTGACGAGAAGTTGATTCAACCATCTTCACAAGAACTCTGTAAGAACGATGAAAGTGGGGAGGAGGTTGCTTGTCCTGACGAGAAGTTGATTCAACCATCTTCACAAGAACTCTGGAAGGACGATGAAAATGGAGAGGTTGCTTGTCTCGCTGAGAAGTTGGTGGTTGAGGATTCATCTTCGGAGTCTGATGACGATAGAGTAGCAAAGAGAATACGACTTACACCTTCCCTTGATGCGAAACAAGACTTTTAACAAGCTTGTCAAATGAAACTGCCGATGAGTCTTGCGCCTCACAAGCACAGAAGCCGTCTTCCTAGGTGGACATGCTCGGTTTGAAACCATGGCCTATAAACCCCCTCCCAAAAAAAAGGAAACATCATGTTAGACTCCGAGGAATTGTAGAGCCCAGTTGCAAGGAAAAAGAAAAATGTGAGGGGCCCATGTTATAGATGTTTTTGTTCATAGTTAACCTGTCTAGGATTCTTTTGACCCGCCATGCGTGTGAATATCATCAGGGATGTAAACATGGCGAGCTTAATGCCTTAATGTTAGTAGACAACTAGTTGAAGTAGATGTCTAGTTCCATGGTTTTGGACCCAGCAAACTACTTATTTATTCTGTGGATTATGTATGAACAGTATGGTATGTTGGTAATCAGGAGAAATAGCAAGTTATTAGTGGAAGTGGGAATAGCTAAATGTAGCAGATGGCAATAAGGGTTGCTTTTCTTTCTTTGCTGTTTGTAGTCGTTGGTTGTTTTCAAACTCGTCGTCTTTTTAATTGAACCCCTCGCCCCTCCCTCCAAAAAAAAAAAACTACAAATTATACTCGAGTCTATAAATCTAAGGTATCATATATGATATTAGTGTTAGTCAAAACCCTATCCCAATATTTGTTGCAACTTCCACCTTCAGCAAGTATTATTCCTTCATGTTTTCATTGCGCTCTCAACTCGAGTCCTTTTTCATTTCTATTTTGTAATCACTTTTTGCCCAAAAACATGTGAATATAACATCATGAAAACATTCATAAACAAGGACCACTTATTTTCAAATGTTGAAAGTCATTTATTGGCAATAACTTGTAAGGATAGCAAAATAAAATGATGGACTTCGACAAAATGCAAACTTGAATGACAAGCAATTGTGGCCTTGGCATTTTTCAAGCATTCAATTTGCACTCCATCATGTGATGGTGCCTATCTAGATTTTCCCCAAATATGGGCTTATTTATTTTTATGATCCGTATTTTAGTGAAAAATTCATAATTTTTAATCCATCTGACTCCTCTCAACTCTTTTCAGTTTCATTCCACTAGTATTACAAAAAAAATTCCACTTTTTTCGCTCCTTTCTATTCCCTTTCATTATGTTCCATTCTTCCCACTACCAATTCCTCGAGAATTATACTCTATTTCACGCAATTCCACTCTTTTTCATCTCTTTCTGCTTCTCCTAAAGCAAATCCATTCTTTTCCACTTCTCTCCAATCCTCATTTTTCCCCCACCGACAAGAACAAATCCTCAAATGAGGAAAAACCTCTCTTGTTTGGTCAAAATGTAAAGAAATTCATGTGTCAAGTTTTCTCCAAAAAGACTAAAACTTAATGCGTACTTGAATACTTGCCATGTGCTAACCTACCTCCTCCCAAACCTACGCCACAAAATCCAAACTCTTTCCTTGTGTCATGTCTCCTCCAACATCCCTAATTGCTTCATCCTTTAATTAATTCCTAATATTAATGGTGAATTGGTTGGCCCCTTCTTTGAGCCACAAATTTGCCTTTTCATCTCCAATCACTTCAGAGAAAAAAAAATTCTGTTGAAAATATATTGTAGAAGATTTCAGTTAATTGACGATGAAAAATGATTCGATGAAGTCCCACACTTTGATTGGATTGTCATGGTGGTTGGATGGAATCACATTGAGCATAGATACCTTGGATTGGAATATTCACCATCTCTTCAACTGCATCTAGCTTTCTCCTCTTCTATTTTTTTATCCTTTTTAATTTTATTTTGAGTTTGAGGCATAAAAGACGGTGTAATATAATAGAGGATGGGGAAATCGGATGTAAAATATAATATACCCAAAACCTCATTACTAATGTTTATGAGCCATTGAGTTTAGAGAATAACATATGGGATCCATGATCCATCCATATAATCGCTGTTATTATATATATATTCTCCTTGATTTTAGGGTGTACAACTTAGTATTCTTTTTCGAGACATTCCACTACTAACATATTATATCGTATATATTTGTCATGTAATAAGTTATATAGTATACAAAATTTCTTTTTTCCTCCTGAGCATGTTGCTAGATATTCATCTATTACCATTCCCGTTTGATTAAATGTATGCACGTGTTGAAACCTTGTCAATAGGACCACACATGAGAAAATATATTAAATACATAAAAGTGAGATAGTCTCTTGTTTAAAAATTAATAAGTTTTGAGTATGTATATAAGTGGATACGTTAATTATCCCAATACCAATTAGTTTGGATTGAAACCTCATATATTTATATACATAACTCTTTATAAGTTTAAACGACTCTTTTACATAGGTTTATTTATTTTTTCTATCTTCTTTCATCTCTTTCCACCCCTGTCCAACGCATGCCAATTTCTTTCAATTAATTGTAACTATTTGCGATATATGTTCCATTGTTTTTTATAACTTCTTCAACTCTTTTTATACCTTATAATTCCATCTTACAATTGAAAATAACATCCTTTTAAATATTTGATATATGACGAATTAACATTATATGTGTTATATAACGTGTCAATGTCAAAAGATTAATTTACACCAAAATGTATATATGATCTACATTTAAGTAATATATGTATTTATACAGACATGATTTTGACAAAAAAGAAGAAGATAGACTTATTAATATTGAAATCTTATAGTTGAACAATGTCTCATCAAAAATATTTTTTGGATAACTCATCTAAAATGTAAAATATAAAGTTTGAATAAAATTGGATACAAGGTGTTATGAAATTTGGAACAAGAATAAATTTAAACTTTCAGTATAATTAATCAAAGACATGATGTATGTAAATATTAAAAATGAATAAATTTATTCACTCATATATGACGTGCTATTTAAGAAAAATTAGATAACTTGAGTTTAAGAGACAATCTTATGAGATGAACTATTATTCGCCTTGCATTAAGAAGTTACTTTTCCATAAGGTGATTTTTCTAACCATTTTTAAATGAAAAGTTTTTTTAAAAAATTGAAAATAGAAGGGTGGAAAGCCAGACGAGAGAGGAAGAAGACGTTTTGGATGCAGACATCACGGGAAAAAGAAGGGGGAAAAAAAAGAAAGGGAAAAAGAAATAACTCCTAATCCCACACTAAAAACCCCCAAAGTTTCTCCACACATGGGAGAAGAGCTGTACCTCCACCGTAACGTCCCTCCCCCAAACCCAATGCTTTCTCCACTCTCTCTCCCCCTCTTCCCTCTTCTCTCTCCCCTGAAGCCCCCATTCCATGACACTCCAGCCCATTTTCAGTTTCAGTTGCTAGCCCTTGTTTCTCATTCCTCTCTTCTCTCTCTTCCTGGGTGAGATTCGCTTTCAACAGCAAAGACCCTTTCATTCGTCGTCTTCTTCCCTTTGTTCACTAGCTGCTTCAATTGGGTTTGGTCTCTTCTTTTCTCTCATTTGGTAAAGGCTGAGAACTGGGTTTTCATTCAATTTTGAAGGGTTGTTCTGATCTGGGTTTGATTTGGGATCTGTGAGTGTGTATGTGAGAGAGAAGGGGGAGGAATGGAGGAGGGAAGACTGAGTCAGTTGGCTGTGATTCGATCTCTTCTTTCAATTGTGCAATGGTGGGCTTTCAACGTTACCGTCATTATCATGAACAAATGGATCTTTCAGGTCTGTTTTAGTGTCTGTATTTCGTTTGTTTTCTTCTGCATTTGCTCGTTTGATCTTTCAGTTTATCGAGGAGTTATTCAGCTGTTGCGTCTGCATTTGAATGATCCAACATACTGATTTTGGGTTTGCTTTGTTTAATTCTCCTTGTATTTGGGTATGATGACCGTTAATTTAAGTTCCTAAAACAAGGTTTCCAATATTTTGCCCATTATTCTACTAGTTGGCGCTAGAAATGACAATAAGATTCATATTTAGTTTTTCTTTCTTTCGTGTGTGCGTCTTGGAGGAGGGGTTGTTATTATGCTCTTTACATTTTAATTGCTACAAAAAGTGTGCTTTAAATGTAGCCATGGAAAAGATGATGTATACAAGGCAATATCAATCCATATATTCATCTTTACAATTAGGATTGGGCATGAGACAAGCTGCTCAAGAATTGATTGGGATTGATTTGGTTCAAAGCTTCGTCCATTCGTTTTTCTTAAATGAACAAGCAAACTCAAATTTGAACTTTGGCTCGTTGATCAAACAAGTTGGGTTTGAGGTGATTAGTGTTTGGTTTCAAACCTTGTGAAATGATCACTTCTGTGTGAGTGTCTATTTGTCATACTCTTTCCAAGGAAAGTCTTGTACTTTTTGGATTAATAATGAATTATCTTACAATTGATCTGAAGGTTTATTGATTAGAGTTCTCTGCATTGATCAATTTGTATTCCGTTGATTTTTCTTAAACAGAAATTGGATTTCAAATTCCCCTTACTGTATCATGCATCCATTTCATATGCTCGTCTATTGGAGCTTATGTGGGAATCAAGGTTTTGAAGGTCAAGCCTCTGATATCAGTTGATCCTGAGGATCGCTGGAAAAGGATATTCCCCATGTCGTTTGTGTTCTGTATCAACATAGTCCTGGGAAATGTGAGCTTACGTTACATCCCAGTTTCCTTCATGCAGACTATTAAGTCTTTCACTCCTGCAACCACAGGTTAATTTGAGAACTGGAACTACAAGTTTTCATTACTATGCATACTGTGCTTGATTGCATTTTCATGGTCATGTCTTTGACTGAGGGTGCTTTTGTTACAGTTATTTTGCAGTGGCTAGTATGGAGAAAATACTTTGACTGGAGAATCTGGGCTTCCTTGGTTCCTATTGTGGGAGGAATTCTTCTTACCTCTATTACAGAGCTGAGCTTTAACATGTTTGGTTTCTTGGCTGCTTTGTTTGGTTGCCTGGCCACTTCTACAAAAACTATTCTCGCTGAGTCTCTTTTGCATGGCTACAAGTTTGATAGGTATTCTCTCGACCATTGTTGTTCTTTCTTTAGTTTCTATACTCTGTTCAAACCAAATCTAGCCAAACCAATACCACAAAATCTTGCCTAGGAAGTCTGTGTATGAGTGTGTGTGTGTGTATGTTTCTTTTCCTTTTGCTTTCTTTCTTTCTCTGTTTTTTTTTTAATCTGGGGGAGGGGGGTGTTTACATGTATGCAACCTTACACCTCAAATGTAAAGAGGTTGTCTTCAGTGGACCGAATTCTGCTTTTTACTTTTATGCACTCCACTGACTTCTTAGCAGTTTGTTCAAGTTTCGTCTGTTGTCCTGCTCAATATCCCTTGTTGGTAGTCTTGGTTTTTTCTCAGGGGCTAAAGGAATTGCAAGTCTTTAATTCTCAGTTATCTTCTGAACCATTTTACAGAACGCATATTTGTGAGAATATGATTTCATGCTTCTGATAGTTGCCCATCAATTTTCATTGTTGGAAAAGATAACTTAAGGCATCTATTGACCCAAGCTATAGTACATGGCTTTCTATGGATTGGTACACATTTTGAGTTCCCTCCTTTCACCTGGAAGTTAATTCATACAACTGCTAGTCAGATCCTTTAATGTTCCTTGCTGTACTTGGGAGACAAAGGACATATACATGAGATTTTATTTTCAAGAATCTTAGGGTACTCAGGTACTTGGAATATAAATATAATGTGGAAAAACTGGACACCCTCATGTTGAAACTTCCCCTTCTGAGTAGTCTAAATAACATAAAGCCAGTATTTTTGGAAGGAAGGATCATCATCATTTCATCTATTTCCTTTGTTTTCTGTGATTTATTTATCTTGTCTCCTAGATTAATCTTGTCTAATTGGCTTAGACCATTTGAAGTTGGAAAGAGTGATGAGTGTAGTCGTTCAATTCAAGACTGCTAAAACCTGGAAAGAAGGATATCTTGGCATTTTGGTACACTTTTGTTATAATCTTGATCCTTGATATATGTGTCTAATGGAATTGGTGGGATTAGACTGAAGACTGTAGGAACTCAGAAGCCAGCTGAGTTGGATTCCTGTGAAACCACCGCAGGCTACCCGAACTGAAGCAGGAAATTGGGTCATACAATGTTCTAATGGCATCTGAAAAGATGCAGACCTTATTTGTATCTGCTTGAAGAATGTTTGGAGCCACTTGTCATTTCTTTTTTTTCCTTTTTTTTGGGGGGGATATTTTCTATGTCTCATAGTAAGTTTTTGTATTCTAGAATTTGGGCAATACTTATACCACGCACCCGGCTATATGGACCCGTTGACATGACACAATTTGGGAAGCGAATCTAATCATTTTTGGAAAAAGGGATCATGGATTTAGGGGTAGATTTTGAAAAATTAAAACAAAATACTATATATGGTAACTTGGGTCCATAGACCCGGGTCCATGGTATAATATGTCGAACTAGGGTGAGTAGGTCAAAGCGGATAATGAGGTTCAGCCATGCTACTTTCAAGCAGTCTTATGTTTGATTTAATTTGAAAGATCCAACTTCAAGTTAGCCTTTTTGGAGAAAACTTGCCAAAA
Source organism: Talinum fruticosum (assembly GCA_021018815.1). NCBI lineage: Eukaryota > Viridiplantae > Streptophyta > Magnoliopsida > Caryophyllales > Talinaceae > Talinum > Talinum fruticosum. Next base: position 646,895 of record JAITYX010000042.1, read on the forward strand.
GAGCATTTCTCTACTAACATCCTTGTCTCCTACAAGGGGCATTGCCTCGGTTCAAATCCGCGCGGCCTCATAAAGTGGTAATTATGAGGGGTGACTAAAGAACCCCTTGTACACTTGGAATTAATCAAGTGTATGCCCCTCCCTTAGCCTGCTCAAACCCCTTTGGTGTTTCATTTTTGGGTGTGTGTGTGTGTGTGTGTTTTTGGGGGAGGGGTGTTCTTACCAGTTTTTTTCTTTTTTTTAATATACAAGTGGCATCATAGGTCTATATTTGGTTTACAGAGCCTAATACTTTGGGTTGGAAGATGCAGTTTGAGACTCTGAGTAACACTAGTTACTTAGCTTGGGTGATGTACAACTTCTAATATAGTATTGCCTCCGCACCCTATGTCTATATGCTAGGTTAATTTGGTCTTTGTTCGAACTGTGTTGCCACCTCATCTTCATTTATGTGTTGTGCATTGCACATGCTGGAAAACAAACTCTCAAGCATATGACCTAGTGTTTTCTGTGGGATTTATTTGAAGGAGTCTGGATTTATTTGAAGGATTCTGGACAGTTCCATTTTACTCATGCTAAAATTTTGGGTTAGTACTATCATTTTATACCAATTGTAGTCTTACCAAATGCTTAATTTCCTCACTTAAGAATTGGATGCTTTTGATGGTTTTGTGATATGAAGTCATCACTCACAGGTCGAATAACGTCTGCTTTCCTCTTTCTCACTGGCTGTGTCTTTGGCATAAGCTCTTTTGGTTTCTAGTGCATTTGGTTTGTTTCAGAAGATTGTGTGTAGATGATGAAAATCTGCAGCTGTGTGCCATATAGTTTGCTTCTACCTGGACATTTCTCTTCCTTTCCTATCAAAAAATAAAATATTCTCTTGTTCTTTTTATCCACTCTGCTGCAACTGATTCTGATGTCATTGTTTCTTCCCAGCATAAATACGGTCTTCTACATGGCACCTTTTGCGACAATTATCTTAGCAGTCCCAGCTTTGGTAATTGAGGGTGCAGGAGTCCTTGGATGGCTTCACACCCACCCATCTATCTTCCCTTCCCTAGTCATCATTTTTGGATCCGGAGTGTTGGCATTCTGTCTCAACTTTTCCATATTTTATGTGATTCATTCAACTACAGCTGTGACCTTCAATGTTGCTGGAAATCTCAAGGTGAGCTTTAATGGTTCTCGTGCTTGTCATCTGTTTTGTTTTAATGCACTTGCTTTCCTTGTCTTTTTAAAATAAAACAAAAAAACAAAAAAACCTTTTACAATTTGTGATTGAATGGTTGGAAATTTGGGTATTGGCAAAATCCCTCTCAAATTTCATTCTGCATTAGTCGATACTCAAAACTAGTGATTCAGTTGCAATTTGTAGTTGGCCCCAGTTTACTTAGTATTATGGACTTGGAGTATTCTGTGTCTGAATCTCCTATTACATTTCATTTGAAATATGGAAAGTTAATATCTGCAATCTTAATTAGAGAAAATTTAGATGGTTTTCGATATATGAAGATTATATAACATCTACTCTCTGCCTTTCTGAAAAGTTGCCTGGAATCTTGATAAAGTACGCTGAAAGTATAGACCTTTGGACCTTCTGTTGTAAATTTTTGAGTTTGGATGATGGACTTCCAGCAAAAGGGATGTATAGAAGGGCATCTAAAATCCATACCTGGAATAGATACTCATGTCCTAGACTTTAGTACTCAGACTAAGGTGCATCCCAACATCCCTGCTCTATGATAACCTTTCTAGCCATCAACTTAGCATTTGCTTGAGTTTTGAAAACTAAAATAAAACATTTAGTTAGAGGAAGGATGAAAAGCTTAAGAATCCCCTTTAGCAATAGTTCTGAATTCCGTGGTGTACTGCATTTTGCTTGTCTATCATAAATTGCCATTTGGTTCACATATTCTGGGGTCTAGGTGTGGGAATGAAATCGTTCATTTCTATACTTAATGTTTGGTTCATGTTTTTTTTTTTTTTTTTCATTTTGAATCACTTGCATGGGTAATACGTAAACCCATACTTTAGCATAACTTTCTATGAATTATAAATTGAACCAAAACATGATGTTAGAGTCTGGTTAACTATAAATTGAACCAAAACATGATCTTAGAGTCTGGTTAACTCTTATAATGTTGAACACACTTGTTTGTACAAATCTGTGTAGGTTGCAGTTGCTGTCCTGGTTTCATGGCTGATATTCAAAAACCCTATTTCGGGGTTGAATGCTCTTGGATGCGCAGTAACACTAGCCGGATGCACTTTCTACGGCTATGTGAGGCACATGCTGTCGCAACAACAGCCAGGAACTCCAAGAACTCCAAGAACTCCTCGCAACCGAACTGGAGAGATGCTCCCCTTGTAAATGACAAGTTAGATGACAAGGTCTAGTATTTTGCATTGCAATTTCTGAGAGGCTTATAGGAAGAACATATACTGAGGACATAATTAGATTCTTCTTATTCAATAGGTGCTTTCCCTTTACCTCCACATTACATATACTGTAGAAAAATCAAAAAAATGAGGATGTCATCTCCTCATTTATCGTGTAGTTCTCTCCACCAGACAGGAAACCCCATTTTCAGATTTCTGTATTCTTGTTAGGTGCAGTTTTCTGCCTGTTAATTTCAATATGAACTTACATCTGATATAGTCTTTTGAAACATGCCTTTTTTATTTACTTGAATTCAAGATGAATCTCATCTCTTGAAAATTTTGGCAGCACTGTGGCCTAATGATGGCAGCAGTATATATTATTTCTACAATTCATGGTGTGGTTGTTCACCTATCCAATATGTTAACAAAGCATAATCAATACTAGCCAGGAAGATGGTCTGGTGGGTTTAGGGCTTGTTTAAATTTACATATAAAATGCACATAAAAAGAAACATAAACACAAACAAATGTAAATGAACATAAACGATACAAAAATGAATATAAACGAATAGAAATGAGTTGTTAAATAAGAAAAGAACATAAACGAATATAAAAGATAAATAGATTCTGTTTTTCATGTAAATTTGAACAGACCCTTAATTTAGGATATATTTTGATATGGATATACTTAGCATGACTTTTAATAAGTGTGAGGATGGTTAATTATCCATGAAAGTGACTTTTTATCAAAGTAAAATTACCGATAAGTCCAGTCCACAAACATCTCTCACTGTATCAATTTTTTATATGAGACGCTCTTATCCAATAATTTATAATTTAATTAGATAGTTTTTTTATTTACTAAATAGACTATCTTAGATCTGAGTGTATAGTTGGATAACCCTTTCTTAATTGGAGGTGGGGGTGTTAAAGAAAACCTACCCCACCTAAAATGCTCCTCAAAGTTGGGGTTAGTTACCTTGTTTCTCGTGGCATTTAAGTGGAGAGAAATCTTTAGGTTAATTAAGCAACTCTTAAGTTTTGAAATGTTCTAATTTACATTGGGTTTCCACTTCTAGCTCTACCATTACGATGGGGTTAGACCTTGATTGCCTCAATGTTTTGTTTTACTTAAAACGGCTACATGCCTTTGCAGGCTCCATTAATGTAGAGATTACATAGTCAAATGCTGTAATTAATACTCACTAAAACAAAGAGGATACATAAACCCATATTTGCTTTTAACCTTATTGTTTTTATTAAGGTATTATATTCTATACTTTATATTAACCGCACAAATGAGACGTCCGAAATGAACTAAAATATAATAATAAAGTTTTCAAATCAAATAATTTTACAAGTTTAGACTGTAACTAAACTATAATGTCAAGTTAAAAGAATACAATTAATATTAATCAAAATTTTAAATTTAAGTTAAATTAAACTCTCACTAAACAGTCAAATCAATCCCATTCTAAGTAGTAATTTGGTCGTACAATAAAGCTCAAAGTCCTACTGGCTGCCCACTTCACAAGGTCCAAAACATTGATGATTGCCAAGGCAAGAAGTCTTCAAGGCAAAATATTAAACCAGAATCAAACAATGTAGCATTCAAAATGCAACAGAGCACTATAATGTCACACAAATCAAAAAGGTTAAAAAAATTATGCAAAAGTTTTACCACTAAATTCAAATTCTGACCATTTCTGACATGATTGTCACAAATGATGTTCTTTAAACAAGTTCTAAAACAAAGTTCCTGGGGAATTTGAGACCAAGGTGGTGGTCATCATGATGATGATAGTCCTTTTCATTTCATAAACAGATCTCATTAGAAATTATCAGTACATTAACATATTTATAACATATAAACCTCATAACATTATGTCATTTCCCTTCTAAGTTATATATTACAACATCCAACAATATCCGGGAAGTCCTTAGGAGATCTAGTTATAAACAATTTAATCCCTGCCCTATAAATAGAGAAACCGATTATGAGTCTCTCATTCTACAAACCTAAATTACTTTTCATGCTAAGAGCCAGAAATTCTTCTGCCATCTAGTGCTTATGAGGTACCCACCCATGCTTTTGCTCTGTTTTCTCACTGCTATTGTCAAACACTCTGCATTGTTGATACACTTCTCCACAAACTCCTCAGAGGTACTCCTACCAAACAAGCTGCTCCATGCAATTTAAAACAAAAAACAATAAGATCAAAATCATAGTAAGAAAGGGTCATCATCTATCTAATCTGACTAGATTTGACCTTGATAAAAAATCAATGATGTGAAAATTGGCATTGAATATATATGCTTGGGATGAGACCCACCAGTTGATAATGGGGGATGGCTTCTTCTGGCCAAGCACTAGAACTGATACCTCAAGCTTTTTCACTTGGCTCATCACTGTTGCCAACTTTGGCCCATGTATCACCACTGCTTCCACTTCCACCTGACAATGAAATTATGCCACTATAGTTTAGATGCTTGTTTGATCTATCATATAGGGCTATCTACAAGAAATTTTGAAATTTTTTAGTCTAATTTGAAGTGTTAGAACACCATCTAATGTGTAAATAATGTTGATTGTCTATCATGGATATCTACATAGTACAAGTATCATAGAGTTTTACCACATCCACTCAGAATTTAATTACACCAAAACTAAAAAGCGTTATTCTTTAGCATATGCATATTCCTGTTTTTTTCCCTCCTATATAAAGAATACTTCAAATCCCAAATCTTTAAGGCATCACCAAGTTTCCTTGTTTACTAAACTTCAGAGATCCTCACAATATTTTCAGATTAGAAAATCTCATACCAAGAAGAGAACAACAAGGCAACTACATATTGACCAAACTCTTCCCACTACTCTGATCCAATGGAACAGGAAAGACAAGTTAACAGAAGCAAACTAGACACTAGGCAAAGGCTTTCTCTTTCTTCCAACTCCCCCTCCCCCCAAAAGAAAAAGAATGAAAAACACAACCAAAAAAAAAGTCCCAACTTTTACTCCCAAAAAGAGAAAATCAACGCAATCAACAAAGAAAAGGGTCGGTCAAAAAAATGTAGAAAGGAGGAAAGGCATACATGGGAAAATGATTACAAGGGTCCAGAAGGGAGAGGTAAAGGAAAGTGGTATACCTGAGGCTTAGAGGCCTTGCAAAGAGAGGCAAGAGATCTAGCTAGAGTGGGAGGAGAAGAAGAAGATGAGAAAGAGCTGTCAGGGGAGATAATGTGAAGAAGAGTGAGCCAATCACCATTGTTGGTGACATGAGTTAGAGCCCACATCATTGCATGTTTGGATCTCGAAGTCTCATCCACCACCACCATCACTCTCTTCTTATTAGCCATCAGATTCTGACTTTGATGATGATGATTATACCCATTTTCCCCACCATAATACATGGCCATCCCATCCATTTGCTTCCAACATGCCCCAACTCCTTTCTCACTCCAGGGGTCCCACCTCTTTGATGATGATTTCCACCCTTCCTTCCTGCTTAGCTGCCTCAAGATGGATCCTGCACTAGGCATCTTTCAATGTCACCGAGGGAGAAAGAGAGAGATGTGTTCCCGCTAATGCGAGCAAGGAGTTCGACAAAATGTCTGACAGAGGATGCTTAAGTGAGTGTGAGGGAATGACCGGAGAAAGTGATGAGGGAGGGAACCAGAAGTGTTTTGAGAACAAGGGGTTTTCAGGGAAGTGTGGAGGGAGAGCTTGATGAGGAAAGAGAAGGTGAATGGAGTTTGCAGGTCATATTATAGTATGTACGTGTGCGTATGAGAGAGAGAGAGAGAGAGGACAAAAAGAGATGGATGGATGGATGGATGGATGGATGGGATGGGATGGAATGATGGATGGATGGAGGATGGATGAGATGGAATGTGATGCGATGGATGGGAAAATAGAGGGGGCAAGGCGCCAAGCCACGCCATCGATGAATAGTTTACTTTATTGGGGGCAGAAAAAATTCAAGTGACTGTATTGGTTTTTAAATAAAAATTGCAAGAGATTACAATAAATTGGATTTTTTTGAGGTCACAATAAATTGGATTTAAATTTCACTATATTTAGCTAAAAATTATCTTCACTTATAATTTAGGGCAAGTTGAGATTTATTTTGAGTTATTTATGTCTTATTTAAAAAATTATCACATTTTCTTTAATCTCCTACCTCAATTGTTAGATTTTCGAGGTATAAATTTAAAGGAAGACATTATGCGTGCCTCACGAATGATCAATACTATCAATGTTTAAAAATTGTAATTATCAGCACCCTATAAAAAAGTGCAGTCGTACCAAATTCATGAAAGAAAAGCTAGGTAAGGTAGATCATGATGAGCTTGGAGGCAGTAGAAATGACGCTATTTCCCAAAAATGCTATGATTAAAGATTATGAAACACCATTAACTAATTGATGTGCCAAATGATATAAGCAAATCATTCAGTCATAGATCTCCATCAACTGATCTGATCTGATCTGATCCGACTTCATTTTCACATCAATATTTTCATCCACATGAATAACTGACAGTGTCAAGAAATGTACAAATATGAATAACAAATGTAGACCATATTTGAAAATGAAATGACGATTCAGATTGGGTTTTTAGATCGATCAACTTGCATGGATCACCCATATAAAAAAAAAAATGGTCCAATGATATCTCCGTTTAATGTTAAAGACTGATATTATAAGTGTATTAGATTTTAGGTTTGATTCTCCTTCTTCTATTATGTTATAATTATATTATAATAATTTTTGTAACTCATCTGAAAAAAGTAAAAAAACGGATTAAGAAAATAGAGCTTTATATCATGGTGCTGCATGGGCTAATGTTGTATTACATGTGATTTTGTGTTCCTTTGCTGGATATTATGGATTACAATGTATTATCATTTTTTCATGTGTTATGAGTATATTTAAAATATTCACCATTTTTCATCAGTATTATTTATCGAAATTTAAATTTTTTTAATTAATTATCTACATAAATTTTTAAGACATGTTCATCTGATATATCTTTATTTATAATTCCTTATACTTCATTTCATTTTTTTTGATAACATTTTTTCAATTTCTTATTACCCATTCAGTTTCCTTTCCTTCCCATTCTCTTCAATTCCTTCCCATTTTATCACTTAACACAAGTTCTCTTTTTGTTTTTTCCATAGGAAAAGGATCCTTATTTATAAAAGTATGGGAAAAGTGGAGCAACGAACATCATGATAATGGGGGCTAATAATTTCATTGGTGGTACCAGCAAGAGCATGCATTCATGCATGCCATGACAAAATATAAACTAAAGTATAAAAATTAAATATCTATAAAAAGCTGCTTGGAATTATCATGAGATTCTGTCTCATTTCATGCACATCACCCCACTTTGACCAGTGCCCCACAAGAGGCTTCTGCAATATTTGTCTGTCATATGATCAGCAGAGCCCACTCAACCATTCTTTTTCAATTCTCCATCGGCTTCAAATTGGGGCGTCTGGTCTCTTTTTCATAAGGTGGTGTAACCAATTTAAACTGGAGGTTTGATAAAACTTTACATGTATTACCTTACCCTCTTAATAACTTCTTTCTCGATAGACAATAGTGGTGCTCCGTAAAAATTGCACTCTTCTCAACCGATTCATAGCAACAATATTTATTATGAATTCTGTATGATAAGAAAGATCCACATTTAAGTACTCTCAATATGAAAATTTTTTAATTTTCATCTACATATGATCTAGTTTAGCTTACGAACAATGGGCAAATTGATCATCATTCGTATTTTGGGCGTACCGATTATTGTTGATATTTCCCCAAGGTTTCACAAAGGGAGCTCGTCGATGGGTGTTTTCTGCAGAATGTTTTATATGCACCTTAAATTATCTATTCCTCGTCATATGTCAGCAAATAATTAGATAAAAAAAAATATAAAATTTTGTGAGCTTAAAATATTCTTAGATACTCCATGAACATTTAAAAATTTGCAATGTACCGTACTATAATTAGTTGTATTAAAATAGGTTTGAATTTTGAAACAAGGACATTGGACTATTAGTAGCACGAAACTAGTACCAATAGTATTTCTCTTGAGGGACTCTTATTACAATATGCATGAGTCTGTATACTTTGTCAGCAATTTTTATGATTTTAACTCTTCTCATTTTGTCAGGCGTGAGTTATGACTAGCTGTAACTTGACAAGCTTCATTACTATTTACATTTAATGAATCTGGAGGAATAATAATTTCACAGTAACTTTACTTGAAAATTTTAACAAAAACCACTAGGTTGAGGGCAAGTTAGAGAAACAGTTTGTTTTTCGGTCATCGAAATGCACTATATATGTCAGATTTACGATAACTGCAAGTTAATTTGAGATTAGAGATACAATGTAAATTTCTCGGTTCAGAAATATAAACAAGTTAGTAAACCAGAATTGAACGAACGGTAAAATAGATCGGAAGGGAGGGGGAGAGAGAGAGAGAGAGAGAGAGAGAAACCCCGTAAAAATTAAACGGACAAAGGCAGTTTGTGAAAGTTTGTGCAGGGAAGGAAGCCACTACTGTTAGCCTGAAATCCAAAGAAGAGTACAAAATTAAATAACAGACGATGAAAATTAGCACAGGTTAAGCTTTGTACCTCGTGAGGCTAAGAAGATTCAGTTTCTCAATCCTCAGTGTAAAACGTTACTAAACTAAAAGCCAAAACCCTCACTTCTTTTGTTGCATTGGAGCCTTCGTGTTAATGGAACCCCACTTTGCTGTATATTTCCCCCTTCATTGTTTTATTTCCTATCCTATTATCATAACCCCACAATTAATTGTACTTTTTTAACTTTTCGATACGGGTCCAAATAAAAAACAGAAAATAACAAGCCTTTATCTATATAACACATTACACGTACGAGTATTACAGAACTACACTATCATTCAGTGTGAATTCCGCCTTAGCATTATAGGGAGTATTACAAAGCCTTCATCTAAGGAGAAGGAACATAGATAAGTTAGATTCCTCGTATTCATCAACTGTGTACACCTCTCAATTACTTCCCTACAGTCGGAAATTTTCACCACATTTTACAGTCAAACCAAACTACACCGGAATGACTTGATCTCTACTTCTCTAATACAAGAGAACAAAAAATGAAATTTTCAAGAATTAGCCTTTTTTAAAAAAAAGATATCTACAGACATTATGGGCCTATCCAAAAAGGCCCTGGCTTGAATCAAGATTAAGTGCTATAAACAGGTTTTTGGCAATTGACAAATCCCATCTTGCAATAAACAGGTTAAATGATAGCTTAATAATCTCATTGGTTCCCGAAGCTTTGTAACTTGGAATTACCTATTTTGAATTGGATGTAACTTTTCCATAGCCGTTGTACTCACTCAGCAATGAGATATCATCTGATGACAGGTCTAGCCCACCACTGCTCAAGTAGTTCTTGGGAACCCGAGCCCTGGAAAGCACATAATGCAGCTCAGTTACAAGTTTGTCTAAGTAATCTAATTGTAACAGAGCAGAGTCTATGACAACTTGCCTTCTTCCTCTTCTCTTCTCAGTGGCTTCAGTCAATCGAGAAGCCTCTGAGCATGAAATGTGAGCCAAACAAGAAAGATAATCATGGAGAGCATGGCTTCTCAATGCCAAGTGAGATTTCAAGGGAACAAGTGACAGCAACATATTCTGAAGACATATCTCTCTTTCTCTGCAATTTTAGGCAATAATGGGGCTTCAGTATCCTTTTTTTGTTTTGGGTCAAATAAAATCAGGGAAAGAACAATAACAAGCCAAGCTCAAGAAGAAGTGCAGTTAATAAAGGAAATGGAATGGAGTGATGCAGCACATTAACCAGAGAGCTTGGATTTGTTAATTAATGATATGCTTGGTTTTGTAAGGTGGGCACATTATGCAGCAAAATTCCAATGAGAGTTGCATTTTCATATGTATACAGCATATGCTGCATGTTAAAAAGAGCTTATAGCAAAAATAAATTTCCCTCAATTCTTAAATGCGTAGCCAAAGAGCAATCTGAATCAGCTATGCATATAAACACATCATGAATCACCACTTATCCTGAGTCAGGAGTCAAGATCGTAAGTTCCATGTACATGCATGGGAAAGAATATACATAAATACACCTAGGAATCTAATCGTTAATTATTGTAGTGTATTATCAATTTAATTAACCTTAGTTGTCGGCTGCTTGTTATATTAGCTAGTGCTATCTCCAAGGCACATCTGGAGGCCCCAATATAAATCTCAGCACAATGTTTTGCATGTACCAGTCTGCTGTAAGAACCCTTTCCATAAATCCTTCTATGTGCCGTATACAACTGAAGATCCATATATATCTTCAAATTACCACTAACAAGTCCAAGAAGTTTTGCACATCACTAAACTATCATATAGTAATTAGTATTACTCAGAGAACACACATTAGAAAAATGGAAATTGTGGACAATTTATCCCAGTCAGTCAGATTGTTCGTTAGAGCTTAAGGAAATATCCAAACAATCCCTGATAAGTCATTCCCAATTCCATCCCACACAAGAACATTGAGATCCAAATGACTGTTAGGGAGCCACAAGAGACATGCAAGGAATACAATAGGATTAGAGCGACAATAGACCAATCAATTATATGAATTGAAATGGGCAAGCAGGTTAACAAACTTCTGACCATACCTTATCAAGGAAATCTCAACTGTTGGAGCTTCCCTTTTAAGCATCCATCAGCCAGAAAACTTTGACCCCTGCTCCTATCCAGTCTGAGTAGCTTCCCTAATGCCATTGAGTTACTTGTTGAAGCAAGCAACTCCCAAGATAGATGCACTCTGTTGTCTATGCCCGTCTCTAATCGCAATGAGTTGATGCTTTTTGCATAGAAGCAATAGCCATGTTCCGCCATTGCAGATGCCATCTGAACTTGCTGATCCCGCCAGCCAAAGTTGGGACTTTCCTCATCAATGCATATCTCCTGGTCTAAAGAATCCTGCATGCATAAACAACTTGTCAGACATTGATAGACAAGCATGTCACCAAGAAGTGAGAGAGATTTGCAAAGTTTTATTCATTTGGAAAGACTTACATCAGGCGGAAATCTAGAGGGGTGACATAATAGGTCAGCCTCGGAAAGTAGATTGCTCATTCCACAAGCAAGCTCTAAAACTTGACAAGCATTTTTATGTTCTGATATGAAATGTTGCCTCAAATCTTTTCCCCGGAGTTCATTCCATTTTTCCTGTACGGGATTTTTTACGGCAAGCCTGGAGCTCCAAAAGCTCTTGGATCTCTTACAAAAATCCATACGGCTGCACTCATCCATCACCTGACACCCAGAAGTACTGGCTTCCGGATGTTCATTTTCACTTTGGGAATCTCCCATCTCCTCATTCTTTTCATTCAGGTCTAAGTCACTACACCGTTCAATATGTCCAGAAGTTTTACGGTTGAGGTCACAAGAGTCAACAGTGTAAACAGTAACAGGTGACACAATTTCCGTCGGATCTCCCAATGGAAAACCTGATCCTTCATTAATTTCAGTTTCTGGAACAAATGTCGACTCTGGCACACATGACATGTCCAGTGACTGGCATCCGTTGATGACATGATAAAAATTTGTGGCTTCTGAATATTGACTCTGGTGCTCCTCTGCAAACTCAAGTGCCTTACCATTTACTGGGTACATAGAATTGCCCACTACTGTGCAACTTATGACATCAATACCAGCAGTTTCAGGCAATTGATGCTCTAGGTTTTCTATATTTTTCTCTTGAAAAGGTAACGGGTGACTCCTTTGTTTCAAAGAATAATCTTCCGGTGGACAACCAGCATCCTTCACATGAGCACTTACTGGATCTTGGCCCTGTAATTCTTCCAGTTTTTCCATTCGAAGAAATTGGCTATTTAATTGATTCAAGGAATCACCCACAGTTGCTGTGCAATTTATATGGCTTCTAGTTCTGGGCTCCGGACATTGGTTCTGGATTTCCGGCGTTTTCTCTTCTAAATAATGAAACTTCTCACTTGATGGGTTCAAAGAATCATGCACTGCTGTAGAGCTGAAAGGATCAGCATTTGCCGTTTCTGAATGTTTATGCTCAATATTTTCCATATTTGCCTCATCATGAGATAGGAACTCGTCAATAAAAGAATTCATGGAGTAATCTGCTGCCTCTTTACTGGTGTAGTTCACAATTCCTTCTCCCAGATGCTGGTGTGCAAGTTGTGCCATGTTAAGCTTCCCACCAAGCTGATCAGTTGACTGATTAGGTCGAAAATCAACCGTACAATCCATGGAATCAACACGTACATTTAGTGGAAAGAGGCACCTCTTCACTTCCATTTTTGACTCGTCTGAATGTTGTGAGAGGTAACTTGATGGATTCACACAGTGATCTGCTGCTTCCTGCAACCCGTGATGCACATTCCCCATTTCTGTTTCCATAGCATTTACCTCCATGAGGTGAATGGCATGGTCAGTTGACTTGTTCCCCAGGTTACCTGTGGGAGGAGAATTCTGATTAACCTGACTTACACTACTGTTTTCCAACTTTGCTTCTACAGGACATAGTAACTGATCATTTAACAGATTCAAAGAGTGATTAGCTGTCTCCACACTATTGTTGTTCACACCTGCCAGCTCTACATGCTGATGCTGAATCTCTGCAAAGTTTGCTTCTGCGAAATTACCACAGTTATCAATTAATCTGGGTGATTTTCCCTCAGGTAAAAATTTGAAGTGATTAAGATATGCTGTTCCTGAAGATAGCTTTAGTTCTAGAGCTCCAGTATGAACCAGCTCATCATTCACCGCATTAGAAGTTTCATTTCCAGCTGGACATAGGGTGAGAAAAACTCATGTTGAGGTACTAAATGAGTATTATCTCCACCACTGAAGCCACCAGAAAGAGCAGGAATATCATCTTCAGAATCTGACAACACAGTCCCCAATCTTCTGCGCACATTACGTCGAGCAAATGAAACTGGAGAATCGGAGGAATTGTAAAAATCACACGCGTTGCTTGCTGCTATGGTATCATTATCTACATGAAGAAAGCAGTTTCCCCTTAAGATTTCTTCTTTCTTGGCCTCAATACTAGCAAATTCACTATTGTCAAAATCCAAATTATTCTCCACACTGTTATTGCCTACCTCTTCCTCAATCACTTCTAACAAGCTATCATTTTCCTCCATGCTTATCTTGCACAAAGTGTTGGCAATCTCTGCCTCAACCAACACAGATAATGAAGACGGTAACTCCCAAGGAATCAATTTAGGCAGTATACAGTGCCCAGCTTCAAGATTGAACATCAGAGGACTATACATCAGTCGCACCTTCCCATCTGTACCATTAAGATGGCCAAATTGAGATTATATGAGTGACTGACTGAGACATTTGAATCTACACAGAATAACTCGATTGAAGTAAACTAAGATACATAAAGTTCACCAAGAATTTTACACAGAATAGACCAATTTTGAAAAAGATCAACCAGAAGGGCCTGCAAGATATCTGGACCCAAAAACATTTGTGCTATAATCTTATCTAACCTGTCAGAAATCCTTTTCTTTGGCACCAGAACTGAAGCTGCATCAAAGTTCTACGAATATCCCCTCCACAAAAACGTATACATCTCTGAATCAGGCAAGGCTGTACATTAGCTTTCTCGGCAGCACAAACCTGTGAAGAAGACATAATTTAATTACGTGAACTTCGTAAGGCAACCAGAAATTTGACTTGGGAATAAAAGAGAAACTTCTCATAATGCGAAGGACAAACCAGGTATATATGGTGGATAAGCTCCTTCAACGAAGGAAGTGTGAAACACACTTCTTCCCTCACCAGACTGTCTGGTAGTATGGGGTTTTCACCTAAAAAAAATTCACAGAGAACTACTAAGGAACTTGTAAACAATAATCTGAATACAAATACGTCAACTTTGGATGAAAGAGAATAAACCGAGATATAGGTTATCTCATCTGGTAATCGCTTACTATTGCTAGTGAGTATCATAGGCCGCTTTCCTGTGTTAGCTAGTTGTTGTATTGTGGAAATGAACCCGCGATCTTCACATAAAGTAGCATCCACATCCTCGAAGAGTATCACAGTTTTGATTTCACTTTGATCACAAGGAATTCTACCATCACCAGTGCATTGCATCGCATCTGCAAAATCCTCCTCTTCTGATAGAGACATCACTTCAACTACACTTTTGTTCAAATCCAAAGTTGCTGCATTAAATACAGCCGGAGAGGACTTCAGATTAAGTTTATTTGGTGAACCCACGGGATTTTCCTGGGACCTGGACAGCACAAGTGTTTTGTTCTTACATACCAAGTTTCATATGAACTTCATTGATAGTAATTATTGCATTGATGAAAACTAAAAGTTTGACATAAATCATGCTAAGACCCAAGATCGGAGACAAACCGCTTAAGCCGATGGGATCCCACAGCCTCCCCAAATTTCTGCTTAAGAACAGCTCCATTTCTCCAGTCTGATGCATTAACCTGGAAACAGAGAAAGGAATAAACAAGACTTCTTAGAGTCAAGCTTGTGTTGCGTAGGCAATGAGGCTTAAAGACAGTTGTATTCTGTCAGATAGTATAGCCTGAAGAACTCATTGCCAAAGAACCACTAGCATATAGAAAAACATCAGAAAACCAAGCCGATTCCTTTACCAAACAAAAATCAACATACATCCAGCAGCAAATGTAAGACCTCTGCACCATTGGACTTTTAGAAAGGAATCTGACAATAATGCAGCAAGTTTCACCAATGAACCTTGACGCTTGTTAAAGAGTTCTCAAGATATGGCACAACAAAATCAAAGAGGTTGTGCTCTCACATGGTCCCATCATTCACATCCCGACCAGCTATGACTGTGAAGGTCATTACTACTAAGACCTCCCTACCCCCACCCCCAAAAAAAAAAAAAAAAAGTTTTTGCAATGGGAGTAGGGTGTAAAGGAAGGCACTCCAAAGACCAGCAAAAGGGAGCTCAAACCAGGTTCCTCTTAACACATCAGAGAATGTAGCAGCTAAAGCACCACAAAACAAAATCAGGGAAGGGAACAATAGACTATAAGAATTAGGCAGAGGCAGAATCCTGACATTGGTTTAGATTACATTCAAGAGTTGTAGAGAGAAAAGGATAATGGTCAAAGAAGTGAAGCTTGATGAAATCTCAACTTGGTGAATATCTGGGGGAGTGCAAATGAATACTTCATTGACACCTAGGAGATCATTCAGGCTTCTAAATCCTTACTAGAACAAGGATAATTAATTTTAGTGTCTCAGAGATCAACCTGTAAGTCAGACATAAGAACAATATCTATACCTCAATAACTTGGAAACCTTGCTCTTTTGCACAAGCATAAATGGCTGCTGATTTTCCACTCTGCATGCAGAACCAGTTAACTCAGTAAAACCATACTTGAAAGCAGTTGCTTCAATACAGAATGCTGAATAACTTCACACTGTTATTTCATGAACATTTGGGATTGAATAACTTACACTGTTATTTCATAAACATTTGGGACAGGAAAAAGGCCATTAGCATAAAGAGGAAACACTATAATTTAGTATTCCATTTCAATGACAGAAAGAAAGATCACTAGGCTACACTATTTGCGTAATATCCAATTCCTAAGATCTTGGGTAATACCATCATATGCTGATTAATGAGCCATTGTGATCAGAAATATGGTCAGATACTTCATTTAAAATTTGCATAAGTCATATTTCTGATCACATCTAAACCCTCAGCTAATGTTTCAGGAGCATAAAGATGGACAACTGCTGAGTTATTTTCCAAGTTACTTGAACAAAAGAGATTTTTGGCTCCGAGCAGATCAGCCACAATTAAAACAGATTGATGAAGCGCTGCCAAGATTAAGCAATTCCAAACTTTACCAAATTGTTGTGGTGGGTGAGAACTGAGGTGGGAGTAACAAATGGATTGAGTGTAAAAAAGGGGAGGGGCAGTAATGGGAACGACATACAAGAGGCCATCAAAGTTCAGATGCTTCAGTGTTGTTAAACATTTGAACTTTGCTATCAAGAAACATAGAGTTCATGGAGGGGAGGCACATACCCCAACAGG
This sequence comes from Talinum fruticosum, assembly GCA_021018815.1. NCBI lineage: Eukaryota > Viridiplantae > Streptophyta > Magnoliopsida > Caryophyllales > Talinaceae > Talinum > Talinum fruticosum. Next base: position 663,397 of record JAITYX010000042.1, read on the forward strand.
TCCTGTTACCAAGAGGACATTTTTCAGGCCAGGTTCCTCATTTACATTTTCTGAATCAGAATCACTATAATAAGAATCACAATCATCTTCCCTCATCGAGCACTTGTTAGCAATGGAGGACCTCCTACTGGAACGAAAATCTGTTGAATGCCAAAGATGTAGCCATTCATTTATAAATTTCACAGCTTCATTATTGCCACAAACCTGCAAATATAACGAGGGAATATCACGGAAAGCTCCTTTTTGCCCCTAATCCAATACAAATTAAGTCCATGAAGCAATAAGCATGTTCCATTGATGAGAACCATATTCTTCATAGTCTAAGACAACAGCAACACCAGAAAGTGAGACGGAGCATAGATGCCACACCTCGAATGCCTTCTCTGGCTGATACTTATTTGTCCACAAGCTATTCTCAGGATGCTTTGTGCGACTCAGATAATATGATATAATGCTGCACGGCAATGAACAAAAGGTTTCATTTTCAGGATCAATTCCTCCAATCAGAAAACTGTTTTAAGAGACTAGGACAAAATTTCTTAGTAATCATGAAACACCTTTATTGCCATCACAATATTTGAGAAATAAAGATAATTAGAGAACCATATAAATAACAGCAGAATGAACCTTCATAACAAGAAATAAAGAAAATAACAGCAGAGCAAGAATCACAAGCTTTTTGTCACTAGCTTAGCGACTTAAGCATATAAATAAGAGGTGGAAAAGCATGAAATGGATGAGCTTACTTAACAGTTTCCCTGAATGACTTATGGGAGTGAGCATCTATAGACATTAGACAATGTGTTCAAGCACGCACATGCACAGACAGTTAATGTCATAACCATAACATAGGAACACATTACAATTCAGAACCTCATATTAAACACGAATGGTTGACAATGAAAGAGAATAATTACAAGCTTTAAGAGACTCTGACAGGGGATTAAAAAAACTAGATCTGACAGATGCAACCAAGTGATAGTAAGAACCAATTAGCGTACACGACACCACAAAACAGCATAATTCCAGCCAAAGAAGGTCCTGGGCAGCTCATACCAGCTTACCCCTGACAACCAAAAAAAAGGTTGTTTCTGACAGAGAGAACCAATAAGCATTTTAATGATGCAATAAAATTGGAAAATTTGTAAAATAGAATGATCACCTTTCCAGGAGAATTTCCTTTTGCTGCTCAGAAGTTGAGCCCACAGGGTCAACATTTCCAGCAATAAACCCAAGTTCATCAAATTCAAAGTCCTGCTAGCAAGCACCATTCAGTTATAACAATCGCAAAACCAAATAACAGATGTAATTAGAAAGAATATAACTGGATAATCTTATGTTCTTCAACACTCAGTTCCTCACCTTTTCCATGATCTTCAGCAGGTCATATGGAGTCACTTCTTCGTCAACTACTATAAGAGATTCAGAGGTCAGTTTTGCACAAATGTCTTCATAGGCATATTGTCCTGTATACAAATCCTCAAGACATAGTGATGTTGCTGAAGGATTTGCAATGTTGAGATCAGTGCCAAAATTTAAAGAACCAACATCGCTTCCAGAGGAGGAAATAGTCCTTTCTTGATCACAAGCAAGATTGCCAAAGTTCCCTTCACAGAAAGTCCAGTTGCTCCAGTCAATAGAATCCACATCAACCTGTGGAAAAGAAAAGGGGACTATTTTGTTTCAGCACAATAGGAGCACTTTTTTATATATTATTAGAATAAGCCTTTTTTTTTTGGGGGGGCTTATTTAACAATGCATACAGGAAGTGCGAATACATTGCACACCTGAACATTTTCAAACACGTGAATGGGGCCACACTCAGCATGTCTCTCCTTCTTCCTGTCCAAGCACCCATTATTCTCCACCTCATTTGTAACCTGATCTTTCTTTCCAGCTTTCCAAGCTGAGAAGAATGGGTGCACCTGCTTCCCAGCAAATAACCGTGAATTCTCCTGGTCACATGTAACATAATTAGCCATCCTGTATGTAAAGTACATGTTAAAATGAACTATGCCTTCCGAGTCAAACCCGCTGGCTATATGTGTCAGATAATTAACACAACAAGAAGCACTTGAAGAAACAGGGGTATATTGTGACTTTGATGAAGCACGGGCCCTTCCGAGTCAAACCCGCTGGCTATATGTGTCAGATAATTAACACAACAAGAAGCACTTGAAGAAACAGGGGTATATTGTGACTTTGATGAAGCACGGGCCCTTCCGAGTCAAACCCGCTGGCTATATGTGTCAGATAATTAACACAACAAGAAGCACTTGAAGAAACAGGGGTATATTGTGACTTTGATGAAGCACGGGCAACCAACATAACATACCAGTTAATGTTGCAAATCAGTAGTACAGTTACACGGCAGGCACACAGAAATAAGATTGGCAATGAAAAAAGCTAACCTCAGCTGTCCGTTTAGCCTCTAGCCACAAGTCAGGAACTGCTTGTAAATTTTGGTGGGTAGCTGCAGGGTGACTTGGTGCCTTTGCCGTGGATGTCCCCTTCTTACTATGAGTTCTTCCATTTCGTGGAGAAGCATGCTGCTTATCTCTCAGCTTTTGTGGGCTACCATCATCTTCAGAAATAAAGAGCAAAATGAGCAATTAAAACATACTTCCTCAAAAAACAATAATGTTAATACACCTTCTTTCCTGGTTTGATTGTTGTAACTGATGGTTTCTTGGTCAAATGTGAACTTTTACTACTAACTTTATTAAAAATATAATTAATACAACACGTCAAGAAGTTTGTAAGAGTGCAAAGCATTGGAATTAAATGTAACACATACAATAAATATGAATGAAATTTATGAATCATTTGCATTACATAGCATTGTGCCCCCATTGGACATGGGTAACCATTTCTATATCTTCTTTTGTCCAGACTTCCTTATCTCATAAATTCACCGAAAAGCTCAAGCCTTTGACAGCATAATTTATTAATTAGGTCTTTACCTGGAGATTCAACATCATCAAGTGCTATAATAGAAGAATCTTTCCCATTGACAGCAACCTGCTTGTCAATACCATACAGGAAAAGCGATGAGCACAGAAAAATTTCATTTGCATAAGAAAACCTAAGAAGAATCTCCCTAAGAATAAGCATGATAAACTACGCCACAAATATGCACCCCCTGGAGCAAGCCCATGTTATATCTATGTACAAACGGACCACTATGATTAGCACCGGAAGCAAAAAATAAAAATGAGCATCCTAGAATGCCCCATCATACATCAGGAAAGATAAAACTACTTTAGTTACATGATATAAAGCATGAAGAGGACAAAGGCTAACAAAAGTGGGGATAAGCTGAATGATGCCACCAACACTTGAACTGGAAACTAGAGGGTTCTTATTGAGCAAATCACTATCCTTCGTATGATTCCACAATCGGCCTGACCACAATATGCATAGATAGTTTTGCATCATCTCCCTAAAATTAATTGGGCAATGAAATACGCTCACACAAAAACAGCTTACATATAGTTGAAGCAGAATTTATCAGAACGGCAGAAGCAAATATCAAATTAATCTTCAACAAATTCGTCTTCAACAAGTGAACAATTTCCCATAAAATTCACCCTAATGCTTCTAAAAGGCAAAGTACCCTACCAAAAACGTTTAGATAATTGGGAACAAACGAAATTCAGGTAAACTAACAATATAATCAATGTAGTCCTGAAAATATTAACAAAAACAAGACAAATTACAACAATAGAAGCATAAATTGAGCACCAATTTTGAGATTTTCATCAGGTTTAATGTGTCAATTTCACTATTTAGAGCATGATGTTTACCTTCTTAGAACCCCGTTTCTTAGGTGTGGAATTTTGCTGTGATTTCTTCCCTCTCTTTCTACTTCTTCCCTGACTCCCACAGCACTCTTCTTCGTCAACCACGTCATCAATGATCTCCACATCAACCCTTTTCGCCTCTTTCTTATTCCCTCTATTTCTGCTTCTTTTCTGACTCCCACAATTCTCCTCGTCATCATCGACGATTTCCTCAACCTCTTTCTTCTCCTTCTTCACGGAATTTTCGACTTTGATTTCGTGGGCCTTAAGAGGAAAGAGCGTCTTCTGAACGAAACGCCGGCGAACGACCTTCCGATCCGGCGATTGCATATCGACGCCATTGATAACAGCCACTTGATCAGTTTGATCAGCTGGTTTTTCCATCAAAGGGGGACCAATTTAGGGTTTCGGGGAGAAACAAAATTAGGGCTTTTGGGACCAATTTGGGGGTTTTGCAGTGAGAGCACTGGGGTTTCACATGTAAGTGAGAGAAAGACGAGAGAGAGAGAGAGAGAGAGATGGAGGGAAAGAAATCGTTGTTCCCGCGCGATTTCGGAGGCCTATCGGATTGGGAGTCCTAAGCATACATAAAAATAAATTACTTAAATTACGGGGAAATACGATGAAATCTCTGAAGGTTTGGAAGTTGAAAATAATATTTTTTTAACGAAGAAAATAATAATAATAATAATAACAATAACAATAATAATATCATTTTAAGGTTATGCGCCAATATTAAAGAAATACAAAATTCATAACAAATTTGTGTTAAAAACTAAGTTGTTCTTATATTTCATTGAAAATGAAGAAAATATCAATGAAAAAAAAAGAGAAACAAGACAGTTAATAATGAAAAAATTAATAAACTATTAATTAATGTATTATTAGAATTATAAAGTGATAAGTATAAACGAAAAAATTAATTAAAGTGACATATATTAGGTGTGTTGAGCAGTAACTTTTGAGGTAGTGGTTAATGTTTTAAAGGAGGTAAAACACTATTTATCTAAAAATGTGTTTGGCAATGTAGTGTTTAACATAGTGATTAGAGTTTTAGATAGCGTTTTTGAAAAGTTACTCAAAGTAACATTTTTAAAAATACTACCTAGTGTTTACACATAATTTCCAAATTTTTCTTTTTTATTTTCTAAAAGTTTTTATCAATTATGTCATTTTAAGTAATTTTATACAAATCTGCTATTTAAACAGACTACTATTACAAAACACGCTTATTTTGAATCACTAGTTAAACATCTAACCACTAGTCAATAACAGCTAGTCGCTAATAAAATAGCTAACATCTACTAAAAAAGTTAACCAATCGTTAAAACAAGTTAATTTTACCAAACACGACCGTTGTGATTAGGATACATAGAAAGAAAGAAATTAAAATTTTATGGATCAGTTCCGATAGCCCAAGAAAATGTGAAATGAGGGTCCAGAATATGTCCACTGGACCAGACCCACAAACCCAAGTGCCCATAAAAGCCACGCAGCCCATACTAAATAGTAAATCGTTTCACTATATTAAACGATGAGTTTTTTTTTTTTTTTTGTGGAATGTAACTATCTTATAAATGATGAGTGGTTTTTGCAATTAATATATTTTTTCTCCACGTCGATAATGAATTTTTCTGTGCCTTCAAACTTTAATTTAAGTTATTTTATTAAAATAATTCCTGAATTTGGTATCTGAACATTTTATTGCAGCATCCACACTTCAAATTTTAAGATTATTTCCGTGTGAAAATATTAAATTATGATATATTTCCCGAGTATTCAACCATCAATGTAGAGCTTTGGTTGAAATAGTTCTTAGTAATACCTGATAATCCCCATTTTCCTTTACCCTCTGTGTTTTTAGAGCTTTGGTTGAAATAGTTCTTAGTAATACCTGATAATCCCCATTTTCCTTTACCCTCTGTGTTTTTTAGGCTGTGTTTTGTGGGGCTGCGAATGGGAGGTGGAGAATAAGTCATCTGTGTGAGATGTGGACAGCGTGGAGGTTGGAATAAAAATTCAATCATTTAGGTTAATCAAAATGGCGTGGACGCATGTGCTTATTGCTTAATCTGAAAATGAATTATGGACCCACCGAAACATATCATCAATTATACACAGCTAAAATAAACCCAACCCACCTCATCCATTCATCTTGATTCAGCCACCCATACTAGCTTTAACCTCGACCTCACTCACCCCTACAATGGATGAGCACCACCACCCCCTTCTTGCTCCCTCAATAGCCACCACCACCGGAGCAACCACTATCAATGACGATGCCGGACCCACATCATCCACCTTTGGTATAGCCCCCAGGATTCTCCTAGTCTTCTTAGTCGGGCTCATTTCTACATGGGCAAACCACGAGGCATCAAAAGGTTTCATGATCACGGTCACCAACGACGTCGAGGGCACTCCCTAGGGGAGAAATTCTCTTTGTTCTATGTCTCTAACGATGAGATGACCCGGTTAGTACAATCTGCTTCTGATTTTGCTACCCGTATCTTATATCCGAATCCCAAAGGCATGCCCGAGAAGCTCCTTAACTGGGTGGATATTCGACTTGCTAACCTGAACCTGACCCGTGATCACATAGTGGTGGCCGAGGCTACTGGGGAGAAAAACAAGTATGTTCTCTCCATAAACCCTCAAGTCATGGAATTCAGTGATTTTAGGCATAGGATCAAAAGAGACATCCTAAAGGGAATGGCGGGAATATTGCTATTCGATTTGCAAAACAGAGCTCCAAAGACAATGCTAGATGGAATGGCTGAGTACATCAGTAGTTTGGCAGGTTTTGAACCCAAAAACCGGTCCTCAAGACAAGGGATCTTAAGGGGAAGTGTTGGGAGGCTGAAGACCCGGGTATCGTAGCAGAATTTCTGGGTTATTGTGAAGGGAAGAGTGGAGGGTTCCTAGGGAGATTGAACCAGATGATAAGGGAGGGCAACTGGGATGAGCAAACATTGGACAGAGCACTTGGGATGCCAGCCAAATTTTTGTGTAAATCCTTCCATTCTTCATTGGTTGAAATGCAGGATCTTAGCTTCTCAAATTCGGTTTCTAGTTACAGGTGAGATTGATCTATGGATCTGGGTCGAGCTTTGGTCTTGTTTGGGCTCCCTGTAAATTCTGAATATTTATCTGTCTGTTTTTATCTCGTCGCGGGATAAATTTATGGATATAGACAGATTTTGGGCATTGAATTTGATTCTTTTATTCATAAGCATAGTTTTGTATTAGTCATCCTGGAACAGTTATGTGTACTGTAGTATGTATCTGAAGGTAAAAATGAAAAATGTGACAGCATATACAGAGGACTCAAGTCACTTTTCGAATGTTTCACTAAATTGTACTGGTTTTCTTCCTTGTGTAGTATGCAGATATCAGATAATAAGTTTCGAATGTAGGATCTATAAGAAATTATCTTTCCATAATTTAGGTTTAGATGTGAGATCAGGCTGAATACATCGGCCCTTTCTAGCTTTTTAAAAATAGCTTTGTCGATGTAAAAAACTGATTAACCAAACATAGTAAAAGTTATTCAGAAAGTTGTTTGTTAAACATAACCATCTCCGAATCCATACTATCGATTTGGCGAATCCATACTATCAATTTGGTATCCATACTATCGATTTGGCGAATCCATAATATCAATTTGGTTCGGTTTAGCCGTTTAGATAAAAGTGTTCGATGTGGAGACTCTATTTCTCTAATTTTTGAAACACAAGGTTAATAATAAGTGACGACGGTATATCTAACGTGAACCTTGCTATCATTTGGCAATTGGCACCGGATAATACTCGTCACGGAATCAAGTCTGCTATTGAATTCAGTAACACTAATAGATTGATCCTTAACACTGGTTGAGAACTTCCATAAATATAATGCGAATTTGGAATTCACGAGAGCATACATAATTTCCAGGACATCAATTGCATCAGACTGTTAGAAAGCAGAATCAGCGAAGGAAATCAATCAATGTTATATACAGCTATTTACATATTGATTAATGTACGAGGAGAACCACAAGGAGATGTGGCAAAAGAATACCAGAAGAGCACTGCCTTTATCAGCAAAATACACAGCAGCAGGCGACAAACTTCATATAGCCTTCAGGACAAGTTTAGTAGTTGCATGAACTCCCGAGCAGCTAGTTTCAGTGCTGCACGACTCTGGTATAACCTGCAAACCAGAAAATTTGGGAAAATTATCAAAGTTTAAGTTTAATATGGCGTTACGTCCGATTAAGGATATCCTGGTTGCTTCATGGACACAGTTTGCAAAGTCTCAGACAGGAATCAATCACTGTGCATACTTTTGTACTGGAACCTGCAGATTAGTGAGAGTAAGGTAGAGTATTGTCTATTCAACACTATGTTTCCTCCCTGTCCCACGATTTGAACTTGGGGCCATACACTCGAAGGTGGTCTAGACACTATAAAGCCAGAGCTTTTTGGGATTAATCTCTGTAAATGCCAACCATAGGGGTGCAAAACTCTAAACCAAAGGATATAAAAAGGTCTACTTAATCCAACAATACCATTGCTTTGCATCAGCATAGCTGAAGTCGGAAGGGATGATGGTGAGTCATGCCTACAAAACCCTATAGTTTAGAACATTCAGCAATCCACTTAATCCAATTGCCCCACCGCTCTGGATCAAGGTACAGCTGAATCAGCATACATGCTGATATTAGAGTCGTGTGATTCACTTATATTTGATGCATACAAGTGATCCCCCTTCTCTTCCTTAAGGTGTCGTTAAAATGCACAAAATAGGAGACCCATCGTTCGAGAAAACAACCCAATGGGAGGGTTACGGATGGGAAACAGGGATCATAAGGGGAGAAACTCTTTCTCTCAAGTCACTGCTGCCCTTAAGAGGATCGAACTAGGCCATTCCTTAAGAAGAAGGTGGGCCAAAATCCACTAGACCATCTCTTTGGTGGTTTGGTGTAGCCAAATACACTTCTACAGTCAAATCAAACTATTTTTCGTATTTTGTTTTTTCAACTTTGTCTGTGGGAGGAGGGGGTTCCCATCCGACTTTGCAAAACAGCATTAAATATGGAACATCAGGAGTTGTCTAGATATGGATAAAGTTGACTTACCCTGCCAGCGCAAGTCCCCAAGTAGAAAGGGCATAGAACATCTTCCCAGCATGCCATATGCTCAGCATCTTCTCAACCTTATTTATACCACCCAATGATTTTGTAACAGCTACAATGGTTACAAGTTTATATAAGTACCACATAGTAATCTTTACCATATTTCGAAGTTCAACATGTATTGCTTGATCTAACTATATAATGAGTGAGACAAATAAGGATGGATGAAACTGTGAAAAGCACTAAATGTGATATCAGAAACAGGTTAAAGAAACATGTCATGAATATAATTCAATTGGATTAGATCTTTCACAAGCCAAAAAGTAAAAGCAGATCCTCCAGTACATGAGATCAAGTAAAGTACGATTACACAGTTTTCACCTTGTTATCGAAGGAATAAGGGCACATAGATGCAAATTCATTGCTAAATCAAGGGTTTGAAGGATTCAAGGTCATAAGTGCTAAAGCAAGATCATACATTCAGCAATTTGTTGCATGGCTTCGCCAATTCCAAATGCTTTTTCGCCCTTGAGGGCAGAAGAGGTATCATAGAGTCGATACAAATATGCAGAAGCTTATGCAGTTATGCATTAACTTCTTAGACAATCATCAATGAACCAATAATATTCCTTCAACTAAGGAAGAAGCATTAGTCCAATCTCAACGTGATTTCAATGGAGTTATTGTTGTACAAGCATATCTGTATTGGAAGAATGACAATTGGGTATAGGCAGGACACTTGGACACCACAAACTAGGGTAGAGAACCAAGTCTAATGCTTGGATATGTTTTGCATTCGAATCTCGTAGCAAAGTCTATGCAGCATAGTTTATCTCATGACAAGATTTTGCTCCAATATTCTCAACCATTGGATCTAAGCTTTTATAGAATTCCTCGACACCATCTAAGACGCAAGTCTGTTCTTAATTATGGATACAAAGTCTAGCAAACGAAAAACACAGAAAGACATGAATTTAAATATTAAAAATACTGGAGGCAAAGTGATTTTCCAAAGACTTACTTTTCTGGAGCTGCTCTGGAGTCATTTTCTGCAATTGGGACAAGCACAGTCAGAGAAATGAGAGCTAAAGGATCCAAATTATCATATACGACAGAATAGAATATTCGAAGACTGTTTGAAGCAAGACGAACCTGTACTTTTGGATTGGACACAATGCATCTCGCAATGAAATTAGCAACCCCATCAACCACATGTTCCTCACAAACCACCACATAATTCTCATTATCTATCCCACTACGTTCCTCTACAGTGCTTGGAACCATCTCATCAGTGACCCAGACCCACCAACTGGGATTGTCTTGATCAACATCAATTAGAATTTCAGCAGAATCCAAGTCAGCTCCTGCACAACAGCAAGAGCTGATGTTACCAGCAGAAATCAAACCTTAATAGTACTGAAAACATAGCATTGTTACTAGTGCACATATAAAAATTTTCAAACTCCACTGACAACCTGTAGGCTCCTTGAAAGGAAATTCATTTCCACTTCCATTAACCGATCCATTGTGCAGGGACTGAAGTCGAGTCAAGAAGCTTTTAGAATCCACTGCCGCTACAAGACGCTCATGTAGCTGCATTAACCAAATAGGGGGGAGGGGGAACCAATCAGTTTGCTACAGTTTATAAAAGTTAGTATTGTACATCAAACACAACCCGGCTCATTTTTTTGTTGGTTGCAAAAACCATCCCCAGGTGACTGAAACAACAGTTGATCAACAACAATAATCACTCTATGAGGATCACGCCAAAGCAGACATGAGTAAATCGAGATATAAGCAACCTTGCCATGGCCAGCAAAGGGGTTTATTAACTAACCATTCCCATACTTTACAAATTGATTTCATGTTACATGAGAAAAGCCTAAATAATTAATAAATCGGGCAATCAAAGGGAAAGAAGATTAACTAAAAAAAGAAAATGAAATAGTTCTACATTCTTCAGTGACAGAAGTTAGATGATAAACTATTGCTAGGAAACATAGAACAAAATTTCGTTTGTTTGGTTCAGGATCCCAAGGGCTCATTCAGTTCAGAACTTAATCCAGCATTGCCCTTCAGCAAAAAAAAAAAAAAGGATCATCCATTCCTCAACAGCTGAACCCCTCCCCCCAAAAAAAGAAGATAACTTTCGCGACTACATAATGAGAACACTTCAGATTCCATCAAATTCAAGCACAAGCTGAACTTTTCCCGACAAAACGCAAACAATTGCGGTCAAATCACGACCTAAATAGAAAGGGCGAAATCGGACATACATCGGGAGGGCAATCGTTGAGGAAGCCAGGAGAAGCAGATAGATTCTGAAGAAGCTTCAAATTCTGCTCAAGTAATTCTCTCAAACGCGTATTCTCTCTCCGAAGATCCTCGAGTTCTTCCGCTGAGAGACCACAACCTCCTTCGCTGGACTTCTCGTGATTACCGTCGGTATGGTAGTTGAGACGTTCAATGGCGGACCAAGCAAGATCAGCCACCTCCAACACCGTCTTCGCCACCTCAACTGCCTCGTGACCGTGCCCCATCGTCGCAGCCCCCAACCCAAACTTTGATGAATTTCCTCTCGAGGATTCTTCGAAATTGAAACCCTAGAATCGGCAACTACTCCGTTCGATGATAGATAATGCGAAGGTCACCGCCGATGTCTTCTGATTTTCTCTCTCCACTTGAGGAAGAAATGTCGACGTGTGTATCGGTATATGCCACTTTGCTACGCTTCAACGCAGCGTAATTTTTATTTTTTAAAGGGACTTTAATTTCGCGGCTTCCCAACCCAACAAGCGGCCCACTACGACCCACTGGGCCTACCTGTAAGCTGCGAGGAAGCACTGGCAAAAATTCGGGTTCGGATCGATTATTTTTGTCCAATATTCGATTTTTGGGGTCGTATAAATGTAAATTTGGGTTAAAATCGGGTTCGAATAATAGAAATATAAAAATTTTATATTTGAATTTAAAATTCGGTCAAAAAGTCATACCCACACTTGATTTTTTTCGTGTCAAACAAATTCGGATAATCGGTCGGACAAAATTTTGCCAGTGCTACTACAGAGGTGTAATGGGCCACTGTTGGCTCTGTGTTAACAAGTGATAAAAAGTAATAAACAATATCTTATTACCCCAGTAAGGAGAACATTATACGTTCAAATTTTCAAAAGTATATTTAATGGGAGATCTTTGACTATAAATACTCGCAGTCTAAAATAAATTACATCCTTAATCAAATCGAAGGCATACCCTTCGAGGTGTAATGAATCAAGGAGATAACATATAGCCAACTAGAATTGGCCAGAGAAATTATTACTTTTATAATTCAATCTCATATAACGCAAATACATCATAGTTTCCTACTTCATATATATCCCTTGTGCGTGTCCTACATATCTATTAAATTTTAATATTAATTAATACTTTAGAATTTTGTTCGAGAATGTTTGTAAAGATAAGACTGTCTACAACTGAATTTCTCTTACATGAACTCTTTCGTAGATTCAGAACAAAAACTATAGCATCTATGAAAATGGGCATGAACTTCCATTACATAAAAAGTAGAAAAAAGATCGATAGGTGAGAATTGCAGAATGGGAGGCATATTACGAACTCCCTTTTGATTTGTGAAACCAAAATGACATTGATTAATTAGTACTACACTAATAAAACAACTAAAAATTTTACATAGATGAAGTAGATTTGACTGGAAAGGTTCCCCTCCCTCAAGAAAAAAAGAGAAAAAAAGATATAAATATTCTTCTATGACAATATATTTAATAACATAGTTATACCACTCATTCCTTTCTTCGTATATAATCATTTTTTTCTGGGGGTCAAAATTCAGAATATTACCGAGAAGTAATAATCCAAATTGCATAGTAATTATATTAAGATCAATGATTAGATTTGTGCATCGAACTGTGATGGAGGGATCCTGATCGTTGAAATCCCAGAGGGAAAGCCATGATCAGCTGATGAATCATTAGTGCTGTCAATTTCCTTTGATGATTTTTTGTTGGTGGAGATGTCGTTGACAATGGGTAACTCCTGGTCCTGAAGAGTCTTGCCTTTCTCAGTTGTGCCCATCTTGGAGGTTGATGATGATGATACCATATCCTTGCTTTTGCCCCACACCACTGTGTATAGTCCTCCCACTATGATCACTGCTCCTATGATGCTGCATCGTTCAACAGTAGTTGTCATTAGGAACGTTCTAGAGTTCTTATATGCACAATAAAATTATCGACGTTACAGAAAAAGACTGTCTACATTGACCCCAATCGAATCAGCTGTCATCTATCCGTTTAGGGTTGGATTAAGCTTTGGCAATATGGTGATATGATTTTTCTTCTGAATTACATGTTACACATTTTATTACTTTCCTCTTAAAAGAGGACGGCAGACAGTAGTAGTATCCGAGTGGAACTGTGAAATTGATACATAAAACAAAACCAGACCAAATGCGGGGGAAAAAGAAAAAGGTGGGTTTCCAATCAAATTTTATTATGATTTCATTCACAAACAGTTGAAAATGGTAGGACCTGTATTTAAAAAGCCACTTTAGTTGATTTATTTTAAAGACGTCATAATACATTATAATGTTATCTGATATGCATGATTTTCCCGTAACGATATATAAGTTGTGTTATGATTTATGTGTGTGAAGAAAATCCATATATCCGAAATTTAAAAAATACTTTCATTAGTTAAATTATACGACAATCACAACAGAAAAAAGGGATAAAAATAATGAAAAGAGCTGATAATTATGGTAGATATATACCTGCCAAGGTGGAGAAGCTCATGCAAAATGAGGGCACCCAAAGCAGCAGTGATGATCATGCAAAGAGGGCTGAAAACTGTCACAAAAACTGGCCCTCTCTCTCTGTTCACTACTCCTTGCACATAGTACGCAATTCCAGAGCAAACGACCCCCTAATTAACATATATTAAAATTAAAAAAATCATTCTTATTGTCAGAAATTTGATTTTCATCGCATAATTGATCAAAAACTATGTAGATATGTTGAAGATGAAGATGAAGATGATGATGATGATGAAGATTCTTACAGAGTAAGCAGAGGCAAGAAGTCTGGAGTCCCAGCCAAGTGCCCAGGCTTTGAGGTCTCTCACAAAAACAACTGAGATAACTCCACCTTCTGCTGCTCCCATGAAGCATATCCATGCTGTTAGTGACAATTCTGCTGGATATTCCTTCACTGTAAATGACTGCAATCAGACAGAGAAAAATTAGGGTGTAATTAAAGAGCTATCGATTACACTCTTAAAAGCAAAATGACATGCATCTCGATATCTTGCTACAAAACATATGTCATTTTTCGACTTGCAAAATTAGTCTATAAAGACTGCATGTACAATTTACTTTTTCGTTTTCTTTAACCCCTAAAACTCTAATATATCTTTATGCCTACTTTGCAAACCAATAACAACATGCAACTAACATGGATCTCGTTTTCACGAAATTTGGGAACGACAATTCAGATGTTTATATACTCGGTAATTATTATCGGAAGCTTACTTGAAGGATGAAGAAACCAGCCCAACCCAAGCAACTGCCAAGGACAAAGAGAGTCCCGACAATCCAATGCTGACCACTGGCGGCCGCAGTGGTGTGGTGGTCGACTCCATGAACGCCGAAAAGATTAACAACAGGGCCTCTGTAAATGGTCATAACCATGGCTCCTGATACTGTCACTATCGTTCCTATTATCTTTGCTTGGCTCGATAGCTTTCTTATGTCAACCTTCTCCAACCTAATCATCCACCCCAACAAAATAACAAAAAACGTCTCATCAGATAAAAAGCTTAACTTATTATCATCACAAACCATTACTATTTTTTTTTTTCTCAATAATTAGTATGACCCTTTTTTTCGATAATTGGTACGAACTGTAAATACACATAATGCAACAAGTGCATAGAAATACACCTCGCTCGTATAAAAAATACAAACTCTTTTAAGAAAATTGACATGTTTAATTATTATTTAAACTAAAATTTAATTATTTAAACTAAATGACATTGAGAAGAAATTAGGTTTAATAGGCTACTGAAAAGGAGCGAAAGAGATGTATATGCATTCCAAATTAAAATATTTTGACCGTCCAAAACGATGTCATATTTAGAGATACATCAAACGCACTATGGCAAAGTACATCCACTTGAAAAGGTTGTATTCTTTATTTTCTTTAAGTAGCACTTGTTTATTGTTTTCTTTTTACATTTTGGTGTAACCATGTATAGATGTGCATAAGAGAAGGATAAAAATATAACGGTGACAATATATATTTTTGTAACAAAACACGTCTTATATTTCTTGTTTGAATTTAAATTAATATGTTATATGGTTTAAACTAATCAAGGAATTTTTAACAATTACATTTAGTTATAAACTATCAAGTTTTAGTATCTGCCGATTATATTATCGACAATAAAATGATACTCTAATTAGTTTAATTCTATCTATGAAGACCTATCATACGCGTGATTTTATAATTGTGATCAATTATATGTAGAAAAATGTTATTATATTAATTATAAGTTGTAATATTATTGCACACTTTAATTATACTATTTTTTAATTTAAAATATGATGCTATTACTTTTAAGTTAATAGAAGACACTTAATAGGTGTCTGAATAAGACGTATATTATTTTATAAATATTATATAACATCCATAAAGTTTGGAATAATTAATTAGTAGCTTACTTGGATATAAGATAGTATACTTTTAATTAAATTATTAGAGAAACTTTTTTTCATGAAATCTTGAAATTATCAATTTTTGGAGCAAAAATGAGGCCTCATTATTATGTTAATTTTGATGTGATTGGCAAAGAGACAGCATTATTTTCAGGGAAAGTAAAAACATATATTGGTCACTCCTATATTGCTTTTTGATGATCTCACCCTAATACAAAATCCCCCAACTCTCATATGATTGATTCTCCCCACCCCCTTTTATGATATATTCCCACCCCCCAAAAATCCCCATGGAGTTGGTGAATTTTTTTTTTTTTAAATGATGAATTAGACATGGACATGGTTGAATTATTAAGCAAAACATTATTAAAATTCTGAATTTTTGTAGAATATATCTTTTCTACTTTAGCCAATATTTAAAATGATCGATTTAAATTGAGATTAAGGATTCGGGTTTCGAATTCAAATATCGACTTATGTTCAATATTAAACTAGGTTGATTTATAAGGGTGTCTTTATGTACCTGAAAATAGTTGCCAAGATGAAGGTAATTGCAGGGAGAACGTTAACACTTGCAGAGGCAAATGTAGCCGAAGTATTCTTCAATCCCACATAGTACATGTTTTGATCCAGCACGGGCCTAGATGTGCAAACCAAGTAAATACGAGAATATTAGTCCTTTTTATCACAATATAATTCTTAGAATCACACCATATATTACTTGTGGAACTTGCAAATCAGATTTTATAGTGCGAGGTAGGAGCCTTACTCAAGGAAAGCGAGCAACATTATTTTCAGAAAGACTGAAAGGGTCATCTTCGGCCTTATTTTCCTATGCATGCATAAAATTTGATGTCAACAACTCATGATTATCCATCGTATCATCAAGTTTTCTAGAGAGAGAAAGAGATCAGGTATAGCCAAGACTTAGGGTTGTTACCTTTCGAAGATAAGGGCAAAAGGGACAATGGCAAGGGTGGCAAAGACATGGCGATAGACAGAGAGGATAAAATGGTTCATCCCACGTTTCAAGCAAACCGCTGTGACTATATACATCCCTGAGTACCCAAACTGCAGTGATATAATAGCCAAGTACGACTTAGCCTTTGCCAACATTTCACACACTGACTGGCTTCCCATTTTGCCCCTCTCTCTCTTTCTCTCTCTAACTTCTCTCTCTTCTCTCTCTCTCTAGGAGAAGAATTACTATAAACACTTGGAGTTTGGAGGGATGAGGGTGATGAGCTCCAAAGGGAGAGATGGCCCTTCTTATACACAAGAAAAGGTGAAGTGATGGGGGCCGAATCCAAACCCTAGCATACGTATGCATGTCCCTCAATCCATGCACTTTTATTTTATAAAAAAATAAATAAAAAGATTGGATTCCTCTTATCCACATACCTAAATTAAAGCGAGGCATCACCACTTGAATTTGTTGCAAAAACAACTATATGAATCTATGTTGCTACTTGCTTGCGTATACAGTGTAACTTATCAAGACACGACACCAACTAATTACATGTTTACTTTAATTTACAATCGACTATTTAAATCTATCTCGAAATAAACTCTCTTTAACATCTACGAGTACGGATAAAAAAGAACTTAAATATGACACGGCTCAAATTCAATCTAGCTAATAGATAGATATCAATGATTAGATACGTCACTTGGTAAAAGCAAACTTCAAAAACGGAATCAAAATTTGTCCTAACGTAAGAAGGATTATAGATTCAATTAAAATAGCATTTGATTGTTTGAAAAACCTTCCTTTTTACTATTTATGTGGAAGATACTAATTAATTTTTTCGGGATCTTAAGCTTTAATAGTTATTTTCTGAAGAACTCATCCTCATCGTCAAAATAGTCGATATTTAATTGTGAAAAAAACCCTAATTATTTAGAGGATCGCATATTTGGGTCATAATAAAGTTGACACTACATATTGTTGATTTTTTTTTTTTGGACCAATTATTGAAGGGAGACACTGGAATATTCTAAAGTGGCATTTAAAATGTATCTTGTGGGACACTATATATATAAAAATCAATACACAGCGCAAAGCCTGATTGATAAGATAACCCTGTAGAGAGGGGTTTCATATGAATTAATAAATAAAAAAGAAAAAAAGTAAAGTTATGGTTCTGGAATTATATTTTTGAATATTTTTTGGAGTTTTCCAAAATTAAGTGCCTGAGTTGTTGGAAATCATTGACCAGATAATGGAATACTGTGGTGAGTATTGGAGGATGATGAAATGCAAATTGCAAAACAGAAACCTTGTTGGTGTCTTTAGGGCAAGAGGTAATGGTGGGAGTGGACACCATTACTAGGTTAAATGGCTTTGGCCCCATTAGGCCCTTCACTAATTGGATGTTTTAATTTTTCTAATCATACTTTATTTCTCAATTTGACTTCTTATCCCCTTCCTAATCAGCATGATTATGGCAATGGGTGCTAATCAAACCATGCATGCATAAGTGAGTCCAATAAAATCCTTATAATATTTATAATTATGAAATATCAGATATTTGTGTTTATAAATTTTAAAAGTCGGTTAAAAATTAAAGCTGATATATATTATTTGTACATGTTTCAAAACAAAAGACGGTTTAACGAGTTACGAACAACATATATTGTACTTATTATTATTCCTAAGAGTTTACATGCACTTCTTTATCCTTAAGTGTTCATTTATGTAAAATAAAATTATTCAATATTACATTACCCTAGAAAGTATATACTCCGAAACATATGACATAAGAATAGTGAATTGTGGAGATAATTATTCAGTACTTATATAGATGTTCGGCAACAATATTTTGGAGTAACTTTTAACGTTTTGATCAAATCAAAAAACTAATCAACCAAATATTAATGTTCTATAAGTTAGTGTTTTAACTAGTGTTTGCGAGTAGTTTATACCGTTTCAAATAATAATTCTTAAAAACTAAAAATATTAACCTTTCACATTTAAAAGTAGCGTTTCATATTTTTTGATAAAAAAATCCTTCATTAATTTATATTTGGCAAATTATCTTTATTCTTTTATGTCAATTTACAATAATAAGTTAACTCAACTACTAAATTTACCTAATACATTTATTCAACTGCTCAATCGAATGGCTATCCTCTAACCGATAAAATCTAATAATTATCAGATTACACAAACAATTATCCATTACTCAAACAATTTCATTTTATCAAACAGGACCATAGTTTTCGCGCGTACACACTCCTGAAAATTTACGGAGATTGACTGTTACTATAGGAAATAGAAAGCAGATTAGTTTTTGGAATGCTTATATTTTGTGGTGGAATTGGCTTCCAACAATAATAGCTTGCGAAAAGTTCATTTAGTCATGAGGCTCCAAACCCGGAATATTTTTTAAAAAAGTCTATAAATGCTTTTATCTTTATAGGTATTACTATTTTTATAAAAGATGCCCACAATTTATAGACAAAAAATAGGCCATATTCTCGTAAAATTCGCATTTATATATATATATATATATAAAAGCATGCTTTTGCATGGGTGTGTCTTCACTCTCTCTATGTTTTTATAATTTGTACATCCTACCTACTACATAATAATATATGTTTAACTTTATATGGCTATACCAAGTACCGATTTTGTTCAATTGATTTGATATATAAAGACCAAAGTATCTAACAAGCTATTAACTTTAATTCTTAAAGTTTCCATCTTATAAACGAAACGAAAAAATACACCGAAAAAGCTCTACCAAACTAAAATACTTAGCTACGTAGATAATTTATTTATTTATATATTCGAGGTTGAAGCGTGATATTTAAACCCATGATTCTCTTATTCTTTTCTATCTAAATTTATTTCAAACATAAAAGTTTGGCCAGAAATTAGAATATATATTCATTTTTTCCATGTCAGCATGCCTAAAATATATTCCCTCCATGCAGTTTAATTAGGAATGCTGCTAGAAGATAATTAAGGTGCTGATTTGATTCCGATGATCTCATGCGACTAACGTCTTAAGTTTTTTGGCACAAAAAAAAAAAGTAACAAGAAAATACGTGTGCTTAAATATGATAGAAAATATGGCCAATAAGACTAGAGAACCATTCAACTGGGATTTAACTTAATTTACAAAGTCAACTTTGTAAAGTTATATATATATATATATATCCAAAAAGTTATAATGGTTATCAGTGTATTAAAACGCACGCGATAATCACTATAATTTCCTTCAATTTTAATCGTAAGTATGTATTAAATTAATCACAAACATTCATATATTTGACTTTTATTAAATTAAAAACATCAATTTAAAAAATGAAAATTTTTAAAAATTTAATTAAGATAATGAATTATAGTGGTGTTTGGTAGTATTTAGTTACTCCCTAAATTGTAGAATGTAGAAACTAAGATTCTATTTTCATAATAATTATAAATATATTTTCAATTATTTTATTTTTTAAATATAAAAACAATGGATGGTCAAGATCTAAATGATACACATATATGGTTGAGATTCTTGTAATTATGATAATAGTCCATCCGTTTTAAAATACATGTCGTTTTAAAGTTATGCGGGAATATGAAAAAATATATAATTTATGACAAATTTTGTGTTAAAAGACAAAATTGTCCCTATATTTCATTGGAAATGAAGAAACTCAATTAAAAAAGAGAAACAAGGTAATTAATAAGGACAAAATTGGTAAACTATTAATTAATATGTCATTGAAATTGTGAAATGACAAATATTATGAATGAAAAAAATGAATTAAAATGACATATATTATAAAATTGGGGAATATCAATTAATTTAAAGTACAGGGCTTATTAATATTGTACTTATTTCTTCCCTTTACATATCAAAATATCGGAATTTTTTAAAAGGACTAATTTAATTGAAGAGATTCAAATATATATTAATTAGCTGGTAGTTTAGGAGTTAAATATGCGGAGAATCAACATAATTCTGCTTAGTGAGGTTTGAATTATTTTCTCATTAATTCTGAAATTAATATCATTAATGGAACCAATAAGAGAGGGGACAAGTCATAAAGGTAAAAATAGTGCTTTCGCTCTTGGATTCCAATGTGAATCATTTAGGTTAGGTGGAATCCCACCATATATGTGCTACCAATTTGGGAATTACTGCCTAGATCGATACCACTCAGGCTCACGAACCGAATATAAATTATATTATAGTCTCGTATTTATCATATTTCATCAAATTTATAGTATCGGGTTTATGATATAAGTGTTGCGAATCAAGGGTTCAAGAAAGTGATACCGTGGTTTTTTCCCTTTCTTTTATAATTGAAATTCCTTTTCTTTACAGATATTTTGCGAAAGATATATTCCCGTATATTTGCCATAATCACATCATCCAATTATTATTATTTTAGGTCCAAACCATGGAATTTAATTCATAGATGAATCCGAAAGTATAATAGAGCTAATTTGGGCTGCGCAAACACCAGCAAGTAGATGGGCAGCACAGTTCTCATCCCTCCTTACACGAGACCAACTGTAAGATGTAAAACGATTACTAACACAAAGCAAATCTTCCAAAACGACAGCTGATATTCATTAGGCAATTATTACCGGCGATGAATAATCAAACTTAACAATTAATTTTCAAAAGAAAGGATAATAAACTCCCAAACATGTGAAATTAATTTTACCAATAAAGTCTTGCTATAGTGATTAAGATTGAGATCCCGAAGTATATTAAATTTTAGGTTTAATTAAGGATGAAGACAGACTTGTCCATTTATCAGATATATATAGCAAATTGCTATGGCTTTAATAAAATTTCACTTTTGGTCCTGTAGTAGTTATATAGTGATGGCAAGTTACAAAACATATCATCATATAAAACACAACATCCATTTAAAAAAAAAAGAAGAAAATTTTAGAGAGGACCCCAATAATGGATAGATAGGGGGTTTGAACATCTTTCCTTTTTCTCTCATGTTGGGCAATCATGAAGATATGTATCTATATAGTCCATGATTCAATTAATTTAACCACCAAATATATATATATATATATATATATATATATATATATATATATATATATACCATATGATTTCAGAATCATACATTATACACCAAACCGTCCGTCTCATGTTTTTCAAATATCGTCAACTTTTTTTGATTGAAACCATCAACTTTTTGGAGCCGCGTTTTTTGATATTGCAAGTTTGCAACTAGTTAGAAACTTTGTGTTGAACTCAAATACTATTCCTTTCATCCTTTTCAACCATAGAAGGGGACAACTCCTTTGGTACTTCTTTTTTTTTTCATCCTATTTAAAGGATATTTAAAGACTGATGTAAATGAAATTCGAGCAACTTGTATATATGACGATAACTTTTAATACATTACTTGACGTACCTAATACCCACATAATGAAAAAATTAATGGTCGATTAATGTAAATTACTCTATTTAATTTTAACCTCGAAAGTCATTTTCTAAAGAAATTCACACATTTTTTAAAAGACATATAAAAAGTATGCAACATGACTTATTAATTAGGTCAAAATTTATTCACATAAAGTTTGTTAACTTAGAAGTTGACTAGAACACATTCAAAACGATCATTTAGGATTGAGTGTACAAATAGATAACGATTTAATATGCAATATACGTACTATATTACTCCCTCCATTTCAAAATACGTGTCACTTTAACTAACTTTTTCGTTTAATAATATATCTGTTACTTTATTATTCCAATGACGTATTAATAACTAGTTTACCTATTTTGTTCTTATTGTTTGCTTTTTCTATCCTTTTTCATCGATTTTTTTATTTCTAATGAAATTTGGGGTAACTTAGTCTTTTAATACAAATTTTATCATGAAGTATTTCCTTGATATATATTCCTTTATAACCTTAAACCGACAACTATTATTTTAAAATAGAGGGAGTACAATTGATACACATATTGATTTAGACCTAATTTATCTCTTTAAATCGAGGAATGATTTGGATCGACGCCCCTCGCATTGAACGTGTAATTGTTATGAAACATATATTAAACATGCATGCATGCATGCATGCAAAGGTAGAACTACGAGATCGGAAGGGTCAAAGGTCGTTTATAGAGTTGGAGTAGGGGACGGCTTAGCTTGGAAATGAAGAAAAGCTATGTATATATATATGCATGCCTCTTTTTTGTGTTATGTCTTTGTCCATCTAAAGAGAAATCCAATGCAAATGGATCGTAGTTTTCCATCGCCTTTATTCATTCATGGCGCTTTAGCTTGGCTTCCTACTCTTCCTCTCTCTTTCTATATGGCTCAAGGATCTCGGAAAGGAAACAAAACCCTAGCTGACAAGCTATTCCATGACTTGTCATCCACGCAAGTTTGTTCTAGATCTGTACTTCCTCCCCTCTCTCTTCTTGTGGATCTTACATTTTGTTAGGAAGGAAGAGGGGGACCATACATGAGAATGTGATGTATGTGAGTTAAACTCGCATACATTGGGAATTTTAAATTGCGAAAACAGGACCTGCAATGATCGAGAATCATTGTAATCTTTTATATGGCAACCATACAACGTCACGAGGTATGTCTTAGCCTATCTAATAGTTAAGGCGGATCAATTAAGTATGAATAGGAGGAAGTTAGGTTATACATATGAATTTCAAGTTACAATTATGAGGAATTCAAGTGTCTATGAATGAACTTTATGAACTTAATGATATCTATAAATCTTTGACAATTTAAATTTGATCCTACGGACTTTTTTTTTTTTTTTGGGTCAGATTGAGACGATTACAAATGCACATAAAGAAAAAGGAGTGACAATTACAAAAACAATGAAAAGGAACTAAAAGAGTATAATGGAGGCCGTCTGCTTTGACATAACGTTCGTATTATGCTTATCTATTCCCTTTCTTTTTTGATACAAGTCCTTGTCTTGATTTAAATTTCTCCTTCATTAAGAAAATAAGTTGGCCAAACTTTCAGAATAAATTTTAAAAATATAATCTCACACTGACCAAAATAGTAAGGTTTAGATGTATATATGTGAATTTGTTTTCATCCCCATTTAAAGGTATAATATAATGTTCAAATTAACCTATTTTATTTGCGTATTTTTGTCATTAATATATATATGAAATGGAGAAAAACTGCAAATTTTTATATGCTCTCAAGAGCATTTAAAAATTTGTAGAGAAAAAATTAGAGCTTATAAAATCTCCCCTATTTTTCCATTCGTATAACCATATTTATTGACATATAATGAGGAGTAGATACTCCCATGTGTATATAAAACGTCCTGGAAAAAGCACACATCTTGTAACGTAACACAATGCACGGCTATCATTGCGGGAAGTAGGATATGAATAATATGATGAGAAAGATGTGCTGAGTATATTTCCACTATCCCACATAAAAACAAGGTATGCCTGACCACAAATGTGTAGAGCCCAATTTATGCTAACATTTTATAAATATATAAGTATTTCTCTACAAATATGTCGGTTTCATATATATGTGTCTATTCTTGAGTCTTTAATCAATTTTAAACATTTAATTGAATTTTAAAAATTTGATATTATCAGAGCCTTTTGAACAGTAAATCTCAATTTCAAACCTCAATAGGATCACATTATTTATCACGTTTACAGTATCATGCTTCAAATCCGAGAGAGGGATATTCGTGTGACAATGCCCGTTCATTAAAGTGCAAAATCATTAATTTAAATTTTTAGGTCGACATGGTTTTTGTACAATAATTGAGGCACTTAACTGATAGTCACCTGTATTGTAGGGTGTATGTAATAATAGGATACAAGAAAATAACATAAAATAACATTAATTTTTTTTTCGCAAATGGAAAAACAATGGATATAATTATGGAGTTTGAAATGTTGTATATGGTGAATATATATACTACTATGATCTCTACTGTTCCCTGTTACAACATCGATTTGACATTACTAATACAATGTGATCTAATCTAAACATCCTAAATCCCAACATATCTTGTTGCAGTGTGAATATATGCTCCCTATTTTTAAGGAATAAATTAAACAACGTAACTTGCACCATTGACAAACATTATCATCAACTTATAATATTTTTTGTTTTTGTATAATCGATATAATATGTTGTTCGGAGATGTAGTATAGCTAGGGGTGTAGATGAGCCGCAGGCTGAGCTCGCAACGAGCACAAGCCGAGTCAAACTTGGGTAGTTATCCGAGTTGAGCTCGAGCTTATAATTTTGGAGTTCGTAAGTTTGTCAAGCCTACAAGAACCAATTACAAATGAACCGAACGAACGAACGAGCTGAACGAGCTGAGTAAATGATCCTTAATTAACTTCAAATACATGTTTTTATAATAAGTATATAAAGTTTGACTTTGAACCTAAAAACAAAAATTTTAAAGAAGTATAGTGAACTAACAAGACAAGGACGAGCCGAGCTTAAGTTCAAGCTTGATTTCGCCAAACTCAAGTTGCAAATGATACTCACGAGCCGAGCTTCGAACCCGACGAGTTCGGACTCAGCACGGCTCGAATACATCCCTAGCCTAATTAGTTTGTATATTTATTAAGAATATAAATAAATTCAAATATTCGATATCAATTTATAAAGAGTTTTTTTTCTCTCATATAAAAAGCAACCCTAACCCAAAAAAGTTTTTTTTTTTTTAAAGAACCCAACAAAAGAATTAATAACACAAGACTTGTGCAAAAGGAAAAAAATAAAAAAAATAAAAAGAAGTGTTGAATTGAATCTTATACTATTGGGGTCAACTTCTCTTATTACTATAAAAACCAAAATTATTTTATGAGTTAAATTATAGGAATCTGATAGTTTATTTAGGACTCACTGGGGCCACTGGACTGGAGTTGGAATCTGAGTAGGTGATGGAAAAGACTAGGAGCCAATACTTGTCCAAGCTTGATGAAATTTACATGTATGAAATATAATATATAGTAATGATTTTGAAGGAGCAGAATTATTGGAATTTGGTAGGATCAGATTCCTTGCAAAAGGAGGAACCTTACTCAGATTCTGGTGATTTGGCCACTATCAATTTTGCCAATGCTACAAAGCACACTATAGTAGGTAAGATCGGGGAGATTCGAGGAGGGAGAGAGCTACGATAAAGGTATATGTTAACAAACGAAAGCGGGATTTCATTCTAAAATTAATTTTGTTACGGAATGAATTATTGATTGGGTTTATAAATTATGATGCTATTTAATAAACTTATGATGTGCGATTTGAACTTATGTATATGGATATATCCGAACAAATAATCATAGAGAGAGAGAGAGGGTAGATATGACTATAGTAGTCTGGATGAATTGGTTACTAGTGTTAATCAATATTGAATGCATAATGATGATAGGTAGAAAAAAAACCCTAAATTGAACTGTTTGTAATTTGATAATTTGTTTGCATGTATATATTACTAGTTAGTTGTATGTAAGTAACTAAATCAGGGTTTCTACATGATGACAACTTATCAATTAAATTAACTGACATCTATTTAACTTTTTTAATATTTTTATCATCTCAATTGTAACGTACAAATACAATCAATATTTCACTCGCCTTCGATACTTATTGAAATATATAATATGGGAAAAAGCTAATTGAGTGCAACTTTAAGAGAAAGCGTTAATGCTTGCATTATTATTGCTACACTTTCAAGACCAACTCTATAATTCAATACAAGGAGGGACCCAAAAAAAGCCCCACTTAGTTTATTGTTTATCAACAACAATTTGTGCATAATCTGCTCTATTTTTTTGAGTTACTTCAAGTACAAATAGCTTTAGATTGAAAGAAACACGACAAAAGTAGATAAATTTGACTAAAATAACGAAATTGAACGTGATTAATAAAGTTCTGATAAATATTATTAGAAGTATAGACGATGAACATGTTTCATAAGTAACGAAACATAAAATTCAGTGACTACGACGAGTATAAATATCGTGATGCGAAAACTTGGATTGATATAATTTCATTCCCACAAGGCTAGCTCTACAATAATTGAAGCTAAGCAAAATACAAATTTAAGGCAAAACTGATGGAACTTTAATTTCCATTATCATGATAAACTGTTTTATTTTGTTTTTCCCATCATCCACACTTTTTGGTCAAAAAAGTGGGAAAAGAAAGTGGGAGAGAAACAAAACATATTAGAATGCATGATTGAAGATGATGTAGAAAAAAATATATATTTGCAGTTATTCACAGGAACAAGCAAATTTCTGAAACCAGCAACAATTTCCATTGGTCTAAAAATATGTGGAAAAAAAGTATAAAAAAGAAAATATCTCATGAATTTCAGAATGGGAGAAGCAGAAGAAGATCCTATGAATCTTGTTGATTGTATCATGAATGATTGGAATCTGGAACCGATTTCTGGTTTATTTTTTTAAAAGAAAAAAAGAGGGTCATGACCTTTTTCTATATATATATAAGCCAAGATTAAATTTTGTGTGAGCAAAAATGATTAGTATCGTAGTTGTCGGAAAACTCTACATACTTGTGTTTTAAGGATAAGTGAGATAAACTCCATTTTATTTATATTTAACTTACAGCTTTACTGATCTTACAGTTGTTTACACCTCTTTATGCCTTTTTATCGTAGTTGTCGGATAACACTAAATTTACAACTATAACAATCTGCAACCCTGACTAAATAATCTAAGAAGCATTTTTGGTAAATATAATTTAAATATTGATGAAAAAATCTCTAAATTTGAATTCAATATTAGATCTCTTCATATCTAAAATTATGAATGACTAATTAAATCAATTAAGACGAGAATTTAGTTTTATTAAATTTAAAAACCCATTTGAATTTTTTTTGTTTCCAAGGAAGAGAAGACGACCAGTGTATATGGTCTTTCTTTTGTTAATTTTCTTACAAGTGGATGAAAATTTTAAGATACTAAAAATATGCAGTAAATAAATTAAATAAAAAGATATACATGTGTATACTTCTATTGATAATCATAGTTTTGAATATTCGGTCAAATGTATCAAATAAAGTTCAGAATCGCATAAAGTTTGTCTCGTTTAATACATTATTAAGAGTTAAAAGACGAAATAAAGATGAAAATGCTCGAGAACTAAGCTTATAATTGTTGTGGTACTAGTACTATAGAATAGTACTATTGCTCCCAAAAAAAAAAAAAAAAAGGTGGGGTTGGGGGGGGATAAGGACAATGCAAATTGTCTTTCTTCTTTGATAAAAGCATGATTCAAAAGCAAGGGATGTTGATTGTGTGAAATACACAAACAATAATAAAAATCTTACAAAATTGAGGAAAATATAATTGGAGGGTTCTCTTCATAATAAAGGCGTCCTTC
This sequence comes from Talinum fruticosum, assembly GCA_021018815.1. Lineage (NCBI taxonomy): Eukaryota > Viridiplantae > Streptophyta > Magnoliopsida > Caryophyllales > Talinaceae > Talinum > Talinum fruticosum. The sequence continues at coordinate 691,400 of JAITYX010000042.1, forward strand.
CTTTAAGTAGATCAAACATACATGTTTTGGTCAAAGTTTTTTTGTCTATGAAAAGTTAAGTGGCTCGTGCACTTTGAGGGCCATGATTTTGCATTTCTTAGGATTAGTAGATCTCCATTGTGTGCATGATGATATATATGATACGTAAGATCTACTTGATATTTTTGTCTATAATGTCTGAGTTATCATGAAATACGTATGCATGTTAGCACGTATGTAACTTTATGGTCGTAGGTAACTTTTTATTGTTAATATTGGTTGATTCAAGTATCGGTTCGAGACTCTGTTTCATTTAATTTTAATTTACATCCATATAACTCCTTACAAATTTTTACAACTCGAGTTTTTAAAACTCTTTACAGCCTTCTACAATTTCTTACCAACTTTTTACAACTCGCTACGACTTCTTACAGTCTCCTTACAACTTTTTATAATTAACTCGTACAATTTCTTACAACTACTTACCTAAACAAATTTATTTGAATATTTTCAATTTGGGTAAGGAGATGGGCCGGTTCTGTAATAGAAAGGCCCATAATAAGCCCAATAGATCAAGCCCACAACCAAGAACCTCAAGAAAATAGGGTCATAACTTCACCAGTCAGAGGAGAGAGAGAGAGAGAGATAGAGAGAGAGATGTGGAAGATGGGAGCAAATACAGTGACTCAAATGGCAATGGGAAGGCCAACGCCGATGGCGCTGCTCAGGAAGCAGACTCAGAAGTGGGTAATGGCTTCCACCCCTTTATCACCCAGATTCTTCTGTTCTTCTTCATCTTCTTCATCTTCAATGCGGAGCAAGCCCAGAAAGCTGATTCTTTACTCTAAGCCTGGCTGTTGTCTCTGCGATGGCCTCAAAGAGAAGCTTCAAACCGCTTTCTCTTTCTCTGGACCCGAATCCCTCTCAGACGTTGAACTTCAGGTTACCCATTAGTTGATCAAGTAATTCATTTCTACTTTTTTGAATGAATTCGATTGAACTGATTTTATTTTGGTTGGGTATTTCATATTTGGGTATTGATTGTTGAAATTAGGTAAGAGATATTACTACAAATCCAGAATGGGAGAGGGCTTACCAGTATGAGATTCCTGTTCTTGCTAAATTGCGCCCTGATGGTTCTGAGGTTAGTAATTTGCAAACTCAATGAATCAGTTTTTCTTTTATTGTTCTGGTTTTTTTGTGCTTGTTTAAACATGTCTGTAAACTGCTCTTTCGCATGAAAGAAGTTCATAGTGGCATTGGTGGAAGAAAGAACTTGTGTAATAATGTTGCAATAATGGTTTTATTTGTTTAGTTTGATATGCTTATTCATTGATAAGCTGGAAGCCTGAAACCTTTTTATTAGTCATGATCAAATTTGTGGCTTGGGTAGTGATAGCAAGTAACTTTGCAAGCAAGAGTTGGATTTAGTGTGATTTATGCTGTTTATTGGGTTGGGGGTAGGGTTGTTTAAGTCAAAGACCCAAAATACTATTTGTTTGGGGGTCTTTTCTAAGCAAGCCCTGTGCTTGTCAAAAGTAAGAGCGGGAACATTTAGATCTTTTCATTCCTTCCCTCGGGGAATCTACTATCGTTGCTGCTTCTGCTGCTGTTGGTAGTTTTCTAACCTAAGCTGTGGTTTCAGTGAAAAGGGGCAAGAGTTATGATTTAAGGTTTGATTATATTAGGCTTGGAAAAGGGGTTGGATGTAGTTTAGTGTGGAACATGTCATTCTCATATCTCACTCCTACAGTTATGTGTGGATGTTGTGTTGAGACCTTGGAGTTACTGTTTGGGTACAGCCTTACAGGGATCTATGATGATGGTTCTAGGAGTTGAAATACTAAAAGGATTTGGAAATTTTAAAGCACTGCATCCTAATTGGAGCAAGGTACACATCGGACTTTGTTAGTTGACCTTGTCATTCCAACTCTATTTACTTGACTTCTCCTAGGGAAAATGTATTGGAGGGGAACTTGGACACTTCAATTCATACCAGAGTAACTATGCTGGATTCCCTCAAAGTAGCTGGATCCATTCCATTGGAGCATACCTACGCCCAAGCATTGTCCCCAAATCCAGGGAACCTGGCTGCTCACTGCTGGTCTTCTCATCTTCCATATTTAGTCCTACTTATTAGGTTGCTCAAGAAGCTCCTATTCGGCCTTGTTGTCAGCAACTAGTTAAGCGGCAAATTTTATAAGCATGATATCTCCAACACTGGCATACCTTTGGAATACAGCACATATGAAAGGCTTACGCTATCAGCATCCTAGGAAGTTATACCTCCTTTTTGACATAGTAGACATTCCTGCTCTCTATGTAGCGCCTCGTGGAAGTGTAGTTCATTTCAAGAAGCTGCTTTTTTCACATCAAAACTCAAGGCCCTTCCCTTGTTATTTTTCTTTTTCTTCATTATCCTTATATCTTCACGTTTTGGCTCTTTTTACTTGTTTTGTTCTTTTACATGAGATTGGCTTTTGTGTGCTGAGTAACTGAAGTTTCAAATATAATGAATGTGAAGGTTGAAATTATCATTAATCCTGTGGTTTCATGTGCAGGAAACACTACCTAGATTGTCTCCCGGCTTGGAGTTGAACTCGTACAAAGGAAAATTGCAGATGCTCTCAGACAATAACAACATTCTGAGTGCTGCCTTCATCTGCACGATTTCTGCTGTTATCAATGTGTGCCTTAGGTCAAGCTTCAGACATCAGCTGGCTGAAATTTGAAGATGGTTAAGCTGAGGCACAGGCCAATTCTGCTGTGATACGCGTGGATCTTGGCTTAGATTACTGTTACTCAAGTTTAGTTCCAAATTGACCAATTCCTCTGTTGAGCAAATGATAAATTTACTGTATCAATTATACAAATAGAAGTATCATTATCCACGATGGATCAATTCTTTTTGGCATTTTTTTTTCCTTTTTCATGTTTTCCTTCTAAGTTTATTAGTCCATCATATATATTAAGTTCGAGCGAGAGTCTGTAAGAAACCGGCCTGAGCAGTGTTGAGCTTTGATGAAACCGGGTTTGATAAAAGCTTTGATGAAGTTGAGTTTTAGCTGAGCTGAGTTCAAGTGTTGCGGTTCTGGTGTCCTTTTCTTGTGCTAATTTGAAATGGCAGGCTGGCTTAGCTTAAAGCTTGTTGGACGCTTTTTTTTTTTTTTTTTTTTTTATGTTTTATGAAATCAAACCGCTCTACTCGCAAATTTGGAGTAAAAGGAAAGGAATAAGCTATGACATTTAGTTCTTTTAAGGAAGGTCTCAAGGTCTGAGTCTTGTAAATAGTACATATCCATGATGGGGAAGTTTTAGTGCTTAACCCTTTATATAAGTTAACACTAGTTTGACTATGTGAATTAGAAAGAAGGTTTACCGAATCAACTCAGGTGATGCAACCGGTTAGTAAACTGAAAGTCACTATCTGCCTCACTCTCAAATTACAGCATATCACAGCCCAATCGCAAATGGCAAAATATGATAGTCTAGAGTCCCCAAAATGCCCCACTCTGTAGCAGACGAAAACCAAGAAAGCTATCTAACACTCCCAAATTCATGTCGTACCATGATTATACGAAATCAATATCATCCATGACAAAAAGGTACTGACTTGTAAATAAACATTCACGTTAAGTTAAAATCAAATGTTTCCTTCTCAAAACCAAGAAATAAATCAGAATATGACATCTACAGAAACTCTTCCATAATAGTGGTGCACATAAAACATGCCGATGATAGCTTGTAGGCTAACCAAAATCACTGACACATTGACAAATTTTTGAACAAGAACTTCTACTAAATATAACTAAAGTTTTCCTGTCAGAAACTATCAACAACTGCTGCCTTTGTGAGTAACAAAGCAGGCCGCGCATTCTTCTGATCATCAGTCCTCTCTCCAGTCTTTGATCGTCTCAGATTCAGAAGTGTGACAAGAAGATGACAATTATATGAGTTTCTTTTTCTGGAAGTAGTGTTTCAGATGCCATACTTGGATAAGAGAAGCTACGATACCCACGCCAAGGGACATGATGCTGAACCAAGCAACTCTAGAATTGGTTTGCTCGCTCACTTCCCTCATTTGCGCTTCCCTATGCAAACACATACAATAAAATATGATATTACCTTCAGCACATAAGATATAGCAGAGCATCAATATCCCTCTTCCTAGTACCCTAGAAAATTTAACCAAGCTATTATCCAATCAAAACACATAATCAACATTTAGGCCACTACATTGTGTTGACTGACTGAATTCTTCTTGAAAAAGCAAGCATTTAATCAATTCACTAGTCATATCAAGAACAGAGTACCACAGTGATTGGATACATATAACATAATGGCAGCTAAAGTAACATGTCCAGACCTGTTCTTTAAGTATATCAAATTCTCATGGATGGCTTCCACTGCTCCTTCAAGCTTCCTCAGCTCAAGTTCAACGCCCTACACAAGTGACACCAAGTTAACAATCCACTCTAAGGGCTATCAGATTCATCAATCCAAAGAAGAAAAAGGGGCACATATCAGGATTAGGCTTTTCCAATCAAAATTTTTAAGTTTCAATATATCAGTGTACCTCAATATGCTCCTTTTTGGCAACTGCATCCCAGTCCTTGGCAGCAATTCCAGTTTTCCAATCAAGATTGAGAGTCGCAGTTTGATGATTTCCATCCACCCAGAAGCATGCCACATAGCTTCCCATTTCACTAGTTGTAAATGCAAACTGACCATTCGTCACATTTTCTTTGTGGTACACCGTGTTCCCGTAAGGAGATGTCACCTGAAATGATGAAAAGGTAAACAAAAAAACATTATCTTCCACTCTGTTCAATATCAACACATAAGAAAGCATCTCACATTCCTTTGAACGAAACGTATTACTTAGTTGGAAAACTTTATTCCTCTTTCATACCCATGTATTCATCCCTTCTTCACCAGGCTGTTAATTACTATGTCAACTACTCTCGACAAATATTTCCATTTACATTGGCAAAAGCATCTGCACCTAGCAAAAGCAAGCATCTATATTGGATAACAACTTCTATCAACAATATCTAACAGGTGCAACGAGACCAACTATGCAACCACCTCGATACGAGGGGCTAAGCTCATAGCCTTACTATTGATCACAAAAGTAACCATAGAATGCAGTTGCTTACTCATCACTGATACAATGCAGCAATGCACTAATCCATGGCTTATATCACAACTAACCCACCACGCATGTAAACTAATCGAATGGCTTCCGAGTTTGGCACACCATTTAACCAGCTCTGCCCCGTTGTCATGTTAGCTTCTTCAAATCCCGGACCCATATTACTCAATTGTAGCTTAAATAGAGTAAAAGGACCCCAAAAGTTAAAAAAATGCCTTTTGATTTTGCACTGGGCTCTTTGGTCCAAAAGGGTTTGAATATACCCTAACAACCTTAGGAAACATTACAGAAGGGAAGCGATAACTAATTTTCAACTCTTCTAACAAACTGAGGAATCAACCACCAATCAATCAGTACAATCAGATTAGAAAATCACAAGGGCACACCCATTTGTGCAAAAGCAGTAAACTTTGAGCAGCATGATCAAAATTCATAATCAGAAAATTGGAAGATCCAATTAATCAAACACAGAACCTCATGCTCACTTAAACTCCCGAATCAACAGCAAGTGCAAACAGGAAGACGAAATTTCCATAAAGAGGTGAGAGAGAGAGTAACCTTGGCGGAAACGGTGGGTGAGCCATGACCCGTTTCGTCAATGACGACGTAGTCACCTACAACGACGACATGGTTCTGGATCTCCTCGGAAACGCACTTCGTCCCTGAGCTCGGAAGATTCAACCAGACTGCCTCTGATACAAGCAATTTGCTGCTCATCAAACTTATCACCAGCAAACACCACGCCCAATTCTTGCCCATCGCCATCTCCGTCTCTCTTTCTCTCCCTCTCGACTCTGCTCTCTCGATTTGATCGTTGACTGGAATTTCTCTCTCTAACTCGGAGACCAGAGCAGGAATTGGAGAAGACGGAGGAGTTGTGTGTTGAGAAAAATAGAGGGATTTGAGTTTTTGATGAGAGAGAGGGAAGGGAGTGGAGGGAGAGTGGGAAGGTGGCGCGTGGGATAGTTGTGCTGGTTTGTTTAAGACACGTCCCTTTGTCCTTCTGGAGCCACTTGTTTCGTGACACGTAAGAATTGGGTATGAACGTGAAGGACACCGCCCTTTGTCTCCTAACATGCCCCCTTAACTTATATCTACGCGCATTATCTCTCCTTTCTACCTCTTATACTTTTTATTTTCAACCAATTCTTTAAAAACTGGTATTTTTTTCCATTAAAATAAAAATTGGTGCTTTTTATTTTTAACTAATTATTTATAAATTGATATAGAGTGTAAACGAGCTCAATCAAGCTTGAGCCTGATAAACTCAAGGCTTAACTTGCAAATTATTTTACAATTATAGTTTGATTTTTTATCGTGTTGAGATTAAACTTAAATATTGAGAAGTTAATCGAGATATCAAAAAAATATAAGAGTTTTGTATTTTTGGGGTGTACAAGAACAAGTGATTTATAAGTGAAGAAATGTCAAAATAGGTTCATAATGTAGTGATTGATATTATAGAATTAATTTTTTGAATTTGGTCCTAATTAAGCTTTTAAGTTTGTATCTCTATATATTGCAAAATAAAATTTTCCCAATAGTGGATTGTATCTCTCTCTTGGAGATTTTATTTTTAAAATGTTTTTTTACATTTTTATTGGTTTTCCATAATATTAGTTTTTGTCCTTGGAGTGTGATCATAACCCGAACATGGCAAAGGACAAATAAATGTAAGCACCTCGAGTTGTAAGTTGTAACTTGTTTCGTAAGAACCACGAAAAGCAAAAGTTTTTGACAACTCATGATGAAAAAATCAATATATTTCATGATAATGACAATTGATTAAAAAAATTTCACATTACACATAAAAAACAACCCAAGCTAGAGGCAAAAATAACATAGAAATCTTGACTTATTGAATAAGTCAGCCATTACACAAGAATATATCAGAGGCAAAAAACCTCCTGATAAAATAGTAAAAATGTAATACTCAATTCCGAAGTATGATATTTTTGGCAAGCAGCAGCAATTTGCGGTGATCTCGCGGTAGCTTGCAGTGAATGCATAACCTCCTGCAGCAAAAAAAAAAAAAAAAAGAAAAAGAAAGTGTCTGTTGAGAACACCCGGAATATAATCATAATTCAACCAAATTGCCAAAGTTGTGCGTTTGAAGGTCAGAATGTCAATCATACACGTAGAAGTATTTGCTTCTTATACATATGTCAACACATAATTGGACGAACGAAACATATGAGGATTTTGTGAGCCTAAATTAATGATGGGGGCACTGAGAGAATAAATTCTCAGGTGCATATAAGAATTTACATTTAAAAGTATTTCATCTTGTGGAAGACCATTTAAGGATATACGCTTGGGAGTATATACTCTCGGGATATATGTTGGTTGGACAAAAGGAAAAATAGGGTGGATTTTATGCGCCAAACATAATAATGTATTACCTGGGAGGCCCCAGATGAATATAAGAATTTGCAATCCAAGGAAATATCATCCTAAGGCACAATGCCACATTGGCCCATAACATATTTGCAATTTCTATGGCTGTTGAATCTGATATATTTACTGCTATTTCATAATATAACTCCAGGACAGCAGAGTAAACTTTTCAATTTACAACAGTATCTTGTCAAGTACCAAAAGTGTTAAGCTTCGTCAAATGAAGAAAAAGAAAGAAAACAGCACATGGAAAAAGGTAAAACGTTACATCAAATTTTAATAACTAGACAGTCTATTCACACATTACCTCTAGTTAACTTTCATGCCTTGGTTGTATCCCTTGTAAGAATTTGGACATCTAGGCATCCACCTGAAAGGACCCAAACGGTCAACTAATAGAGTACTAGAGATGGCTAAGTTATTAGGCAATGAAAGTAGAGCCATTTCATGTTACCACAAGACTTTTTCCTCGTTTATATTCACCATGTCTTGCTCAAAGTTGGTAATTCTTTGGAATGCGAATTTGTGTAGAGAAGCATTATCCTTCATTCTTACCTTCTGAAATATAGCTTTGACATCATCAAATACAGCATCAATTGGCTTTCCGGCATCAATCTATGCATAAGAAAAAAAGTTGGCTGATGATGAATTACTTGGAAAAGCCAAACAGCAAGCGCTAGGAGAAGGGCACAGAGACGGGACATTACGTCATTACCTTTCTAACCTTTCCTAAGGTGTCGTAATATTCAATCACTGGGAGACTGGATTCCATATATACCTTGAAACGCTTTCTTATGGTGTCAATGTTGTCATCTTCCCTACCCTTTTTTTCCATACCAGAGTTATTGAAATTGCAATTAAAACAACAAAATTTAAGAGAGGCCACGGAAGCGAAAATAATGGAATAAAGACGTGAAAATAAAGATCAGGCTTCAGATATGTCAAACCTCGTTTCTACTCAACAGGCGTTTCTCCATTTCTTCCTCTGTGCAATCAAAAAACAGAACAAGTTCCGGTACTATTCCCGTCTGCGCAAACAGCAGAAGGGAAGGAGGGTTAGCATGCACATATAGCTCAATAATATATAAGTGTGATGAACTATGCTACACAGCTAGAGAAGGCTACCAAAAGGAATGCAAAATAAAGTTATCTGAAGCTTACAATCGATTCGAAGGCTGCACGGTTCTCCTCGTTGCGAGGAAAACCATCAATCAGAAACTTGTCATTCTCATTTTCCTGAATGGCCCTCTGGAGAAGTTTTATCGTCACTTCAGCAGGCACAATCTTTCCTTCCTTAATCATGTTCTGGATCATGGTTCTATAAAATAAAAAATATATGCAACTTTAATAAGTTTTCTGAGACAGAAGCAGGCTAGGCTAGTACAATTGCTAGGAAGGAAAAGCCAAAGTTCTCTAACAAGCAGAGCTTAGATATAGTCAACAATAACTAGGCACGACGATAGGCCGAAGGGAAACTTTTCAACAACAAACATTAAATTTTATCAATACATAAATGCTTCTTCAAGAGATGAAATCTAATTCAAAGACCGGATACTGAATGTTTGCCCACATGCCAAAAGCCAAAAGGTAATGTAATAGTCATCCTGACAAAGAATGATAAAAGGACAGCAACTTTTCATTGAAACAAGATATAGAGATCTCATAGAAGTTTTACCCATTCTCAGAGCCAGATTTTATCTCCGCTCGTAAAAGGTCACCTGCACTAAGATGAGTGTATCCAAAATGCTTGACAATATTCGCACATTGGGTGCCTTTACCACTACCAGGGCCACCTGCTCATAAAGTGAGGTGAATGTATAAGACATTTTGGAAATAGCCCGTAGGAGAAATGTGGTGTAGACTCTTACTGACAAGGTGATATTACCAAAGCTGCTATAGGTTTCTAAACCGAAGTTTTTTGTTTCGTTTTTTTTTTGGGGGGGAGAGAAAGGAGACAAAAGACTGTAAATTTTAGATAGTAATTCAAAAGTTATACATTCATTGAAGCAGGATTTATTATCAGAATCTAAAATATCTCGACAAATTAAGTTTCTAATTCATAAATTGACAAGTGTAATGCAGTGATTATTGCATAAAGGCACATATATAGTTACAGAAAAATGGAATTTACCCAGGACAAAGATGACAGTGATCTTCTTTCCAGCTTCCTGCAACATCCAGTTAATCATTTATCAGATAAACCAAATGACCCATGTTTTCATGCATGAGCTAAACTTTGGTGATTGATCCCAAAACCTACATATCCTAGGTTTACAGTATCAACAACATCACGAAGGAAAAAGGCAATTCACCTTGTTCGTGGTGTCAGTAACAGATCCCATGGTGATAATCTACTGCACAATTTGGACATTAGATCATATGTCAGTTCCACCAATAATGAAGAATCCAGTCCTATTTAATAATGCCTATTGTTACAAGGCAGCCGTCACCAATGGCATTTAAAAATTGTTGTGATCGCTTTGTACAGATCAATAATCAACAAAAATCCTTCTGAAAAATGTTCACATCACCTTATTGAGCACTACATATGAAGTATACACAAGCCTACATAGGGATTTTTTATTTAGAAAAGACTCATTCCATATCTAAAGATTTCTCATTTGCCCTCCTGATCTCATGGTTTTCCACATTTATTCAAAAATTTGGTTCAGGCTCACTCCAATTCGTGGTACATCACGGAATTAACTCATATAGCTCAATTTGGAGTAACTTCGAACAGCAAAAACCAGCTTCAATCACCAAAATGGACAGATCTAATGCATGCTCAATAGAAAATCAGATCAGAAAGGTTGGATCCGAGCAATTGACACAAATTCAAACCGAATTAAATCAGCGTTACAACAATTGAACAACGAAACACGTAAAACTCAAACAATTTCCAGAATCTGGCAGAAATGTGTAGAATTAAAAGAAAAATCGCGAAAGGAATTGGGAGAAACACAGATCAACAAGTGAGGAGTTGAGAGAGGAGCGAGAAAATAGGGAGAATTACCGGCGGAGAGAGGAGCGACGCAGTCGCAGAGGGCTGGTGGATCGGCAGTTGAAATGGGAGGAATTGGGTGGGTGTCGGCAGGGGAGGAGTGACCAATTTATAGGGCCTCAAAAACTGTAGACAATGCTTTGAATGCCCGCTGTTTTACAAACGTTCATAACTGCTTTCTTCCGTTGTCAGCAAAATTCTCTCTCTCTCTCTCTCTCTCTCTCTCTGTCTCTCTCTTCTTTTTAGTTTTTTCATTTAATTTTTGGGAGGGTTGAGTGGGTAGCGTTGGTAAAATTTGTTAGATTTATGTTTAACATTTTTTGTTTTGATAATTAAGCAAATATGTCAAATAAGATCATGGTTATTCACAAAATTGACCATTTAAAAAAATTATTTGACCAATTATTTGACAACAGAATAATCTAACTGTTTGGTATCACATATTTAGCAAACATTAGACGTAAATAATATTGGACTTCTAAGAATGTATACTTTGAAATCTTAAGGCGCTTTAAAAGAAATACATTGTGATAAGATGAGTTTCATTGTGGTAGGAAGATGGTCAATAGATGTCAATGTAATGTGTAATAGAGGTAGTGTGAGGGAAGCGTTGGAACCATAATCTAAGACAAATTCAGTTTGTTAAGCTATGAGACCAATGACGTCGATGAACCATGACTTGTCAAAATGTTAACTTTTAGCTACATGAAGTACGTGGAAGGTGAATTAGCTAAGAGTTTGAGATTAATGAATAAAGTCATGGATGACTTATGACGAAAGAGGAAGAAATTGGCTGAATTTTATATAATACTATTGAATAATAAACAATTATTTTATCATCTTTTAATTTATGCTTTTCGTTATAACATAACAATTATTGATATTATCGTTCATTAATTAGCTAAAATTACTCTAGGGGCATTTAATATGTTACTTTGATGGGATGAACTCCCTCCCATTCATGATTCATGGACCATGAATCCATGATGATCTAGTAAAGGGCTGAAGGGCCTTTCATTTGTGCACCGGGAGGCCTACTTACCGCGGGGTTAAAAAAAAAAAGCCACCAAATTTTTAACAAAATATTTGAAAATCAAAATTCTGACTTGAACCTACCACTACCATACTCCACTTGCGGCGTGGCGTGATATCTACGGCAATCAATCACCAGCTGCTCCACCGCTCACTGACCACTCCCTCTCCGCCACCGCCGCCACCGCCATGGCCAATCGTCTCATTTCCTTATCATCTTTCCTCGTCCTCCTCTTTCTCTCTCCTCCCATCGCGTGCTACCAACCAGAAGAAGGAGAAAAGGAGGACACCCCCATCACCCGCTTCCAGACCTACCTCCGCTTTAAAACGGCCCACCCGAACCCGAACTATTCCGCTCCGGTCTCTTTCCTTCTGGATCAGGCCCGCTCAATCGGGCTCCAGGCCCGGACCATCGAATACGTCCCCGGCAAGCCCGTCGTCCTCCTCACATGGCCCGGGTCCCGACCCGACCTCCCCTCCGTCCTCTTCAACTCCCACCTCGACTCCGTCCCCGTTGAGCCCAATAAGTGGGCCCACCCGCCCTTCGCCGCCGTCCGTACTACCGACGGCAAGATTTTCGCCCGTGGGGCCCAGGACGACAAGTGCATCGGCGTCCAGTACCTCGAGGCTATCCGGAACCTTCGAGAAGTTCACAAGTTCCGTCCGATCAGGACCGTCTACGTGTCCTACGTCCCCGACGAGGAGATCGGAGGGTTCGACGGCGCTGCCAAATTCTTCCCGTCCAAGGAGTTCGAGGAATTGAATGTAGGGTTTGCGATGGACGAAGGGCAAGCGTCGCCGAGCGACGAATTTAGGGTTTTCTACGCCGATAGATTGCCGTGGCATGTGACGATCAGGGCAATTGGGCCTCCGGGCCATGGGTCGAGGTTGTATGATAATAGTGCGATGGAGAATTTGATGAAGAGTATGCAGATGATGACCCAGTTTAGGGAGGTTCAATTTGATGCGGTTAAGAGAGGATGGGCTGCTTTTTCTGAAGTTGTTTCTATTAATCCTGTTTATTTGAAAGCTGGGATTCCTTCTGCTAATGTTAGTGTCTCTTTGGTGCCGTTTGATCAGTTGGTATTTTGCTTTTCCTGATTCATAATCCTAATGCACTGCTGGGTTGTGTTTGCAATTTGTGTTGCTTCAGGGTTTTGCTATGAACATGCAGCCTTCGGAGGCGGAGGCAGGATTTGATATTCGGCTGCCACCAACGGTAGATCCAGAGCTTGTTAGGAAGAGAATTGATGAGGAATGGGCTCCTGCATCGAGGAACATGACATACCAGGTATATATGTTCAACATTTCGATAAAATCAATACCAAATGTTTAAATTTATGTTTATAATTTGAACAGAGTCGATCCCAGATGTTTAAGTTGTATAACCACTTAACTGTTGCTATGAATATGAGTGCTTACATGGTAATTACCTGTGTGACCAATGTGGGGTCTTGGGACTAAACATGCGTGACCTTATCCCTGCCTAACAAAGATGATGCTTCCCATAGACCTGTAAACACGATGTAATTTGTAAGGATCTTATCTTTTTTCACTACCCTCATCCGAGGTCACTGCATACTCTGGTATCTACAAGTCTGATTTGATAAATTATTTCCATATGTTTTAGTCTTTTTCATCCTTTTTTGGCACTCTTTGGAATCAACTTCTGCACCTTCTCACTGGTGCATGGAGTCTAGATCTCTCGCTGGAATATCTGAACCTTCTAAACTGGGTTTCCTTTTTTTTTTCCTTAAAAAGAAAAGGGAGGACTTGTGTTGGGCCTGTTGGCCCAATAAGGGAGATTGTACTTTCCCTAGTTCACATTGATATTGAATTACACCAGGGATTTAGTTTGAGTTCATTTTTTTTTGTTGTCATGGATGAGCTCATAAAGTCAATTCAAGAGGATGAACCTTCGTGTATGCTATTTATTTGGGCATAGCTTAGTCCTAGTGCTGGGCATGAACAATGTGTTGGAACTTCGGTTAAACACTTCGAATCCATAGGGCTTACATCTAAGAGGACTAAAGTCAGTACCTAGAGGCTAGAATGGTAGTTCAAAAGTGACCAAGACTTAACATGCAGGTAGAATTGGTGATCAAAATGTGAAGAACAAAGGTACTTTGGTCAATCATAATCATAAAGGAAATGGAGAAATAGACAAGGATATTATACAATGCATTTAGGATGGTGGCAGAACACAGGAGTGCCTCCCTACATGGCTGAAGGTTTCCAGTTAAAGTTTTAAGCCTAAATTTCTATTTGGAAACTATCAGGTATCGAGCTAGCAAGTGTTGGCCAATCAAGCAAGTGCAAGCGCACAAAATAGTAGTGGCAGAGGTGAGGACATAGTGTTGGAATTATAAATGTAAGTAATTTGACATATGTGAGGAGTTGGTGGACCTGTTGAAGATAAGATGTATGTAACCATACATGAAACCAGGCTGCAATGATTTAGATGCATGTCAAAAGAACAGTCGATGCCCTAGTCAGTTGGCTGGAAGATATTAGTATTAGGGATCCTAAGAGAAGGGGTAGAATTAAAAAGTATGAGAGTGGTTAGTAGACATGACAGCCCTTCTCAACCTATTAGTGGCATGCCCCTTGACGGGAATAAGTGGCCTTCTATGATTCGTGTCATTAACCCTATTTAGGTGTTTTTCAATACGCTTAATTGATCCTTTTGTTTTACATTCGTGCTTCTTGTTAAGATTTATTGTGTTGCCCTGTGTGCTCACCTCTCCTTTTTGTATGTACTTTCATCTTGTTGCTCTTGTCTGGTTATGTTTTCTCTCTTATGATGTCTGTGTAGTCATAAGTCTTTATTTGTTTTTCAAGATTCAAATTAACTTTTTTTTTTTTAAAAAGTCATTGATCTTCTAGGACCAACCTTACTGCTTGGCATGGGTAGGGTTGCCTACATATAAATCTTCATCCACATTGGATCTTTGTTGTGCTATGACCACACATCCAATGAGTCATGTGATAGGATCTTCCCTTGAGTTTAAGTTGAACCTTGTCAATAGAACCTCTAACATATTATTCCCTTTCTGCCAGCCCATCCTTTGAGATGGATTTGTTATTTGTTGGTTGCTTATATCAAGTATGAGCAGATAAAAAGGACGACTCTTATCTAAGTACATATTGATATACTGGTCTATATCTCTGAAGGAGGCAAAGAAATGATGGTTGGCTTTTGTTTTAATGAAAACATCATATTGGAGAGTTCTAAAATCTGCTCACTTCACCCACATGCTTTAAAAACCTATCCTTTTAGTCAATAATGAAAAACACCAAAGATATATGAATACAGTAAGTCTCCTTCTGCATTTTGTTTCATGTTGAAGTGTTCTCTGTTCTTGGTGCACGTATGCACACACACACACACTCCCTAACAAAAAAGCAAGAAAGCTGTATCCAAAGAATAATGTTTCTTCCCCCTTTTTTCGGTTTCCTTTTCTTTTCTTCCTTGGTTACTTGTGTAGGCTTAATTATTCAGTTTCTCCCACCATTGGTATGTTTTACGGGCTATTATTCTCTGAGCTAAAGGTAAAATTGTTTATTTTGTCTAGATTGTTAAAAAAGGACCCCAAAGAGATTACAGAGGCCGCCCTTTGATGACCTTTACTGATGATACCAATCCATGGTGGTCCGTTTTCAAGCAAGCTGTCACAGCAGTTGGAGGCAAATTTGGGAAGCCTGAAATCTTAGCTTCTACAACAGATGCTCGTTTTATAAGAGAGAGGGAATCCCTACTTTGGGGTTCTCTCCAATGACAAATACTCCAATCTTGCTTCATGAACATAATGAGGTTTGACAAATATTCATATATGTAATTTGTGAATGTTTTTGTTCTGTTGCTACTGTAATCTAATAATAGCTCCCTTTTTTTTTGCAGCATCTTCAGGACACTGTATATTTGAAGGGAATTAAGGTGTATGAATCTATAATCAGTTCTTTGAGTTCATTTGAGGGGTTGATCCATTATAAACTTTGTTGTAGCCTTCCTCACTTGAGAAATCATAGGCTAGAAGATGGTCTGTGCTGGAATTCAGCATGGCTGTGCTTGATTTCCTTGCTCGATTATATATTCCTATCAACATTGTAATTATCATATCCCAACTTTTATTGTAACTTTGTAATTTATTAGTCTGCTTTCTCTGCCCTGCACCTTGAACAGTGTCATTGTGTGCCACCTTTCTCTCGCTGTTACTCTTGAGATTATCAACATTTCCCCTGTAATATCATAATGTATTATATGGAAAGAAGTTGTACATAACTTATTGAACTTCAATAATAGTGCTTTCATGTTGGACTGGTTGAAGTGAATAACTATCTTTTTACCTGCTTTCTTGTATCACTCTGTTATGACATGAACTTTCATATCTGGAGATGTTTTAAAGCGTTGCAGTTGGACTTCTGTTGGACAAGGTTTGAGAATATTTCTTTCTTTCTGTTTTTTCAATCTATCTGAGAAGAGCAGTATTTAGTACATGAAGCAGCAGCAAATAAGTGAACCAGAAAATGTTAGCAAATATAAAATGTGTTTGAACCAAGTATTATTGAATTTTGAACAGGCAAAGAGAAACAAGAAGGAACTTGTTTGCCAGAAGCAGTCTAGCAGGGGAAAAACTTAAGGGAATGCTTTGTAGTTAGTGAGCTATTTGTATTCGCCATCTTGCTTATATTGATGCAAATAGTAATTCATCAGAAAATCATATCATTGTTTTAAGAAATTGCTTTGTATGTGCAAATGATTTATTTCCTCTTCTATCTGGTGTGATTGTAATGCAGGTACTCGCGTGACAACTGAAACAACTTTTGGTCTTTTGTTATACCATTTGGAATTTTGGACTGACGAGCAAGCTCTGCACATATGGGATGCAGCTGCACAAGGTACATTTCAACTAAGGTCTCCATATAGTAGTTGCGGCTTAATTTTCAACTTTGCATTTGTAGTAGCCTGTGAAGTTTCCTTTGGGGTTTGTTACTGATGTTCTTTTTCTTCAACTTTCTTAGACACTTCTCTGCTGTACTAACTAGACAAATAAGAACCTGCTGCCCCCCTCACATATGGAAATTATTGCTGGTGTGATTTTTGTTAGCTTCTAGTCAAAATGAATCTCTGAAGTATTCTTCTGTGCATTTTTCTTAAATGGGTTTTCAGTGTGCATAACTTGGATACTGGTTGTTTAGTCCAGCAGAATATGGGACAAAATTCCGTGCACTTGGACCTTCCCAGGCCTAAACCTTTACTGGTTATTAAGTATTGATGTTGATGCTGTTAATTGATAAAACTGTCACACATGGATGTCGAAGGTTCTATGTTGTTACTTTCCAGCTTTACTGGTTATGTGATACTTGGGAGCATATGCAATGTGTTTTGTAGCTTATGATTATGATTATTCTGAAGATGACATGCTCGGCTAATTCTCTTGGAAGTAGCCTTCTGGTTGTTCTGCCTTATAAGTCTCTGCATTTTCATCATGCCCAGAGTTTAGAAACCTTCTTCAGTTGATAATAACAAGGATGCCCCTTCCCGTTTTGAAAAATACAAATCATGTACCACCGATTGCAAATCATCTGCGATTTTTAAAATTTTTAAAAAGCCTAGAGCCCATGCCTTTCAAGTCAAATTTGGAGATGTCTTATCTAACAATAAGCTATTGCCCAAGGCACACCTGGATAATGGTTTTAATTTGATTCCTTTCTCCCTCTTTTTCCAAGAAGTTTCTGCCTCTGAGAAACGGGGATTCGATGCTTCTTAAATCTGTTTACATCACCCACATGGACATTGCCCCTCTCTTCTCTACCATATAGTTTTAAAGTCAATCCCAATTAATAAAAAAGCTTTCTTGCAATTTGCAAGGTGAAGTTTTGCCCATCCCTTTCCCTTGTCCCTTTCCATTTTTCTATGTCCTTGGAGCATAGTGAAGCCATAGTCTTCTTCCATCTCTGATCACATCTCTTTGAATTTAATGATTGTCCCTACTCTTTGCTGGCTTCTTGACTATCTTGCCTCTGAATGCTGACTAACATCTGCAGCATTATCTTCCCGTCATTTTCATTAATATCCTCTAGTACGGAAAGTTATGGACCTGGTCTCTTTTGTACATTGTGTCATTTCTACTTTGCCTTTCGTATATCAATATGTACACATATACATGTAGACATAAGGGTACATTATACAAGTATAATTAGGCGGTAGTGCTGGAAGCATGCATGCACCTGTGCTTTGTAAGTCAGATATCAAAAACTCTGTACTAGGGACCCAATAAGAAGCATAGGTGTTGCTCCATTGAGCATTAGGTAGGAGATTTGTTGGTAAAATACAGCTGCTATAAGTTATAATACATTGGTCTGTATGTCGCTCTTGTGGCAAAGTTTTTACGGAGAAATGACTTTATTAAATGCTCTGAAAGATTTTCATTTGTATACATCTGACTGAATCAACAGTAAGGAATCTAAGTTTTGGGGGAGGGTTACAGTGATTACAAGGTTAAGGAACCCATTCTAGTTTTTTTTTTGTTTTTTGGGGGTGGGGGGGATGTGAGAGCATTCTTTATGTTGTGATTACATTGTATCTTCTCCTAAGTTATCAGTGCTTATGTAGCAGAAGTCGTGTTAGGTTTTTCTGGGACTGGATCAGTAGAGAGTTTACCGGACACTTATAGTTTGCTTGGATTGATGATGGGTTATGAGCACAATCTATACTAGCTTAAGAGCCTTTATGCCATCTGCGGTTGAATATATTCCCCTTTTGACAAATTTGAGGTGATCGTCAGTTCTCCTTTGGACTACTGAATAAAGGATAACAAGCATAAGGGCTCATTTTTGCGTCAAATTTTTTCTAATTTTGATGCATTATTATCCTGAACCACTTGCACAATTATGCGTATGTAACTTTCTTTTCTCCAACATGCCAATGGCTTATGTGACAAAAATAAAATGTCCGTAGCCTTTTTGACCGATTGTCGTCACTGTTGCCTATCCGATTCATGCTACATTGACAGCGTACCTAAACTTCATCGATTTTGGATTCTACTGGCTGTAAAATCATGTGCTCCGATAACAAATTCTTGCTCAATGAGTCTTTTTTGGATTAAAAGCTTTGAGGATTTTCTAAAGTATGTTGGAAGGCATATAGAGCGATATAGGCGGACAAAATTACCCGGGTTCTTGATAATAATTTTGAAAGATTTTACCAACAATGTTTAAGTATGTTGAGTGCATGAACCTCTACCCCATTTCTAAGAAAACAACCCTTCTTACTTACAACACCCAACACTACTATCATAGACCGTGGATCTCAATCTGGGCAAGCCTGGGCAAGCCCCAAGAGAACCCTCGTACATTCCTCGAAGATCTTCTGCCAACAAATAAACTATATGGCAGATTTCAACTTCCAAGACATTGAGTGAATTAAGAAATCAGATGGTATTAAAACTTGTGGAGTAGTACGACTATATGATTATTAAGAAAAAGATTCCCTGTGTGTAGTTTTTAAAATTTGTGTTCTCCGTGTTTGTCGAGGAAGAGGAAGGAGGTAGGAGGGAGAGGCCTCTTGTACGGATTGACGACACCTATTCTTGTTGTACTCGGAATAAGCAATAATCGGCAATTGCATGGAATCAGGATGCCAATTCTTGAATACATTATTGCACCCTCTCTCTCTCTCTTTCTCTCATGCCCCTTCCTCCTTTGCTGTTGTGAAGCTTTGCTTGCGAGCCTGATATTTGACTGTCTGATATGCTGCATATTAGTGAAACGAGTTAGATTAGCAAGTTGCTACTGTGCATGTGTTGATTCAATGTAATCATAAATAAGGTATTTTCCTCCTAAGGCTAAGATTAATATCCACGTTGTGTTTACCCGTACTCTTTATTGCACTTCATGTGTCTTTGTATCCTTGACTCAGTATCATGGGAATGCTCATTCGACTCTATATTTTGGCTAAACTAAAGAACATGACGGGAGCTCAAAGATCACTGCTCTCAAGTACGCGACTTTTCTCCACTAGTGTTAGCTGGATGAGTGGGACTAATTGATATAAACAATTGTCCAATTAGACTTTTTACAAATATTTAGAGGCTTTGGTTAACGAGCTAGTCAGAGGGTTTCGACGCCGGAATAGTCTTTATGATGGATTTTAGATTATTTCATTGTTGATTGCTTAAGTGCTCTTTATATCATGTATTTGTAGTTGCAACTGAGTATGTCTCTGTTTTTTTTATGATTGATAATATATTGGTGTTTGCACATGGTAATTAACTAGGACACTAGGCACTTATAACCCACCATTTTCTCTTCTATTATCGATTGGTTCAGGGAAGTATTATAACCCACCGTTTTCTCTTATGTTATCGACTGGTTGAGGGGAGTAATGAGTATTTATTAGTTTCTTCCGATATCTTTAATACAATGATATATTATGTTGGTGCTTATGTGTGTATACTATCAATATTAGACTAAAATATATTATGATTTGGATAAAAATAAATGTCACTATCAATGCTACGACCACTTTCCCTAGCAAGATAGGTTAGGTGTGAACCAAGTTTTTGAAGCTATTTCAATGTATGTATGTATGTAGACGCATACTAGTATATGAGTATGGGTTTTTTTTTTTTCCTGCTTGTTTTGTGGAAAGAGGCTTTCAGTCCATAGATATAGCCGCCACATTGATATGCCGCCTTTCCTAGTTTGAAACCATGGACCCACCTGGAAAGAATGGGGCCATTCCCTAGCCTAAGGCTAAACTGTCCCAATTCCCAAAAGTTGATGGCCCACCTTTAGGGCATGTGTCCCTATCACATGTGCCCTTTTCATATTTGGTGCTTCTTTGTGGCTCTCTTTTAATAACCCAGCATCAGAGAACAATACTTCCTTTTTCAATTGCTGTACCCTTTGAGTGTCAAATCTAATTCTAGTATCTAGAACAGTAAAACTGATAGAGATCTTAACAGAGTAGAATTTGGAAATATTGATAGTTGGTTTGTTTTTAAGTAGAGTGTCTGATTTCAAGGTATTAACAAATCACAAAAGTTTAGGACCAATGTGTTTGTTGTTTAGAATCGCCTTCAAAAATCAAAACCAACCAGCTCTATTTTGCTGAGTTTTAATATAATGTTTAAAATTTGCATAGAAATGCAGATACATGATAACAGTGGAGTATAAATCACGCCAAAAGTGAAATCAGGCAAGCGTAAGCATGAGGTCCCTCTCACTTTCATCAACTTGTTGATATCCTTTTTAATATGTCTGAATGTACTTGAGAGGACTGAGGAGAGAGATTGTTGGACGCGGTTTTTGGAGCTGCGAGACAGATGAGCAACAGCTGTTTGTTTTTATTTTGCTGCTAGTAGCCACTGTTCTACTGCGCGTTTTTTTAGTGCTAATGTGCTATGCTTTCCTTTTCTTTCTTTTTTTCTTTTTAATAAAATTTGGTTGTTTCATGTTGATTTGTTTATTCGGTTTCTAGGTGTATATTCTGTAAGTCACACTCTCCTCTTCCTTTGCACCCTGCAAATCCAGGAAGGTGCCCAGAAAGAATCCTAAGTTTCTTTGTGTCTTAAATCAAATCCCTCCAGAAAAAAGACACAATTTTTCAAATATTTTGATTGATAAGTATAGCAATGCCCCGCTCCCATGTGGACTCTAATCACTCCATGGCCCCTTTTATTCTCTGCCCTTTTAGATTCTAGTAGTTTCTTCAGCATTGTTTTATTCCTCTGGTTTATTCAAGGCATCCAATTCCTGAAATCATGTCCAAAACTATTCTGTGATGTACTGAATTAAATCAAACTGATCTCGTGAGGTTTGTTTAGGTAGGGTGTCAGTCATAATATCTGCACGACTTTTTTTTTAAATAGGAGAGATTCATCTTTGTTAGCCGTATATTTAAAATTATCAATAATGAAGTTTGTGAAACATCTTGAGTTATTTTATCTTTTATCTACAATAATAATTTGTAGTTATTTTATAAATTTTGGACCTTGTGCTATTATACATGCAAACGGAACATCATCAACAGTTTACATATCATAACGAGCATTCATGAGACTGAAAAAGGACTAAAATATGGATGAATGCTATCACACCATCCTTTTGGCAGTTATCAGCATATTTAGATGCTCAAATGGACGACCTATGTTCAGTTTTCTTTTCTTATTAATTTTTAATGTGTTAATTTGCAGAAAAGTCGTGCTCCTAAACTTGTTATGTAAGTTAGGAGGCTGGAATTAGCACTTTGAGATTATATTAATAGTTATATTTAATACTGGTAAAAGAGCATTTACTCTGAGTTGTGACTTGTGAATTATGTTGATTGGTGCAGAGGAAATCCAGCTGCTGCTGTTGCCCCTGTGCTTTTGCTTTTCTCAAAGTCACAGTCTTGTTGGGCTTTGAAAAGTGTCTCCAGCTTTTCCAGGCAAGTTCTGAAATTTACAAGTGTATTTAACATAATCCTATATGATATAAAGGCATCTCAGTAATTAAAAATTTGAGTTTATTTAACTTAAGCTCAATATTATTCTGCTTGTCACTTTCTGTCTTGGCATTTGCCATATTTTTGCAGAGGTGCTTGTTACCGTATATGTAGGGCAGCATGACACGTTTTAATTCTAGGCCTCTTTTTTTCAAAAAAAGAAAAAGAAAAAAAGAAAAATCATGTAGTGCAATTACTACTGTCTCTGTCTGATCTTTAGATGAAGAGATTACTAATTAATATGATGCTCCATAGTTTTATAATCAATTTTTGTTAACTCTTGTTTAGCCATGGTGGTCTATGATTAACATAACATTTGCCACCAATTATGCTAATGTGCTTGGTTTAGATCTATGTTGCTTGTCGTCAAGGATCAGATGTTTTTAAAATACATGTCTAGAAAACTTGTTTACAGATTTGTTCACTGATCTTCACCCCAGTCCTCAACATCCTCGTGTGTTGTTTATGGAAATTTAAGATTCTGTTGTTGGAAGTTGTGATATCAAAATCTACTGACTGATGCGGTGAAATCAATGGTCAAATTTGGGGAGAGGAAAGGGAAAGCGGTGGGAAACCCTTGAAGAGAGCTATGTCAAAAATTATGCTCGTGTTGGAATTTGTGAATGTAAAGCTAGGTTGGGACTATGGGAGGAAAAAAGTACTGTCACATTTGTATAGGCTCCATATATTAGGGCAACTAGTTATTAGAGTAATAGATTAATAGTGAATGTCATAATTCAGACTAGTTAATATTTTAAAATTAACCAGATATTTGAGAATCTCACCTAGTGTAAGGTGTTGATTGGAAGAAAATCTAATCGATACATTTCGAGAATGACCTTATCTCATGGGGTTACTCAGTGGGGAAGACATGTAAGGAAAAAGATTTGAACTCACATCCCATTTTGTAAGGTAGGGCAGCTAATCTACTAACATGGGGCACTGGATAATCCTTTGTTGATTTGTCTGAACCACCTCTTTAATTTAAGGATCCATTTGAAAACTTAATTGAAAGTAATAATGTTGATCACTATTTTACCAAAAAAAGTAAAATTTAATTACATCCGACATTTTGGCTCAGTTGACTATAATTAGAAGTAAGAAACCTACTTGATAAAACCTGCTCTCACCTGCTAGGAAGTGGATAGAAGAATTTCCGAATAGAAATGTACAAAATAGTAGTTTTTCTTTTCATTGTTTGTTTTCTTCCTTGTTTGGTTTTTCTTTTTTCTTTTTTTGGTGTTTTTTTTGGGGGGAGGTATCATATGCATCTGGTTTCGTATACTACCTTGAGATGTATTGTTTTACAATATATTCATTTAAAATAAATATGTATATCTGTCACCCATTTGCTGAGCTCCCTGCTTGACTTTAGGGATATGTTAGGCTTACTGGGCTAGAAGCTACGTCTCTATATATATAAATATCAATTCCTATCCTTCCCCACCCCTCCAGTTCTCACCTCATCATCCCCTTTTGCCTCCTTTGCAAGCACTAGCAAAAAGCATTCTGTACTCGAGAGAGTGAAATAGCTGAGGAATAACTGACTCTAGTCACAACCTAGCCTGGGCACACAACCATACAATCTAGCTAAACCAATCCTAATACCCTCTTCATTTATCAATGGTTAAGTCAGAGCATAAGATTCAACCTCAATCATCCAAGCCAATGCCATCACCAACTTCATCTTCTTCGACGTCATCGTCATCGTTCAAGAAGAAGTACAAGGGAGTGAGAATGAGGAGCTGGGGATCATGGGTATCTGAGATTAGAGCTCCGAACCAGAAAACAAGGATCTGGTTGGGGTCCTACTCAACCCCAGAAGCAGCTGCTAGGGCCTATGATGCTGCCCTTTTATGCCTCAAGGGCTCCTCTGCTAATCTCAACTTCCCTATGAGTGCTTCCTCCTTTCAGGCTCAATTCCCCCATGACTCTTCCGTCATGTCCCCTAAATCCATCCAGAGAGTGGCTGCTGCTGCTGCTAATAGCTTCGTTGATCATCAGCATCATCATCATAATGTCTCCAGACCATCATCCCCATCTGACCCATCATCATCATCATCATTCTCATCATCATCATCATCCATGGTGTCATCCCCATCCATGTCATCCTCGCCATCCGAGCAGCTCATTGATGACAGCATTTCCCTTACTCCAAGCCTTGAGTCCGGCAGTGATGCCACTTATGGCATAATTCATGGGGACAATGCATCATCCATGGTGATGGTGAATGACCCATGGTTTGACTTCTCCCCAAAATACATGGATTCCCTTATAAACAGTGTATTCTTCGATCCTACTGCTGCACCATCTATGAATATCGAAGAGTTTTATGAAGAGGGAGATCTACCTTTGTGGAGCTTCTGCTGATTCAATTATGGAGCTCAAATTCAATGCACATTGATTTTTTATTTTCATCTTATTCGTTTGATTGTTCTGGGTAAGAGCCTGAGGACAATACTGACAATGACATATTCATTTTTCTAGTATATTTTAGGAACTCGAGAGATATTGAAGAAATTTAAAAAATATATAAAATCACATAGAGGTTAGGCATTTTTCAGAATCTCATATGTGAGCCTACATATATTATATACTATATTAGAGTTACATATTGTTTGTAACAGCATTGAAATTCATTGTATTTGTTACAGCATCATATACATATATTTATATATATGAATTATTTGTGCTCTTTTGTTGATTCCATCAATTCAAATGTGGAATTTTCAATGATTCAAGTGTTAACAACTTGTAGTTTGTGAAGTTTTATGCCGTTGTTGGATTCCCGAGATATATTGACGAACTTCAATCTTTCTGAAAAATAAAGTGTTGTTAATTTGTGCTGCTAGGAAGTTCCTTACATTCTAGATCGATCCTTTTGAAATCGAAGCTGTGCTTGATTTATCTTGCTGTCATTGTGTGTACTAGTGCCGCGTTTTCTGTCATTGATGCCGTGTTTTGAAACAGAGTATTTGAGTTGATGGACTGATTTACATTTCTATCTCCAAGCTTTGCTACAATCTTATTTTACTGATATCCAACTAATCTCTGTGTAGTACGTATGTGTCTGTGCATTGGAAAACTGAGCGCTTTGAAGTTTTGAAGGTTATATGAATTCAAGGTACAATACTTGATGAAATTATATTCTGCTGGTTCTCTAATTTTGCAGTGAATCTTATTTTAGTTTCGTGTTCTTCAATTTAAGTATTTGTCATATTTTTAGACTATATTGGTGTTATGTTAGTGAGGGACCTGATACTTGTATGCTCTAGTGTATTAGTGTGTGTGAGATCGATACATAAGGTTTCTATGAGACGAGATCACAAAATTCACAGGTGAGAATATACTGATGTACAACTTGACCCCGAGATGTGAAAACCAACGCTGGAGGAATTCGAACCAACTATTTGGGGACAATCACTTAATACCTTATTAGTTTAGCTAATTGCGTCGATAATGACCTTGTCAAGATGAACACGTCTGTTAATGATAGTATTAATTTGAATAAATTGGTTTTTCTTGGATAAGCCCATCGAAATTTACTGCAATGCTGGAAGTGGGCTGGCAATGCAGAAAATAGGCGAGACTTGGTTGAAGAAATATATGCAGGTCTCAATTAATGTGATGATTCCTGCAGTTGAATTTCAGGTCAAATGTCAAAGTAGGCAACGTAACCTCAAAACTAGATTAATTTACTCCCATAGATTTTACCGTGCTGCCAAGGTTGAAACCAAATAGTACAACTTGTAGTATTTTAAATCTTGACCTAACTTCTAATTCCTATTCCTATATATGTGTTGGAGCTTCAACTAGTTTGACTATTCTTGGCTATTGCTTCTTGTTTTACATGCTTCTTGTTTGTTGCTACGTACCCGTGTATTTTACTATACTACAATAAACTACGGTCGATTTAAAAAATTTGCACAGATTATTCGTTTTAGCTCTTTATCATACAAAAACCTATGTTTTTCTTACTAACAGAATGCGTTGGACACCCGTATATGTATCAGCTGTCGATAATGAATCCCAAATTTAAGAAGAGTTTATAGAGGGAGAGTGAGAAATTACATGATTAACAAAAAATAATGTGAGGGAAGGAAAACTTTGTCCAAGAGAATAAATGGTGGAAGTTAAGGAATATATGTATAGGTGAAGTGAATATGAAAAATCACATGGCACTGCACTGCCCTTTCTTTGTGCATGGCAGGCAGGTGATCACTGCATGGGGCACCATCCCATTCCCCCTCCCCCATCTTCTCATATTCCGTTTTTGCCCCTTTCCTTTTACATTGTATTTGGCCCTCTTCACCTATTTTAATTTATTCTCCTTTGGGTTTGGGACCACTCAAATTAAATTAGATTTAGGTAGATGCAATCTAAATTTAATTTGGATATTATTTTAGATAAAAGTTACAAAAAATATTTTATTTTTATATATATATTTTTTTCAAAAGAATTTTATGTGTTTTATTTATTTTAGTGAAAGTCTTTCTATAAGTAAATATTTACACGGGTAAGATTATATATATTTGGATTTCCATTAATCACTATTCATAATTAGACTTGTTTTGTTGTTTTTAGTGAAGGATTAAAGAAAAGGGGGACAAAATGTTTTTATTATTAATATACACGGTATTTGTTAACATTATTTCCATATGAAACATAAATGGTTATGTATGTATCCTAATAAAGCGTCTATTATTTAAAATTGTTGGAGTAGGAGCCCACTTTAGTAAAATATGGATAATGGGGCCAAACTCTGCCATTAGTAGCACACTAGCACATTAGGTTGGGGGCCTACAATTGATATAATGGGCCACATTCCATGATGATCATGATGATCATGATGATGATAAAGAGTTTGCCAAAGATAGTAGCACATGATGCACTTTGGGGAGTATTCTTGATTCCTTTCCTTTGTGTTATAAATGTAGGACATATCATGTGATCTCAGGCCATCATTTAAAAAAAAAAAAAAAAAGAGTAGGTTTAGATTTGTTTCTTGCTTTGATTTATTCTCTTAATTACAAATCTTAATTAGGTTTTATATGATTTGGGAAAATGTTAATCACTTGTGCTTCTACTGACACTAATTTGGAGTTACTGTATATGTGTGCGAGACTTGGGTGCTAATTATTGATTATCATGATATTTAGCCACTAATTATGAAGTATTTAGATTTCTGAACACATATTGACATTTTTTTTGGCTGTGTTTTCATTCTGCACATGAATTGTTGATTAATGATTTTGACTTATTATTGGAATTTCTTTGCCTTATTTTCATTCAGCACATGAATTGTTGATAAATGTTTTTGGCTTATTATTGGAATTTTTGTTTGATGAAATTAATGTATTCTTCCATACATGTGTTTGACTACTATGAAGGATCACTGCTGATTTCCCTATCTTTTTATCGAGATTACTTAATACAAAGATGAAACTATTTATATTATCTGTTTACTTGTTGAGCAAATTTTAGAAAATTATTTGCTTAATTCGATAGATCAAAGTCAGTGCCTGGCTTTCATTGGTCAGAAATAGTTGCGGGACATATGTGTACGTATGTATATCTACCTTTTGAGGTTGAATATTATTGTCATATTTGTGCGTCTTTTATATATCACATCATCTTATCAGTTAATTATTAAGATTAATTATAAAAAACTTAAATTAGACTAACCAATAGTATGAAGTGACATTAAAAAGAGATAAGAAGATTGGGCCACCTTTCTGTTCATCTTAGATGAGTTATATCATTTACCATTAGTTTGTTGGTGATATTGGAATAGCATAGGGACAATAATATATGATGATTGTAACTTTAAGAAGTACAATAGACAAGAAAGTAATGGGCTGGTAAAATATATTTATTATTTTTTCCAATCATTTAGGCTCATAATTTATTAATTAGCATAATAGTGTACTGCGGTTTTTTAAAGTTAGATATAAGTGAAACTTTATATATATTTTCTATCTTGTTCGCAAGTCTTATGAGCCTATCAGTCCTAGTTTTCGTATACTCAACTTGGGTCGATGAACTGAAACCAAAGCGGAGGTTTCAGACTTCATAGTCAACTTGCTAGCAAACACTCAAGAATCAACTCGAGTCATTTCCACCCCTAATATATAGCTTTGTGGTTGGATAAATAGGCTCACATTGTGTTATGGGCCCAAATATTACTAGGCTGAGCTTCTCAAATTGTGTTGTGGGCCCAAAAACACTCAGCTGGAAGCCCAGGCCCAAATATTACATAAATAAAAGTCGTCCACCCTATAGAGATCGGCCCACAAATTGAGATCGACGATTGAGATTAAACATAGCTGAAAGCCCAGGCCCAAATAAAAACTCCCAGCTTAGCTGAGGTGATCTTCCTCTTCTGATCTCAATTTCTCCGCAGAAACCCTATCGTCTCTGCTCTCGCCGGCCAAATCTTCGTGATTCGTGGAGAGAAAATATGGGTTATACGAAGGATCAGCTTCTTGCACGCTTGAAGGTTTCTCTCTCTGTTGCTCTTCATCAAGATTTCGCCCTCGTTTGATTTTTATTTCCTTGTCTTCTGGCTCAATTTCATTTCGGATTGCTTTTTGAGTATGATTCATAAGTGTTGTTTCCAGAATGAGCTGGCGATTTTCTGTCTCGTTTGAGTTTGTAAATTTGCTGAATCGAGTTTTTTGTTTGATTATAGGGTTGCTTTTAGAAATGATTTCTTCTTCCATAATCAAGATTGTTTGATATTTGAATTTTTGGTGGGTCATTTTGTGTTTGATACTGACAGAAAAACTAAATTTTGCATCTAATGGTACCATACAGGAGCTAGAGATTGATTTCATCCAGTATGAGCACCCTGTAGTTCTAACCGTTGAAGCTGCGGTAAGTTTGATTATCAGCTATTTTAATTTAATTGCATTTTTCTGTATTGATATTTAAATATGTTGTGGGTTTGGTCTCGTTTCAGCTTAAATATGTTGGTCATGTGAAAGGTGCATTTGCCAAGAATCTTTTCCTCAAGGTAAATTGCGTTTGTTTTGTCAATTGCAGTTTATGATCAGATAGTGTACTTTTGGGAGTTATAGGTTATGATTCTTGCTTTCAACGGAACTTGCAGGACAAAAAGCAAAGATTTTACATTGTTTCCGCTTTACCAGATACAAAAGTAGACATGAAAGGTACACAGTTTTTGTGCGCCTAATGCATTGTTGACTATTACTCAAGGACCTGATACTTTCTTATTTGAACCTCTTTTAGTTGATCATTGATGGGGTTGAGTCATTATTCTGTTTCATTTCTGTATATTTATGAAAATGTTCATGCTTCAAAGTTGAGCAGTGTTATCTCAGAGGCTTGGTTTGGGAAAGGGAGGCTTAAGAATGGCGCCGGAAGAAGCACTGCCTGAAATTCTTCAGGTGGATGTATACATTTTGTTTCTGTGAGTTTGTGCTTTTGTCTTGAATCTGATTGAAAGCTTGTAT
This sequence comes from Talinum fruticosum, assembly GCA_021018815.1. Lineage (NCBI taxonomy): Eukaryota > Viridiplantae > Streptophyta > Magnoliopsida > Caryophyllales > Talinaceae > Talinum > Talinum fruticosum. The sequence continues at coordinate 720,928 of JAITYX010000042.1, forward strand.
CCAGTTGAACAGAAGTCCTTGACCATTTGCCTATAAAATGTACTACTTGTTTGGTTTCATTGTCAATATAGACTATGTAACATGTATTCCATCTATTACAAATAAATTACAGGATAATTTAATCACTAGCTTTGAGAAATGATGGTTCTAATGGAATGGTTACTATTTTAGTGATATTGATATTGTTTGAGATAACCTCGAGAAATATTAATTGAACTTATAGTAGGCAGAGAGAATGTCGGACTACTCGTGTAGTTCTTTTACAATGGCCACATTTTGTTCACTGGAAGATGGATGTATAAACCCTAATTTTGTTGTTTACTTGGCTTTTGTAGGTGCCACTAGGTTGTGTGACTCCATTTGCCCTAATAAATGGGTCTGCCAGGTACTATTTGCATTTTTCTTGCAACTCATATTCACAATGCTATGTTGAGTGTTGACTATGCTGATTTTTCCTTGCTCTCCGGTTCTGATGTATTGTCTGTAACCTTTGTTGCTCGGACTCGGGTACGAGTTTCGACATGGGTATATATCTAAGTGTTGGACTTTGCCTTTGGAGAATCCTAGGACCTTGTCCTAAAATTGGACATTTGGACGGCTGCGCTAAGTGCTGAGTCGGAGCTACATAGTCTGTAACTTGATTTACTTTAGAGTTTTTGTAATTTTGAAAGTCTTGTAAATTGTTTCCAAATTGTTATATCATATTACGAGATGATAACCATGTGAATTTGTTTCAAACTCTGGCCGGGCAATATTTGTTTTGAATTTGTGGCTGCTGAGTGTATGGATACCCTCACCTGGATGATTTCTAAAAATTTGGCCATGATATATCATAGTAGTAAGGTTGAAGGATATAGATGCTATATATGTGCATGGTTGATTTTTATAAGCTGCATTTAGTGCGTAAAAAAATCATTATGCAATGGTACGTGTAACGTGTTGCATTTGGAGTCATACTGCAGAAACTCATGGTTTTTTCCTTTTATTTTTAAAGGGATGTCTCCCTCTTATTGGATCAAGGATTGAGATCTCAGGAATGCTGTTTATTCCACCCATTATCTAATGATATGTCAATTGGTAAGTAGAAAGGGTATCCCTATTTGTAGTATATGAATTGTTTTTGGCTGCTAGCTATTTTTGTTATTTATTTACATTAGTTGTTTCTAAAAAAGGGTTTGGTGAAATTAGTTTATGACAAATTGTTATACAAAAGTTAATTTTCAAAAAGCTAATTCCAAAAAGGTCATTGAATTAACTTTTTCAAATTAACATTCTTGATCCAAAAGCTCTTCCAAAAACTAGTTTACCAAACACCTAAATTGGCTAGTATGGGTCAAAAAAGCGCATTTTTGGTCAAATTGCTGAAAGTTGTTTGCCAAACATTGCCGGTGGCAAAGAAAGAGTTCCCTCCTCCCTTTTGGATTTGCGACTTGTTTGCCCTTTTGGGCCTTTGTCTTGATATTATATTAGACCATTGACTTGGTACTTTTGGGCTGTGACGTTATAGTCGGTTTGGGCCAACTCATTTGAATAAATAAAATTAATTGATTGGGTTCACCCTAAACAATAAATTTGAATTTATTTTGTTGTGGCACATATATTAAATTTTTAGTGCATATGCACTGTTCGTCTTACCTTGGTTCTTTTTAGTGAAGCTCTCTAAAAACTGGTGTTCTGATAAATAATAAACGAGGAACTAATAGCCTTTTGCTTCAAGTTTTTTTACTTCTTTAAACTGGTTAAGGTTTTTTCTTTTTATGGCAGCACTTACTATTACTGGGCTGGACAAGTTCCTGAAATCTATTGGAAGAGTTCCTGCTTATGTAGATCTTGAGGTTAGGCCATAGTGCTTGTCAGTGTTCTGTAATATTTTAAAGATCATTATGTAACTTGCTGGATAAGCTGTATTTTGCTTGAGTATAGGCTAATCCTCCTGTGGGGAAAGACCAACCACCTGATTTGGCTGCTTTTGTCCCATCTGCTGCTGTAGTTTTGCCGGAACCCTCTGAAAAGGCAGCTTCCGTGCAAACAGCTGTTCAAAATCAGCAGCGTGCAATTAGCGATTCTGCTATAGTTACAGGTAATCATTTTTTCCTTATTAGGCCAAAAATGTTTACAAAGTAAAAGTGGACCTTGCCTACCTATTCATTTGGATTTGGCTCAATGGATGGAGATTTTGTTTTCTTCATATTTTTCTTTGGTTGATAAATAGATACAAATGATCATTACCTAGCAGTAGTACTTGGCTTTGAATGTAAGAAGTTAGTCTGGTGAATTTTAAGAGTAGTTCGTTAGTAGTTTTTCTTACAGTATGGAAGAAGTGGCTGTCTTGATTATTGATGAATGTCCAGCTTCAACGCGTCAGGTGTCTCTTGACCATGCTGGCATGCTTGAATATAGGAACTTTGGTAATTTTAGGATACTATATGCTTAGGAGGATATATACTATTCACTCTGCCTCTGAATGATTGTCTTCTTTTCTACTTTGGTTTGTTTCATTTTGATTGTCTTTGTTTCTATTTAGTCATTATACTTCAGTACGATGGTCCACTTTTACCCTTAATTAAATTGAATTAAATTGAGTAGACAATTTAAATATGGATGGCAAAATTCAATTCCATACAGAAGACAATGGGTACTTGCGTAAATTAGCTCTTATTTACATACCAATTTTGACTTGCTTAATGCTTGCCAAAAGTGTAAGAGGACAAGATAGTCATTTAGAGATGGAGGGAATATATGTGATCGTTATCTTTGCAGTAATCTCAACTATAGAATCTATTTGAATGATTTGATGAGTTGATATTCATGCTGTCTTTGTCTTCTTTTGACTAAATACCCTGCAGAGTTTCCTATTTATACTGAGGTTGAATTTTTGCTCCCCCAAATATAATATCTGTGTCTGCTAGTTTCTGAAGTTTGTTTTAAGTTTCTTCTTTGTACAAATATAAAACAGCTAAAGCTGCAAAGCAAAGTAATGAAGTGAAAGCTAACAAGAATAAGGGAGCAAATGCAAAGGACTTGAAATTTAAAGCAGGAAATGCTGTTCCTTCACTTAAATCATTTGCTAATACTCAACTATTTGTGGACGAGGTGTTAGAAAAAACTTCTGCTCTCATTCTTTCAGAGGTAAAGTGCGAATGTGACTTCTCTTTGGCTCTTGAAAACATGTTTCTCATTCTAAACTTGAGGTGTATGTCATTCAGATCACTAAGGAGAACCTTAAAGAGCATGGAGACCAGCTTGGGGCTGTGGTATCTGACAACATTCGGAAACGTCTTAGCTCAGAGCTGAATAACCTAGCTGTGAGTTTTCTTATATGACAGAAGTCAAAACATTCAGTCAATCCTATCTTTTAGATTGTCCTTTTGCTTTCTATTTATCCTGTGGTAAAATACTTTCCAAACTTTAAAGACCTCAGATGAGTTTTCAATATCTTAAGGGTTTTCAATTAACATTGCCATGTCTGTGAGCATAGCATGTGGGTCCTTCGTCTCTGGATTCAAGTTTTCAATGGATGCCTTTTGTGCATGTATACTCTCAATCAAAAAATATTTCATTGTAATATAGCCAAGTAATGTAGCTAGGTGTGGCTCTCTGGTGAGAAATTATGTGGTGTAATGTGGAGGGTTAAGTATCCTGTGCTTCACTTTCTTTGTCAGTTTTATCTTCAAATGCTTGTTGTTATTTGTACTTTGTACAATTGGTTTGACATAAGTGGTGTATGAATCTCATCTCCTGAAAAAAGGAGAACGGAACGATGTGATTTTTAGTTCTCTGATTAACACATGAAATTGTTCTCTTTTGCAGATGATTTTCAAGAACACCGCTTACACAGAAGGATTTCATGCCGGTACTCTAAGTCGGCCCCACCATTATTGAAAAGAGATTAGGTGTACTCTAAACTCGGAGTTTGCCCATTCTAGGTGACGTGACTCCAACTGCAAAATTGCTCTACCACAAAAGCTCAACTTGATCTGTTTTAACGAGCTTGAGCTTAGTTGGCGCTTTCTGAAACCACTCAGGTTCAATCCCAGGTAGCTGTAGTAGGTTCCCTGTGAGATAACTTGTGGGGTGAAATATCCCCCTGGCGATACAAACCCTTGTCTTGGGGGCTTTGGTTAGGCACATGTAGGAAGGTTCCCTTCATAACCAGGGGAAAGAGGGGGGATAGAAAACTGTTGATCTGCTTTTTGTATCCGAATTTCATTGATCAATGTTCGGTTGGAGCTTTTTACAATTGCCATCGAATTTCTTATTTTACTTGCCACCAGTTCATATTATTTTGAAGCTCTCGTTCTCTCTCAGCCCCCTCCACCCCATTCTCCCAGGTAACATCGCGCGTCTATGACTTATCTCAAGAGAATATCCTGCTAGAAGAAGCATGAGAGACGGGCGAAAGGGGGAAAAGAAAATTCCGCTCTTTCTCTAGTGAAATTTGAACCCATTTGTCTGATACAAAAGGCGAGATTCCTCAAATCTGGCCATTTCTTAATGACTGGTTTCTTCAGCTGTGGAGGAACGAACTTTCAGTGTCTTCTACGATTTGTAACTTCTCTTGTCAGTCTTATTTTTTGAGTGTATAGGTCATGTGAAAACGCAATTAGATGGTGGCATTGTGGTCCATTTATTTTCGATAAATTATAGTACTAGAATCAATCTTTTTTTCGATAAATAATGGCAAAAACCAAGAGTAATATCAAACAATTAAAACAATAATTGTAGGTAATAGACAATAATTGTAGGTATTAGAATCATTCTTGTCTCTATTTATCCAAATGGGACTGTCATTGGTCCGTATAGGATGTTGAGTATTACTTCCATTACCTTTCGGACCTTTCGATAAATTATTATTATTATTATTTTTACATAAATGATTACCTAAACCTAAACGCATCGATAAATAACTTTTTTCAAAATTAGATCAGTTCAATCAATTGATAATTTGACATATGTTCTTTTTGTATAAAAATAGCAATGATAGAGCCCGGGGGACACTTGGTCCTTTTAGAGGTAGAAACTCTTGGTCCTTTTAGAGGTAGAAAATTACGTATAAAGATTAAATATACACATAATAAATTATATATGTATAATTTATTTTAGACCATAGTAGGTTTGATTTTCTAAATTAGATAGTCACAGGGGGTGACGATGAGAAAACTGGGGGATAAAACAACGGTTGCATTGCATAGTGTGAATATGAATGTGAGGTTGAGGTCAGAGTCACACACTCAAATCTGGACGAATGGGAGCAAGTAATATTCTCGTGTCTTAATCAATTTTTTTGACTAATTTTAGGTTAGGAAATCTGTTCTTTTTATATTTATTTCAATTGAAAAAATGTCTTAATCAACCTCCAAATCAAGATAAAACATAATCCTCCAATTAGTAAAGAGGCCAAATTCGTATTCTCATGAACCTACCCAACTTTCATTTTCCTAATTCATGATAACTATTGTGCCTCCTATCCCTTATTTTGCAACGTACGTGAGGTATAATAATTAAATACTATGGTTAATAATCAATAAAGTATTAGTCGAGACACCACGATAATAACGAGAAGAACAACTTTGCAGGATTTTCACTTTAAACGCTCGCAACCCAAAAAGTCGGTGAATCATTGCATGATGACACCCCGAGTTTCAACGCTCCTATCCCTCGGAACACGGAAGAACTTATTCGGTGGGAATCCCTCCACTTGGATGGACTATCTTGAATACGAGATGGGGCTTTGAAGGGAAACCCCAATTTAGCAGCTGAAGGAGGGGTTATTATAGGAGATAAAGGTGTGTGGATTGGTGGATTCATAGATAATTTCGGGATGTGCTCCTTTGTAATGGCTGAAATCAAAGTAGCTTAGAGAGGTTTAAGACCGGCAAGGAGCCTTGGACTTAAGCAAGTGTGGCTACAACTAGACTCTATTATGGTCACGGGTATGCTTCATGGAACCTAAGAATTGAGGTCCTCGGTTCAAACCACTTCTATCTCAATACCAAATGATACATGGAGAAACATATTGAGAAGTTAAAATCTCCCATTGCTATAGTGAGGCGAATCAAGTGGCGGACAAGTTAGCCAACGTTGGCTTAAATATGAGTTTCGGATATCATTATTTAAAACTTTCATTTGTGATGTCAAGGAGTTGCTTTTTGCAGATAATGTACGTGCTGCATTACCCAAACTCATTAGAAAATATTACTATTTACACCAAAAAAAGTTACACCCTTCTTCAAATAAAAAAAAACACTACGAATAATGCTATATGTTTTTCGTTCTTAAAGTGTACCTATGCTTTAAGTTCACGTCTGTAGTTTTTTCAATATATTTAATAAAATTTTTAATTTATTAAAATTAATCCGTTTCGAATTTGATTTACCCACTTCAAACTAATTTCAAATTGAATAGAGTAAAAATCTAATTATAAATATTAATTGCATCTCGAAATTAATTATAAGCTTATACTCCCTCCGTTGTTAAAAAGTTGTCAAATTTTGAAAATATAAAAATATAAGGGAACATAATTTATCACTCACAGATTTCAAATTAAGGGTCACTTTTTTACTATATATAAAATTTTTAACAATATTTTTGAAATATCCAAAATAAAAACTTTTAACAACTTTTATAAAACGGAGAGAGTAGTATTTTGTTCGCCTCTTAAAATTGATTTTCCCGCTCCTCAGCCTCCTAGAATCAGTAATTATTATTGTCAGTCTTTTTTATTCGACTTGTAATTATTGAACTTTTGGAAAAAAAAAAGGGAAAAAGAAAGATAAGAAGGCTTGTATCTTAAGAAAAGTTGCGAGTCTTGTAAGAGGCACTAAAATTCAAACTTGGAGGCACTAAAATTCTAATATTGTCATTCCTAATCCATTGTTAACCATTCACTAATTATTTTTTCAAATTATTAAATACTTTGACTAAGGCCTTTAAGTACATTCCATCGTTATAAATTATTTCTAATCAATGAATTTCAACCTTTTTAGTGAATTTTTAAAATAGCAATTCCATATACATAATTTTTACAAAATTTTCATATTCAAAAATTCTCTTTAATAGCTATGCACTAAAGTCTGTGTTCGACAATGAACTTTTGAAGTAGTGATGAGTGTTTTTGAGGAGTTAAAACATTACTTATCTAAAAATGTAAGTGTTTTGCACAAAGTACTATTTGACATAGTGATTAGAAGTTTATTTAGTGTTTCCGAAAAGTTACTCAAAGTAACGTTTTCAAAACTATTACCTAATATTTGCACATATATTTTCGAGATTCTCCCTTTTATTTCTAAAAGTTTCTATCAATCGTGCCCTTTTAAGTCATTTTTATATAAATATGATACTTAAACAGTTAATATCACCAAACACACTTATATTAAATCGCTAGTTCAACGTCTAATTACTAACCAAGTAGTCAATAACAATTAATGAAACAAATCTAACAACTACTAAAACAATAACCGATTACTTAAAACAACTAATTTTACCAAACACGCCCTAAAGCAAGTCAACTAAATCCTCATACTGGTCTCAATCAAAGCACAACATGAGCCTGAGTCAAATTAAGTTTGAGCCGAGCGGAGCCCGAGTTTGTTGCATGCGACGGTATTATGAAGCATGCATAGGGATGAAACATGGTCGAAGGCATGAATAGATGGAAGAAATTAAATTAAAGGACAACTGCCAACTGCAATGAAAGCAGAAGGAGGAGGAGGAGAAGAAAGAGAAGGGAAGGCCACTTCATGTTCATTCACGGCTGTAATGCTTCCTGAGATCAACTAATCTCCTTCTCATTGGCTTCTTCTTTGCTTTCAAGTCAAAAAGTTTATTACTAGAGTTGTTGTAGGTAACTTCATCAACTTTTTATGACTCCCACATATCTTTAGTCAATTTCAAAATTAATTTCCTTGTTTTTAGGATATTTCTTAAGATTTTTCTTTTAATAATAAGGTAAATATTATCGTCAAAAAACTATGTAAACAGAGCCGTTACGTCACAACCATATCGATTTTTTAGGTGCAAACTACATCTCGCCATTTATAAAATTTTAGGTTCCTTTTTCAGTATTTCTTAAGATCGATATCTATTGTGCGGTGTTTTATTTTAAGTGAAGATCAATTCAAATTTTACTCAGTTGATATTGAGAGTATCATTCATTCATTTATACATATTACGTTGGAAATTCAATTAAATCCATGAGCCTGGTCAGGTTTAAACTTGCAACTTTCTTACCACTAATCTCATTGGATCAATCTTGTAGAAGGGACCCATTTGTCGTACAAATTTATCGTTTTATAAAAATATCTTCTTGTATAATAATGAGAAATAATTAGGTCATATCCCAAGAAAAAAATATATATCAATTTACGATACCATCTAATATATATAAAAATTAGCCGACTATATTATAAATCTTATTGGAATATATCTCATTTACTTAAGGTGCATCAATTATGAAGTAAAATTATGTAACACCATAAATGACTTTCTGTAATATTTACCTTATGATATTGAGACAAAATTAAAGTCAACGAAATCATACTCATCAAATCCTTATAATATTGTCAACTTTAATTAGCATATCCTAGAATTGATGTGTTGAGTAGGGAAACTTAGGTGCATATAAATGTATATTCTGTTGCTTGGCTGAAAATTCAAGTCAAACAGGAGATATATAGTAATATTATGTACATGATTGGACTTGCAACATTTAAAGTCATCACAATATTAATGGGGGATGAATAAATTATATCACATCATATTGAGGGCTCATTCGTTTTAGTTATTAAAAATTAACTGTTAATAGTTACCAACTGTTGTGATTAATTGTTAGCTATTACGAGCTGTTATAATTGGTTATAATTAGCTTAAACTAGTTTTTACGAGCAGTTAGTTATTATAAATTCCGTTATAAACGTCAAAACAAACAAATTCTTAGGTAATTTGATGAGTATAAAAATGACTCCGATCCATATACTCGTTTATTCATGTCGTTTTCTTGAGGAGTAGGGTAGTAAATAATACTGAATTTTAATGTGACCTATTAATTCAAATTGAAAAACCCTAATTACTACTTGGATTTGACATTTCATCTAAGAACTTGGGCACCACTTATTGTACCAAATCTTGAAGATGGGCACAGATAGAGGTGAATATTAGAGCATGCACCTACTTGCAATTGCTCAATTTATGAGCCACTTTATAAGTATAAGGTGAGTTTAATTTGATATTTATCCTACATTTTTCTTCCTTTCTAGGCATATATATGGAAGAAAATTAATTGGTGTAGGATCATTTTAACTACATTTATAGGTTTAACAAAAGCGACAATTTGAGATTTTATGTGTAAAAGGGGGTGAAATTAGAATTTAACCAATCATAGGCAAAAGGTTATAATGAAAAAATTTAAACGAAATGTTTAAAAATTACCTTTAAATAATATAAATTATAAATTATTTTTTATTTTCACTACAAAAAAAGTCATTTTAGAAACAAAAAAATTCGTCTCTAAAATACAAACAAGAGACGAAAATTTTCATTTCTAAACCCATCGTCCCATATGCGGTTTAGAATCAATAATATGATATTTTTAAAAAAACAACATTATGGAACAAATATGTCCAAGTTCGGTATATTTATATATAAATTAACATAGGAGTAGTATTTTATTAATAATGTCACTATGCCGATAATGATTGATAACTCATCATTCATTTATCATATATTTTCATGAAAATATATTAAGCATATTTGCAGACAAACAAAACCCTAAAAAATCATGCATTTATGGGAACGTACGTATGGCCACATTATTAAATATCCGTGCATATTAAAATATATATTTTTTGTTAGTGATAAACAAAAAAAAAAAAAAAAAAAAGATATCACGTACGAACATGCAAGTTGATAAGCTTATCTTCCGCTTTTTTAATAGATTCGTAAAGATCATAATACAAGAACAGAAGAAAATGTTCCAATTTCCTATTCAATTATTAATCAATGTTTTTTACAAAAAAAAAAAGAATTAAATAATTTTAAATTAATATACTGCATTAACCAACAATAATACAAATAATATTGCCTTGATTCATTTTATAATTCATTTCATATATACATCATTTAAGTTTTTTAATAATAAATACCAAATTATATTATCGGAACCACTCAAATAAATAATCTGATCTGATCATGTAGATCGAGTTTAGTGGTTTGTTTGTGATAAATTTAGAAATTTACTTTAGAATGTTACCTTCTATAAATTTTCATAAATTTTACTGGTGTCAATCGATTTAATATATGTTTTTGTACATATTTATTAATGCTATTCATACAAGTTTAAGAACTCTTTTACAATACTTGTCATTTTGGACTGTACGGAAATACCGAGAGAAACACAAAATTCATGAAAAAACTTGTATTGAAAGATTAAGTTGTCCCAAAATTTAATTAGAAATGACAAAAGTTAGTTAAAAAAGGAGGGAAAAAATATTAATGATGACAAAATTGATAAACTAATCTTTAATACGTCATTGATTATTAAAATAAAAAGACTAATTAAAGTGAGATACATTGTAAATTCGAGTCTTATGCAATCTAAATTTATGTTATATGTTGCTCATGGGAGTCCTCACTTCTATACTTCCAAAGCAAATCCCCATTGTTGTACAATTTTTGGTACGTTTTTTCCCCAAAAGATTCCCATTAAATGATAAGTATGTACTTTTGCAAAGCTTGCTGTCTTTTCTAATTGGCTTCATAAACCCTAAAAATTTTAATATATTACAAGTTGCTCGCTGTTTTTAGATCTCCAATAATTTGACTGGACGAGAGAGATTCAAGATTGGAACACAGAAATTAAATTATATATATATATATATATATATATATATATATATATATATATATATATATATATATATATATATGTTTCACAATTAAAAAAAAAAAAAACAAAGAGGTCAGAGATTGCACCCTCTCATGGCAACCAAAAGAAGAAAAAATAGATATTTAAATATCACAACTAAACCCTCCATTCAATTTTCAATTTCTGCTTGGGACATCCTCCAACACATCCCTATGGAAATTTAAAATTACAACACGCCATAAGCTACTAATGTAAGGCTCAAAAACAAATAAATAAAAAATAAAATATTGTTTGCCCTCCAATCCAGTGTGTCTAAGGAATTAACTTATAGTGTCATATATTTTTTCGAACATTATTATATTTATGGATAGAGTAATAGAAATCAAATATAATTATCCTACTGAAAAATGAAAGGATCAAAAAATGGTTAATTATGAGGACTTTTTTCTCAAAATATTTGTATTTTATAATGAAAAGTGTATTTTAAGTAATTATATGAAATACAAATGCATATACTGTATATATAGATTCCTGTAGATTTTGTCAAAATATTTGCTTTGAGACCAAAAAAAAAAAAAAAAAAAGCTTTATGTAGTTACTGTGTTTTACAATGGGAATATTTTGATAGAGAACTCTACGTTAATTTTCTCAAATAAAAATATAGTATTTATTTTCTATTTATACTCTTTGCTCTCTAGAATTTCTCTTACACTCAAAATAATAATTAATAAAACTCAAATGCCAATTTAAGTATTAAAAAGAAAAAAATTAGACAAACCATACCAAGCTACTCCTTCCGTTTCAAAATACATGTTGTTTTAATGTTATGCGGGAATACCAAAGAAACACAAAATTCACGACAAATTTTATGTTAAAAAACTAAGTTGCCCCTATATTTTATAAAAATGATAAAAATTAATGAAAAAAAGAAAACAAAGCAATTAATAAGGACAAAGTTGGTAAACTAGGAATTAATATGTCATTAGAATTATAAAGTGACAAGTATTATAAAGCGAGAAAAGTTGATTAAAATGACATATATTTTAAAACGGAGGAAGTATATGAATTCAAGTTTAATGTTATAAACCATATCAACACTAAAGTTAAATTTTACTTTATGTATGAATCTTATTAATGGAGAAAAATATATATTAAAAAATTTACTCTATAAATAGATTAGCAGTAACTCAACTTCAGCGCGATATAAAATCTAAAACCCTCCCAACAAAAATTGAATTTTACTTTTAAATTTAAATTAAATCGAAAAAACTACTTAAATAGCAACTCAACTCTATTACGATTCCTAATTAATTAAATAAAAAAATAGTAATTAGATACCTAACCAACCAAATCCCATCCACAGAGGAATCAGGATCAGTCAAAAGATGACAGAAAGCATTGAATCATGTACAGAGTACACTCTTTACTGACTGAATGTACATTGTACAGCAGAGAAATCAAAAATTTTTAGATTTTTTTTTTGGGGGAGGGTGGGAGACTGTTTTTTAAAATAAAAAATAAAAAATAATTAAGAGTAAAACAGCAAAGAAGCTGGAGAATGCTTGCTTTTGTGAAAACCATGTGGGTCAGTTAAACCTACTGATTAAGCCAAAGACTAATTAAGGCATATTTGTCAGCAGATGGGTCTAATCATATCTGATTATGTTTAAGGTTATAAATCTGGATCCACTTCTGCCCTTGTGCTTGGGAAATCTTCATGGAATGCAAAATGGGATCATGGTGATTTTTGGTGGGTCATCTTGTTATCTTAGTGCTATTTATTTCAATCTCGAATTTTTTTTCATGATTATTAGGATGTGATGTTATTGTATAGTATCTTTTGTGTGAGATACAAATCTTAAATTAATTTAAACCGTTAGAGTTGGTGGATAATAGATGAATGCGTAAATAAGAGCATTTTTTCTATATTTTGAAAGTAGTTTTATGGTTTTTAGAGCACATGTCATTAAGCAATGATTTCATTTTCGTGAATAAATTTTGATTAGACTACTTGCTTGGTCGGCCGTTGGTAGTAGGAATAAAATGTTATTTTCCGATACTAGTTTATCTTGAATATCTTTTTAAAATTAGAATTTCTATTGTACTATTTCCCGCATTCGAGGATAATACTTTTATCGACTTGATTAGTTAACATCTTTTAAAAAAATTAGAAAAGGTAAGATAAAAGAAAGGGCTTTAATTTCTTCTCTTGCCATTGTTTGATAATTGAGGCAATGAGAAAACTATGGATCAAGCATGCATGAAAAGGTAACAAGGAAATTTCCCTCCCACCAAAATAAACCCCACCCCACCACCATCACCACAACTTGATCATGTGCCCCTAAAGAATAAGGACAAGTCCTACAAATTCCTAACCCAAAAGCACACCCTATTTTTAAAATTTAAGGGGCACATGGCTCCACATACTTTCTTTAATTATCAATTTTACATCCCCATCAATGCTTCATTTCAAATAGGGTTTGATCCAAGTTCTCTACTATTTTGTCACATTTCCTTTTGGACAAGAGCTAGATTTGGCTATTTGCCCAATGTATTGGGTATTTTATATGTTTGAATGTAAGTAATGATTTTGTTTATTTTTACATTTCATCCTTCATTAAGATAAGTTGGATTATTATGGACAATTGTTAAAAACAGACAATCTAATTAAAATTAATTAACTTTATTTTGGTTAAACAAGTTTGGTACCTATATTACAGGTTACACGAAATTGTTTGATCGTTTGATCTCGTTGACATGATCAAAAAATTTTCAATTTTATATACATTTTACAAAATTTTTATTGATATTATGTGTCAAGGTAATACATGTCAGTATAGTTCGAGTTTTTTTATAAAACTTGAAATAATATTGTAGCTTAATTAGGTAGGTAGATAAATAGAGTCAAAACTCAGAAAAGGGGGAGATTGAGTGGAAATGGACAGAGAGTAGAGACATATGATGATGTTACAAAGAAAATTCTTTAGGCAAGGTAAGGGACATCAACATCCATAGCCCATATATTCAATGAGTTTCAAGGGGAACATCATCCTAATCTTAAACCCATAACTTGCAAAAAGTTATTTATCTCATTATCACCCACCAATTGTCCTATCAAAATCAATAAATAAAATTTAAAACACGGCTAAAAAATATATAATTTTTTTTTTTTTTGGTCTTATGAGATATCGATATGAGGATAACTACTATGAAACAAATCTCTAATCACGATAGAGATAAGATTTTGAACTTGTATTATTTTTAGCACATTTTTAAAAAATGATTAAAGAGAGTTTCTTTGTGCATTGATGATTAAGTCTGACTTCATTTGGCTTCAATACATGAATATGATGTTACTAATAATTCCTTTCTTTAAATGGAACCGATATTGTATTTGTAATTCATGAACACACTAATATAGTTGAATTTTTCTTCTAAATGCAAATCAAATAAATAAAGTTATCCGATTTATATTTAAATAAAGTTGATTTTAAGAAAAGATACATGTGAACCGATTCACATAAGATATGATTTAATATGATTCAATCAATCTCGAAATTGCATTGTTCTATTTTTAAGTTTTGAATCGCATTTTAACACCGGAATCGTTTATGTATATTAGATTAAATACAAAATTCTCCAAGCACTTGAACAAAGAATGTTAATTTCGGGAGTTTTGCCCTCTCTCCTCTTGTTCCCCATTTCATTTCAACCCTTTTTGACTAATTTTATTTCATAATTTTAATATTTTTGTCAAGAAATTGGCCATTAAATTGTGATTCCATCCACAAAAATTGAGACAAGGCTCCAACATAAGAGATAAGGCATAGGTGGTATTTAAGTATTTTTGCAGACAGTGGTTGTAGTTTTAGATAAAAACTACATTCTCAATTATTTCCATATTTAGTGACCCCCAATAATTTTATATTCTATCCTCTCTGGGGTTACACAGAAAAAGGGATGGAAAAACAAAAGTTGAACTCTGGAAATTTCAGCTTCCATTGATCTACATTTTCAGATTTATGTACAAGTTACAGATTGTGGGTCATTGGGAGAAAAAAAAAAGAGAAAAAAAGGAGGAAGAACCCATCAAAACCTCTGTTCAACCTCCGGGAAGCTTGTGCTTCCCAGGGTTATCTCCATTTCCTTCCAAGTTCTAACACAAATTTCCGGGGTGAAAAAATGTACAAGTTTTCTCAGAGGAGAGCATTCTTAGCCTAGCCTTACATTACACTTCTGTATCGTGAAATTTTCCATCCATCCTATTCTGCACTGCTTTCACAGCAGCTACTCTAGCAGCTGTGGCAGCTCGATTTGCAGCCATTACTGCTTTGTTCACCTGTTCATCCACCCGCCTCAGGTGAATTGCATTCTCTGCTGCTTTTCTAGCTGCCTGTACAATCCAAAGAACAAACCCAAAAAGGGAAAAAATCAAAACCTGTATCGAACATATAACATAAATGATAAATCGGGTGACTGAATGATATGGGTCAGGTCAGAGTCAGGTTCGACATATGGTCAGGTTAAAACAGGTTACAGAGGTCGAAGGAATACATAGGTTATAGATCGATTGCGTACAGGGCATATCTGGCTTATACACAATAAAATACACTGGCATTTGGCGTTGCAAATTTCAAACAGGTTTGGTTTGGATTGGGTCAATTCATACTATAATCAAAATCAGGTTTACATATTCCGGGTCTGTTTTCTGGTCATTGGTGTTAGGTAATCTGGTAATGTATGGACCAAATTCACCATATAGCACGTCAATTTGGACAAGAAACGGGGGCAAGAGTGCTGAATTGACATGTCTGGATCACACAAATTACCTGAACTGCTCGGAGGACTGAATCTGTGAGTTGAGGCAAAGGGGTTTTGAGGGAACCACAATCCCATTCACCAGATTTGGCTTCCCCATTCCTGAAGGTGTACATCCCATAGCCTTGCTTACGGCCTTCGTGCCACGACCCCTCATAACAATGGCCGTTGGCAAAGTGGTAAACCCCGAATCCATGAATCTTGTCTCCAAAATACTCCCCGCATATCTATCGCCATTTCTGAAACACCACGAAAGGAAATTAGCATCCATTTTTGGTTCAACTACCATTGCACCTTGAGTAATTAAGAAGATGATTGACTAGGGGAATCTATCGCGATCACGAAATTAGATGAGTGATGGAGAAAACCTAGACTAGATTATTAGGCTCTACAAATTCAAGTGGATTGCAATCTATTATGCCTGGAGAATGTCACAAAAGAAAAGGCAATAGTAAACCCTACTCTAAGATTTGGACTACTATGATCATTTTCATAACCATATATGGTCCACTTCACCAAAAAGCAAACCGCCCCTCACTACTCAAATCACCAAATCTCCCAACACAAATACTAAAAAAATAAAAATAAAAAACTATACAAAAACATCAAGAAACGTCAACATTCAGGAAATCAACTAAACAAAGGCTCAATCTTTCATCCATTACATGAGCAAAATCATCCAATTCATATTCTACAGTAGATTCAATTCATCAATTCAGAAATAGAAACAATTACCAAATTCGAACCCAAATTTCCTAATTCACTTCAAGAATCCAGATAAATAATCAAAATTGACAAGTAAAATGAAAGAATTCATAGAAAGGAAAGTCACCTGAAATGGTAGCAACCGAGGCCATGTTTAACCCCACACTTGAATTCCCCAACATAACAGCTCCCATCGGAGCAAGTCTGAACTCCGATGCCGTGATACTGACCATTACACCACTCTCCGGCGTAAGTGTCGCCGGTGTAAAACCTGTAAACCCCAAATCCATGGCGGAGGCCTCCCCTGTACTGACCTCTGTATCTACTCCCCTTCGCCCAGCTCTCAATTCCGTAGCCATCGTATCTTCCGTCGACCCAATCGCCTTCGTATCGGCCATTGACAAAGTAATTGTAAACGCCGCTGCCATTGCACTTGCCTTTGTGGAACTCACCCTCGTAGAAGTCCCCATTGCTGTAGAACTCCACTCCTTCCTTAATCATCCATTTCCTATCTCTCTCTCCTCCCTTGTTCTTCATCCCCGGCTCGTCGCCGATGTACCACTGCACCGATTTCGACCGGTACCGGCCCTTCCGGTTCTCGTTGTACAGAGTCCGAATTGCCGATTTGGAGCGCTCGAGGAGTTCGCGGTTCTTCCCAAGGTAGAATAGTGCGACGGCGATGAATATCAGGGCTAAAAGGAAGTTCTCCGAGGTGGCGATTTCCTCGGTTCTAAGGCAGAAGAAGGTAGTTAGTAGGGTTAGCGAAGTGAGCGCCATGGCGGCGAATCGTACCGCCAGGTTCGGGTTCTGGCCAGGTTTATGCGACGGCTGAGGCGGCGGCGCCTTCTTCTTGTGGTGACTGTGGTCGTCGTCGTCGGCATCGACGATGGAGGAAAGACTTTGAATTGATGATCGGATGGTCGGAGATGACCGGAGCAGTGAGGACTGTGTTCTGGTCAGCTTCGGTTGACTGTCCATTTTCCGGCGCCGTGGGGTCCACTCTCCAAGAAGATCAACCACTACCTTCCGATTAGCCTAGTTCCGGAGCCTCGAGATTCGCTTGACGTATGATTCGCCGGCGACATATCACTTTCCGGCGACGATGAGCAGAGTGAGAGAGATAAAGCGAGCTTTTTTCGACAGAGCAGTGGGAGTTAAGAGAGAGAGAGAGAGAGAGAGAGAGAGGAAAGAGAAAAATCTTTGAAATGCTTGAAAACTGAACGAAATGGGAGGTTTCTTTATTTAAGAGTGGGGGCAAGTGGAGGGGACTGGCCGGGGAAGTGAGATTTGATATGGACCGTGTGATAGACATCGGACGGATGAGATGAGAGTGGGGCTAAGAACCGTTGGATCGGCTCTTCAGTAGCTCCGCGGTATTGACGGGTCGTTGGATACGAGAGATTCTGACCGGAGCCTTTATGCTTTTACTGTGCCCGACCGGCACGTGCCTCCTCCTCTCTCTTTTTTATTTTAAAAAATAACATTTTAAAAATTTAAACATTAGAAAAAGTCCTATTTTTTAGTATTTTTCTTCTCTTTGTAATAACCCCCTTTTAATTCCTTTTTAAAAAACAGGACCATGTATTTGTTTTTTTAAAAAAGGACCATGTAGTAAATTTGGATTTCATTATGTAACTTTAAATATGAGAAAAATTAAAAAACAAAAGAAAATTTAAAAAAAAAAGCATACTTTTACCGTTTCTTTATTCCTTTTTTTCAAAGTTTAATTTTAATATAAATACTTTTCTCTGTCATTTATTGAATATCTTATCATATTTTTTTCTTCTCAGCAAGGTATAAAAGGTTCTAATATATAAAGTTTCTTATCAATAAGTAGGCAAAAAAATGAAAGAGTATAATTTTGGAAACTTTCAAAA
The DNA here is from genome assembly GCA_021018815.1 of Talinum fruticosum. Classification (NCBI taxonomy): domain Eukaryota; kingdom Viridiplantae; phylum Streptophyta; class Magnoliopsida; order Caryophyllales; family Talinaceae; genus Talinum; species Talinum fruticosum. The sequence continues at coordinate 739,189 of JAITYX010000042.1, forward strand.
AGAAAAATAACTAAATTTATAAGGTGCTTCTAGGACGTACCATTACGTACTATATACAACGTGCACTTTTAAAAAATTATCCTAATCAACAATAACAGAACATAAATTATCAGGCTAATATAATATAATTTAAGTAGACCAATGTATTTATTCATTTAAAAAAATAACATATAATTGTTTAAAATTAATAAAATTCATTATAACTAAGATTTTGAGTATAAAAATTTTGATTTAAAATTTTGAGTTATTTAAAAAATGGGAATTGTGAGAAGCAAGCAAAAGAAATGGAAGAAAATAGGGAATTATGAGATTTACAGATTCAACAAAGACCAAATTTAGGTGTGAAGAGGAAGCGACTTTAAGGAATCTCTTTTCCTTTTTCGTGAATACAAATTCTTATCAGGAAATCTAAAAAGATAAAGGAAAATGGATGGCCAAGATCCATTGACATGATTAAAGGCGGTAAATCATGCGGTCGTGGAATTTTGTTGCTATTCTTAATTTGGTAGGATTTGGTAGCACTCCCAATCTGAAAAAAATCCAAATCCGGTTATCTTTTTTTTTTTTTACAGTTTAATTATTTTAGAGCCCTCCTTCTCTCCTCTTTAGAAAATTATAATTTCTTTTTTGTTTTTTAGTGTTTGTCATTATTTTTTAGAGTTATTGATTAAAATAAACTCGTATTTTTGGGGGTTTGAACGATTATATAACATACTATGACATTGACCATATGTGCAATGTACTTTTACGGGTTATTTATCATCTTTAAATCACACCACTTATTTTTGGACAATTTTAAACTAAAATACGATATATAATCATCCAATAAATAGGTGGTATGTTTTATCAACAATAAACAGTCCTAATTTATGGTGTACGGATAGTCAATGTTATAATATGGTATATAATCATCCACATCTTCCAAAATACAGTTTATTTTAATTCAATAACTTTTTTTTAATCAATGGTTTGCAATGGACAACAAACCTTCAAATATGGACAAGTATAGCAAATAAATCTTTTCAATGAAAATTCTATACAAGATTTATAGATCTACTAGTTAAAAGTTCATCACAGAGTAACGTTTGATTTGAATAGAATGTGAATGTTCAAAAGCGTTTCGATAAGTGTTTTTATCGAAATATTTATTTTGTTATTTTAATTATTAATTTATTTGAAGATCGGGTTTACTATATATGTTATATGGCAAAAAAATATTTATTTTATTATTTTAGTTATTAATTTATTTAAAAATAATTTTTATTATATATGTTATATGGCCTTCAATTAATTTATAATTTTTTTGAATGGGATGTTTATTGTCAATTAATTAAAAAACTAATCACAATCCTGATTACTTCCAAAAACAAAATTACAAAAAAAAAAAGCAAAAGAAAATCCAGTACTTCAGATGCTGATCAATGACTGTAAAATTAAAGTATTTTCCAATTCATTTATCTATTTGTTACATTATTGATTTTTTTTTTTTTCATGAACTGAAGCAAGACATATAGCCATGGAAGATGCTATCTCAATGTATGAGGGGAACAACATCATGCCCTACCTATCACAAGTTTTTTTTTTATAATTTTTTTATAAAAAGATTCTAACTTGCAATTGAATTCAATAAATTATGAGCTAAAATTATTTGTGTTTAATCTTCCACGTCTTATCTATAATTAACTAAAGTATATATTTTATAAAAATGACAAAAATTAATGAAAAAAGAAGAGAAATAAAGCAATTAATAAAGACAAAATTGGTAAACTAGTAATTAATATGTCATTGAAATTGTAAAGTGATAAGTATTATGAAACGAAAAAATTAGTTAAAGTGACGTATATTTTGAAACGGATGGAATATAACTCAATCGACCGCCCCAAAAACAGGTTGAAAACGAAATATATAAAGAACAAATATACATTAATATGATAGAGTATTAGTTGGCCAACTTACTAAAACTGTTAGCCTTAGTTGACAAGTTAGTATATGAAATTAAATTTCCCCAAAATTAGGGGTGGGAAAAAATAAATGGATGGATAAAAATCGTCAATGTCCTACGGCCCAACTTCAAGCCGGGCGAACCAATTTGACCGCCATATCTCCCCACCTAAAATGTGTATGTTCAATCTAATTTTCCAAGTTCCTCCCCCCTTTTTTTGAATTGAAAATGTTCCTAATCATTGATCTTAAAAATGACTTGATCCTGATATTTAACCCGATATTCAAAAGAAGGGAAAAATAAGCATCGATTAATTCAATTGATAAAGTTTGTAACGGGGGAGGGTTGTGTTCGGGATTTTCCCATTCGATGATTGAGCTTAAAAAAGAAAGTTACAAGTGTAAGAAATATGTTGAAAATGATCTTTTCCCCCATTTTTTCCGAGGAATTCATTATGCTTCTGTCTAAACAAGCAAAAGTTGGGGTGAATACCGTATCAATTATCAAGCAATGCATAATTATTTTCCAATCCAAATGTAGTAGGAGAAGACTAATACTACTAATTCTCTCCATTCAACTGTTAAAAAAAGGAACTTACAACAAGTATTACCCCCAAACTAAACCCCCTGAGGAAATCCAGAGTTATACTCTTTTCAGCTTCTCCTTCATCCTCTTCACAGCAGCCCTGAGGGTATCTTCATCTTTGCAAAATGTGAATCTTACCAGATTCTTCCCCTCCTCCGGATTCAGGTAAAACACACTGGTGGGTATTGCCACCACTCCAATTTCCTTGATCAGGTACTCACAGAATGATATGTCATCCTTCTGACCAAACGGGGTGTGGTCCACCACCACAAAGTAGGTCCCACTAGAGGGGAACACGTTAAACCCGGCTTCTGTCAGCCCTTCCACCAGAATGTCCTTTTTGGCCTTGTAATCCTTCCTCAGTTCCTCGTAGTAAGACTCTGGAGCTCTCAAAGCAGTGGCTGCTGCATATTGCATAGGGGTGGAAGTAGCAAAAGTGAGGAATGAGTGGGCCTGTCTCACCCCCATGTCAAATGGGGCGGTGCTATGGCCCACCCGATCTTCCACCCAGTTAGTGAGAAAGTCTTCCCTAACGAGTTGAGAGTCACTGTACGTTCATACATGCCCGGGAGAGAGGCAACGGAGATGTGATCCATCTCAAAGGCTAACTTGTCATAAACCTCATCACTGAATACCAAGACATCGTTTTCAATGCATAGAGATGCAATCACATCAAGCTCTTCACGGGTGAACATCTTTCCAGTTGGGTTATGGGGAGTGTTCATCAGGATTGCCCGAGTGTTCTTGGAGATCGCGGACTTAAGCTCTTCAAGTGGAATTGCAAAATCTGGGGGCCTCAAGGTAATGGCCTTGATTTTGGCACCCGCCATTGAGAGAGTAGCTTCATAGGAATCATAGAATGGAGCAAAAACAATGACCTCATCACCGGGGTTTATCAACCCTAACATGGTTGCAGCAATGGCCTCAGTGCAACCAGAGGTGACAGTTACTTCCTTTTCAGGATCAACTGAGAGACCAGTGTCTTTCTTGAACCTCTCAGCCACAGCAGAATTGAGATCAGGAACCCCATAGCCACGGGCATATTGGTTCTTCCCGTCATTGATGGCTTGAATAGCTGCTGCTTTCACAAACTCAGGTCCATCAAAGTTGGGAAATCCCTGGCCAAGGTTGATTGCTCCGTGTTTGATAGCTAGCTGACTCATTTGAGTAAAAATGGTTGTTTTAAACTTCTCCAAGCGTTTTGCGACCTGCACAAGGGCTTCTGAATGAGTGAAACGGGATAAATGCATCAATTTGCACAATATGAATCATTTAAGGCTCAGATTACCCATTTGATTTTGTAATAATTTACTGGAGACTAGCAAGATCTATATTGAGAAAGCAAGAGCCATAGGCAACCAGCATGACTCATTCATAACATTGTTTTTCTTGCTCCCAAACTTCAACATGATGAAATCATAAGAGGGGAAAAGAAGAGGGGTTGGGAGGTCTACCATCAAATTTCATTGCCGCATATATCTAACTCACATAAACTAACCGCAAAAACAATGGCTTTTGCTTGTATGAACATGAAACTGCAGTGTTATTTAGTGGAGTTTTGGCAGACGTCATTTTGATACCAAAGAGAAGGCATCTACTTCAGCAACTGACAACTAATCAGTTGACATAACAGTGATTTATGATTCTAATATTAGGCTGGCTCTTCTCCTTTCAAGAGCCCCACCTTCAGAGCAAAATAGTTTCACCGTAGCACCTTAAGCAATCTGATAAGAAGCTAGCTAGGGGTCCTCTGATATCACAGAGATTTTCATAACAGGACTTTTAAGTCAAGTTTCCCAAACTCCCACATAAAAACACCACAGAATCATCACTACACCAAAACAAACCATTAACTTCAACTCCCGCCTAAGGTGGATTTTCTTTTTCCTTTTTTTTGGGGGGTTTGGAGTTGTATGTTGTGTTGACCAATCACTACAGTAACATCACAGAGTCTATTAATTGCAAACCAGTAACTTTCTTGCAAAAGGTAGTGCCCTCCGCTCCATGGGTAAACACATCTTGGTTCAATGTTCATGTTTGCCAAGCAGAAGCTAACTCTTCTAGGCTCGTACATGTAATCTAATAGCAAAGACATGACCAATCCTCCCAATTCCCAAATCAGGTTAGCTGTGCAAGAGAGGTCATCCTCTCTAGAAAACCCCAGGATTCACATCAGTGCATTAAAATCTGGTAGTTACCGCCAAGCAGTATCTGGTCATCCCATTACATAAGCATTCCAGCTACTCCATCCAGGGAATGGCGTACAACAAACCAATTGTTTAGATCTTCTATCCTTTAAAAACTTGGTGGTATTCCCATGTTATCTTACAGTGTTTCATATTCCCAGGCTTGCCTACCTTCAACAAGAAGTTGTAGATACATTACACTATATTTAAGGCTAAATTTCCATGGCCTGTGCCATTTATTTGACCTATGGCTCATATGAGTGGATCATATGTCTAGGAAAACACTATATAATATGCTTTTAGCAATGCAACAATTGGTACCCCCTGTGTCCCATGAAGATTGTGTTTAACTTATAATATGTTTTGTCCAACCTGACTGTCCAAATTTGGTCATAATCTTGCCTAGGGCATGACTCAGAGTGGTTAGATATAAACGACGTTACCTCTAGAACGGAGCTTCATTAAAAAAAGGAAAGAAAAAAAGAACTAAGGTTTTATTTAATGGTCAACACAGGCAATTTGACACACATGCATGCAGGAACACACAAAGAAAGAGTAAGCCAGACAGATATTATCTTATAGTTGTCAGGCAGACTTCAGACAGATTGCAGATAGTAATGAAAATGCCGACCCCTAAAGAAAATCATGAAACAGCAATATGAGCATTGGGTGAAAGCAGAAAGCAGCACACTCTAGCACATCCAAAAACGCAACAAAAAAGAAAAGAAAATGAAATGAAAACAGAAGCATCAAATTAAGTCATAAGCTATACTTATCATGTAATGTGACATTAAGAATTCCTTCACAAGGGAATACAACATGATTTCATGCGTCTTTACATGGTTTTACAAGTAAAAAGAGACACTGTTAGATTCACGCTTTCTACATGAACTAAGTGATTGATGAGGCATATGATAATAAAGAAAGCACTTCATGACACACCTGGCCCCTTGTCCTATCTCCTCTCCCCCAAAACAAAAACATATTCAATACAGACACGTACAGAATTCCAGAGATAAAAATGGGTTGGTCAACCCCAATAGGCAATGAAACTGGAGCACGCCTATTTTCCAATTTCTGTTTTTGCATCAGCATCCTGAGCTTCCATAGGAAAATTCAACATGAAACCACAAATAATGGGCAGAGATTGGATGTTTTTAGTCATGAGCAAAATAAGTAAATATTACATCTCACCTTCGATAAAAATAGAACAGGGATGCTGGTTAAATACCAAATTTAAGAAAATCACTTAATAAAGTAAAGCATAAGGGGAGCCTTCTAGTTCTAGCAAACCGTATCCTTGTAATCGCTAGACTGATGAGCATAATTTAGCATAAAATTTTCTCCAAAAGCAGGCATATTAGGGAATATGAAATGCAAGGGGAAAAGAACACGGTGCACACTCCTAACTTCTGGCAGTAGGTCATCCATAGGTTTAGGCGTTTAGCCACATATAGCAGCATTGACAAGAAGCACCACCATTGTGATCTCCTCAAGGGGCAATGAGTTTAATAATCATATAATCACCAGATACATTCTACTCCTTCATGGTGGATATAAAACATTATCATGACCACAAACCAAAGCTTCATAGTGTTACAGTCACCCAAAATAATTACATAAGAAGCGATGCTAATGGTGGGAAAAGGGGCATCCCCCGCCCCCAAAATCTCCAAAGCGCCTTGTGCAAGCTATAGACCAAACAATTTCGCCCCGAGTTATCGAGTACAATTAGGTGAGCTTTTGGCTTCACAATTAAAGCCGGAACCAACGACACAAGTTTATCTCAAATTCCCAATGGCCAAGCCCTAGCTACATTGTTTCCTGAGAGCTCAATCACTAACCCTTTATCATCCGAATTTCCTCTATAAAAATCCACAGCTATACACGATTGCCCATTTACACATCGGGACACAGGAGCTCATCAAAGGATGATTAGCTTTTCGTCATGCTAATTTCAACGGATCACGGGGGCAATCAAACAACAATGAAGACACAGGCTTTACCGATAAAACAATTCCAGTCAATCATTTGCTAAATAGCTCTAACAAATAAGGTAGAAACTTCTTAATTTGGGCGGGTTTTCGCGGAAATAAAATGGGTGGGGGGAGAATAATAAAACCCCAGTTCGGGAATCAGACACAAACCATGGAAGTCAAAGCAAATGAATCGAATGAAAGAGAAATTGGGGAACCTGAACAGGATGTTGGGTCTTCTGGGCAGCTCCATCGTGGTTCAAAGTAGCCTCCTTTTGGGTTGAAGCAGTAGACATAGCGGCTGAAATTGAAGGTCGCTTAAAATGTCTGGAAATAGGGAATAAAGCTCGGGATTTAAACAACAAAGGGCGAAGCATTTGGGGATCAGGGCATGTCCAGGTGCATTGGAATTGAAGGGCGGCTTTCTCAAGCATGATTAAGGCCGCGACGCGAGAGAAGAGGCGTGGTTAAGAGCAACAACCTAGTACTAGCAAGGAAAGCACCATGAATCTCTCACCTACTGTTAGCTGACGACACCATCCTGTTTACTAGGGCAATTAGCCACGAAATCTCAAGTGTCCTTTAGCCAAAATGTGGGTGAGGAGACCAAGGACAAGAATCACACGATCACCCAAATTATGGGTGTCAGGTAAAGCGGTCTAAACACATGAGAAGTACTTTGAAGTTGGAAATATGCACAACGTTGAAGAAATTGTAGTATTGGAAGGAGATATGCATTATGTGTATCAAATATATAAGACTACATTATATGAAAGTTAACTATATATCAACATTTTTTACTTAATAAATAGAAAGTGAAATGTTTAAATGATCATATGTATTTTTTTATCCGAAGTACGTCACATTGGATTAATTACAAAAGCATATGTAAAGTTAAAGAAATTCGATTATATTTAAAGCAACATTACTTCCCAAACTTATTAATACAGACAGTTGATATAAATAATAGACAATTAATTAGCAACTATCAATATAAAACCATTAAATAACTTACCACTTATTTTTATTTATCAAACACCCACACGATATGGTTACAATGAGTGAAGAATCCAATATGAACAAGATACTCTAGTTGTTATGTCATTTCCCTAGAAACAACTATAGTATATTACTTGAGGTCATTGACCATCTTATCCCAAATCCAAAGTTTATTAAGGGTTAATAATATTTTCTTCTGGCCATAGCCCCTCTTTTACATATAAAAAAATCATCTTATCCCAAACTAAATGGGCTTGTCCTGAATACTGGGTCGGGTCAATACTCAAATAGAACGAGTTGAGAAAAGGTATAAGCCCAGTCTTTACCTCTTACAGTCTTCGTATTCAGTTCAGAAGAACTGACCCGAGTAGACCCAAAGGTCCTTGCTCGTTTTCCGGTTCGGCCACTCCAGTGGAAATTTGAGCTGCAATTTCAAACCCATAAAATTCGATCAAAGAAGTGAGAGACTGAGAGAGAGAGGAGGAAGAAGATGGCAGGGAGAGACGATGTAAAGCAGCTTGAGGAGTGCTCGGTCTCCAAGTTAGTCAACTTTCTTCATCTCTTTTCTGTCTCATATGTGTTTCTTTGTGCAATCGGCAATTTTGGGTATTCGAAATTCATTGGCTTTCGATAATTTTAGGAGCGTTTTCGCTTTCTATTTCTGTTATTGCGTTTTGGGATTTTCGTTTTGTGAATGAAAGTTGGAACTAGTGACATTCTCTTGCCTGCTCTTTGAAATGGGTGTGGAGTTTTTAGGGTTTCGATCTTACCCTGTAAATGTTATGAGGTATCTCTTGAATTGGTCTCCTATCCATCTTTGATTTCCGCCTAACTTCACATTTCATGTTCTCCTCGACCTATTCAAGTCTATCTGCTAGGATGATGGAACTTTATGTTCATATGATGTGATTGGATATTGTTCCTGGTAAAGAACTTTGCCCTCTTTTTTTTTATTTTTTAATCATCAGTAACTTCAAAAGAAAAAACTTTGCCTTTTGAATATTGTCTTGACCTAAGTGAATCCCTCTAACCGAGTTGCACACCATTGATCATGTTATTGTATCACGTAATTATGTAAGGATCTTACATGTATAATGTTATATTTGATAGGAATGTCTTGGAAGTTAACATAAAACTTGCACAATTTGAAACACGAGCACCTCCAATTCATATCAAGTATATTGCTATCTCTGGAAATTTCGCCAGTGATTATGGCAAACTTCATTCTGCAGGTAATGCCACAGTCGGCCAAATGTACATTGGCGAAGTGCTCAGAGTGGAAAAAGTTTATATCTTTTGGGTTTCTCCCTTTATTGTTTGGTGCGGAATTTTGTGCTTGGGGATTGTGGTGGACTAAAGCTAAATGTCATTAAAATGTCAGCTTCTTCTTTCAGTGTGGTGTAATAGTCTGGTAGGGTAGTCAACACCAATTTTCATCTGTCCCTAAGAGGAAATAGCCCCCGTCCCCGGTGGTGGGCACCCTAAGAGGGGCTTTGAAGTATTGGATTGACACGTTTGATTGCAATTGTTTCTATAGTTCATACTGGAATACTGGAAATTTGAACAAGTACGTGGGGCTCAGAGACTTGTTTCTGTGGCTGTTATTGTGCTAGTAGGACAAATGTTCAATTAGATGTAAACTGCAGTAGAACAACATAATTATATATGTATGTCCCTAGTGTAAAATTTTGAAGAGGGGGTGGGCGGGCGGGCGCTAGGTATGGTAGTGTTCAAGTACTTGTCACTGATAAAGGTCTTGATTCTGTGCATGACAAAATTGAAATTTAAATCTTGTATGTGACAATCTTTGCTGTTTCACATTGACGACGTATCAAAATTCATATACATAATGAGAGAAATGCAAGTGGATGATTCTTTGTTTGCTTGGCATTTCTTTTTGAGTTAGTCATATTTACATCATGAACAACATATGACAAACCTATACTAACTAAAGACTTTCTTTCTTTACAGCGCTTTGGGAACATGGGTGTTCTCTGTTTTGGGTGCTTTGGTAGCCATTCCAGTTGGTATAAGGAGGAAATCACTGGCACCACTTGTTTTCTTCGGCACAACTGGCACCATGCTAGACATCATAATGGGGATTAGTGCTTGTGAGAGAGAACACGCAGAGCGTCAGATGAAGCTCTTAGAAGCTCAAAATTCAGCCAATGAACCTGCTGCATCAGAATAAAAGTGGCATTTTGGGTCTTAGCCTCTGTTTTAGTGCTATGAATAAACCTGACTGTTAGCTTGTATTATTCTGTGAGAGTGAAAAATTTTCCTTTGATACTCGCCAATGCCTGACAGTGTTTCCTGGTTAGCTTTTCGGAATTAGTCATGAACGAGCATCTTATTGTACTTGCATTATACAATTTTGCACCATTTTGAGCTTAAAGATCTATGGTTTCCACATGCTTTCGATTCGATATTTTGTAATGGTTGAACTCACTCAGATCGCAGGTGAGCTCAGTGTGATTGATGGGTGAAAACGTTCTGATGATTGAGAGAAATTTCAGTACAAATTTGTGAAGAATTATTGAATATAATTTCCAGACACTGTTTTAGCATCATGCAACTGAGAGTGGTTTAAAAAGCAATTAGAATTGAATGCTCAGTCACGATTACATCTATACAGCCCTGATCAGGTTTCAGAACATGGTTCATGACTCTTCAGATACGGCATAGATACACAAATCATTTCAAATCTACCATCTTCCATTTGCATGCTTGGATTAACGAGGGCTTCAAACTTTAAATGGCTGTTTTTCCCTTGAAGCAGCAACACTTTCAGCAGTATCAACCAAATCAAATAGAAGTTCGGAATTTTAACAGCATGGTCTTTTCCCTTTGTCTCTGATTTTGTATCTTTGACTGATAAGCAGGACTCATCTGTCTTGAGTTCATGCACATTAGCAGCCGCCCTAGAATGACTCCTCAGACTTTGATGATTGTTTTGCTCCTTGTGTGAATGGTATACCTTCTCAGCTTTGATGTTCCCAAACAGGAGTTCAGCTGCTTTATTTGTAACCAGAAGTGGTATATAGTCTGAATTATCCCATACATATAGCTGCAGTTAAGAACACTTGTTATTATTTAGAAGTGCATTCATATAACACATATTACATTACTCTGCAAGCAAACATTGGCACATGCTTCCGTGATCATAACACCATGAATGAGAAGCTATAAGTATGGCAAGCCGATAATTCTCCTCAAAAGTATCCCCCTTACAAGTAGTAGAGTTACAACTCATAATCGCCACTTAGAAGGTGAGCACTTCACCACTTTTCCAAGGGCATCTCCTCAGTATCCTTTCTACATACTCTACTGGATGCAAGAAGAGAAATCTTACTAAAAATGGTCTGTAAATCAAGCCCACAGTGTGAAGTCGATTTGAGCTGCTCTTACAGTACAACAGGCCAGTTTGCAGTTCAGTTCTGGAACTGGTGCATAGGAAGACAAATATTCAGAACAAGAAGGTAATCACGATAACAAAGTTTTCAGACAAATGAAATGGGTAATCTTGAAGAATCATACTCTGAACCCAATGGAGAACCACAAAGCTGGCAGCCTGTACAGATCATATCTTCGACTATATTTTCTATCCTGTTATCCAATTGCCTACTGATGAACATTCTTTCCTTTTCGAATTCATGCCGTGCAGATGGAAAAAGATCTCACCGACAGATGCGTGAAAGATGACCTTAGATGGACTGGCTAATTGCAGTACTTCTGAAAGCAACGAACATGGTAGGAGACTTTGCTCTTCCTGCACTTTCCAGTTTCGCAATGCTGTCACCTGGAATGATGTACGTGTACGTAAAGTTAGCTGGAGTTAAACAGTTGTAACAAAAATCTAAACGCTCACAACTTTTTTTAAAAAGTGCAGTGGACAGATAACATAAAATGAGATGAATATTGAATCATGTTGAAACGACGATATCTAATTTGTGCAATCACGCAATCAAGGAAATCAACATTGAGGGACTAAGAGAATTCCAACTGAGTAAATTGAGAGCAATTCAGGTTTGAAGCAAGAGAGCACAGAAACACATGACGGGAAGAAGAGTAGGAAGATGGAGCGTACTTGATCGCCTTTTAGGTCATTACAAAGAGTAGATCTAGTCCGCTGAACCCATTCTATCACTCTTCTAAGTTTTGCCTTGGCAGTTCCCCCAACTCGACTAGTACCCATCAGGTCATCCACACCTAGATGATACAACATTAACAGTCAGGCTCTAAACATTTATAAATCTGCTTTTACTGACCGGGTTTTCAAACTCATAAATGGAAGACAACAGGGTAGTTTTTCAGACAAGAACCATTGTTTGTTTTATCAAATAACATCCGGAAATATACATTATTGATAAGCCGATTAGTCATTACCAAGTTTCTTGAAGTTGGCATTGCAGAAGTAAACAAGTATACTCAGAAGAGAGTTTTATACGAGCAAAACAATTATCAGAATTCAGAATACCTTTTAAAAGGAGAGAGTTGTAAGGATGGATCAAACGAAGAATCGATGAATACTGGACACTTCTAGCTTCAACAGTATTCCCAAACTTCATCACTTTGACATCTGTATTTTTTTGAAAAGAAAGATCACAAAATCAATATCACCAAAATATTGAAGTTACAACCTATTGAGGTTACATATGTAGGTCTTTTCCCCCTTTTTTGTTAATTGAATTGCGGAATGCTCAGCATAAACAAGAATGTAATCAGATATTTGGAAACATAAATCTGAAATAAATTATAAATGAGATATTTCTGGGGTGATTAGAGGATTAAGAGTTCTAATTAAGCTAAAAGAAGAAAGAGGAATGTAGCACAATTACTTTGTAACAAAATGATATCACCAGCGGAGACAGAAGAAGCGAGATGCTTATTCCAGAGAGAGACAGAGAAAAGGGGCGAGTCTCGTCTCCTACATGAATGTCTGCCCTAATCACAGCTCCCCCTTTCGCTAACTTGTACTGTACAATCAATCATCAAGAAATTGAAACCCTAAATCAATTTAATTACCAAACCGGGGGAGAGAGAGAGAGAGAGACAGAGAGTGACCTGAACGGGATTGGAACGGTGGACGAAGACGAGAAGCTGGACGAAGTCGCCGACGTGAGAAGCGGCGGCGGAAAGGTCGATAAGGGGGCCGAGCCACCCCATCCCCGCCATTCTTTTGGCGCTATTTTCTGTTGTTTGGCGCCAAGAATACCTTCCTCCCTAATCAAATTAGGGCTTTTTGAAAAACCCCATCCCTTCCCCTGTCTCTTCGTCTATAGGCTGCTCGATGGTTTTCCCAAATAATAATAATAATAATAATAATAATAATTATTATTATTATTATTATTATTATTATAATATATATTAGTTTATTGGATTCTAAAGATGTATAAGTTCAGATCAGCATGATACATGCTTTATTTCGTAGTTTGTGTTTTTTAATATTTAAATTAGAGAAAATAAATAAATGAGTGGCTTAATGTGATGACCATATCTTCTACTAAAAATACATGATTACATACTCATATGAAATATAAATATATATTTATGCCAACTATATCTATATTTACCAATTATTACACATACAGCACTTTAAAAAATACTCTCTTATATCATTGTTTCTCTTTAAATGTGATTGTAAAAACGACAATCCCTTGTATATTTTTAGAATTTTTAGCCCTTAATTTCAAATCTTAACAGGTTTATTCTTTTCAATGGTTAACGACAGTTAGAGATAGTAATTAACATTTATTAAATGGTAAAACCAAACCATAGTAAAACACCATACTTACTCCATCGATCCCGATCTATAGATTCAATAACATTGCACAATTTAAGAAACAAAATTTAATCTTTTTTGGAAAGAGAATTACGAGAATATGAAGTGAATTTTAAAAATTAAAACAAAATATCATATATGATAACTTGGTCTATAAACCCGAGTCTACAGTATAATTTGTATGGGGCTGGCGGGGTGGGGGTGGGGTAGATCAAATTCAAAGAAATGGAGCAACTTGTTGTCAATGCACATGGAAGCAAAAACATAGGTTGAAAGCCACGAATTATTAGGGATCCATAGACCTTATCTATATATATATATATTGATTAATATTTTGGAGGAATATTAATTAAATAACAATTTTGATAATTTTTTATGAGGATTTCTTCCACATCCAAGTCAATGGGTCGGCAACTACTTCCTGCTCGAGTAATTGCGACTACCATTAGGTGATATATAATTCTCACTTATTATTCACAAAGATATCATTTTTAATTTCAAATCTTGGCCTATCATACTATTTTAATACGTCATTAATAATTAAGTTAGTGTATTTATATATATAGATTAAGGTTCAAAATATAGTTGAGTATGTATTCTATGAACCCCCAGGAAAAAAATATTATAAGGTACTTTTTTTATTGATTTTAATTATAATTCATTTTGTTATGAAGCTATGTATTTTTTTTTTCGTGGGTCTGGTGAAGCTACGTATGTATATACATTAAAATTTGCATATTTTGTCATGAGTGGTTATTGGCTATAGGATGCTTAAGGGAAATAATAATGGGATAATGATATATATAATTGGAATAAATGACTCATGTGTGAATACATACATACATATATATATATATATATATATATATATATATATATTGGTTAATTATCAATTCTATAATTTTTTATTATAGCATATATTTTTAATATATTTTTATTTTTAATTTTAAAGTTTGCACTCCTTAAATTTTTGTCCTCAAATTAACTACTAGTAGATAATTGCAAATTATTGGACAAATTTTAAAGGAGCCCTGAGAAGAATAATAGAGAGTTCATTCAAAATTAAAACTATATATTTTTTTCGGATAAATTGGCTCTTGTTAAACTCTATGGTGAATTTAGTCGATTATCGGTGGAGGCACACGTAAAAGAGGGTAGACACTTAAACTATAGATTGTTATACATAAAATTATTTTTGAGTGGAGAAAGTATGATTTTATTTTTTTAATTTTTTTGAGGAAAAGGAATGTATGAGATGGTTTTCGAACAATAAAAAGAATTTATTTCGGTGCTTGTAATTGCTTGTAATCCTGTCCTGCCTAAAAATAAAAATAAAAATAAAAATAAAGGTGGGAGAAGGATTGGCGGACTTTCAACGGGTGACGCGGGAACTTCATCTTACCGTTAATTCTGTTCCTCCTCCTAGATTTCGCTTCCTAATCCTAACCGAGTTAACTCTTCCGAGTTACCGAAAATCAAACTTCAGGTGCCGCCCTCAAGTCCCTTGTATATTCTCTTTCTGCATTTTCCACTGATTCCCTCAGCATTGTTGCAATTTTTGACTTTCTATTACCAGAAATGAGGAAAGTTTCTTGCCATTTTACAAATATGGTGACTCTGCCAGCTATTAATGCGTCAAGAATGGGTGTTTTGGCAACGTAAGATCGATGAATTTGAGTGTGAATTCATCTCCTCAAAAACGCTGCTTTGGAATGTGGAAAAGCTCAATTGTCCTTGAGGTGATAATACTTAATTTATTGTTTGACCCGTTATGCCCACCATGTGTTTGATAAATGTTCTCAATGACTTGATGCGTTTTCTGGGTAGACCAAAACTGTGGTGTGTTATGTGAAAATAAATGGTATATGTTGGTAGTATTTTTAAAGATATACGTTTTTTTTTAATTTCATGGTTGATTTTTCTTTGTCCCCTTTTGGAGGGAGAGAGCGAGGGGGATAAAAAGATGGGTAGTCAAACGGCAGAATAAAGTTCAGAAAATTGAACCTTTTGGTTGACTAGATTAATCGGATGATGGGTTTTGCTTCTTTGTGAAAAAATTGTTGTTGTATGGAGAACGAGACAAACACATTTTAGGAAGTTTTTGGTTGATTGTGGGTGGTAGGTACACAGAAAATTGTTTCTCAAGTAAGTAGAAAAACTTGTATAGTGGAATGGACATTTGTGTATCATCTGTATTTTCTTATTGAAAATATGAGCACACCACCTCACGTCTGGCTGGCTTGCTAATAATTATATATATAAACTAACATCTCCCTTCCCCAGCTGATGTTAGCACCGAGTAAAATGGCCACAATTGGATGGGCCACCAATGAGCGTCACGTTGGCTCGAGAAAGAAAGAGAAAGTAGCAGTCAACGCCAGCGTATTTGAACCATAAACTGAAAAAGAAAATGGGAGAAACACAGAGCAGACTAAATCCAACCTCCCTAATTTTTCTTTCATTATACACATTTCTTGCTTTTCTCTGTATAGCTTTCCTATGGGATCTTCATTATTCATCTCAGCCACCATAATTTTCTTTGCTTTGATCTTTGGCCTGTGTTGCTCTGAGTACATAACCCCGAACTTCACAGCTTCATACCTCCAATTCATCGAGGACCATGGTGCCTTCCTATATTCAGACAATATGGCTTTCAAGGCAGCTATTTACAATCCGGATGGTCAACAAACCAACTTTTACTTTTGTGTCATACATGTTGCATCCAACACCATTATTTGGTCAGCTAACCGTGATGCTCCCACATCAAAATCGGGTAAGGTGATGCTTTTTTCTGATGGGATGAGGGTCTCTGATGAAAATGGAATCCGAAAATGGTCAACTCCACAATTGCAATCAGCTGTTTCAGCACTGAGTCTGACAGAGGTTGGCAATCTTATGTTGCTTGATCAAAATAATGTCTCTCTTTGGGATAGTTTTGATCACCCTAGTGATACAATAGTGATTGGCCAGAAATTACCAGTTGGGACTTCATTAACGAGCTCGGTATCAAACAATGACCCGTCCACTGGCAATTATAGTCTTTCAATAACCACCTTTGATGCAATACTGCAATGGGAGGGATCAACATACTGGAAGCTGTCTATGGATGCTAATGCATACAGGAACTCAAATTATGTGGTTGAATATCTAGTGCTAGATGAAAATGGTCTTTATCTTTTTGGTCGTAATGGATCTGTCATTGTTCTGCAAGTTAACTTGTCACCAGCCGATTTTCGAATAGCCAAGGTGGATTCAGATGGCCAATTCATAGTCAGTAGCTACTCTGGTACAGTTTGGAGGCAAGAATTCGGGTGGCCTAATGACAATTGTGGAATTCCATTCATCTGTGGCAGAATTGGGCTGTGCACTATCAGTGCTGCGTCAAATGGTCCTGCTTGCTCATGCCCCTCTGGTTTCCATGCTGATCCACACCAAACAAATGGATGTGTTCCAAGAGACAGCTCATTTTCCTTGCCTCTAGCTTGTAATTCTTCTGATAACCATGCTCCATTGAATTCTGGAAACATTTCTTATCTGGAACTGGGGACTGGAAAGGGCTATTTTGCTATTACATTTTTGGTTCCCAAGGAAAATGGAATGAATTTGTCTACTTGTCAGGATCTCTGCACTGCAGATTGTTCATGCTTGGGGTTTTTCTATGGGAACTCATCTGGCTCCTGTTTTATAATTTATGATCAGTTGGGGTCGATTATGTCAAGTGCAGCCAGTGGAAATGCATTGGGGTACATCAAAACCGTGGTCCCCACAAATGCTGGCAACAACAGTTCCAACAATCGTCGACCACCTGTTGCCTTGGTGGTCTTCCCTTTCACTGGGCTATTTGTCACTACTGCATTAGGATTTTTATGCTGGAAAAAATGGAAGAGCTCTAGGGTAGGATTCGAAAAATCAATCCATCTAAGTTCTCCCTCTTCAGGAGAAGTAGAGGCCTTTAACATCCCTGGATTACCTGTAAGGTATGACTACGAGGTGCTGAAGGTAGCAACTGATAATTTCAAGGACCAGATTGGTTCAGGAGGTTTTGGTACTGTATATAGAGGAATATTATCTGATGAAACTTTAGTTGCTGTTAAGAAAATAACCAATCTTGGTGTCCAAGGAAAGAAGGAGTTCTGCACAGAGATTGCGATTATTGGCAATATTCACCATGTGAATTTGGTGAAGCTGAAAGGCTTTTGTGCTCAAGGTAGTCAACGCCTACTTGTTTATGAGTACATGAATCGTGGATCCTTGGACCGCACTCTCTTTGGCAGTGGTCCTGTCCTGGAATGGCAAGAGAGATTTGATGTTGCTCTTGGAACAGCCCGTGGCCTTGCTTATTTGCACTGTGGATGTGAACAGAAAATCATCCACTGTGATGTGAAGCCAGAAAATATCCTTTTGCATGATCATTTCCAGCCAAAGATCTCTGACTTTGGGCTGTCAAAGCTATTAAGCCCTGAACAGTCCAGTCATTTTACAACAATGAGAGGCACTCGTGGCTATCTTGCACCAGAGTGGCTTACAAGCTCTGCGATTTCTGAGAAAACAGATGTGTATAGTTATGGGATGGTGCTGCTTGAACTTGTAAGTGGTAGGAAAAACTGTTCATTGAGGCAACAGAGCCATAGCCTTGACGATGATAATAGTGCTGGTAATAACTCATCAACCTCATCAGGTTCGGGGCTCATCTATTTCCCTATGCTTGCACTGGAAATGCATGAAGAAGGGAGATACTTGGAGCTTGCTGATCCAAGGTTAGAGGGCCGGGTGACAAGTGAAGAGGTAGAGAAGCTAGTTCGTATTGCTTTGTGTTGTGTTCATGAGGAGCCCGCATTGAGACCGAGTATGGTAAATGTTGTCGGGATGCTTGAAGGAAAGATTCCATTGGGTTATCCCAGATTGGAATCTTTGAATTTCTTGCGATTTTACGGTCGTCGTTTTTCTGAGCCTTCTGTCATAGTGGAAGCTGAACAGCAAAGTGACTTCATGGTACATCAACAAAATGCCTCAGTTTCAAGTGCATATGGTATACCACAGAATTCTTACTCCTTTGGTTCCTCGCAGCAACTTTCAGGCCCAAGATAGTACTCAGCAGCTAAGTTCATCTGACAATTCTGTAATTAGTATGAAGGGTAGACAAATATTACGATATGTATTTGGATCACACAAAAAATTGATATATTGCTTCAGAAAGCATATTTCTCCACAGATCATTGTAAAAATCTTCATTCTCTATGTAAGATCGAGTATTCGAGTTGATTTTAGTGAGCTTCTGTAAGCTGTGAATTCTCGCACATCGTTTCAACGGTCATGCCATTAGCCTGCAAGCTTCTGTTCTCTTTACTCGTCCCTGCATGATCTCTAATGTAGTCTCTTTAATGAACCAACCTAGAATATGGAGATTGTGAAGGTAAATCATAATAAATTAAGAACAAAACCTCCTTGAACCATATGAGGATTTCTGCATATGCTGCAGGATCCACCGTGGATCAGGGTTTAGGTTCTACTCTTGTTTATCCTTATGACTCTGTAGTATCACAATTCACCACAGTTTCTACTTTCAAGCTGAACGTTCTAACTTTTCTCGTGGCAAATAGAAAACATGTAAGCATATCCACCTCAGTACTTAGTTTTTATCAACATGCATGAAGCTTATATTGATTTCTGTCTGTATTTTTCCTTTCCATAGTCTTTATTACCAGATTTTACCATTCCTGACAACTTTCTCCATCCTTAAATCTGTCTTCTTTCATTCAGTATGCCATCTCTCCTTTCCAGGTTGACATTGGTAGCTTTCACTCATTAACGTGGCACTCTGTGTGTGAGGGTGGGTTTGAGTGTCGGTAGTTTGAAGTGAGGTTTAGTTAATGTTTCGTTCTGAAAGTATGCTATTTATAGCCAAATTGATAAATGGTTGACAATCCCTGCTCCAAGCCAAGGATTTTTAGCTTTTTCTTATATATGGCTTAATAAGGGACATGTTTAATTTGATGCGGATGTCCAGTTGCCTAAGCGGAATTTGCCTTTGTTTTGGGCATCTGAAAAAGAAATTACTCTTTTTTGGGGCCTGTTAAGAACATGTTGTGTTTGTGAACTCTTCTAATATATTGTGTTGTCTCTGATCTCAAAGGAAGTCAGTATGCATCTTTTGGATTAGTCAATAAAGTGAAAATTGGAGATAGTTCCTCATTGTAAACTCAAAGCTTAATAGACATGCATCTCAAATAAAACACAGTCCATCATGTTTGGAATAGGATACACGTCATCTTCATTTCGGAATGTTCATAACTAGGATTGACCTTCATGTCTTTATTGTACAAGGATACTTTAGGACGAGCTTTGGGAGTCAATTAGCCTACTCCTTTCTTCAGACGACTCCCCCCCAACAGGACAAACCAACGACGACGACAACAACAGAAAACTGTCCAATGTCCTGCTTTATTATAGGCAGATGATTGGCGATTGTAAATTGGTAGATTGTGCCTTCTGAGGCGTGATGCACTCACTGGGGGAGCTTGTTAAGTTTGTGATAGCGGTACTGAGCATATGTCTTCCTTGAATATTTAGCTGGGTTTTGGTCATCTACAAGTTCACCAAGAGGTCCTATCACCATTTCATTTGGCGGCACGCAGAAAACAGCCCATGACATTCGGGTTTTCTCCTTGTTAACCAGGCTTCTGTGTAGGATGCTTTTGTACTTTCCGTTGCTTAGTATCTGCATGAAGTTCAATTCAACTATTATAAACTTGCTTTTCCTCATTCTTCATTTGGAACAGGAAAGAAAAAATTATGCAAATGAAATTGACCTCAACTTGGTCCCCGATGTGGATGTAGAGTGCATCCGGTATATAATCAACAGCGACCCAGTTGCCTTCTTTCCAAACTTGAAGGCCAGGAACATCGTTGGGTAGAAGAATGGTGAGGGCTGACATATCTGTGTGAGGCTCAACTCCGAGTGCCAGCTCAGGGTCCGGACATGGAGGGTACATATTTATCTTCATCTCCAATACCAATTGATCTTCACCCAGGTGTGTCTTCAAAACCTTCTTTTCTAGGCCTAGTCCCTCTGAGAGCAATGCCAGTATCTCATCTGTTATTCTCAACATTTCCTGGTTATATTCCTCTGTCACTTCCCTGCAGAACTTAAAAGTACAATATCCTCGTAAACTTAACGTTATGTTGACTCATGAGCTTAGCTTAGTCATAAACATTTTGAGATTAAATTAAACATACCTATAAGTTGGAGGATTTTGAGGCCAAATCTCATAGTTTACCTTCGAAGGAGGACACATGAAATGAAGAAAATAATCAATCCATTCAAACTTCTCGTCAGTATTTTTAGGCAGTTTGGTACCATATCCTTCAAGGTTTCCTTTGGCAGGATCTTTTTATTTGCATATTTCTCCTTCTCTTCTGGTGATAAGGCAAAGAACTCCCGCCCCACCTCTTGGACTCGGCAGATCAACGATTGGGCCACACCATGGTCCTTGATGGCAAATAATCCCCACTCTCTAGACACCTTTGATATCTCTAGGACAAGCTGATCGTGTGGTTGAGACAATGAGATTACTGGTATCTTGACCCCTTCGAGGGCTTTTGTGTTCTTCGGCTGCTCATGGGGGGACGGATGAACTGAATTGGCAATGCAGTAACCCCTTGGCAGAACAGTGTGTGAACCCTTCCAGAACCCATTCTGCAATCTGGTGTTTTTGGAGGGTCGATTTGGTTTGAAAGTTTTAGGGAATCTGTGGTTGAGACATGAAAACGTTGGTGTATTAATAGAGATTTTAAACGTACATGGAGAGGCAATTAATGTATCTTTTCAGGTTGACTTGGAATGTTAGGAGGACAACTAATTAAGTTACTAAATCTTTGCTTTTAATTTGTCTACATTCATCAACAATAACTCACTACAATCGGTAACCTTTTAGATATGTTTATATCAGTGTCTATCATTAAGGTAAGTAGGATGTGAG
Organism: Talinum fruticosum; assembly: GCA_021018815.1. Taxonomy (NCBI): domain Eukaryota; kingdom Viridiplantae; phylum Streptophyta; class Magnoliopsida; order Caryophyllales; family Talinaceae; genus Talinum; species Talinum fruticosum. The sequence continues at coordinate 760,638 of JAITYX010000042.1, forward strand.
TTAGACCGGTTGTTGGAGCCAAGAAAGTTACATGGAGGAGGCTCTTCTAAGTTATACTCCCTCTTTTTCAAAATAAATATCACTTTAACTAATTTTTTTGTTTCATAATACTTGTCCCTTTATTATTATTCCAATGACATATTAATTATTAGTTTATCAATTTTGTCCTTATTGTCTTTTTTTCATTAATTTTCTTCATTTCCAATGAAATATAGGGTTAACTTGGTCTTTTAACTCAAAATTTGTGATAAATTTCATGTTTCTTTGATGTTCCCGCATAACCTTAAAACGACATGTATTTTGAAACGGAGGGAGTACGTTGTAGTCTCCGTCTTCTTTGCCCAAAAAGTAAAAAAGGAAAGAAAACCTCACTCCAACGAAGGTCTTATCACTTTTTTTTGGTGTAAAATGCAAACAGAGTTACAACGGTAGGCATATGAAAATATCTCAAAATGTGGTAAAGTGATAAGTATCCATGTCCATATGTTCAAAGTTGCTAGTAAACACTCTATACTTTTGTCCTCTCCACCAGGGTTCAAACCTCCAACCTTGGTGGAGACAATTTCCTCATTAGGGTGTGCAAGAAGTAGGGATGTATTATCAACTCGGACTTTGAGCCTATGCTTGATATTTTTACCCCTTCCCTGAACCTTTAAGCCCAACTAGATTTATCCCTGAGATGTTTATCTTTTAATTTTATATCTTTAAATAAAGTAAGCTTAGAGATATAAGTCTGACAGTATTTCGAAAAGCTTGCTTACAGTAACATATAGCCATGCTCACTTACCTTAGTGAGCAAATTTGTTTAGTATACAGTTCTCCTGTCCATCAGAAGGACAATACAATTTATATAACTATATATAATATTTCGTAAGATATCAGATCAGTGTTGGTATGGTATTAGTAGAGCCAGTGATTTTTCATTTATAAAAACCAATAAAAGACTTACAGCTGAAATGAGGTCTCAGATAAATTGTGGTTACTTGTTATAAAATTCAATGTGTGGCACCTAACAAGATTAGAAAAAACCAAAGTTAATTAAATGTATGAATATCTCCTCTTGGGGTTTAATTTATTGGCTTATCAGTGCACCTTACTTGCCTAGATTGATTAGCTCCCTTAGCTGATGACCTCTCTCATAATCACCTAAGCTCCACATATGGTAGATAGGATTAATAAATGGATTATATTAATTTTGGATTAACTCATTTTGGTAAATATCTTTCATTATGAATGATTTCATGTTGAAAATTTTTTAAAAAAGATCATAAAATGATAAATATCTTCAATAAATACTTAGAAGTTGTATTCCAAACTTGGACTGTCAAAAAATGGGACAATTTATTAAATTTTTTGACGTATTTTAATATTTAAGGTTTTTTTTTGGAGAAGGAAAATTGGAATTATTAGATGTGACAAAGGAAATTAGTTAGTGAATTCATGAACCTAATTGGTCCATGACATTTTTAAGTTTGAATACATATTAATGTTTTTAAAACTCTTTAAATGTTTTAGAAATTTTCAACACCTTTAAAAACTTGTATAAATTGTGTAATCTTTAACGAAACTTAAAGATATTGGTAAGATATATGATAATTTAACTCCCACAGCAATTTTTGCTAATTAAGTCAAGTTTACTGGTAGATCGACTAATTTAGTTCTTATGTCGGATATAACTAATTGTGATTCACAAGGAGCTGTTATTGACTTTTTGTCAATGGTAAATCCTAATCTCTCTTTTTTAATATTTTATTTACTATTTTCTCTATAAATAGTTATTCTCTCTCCATTTGTGAGAGTCTCTCTATACCCTCTTTGAATGAGTGGTAATGTCTCTCGCTTTCGAGCGAATCTATCGGTTTATTTTCATAAGTTTATGGTTATTTGTGGTTGAATTATTGATTGATTGTCAAATCGGTCCGCAACGAGCATTAATTATTCAAATTCGAACTGCTGCAACAAATAAATCTATTCGACGAGCTATACAAGATTTGTGAATCTCCTTGTTAAAGGGATGTATGATGAAACAACGATCGAATGAAAGAGGAGCGTTCGGAAGAATTTCATTTAGTTCTTTCAATCAAAAGATTTATTTTATTATTTTTAGTTATGAATTTGTTTGAGTGATTTTCATTGTAGATGTCGTATGCCTTTTAATTAATAAAATTCATCCATTATTTTTAAAAAAAAAAACTAATTGTGATTCATAATTTAAACATAACAAATCGTGGTTTGTGATTTCAAGCTAATTAACGTAGCTGTATTCATATAAAATCAAATTGAAACACATTTTTCATATATAATATTAATTCAACACATGATCTATGTTCAATCAAATTAGTCTCAACTTTAACCGGTCCAAGCCAGATGGCTACGGACCTACCAAACCCACTTGCTGGTGGGAGACGGAGTTCAGAGACCCACGTCTATGGCCATAAACCTGATTTTTGCAAAGAGGAGAGACAAAGAAAACAAGAAACTACCCAAATGGTTTGGTAGGAGCTATAGAGTGAACCACATTCTCCCACGTTAAGGCCTTCTAGAATCCCCAACAAGTAAACCACTTAATAATTTCTCTTTTGCCTTTTAGGTAACCTTCTTCTTTGGTTCTCTAATAAATGTAACCTGTTTTTGCCAAGAAACTCACCAATTGCATGTCCTCAATGTTGTTGTGCCAATGTCCATAAAAGCTCTTGATTATTTACCCTTTTTTTTATAAGGGAATTTAACATTAACTTATAATATTATATTTAACCAATCATCTTATAAAAATTATATCGGTTGAATTTACCGAATTTATAATATAATTAGTCGTATTTAATAATCTCACACCTCTTCTTCCTTTCTTTCTTTGGTTTTTTTTTTTTTTAAAGAAAGTGTGGGATGAGGCTATGAGATGTCCCACCTAGCCAAAGAAAGTGCACTTTATAAATAACGACCCCCTTAATATATGAAATCACAACATAGGTGTTCAAGGAAAGTGGAGAAAATGGAGGTGGAGCGAGTACAAGCCATAGCCTCAAGCAACCTAGACACCATCCCATCGGAGTTCATAAGGTCGGAGACCGAGCAGCCAGCAATCACGACCATCCATGGGACGGTACTCGAGGTCCCGACCATTGATTTAGGGGAAGGGGATGAAGATAAGCTAGTTGGGTTGATAGGCAAGGCTAGCAATGAGTGGGGGTTGTTCCAAGTGGTGAACCATGGAATCCCAAGTGAAGTTATAGGGAATTTGCAAAGGGTTGGCAAGGAGTTTTTGAGTTGCCCCAACAAGAGAAGGAAGTTTATGCAAAGCCACAAGGGTATCATGGAGGAGAAGGATATGGGACTAAACTCCAAAAAGAAATTGAAGGCAAGAAGGGTTGGGTTGATCATTTGTTCCACAATATTTGGCCCCCTTCTGCCGTTGACTATCGTTTTTGGCCTAACAACCCTCCATCCTATAGGTATATATAAAACCTTATCTTTAATTTTCAACTTTTTTTTATAGCATTTCTTCTCTTTCAGATACAATCATAATTTGTCATAGAGTTGGTCTATAACTAACTTTATAATCGTTAATTGACCCAGTTATAATTATAAAGTCAGCTTGGTATATAAACTGAATTATATAGTCAGGTTAAATAAAGTTAATTCATCGTATTTTTGAAAATCTTGTGTATTGTTTTGCTTCAAATAAAGTCGATGATATGCTGATAACAAAGTGCCTAATATCATGTAAGTTGACAATAAAATAAGACCAAAAACATAATTGCTTTAGAATAAGGTTATTGGGAAGTTCATACAAGCTAGAGGCCGCCAAAGTATACTGTTAGCACACTTTTTTGTGGGACTTAAAAGATTGTCTCCTGTAACTGCTGTTACAGGAAATTTTTACCTGTCCGAATTTCCATTGTTGAATACACACAACAGATACTGGATGTTGTTGTTTTTCAGTTCTTGATTAAGCGATCATGTTTAAACCATGTCGATAATGTTATCTCGGATGAATAACAGGGAAGCCAATGAAGAGTATGCAAAGTACCTAAGGGGGTGGCGAAGAAGCTACTAAAGTATCTGTCAAGAGGCCTAGGGGTGGAAGAGGAGGCAATAGAGAAGGGAGGTGGAGGGGAGGAAATGAGATACTTGTTGAAGATAAACTACTACCCACCATGTCCTCGCCCGATCTGGCCCTTGGGGTGGTTGCCCATACTGATATGTGCTTGCTGACCATCCTTGTCCCTAATGATGTCCCTGGCCTCCAAGTGTGTAGGGATGGCTTTTGGTATGATGTCAAGTACATCCCTAATGCCCTTATCATACACATAGGTGATCAAATTGAGGTAAACCCCCCCAAATTTAAGGTTGATTGTAGAGACCGATTGCTGAAGTATACATCTGATTTATGAATGCAGATCATGAGCAATGGAAAGTACAAGGCTGTGCTACACAGAACAACTGTGAACAAAGACAGAACAAGGATGTCATGGCCTGTGTTCATTGAGCCGCCTCCTGATCACGTCGTGGGCCCTATCTCGGAGCTCGTCACCGAAGAAAATCCGGCCAAGTACAAGACCAAGAGCTATGCTGATTACAAATACTGTAAGCTCAACAAGCTCCCTCAGTGAGGGGGTCAGGGTTAGGAGCACATATGGTGATTACAAAGACGAGTGAATGTGCTTGTGTTAACTTGGATGTGTAAAATAATTATTAATCCTTTTAGATTTTAGTTTTTCTATTAATAAAGCAGATCACTTGAAATGTCTGTCATAACATATGTACTGTCATTATGTTAGGTCTCGTTTTCATATCTCTTCTCAAGGTAAATTAATTATCGGAAAAAAATTGTACTGCTATACCGCGATTAAATATCACTGAAAGGGCACAAACAATATCATAACTGGACTCCTTTTTTGGCGGTCTCATCAAATGGTCCTTGTTTCATTGAATGATTCTTGTGCCCTGATTGTGACTTTCAACCAAAATATTAAAGTACAAAATATTTAGTGGAATACCATCTCGATCAAAAAGTTAAATTGATAAGTGATATTTGAAAATTTAGAGTCGACCTTTTATTTTAACATATTGTTATGCGGATGTAATTTTTGGATTTGAAATGTGGATGTCTTAATGAAAAGAACCCTTTTTATACTAAGAGATATTAATTTGGGGGTTGTGAGATTTAAACGTGAAATCTCTCATTGAAATAGGCCTCGGGGCCTTATATTATTTCTAATTTTCAAAAACATCTCAATTAAATGTTTAAACTGATAGTTACTGTCCCAAGAATAGATTTTATATAAGAAATTTGTGCAAATACTCACAATATGATTTTAGAACAGTGAGTTTCGAATTTACAGTTGATTCAAAATTTGCCTCACTAGGAAAAATGCACAAAAATAAACACTTGCATCTGCAAGCTCTAATTGTAACCCTTAGTCCAAACAGGCACAGAATAAATCAAAGTTCCCAAGGCAAACGAAATACAGATTGTGATAATTGCATATACATATGCCCTCCAAGGATGACTGCTCTGCCTCATCGCATTGAACTCCGCTATGAACGTTGAAACTGTGCTCAGGCACCCCATCAACCCAAACTGAATGGCTGTGGCCACAGCGTCGCAATTTTTGTATTGACCTGTGGTAGTCAGAAAATCATACAATCAGTTAATGTCAATGTTACCTCGGAGCGAAGATAGCAGAGAGTAAAGGACAGAAACCCTTTGTGATTCAAAACATACACTTCATTCCAAGAACGAGTGAGAGAAGTTTGAAGAAGAAAACAGCAGAGCAAATTGGTTGCTTACGCCAGCAGTTCCGATAGGCTGGACTTAGGGTTATGTTCGACCTTAGAGACAAGTGTCCAACACAGGTACATATACAGATTTGGACTGGTTAATTTTCAAAAACAATTATGTTCTTCTGGTCTAAGGTGAGTCGATTATCTATATGCATGTTGCCATAGTGCTTGACAAAGGTACTTGAGATGAGATGCAGAGTCCAGCTAAGTTTTCCCCAATATGAACTAGGACAACCACAATGCATGGGAAATTTGTGAAGAAATATCACCACGATGTTACATCGGATCACTTGAAAGCTACTTAACCTCCTGGGGAAAAAGCTATTAGGAAAAGAAACAAAGATTGCATCTGAGCAGAAGCTTACGGCTTTCTTTACGGTAGCGAGTGCTGCCATCACACATGCAGCGGAGACATTAGCAGCCAGAGTTCCGAATGGTAACCACTTGTACAATCCTGCCTTGCCTAGTCCACGTCCATTCAGGCGAGCAAGCCACCACCTACTCCAAACTCCAAAAGGACCGAAGAAGCAAGCCAACCAAAGTTGCGCTGCACTACCACCATCTTTAAACTCTTTCTTCTCCAAAACCCCACTTGTGACCCACAAACCAACCCACATCAACATCGCAACCAATAGAACTATCAGGTGACGCTTATAGCTATCCACACTCCATGTGCTTTTGCTTGAACCTCTTCTGCACCTTTTCAGAAGCCACCTGAACCCTTTAGCTGTCTCCACCCCAATGATAATGGAATAAGCCGCAAGAAACATCCCTGAAAGAAACCAATAGGTGAAAACAAAATATCATACACCAAGTCAATTTCAATTGGTGCTTTTGTTTAAGTGTTATTGTGAAAGACCTCTTTACCAATGAAAAAGCCAAGCACAGCAAAAACCCAATGTCCCTTGACGCTAAGGTCAAGCATTTTCTGATTCCAACCGCTGAATGTGGTAAGGCTTCCCAGATAACCAGTAGTCAGCCCAATTGCCAGCTGATCTGACAAGCTAGATATGTTGCTCTTGAATACAACACCGAACCATCCCATTAAGAATGAACCAACCTACAAGTATCAGAACATCAGAATACAACACCAAACCATCCATTAAGAATACAACAGTGAACCATCCCAATGAACCCATCCAATGTAGAATACAATGCTGAACCACTCCATTAAGAATAAACCAACCCATTACCTTTCTTGCACCTGTTAAAAGGCAAAAACCACATGATGGGATTACTTTTGTTCAATGGAGGGACAGTGTCATTCATTAAGAGATTCACAAGGTTGTTGTAGGGAGGTGAGTGAAGATATTTCCAATAAGAGACTTCAAAACCTAGATTTGCTGCTACTTTTGTAGTCTCATACACACAGTAAATCACATCAGAGCATGCCCTTATCAGGCAGTTAATCATTGCAAGCACTGCATACATCTGTGAATGCGACAATGTATGCCCATGTACGCACAGTGAATGTATGCCTGATTGAATGCACGAGAACTAACAAAGGTGAATACCATATTTGATGGAAGGTCAAGGTACAGGATGCTTTGATCATTTGTCACAGCTGCCACACTGGGACCGAACAGTTTCTGTAATAGATACCTAGTTAGGACCTGCATGAGTATAAGATTGTGCAAAGTCAGGATATAGTTCATGCAAGGCGAAATGAACTTCATCTTTAGCAGCCTGAGGCTATTCAGGAACAGACTTGACTCAGTGGTTCCGTTTTCCCAATGAAAGATAAAACACGTTGTTTTAACTAGTCAAAACTCAGGAAAGTGGGCATGCCAAACTAAAATGTAGAAAAGAACAGGAAGAAGAAAGATGCATGGACTAATCATGCACTCAAGCGCATGATTAAAAGTTTAATATCAGAAACTAACAAGGGAGAAGAACATCAGAGAGTAAAAGGTCATCAATACTGTCAGCATTGTACATACTAGAATTTCTTATGAAGTTTCAACGAGAGTACTAACAAACAATAAAACATTTACCCCAAGAATTCCAAAGACTGCCAGATGTATGAGGCAAGCAATATATTCAAATGATGGCGACAGTTCTTTCTTCTTTTTCTGCAGAAAGATAAGGTCAATCACAATATATCAGCATAAACATGTTTCATACAAAGAACGGTTAAGGTAGCTGGTATCTAAACAAGAACTGACTTGATTCTCATGCAAGATAGGAGTACTGGGAGGCGGAGTTACAATTTCTGACTGTAACGGTGATACTGGAGAGACTGGGTTTAATTTGGATGGATCATGGGACCAAAATCCATAAGACTCCAATAGTTCTTCAGGAATTGGATAAACAACTCCTTGATCCATGGAGATGCGGCCACTGTCTTTCAGGCTTCCTCTTCTACTAAGTGCCCTGTCTCCAGCATCCCCTGCCTGTGAAACAATCTCACTTTCTATATCCTCATCCAAATGAAGGCGATGAGCAGCTGAAAGGCTAAATAATCGTCTCAAAGATGCACCGCTGGTGCTAGCCCGTCCTATTGAGGCGTGTTCTCCAAACTGACTCGGAATTACTCCACTATCTGTGGCATTTTCAACAGAGAAAGGTATGCTACCACCAGAATGGCTCCTACTGTCAAGAATTGCCCGATCTCCAGCATCTCCTACCTGGGAAACACTCTCATTTTCCACAAGCTCGTTTGCATGAGAGCTAAGTCCATGATACAAACTGAGAGAAAGTCTTCCAATAGATGAACTGGTACTGTTTGTCTGTCCTAATGAACCACTCCTCCTGGATTGTAAGTCATAAGACTCGTGATCTGCAGTGTTCCAACCAGGTTCACTGCCAGCCATTCCTATAAAGACAGCTTCACCAAGAGCAAGTGGGAAAAATTGAGTAGAAGTCTAAATTGAAGATATCTCCTACTCTACATAATTCATCGAGAGCAACGTTCTTCTGTCACTGACACGGAATAAAAAGGACGTCTAAATAAGACGAAGGATGCCACCTGCCCAATTTTTAGGGTGATTAAATATCTATATTATTGTGCAAACTTAATGACGTAGACAGATACATAAACAGCTAATGATGTGATTATGCAAATGCGCTAATAATTTTCTACAGAATTTCACACCCCTAAGAGTTAAGCTATCTGCAGGGAATCTATATACAACACAGCAATGTATTACTTTAAGCTGCATCCATCAATATCATGCCGATTGCTTATATCACGCATGGGATCATCCAGCATCATGCCTTGAAAAAACTATACAACTACATACATTTCAAATGACATAAGTAATGCTCATCATAATAATGTCCCTTATCCTTTTGATCATAGGTTAGTAGCTAACTTCTGGAAGCAATATATCACACCAGAAAGACAAACATCTAAATCAGACACGGGCATGGTTACATATAATCTACTGTTGTCTGCCTAGAAAGTCAGATTTGCAGGTTCCCAGAATCACTAGAAACACAAGAACAACGATAGTCATGCGACTTGTAGATTATTAAGAACAATTTTCCTTTAATCATACCCTAATTATATCCAGAAGAAAGGGGGCACAACAACTGGGAAAATGCCACAAATTAGTACTTAAACTCTTAAATTAAGAGAAAATCAATCCAATTCCAAGCAGATCTATTTTTGTGCAAGAAGATTCTGGGCAATTTGGAGATGTGCAAACAGAGGATTAAGATTTTTTTTTAAAAAAAAGGGGAAAAGTAATCACTTTCCTTCTCATCACCATGGGACCTGTGGGGTTAAGGGCATAACGAGTACCAACATACTTTTTAGTCAACTTTTCAATGCCTGAAATTTTTGTCAAAAACTCAACCTATGAATCTAGCATTCATGATTAATTTGGCAACAACCAAATTGCAACTACCCTAAATTCAGAGTCTTTTAGATGAAACAATGTGCTGAATTGAAAATTGTGATGCCCAGCGACCAATCTGGAATACTGTAGTGTGGAAGTCTAAACAGGAAGAAAGCAACTGGTGATAATATGATTAATTTACTGACTCTGAAGCAAAAGATGTGCCCTCCACTAAGATGGCAAAAGCAACAGAAAAGACAAAAACAAAATTTTCCTTTTCTGAAGCCAAGAAAAAGCATTGATTCACCACCCAATCATAAATTTTGGACCCAAAAAATTAAAACCTGAATTTCGGAACCGATTTATTTAACCTCCCAATCCCAGTTCGCACTCATACATAAAAACAATCACAAAACGACGGAATTCAAAAACATAGATGGAAATTAGAGAAACTTCATTTATATATGCAATCGCATAGGATTAGCAGAGTAATTTGATACTTGATACCCCAAAACACAAAGAAAAACAAAAGGCGATACTAGTGTTATACTGTTTCATTCGACTTTGGAGAGAGAGAGAGAGAGTTTACCATGAAACTAAATTGCTATATACAGACGAGAATTGATGGAAGAAAACCCAAAAGCTGCGGCTTCTACAGTGGGGTTTTTTTTTCTGTGGGCAAGACGGGAGTAGCTTGAAGAAGATACGTGGTGGGCGTTGAATGGGGGGAGACACAATGAGGGGTAGGAAGGGATTCGGAGGTCCGTGAACTCGACCCGGCAATGGTGGACTTGTTTGAACTTGAACCGCCTCGGCCCGGCTATTGCTAATGCAGAGTTTAACCAAATTAAACAGTCTTTAAACCTCTCCTATCCTCCTCTACACACGTATACATACACCTACCTACACGCATAGAGAGAGAGAGAGAGAACGCGTGGTTTAGTTCTGGGTTGCATATTGTTGACAGAAGAGACTGCCCAGAAGTTGACTCCGCATGTAAACCTCGCCATGAAAAATTATTTCTTTATTTGGTGGTATTTTTCTTATTACGGATTAGGAGACTAATATGTTTTTGCTTGCTTAGAGACATCTGACAAATTATTAAGAAAGACATTTCATATTAGCGTTGTACGATTTAAAATATTTATAAGTATTTATTTTTAGAGAATTTACAACATGATTTTACAACACTAATTTTCAATTTTATGATCGGTATTTTTAACGTAAGCAAAATATTAAATATGAGATTTTCAATTTAGATTCAAAATTATATAATATATGCAATATGATACCTTGCACCACAAAATGTTTAAAAGTCATGTTATTATATTATATCACTCGGCTTTATAGAGAGAGTGTTCATTCTAAAAGCAAATTTGTTGAATATTGTTCAATGAGTATATAAACTCAAAGCATGAACAAGAAAAAGGGTTACATACAGAGGAGAATTCACTGATCCTGAAACAAAAATTACGGTTTTTAGGGTTCGAAATTTTATGAGTATTTTTAAGTCAGTAAAATAACGAGGATAGATGAAACAGTGTTTTTATTGGAGAAAAATATAACGGACCGGAAAAGAGGAAATTTTTTTAATACAAATATATGACAGAAGGCAGAACAATAATCTGAATTGATATCCTATTACTACCTCTACCTCTATCCCGTTAACTTGTCAAATTCGATTGATAGAGACCAAATTGGAATAATGAGTGTTGTAAAAAGATGTTTGACAGAAGACATGACTGGTAATTCATGCATGGCATAATTTGTACGGTGGATGAATAACCACAAGAGAATTGACCATTCTCACCCAATGGGATTAGTCACTCCATCCAACCACATCCGTTGGATGAGACTCGTGATTTTTAGTTCTGTCTCGCACTTTCGGTACCTCGTTTAATTTTTATATCATATTCCTGGACCTAAGTATATGCTCGTAAAACTTATATAAGTATATACATATTAATATATATATATATATATATATAATAATAATAATAATAATAATAATAATAATAATAATACAACTAAGCAAGTGTGTTAATAAGCAAGGAATTGGAGGAAATCTATCCCCCTCAAAGCTCAAACTCGGGAATAATCATGTTCATTGATTGATTCTATGGTGGAAATAAGTTTGAGTATCCCGTTTCTTTTTCCTTCTCATAAAAAATTCTTTGTACACCACTTAATATATGTTACATTAATTTGTGCAAATATAAAAAAGTTATGTGAGCATAACAGAATTTAAGATGTTGATTTTTGACATTTGATATTCAACAAGAAATTGAATTCTCAAGTGACATCCTCGGGTAAAATGATTACGTTTGCAGTATAGCGTGGAGGTATTCAATATCTGATATTTTGAGCTCTACCTAATATTTTATCGTGTTACACGGATATTAGTTTGTTCAACTGATAAATTTTTAAAAATTAATTTTAATAACTTATATTTAACTTTGCTTATATCCACCTTTGCGTCTCATTCGCATAAAAAAATTTTTTAACATTTGATTTTGGGCAAAAGTCGTTGCGGATCTTAGTTTTGGAGGGTGGACTTAGAGAACTAGAGGAGCCTTACGACTATGTTCTTAGGAAAAGTATCCATCCACACTGCCCATTGGGCCACCTTATTCACTAGGCCCAATAATTTAATGGGCACCCATAGCTTGACTCTGGTCTTTACTGTTGGTCCACTCTGCCCAAGAACTCCCCAATTTTTATTTTTACTAGGGTTATACCCTTGTTATATAAGGGCATTAATTAAATTTTAATAATTTATAATTAATTATAATAATAAAAAATAGTTATAAGTTAAAAAATAATTATTTTTTCAAATAACAATAATAAATTAATATATTATTATATAATTTATTATAAACGAGTAATTAGATACGCCTCTTTTTTTTTCTAGTTTGATTAATATACTTTTTATTCTTAATATCCATTACATTTAATATTAATGTTAATAGTCCCAACATTAAATTGAATTAAAATTGCATTGAATCTACCTGTTTGACATCTTACGTGACATCCTACGTGTTGTTCATACAATACTTCAACTTAACTTTTAATATGTGTATATGATTTTTTGTGTTTTTAATTGAAACGGGTAGGGGATTTTATGTATTTAATGAATCGAGAACCAAACAATATATGCTACCCTATTTCCCTACAGAGAGTAAGACATAAAAACTTCCCAAATTTTTAGCGACACTGTTATTGACGAGGTATTGATTTTTAGTTTTATTTGGGGTAGTTTTATTGACGTTTTTGGATATTAGAGGTGGACGAATGAGCATGTTTTAAATAAACTGATATTGCCAGTAGTAACTTGTCAATGTAATTGAAAATCAGTCTTAGGTAAACGATCGAACAAAACCCGACTCCATTGAGTATTGAAAAAAGAAGAAGATAATTCGACTTAGCTAACATCTAATCGAATCTAACTTAATCAACTTATCGATTAATAAAATGATTCAGTACCAATCGACACTAACTCACTAAATACACTTAATTTGTAGTTTAAAACAAGTTGAATTTATTGAATCGGCTCTCGTTATTCAAAATTTAATATAAAACGAAATGTAAATAGTAAGATTATATCAACAAAAAGGCGGGCACTATAGAAAGCTATTTTAGCATTGATAAAGACAAGTCACACAAATTTTAACACCCACGACTTGGACAATTATAACTAGTTAAAGAAGGAGGACATGGATGATATGTTCAAGTTGAGTCGTCCTGACATATATTTCAATAAAAAGATTATGCTTTTGCTCTCTCTTTTTCAGAAGATGGCTTTTTACCCCAACTTTTTTCAATTCCCATGTTCATTCTGGGGCACCCCCATACTTGCAGTGAGTTGAAAAGGAGAGGGAGAAAATGGAAAGGAAAGAGATGGATCAAATTCAAAGAGAGGAAGATCGGGTGGGGTTAGTTGGGGCTTCCATTGCATATATATTATCACTGTCAAATAATGTAATGTAACTTCTTCTCTGATCATCTCCTTTTCAAGTCATGCGCTGTCGCAGTTGAATAATCCCTAAAGTTTCCGTTCATCACAAGTTGGAAATATCATGCATCGATTGTACTGGTAATTGTTACTCCGTTGTTGTTATCGTTAAAGTTTCATATTTTGGTTGAATTGGTCCTTGTATATACTATCAGCAAGGGTAGAGCCCTACATATATTATAGAAATAAAAAGGGACACTTATAATTTAAGTTCCTAGATCCATTATCGAACATCTAATTCATCGTGAGAGGTTTCATCAAAAGTGTATGGATAATATCATTTTTTGGTACGGAGAAGCCACGAGGGTTAGTACAATATAATAGGAGATGCGAAAATCAAACCTCAAAACCTAATGTACTCGAACCTCGGTTTTAACCGGCGGGACATGAGCTCATTCCATAAAAATACATGGATGATTGAGAAAATCCCATTTTACCAAATTATATATTATTGATGAACTCATTTTGCTAACATTTGAAGAAATTTTACCTTTTGTCAATCAAACCAACTCTAACAAACAAAACATAAATAATATTATATGATTGTGTGACTCGGTTTGCTAATGTTTAGATGTGATGTGATGTGATTGAGAAAATTCAATCACTTTATGACACAAACCCTAATGATATGTTGAGACAAGTCAAAGATTTAGGGGTGATTTTTCCTAATCAATATGGAGTCCCACATCCATGTGTGGTTTATCCACAATCATATATATTATTCATCATCCTCTTTATATTCCTTGGTCACATTCACGCCTTTTGATTCCATTGCTTCATAACCTTACAACTATATGAATACAATTTTGCAATTAAGGCCATCACCCCAAATCCCAATACAAAGGAAACATATTACATGCTACTTCCAAAATTGCTTTTTCTTTTATATATACATTATATTTATTTCATAAGATTACCTGAATTCTTATTTAAAGAGAATAAATAACCGTCTGTAAATGAATAAACTTATATTGATATGTATGTTTTCATTTTGTTCATACACATATTACATACCGGTCATATTTGACTAATGATTTTTGTAAAAATTAATTTTTTCATAGAGTTTTGGCTTATTGACTTAGTAAAAAATTATTTAATGTATTTGATTCGTTGAGTTTTTGTAATAACTTTTTGTCTTCAAAAGTTATTTTTAAAAAGTTAATTTCAATAGATTTTTGTGATTAGCTTTTTATAAATTAGTTTTTTGTTTCACATCTTTTTCAAAAACATCTAGTGTTACCAAATATTTTTTTCTAAAACAGATAACTAATCCGATCAGCCAATAACTAACAAGTAATTCAATCGACCAACAACCAACCGTTAACCGCTGATTGCCAAACAGCTAACATCGACACTGCTCCTCTCTCGTTGCTGAAATTTGCGTTGGTTCCATTCTCAACCATCTTTAGTTATTAGTTCGGTTGACATAAAAAAATCAAAGTAAAAAAAAGGAAAAACCTTTACATACACAACTCTGGAAAAGTCCTCAAGTACCGAACCATGGGCTAATTTTCCTTGAAGAGGATAGGCATGTTTCTAGTCTTCCTCTTTCATTGACAATCCTAACCAAAAAAGGCAAAAAGGAGAATTGGAAAATTACTTAGCCTTTGTCGTTAGAGAAAAGGCATTGGAGGAAGAAACCAAGAGAAAATTGACATATTCCAAGAGGCCAATGTGATAAGGTACCCATCCATCCATCCTAGTAGGTTCAAGGACGACCCTCATGGGGTTAGGTTAAAGGGCACTTGGAAACTTGTGGCCTAAGCCCTTCTCTCTCTTCATATGGCACAAACATTGCATGTTATATGGTTGCTCTATGGCAGTTTTCTCTTGGCTCTTTATCCCTTAATTGATTACAATTCCCTCAAGATTTCATGACCTTTTGCCACCCAAATCATCTTCGTGTACTTGGACTGAAAAGGATTGTCCTCTTATCTAACTATCCGGTAGGAATCTATGGCCAAATTGTTTCGAAAGATTGGTATATCCCCTATCATTCTTAACGATATACTGTTCTTTATGAGATAAATAATATATTTCCTTTGTCCCATAGTATTCATTTTATTATATTACAAGAGCTAATATATATGTCATTCGAAAATTATTGAGAAACTTAGAAGTGATATTTTGATCACATTTTGTGAATTACAATAGTCATAGTAGAAAAGATAGAGTACGAGTGCATATAACTTTGTTGGTAAAATACATCCGATCTCAACAAGTGAATTTCCTTTGCGGAATTTGAAATCATAAAAGTACAACGATAACAATAATTGTACTATACTTGAAGGTTCGAGGGATTACCCATTATATCGAAGATGTTAAGTTTAAGATATAATTAACATCCCACAAGAAACCAAGTTACAATACATACCTTAAATCAATCAACTCACATAATACAAAGCTTTGAACTCCCTCATTGAAGAAAGTGAGGGAGAAAGGGAAGAAGAAGAGGGAGAATAAAAAATAAAAAAAGTGAAATTCCAATCTTTACACACTTCCATAATTATGTATATAATCAACTCATCTTCTTTTTTTTTAATTAAGCTGCCTAATGATCAAAAGCTAAAAACAAGGAAAAGCAAAGAAGCACTCTAAGCTTTAGCCTTGTGATGAGGAGGGCATTGATAGCACTTGGCAAAAAGCCCAAATGTGTTGATTTGCTGTATGAAATTCATCATGCTGGCCCACCCACCAAGCCCAAACCCCACCACAAACACCCAAACCACTACAAATATGTTCATGCTGTATAACCCTGCCCACCCTCCTAGGAATGATGGTGGTCTCTCCACTGCATTCTGCAAAAAAAAAAAAAAAAAAAAAACCTTAATCCCATCATTAGTATTCAAAAACAGACTAATGAACATTAAAACATTATTAGTTAGTTATTACCTCGCGGGCAGAGGCGGAGGCGAAAGTAATCATATGTGCCATGGCAGGAATTATGTATACTGTAAAGCTAACCAGAAGCGAACCAACAGTCGAGTTGATGGGTCCAAAGAAGGGAAAATGATGGCGAGGAACCAAATAGGGATCACCACCGGAAGCCTAGCCATGGCGCGCTTGATGAGGCTCTTTGTTTCGTGAACACCGATGAATTTCTCCCATACGAAGTATAGAGGAGTGCAGGCGAATCCAAACGTTATGAACTGTAACAAGGAATTAATGTAACACTTCAAAATCTTCACTACGAGAGAACAAGTAATCGAGGGGTAAAAGTTAATAAGAATATAACCTGATGGATGAGCATGAGGATAACAGCAGTGTCTCTGAACCCAGTCCTGGGAAGCAAAGACAAGGCATTGGCATGGTCAAGAAGCATGTCTCCAAATGCCCAATACACTGCACTTGCTGATGGCAGTGTCAGGGTCAGAACATAGACTGTTGCTATCAAATATATTAGCTTGAACTTTTGTGGCTTCCACATTGCATGCATTATTTCCCTGCATCCACAAGTAATTCCCATAAAAAGTTATGTACATTTTCGGTTATTAATCGAGCTCTTTAATAGTCTCAATACTATATATTTACTTAATTTTATATAACCATTTATTTATTAGAGCTAGTTTGAAATGACATTTGTATCAGCATTTATAACAATTTTTAACTCATTTCGGTTATAACAGCTAATCATTTCAACTCATTTCACCTGTAGCTGCTAACCATTTCAGCTCATTTCAACTTACAACAAGTAGATTTTGAGCGATGACTTGGACGTATATATAAAATGATGTATCGACTAAATTATTACTAAATTGCTAAATTAAAGATTTGATATTCTTACACAGTGACAGCGTGGCCACCAAAAGTGTAGAGAATGTTGGTTGCCCCAGTGAAGTAGAGAATCAACTTTGCTGGCCCTGAGTGCTTCACTCCTTCCACCTTCATACAAATGCATGCCATAGCCATTAGAATTCATAATAGTATTCCAAATGAGATCTAAATCTATACTCCGAAGTTTTTCCTAAACAGCATATGAGAAGAATCAAATGTATGTAATAGTCTTATATCTTTGCCCAAATATTAAATAAACAAAGTGTTATAAAGTGACTTTTCCGATCACAAGACTCTTGACAGTATTAAATGCTTATAAATATCTGTTTAAATTTGAATTTGAAACCCGAGTCTCTTTTAATAATAGATGCAATTATACAGCAAGTAGTAAATATGTACCTGTCCATGGAGGAGAGAGGCAATGGTGAGATACCAAGCAGTGTAAGAGGTCATGATAAGGCCAAGAAAAGACCAAATTCTGTAATTATGGAAGGAGGGAATGAACACTGTCGTTGCACAGCAGGCACCAAATATGTATGTCCATGTTCTCTTGTCCAAGCTATCATTTATATAGTATATATTGCTGCCCATGCAAAAAACAAAATTATATAAATTATATTTTTCTGGGACTTATTTCTTCTTTCAAGAAATTTGATTCAGCAGTAAGTTGCTGAGTGAGAGGAAAATTAGCTAGTTACCTAGCACAGGCAATCAGCTGAATCACTGATCCAAACAGAAGAAATGTGCAGTTGAAGAAAAGGCCAATGTTTCTCCAGTGTTTTCCCAGTAACCCATCAAGCACTTCAAACCACTGCCATGGATCTTGCTGTCAGTGAAAGAGAGATAGGTAGAGAGAGAGAGAGATAGAGAGAGAGAGAGAGAGATACCTGAATAACATGGTTTCGAAAATCCACCTTTTCTCGTTCTTTTCTCGTTCTATACTCGACATAAAGTATACTAATAAGGTAAGCGGTCCAACTACCCATCAACCCGTAGAAGAGTTGGAAAAGTATCCCGGAAAGCATCCCCAGTTGTGAAAATGAGTATGGCAGCGTTAGCAACACTTGTGCAACCTACAATTTTTACATAATTTGTTTTAGCAGTCATAGAAATCGAGTGGGAATATCGACTGTTTTTATTTGTTTTAGCTACCTGTGTTTTTGTCTAGTAGCCTGTTCGTTATATCATCGAGAAAAACAGCTAAATTACCTGATTAGAAGCGCAACTAAACCATGCATCATAAACCGAGCCCCCGTGCCAAAAGATCTTAGAGAACTTGGTCTTAGCAGAGGTAGAAGAACCATTCCCTTCATCTCTCTCCATCTCAACATAGTTCCCAGCCACCACAGTCTCGACCTTCTCAGAAGCCATGGCTTGTAATAATGGGTTTGGATTTCGGAAAGGAGGTTCTTCTCTTCTTTAAAAAGGATGTTAAGGGGAGGGGCAATGATTAGGGCACTAGCTATAGTTTGGTGGTGGTGACTTGAACTTTCCTCACCCTCAAGTGTAGTTAATTATTTTTGAACAAAATTTTGTAGCCGATTTATGGGGTCATTGCTATAATTTGATTGGTGGGGTGAGATTGGCTATGTGCTTAGAGGGTGACAGAGTCGTCGGCCGTTCACTTTTTTAATGGGCTTTTGTTAGCTCAGTGTGGACAATGGGCCACCTTCTCATGCAACCCCACGAGCGGCCTGCCCCACATTACCCTCTGCTTTGCATCATTAGCTCTCCTTTCTTTGTAATTCGAAATTATAATTCATATCCCTAAAGTCCTCCACCTTGTTTCGTTTGACACTGAGAAACTATAAGTAAAACTGTAAGAATTTACAAAATAGTTGTAAAGTTAGTTATAAAAAGATGTAAGGAAGTGTAAGTAATCGTAAAGCTGTAAGATAAAGTTAAATGAAATAGGACCATCATTGATAAAGACTCGATATATTAATCTTATCCTTAAATAATCAAAAATATTGAGAGAACAGTTACATTCAATTCTAAATTTAAAAATTATTGACTACGCACTGTTACAATAGGTAACATAAGTTTAGAAATACATTTATTTGTAATTGTTTTGATAAAGAGACCACGCCAACTACAACATGAACATAATTAAGCAAAAGGGAATTAGGAGGAGGGAGTAAATTGTTTTGATTAGTAAAAAGCAAAGCTTGATTAAGGGAGGAGATTAGTGTTTAAGTGGGGAATAGTCGGGAATGATTAATGTGGGTGGGCTTGGTGCTGATCATGATTAGTTCCACACGTGTGCCAACTGGCTTTACTAATAAAGAGATCTAAGCTTTTTCCCACACATATGATTATTTTTTAATATATATATATATATATATATATATATATATATATATATATATATATATATATATATATATATGTGGCCTCTTCTTTTGAGCCAGATATTTTATTTGGCTAAAATGATGAGAAAATTAATTTTTAGGATTTCTTAATTATGATATTATATGATCCAGAGCCCCTTCCAATGAGGGGAGGAGCTTCTATTTGCCTCGTACCACTATTTCCTAGGGGTTAAAAGCTAACCCATAGCCTCATAGGCTATCATTTTCTTCGTTTACTTATTTCATGCAAATTATTTCTTTATCCTCTCGATTTTATAAAATTTGTGTTAAAAGATCAAGTTGTTCAAATAATTTATTAAAAATGTAGATAGTCGAAAGATAAAAAAAGTAATTAATAAAAATAAATTGATAAATTAGTCATTATTATATAATCGGAGGAAGTGAATTTAAATTGAAATTTTCATTAGAACCTGAAGGAGGTAGTGACATGTTGTAATAGTATTGGAATTAGGCTTATTTTTTTCAATTAATATTTTTGTAAGATAAGTACGAGAAAATATTAATTAAGCAACTCTTCTTACAAAGGTTTTGTATATTATTATTATAACTAAAATAAAAAAAGAATCCATACCAGTAGAGAAATTGAAAAAACGATAGGCGCTTGAAAGCTACATGTAAATTTAGCCACATGATCGGCTATCATATAACCTTATAAAAGATATAGTGGAAATTAACACGATGATACCTTAAATTAATATTTCTTACTAGACCTAGTTTTCTCACTGTTCACGAACACAAATTACTTTTTGAAATTCGAAATTTATGACAAGACAACGATTCAATGACGATCAACAAATCTTCAATTTTTTTTTTTGAGGGTTATGAAGTGGATTGGGCATCGAAAGGGCATTAAGATTAAAGCAAGAGGTGTAAAACACTAAAACCCCTTTGTGATTAGCTTTAGACATCAATCATTTTCTCAAGTTAATGAATATGAATCATGATTCAAACTTGACCTTAGCCCCCAGATCTCAGTTTGGATGCTCTTCTTTTTCTTGCTTGGGGCCACTCCTGTTAGGGAACCAAATTGGACCCTGACAGGTATAACGCCAAACAAGTCCTTAATTTAATCCTCTAAAATTTACTATAATATGAGTATTACCATTTCTATTTATTTCTAATTTATGATCATATAATTATGCATTTATGAAATCATGGTTAGTCCATTCTTGACAATGCCCTTTAAATACATGCATTTTCAGGCTTTCCACATCGCTTTTCTCAAAGTTTTTTTCTTTTTCGGGGGTGGGGGAGGGAGAAGACCAGGTGTACTCATCCACAACATGAGCCAGGATTTTTTTCCCTTTGGATTTTTATGCTTGGACTATATATATATATATATCAATCATAATTTCTACCAGTGATATCATAACATGGTGGTTAAAGCTGATGTTCGAAGTACATTAGTTCTCGGGTTTAATTCCTCCATTTTTATTGTATTATACTCGCCCTTGATGGCTTCTCTACACCAAAAAAAATATATATATATATATATATCATAATTTCTCATTTATTCAGTGATTGTCTTATTTAAATTTGAACTTTGGATTAGTGTGGCGCATTTGATTGAATTGAAGAGGTATTGTTTTTGACTAGGAATGAGATCATGTTTACAGGAAGACAAAGATGTTGCTTTTGTTGTAAATTATTTATGGAAGTTAATAAAAATTCATAACTTGCTTATCTAAAAAATTTTAAAAAAGAGATAAATATATGATGAACAAAACATATATGCAATTTCCTGAACAACCAAATTTTTTTATGAGAGGGAAGTATCTATTTTTTTTAATATAAAAAAACGTTAGTACTATTCAAATTTAAACCTTCCTTGAATTATTATCGAGATTTGTTTAAATATTATGGGAGTAGAGTCACATAGGGAGTAATAGTTTCTGTTATTGCCGTTGTATATTGTTGAGTTTTAAGTTCCTTTCTAGACAAAAAAGGTGCGAATATTAATATAAGTGAAAGTGGTACTTATATACTCCTTCTATTTTAAAATACATGTTACTTTAACCAATTTCTTTTTGTTTCATAACATCTATCCCTTTATGATTCCAATGATGTATTACTCGACTAATTTACTAATTTTGCCCTTATTTATTGTTTTCTTCTCTCCTTTTTCCATTGATTTCTTCATTTCGTTGTCATAAATTTTGTATTTTTTGATACTCTCTTATAATTTTAAAATGCAAGTATTTTGGAACGGAGGAAATATTTAACAAGTTTAAATAACTTTACTATTATCTAAGTTAACTGTGTGGGGTGAATCAAGGGTAAACAAGGGGGCCAAAAAACAATGATGAAAAAATACTTCTGAAGAAGAGCTGACGTTGGGGGAACAAACAGGAGTGGAACTCGATGAGCCCATTGCTAGAACAAGCACTTTGGGCTTGTGGGAAGCTAGCCCATTAGAAGCCCATGTCCAATTACACATTATCCAAGCCCACGAGTCCCTTTCTGTGGCTACTTTCTTCAATGTAAGACGCAGCGTGGTAGAGCACTGGGAGGGTTTCGTCAAGTTAAGTTCCAACTGGGTTATTTTTGAGTTTGACCATATTTTGGTCCAATTTATTTAATTTGAATAAATTAGTGTTTGATCTAAAAAAATAAGCTTATTTTCTAGGGAATTTTTGATGGGTTCAATTTAAATTGGATTGAATAAATTTAAATTTCGTATTTATTGATGATGGGAATAATTTAAATGTTGGATTAAATATGAATATACATCGTTGGGTTCAAGTTTGTGAGTTTTTCTTTAGTAATGATATATTAATGTGTCAGTTTAATTTAGACCCAATTGTTAAAACACTCGCATATTGAGTTGAGTATGAACTTGAGCCATTGGGTTCGGGTTCGGGTTCGTGAAACTTGCCTGGTCTTTAGTAATAGTACATTCGGACGCCAACTGTCAAAAACGCTCATGATCGGAGTCCGATTCAGTTTTTCGAGTTCACCACCACAGATACAATCAGACAAAGATGTAGGGGAGGGAAGAAAAGGGGAAAAAGTAAAAATAAAAATTGACAGAGAGAGAGAGACGAGAGGGAGAAGATGGCGAATGCTGGAGGCGGCAAGGTATCCTTCAAGATCACCCTCACCTCTGATCCTAAGCTTCCTTTCAAAGTGTAATCTCTCTCTCTGTCTCTGAAATTGTTCATGGCTTTGAATTCGACTGTGATTTTGATTTGTGACTTGATGATTGATGGAACGTGTGAAAAACAGGTTTAGCGTGCCGGAAGCGGCGCCATTCACCGCCGTCCTTAAATTCGCCGCCGAGGAATTCAAGGTCCCTCCCCAGACCAGTGCTATCATCACCAATGGTATGTCGCTTTTGTTTTTATTTTTTTAATTTATGAATTTGTCATCGTTTCTCAGGATTTTCATCAGTTTCGATCAAATTTAGTTTACAATGCCGTTGAATGTTTGATTGGAACTATTGATTTTAGGTTATCGTTTATCTGGAGATGTTCTATGACGAAAAGTTTGGATTTTTAGGGTTTAACTTATTTAACTTTATTCTTAGATGGGGGGGTTGTTTCCTGCTGCTCTTGGTAATGAAGACTGCCTTTTGATTTGCACTGTTGATGCTGAGTTTCTGAGATATGAACTCTGGGCCTTGTGTGTCAAGAGATCCTAAATTGGGTAAAAACTGAGTTGGAACCTTTGAAATGCATTGGGGAGAAAGATAGAAACTTTGTTGCCCTAGAATAAAGGGTCAAGCATGCGTTACAAGGCAAACTAAGGTTCCATTCTGATTCTAACTGCCAGTGGGTTGAAACTCATTAGATGCTAGGCCTTGTGTTTTACCAATATCGGATGACCTACCCTCTTTATATCTGCAAGACATTTGTTTTATATGTGGGCTAATCTTGCTATCGTGAGTTCTCAGCAGTTGATTTTTCGTTGCCTAGAGTTGAGTGTTGACACCTCGAATTGTGTTGATGATAAACCTGAGGTGATATATCATTGCTCAACAACAGTCATGCTACCAAATCAGCACTTCCGTTCTGTTCTTGTAGCTCATATGAAGCTAGTTAGAATGTCTCATCTTGGGGAAAGTAGTGCCTGTGATTGACTTGGCGGAGTTTTGGCAGTGGACTGAACTTACTAAATGTCTTTGGTGTATGTTTATTACCAGGTTCATAGGATGGAATCAAGGGTTGACAATCACTATGTATTGCTGTTAGGATTCAATTTGGAATTTTGTTAATTGATCTGTGTCTAATGCATGCTGTCATGCTGTCATTATTCTTCTGCTCATCAAGGACTATAAAGATTGTTTTTTTAATGATTGTTTGTTTTTAGCACTAAACGATATTTCTTAAGATGATTGGAACTGACCTTTATGCTTCTGAAGTCTTCCGTGGTTTCTGTTCTCACTATATTCCCCCTCTTCTTTTCTGGATGCAGATGGTGTGGGAATTAATCCTCAGCAAAGTGCTGGTAAATGCCTCCCCCCCAATTCACTTTCTTTTTAAAAGGCCATTATGTCATTTTAAATTCTCTTTATTTGTTGTTCCTCTTGCTCTGATAATTGAATGTCTAGTTTGTCTTAGAGAGTTAGACTTCCTCCGTGCTGCACTAGGGGCCTGTTGTTTTGGACTTTGTTTAGAAAACTACTTACCCCTCCCCCAAGTCTTCTAGTTAAACTAGCTAGACTTACAAAAGTTACAACTTCCAAACTTTTTTCCGTTTCTTTTGATTTTCTATCTAAACTAAACATCCATTTTTCCCCCACTCCAAGAGAACAGGCCCTATGGAAAATATGACATCCTGACATGGAATTTGAAGAGAAGTAATGGATGATGCCATGTTAATTCATGGCATTTCAACAATCAAAAGAAGATAAGAAATACAGGCCCCTGGTTAATTTTTCTAAATGCTGTATATCCTCCTCTATTAATTCTTTGAGACCTGCCCTATCATCCTGTTCTCTCCCACTCAAGAAATCATATTTCTTTTTGCGTAAGTTGCAAATTTGTGCTTAACGTCCAACTTGTTTATCCATTATCCTATTCACAATTGAGTCTTTTCCTTTTATTTATCGATAATCCCCCCGGGCTCTTTGTTTGGATTAACTTGAGGGGTCTCCTCGAGCTTTCCCTTGTGGTCCACTACCTTGTGGTTAGCACCCAAAGGGGATGGAAAAGCCTGCCTGGCCCAGGCCTGCACTCACCAATCCACTACCTTGTGACAGCTAGGGGTGGTGCCACTAAAGTTTGCATCTTTGTCATAAACCTGGAAGGCAATAACCTCACTTACTCGTCTAAGTTGGCTTGAGAATATTGCTAAGTTTATATTACTAGCATTTCAAAATTGACATGAAATCAGCATCGCTGAAGTAAAGAGGAAAAAAATCCAGTTGGATGGCCTACGTTGTTAATTGAAAAGATTGCTTAGTTGTTAGCAGTACAATGAAAGAGACTCAATGTAATTGGTTAACACATATGGCCATATGGGGCTCTAAAAAGTATATAAGGCTGTCAAGGACATATGCTGATGCAGACATTTGGTAGTGGTTGTGTAGCTAAATTAGCGGAAGTGAAGAAAAAGAGCAAAAATTCAGGCCTTGACTAATATTATTTAGGGAGGTTGGAGGAGCGCAATATTTATGACAACTTCCCTCTCTCCAGCTTGTTTCTCATTTTCTCTTACATGTTACCAGTTTCCTATGACAACCAAGTATATGCAATTGCTTCTCATGCTTGTATAAATTAGGCAATCGTGTTTACTAACTTCTCTATTCCCAAGGGAATACTACGATTGGGAAACCTATCAATTCTGAATTGCTGGACTAGTGTGTGTTATTAAGATATATTACTTTGCTAATGTATGCTGTACTCGAATAATTTCAGGTAATGTCTTCCTGAAGCATGGTTCTGAACTGCGTTTGATTCCCGTGATAGAGTTGGTGCTCTGCTATCTTCCTTTTAGAATCACTTCACCATGTTATAGTTGGTTTTTTTTCTCTCACTATGTTAGGACTTGATAGTTATGTATCCTGTATCTCCATATCATGTTGTCAAACACACTTCCTGAGCTCAAACCATAATAAAAGCTATGAAGTCTTTGGAGTTCCAACTTCTACATATTCTGAGGTGAGACCATCTTACGAAACCTTATTGTAAGACGATTTTTTATTTGGGTTACGGGGAATGCCTGCTAAGGTCACGTCCTCATCTCATGAACACAATAAGGTTTCATGAGACGGAGTCGACGGGAGGAGATGTAAATGCAGACTTGGAGCCTCAGTACTAGCTTTGAATTCATACTATGACCAGTGTTTTTAATGAGGGCAGTTGTTTCTGGAGCGGAGGAGCCAATCTGATCAATTCAATCGCCCCTTACACACCCCCACCTTCCTTAAATGTCGGCTTGAATCTGGTCTATTTTTTTAATTAAAGCATGTGAAAATGACCAATTGGCTGGCTCAAAATTGGTGCTTTTGGGGCTGCCCTCTTTTATATTGGACAATTCACAGGGACCCTACTAGGGACAAGATTTATGCTGGGCTCTTATTGATGTTTTCATAATTGATAGGCGTATTTGAGTTATGACCCACCATATTTTTGTAGTATTTGGCCCTTTTTTGAGGACTGAAACTTGGTTTGTTGCCTCTTCAATCCTATTGCTAGACACTCCCCTATTGTTATTTCGTTTTCATGTCCTTTCTTACCACGTTAATACCATTGTATTGTATGCATTCCAATCAAGGTCGGGTTTTCGTACAACTTTTTTCTCCCGCCTTTTGTACACCTGATTCGAGTGTAAAATCAATAGAATATATCATACTCGACATTTTTATTTCTAAGCTTAAAACGCTAATTATTTACTGCAACCTAATAGTACTCTCACTTAATTGGAAATATAGAATACTGTACGTTATCTTTAATCGATTTGATTAAACATGATTAGTGTGTGATATGTAGGTTACAGGGAAGGCGGCTAATGTTTGATACGACTTCTCTACATTAGTAAGATGCATGATTAAACCGAACTTTCATGAGCCAAAATTGTATTGTAGTACTTATAAAAAAATTAAAATTTACAATTGGTTTTTCAAAAAGATTATTTCATTTTCAAACACGAATAATTTTTTTAACAGTTATCGAGCACATAATAGTTAATTAACTCGTAACAATACATTAATGTTAGGTGAAAAAGATTGGTATTTTTTAAAGCAAGTATTATACCAATAGTCAACTTTTTTATGTAAATAAATATTTTAGAATATATTATAAAAAAGGATTTATAATATAACTATAAAAGAAAATATTTTTGTTTCAAACTGATCCATCAATGCTCAACTTTTGACCAAAAGAGGAGGAAAACAGAACAGAAAAAAGGGTTAAAAAAAAAAAGAGGTATAATTCATGATGGTGAAAGAGCATTTTATGCCTTTTTGCTGTGATTCATCCAATATTCCCTTGAACAAGATTAAGATATACCTTGATTCAAAAAAGGTAAATAACAATGTGAAAAATATCGGTAGATGATGGATGTATGGATTACTAAATACATGAATTCGAGTAATATTTGATTCGATTTTATGCTTATCAATTATTTAACCATCTATTTGTTGATCAAGTATAATTTGCAAACCGAACAAATATCCATCTTTTAAATGTGAAATATGTTTTTTTTTCTACCTTCTTAGTGAAACTAATTTTTACCATAAATTTACTTAACATCATAGAGTGATTGCTAGTTAGTTTACTTGGTAAAATTTTTGAATTCAATCGTACTTATATCAATGCCCGCGCCTCCATTTACTCGAAAACTTAACTTCATATATATATATATATATAATTTATAAAGGATAAGAAGAGTGCGTAAAAATAATTAATGAATAAGGATGTCGAGTGATACTTTATTAAATATAAACTTAATTAATTGCAACTCCTATTCCAAATTAAAAGTCACATTACATGTCAGTGTGATCAAGATTCTTCCAATAAATTCACCTCTTTTCATAACATCACATCATAAATTTTTTAAATTAAGACAAGCAAGCTTCAAAATAATGCATCTAATTAAAAAATATTTTTCAAATTTATACAAAAAATAAAGAATTGAGGTTGATTAAAAATGATATGAAATTATTTTCTGCAAAACATATGAAATCATTAAATATAAAAAAATTGTGAAGACTTTTAAAGTCACCAATTTTAGTTGGATATTTTTATATTTTCTTATTTATTCATCACCATCATCAATACAAGACTCAACATTTGTTTGGGGGGAGGGGGAGAGAGAAATCCAGTAGTAAGATTAGAGAAGAAGAGGAGAGAGGGAGTTTGGCCTTGTCACCATTTGTCTTACTACAGAAACAGCTACAGAAAACCCTGAAAGGTGGGGGAGTTGACAGCTTAGATGCTCTGCTGATTCTGATTCATGTCCATGCACTCCATTGATGACTGATCTTTCTCTCTCCATCCTTATCACACTCTCTCTCACTCCCCATTCCTCTGCCATTGCAGCAAATTAAGTAAACCCACCCACCACCAATGGAAAAATCTGCACCAGTTAACTCTGTTAACCGCCAAAAATCTCGCCGGAAAATAATTTATGCCGGCATTATCATCCGCCGGCGGCAATTCCTCCGTTACTGGCTGCTGTTACCCTTGCTTTACCTTCTGGGTCTCATCATTTGCGCTTGCTCACTCTCTCTCCTCTTCTTCCCAAATCCTGCTCCTGGGTCGGTCTATCGAAGTCACCAGATCTTCCAGAAACTTCGGGATGACATTCTCAGGGACGATTCCACCCCTATTGAGGTCCGTTCTCTAATGGATTTCTTTTCGTTTCTTCAATTTTGGACTTTTTACAGCGATTAGTATCTGGGTTTAGTTGGTATAACTTGTATGAGCACTTTTGACTGAAAAAGATGATCTTTTAATTTTGTTTTGCAATTTTGAATGTTGTTTGTCTCTTTTAGGTTTATGAATGTGTTAAAGGCTGACTGGGATTCTTGTTTGCAAGTATGATGAAGAAATAAATCCAATATATTTTCTTTGAAAATTTGATGACAACAACAGCAGGGTGACAAAAATTCATTGAAAAATAGTAAAATAATACCTCTGTCCCAACAGTACTTTATACATTTATGTGAAATTGACAAAATTCGGAAGATGATAATGTGTAATAAACACATTTTCAGATAAATATAACAAGAACACTTTGACATTGTAGATGAAGTTTGAAACTAATTCCAGGTGGAGGTGGTAGACTGGTAGGAAAGAGAAAATTCAGCAATTTATCTTCCTATACATGGTGGTCCAATTAAATCCACATGCTAGTATGCCACATTTCAGGGGAGAGTACATGGAATTATATGGATTAGTTAGAAGACAATTGATGAATTTTTCGCTATTGATTTCATCAGGTTGTGGTGCACTACACTGTCCTAGAATGGATCATAGAGTTTGTAGAATTTGAGAGTCCGGAATTTCGACTAGGGCAATGAACCTAATATAGCATGCTGCTTTGGCTGCTAACCTTGTTTAGGCTCTTCTTATGTATAGTTCCTGTAATGTATCTTTTTCCTTGCAGTTCTCTAATGTCTGGAGGTACAGAAAGCTAAAAGAGAAGAAGCCTTGCCATATTACTACTGCAAGGGTGCAAAGGGGTAAGGAGGTGGATGATTTTCAGTTATTTATTGCTTGTTTTTGGACTAAGCTTTGTAGATATAGTTATCTTTGTGGACTACTGTATATTTGCTGTTGATTTGTTTGTATGCATTGGGCATGTTGAACTGAGGAGTTTGCATTTTATCTTCAGTTTCAGAGCCCTTAGACAACAGTGGCTATCTTATTGTTGAGGCTAATGGTGGCCTTAATCAACAAAGATCTTCGGTATGTAGACTGTTGCTCGTACAATTCCTCTGTCTTGATCGTGCAAAGAGACAAAGCTAACTGATTGAGTGTGAGTTTTATTGTCATTGGCACTTGATATTCGTTATTGATGCTTCAGTGTTTTCGAGGCAGATATGCAATGCAGTGGCTGTTGCTGGGCTTCTGAATTTAACATTGGTGATTCCTCATCTTGAATATCACAATGTCTGGCAGGACCCAAGGTGGTTGAACTTCTCCTACTACAGTTGATTATTCTATTTCCATTGGATTTGGTTGTGCTAAAACTAAAAGTTCATTGTCATCATCCTGTTTTTATTAGGAAAATCTTACAATTATTAGTGTCCAAGGCATACACATAACCCTTGAAAAGTCATACTTAACGTCATGGTGCTACTTGCCACTTTCCAATACATGGTTCTCTCTGTTAATATTTTGCAAGATGCTCCTTCAAATATTGACATTCATGAAGTTCTCATCTCCACCAATTCTTGCAGTGGTTTTGGAGACATCTATGATAAGCAGCACTTTATAAATGCCCTTCGCGGTGTTGTAAATGTGGTTGAACAGCTGCCTGTTACATTAATGGAGCAGGGTGATAAGAACATCAGCAACATACCAACAGTACAGGTCCCTGCTTGGTCTCCCATCAGTTATTACCTTGAAGAAGTTTTTCCCATCATACGGAATCATGGGTATGTGTTTTTTTCCCCTTTTGGACCATGCATGTTTTTTAATGAATCTAATGAACCGGCCTCTCTGCAGTTCAGGGGTAATGCTGCTACATTCCCCCTAACACCAAAATAAAAGGCGCCTAGACAGAATTTCTCTCTCTCTCTCTCTCTCTCTCTCTAGCTATGATTTTGGATGTGTTTAGATGAATCTGCAAGTAGTTCAAATTAAGGAACCAAAATATCAGGAAACTATCTTTCTAGAATGATTGTTCACTAATCCTTGTTCCAGGTTGTGATACTTTCATCAGTTATTATTCCCTGTTAGTCATATGTTCATGATCCTTGATTTATGTTTATTAAGAGAGACAGGGAAGGGGGCATTTTATTGATGCTTTCTTAACAAAAACAGAGAAGTTTTCATGGCTTCTTGTGTCGCATTATGAACCTCTTAAAGCTTCAGTTTCCTGTTAGATTAAGAATACTGATTACACTCTGTTGTTAACTAGGCTTGTCCGCATAGCTCCATTTGCCAATAGATTGGCAGTGCATCTTCCTCCTGATATTCAGTATTTAAGATGCCTCACAAACTATAAAGCGTTAAGATTCGCATCTCCTATTTCAACACTTGCCAAGAAGTTAGTCAAGCGGATCATGCAGAAGACTCCTAGGAGTGATGGGAAATATGTATCTGTCCACCTCCGGTTCGAAGAGGTAAGAATGCTCTACTGAAATTTCTTGGAAAGAAGTATAGTTATTTTTGGTTCTATCTCGTCAAGTATCACTTCTTTCGCTGGTGCAACTGGGTGTAGGACATGGTAGCATTTTCATGCTGTGTATATGACGGTGGATACTGGGAAAAATTGGAAATGAACTCAGTTCGAGAAAAGGGTTGGAAGGGCAAATTTAAACGCCGAGGCAACACAATCAATCCTGGATTCAATAGGATCCTTGGAAAATGCCCTCTAACACCAGTGGAGGTATGCCTAATTGTTTAAATCAACTTTTCTACTGGACTTCCAAATATTAATGTTACAGAGATTCTTGCAGTGGCACATATCTGTTCGGAGGATCCTGACATCATGTGCTATCTTATGTCTGACTAAGATATTGGTCTTCACACCTCTAAAAAGTTCCACTTTTCATTCCCTCGCATATTTGTTTTTGGTCAGCATAGGTTGGGATGATGCTTAAGGGAATGGGTTTCAACAACGACACAGTGATCTATTTGGCATCAGGGAAGCTATACAAGGAGCAGAAACATTTAGCTCCCTTGTTAGATATGTTTCCGCTTCTTTACACCAAGGAATCACTTGCAACTCCCGAAGAGCTTTCCTATTTTAAGGTACTTTTGCACTATTTTCCTGCCACTTAGGACAAGCGGTGGTTAATTTGGCATTGTATGTCGAGAGACTTTTACAAGTATAAATCTCTGAAAGCCTTTTACTTTGTTAACAGGGATACTCATCTAGATTGGCTGCTCTGGACTACATAGTCTGTTTAATGAGCGAGGTATTCTTGACAACTCAGGGTGGAAACTTCCCACATTTTCTCATGGGTCACCGTAGATATCTTTATGGTGGACATGCGAAGACCATAAAACCCGACAAACAAAAACTTGTTCTCCTTTTCCACAACATGACCACCAGGTACTGTTTTTTTTGTTGGTTGATGCATAAATCTGCAGAATGGCCTCCTGGTGTCAAGAATACAATTTTGAACAACCCCCTAAAAAAGGACAAAAAAGGAGAAGAAAAACACATGAACAAAATTATTGGAAAGGATTGACTTATGTGCCATGGATTATGTTTCGGCAGTTGGCGGGAGATAAAGGGAGGGATGAAGGAAATGTTGGAGGAGAGCAACCGAGAAGGGATGATGGTGCCAAAAATCACAAAATCCAACAGGAAGAG
Source organism: Talinum fruticosum (assembly GCA_021018815.1). Classification (NCBI taxonomy): domain Eukaryota; kingdom Viridiplantae; phylum Streptophyta; class Magnoliopsida; order Caryophyllales; family Talinaceae; genus Talinum; species Talinum fruticosum. The sequence continues at coordinate 792,797 of JAITYX010000042.1, forward strand.
CTCGGTTTATAAACACCCATTCCCAGAGTGTGCATGCCTCCAAGAATCTCAAAATCTTACTCTGAATTTGGCCAATGCGGATGATGTTCTTGATCACCAACTTAACTCCATCATTTGAATCATGCTTAATTTACTCCACCTCCTGCCTACAACATGCAAATGGGAGTATCTAACGAGGTATCAGTTGAGTTTTGCACCTGATCATTCTTCAGAAGTGATTTTTCCTCATCAGTGTTACATTTGATGGATTGCAAAAATGTTATTGATAGAAGAAAATCAACAAAGTTTTACTATCAATTATATTGGATTGTATCTTACCAAATGTGACATAAGTAGAGGTCCGGGTGTTCTTTGAGGCACAAGATCGAAGAGCCCATGCAACATTGCTGTTAGTTTTGTGCGGTTGTCAGATGTATTGCATTGCATTTCTTTGTAACAGTTTTATTGACATCATGAAACTGCGAGTTTCTGTAAAACAAATTTTGATGTCGAAAATCAAATTGTTTGGTAGATGATGTACAAATTTGCCTTCACTCTGGTGGGAAGGAATTTCATGGCCCAATAATGTTGTGGGCCCGTAGTCTGAAGGTCCCGATTTTCTTGTGGCTTTGTTTGGGCCTCCAAGTCTTCCCCAGTTATATTCTAATTGGTTACATTCTCTCCTGATGAAATGGCTATTTTGAAGGTTATTTTTCATTATGAAGATTAGGGTTCGAGTTTTATAACCCATAAATTCCCGTTCGGAATCTCAAGAGTGACTAACCAAGGCTTTGGACTTGGATTCTTGATGGTTATGACCGCTTCTTACCTCCACCTCTCTCCCACCCAACATCACTAGGTTGCCCCGCCATGGCTCCAATCGGTTGGAATCCTTAACTCTTTTTATTTTTATTTTTAAAGGTACGAAATTACCAATTAATATCATGTTTTTTAATCCTAATAATTAATTTTTTGATATAAAATAGAACCAAACAGTACATCCAACACATTCTCTTAAGTCCTATCGATGTAAACAGTTTTACAGTAAACTAACTAAAGAGCAAATCCAACAAAGAAACGTGAAGGTGGGGTATCTCATAATGTGTCCTAAATATAAGGTACTCCCTCTTGGTTGACTCCATAAAAGGAAGGTGTTTTGAGGCTTTAATTTGACAAGATGGCCTTTGACAGTATTTACCTCACTCTCTCCCCCTAAAGAGACGAGAAACCTGTGAAGGTCACAGTATACCCTCATACACAAATTAAAGGGCAGGCAAACCAAATGGTCCTACAATATTCTAAATATATACCTAAAACCTCCCCAAAAAGAAAAAATAAATTAATTTTATTGGATGATAAGCAATCATAAATAATGAAAGAGTGAAGGGTATACCCTAAATCACAGGGCACTCGTGCCCTTCCTGCAATGATTTCAGTTTGCTCCCCCAAATAATTCACCAAGTGAATAAGAACGCATGTTCCCTTTTTACCTTCTTTTCATGTAAATTCCTTCAATTCCCATGTTTTTTTTTTTTTACTGCTTTCACTGATATTTTTTTTGTTTTAATTTTTATTTTCCTCTTCAAGAAAGGCAGCATGAGTTATGACAGCAGAGTATTTTAAGTGAGAAAAGCTCGTGCCTTGTCTTCAACAAAGCCAACCACATTTCTAGATTTTTGGTATGTATTTATTTGTTGCTTCGCTTTTTTACTGTAAAGATTGGGATTAAGTTGATCGCGTGACTCAAAAATCTATGTCTACCCTTCAACATTCATTCAATATGTATGTGATAATGTGAGTATATGTGTGTATATATGCATATCATACGTTTTATCTTTTTATATATAAATCGATGTAACTTGAACTGTATTGAAGTACATATGCTAACATTTGTAATGAGGTGCGTATACAAACCAGTCTATATTGAACTATATTAAAGTACGTATGCTATCATCTAGAATGCCGAGTGTACATCTCTACACGTACACTTTATACTCAAGACTGTCTAACTAGTAACACTAGAAGTTTATTAGATGTGTCGTTGGCATGCTTTTTATAGGAGATTATTCTACCAAGTTTTGATGTATTGACATACACATATATATTATAGTAGTTCAAAGACTATTTAGTTTTCAAAGTTTTTATTTATAATTCAGTTTTTTCTCTCTTTTTGTTATGTACAATGAATCTCACCTACTTGTACCATTACATAAAACCATCTCGTGAATTAAATAAGTTTTCTATATATATAAGGGTTATCTCCAAAACTAGCACTCATATAAATTCGGGTTCGGGTTAAAGTCGGGTCAAACAAATCGGTTAATGCATAAAATTTGAACGAAATTTTTTGTTTGATACACAATTTTTCAGGTTGGACAATTCGAAAAACCTAAATTCCGGTCAAAATGTGGTTCGGACAACAAAAATATGAAAGAACTTGTGTCAAAATTTAAAATTTGGACAAAAATTCATGACCGAACCAATTTTTCAGGTCGGATAAATTTAGATAACCAGATTAGACGAAATTTTAACAGCGCTATCTAAAACTGGTACTAGTAATTAATAATTAATTTTTCAAAATTGAAAGATGATAGTTAATTATAGTGGTAAAACAAGTGTGCCTATAGCCAAGTAGGCAAATAATTCCACTTGGCAATGTGCATTGACCTAAGCAGCTATTTTCTTGGCAAGAGGGAAATTTCAAAATGTTGATATGGCTTCCTTAAATTTTGGCATCCATTTAACCATAAATAATTGAGTAATTTGTCTTTACTCCCAACATCATTAAATGCAAAAACAAGAGACAAAAACTTGGAAAGAAACACAACAATAGAAGGGGAAAGAAAGAAAGGGGAAAAAAATGAAAAAGACCTTCAAATCCAATAAACTTATTTGGACCATTTCTCAAGAACCCATGCATTTTTAGCATATAATAATAATAATAATAATAATAATAATAATAATAATAATAATAATCACATTCACATTATACTCTCATTCTATTGTTTAACATTTATTGGGCTCTTATATTATATTTTATCTCACATCATTATGAAATGAGACCATTTTAGTTAAGGAGAAAAATAAAAAATAATCAATTTTTTCATCTTTTTGATAAAAAAGATGTGGTATTTTTATTATTTGTTGATTTCAGTAAACATATTTAATTTGTTCTTAATTTAAATTGCTAGCCGGCTACAAAATTCCTATTTATCGCTTTTGACTAATATATTAAAAAATGGACAATATAAAGATTGTTTTAAAAATTCTTTTCTGTAATAACATAGAGATAGTTAATCAAGCACTAAGTATATTATTATTATTATTATTATTATTATTATTATTATTATTATTATTATTCCATTATTATATATAATCACAATTAACAAGATGCTTCGACAACCTTTTGTCGAATTATTTGTATTTTTATGTTGTTTGGTAGTTCGTAATTAATTGCAATGGTCATCCTCATGCATGTCTCTTTCAGCCTATCTATTTGTTGCCATGCATTATTTTCTTTCAAGGCAGAAAATTAAATGGTGTTTCCATCCTGTTTAGTTTGTTTATTGGTACGTTTTTACCCGAAACCGAATCAACTTTATAGCTCTACATTAGACAATTTTCGTTGATGTCAATTTTCTCAAATGGTAAACTCTTAAGGAGTTGTATCAGAAATAAGAGATTGGATCCGGATTCTATTAGATCGGCCTTTGCAGCCTCGTTTACACACACATACAATTGAATTATTTAAGATTTTTTGTATCAGTTTAAAAATACTTATATGCTAGTGTATATTTTTAGATGGAGGATGATGTGTTTTTGAATTAATAATATATTTGAAAACTAATACTTATATATATATGTAGATAAAAATTTGAAGATGATCCTTTAATAAACACAATATATAAGTTTTTCTTTATTTGAAGAAGGGTGTAATCTATTTCGAGTCGTAAACATTTAAAATAAAAGTTTTCCAATAATTACGCTTTTGGAGATTCGAACTTGTATTTTTCTTCTTATCATGAACCGTGGTGAAATCGCTATCATTTCCGTCAATACTTTGTTCGTAGTTTTTCTCTATTTTCAAGAACACTAATTTTACTATCTATTTATTGATAAATTAAAAGGGTGGAAGAGCTAGGCAAAATTTGAACCACCAGTAAGCTTGAAATGTCTAACTGTCTGGGTTGTCTAAACTTGTGTGACCAGTTCCATGCATATAGTCCAAAAATCATAAAAACTTTGCTTTACCCAAAGTCAAAATATAATACATAATTGATAATCAAAGCAAATCAGAAAATTCTATTCTACACATAGTAGTTAGTACTGAAGAAACATCTGTCTAGTTCTAAAACCCCTATAGATAACCACAAAACAGGGCAAAATAGCCTTGGGGTTAAAAACATACAGCTCGTCTAAATTTGAATAAACTCCCGTAGCTCCGGCTACCGAGTCATACTCCTCGGACGACGATGACCCACCGCCTCCGCCTCCGCTACCGCCCCCTCCGGGCTTTTCTTAACCCGGCCTGCTATAACCCTACACACCAGCATTGCCCTCTTCTCATGCTCCCCAGCCCCTGGTCCAACCTCAGCCCGGTCATGGGCCCGGCCGCTGGTGGCTGTTGTCAGAATGCCCTTCTCGGTGGGGCCCTCACCGAGACCGAGCTTGAACCCGTTCTTGATAATGCTACATACGCTGCAGTGTGGGATGGAGTTGCAGAGGTTGGAGGAGCCATTTAGACCTAGGGAGCACATGAAGGTGGTGCAGTGGAACCTTAGGAGCTCATTCCCATCAGCTATGCACCTTGGGTGCTTCTTTGGGAGTATTGTGGCTTTTGATTTGATTGAGTCTCTGTACTCCTCAAACTTGTTGATAGTTTTCTGGGTGTTGTGGACTTTGAGGATTCTATCAATTTGGCAAACTGGGGTTTGCTTTTTTAGCCAGCTTGATTGGAATATGATCTCCACTATGTTCTTGCTTGTGTCCTCTGGACCTAGTTCAGACACTGCAGAAGAAAAATTACATATTAAATTGAGGTTACAAAAATTATATAAACTTACGAGTAAGACTGTCACAATCGGAACGGAGACTGTTATATCGATAAAGACATTTGTAAGATCCTTTTTAGCATAAGAATTTATGAAAATTGGAGGACATGGAAAGGTTGCAAGCATTCTAAAGTGCAACCCTTGTAAGATGCCACATGGAGGAAAATGTGAGGAAAGGACCAAAAATTCCATACTTGAGCTACAAGGGTTAATTTTAATTTTATGACTTTTGTGGTTTACTTTCTTCCTTTTTTCACCTTCTGAAACAGACCAGAGCCAAAATCATGTCAGTGGAAAATTAAGCATGAGCTTTTTAAGATTAAACCCAAGAATAACACACTTTGCATTATAGTTTATGTCTTACGAACATGAAATCTTAGACTGATAATTACTGAACTGCGTAGTTTATTATTATTTGAAAAGCAAATTGAGAGAAAGGTGATGAGAAAAAAAGGGGCACAGTAATTAGTTACCTGCATGTCTAACAGCCTGATGAAGGTCCAAATTCTCAGGCTTCATGAAGACCTCACCACAATGAGGGCAACTACAAATGGTGGTTCTGAGAGAAGGGTCTCTAGTGAAGGCCAAGACTGGATCAACCACCATTCGACACTCGTAGCACCCAGAAAGCCTCCTGAAGGGCATCCCTTTCACTGAACAGTTGACATTGCTTGAAGAATATGACTTGACCAAAACCCCATTGTTCCTGTTATTATTATTATTACTGTTGCTAATACTGCTGCCGCTGCTGCTGCTGATCTCGCTTGAAACCAGGGTTTTTATGGAGCGGTTCGAGCTCGAATGGCTACTACTGCTAGTGCTAATAGCAGGGGTGTTAGCACTACTATGACTACTTGACGCTCTGCTTTTCCTCTGGTGAATTTCAGGGGAAGGAGGGTCAGGCCTCTGCATAACTTTTGTGTTATTGCAAAGTGACCCGGAACACCTCATCTTCTTGCTTTTCTTGCCGCTGTTTTCCTCCATTAATGATGATGGGGTTTCTCCCTCTCGTGGTGATCCGCTGCGTCGAGGTGTTTGCAAGTGAGGATGCTCTTCATCACTGCCCATGAAGGTAGCTGCTGCTGCTGTTGCTGAGGCTGGTGCTTCTCTTTCTCTCTCTTCTGAGGGGCTTGGTTTTGAGTCCTTCTGGTTCTGTGGGTTTCCTTTGTGGGTTTTCTGGGATTGGTGGTTTTGGCCATTGTTGAAAGAGGAGGAAGACTGGGTGAAGAAGGGGGTTGTGTGTTTGTATTTTTGTGATTCAGGGTTTCACATGGGAGGCTTCTGAAGCACAAGTGTACTAAAAAACACAGTTGGACAGATAGATGGAGGAAGTTAAAGAAGGTGAAGGAAGGAGTCGTCCTTTTTTTCTCCCTTTTTTAAGATAGGCAACTATGAGGCCTACTTCCTATATTCACATCTTTCATATTAAAAAGATTATTTGTTTGGGACTTGGACTGGGAGGCCCATAGGGATATAGTGGGCCAATCACACATTCATACATACTAAGTAAAATAAAATTAAAACACATTTCAGACTTTTTTTTTTTTTTTTTAGTAATAAGATGACTGATTTCAGAAGTAAAATTAGCGTTCGATTGGTTTAAAATTTTATTATTATTAATTTTAGTATTTTTCTCCTTTTGTTTCAATAAACTTAGACTCGAAAGTCTATTAAAGCATAATGCAAATCCAAAAAGTTAATTATACACATGGGAGTATATGCTCCTAGGATATATGTCACCAAATGGTTAAACGAAAGGGAAAATAAATGAGAATTTGTAAACCTAAAACATAATGACGCATGTTACCTGTGAACATATGCTCTCATATGTATGTAAGAATTTACAATACAAATCAAAATAATGCGTCGAGAATATAGATGAATTATAAATTCAGTTCTTTCGTGTTGTACTATGATATTATTGTGTTACCTCCTAAAGTTTATATGGATTTGAAAGCTAATCGTTTTCACTAATTGAAGGGGTTCAAATAAGTATAGGGATTGTCAGGAACAAAAAAGAAATGACTTTCTACATTTCAATTTGATATAATATCAGAAAAAAATAATTTTGTTTCAAACTTTTTGCGAGGGTAAAGTAAAGTTTAGCTAAAGTATATAAAACATAATCCAAATTTATAATATCATGGCAAAAATTATAAAAAATCAAGCGAGAAAGAATGACATTTTAAAAAAATAAATAAAAGCATGAAATAGTTTTTGTTTTAAAACTTGTGATATGACCGTTGAAGGAAGGGAGGGAAGCTAATAAGACCATTGGAAAAAGGCATGCGATGGTTTTTTTTATTTTTTATTTTTATAGAGGAGTCAAAAATAATAGTATAAATAATGAGGAGGGGGAATCGAATCTAAAACTTAATGTACTTATGATTTCGAGTGTTGACCACTAAGTCATGACCTCATTGGTAGGCGATGATGTATTTTATTACACTAGTTCAATTTTTAGATGGGTAAAATAAATAGTACTATTGTTTAACCGATAAGGTAAAATAAAACTATAAAATCACCGATATAATAATAATTAGTTCTTTGCTTACAAATTATAATACATCTTAAATTTTTCATTCCATTTATGATTTTTTTCACCTTTATCTTTCCCCTCAACTATTTTACCTTTTTCTCACTTAAAAAAGATAATAATAATGTGCTTGCGTTCATATACTAATAGGAGAGAATTATGCAAAGCTCACAATTAAAATATTCGTCGAAATTTTATTTTTATTTTCTTAAACTGAGCAAGAACTTGAGTTTTGAGCATACTACAACACATTTGTGTTTATAATTATTTGTCAATATTTCAACAATATTAAGATATTAACCGAAGGTTGACCTCTTTCGCTTCATTAATTATATCTAAAAACAAATAAAAATTAAAGGACAAAATTTATTACAAATTAATTTTCCCCCTGAAAAAAGGGTAACCTAATTAATTTGCTGGGTGGATTGCCCCCAAGGTGAATATTTGGGGTGAAGTGAAAAACACTAACATCAAGGTAAAAACACTTATTGCACCATAATGAGCTCAGCTCAGGCTTCACCTTCTTCACCTTCATCTTCATCTTCATCCATGCCTGAACCAGAGAGAGATTAAAAAAAAAAAAAAATTACCCAGAAAAAAAGTTAAAAATTGGTGTAAAAATTTGATTCCTTTTGCCTCAAAATCATGCAACTGAGAGAGACAGTAAGGTATGGTTTTGGAATAAAGTTTTGCTTTTTCTTTGCCGCTTTTTTCTGCAAAGGACCACCTTCATCAATTTACCCCACTTAAAAATTAAACCCAGCAAGTTCAAATTTTAATTTTCTCTTGCTTTTCAAATTTGTTCAGTACTCCAATTTCAAAAAAAAAAATAAATAAATAAAATTTGTTCAGTACTAGGACATATATATCATATCATACATACATTATTTGCTCATAATGGATTCTGATTTTCTGTGTTGGAGTACTTTCAATTTTTCACTACCTTTTTTTGAATTTTATAGTGGAATATCTACTTATTCATTGGATAAAGTTTTCATATTATGATTATGTGGGTTCACAAATTAGTATTTTAATTAATAGAGTTTTTTAATAAAAAAAGGGGGTCATATTACTACAAAGATTAATAAGCAGCAAAGTTCATAGCGGTCAGATCCAAAACTCGATTTGGACTATCTTCAAGCCAAACCCCGTAAGATGAGTCATAGGGTTTAAGATTAACAAGATAATGAGGTAGCATCTTTAATAGGGTTTTAAAGTTTAGTAGAGAAAGAAAAATATTACAAAAAGAAAAGATAAATTGAGTTTTATATATTTGGTGCTTCTATTGTTTCAATTTTAACAAGTGAACAATCTCCAGAGTGTTGATAATTAGTGAATATAAATATGATTTTTATAAGTTATGTACTATCTTTCTCTTTTCTTAAAGGTAAAGTCTATAATATTATTACGGCCTTATTTGACATTTAAATATAGGTATTACAGGTATTAATTGTTTACGTTAGCTATATTTAGAAGAAGTGCTCAAAACAAAGTAATCTCCAAGTGAACTATTCCGAAAAGATTCTTCTAGGAGTTTTCAGTGGGAAGAAAAATGTTTTTTTATGATTCAATAATTTTCGTTTGAAATTAGTTTCACATGAATTATAATTATATATCTTTAATATTATATAAAATATTAATTTTTAATAATACATACTAGGTTCAACTGATTCGACACTTATTATTTAAAATATTAATTTTTAATAATACATACCGGATTCAACTGATTCGACACTCATTACTCTTAAAATTAGGCAGGAAGCTAAAATCTGTTACAAGAAGCTCTAAACTTTTATTAAGAAGAATTACTTTTGCAAATTAATAAATAATCAACAGTTAATCAAAGCTTTGGAGAAAGAAATATTGTCTTACTCGGAAGAAACAATCAAGCATGTAAGTAGGAGCTCTCTGCACGAAGAACATTTGGGATGATTTTGGGCAGATTTTTTTGTTAAAGGTACTACCATTAATCTTTCCTACCCGATGTTTCTAATCCCCTTTGGTTATTTGTTTCATCTCCCTTGGAAATGGTATTTTCACTACAAATTTCAGGACCTATAAATATAAATATAAAACGTACAAGATTAAGGTGTGAGTTATAGTATACATCATAATTTTTGGACCACTAATTTTCTATCAATTAATATGAAGGTTATTAGATTAAAATAAAGCTGTATTTTAGTGGATTTGGACGATTATATACCGTACTTATAACATTGATCATACGTGCACTATACTTGATGGTTATTTATCATATTTAAATCAACTTACTTTTTTTGGACAAGTTTAAACCAAAATATGGTATATAATCATCCAAAAAAGTAGTTTGGTTTAGATATGATAAATACCCTTGAAGTACGAGTGCATGAATGGTCAATGTTATAGTATGGTATATAATCGTCCAAACCTTCCAAAATACGATTACAATTTCAACCCAAGAAGTCTCAACTCATCACAAACCTTTAATATTCGATTCAATTTCCACACTTCTATCTACCTACGCAATCAATCCACTAATTCCATTTCTCAATTCAAAGTTACTCCAAGGTTTAACTCATTCCCCAATTTCACATAATCATACAATCTAATATACTTCAATATGAAATTCATTTATTTGGAGAATTAATTCGCATATTAAATCATTTTAGTTCGAATTTAGTATAGTTTAGAGTATAAGATCACCCATCATACTAGTCACAAGGTTTCACATGGCCCAAAACTTCTATAATTTGTACTAGATTCCACTCATTACTCAATTCCGTATTTTTCTAAAAGAACACGGTGTTATATGCAGCCAACCAAAAGGGAATGTATGTGTAATCTTCTCAAGTAAATGTCATGCTAGGTCAAAACCTTAGGAATAGAAGTTACATCACCTCATCACATATGAAACACACACGAATAGGTACTTCTAATCATTTAGAACACGCAACCGGTCTACTAATAAGGTATTACATCACCTTATCACATATAAATTTGTAACAAATCAGTAGCATCTAAAATAAGGTATAAGCATACATACTAATATTATTTAACAAAGAATATAACTTAATTAGACAACTAGTTTGAGGCACGGTTATTAGAACCTCTACGGAAGTTCTCTATGTGTTAGCTTAGTTTCCTTTTGAAATCTAACACTGAAAGTATTATGAACGTAGCTTTGAGGTTTTCCAAAAAAAAAAAAACACAACTCAACCCAATGATATTAAACTTTAATCATTTCCAAGTGAACAAAAGTAAGTTCTGAAAACATTAAAAGAAATGAATGGCTTCCAGTCTCCTCTCTACAATGATTTCCGTACGCTTGCTCACTCAATTACTGGATCCGAGGAGCAAATCATACCAGAAAAGAGCAAAAAAGGGCTAGAAAGTTATGAATCGTTGTACAATAAACATCAATATCTCATCTATATGCTTTAAGCAATCCACAAAATAACTTTCTATTTATGCACATATATATACTTGACATTTAAAGATTTTTATATCTAATAATTCAATAACACAAACCAATATTGTGTCAATGAAGTCAAGTTAATTTCAATTCCATTCCAGAACTAGCTACTTCATTCATATATTAACAAGGCAACACAAGCTTACTAAGTCCAACTATATCGTAGGCTTTTCAATTATGCACATCCGTATCACATTCTAATTCTTACCCTCTAAAACTAAACAAAGTTTATGGTAAAGCTAATACTTCATTTCTATACTCATAACACATCAATCGGATTGAGGCAACATCTCATCAATAACCATTCTAACCCAATTCTTTAATTCTCCTCAACTTTTGTATCTTTGCCTTCTAGCCTTCTTCACCCTCATTAATTGGATTAAAAAGAAAAATTAAGCACAAGTGTAAAAGATGTTTAGAAATCTTACATGAACTCCAACAAGTATCATTTTCATTACCTATAGTCATGGTATAAACATGTCCACTAGGAATCCAGCAAGTATCATTTTAATAACCATTATAACCCAATTCTTTCTCCTCACTTTCATATCTTGGCTTTCTAGCCGTCTTCACTCTCATTTATTGGAATTAAAAGAAAAATTAAGCAAGTGTAAAAGCTCTTTAAAAATCTAACATCGAACTCCGACCAGTATCATCTTCATTACCTATAGCCATGGTATAAACATCTCCACTAGGAACACTAAGATTAAGCTTGGTGTCATTGGAGCTCCAATCCTTGAACATGACCAAGGTAGATTCTAATTTGTTTATAAACCTAAGAGTGGTAATTCAATCACCTGAGTAATATAGTCAATCAGGTGTTGAATTAAAGTACCCAGACAGACCCATATATGCTCATTCACTTGTTTTAAATACGCTAATAGACTTCACTTGCTAGCTATACAATTCAAAATTTGAGGAGTAACCCTAACCTAGGGAATAAAAACAGGTGATCACCGTATTGAACTGACAATCAGCAACAGACGGTGACAACACATAAGCACACGGCAGATCAATGTCAAACTTTTATATTGAACACCTTTTCCACACCCAAACCAAGAAAGCACAGATGACATATTTCCATTAACTCTCAAGAACACAGGTGCTTGCACTTCTTACCATAAACGCAATTCCCCTTCCCCCAATACTTCGCATGTCTTGTTTTGGTCTTAAAAGTGCTTCCATTGCTAACAAGAAAGTTAAGACTAAAAATAATTAAATTGCAAGCTACCATTCAGAATTTCAGGTTTATTTAATTGATAAACCTTATTTCCAATCCCATTGAACATATAAATATTAACTCAAATACAATAAAGTGCAGTAGATTTCCTTGCCAGGATGGTGAATGCATAATCAAGGTCTTTACTCTAAGAATTCTAAATCAGTAAAATAAAATTAATAAATCAGCCAAAAACCGAACCTATACCATAAGAACAAGGCACAAAGGTCAAAATGAAAGCAACTTACAATAATATTCAATTTCATAAGAAGGTGTTAGGAAATTAGCCGCACTCTAAACCTCACTTAATAGGTGAAGTTAGAGCAAAGATACTGAAAGCGATTTAGGATGACAAAAATAATACCAAGAAATTATATGGAAATCGAAAAATAGAAACGAAATAAGAATTTAACATAGAAAACTCAAATCGGAAAAAACCATGAACGACACGGACACAATTATTTCACTATTATGAGAGAGTACAATATGATTTCAAACCCGGATATCTTCCCAAACCCGAGATATCCCAATCTCACAACATCTCTCCGACAATAACTCCCTTTATGTTTACAATGGAGGACAACCCTCCTTTAAATAGGAAAGAAATCTTAACCCAACAGAATCTCCTAAACCTCTACCAAAACTCTTACTCCTAATTCTAATTGGTAATAATTACCTAATACAAACGGAAAACAAACTCTTATCTGAATACAATTAGGTTTAGGATACCTTACCCACCGCAAGGTAAAAGGATTAAAGCTGAACTGGGCAATACAGCAACCAACACCGCAGAGGGTAGAGGGTTTAGGTTTATGTGACTGAATCTTCTCTCCTCCACTTCCCTCTCTTTCCGACGGTGTGGCGAATTGATGTCCCCCATTTTCTCTCTTTTTGCTGCTCTGTTATTGCAACTGATGAACTAAAACAAACATAAGGTCAACGGAAATTTGACTCGCACACCCAGAATAAGTTGAAAGAAGAAAGAGAGAAAGGCCTCGAACATGTGTTCGTTGTAATGTCGTAAATATCCCAGACTCGATACCAATTCCTATTTTATACGGATTACAGACATTAAGTCAATTGGTTGGGTCAAAATTAATACCGGTATAAATGAGGCCATCAGGCAAATACTGTAATGGAAATTCCCTCTGCCAAGTATATCTTGAATTTGTACGTCTTATAGAACTTAATGATCTAGCTACAAGCCATAAATTGGAAAACACCGAGAGGGTTAATGTAGTAAAAAACACGAATGTGTACTTTACAACATTTGCTTTGTGATAGATGGCATAGGAAAAGAAAGAGATAGTCGTAACAAGGTTTCCGTAGGTGAACCTGCGGAAGGATCATTGTCGAAACCTGCCCAACAGAACGACCTGCGGCTGAGTTATATCACTCGGGGAGGCGCGCCTCGGCCTCCTCACCCGGCGAAACAACAAACCCCGGCAACACATGTTGATTACATTTGTGCAATGCAGTGTTATTAGTTTTTGATAATCTCGCATAGGAAAAGAAAGACGTGCAAACAAAACATGTATGTAACTTATGGCGTGCACTATTAGCTTGCAAGTAGTAGTAGAAATTAGAAAGAACATTGGAGGAGAACGTAATACCTACTTGCATTATTAGCTTGCAAGTAGTAGATACACATCAATTTTATTATGGACGAAGAAAAAGAATAATAAGAAATATTAATAACCTACGTTTCTCTCTGTTACCAGTATATTTATTATTCTATTATGTTTTTATAAATTCGGTGACATGACATAATTTAAAAGAAAGAATCTAATTTTTTTTTTTAGAAAAGGGGATCACAAAATTAAGGAGTGAATTTTAAAAAATTAGAACAAAATAACATATACAGTAAGTTGAGTTTAGAGACTCGGGTTTGTACTCCTAACCTTTAGAATTGCATATATCAAAATAGAGAGAGTATGTTTTTTAAAAAATATCAACAACAAAATCATGTATAGAAGACAAGTTACGCTCTTACATTCTCACATGTCAAACTTTTCTGTAAATGGAGAAAACAACAGCATGATATAATGTAATTACCTTTCAAAGCAGTTTAAGAATTAGATATATCTCTTCATCATGCTTTGACACTTGAAAGATGATGAAGCGAAAGCAAAATTAACTGAGACACGGGAAAAAAAGGGCATAAATGTACAAGAAAAACTTATGCAATACAGATGTGGAAATTTTGGTAAGCGGTCCAAAGCAAATACTTTCAGGCTAGTGTATCTTTGATCTGTCTTGTAAAACTCCATAGCCTTCTCCAAGTGCAAGCTATAAATTGAGAAATACCAAGAGAGTTACTGTAGCAAAGGCACAAGTTTTTTTACTCTTTTTAAGAAATTTTGCTTTGTGATATTACATTTGTCCAATGCAGTGTACACTCTTAGAAGGGTCCTTGTCACATAAAAGCCAAAATATACCTTAATAGCTATGACTCTTAGAAGGGTCCTTGTCACATAAAAGGCACATAAAAACAGAGGAAAATTGTACCTTAGTTGCTCTGGACCTGAAAGCTGTGCGTTCATTCTTAGGCACAATTGTCTGTCATAAAAAAACAACTACATCCTCCAAAGAGTCCCATGCCCCTGCAAAACTTGAAATTAGCAACATAAGATGATTACATCATTTATAGCTACATTTCCTCCCATAACCCATTGTCCTCGATAAATACCAGTGATCCACCCAATGAAAACCCAACTGAAGTTTGTGACAGAAAATATTCAGATCAAATTGTTTTTCCCGGAAAGAAAACTTACAAATATTACGGCCAACAAATACTGCTTCCAACTCATACATCTCGATGACGAATCAACAAAAGCTCCGTTGCTGCAGAAATACAAGCGAAAATGAATCATCAAACTGATTCTTTTATTATGCTTTAATCTCAAGTCACCCCTAAACTAGCTATTATTCACACGCACAATTGTCAGATGAGACAGCCTGAATTCTCGTAGAAGACCTACAACCCTAAATACCTCCATTGGCTGTCGCCCACCAAAAACACAAAGGAAAAGAAAAGGCTCAAACAGGGAAGTTTCAAGGAAAAAAATTATTTCTATCAATAAGTCAGGGCATGAAGTCAAGCTCATTGTGCCTGGTGGAAGTACAGACTGAGATTTGTGGATTATTAGAAAGCAGTGTCACTTTACCTTAAATGCTCGCTATAAGTTGAGTTCTTACCAAGAGGGTTCAATGCTTGCATCATTATTTGGATTGCACAAATTAAAACCTGCCACAGCTTACCTTTTACTCCTTAGGATGAAAAATGTGTGATCAAATCATCATTATCTTTCTCAAATGTGCAATTCAGGAAGGTTCTTCTACCAAAAAAATCAGGAAAAATCATTTGTTGTGACAGAAAACAGCTATGTTAAGGTGCGTGGGGAAGAGACATACAGCGGCACTTGCATACATGGTATACAGTACACATTAATGTTGGAGGTGTGATAAAGTCGCCAGAGAGGGATTGTGGAGGTGTATAGATAAAGGAAGCACAATTTGCCTAAATTAAATAGCCTCACTGAAGCAAAATGCTTTACTAAACTGCCATCAAACTTCTTTATTCTGCTCTATTTATCCTCTTCTTTCTCCAAATTTCCAACATACTCCTGTGAACAGAATCAAAGATTAGCCCCCATTGTAATATAAGGATGTGAAATACATATATCCAATTAAAAGAACACCTGGAAAATTTTCAATCGATCTATTGTCTCAAGATGTAGACATCTTTGATCAGGCTCCACACAGTCTTTAACTTTGCGCCATTGACTACTTGCCTTAAGCAACAGAGAGAGACTGAGAGTATTTAGCTTTTCTTTCCCGTCTCGTATACACTAGAATCTGGACAAGATTTTTAAGATAGACACATGAGTTTAGGCTGATCACAAAAGCAATAACTCAATAGTGTAGTAAGAATAACCAATTTCAGCCAATAGAAAGCATTTGTACAAAGTGTGCTATAGTTGCTTACCTTAAGAAATGGGGTTCTGATAAATTCTCTATTCTTGAGCATTCTGGTTTCTCCAGGTGTACGTGAAGGAAGTACCCAATTCCTGAACACGCAGGGGAAACAACTTAAATATGTTGTACGAAGAAGAGTTGTGGAATCAAGAATTAAATCATTAACTTAGATAATTGACTGAAGCTCATAGATACCTGCATTTCAATACTCCGTCAAGATACACCACAAAAAAACAAGTAATATTTGCTTATTAGAAACGAATGAAAACCATATGAATACTTAAAAGTTAAAATGTATTTAATGGAGATGAATATTAAATCGAAGAAATGAAACTAAGCCATTCTAGCATTTGTTAAAGTAGCAATTCCACCAACAAAAACGAGCAAAGACAGCATTTTTAGAACTTTTATATACTCTATCAAATATAAAAAATTAAAAATTAGGAAATTCCTAACCAAATCTCAATTTTATCTTTGTAAACCCCTTCCCCTGGCTGGCCATATACTCATTGAATATGGATTCTCCACAAGACCTACTGATGAAGGCCCATTTATCTTTTAAAAAAGTGTTAGCCAAGCAAGAAATAATGTCAAATATTTCCTCTGTTTCAAAACTAATATTTTCTAATTATTTTTAGAATGTGCCAAAATCATGTCTATTTTCTATAGATGGAAACTTAAATTTTACTAATATTTTTTAACAATTCTTACTTTTTGTAGTGCTTAGTACCTTGAAGATTTTATTTTTTGTAGTGCTCCCAAGACCATAGAAGCTGGTGCATGAGTTGACAACCACAAGTTTCCTAAGTGCAAAAAGCATAAACATAACAATAATAATAACATGAGAACAACCACTAGAAAATGACCGAAAAACTATGGTTTCCATCTATATACTTATGGATGCGTTATCTATAAATTGAGCCCTGATTTTCATCCAAAAAAAAAAAAACACTATGGTTTCGAAAACTTACCATCAACAGAAGCTGAAAGCCAGGCATGGTCTCCTGAAAGAAACGAAATAGCACAATTATTCAAATCGGATGCTTAGTTCCAGTTAACTTTCTTTCACACTCGATTGGCACCTTAACATAGTCCGTCATATTTTCTAACTTCACCTATTGACCAGACACCCATGAGCTCTTGAACCATCATTGATGTGCATTGCATACACATGGAAGCTCTTCCCAGTCGTTGGGGTTGCTTGCTTCTGGTTCAAGTTTTGGATCCGGCTTACAAACAAATCAGCAATATGTAGTATAAGTATAGATCGATGCAATGCTTAAAATCTGCAGCTAACAGAAAATTACCACTTGAGGAGGATTCCTGCCAATATATCAATGCACATGGGCCCTTAAAAAAGAAGAACGATAATAACAAGTCTTCCACCGCTGCTGCTCCCGTTCCTATGGATTGGATCATCATTCAGCATCACCATTAAGGAGGAACAAACATCAAGGGAAATTTATAAGCTCCATTAAATATTAGTAACTACACCAAGTTCTTCAACACCGTGCAGAACTTAATCCTTGGTCATCTAAGAGCTAAAAGGGACGCATAAATAGGATTTAATTGACAATGAACATAGAAAAGTAAAAATGCTACACTGTATTACTAGCTGATTGACATGAATAATTAGGCATGAGGGATCGGAACAAAACTATGCATCCACAGAATGAGACCAATTAAATGTGCCTGATATATATTACTGCAGACAAAAGTGAGCCAACATCTGAAAGTGACAAGAAGAAGCATATGTTCCAAGCTATGCATAACCGCAGGAATCCTAAGTATGAGAATACGATAACCATAGCAAAATTCTGGACAAACCTTCTGCTACCTCCAACGAATGCCATTGCAAGAAATCCCCGAACATCCAGGGAGACTGAACCAATCATTTATAATTGTTACCATAGTAGATCCGAGTCACCATATTAGATCAGCTATTACACCATATGACATTAATAAACTGAAAATAACATCAACCAAAGAAGAAATTAACCACCAAAGTACTCAAAAATGAACATTTCCTTTCCACCAAGGACAGGCGAAACTAAAAGAAATACCACGGAAAATAGACCAAATTCTATCATAAGTTGGATCATAGCTCTGTCAGAAGAAAGGAATGCGGTATAGCGCTGTCCTAGATCCATTACCAGCAATAAAATAAAAGGCATATGCAGGATTCTGAAATAAAGGAACCCTCACTAAGCATGTTTTAACTGTTTCTAATGTATGATCAACAAATTCAATGACCAAGGGCTCAAAATTGATATTATTACATAGACCTCATTTGAAGATGTCGTGATTTTGAAGCAGGAATTGTATATAGTTATTTACACAAGGCATTTAATAGGACAGGATAAGTAGACAAGATGGATTATACGTGTGTGTGTGTGTGTGTGTGTGAGAGTGTGCGTGTTTAGAGGAGATACATATATCACAATTAATTGTTCACAAATTGAGTGCAACGAATAAAGAGTAAATTCACAAGAAAGCTAATCACTGGAGCAGTCCCAAGCATTTCAAAATGGATAATGTTGTGAATAAGCCCAAGCCCAATATTTATAGATATGAGCGTATAATTGAGTCAGGTTACTTGGGCCTGAGTAGTCGGTCTTTTTACCGCTTGTGGATCATGGGGTCGGGGGCCCAAAATCAATTGCCTTTCTGGCCGCCAAATTTATATTAATAATAATATGACTTTTTTACTGCCTCAAATATTAGGCTAATTACTTTGGCTAGCCATACTTCGCGACTATACGACCCACAAGAAATGGTCTTTCTCACTGCCAACTTTTATTAATAATAAAATGACTTTTTTTCTTCTTCACATATTCTGCCCATTACTTTGGGCACTAATAATAATAATAATATAGCATCATGAGTGGTAGGGAAAGCAATATTAAAAATATTAATCAATACTAATAAATATAATTTAATAAAAAATATTTTTTATCATTCATAATACAAAGAAAAAGAAAAATACTACTTAAGTTGATAATCTTAACTCAATATATAATATCTAACATAAAATCTCAAGAATGATAATGGGAGTACAATGGTTTATTCCAAACCCATAATAAACTTACTAGTCAACCTTTTTTCCGGCGATCGAAGAAAGTAATCTGTTATGAAATAAAACAGTCAATTCAAATAAAAATTTATAATCTACTTATGCAATCAATAACAACAAAAATAATACAAATATAACAAAAAAAAAAACCCTCAAGCATTTATTTCTTTCTAGCACTTGTGTTTCTACCCCCATGAGGAAGAAAACACAAAATTAAAGCTAGTGCAATATATTATCGATACTGATCCTTGACTCGGAATGAAGATAAGGAATGTTCATCAACTTTTAACGCAAGAACGTCAATATTTTAAACTCATAAGGATTCGAGTTACCCGTAAACTTGCAAAAAAAACACAGAGAAGAATAAGTCTTGAATGAACTTCTAATGTTGTAGATCATAATGGAAAAAAATACTATCATGCTGAGTTCCTGAGGTTATAATGGATATATAACTTGTACAGAGAAAAATCTCTTTCTACCGGAAATTCAAAAGTTTTTTTTTTTTTTACAAAAAAATAAATAATTAAATCTTAAAATAATCGAAACTCATATATATATATATATATATATATATATATATATATATATATATATATATATATATTACTCAAAATTAGCCTAATTCAAAAAAATCTTATATAAAATTAAAAAATTAGAACTTTATTTTGTCTTCTAAAGCTGGAAACTAGCCTTGGAGTGGATTCAGCTACACGTACCTACAAGCACAACTGCCTCTTCAACCATGGATGGGAGGAAACAAGCACCTGGATGTAATCTTTTCATTAACAAATTACACACCTGCATTTGCACAGTGTGTTAAATAAATATCCAAAAATCTTGAGCATAAAGCAGAAGCATAAACAGAAGAAGTACCTTGTCAATGTCATGAATGATTAAAAGTCGAAATAAACATTTGGATATCTTTGGACAATCAAGAACTATCTTCTTCAAGCTCCACCTACAGTTTGAAGGACACAAACAGGACAATGTCTTAATATCAGTTACTAAACGAGGCTTTAGAGTTCTGCAGAAGAAAACTTATTGGAGGATGCATGACTTGGGATCCCCAGAAATTGTATGCAAGATAAGTGGAGTGAAATGCTCAATATAACAGAAAATGGGTGTAGAAGAAATGATGGGAAGGAGAACAGAATTTAAGGAAAAGGATTTTAGAGAAGAATTTAAGGAAAGGATTTGAGAAGAGAATTTTGCATAAGATATTCAAAAACCAGAAGAAATGTCATCCATGGGTTGGAATCTAAAAACTCCTCTCGTAT
Source organism: Talinum fruticosum (assembly GCA_021018815.1). Classification (NCBI taxonomy): domain Eukaryota; kingdom Viridiplantae; phylum Streptophyta; class Magnoliopsida; order Caryophyllales; family Talinaceae; genus Talinum; species Talinum fruticosum. The sequence continues at coordinate 813,361 of JAITYX010000042.1, forward strand.
GTTTTGGGGATCATAGCAGTCAATGACAAGAGTGAAACAAGCAAAAAGGAAGTACCATAGTGTACAGTCAATTCAGCAAGAGAGTTCCACATAATGTCCACAATAAAGGCTTTCATTAAGGACCCAGTCGTATGACTCAAACATTAATACATGGGTTACCGGCTTACCGCAACTAGCAGCTTCAAGTCAAGTCTTCTATCCAGACTGAAATAAGGTATGATGAACTTGGAGAGTAGCAACTATATTAGCCTGAAGAGCCATGACAATGATGGAAAGTTTTAAGTCATAGAATGAGCAAAAATAGGAAGAGCATCAGTAGCAGTCTGCCATTAAAAATAAAAAACTATTAAAAACTTGACACTGGGTCAAGGAAAAATGGCAAGAAGTTCAAATTTTTGCTTCTGCCAACCACATTGAATGATCCACATGAAGAAAGGAAACAGAGCATACGCAACTAGAATAGCCTACATAACATAAAAGAAACGAAAGCCCACTATCAAGAAACAATTCATTAAAAAAAAAGAGGAAACTTCATTAGACAAGCGATGAAGTGTGGGCTTCCATGTGAAAAGTTATGTGGTTCAAAGCCCACTGAACGCATGCATCTCCCTACCTTGCAAGTGCGCTTCTTACCTTTACCTCCTCCAAGGCCCAAATTATAGGCCTGCTATAGCCCAAAAAGGAATACCAGGAAATCTAATCACATTCTTATAGTTCATTTTAGATAACATGGAATAAAGCGAACCAAAAAAAAGGAATAATTTAGACAACATATATAAAAATACACCCCTGACACACAAAGTCTAACCCCTGAAAAAAAGGGCAAGATAAAAATATAGGAAAACGTATAAAGATTAGTAAAAGGAAATTTATGATCCATATTGGCTGGTAAAAATAAAATTTTTATGCAAATATGTACATTTAAATCATTGATTCATTAGCTTCAAGAGTTCGAATACATCCAAAGGGAATAATAGAGATTAAATGTAGAGCTTGATCAAACAAGAACTTTGCAAGTTTCATTAACGTATTGATGTACAAGAAACAGTGAATTATCCATTTGAGCCTCATCTATTATGTTGTGTGACTACTAACAATTAAAAAATAAAATATATGGGACTTTATCATACATGACCCATAAAAAGAGTTCATCTTCCTCACTAAAATAAAATACTCCCTCACTCTTTCTCCAAACTACGCCTTGGAGTCCACCTTCCTCCCCCTAAAGCTGATCCAATACTATACTCCATTTGCAGGATAATAGACGATGATAAATAAGAGTGAGAAAAGAGTTCTATACCACCTTCAAACCACGGTGGTTCAGCAATCCCTGTTGTGGCATCAAATTTGGCCCAGCGTCTTTACCTGAAAACCACCGGAATGTTTGCTTAAGAACTTGATTCCATGAATAATATCAGGACACTTTAAAATACATTTTCAGGATAGAGATGAATGGTAAAAAAAAAAAAAAAAAAAAAAGCTACCTTGTCAAGTAGATGGCAAACAGTGGGGTAACATACTCCAAGTATGATATTGGACCAAGAAAAACAACAGCTTTAACCATGCCTGACCGAGTGGCTGCAGTGAACAACATTATTGCAACCTGTTCCAGAACAAGGACATTACTGGCTCCTGTTTCAGAACAAGGACATTACTGACCCTGTTCCAGTACTGTCCCCTGTTCACTACGGAGGCTACTATATTCATAGCTGTAAGTAAAGAGAGAGTACACTTGACATCCCAATGTAACATACTCCAAGTATTTTGACTCTGACCGAGTGAACGCAGTAAACAACATTACTGTCCTCTGTTCCGGAACAAGAACATTACTGGCCCCTGTTCCAGAACAAGGACATTAGTGTCCCCTGTTCGAGAACAAGGACATTATTGCTCCATATTCAATACGAATGAGCTACTATATTAATAGTTGTAAATAGAGACTACACACGACATCCCAATGTAACACAAGGAGAGGGGGACAATTGAAATATACATGTTTGTAAAATGAGCAGGAGGAAGCTAAAACCTGTCAGCGTCCACCAACCATTGAAATATACATGTTTGTACACGAACTCATTAGAGCATTTCCCCTTACAATGTGAATATTACACTTAGCCAACCACTGCTAATAGTCTAATCTCATTGGTTTTAAGCCAATAAATTCAGTGATTAAAAAAATAACAAGAGACAGTAGTTGGTTTAGATAGTAATTCAGCACTAGATCAAGAGTCATCGCACATATTTATTGCTTTGTTGTTCCATTGGAAAGACAGGGGACGGGAGTCAATTCGGTAGCCAAACACCGAGGTAATATAACATTGAAAACATAGGCAAAGAAACATTGCCTCCTACCTCATTGTCAACGTAAGCTCGCCGCATTCCTACAAGGAGGAGATCAAAAGAAGCAATTGCACACTTGATTTCTTAAATGCATCAGTAAATTCTAGACACGCACTTTCAACATTTTCTTGAAGTCCTGCTGTGCTTTTTTGTTTGTATCATGCCTTTCCCCTGCCTCTTCTTTTCTTTTCTTTTTTTGACTCAAGTACTATAAACAATACAATTGTAATTAGCAGGATATACGCTGGTGCTCTTATATATGGCAGCTCAGAGAGTAAAATCATGGAAAACCAGGTATTATCATGTGATAATTAAAGAAATGATGATACCTCATTGAAAGACTGCTTCCGTTCTCCAAGTGATTTAAGGGCGCATATCTTTCATCATTTATAATTAATCTCTTAGCCTGAAATAACCCAATACGCACATTTAGGTATCTATAACTCAGGTTCTTCCTGCAGAAACTATGATGTGTTTTCGACAGTCTTACCTAGGACTACAGAAACAGGGATACAACTTTTAGTTCCCAGTGGTGGTACTTTTGCCGGGATCCTGGAGCAAGTTCATGATAAAATTTCAGTTCCATGGTGCACGAAAGTCAACACAACTAGACACATGCCACAAATTTAATTAAACAAACCTGTACCTCTACGACTGCAGCCTCCTTTCCCGATCCATTTTGTAAAGAATACACAGGCTCCTTCACCACAGCTGCATTGGAATAATTTCTACAAAACCAAAACATATCCTGATCAAGATCACAATGTGTCATGCATGCATGTACAATATGTCCTTTCAACAAAATGTACATTTGTTAAGCTCAAAGTGTCAGGACCCACGGCCCCTGAATCAGCATTTCGTGTGACAATTGGACCGACACAACTATGGAGGCATTTCTGCAGGTGACTGGACTTTGATTGCTTCTGTCTTTTGACGGCATCTGACCATCGGATGATGCGAAGCAGCAGCTAAACATGAGAGGACGTTCCGGGATCTCGCATTCCATAGGACAATATTTTTTGACTGCTTGGTACCGGGAAGTGTTGTGTAACAAGCAGTACGCTTATATATCTCGTAGGCCAATTGTCCGGAAAATGGTAAAAAAGACATAGCAGAGAAAATAAAGTACCCTTCTTTCTTCCATCAGGGCTTGTAGACTCCATCCAATCCGTAACCGCATTGGCCCTCTATCATTGTACAAACAAAATCAGTAAGCATCTCACAGAACGGTGACAGAAGAATCAAAGAAATTATGTGCAAAATGAGATTCTATTGAAAGAACCAAGTATGAAAAGCAGAAATATAATTATTGATAGTTCTAACCTTTTCAGACTACACTACATCCTTGTCCAATCTCCTATAGTCCTGATACTGCAGAGCATAATGGTTGTCATTAGTGAAAAAAATAAGAGTCATTTAACTTGGAATAGACTCCAAGCTAATAAGCCTAAAATCAGTCAAAATAAGGTACAGAAAGGACTTCCACGATCCAGTATCTCACAACATGTGAATTATAGTGTGCTCAGCATAAATCTGATTACCAGTTTCTTTAGCTCCTCAACTATATCTTCAAACAACTCTTTGCGGATCGAATCAGAGCTATTGGCTACACTCCTTGTAAATCTTTGACCTGAAAGCGCAAATGAAGAAATAGATGAATATTTTCTAGACATTCTAGAGAAGAAATAGATAAAATTACCATCACTACATCAACTCGAACTTCACACCCTCGCATGCTTCAAATATGCCTTTGTAGTGCCACAGAGTGACTCACCTTATTTTTCTAGTTCATCATGTACTCTTCAAACATATCTTGGCCAACAAACATAAACAAGAAAACAAAATAACAAGCAAACATACACATGAATGCAAATGATATAGTTGTTTACTTTAAAAGGGGAGATGCTTTTCACCAAAAAAAAAATAAAAGAAATAAAAAGTCCCATATGATTCCTGGTCTCCTGTACTGGGACAAGAATTCTTCAAGCACGAATGCTCTGTATCTTCAAGAGTTAATTTAGTGACAAGACTTAATAAATGTGAGTTAAGCCAATATAAATTCACCGGAATGTTCAAACCCTCCACCCCCTCCCCCACCCCACCCCAGCCTGCCCCACCCCAACAACAAAAAAGGAAAAAGAAAAACCTAGTCATGTTCCCCGAACTCTTGATAATGGAGGAATTGAGAACCATCTTACTCAATTTTTAAATTCTGATGTTCTGGCAGGAATGTTTAGTATCATACAAGCCCTAATTTTTGCAATTGAAACCCTAACTAACGCATTGTAGCCCCTAATTCTTAGAATCGAAAACCTAACACTTCATAAACCCCCGTGAAACAAGCATCCAACAAGTAAAGGAAGTATACCATACTTAGCCGATGCACCGAGTAGCGGAAGCCACTGGGTGTTGATGGGCGGCGTTGGCCCCAGCTCTGCAGTCTTCCAGCCGGAGCATTTCCTCCCTCCCCTCTGTCTATCTCTCCTGAGAATCAGGCCAAGCGCCAACTTTTTAGAATGACTCTCCAACTTCGCGCTCTTGATTTGGTGAATGAGGCCCACGGTTACGGTACTATATATAGGGGAGTATTTCTTTAACTCCCTGGTGTGATACAGCGTTAAATTAAAGCTTTCCCAAAAACGCGTTTTATTACAGCTGTAATGAGCTGTTAATGACCTGTTTTATACCAAAACGCGTTTTATTGTAGCTGTATGTAATGAGCTATTAATTACCTTTACAGAAAAAAACGCGTTTCTAACGCGTGGGCCACGAGCCCATCATTTTATTTTCAATATGGCTTTTTGTTTTTCTCTTTGGCATTATTTCGTACTATTAATTTCATCAAAATAAAAAGTAGCATCCTTATATTCATATTTTATTTTACAATTTTGTTAATATAAATTTTGATATAAAAGATAAATAATATCAATTGGTTTTTTATACTTACCATCCTTCAGTATTCGACATTAATTTTTTCAGCCTTTATATTTTTTACTTAATTTTTACCACCCTTGAGTTTGGATATATATTTAATCCAATTTCAGGTTTTGATATACATTTTTGTCAAAACTTTTAACCTCGACAAGCTCAACCATTAGATATATCACTAATGCAAATCCATCCATATAACTAGACAATTTAATAAGGTCAACCCTGTTATTTTACTTGATTTTTTAAAATGTCATCAGAATATAAACTGGATTAAATATACATCTAAACTTAGGGGTAGTAAAAATAAAATTAAAACACAATTTAGACCTTTTTTACTACTAGGATGACTGATTTTCACAAATAAGTTTACGATTCGATTGGTTTTAAAATTATATTATTATTAATCTTAGTATTTTTCTCCTTTTATTTTAATAGACCCATACTCAAAAGTCTACTAAAGCATAATACAAATAAAGAAAGTCAATTATACATCTAAGAGTATATATTCCCACAATACATATCACCAAATAGTTAGACGAAAGAAAAAATAAAGGAGATTTTGTGTACCTAATATAATGACGTGTGACCTAAGAATATATGCTCTCATATGGATATAAGAATTTATAATACAAATCAAAATAATGCTTAGAAAATATAGATGAATTCTAAATTCAGTTATTTGGTACTGTACTATGGTATTATTGTGTTACCTCCTAAATTGTATATAGATTCGAAAGCTAATCATTTTCACTAATTGAAGGGGTTCAAAGAAGTACAGGCATTGTCGGGAAAAAAAGAAAATGACTTTTGTAAATTCTTAAATGTTTTTGAGAGCATATACTCCCAAGAAAGAGAAAGAAAAATAAGGCCCACAAAATCCCGTCTATTTCCCGTTCATTTAATCATGTCGTAACATATGACGAGAAACAGAATACTCCTAGAGTACATATAAGACATTCTGAATGATTTTGCAAATTCAATTTGATATAATATCAGAAAAAAATAATTTAAAAAACTCAAAATAGGTGTGATTTTGTGAAGCAGGCCAACATTGTCCAAGAAAATAACAAGCATACATACTGGGCCGCAGTTCTAGTCTTGGAAGCCCGTTGAGTTATTGGATCGTCCCATTTCCAACACAAACAATTAGTCAATTTCTTCGTTTGGGCGCCGAGTGTTGGTACTATTATTATTATTTACTAGGAATAAAGTTTAGTGCTAAAAATATTTATAAAATTAGAAACATAGCTAACAGGTATACCATAAATTGGAAAATATAAGCCAGGTCATCATATGAAGTATTTTTAGATTTATTTTTTTAAAAAAAAGGGAGACTATAGAAATAAAAGTAGATTGTCAAAAATAAAACTAAAATATCATATATAGTAATCCAAATTTAGGGACTGAAATTGTAATTTTTTTTTTAGTCCGTAAAAAATACAAAAAAGAGTACAATACGATGGAAAAGAGGAGAATCAAACTTGTGACCTAATATATATTATGAACATCAATCTTAACTCTTAGGCGAAAATCTTACCTATTTCTCTTACATCTTTTAATGACATAAAGATAACAATTCTCAACAAATTAAGAAGTACATAATATATGAGCAACGGAGTTTTAAAGATAATAATCATTCAAAAATTACAAAAGCAACATAGTTTTAAAAATAAATAATCTTATGAGGATAAATAACAACAGCACATACAAGAATTTGCACAGTAATGTGGTACAGTAAATGGGCGCTCTCTGTCTCTCTCTCTCTCTCCCTCCCTCTCTCTCCCGCTCGAACCTGAGTCTCCAATTTCTCATCCTCCCCAGATTGTCTCTCCTACGTACCAGAAGTGCGTCCTCTGATTAAATTCTGCAGTCGCCCTCAGAGGTCGAAGTACTCTGCTAGAGCTTCCTAATTTCGGACAAATTCTTTTTTTCTTCTGCAATCGGAGCTTGAGAAACGGAAACCTAGCGATTCTGCGTTGTTTCATGTCGAATCGTTCTCGAATTTGCTTTGTTTTTTCGCCGGTTTGTCATTTGATGATTAATTTTTTGATGTCCTTTGATTGAATTTACTCTGTCTTCTCTACAGCATTATCAGCGAGCTTCGTATCGGACCGATCTGTATTGGCGATTTGCGATTCACAGGAAGCGATTTGGAATTTGTTGAAGTTTGTTTTAGTGAGTGATTATTGCATTTCTTAATGACATTTGTTGAGTCTTGACTTGCACTGTTTCCATGAGTGAAAGAACTTTGCAGATGTGCTCGCATTTTATTTCATCGTATATTGTTAGTAAATCATGCTAGAAATGGTGATAGATAATTAGAATCTTACAAAATTAAAATTACTATGATTTATTTTAAGTCTGTAGTTTTTCTTCGTCTATTTAGAATGGCAATAGAATGTCACTTCATTGAAATTCTACTTCTTTGGATGTGCAAGGACAGAAAGTCGATAGAATTGTGGTGAAAATATTGGATGCATTTGAGACCAAACAAATAAACTTTGGTTCAAGGAAGGAGACTGTGTAAGTCGGTAGAAGTGTTAGTCACCCCTTTCCAATGTCTTTAAGTTTATATATCAATGATATGAAACAATGCATAACATAGATTGGGTACATCTTTGTAACTTTGTTGGAGTGCAAAGCAGAACTTTGTTTTTTTAGTTCATACAAGCAGCCGAGAGATTTGAGAAATACTTGCTCAGCAAATGTATAGCGCTTATATTATGGTCCAAGGTCTATAGTTGGGGAAAATGTGGCAGCCAAGCATTTTTGGGTGGGGACTGACAAAAGGGGAAGAGCTGTTTGGGAGCCCAAACAAAGAAAGAAAGAAGAAAAAGAAAACCTTCTTTGTGGATAGTAGTGACCCGAGATTATAGAGTAATTTGTGGCAAATGTATGGTTGGGAAACGAAACACCCCCTTCCCCCACCCCTAAAACACAGAGAAAGAGAGATTATTTAAAGCCTCCAATGCTTCTCATGAATGATTAGACAATAGACAATGTGCTTAGACACCTCAACTGATTCGATTGTCTTGCGTCCTTAATGCATATTAGCATCTTAATTTGTGTCAGAAACAATTATTAACAATGTTGATATTGTGCTTGACAGCTTTGACTTCTTCAAAGGACTCTCCTTCATTTTCCTTCATGTGCTAGTTGTTCCCTTCCCCACCTTTTTCATATGTACACAAAGCTTCATTTTATTTTTCTCGTTCTTGATTGTTTGCATAATCATAGATTATCTGTGAACTTGGGGAACAAAATTTGAAGAATATCTCTGGTACATATTCACCTCTGACTGATTATAGTTGGCTTGGTCATCTCTAGAATATTTTGACAACCTTTGGATGCTTCACTGAGACATTATTCTTTTATCTAAAGAATCTGATTTGATGCTTGTTCGTGGTTGCATTTGGTCCACTTATGATGATGATGAATACTTGTGATTGATTCTCACTTAATGAGCTCGTACATAGCAACATCTTGACCTCACCTAAATATATAGTTGCCTGTCAAGCAAGCTGGTGTGGACCGACTTCAATGTTGAACAGATGAACAGGTAGCTCAAATAGTTCATTCAATAAAAGCACATTGCATCTGCTAATCATTCTGTCCCTACACCCACCCCACATAACATCTATGATCTACCGCATTCTTGCACCCACAGAAAAGATGGATGTGAAGCGTAACTAGGTTGGATATGAGATTTTGAATAGGTGCAATCAAGGGTGAAGATTAAATTGTGGTGGTGCTGAATGTATTGTTGTAATTGAGCCGTGGTTATTTGATGCTACGACTGGCATTACATTGAGGTCTATGATACAACTCTTTCGAGAGTGACCTAACACATGTGTTAGTACTTGGCTTTTTGGGCAGTGGGACCTTGGTTTTTGACGTGTAAACTAATGGATCTGTTAGAACATGAATGGGTGATTCCTCAGTGGAACCTGCCTCACATTTGTGATACTGTGGGGGCATTATGTTGTGGGCATTGCGCCCACTTGGGTTTGTCATATTCCTGGGGCCTCTCTCTCTCTCTCGCTCTTGTTTTGTAGCAGGGTAATGTGCAGCAAACAGACATGAACTGGCATACAAATGAAGAATTTGAAGTCAGAAACCGGGTAACAGCAAAAAGAAATATCTGATGACAGGGTTCGAGTTATCCCACCATTGACCATAGGTGCCCAAGAAGCAGACAAACAATCTCTCGGAAGGTATTGTGATTTTTGCATTGCTTGATTCTTGTAATGATAGGTGTTTTTGGTGAAGTCACTTTCCAGAGGGGCTGCAAAAGGAGTCAATTCAGTTATTAAAAAAATTTAAAAAAGGCCCATATCAGTTTCCACCACCTAAAGCCTTTTTTGTCACTTAAGGGATCCTCCCCTCTATTGGCTTTTTCTTCACGTTGAAATTTTCTGGTCATTTTTTGATCTTTGGGGGCCCTAGCTATGTACCCCGGACGCATCAGCTGGGGACTTAATCGTGTACCAGTGGAGACATTATTAGCTTGCGCATCACTTTCCGTTCTTTTTGCCCTTATTAAGTGGGGAATGTACGGGGTTCAAAATGTGATTTAGTCCCCAATCATTCCGATAGTTGTATTAGCTACAACGTCACTCAATGTTGCTTCTTCCGCCTAGCAAGATTTAAAAAGATCTTATTTATACAGTCGGTCTTAATTGACCCACTAAAAACCTTTGCAAAAAATGTTCTTGATGGATGTCAAATAGTTCTATTAATTATTAAACACAGATGTTGTATCACTTTCTGCAGATTTCTTCATCTGTAAAATTAGTATTTAGAAGCCATTTTAATATCTTGTTGAGCCTTTTACTGATGAGAAAGGAGCACTTCAGCTGTAAGATTGGAGTGGCGCCAGCCTGAGCAAATATAAACAGTTTTCTATTATATGACCCTGAAATGGAAATAAATGTATTGGTCCAAACCAGCAGGGTCGTACATTTGATTCAACTCCCTGGAGATAACTCCCGTCAGAAAACTGGAGAGAGAACAGAGGCAGTCAATCTCGTCCCCTAACTGTGCAATCACATGCTTGTCTATGGATCTAGTGGACCAGACACCCCGAAGTTTACCAATACATATTTCTGTTTATGATTTAGATTGCAATCATTGGATATCAAATTGATATTTACGTAATTCAATTAAATAAAATATTTAGAGTGTTTTTAAGAATAAAAAATAAAATTAACTAATTATAATTTGTTGGTGCATATTTGGTGTAGATTTTATTGGTGTAATTATACTTTGTTCTTATACTGAATAGCTAAAAGTTTATGACCTGTATTCTTTTATGAGTCTAAGGCCTATATTCTTTTATGAGAGACATGTAAAATTACTTAATTTTAGATATAATGTAGTTGTTCAATTGGCACAAGTTTGTTTGATTTTTTTATAGGTCGTTTAATATTACTTTTCTCTTATAATTCTTTATTTTGTGAATTATTCAAGGAACAACCTAATTTTTGACGACTTGTGAAAATAATCTTAAAAATTATGTGTCTTGCTTGAAAATATTTCCATATTTTTCTATATATTTAGAAGTATCACTTAACTTTTTTCAGTTAAAAATAATACCAAATTTGTTTTTTATTGAAAAAAATATTACCAAACTTGTTTAAAAATAATAAAATACACCACTTAATTGTTAAAAAACATTCAATATGTCACCATTCTAATGACATTTTTGAATATTTAATAAAGTTCAGTGATATTTTTAACTGAAAAATATTAAGTGATATTTTTAAATATTTAAAAAAACTTAGTGATATTTTTAAGCAATAACTCATAATTCTTTAAGTATGAGATATATATAATATCTAATTAATCTTCTTTCAACTACTCAAGTTGAAAAATTATTAAAAAAACTATAAAAGATACTCCATTCAATCTTTTATACTATTCAATGAGTGAATTTTCTTTTTATTGGAAAAATATATTATCTTAGCCTTTAAAAAATCCTTGTATTTTATTTTAAAACATATTACTATCTTAAAAAAAAAAATTTTTAAAAAGAGCTCACATTGTTCACGAGGACGGTTTTAGTTAGGTTACTCGTAATAAATGACACGTGTCATTGAATGCTTCGTGTCTTTTGACTGGCTTTTGGTCAAAGCAATCAACTTGGAATCTGCTGTGCTCCTGTACACGTGAATTATGAACACCACCCATCCTCCACCAGTCCAATATCATCATGATTATTATTATTATTATTATTATTATTATTATTATTATTATTGAAATTATCGTTAAATCTCACTCCTACCTCCTTTAATTTGATTTACATTTCTTCATTTACTCACCTTCGGGCCATTTACCAAATGGTAATAAAAACATCAATATAATACATATCATAAAGTTTTTATGAGTTATTATTAAAATTTTAATTTATTGTTCACTAATATCAATCACCCGCACTTCATTTACCGAAAGAAAATTACTGTAATGGAAGATTAAATTGATCAAAGGGGAGGCCCAGAAAAAAAAATCAAAGAAAAAATTGAAAATTTTTATATGCTCCAGATATGTTATATTTTAGGCTCATAAAATTTCTCCTATTTTTCTTTTTGTCAAACCATCCATTGACATATTGTACGAGGAGCCGATGTTTCCAGATATATGATTGACTGTTACGTAGTAGTAATGAGAGAGAGATGTACCTATATCTGACAAAACAAGATAAAAAAGGGGGAAAAAGAGAAGAAAAAAAGAAAAGCAAAAGAAGAAGATTAGGGAAGAAGATGAGAAAGAACCAAACATGGATAAAAGAAACCTCCTACCAAAAATCCACATTCATAATCCGATGTACATTAAAAATACAAGTATTATTGAGAGAAATAATAATACACATTAAAAATTTTCTATATCTAAATTTTCTTATCTTTTCCGCAGATAATTATAAAAACAAAAAAGTTATTGGATCCTCGAGTACAAGTATTATTCTTTATTAGTAAAATTTAAAATACAACATGTGATTCAAGAAAAATAAAACTGATATTTACTAATACATATATGTAAAAGAATTACTAATTAAATTTGTATGAATATTTTCTCTCACATATTATTCCCACCAAACAAGCAACTTTTACAAATATATATTTCTATAAAATTCATAAAATAATACGACCTGGTCAATTGACTTTTTTGCCTCTCACAATGACTAGTTCTACTTGATCTCTTCTATTTCTTCTTTCCAAATATTTATTAAAAAAAGGAGGCTTATCGTAATTCCTTACTATTGCTTTTTGAGAGTGGGGTTCATCATTTGTAGTAGAGTTAGCTTGAACCACAAATGGAATCCCATTACTCTTTAATTAATTCATTAACTTTACGTAGGGTAATTAGTTAGCCTAATCTATATTTAATAATTTAGCACCATTTATTTAATTTAAAACCCTTTAATAGATTTATTATTCCTTTTCCACACCAAAAAATAAAAAAAGATCTCAAAAGCATCAATTACTCGTATCTAAATTTGGAAGCTCTTTACTTGAAACTTAAGCCACCACCACCCACCATTATTCCTTTATTTTTTTGAAAAAAAAACTATTAGGTTGCAAACTTTCATGTTGTAAGAAATGTTTCAGATTAAAAAGGGAACAAAACAAAGGAAAATACTTTATTAGAATCATATGATAACAATGAGATTCTATTTGGTAGATTAACGGTCTGTTCAAAAATACTCGTTATAGTTAAATGAACTGAAATAATGAGTTGAAATAGGCTTAAATGAGTATCTCGTTAAAATTGTTATAACTTAAATGAGTCGAGTAGAGTTGAAAGTTATTATAAATACTGATATAATTGTCATTTCGAATATACCCTAAATCTCCATACAACTTATCTCACAGCTTGTTACCGTAAATGAATAAGTAAATTTTAAGTACACTTTCTCATATTTGTAATTTTCTTCTAAACCCCCCTCAAACACACAAAACAATAGAAACATTCTTATTTCAATCGGTAGAAAATTTACCAATTATATATAAATGTTGTCCATGAAAATACAAACAGTATTACCATTATAATTTAAAGACTTATTTCTCTAACAAAATTGTTAGGTTATACCTCTTCCAACATAACGCGTCAGTGTCAACAAAGTCTTTGACGATCACTGAGAAGCGATTATTTTATATATTTTGAGTTGTGAGTGAATACTAAACAAATACAAAATTCATCACAAAATTTATATTAAAAAATTAGATTATCCCCACATTTTATTAAAAATAAATGAAGTCAATGAAAAAGGGAGAGAAACAATAATTAATAAGGATAAAATTTTAAACTAGTCATTAATATGTTATTAAAATTATAAAATGTTAGATATTATAAATAAAAAATTTATTTAAAATAATAAATATTATAAATAAAAATATATATTAACTTTATATAAAATCAACTAAATGTTCCCCTCTAAAAGTTACTCCTATCATGTCCATGCGAAGACAGACTAAATGTTTCAAAATTTACCTTTTTTTTTGGGCAAAGAAGGCACAAAGGGTAAAATAATACAATATAATAGAGAAAGGGGATCGAATTTGAGACGCTAATATACTCAAGATATCGATCTTGACTACGAGACCATGACCCCAAATTTACTTTTAATTCCATATCTTGGATAAACATGCCTTTTTTTCTTTTAATTTATTTAACTAAAATGTATATCGTGTTGAATTTTTATTTATTTATTTTTGACAAAGAGCATGTGGAACATTAATACCTCATATCACACCTCATCATTGACTCACATTTTATTGTTTTTGAATAATACTATTTATTCTTTGTTTGCATAATATTTTCTTTTTAGCTAATACTCCTATAATATACTACCTTCGTGTCTTAAAATTTTTCTAAATAATAAAATTTTTGTCTCAAATCAGTTTTCACAAAAATTTATTAAATACTTTTTAAATTAATTATCTTTCATTATTTTTACTAACTCAATCATCTATTTGTTGAAAAAGCGTTCCTTAAATTGTGCATTTTTTTGTGTAGGAAGAAAGTAATGGGACGGAAGGGTAGTGAACATTTTAGTAAACTCAATTAATTAGCTTTTTATTATTTTAATCAATACGGAGTATAATATTTTAACAAATTAAAATGTGACTGGATTTTTTTCTAAAATTTTAAAAATATTTTGACCATTAGTGACCAAAAGTACTACTAATAAAAATTCTAAACTGCTTTCTAATGACTATTTTAATTATGTAATTTATTTCACATGAATGCGAGAGATTAACCAAAATCTTTATGTTTAAAAATTACTACACCGTGGAAGAGAACTCATATGAGTGGGAAAATGTGGAACAAATGAGTGATCGGATTAAAATGTCACTGAATTATCTCATTAATTAATATGATAATCAACGATTAAAAATATTATAAATTTCGTTCATACACGTGTCACTAAATCAATAGTTTAGGAACCTATAAAATGAACTATAATGGCATTACCGTTAATAAATTAATTAATTATTGATAATCAAATTAATTAATAAAGCGAGCAATCGAAAAAAATTAAAATAAATTGAAACTGATTTTTTTTCCCCAACCGAAGAGACGAAGACCGAAGATTCGTAAATCAGGCAGCATAACTCGAAATCAAAATTTCTCTCTCTCTCTCTCTCTCTCTCTCTCTCTCTCCTGTATCTACTCTGCGTCTTCTCCCCGGTTCCTCCTCCCTCCTCTTCTGCTCTTCCTCTTCCTTCTGCATCAAAACTCTCTCTCTCTCTCTCTCCCTTCTTCCTCCTGGAATCCATGATTAGCACCCAGAAGAAGTTTGAGGCTAAACTACCATAGCAATTGCTCCCCTTCATTCCAAATGGTGCGCTTCCGCTCAAGCTCAGCCGCTCCTCAATACGCTCTCATGATCGGCTGAAACCCAATCCAATCCCCCGCCGCCCCGATCAGTCCACTTCACATGCATCCTTTCTGCTGCGTTTCCCCAGTTTCCGATCGCAATCCACCGACCTTCGCCCCAATGCCGCCGAGGGAGGCGGAGGCTCGTGCTCCTCACATCAACGGACACGATTACGCGCCTCCGAAGCAGCTCAGGATCAGAGAAAACGGCGGCGCAAATCATAGTCAGAATCAGAATCAGAGTCATAATCAGAATCAGCATAATCCGATGACGGCGGTGGATCAGAGGGAGGTGAAGATCAACGACTTGGTGGGCAATGGTATATGCGGAATACTGTATAAGTGGGTGAATTACGGCAAGGGGTGGCGGCCGCGGTGGTTTGTGCTCCAAGATGGTGTGGTTTCATATTACAAGATTCATGGCCCTGATAAAATTACCCTCGGCTCTGAATCTGAGAGAGGCTCCAAGGTCATCGGCGATGAGTCTATGCGCCGGATTAATCGCCACAAGAATTCGCCTCCTCAGCTCCGCCGTAAGCCATTTGGGGAAATTCACCTTAAGGTTTATCTCTCTGCTCAATTCGAATTTACTCATTTGGGATTGCTTGTGATTTCAGTCCCCCCCAATTTAATCGTCTTAAAATAAACCTGATATTTTGGGATGATTAGTTAACGTATTCAGAACTAAGAAGTGTAGTAGATTTCTTATGCTTTTTTAGAGAATTTGGGTGCTGTAAGTTTTGTAAAGTTCATCATGACAATTAAAGGAAAGCAGGAAAAGGTCTTCACATCATGAGTTAGGTCATCATGAATTTGGTATTGCGTGATCATTTGGGTTTTAACTATTTAGCTCGATTCCTACCAAAAAAGGAAGGGGAAATTTTAAAAAGTGGGGCAAGTTTACAAAGTCTTAAGGTGTTAATGAATAGATCCCTTGAATTAAATTGATATTCATGATAATGGTAGTGAGGGGTTGTTCATGTTTGTGAGGTTTATGAAGCAGTAGGTATTTTCATTGGAGCTGAACATAGAAAAATCATGTTTGAACATAGGTGTTTTTTTGGTTGGGGGGGAGGGGTTGTTTTCTGCCTGCAGCGTTTGTGTTCATCACAGAGTGCTTGTAGGTCTCATCAATCCGGGAGAGCAGATCAGATGACAAGAGGTTTTCCATTTTCACCGGCACAAAGAGGCTGCACTTAAGAGCTGAGACTAGGGATGATCGGACTGCATGGGTGGATGCTTTGCAAGCTGTGAAAGACATGTTTCCTCGAATGTCCAACAGTGAGCTAATGGCACCTGTCGACAATGTTGCCGTGTCAACAGCGAAGCTGAGGAAACGGCTGCAAGAAGAAAGTGTCTGTGAAGCAGCAATTCAGGACAGTGAGCAAATAATGAGAAGTGAATTTGCAGCACTGCAAAATCAACTTGTCTTGCTCAAGCAGAAGCAGTGGCTGCTGATTGATACTTTGCGTCATCTAGAGGTACGTGTAAAGGAAACTAAAAAACATGCAAATAAGTTTCTGCATTTTTTTCAGTTTCTCCTTTGCAAGGTGGATGACCTATAGTTTTAATTAATTTTGGAGTTCTATAGTTTTAATTAATGTTGGAATTGGCAACTGCTTATATTGTTCAATAGATTTTTAGTTATCCAATGGTTGGCTGATTTATTTGTTTAAGTTGCAACAACAACACGTAAGTATGATGAATTGAGTGTAAATGTATTAGGTCTTGGCATTTCCAGTCCATGGTACCGTTTATAAATTAATTCAAACTTTCTCTCAAATTTAGAGTGTGCTCTTCCCAAGCTATTTCTCTAAAGCAAGTTGAAACAGCGTCCCTCACACTCATTCATCCCTCAAATTGATAAAAAAATGGCAAGAAAAGCGACAGTAAAGAAAGGTTGTTTGTTGCACATGTAATTTTGCTGTTGGAGACCAGTAATTTGGCTCCCCAATTACTATATGTATGACATTATGAACAATGGAAATTAGGCATTATGTACATTTTGTATTGTCAACATTCGTGAATTGGGTATTTGCTGCTGTTGCTGTTAGAGTTCATAAATTCATTTACAGTGGCATTGACTGCACAACTGTGCTCCAGGAATGATGAGTGGTTCTAGATGTTTCTGTTTCAATGATTGCCCATTTGCGAATTCTTACAGATGTATAGACTGTTATGTATTATAAGGCAAGGGGTTGCAGTTTGGAGTAGTGGGGGATGAACTCTTAAAGCTTGAAATGGCTCACACAGTCACACTGTGCATATATTCAAATCTGTAGCCATCTGGTTTCTCAGTTATTTACATGAGTTGTTGAATAGTAGCTCTATTGATAATATTCTGATGGAGACTAGGAAATTTTGTTGGGGACCTCATTTTGGCTCCGTTTTGTAGACAGAAAAAGTGGATTTGGAGAACACAGTTGTTGATGAAAGTCAGAAACAATCAAAAGAGCAAGGGGCTTCCTCAAGTTCAAAGCAGGATAAGTCAAGTGGTAAGCTTTTGTCTCTGTGTTTGAGGTTGTTTAGCTGTCTCAGTTCCTTTTGCCATCTTATTATATATTTCAGTCCTTTGTTTTTACCTTCCATCTTAGGAGGGGCTTTTGTCACTATCATATTTTTCTACTGGAATGTAGTGGCCATTGACTCAGCATGGAGATAATTGCATTATTACGTCACTATATATCCTCGAAATACAACTTCTTGAGGATACCTGTGCTTGTAGTCTTAGACAAGGGAACTTTACGCATCCTTACTGCCCTTAAAATTAACAAGGGTCATCTACAAACAGCCTATAAACCAAGATACATAGCAACCTCCCTAGACCTTGCTGTCAGTAGGATCTACCTTGGCGATAATTGTTTTGTATAATAATGCTTGACAATCAGACACAAAGTTGATTTTTGTTTTCTGGTTCTTGAGTAATTGCTTTACGTATCTGATGAAGAGTGTACAGTCATGAGCCCTTGCTTTTGATGTTATGTATTTATAATATGTGAAATGTAGCTGCTTATTATGCTTCTTATGGTACGTGTCTTTCGCCTCTGCAGAAGCAAGTCCAAGTGACTCTGATGATGAAAATGATAGGGTTGATGCTGCAGAGGAGGACACGGATGATGATGAAAATGCATTCTTTGACACACGGGACTTTCTCTCATCAAGTTCATTTAGAAGCACTGGGTCTGATTTCAGATTATCATCTGTCTCCTCTGATGATGATGACCATGTTGTGGAATCAGAAGAGGATGTTGATCCTTCTATCAAATCTGTTGAAGCAAACTTCCCTTACATTAAGCGGCGTAAGAAATTGCCTGATCCTAAAGAGAAGGAGAAAGGGGTTAGTCTTTGGTCAATGATAAAAGATAACATTGGAAAAGATCTCACAAAAGTCTGTCTTCCTGTATACTTCAATGAGCCTCTCTCTTCCCTGCAAAAGTGCTTTGAAGAACTGGAATACTCATATCTCCTTGACAGGGCAAATGAATGGGGGAAACGGGTAAGTTTGTCAGAGATTTATTCTCTGTAGCTATGTTCCATCGCTCCCACCCAGCTTCCAATCTATGCTACGCTGCATCTGTTTACTTCTGCTGTCTGATTATCATATTTCATAATTTGATTTTCTTTTCCCGCAAATTGTTAATGTCAAAACAGACTATCATATGCTGCAGTAAAACTTGGTGTAATTTCTTGTCCAAATCCAAATGCAAGCCCCTGAGATTTCTGCCCCAAGGGAGGGGAGGGGTTCCAATCTAGGTGCCTTATCCCTGAGTTGTAGAATTACAGAAAGGCTGATTTTGTTAGACCTCATTTTCGAAAATCATGTACTGCTGGGAATTCCGTAGGGAGGAATCAGAGAACCATTTAGAGACGTATTTTATCTTAGTCCACTACAATCTAAGCTGAAATATTGTCCAAAATTGGCTTCTTTAGGATTCCAAAAAGTGGACATAGGAACACCCCCAGTGAGATTTTTTTCAGCCTTGCACGAAAGTCACTTGTTATTTTTGTACTGAACACGCCCCAGTGAGAACTTCTATTTGTAGTCTTGATATTCTACTGCATTGAACATCTCTACTGTCCTGTAGCCTCACTGATAGCTGTTGTCCATGTATTTTGTATGCTTGTGACAGATACCATTGTTGTTATCTGATTTTATGGTATCTTCATTTTTTTTTACTTATGCAAGCTATAGGGTAACTGTTAAGGTTGCACACATCTTCATCTCAATTGACTTGCTATTTATAATCCTCATTCACCGTCCTTGGTGATTATTGCAAATGATCGTGCTTTTTAGAGTGGTTCAGCAGAAGATGGGAATGGATGTATTTCCCTTAATCTGTTTCATAATAGTTAGATTCAATAACCTTTTTTGTGGTTGTGTTAGTGCTCTTAACATTTGAGTTTGCATGTTTTTTTCCTTGTGCTTTTTTAAAAATTGTTAGTTTTTGATAACTAGCTTGCATTCATTCTTAATGCTTACTTAAGATAGTAAATTGAAATATCCAGGGAAACAGCCTTATGAGAATCCTTAATGTGGCGGCATTTGCTATTTCTGGATATGCTTGTACTGAGGGGAGAATCTGCAAGCCATTTAATCCATTGTTGGGGGAGACCTATGAAGCTGATTATCCTGACAAGGGCCTTCGTTTTTTCTCAGAGAAGGTTTATTTCTTGCCTCAGCCAGAACAAGGAACAAATGGAAGGATAATTTATGCATTTATGATTAATTTAATGAGTTTTCTGTTTTTTCTACTAGGTAAGTCATCACCCGATGATTGTTGCCTGTCATTGTGAGGGGACTGGATGGAGATTCTCGGGAGACAGCAATTTGAAAAGCAAGTTTTGGGGCCGGTCTATACAGCTTGATCCTGTTGGGATTCTGACCTTAGAGTTTGATGATGGGGAAGTTTTCCAATGGAGTAAGGTGGGTTAAAACATTTATTGTATATTTATTTTCGAGACCCAGTCTCTTATTATTTTTACCATTCAGGTAACAACATCCATATACAACCTTATACTTGGAAAGTTATATTGCGAACACTATGGTACGATGCGTATACAAGGAAATCAGGATTACTCTTGCAAACTGAAGTTTAAGGAGCAGTCTATTATTGATCGCACTCCTCGTCAGGTACTGTGGTCCTTGCCCTCCACCAGTCCATCTGCCTTTCTTGCCTACCATGAACACATGCACGTCTGTGCACATACACACATATATGCGCAAACCCAAAAAAGTAAAATTAAAGCCCTATCAAACGCTTCAAGCTCTGCACCATGCATCATCTTGAAGGACTTCTAAATAGATAAGAAACTGGCGGAGGATTTCAAGCCTGCACCCCCTTTCCACATGACTTCTTGGAAAAAGGCCATGGGGAGATTACGTAAAGCTTGACCACTTATGTGGTGGTACATTGATACCAGATATATCGTTATCTCATGTACTTTATGTTTGGTCTCTTTTGACCCCTTTCTTTTTATTAATGAGCACAGTATTATTATTTTTTTAATCTTTATCCTTGTTCATTAAATCTATTGGTTGCCATATCGGAGTGATGTCAGAAATTGTACTGCCAAAAATTTATAATAATGAATGTTGAGATGACTTTGCTAGATATACAATACTCCGTAAATGATATTGAAACCGAAGCATACCAGTATCTGATTTGTGCAATTAATGTCAAAATCAAGAAACTCTTTCCATGTTATGAGTTAATCTGAAGGTGTTTATGAGTACTCATGTTGGTTTAGTCTATTTTGACCTTGTTATGTTATAGTTTGTCTGTTCGTCGGCAGTCTTTCTACTGCTATAAACTTTCTTGTAATCTGGAATCTGATCTAATGCGCATCCCTTGAATGCCTAGATGTGATAGTCAGACATGCATGTTTACACAAGTGCTCAATTTGTGATGAACTTTGTACCCAAATTTCTCAATTATTGCTGTGTAGGTACAAGGTATAGTGCAAGACAGAAATGGAAAAACAGTTGCGACATTATTTGGGAAATGGGATGAAAGTGTGCATTATGTAAATGGAGATTTCTTAGGTAAGGGAAAGGGTGTGGATGCTATGTCAGAAGCCCGCTTATTGTGGAGGCGAAGCAGGCCACCGAAGTTCCCTACCAGATACAACCTAACTCGCTTTGCAATCACGTTGAATGAGCTCATTCCTGGATTAAAGGTAACTCCTTAGCATTGACTGTATCTCCTCCCATTTGGACATGGGGAACTGTTACTTGCAAAATGAAAATGATTGAACTTCTTGAGTCCATCTTCCTATATATATGCATCATGCATGTAGTTCCTTTTATTGTTGAAACTGAATTTAGTGTTGGAGAGAAACTGCAATGATTGATTAATTTCTAGTATGATATTCTTAGTTTCAATGAATGAAACACGACTACATGAGTAAAATCTTTAGAGATGCCACAGGGTTTAGCTTCTGTGGCAATATAACTAGGTCAAATCTAGCTGGGAGATGCCATTGTTTTCTATTATGATCTGGAGTTTGTTTACATTTTTGTACAGGAGAAGTTGCCACCCACGGATTCAAGGCTAAGGCCGGACCAGAGGTACCTAGAAAATGGGGAGTATGAAAAGGCAAATGCAGAGAAGCTGAGGCTAGAGCAACGACAGCGGCAGGTAAGTTTGTGGACATAACCAACCTATACTCATCAGGGGTGAATCGGTATATACCTTGGTTAGCAAAGCTAATTAAGTGGTTCCTGTGGATGATTTTCAGGCTCGGAAAATGCAGGAAAGGGGATGGAAGCCACGATGGTTTGCCAAGGATAAACAAACGGACACATACCGCTACATTGGAGGGTACTGGGAGGCCCGAGAGCAGGGCAACTGGGAGTCGTGCCCCGATATATTTGGCCAAATTCCAGGAGAGATATTGGATTGAGTACATTTTGAAAGCACATGTTGGTTTAGTCTTAAGAAAAAAGGTTATGGTTTCAGCTTTAGCCCTTCATATTCTTTTTCACCCCCTACCTCTCTACCTGGGTAGGCAAGTGAGCATTCATAGTTGTTAAAGTAGGCAATATGTGAATTAATTACATGATTGTAAAGTAAGTAATATTAAGATGAAGCCATCATAATGATTGCAAAACAATAATTTTTTTTTTTTGGTTCTATTTTCTTCCTCTGGCTACCCTCTCTTGATCTATCTCTTCCCTGATCCCACCACTAACGTTTATCATGCAGTTGATATTCAGCCAACTTTCAAAGGATTCTCATTGGATAGTAAGAACTATTTGACTAGGAGCGGAGCTCTCTTTATATGCAACTATGTAACGATATATCGGGACACCATGGATGAAAAAAAGTAGAAATTTATATATAAAAATTCTTTAAATGTAACTATGTAACAATATCTCGGGACATTATATATAACTATGTAACGATATATCGGGACATCATGAATGAAAAAAATTAAAAATATATATATATATAAATTCTTAAAAATTCATAAAATTGTTAAGGATAACGATCATAAAAATACTAGTACTCATACAATTCAAAAATACTAAATAAGGAAAGTTGTTAAATAGGTTTTTCACCTTTACATTTTATCTCATGAATTAAATCTGTTTTTTTCTCACCATTCATTCTCTGTCTCTCTCTTCTCTCTAGGCCATGGATCTTCTGCAAATCGGATCTGTGTTTGTTTTCATCCCTCGAGAAATGCATTACAAATGATGCCACTGTACTATTCTAAACTTTGCTATTATACTTTACTCTTACTGGGATTGAGGCTTATAAGTGAGTGATTCACCAATGTCCCAACTTGTACCATTGTTGCACCCCCATGCTATTTCTCCTTTTTAATCATACCAAAAATAAATAAACTAATTAAAACACTACACATACTTACAATATTTCGGGTTTCTGATTCCATTTGTTTGATTCAACTTAAAAATAGATTCAATATAAATATAAAGTGATACTTACAGTAATAATTTAAGTAACGAAAGTTTGATAAAATCCCTTATCTTAGGGATTACTCATTTCTCAGAAACGTAGTTTCATATAAAAAAAAAGTTTCATCTTTATACCTATACAATAAAAATCTTAAATCGAGTAGGGATGAGTACGAGTCTATTGTTTCTATCAAATTTTCTCCATATGATAGACCCTTTTGAAAATAGGATGCTTGCAAGTTTAACAACTAGTGTCAGAAACAGCACTGATGATCTGAAAATAGCCTGTGTTTACAATGAGTTCTTTACTGAATCGCCATTGCTGGATACTTTTTTTTTTTTTTTTTTGGGAGACATTGGCCAGTTTTGGACATTTTTCCTTGTTCCATCTTTATAATAAGGACAAATGTTTTAGGTATCATGGAAATTGGACAAAACATTACCGTACTTGGGAAATAATTACAGGAATATCATCAGAGACTGAGAATGAATAAATAATATACAGATGAAAAACCCAGAACCCGAAGCCATCAAATCAGGGTCAGGGTCAGGGTTGATGACAATTCAAGAACAAAAATGTGTGAAGCCCAAAATGAGAAGGCCCATATATGCCCATTAATTATCATGATCTTGCCTTTGACCATGGATCAGATCAGATCTCCAAAGCAGTTAAAAAAAGCCAGAAAAACAGAAAAATGCATGAATTGACAGGAGAAGGTGTCTTATACTACTACACTAGCAGTAAACTGGTACTTGTATAGGTTCAGGGTGAAGATCACAGAGGAGAGAGAACTGGGAAGAGCTGAATTTAGCCAGATGTCATGTAGATATTGGTTAATCAATGGTCAACAGAATATATGATCTGATTCTTCTTCTGCTATTGAGGGAAGATCTATGGATCATCAACCCATGTCTTCAAATTTCAGAGTGCAAGATTTTCTCTCTCTGTCCCATCAACCCCCTCTTTGCCATTGCCATGCCATCATCTGTTCCTTTTCGAATGTCCCAAAATTATATCCACATTCTGATACAATTATGACATTCATAATCCCAGCCAAATATAAGATACTATTAAGTTGGAAGTTAACTTCTTCGAGATTCGCTATGAGTAATTTAAACAATTAAGGTCTGTTTGAAATTATATAAAAACATAGAAAAATGAAAATAGAAACATAAACGAATATAAAAGAGTATAAACGAACGAGAAAATGAGTAATGTAAAAAAAAGAAAAAAACGAAACGAACATAAACAAACAAAATACAAAAATAAATGATAATTTTTATATAATTTCGAACAGACATATGACCAATAAAGGGTTAACATGTATACATAATTTATAAGTACATATATACCGATAATGTATGTAATGTTCTAAATATAGAGTATGTATAATCAATGAACTGAAAGTTGCCCCAGAGAGCTATCAGCTACTATTAAAAAAAAAAATCTGAGTTATACGAAATGATATTTTCATTGACTATTTGTCTATCTATGCCTGACTCAGCCGGCCACCCTCATCATCTCGTGGAACAAAAACTTATATAATTCTACCAACAAAACGCAAAAAATAAAAAAGTGATGAAAAATAATTTATGGTTCGAAGAAAAAGAAGAAATTGTGAGTCAAACTTTAAGTCATATAATTAAAATCCACCGACCTATAAATGTCATTTGAGTCGAAAAAAACCAGTAAACGACCATATCACCGACGCCACCTCCCCCATTATTCACCGTTGCTCTACCTCCCCTACCACCAATTTGTCCTTCACCATAATTTTATTATTATAATATTAAAAGTACTAACGAGTACATCAAGAACATTGAATTATAATTATACATATATCTGATGTGATTTACAGATACGAGATAAATTTAAGTAATGCGGTATTTATTTATGAAAATACTTTTCAATAAGATTATTTTATTCCTCATAAATCAATAAACAAATACATATATGATGCCTTTTTTTGCACTTGTAAGAAGTAGGATATGTATGGATAATATTAAGAGTGAAGTATGATATGCATAGTACAGATAGGTCAAGTGATATTATAATATCGAAAGTATACTTGTTATTTTAGTGGATACAGTACATCAAAAACATTCTAATGCATTATAGACAAATTACAATAATATGTATATCCGATATGATCTATAATACGAGATAAATTTAAGTGATGCGATATTTATTTACGAGAATACTTTTTAATAAGATTGTTTTACCTCTCATAAATCGACACATAAGTGTATTTTCAAGTTTTTTTGCACTTATAAGAAGTGGGATACGTATGGATAATATCAAGAGTGAAGCATGATGATATGCATAGTAGGGAAATTCAAAATGGGGAATGCATTGGGAGACTTATCCAAATAAGGTAGAGACAGAGAGAAATTTTGGAGGAATAATTTAAACGAAAGAGAAAGGTGTTTAAAACACATGCATGCTGATGCTGATGTTTTATGCAGATGGATGGCCCCTCGACCTTCCGACTGTGACGTTGTATGAGTATGAGTATGAGTATGAGTATGACTTTGAATTTTAATTTTTAAATAATCAATGAAGAAAATTAAAAAAAACAGTGAAAGGAAGAGAAGTTAGAGAGAGAGAGAGGAGCAGAGGATACGTGTCAGGAATGATAGGAAGAAGACAAGAAGGCGTCAGAGAAAGAGACATAAAACGACCTCTCTTCTCTTCTCTTCCTCTCTCCAGTAGTATTACACTATTTTTTAACCTCGAATCCATCTATCTTCTGCTTATAAATGGCGGGCTCTTTCGAAGTTATATAAAAATATATATAAATAGAAATAAAAATAGAAACGGATAGAAATGAGTAAAAACGAAAAGAAACAAACAGAAAAAGAATAAATTAACAAAAACGAATAGAAATTAATAGAAAATTGAAATAAATGATGTTTTTATATAATTTCAAACATGCATGCGACTCCAATCGATGATTCAGCTACTGATTATACCAAACATTAACTACCCCGAAATCAACCCAATCCAAATCAAATCGAAATTCAATCGAATTGTAATAAATCGAACATAATCCTTGATCTGAAATAACTAAAATCAAAACAGACCCGATTGTGATATATACTTACACTAATTTAAAAAGGTCCCCCAAGGCCAGATTAACCAAGTGGAATGGAATCAGCGATAGATGCTGAATTTAGAGATGTCCTTCTCTTTGGGCCTCTGCTTGTACACATGCATATACATTAGCTAGCTGTGCCAGCCTCATAGGCCTGGTATTGCCTCGAGAGAGAGAGGGAGGCTGGTAGGTGATGGTGCATGGGCATCTCCCAGGCTGTCTCTCTTCATTGGCTGCCCCCACTAAACTTAACCACTGTTTCAAGCATGCAAGTATATATGAATATGACTCGCTATTATCACATACCTACTGATAATAACTACTTAATCTACACTCTACATATCCTTCTTCCTCTTTTAGCTCTTCTTCTTTTCAATTTATTTCTTTAATATAAGTTTTAAACTTTGAATATTTAGTTTAATTTATGGAAAATAACTTTAAATGAATTTAGTTTCGTGAAATTAGTTTAAAATTCAATAAGCAAAAATAGGTTTAGTCGATATAGAGTTCAAAAACATTTAATTCAACAAAAATAAGTCGAAATAAGTTAAGTTATTTAGATAAATCGTTCTAAAATAAGTTGAGAAAGACAATGTCGCACGTTTGTGTATTATAATATCGTATAAAAAATTATAAATGTGTGTTACTTTCAATAAGGTAGGGTAGTATAGTACAATATAATTGATAGAAGAAAATTACTGCAACTTACTCTCTCTATTTTAAAATACTTATCATTTTAAGGTTATGAGTGAGTACCAAAGAAGCACTAAATTCATGACAAAATTTATGTTAAAAGACCAAATTACCCTAAAATTTTATTGAAAATAAAAAAAATCAATGGAAAAAAAGAAGAGAAATAAAGCAATTAATGAGGATGAAATTGGTAAACCAGGCATTAATACGTAATTGAAACTGTAAAGTGATATATATTTTGAAATGGAGGAATACTATAATTACATTGTATTATGTATCAAATTAAGTTTTTAAAAGAATTTTCAACCTAGCAAAATAATTTGAAAAATATTTTACACGGTATTAAAATTGGTCTCTCTATTTGTAAAAATACTAAAAAGGATAAGATTACTCGACATTTAGATAATCTAACAATCCCGAAAACAAGTGTTATATCAAATTATGACATTATTTCTACAATACTAATAAGTGAAGGTTTTTTATTATTATTATTACTACTTATCTTGAGTGAGATAGAAATTATTTCCTTTAACATTTATATCTGACATAAAATATTTAAATTTTGTTAAAAAGATATACATAATTTAAAACAAAAAATTAATCTCACTACCAAAAAAAAAAAAAAAAGATCTCTGCGACATCAGCTTATCATTATCATCCAAAGAGAAGTGCATTTCAGCATTGAATTAAAGTGCAGATTTTCTCCCTGGATTAAGATTTGAGCATAAATCAAAAACACAAATTGGACCTACGTATAGGATACTGCCACCATGCCACGTACAGAGATGGACAATTAATCATGATACATAAAAAAAAAGGGAAAAAATGTGAGTGGATTTATTTTTCATGGGCCATTCCTATCTATATATATAACCTAAGTGGCACGTTAATTTTTTATGATTATAACCTTAACAAATGGCAAATGTACAATTGTGAATAAGTAATAATGTGACATCAACAAAAATGTTTCTTGCACAAATATTCAACCTGTGCTATATATCAATCCGTCACTTATCGAGCTTTCAAAATAATGTACTATATGTTGTTGTTCTATGTATCGGTATTGAAACACATATGCTCAAAAGTTCAGCTAATGTTTGGCCAAATAAGTTTTGATGTAAAGAAATAAGTAACGAGGAAGACGGAAAATATGAGATTTTTAATTTTGAATAAGCTGGTTGATCGATCAATTCTAAATCTAAAAAGAATGCAAGTAATTAATCATTAGAATTAGTTGAGGAGTTGAAGTCCACCAAAAAGACCTCTTTTCAAGTCACCAATATATAAATTTATTCAGTCATATTCAAATTGTCAAATTGACCTAATAATTATGTGTAAATGATTTATTCTGATCCCTCTTAAGATTAATCTAAAACAATACTCGATTTTATGTAATGCCTATCGAGATCAAGTTACTCATGAATTTGTCTCAGTTCCTATTTAATTATCTGCAGCACGAGTTAGGCATTGATAATAGCCTATATACGAGGAGATGTGCTAAATTTATCGGAGCGATTCCGGTTGAGAACAACATAAATATAATCCTTAAAAAAGCTGCCAAATTATTGTATTACTTACCTTTTGAAAAAAAAAAAATTGGGAAGACATCAACATCAAAATGTCAAAATATGTACTTAATATTTAATGGTATATTTTTATAAAAAAAAAAAAAACAGAAATGTAAACAGGTTCACTGAATTGAGGAATATAAATTATTCTGTTGGTATGATGTACGTGGTACATATACATGGGTTGGCTTTTTTGGCTAATTAATTGGCTTTCAATTCGTTCCCATAATAATATATATGGCTCGTAGAATCACTCAATGGTCAACTCCACGCTATATATTCTTTATGCTTATGCATTTTATTTTTGTAATTATATACTCTTCGTTTCTTATAAATTTTCTTTTTGACAATTATATTTTTTAAAAATAATATTCTTAATTAGTCATTAAATACACTATTAGCTAATAACTTTACATCGTTTATTTCAAATTATTTGTGTGCGGGCTAATATTTAACATTCTTCAAAATACAGTATATTTTTAACATTTTGGAAGATTTAGTTAATTGAGATTGAAATAAATTATTCCCTCCATTTTAAAATACATGTCGCTTTAACCAACATTTTTCGTTTTACAACATCCGTCACTTTATAATTACAATGATGTATTAATGATTATTTTACCAATTAGTTTTCTTTTCCTTCTTTTTTTAATTAATTCTCTTCATTTTCAATGAAATCTTGGGGCACTTGATCTTCAACACAAATTTTATCAACAAAGTTTGTGTTTTTTGATATTTTCACATAAACTTAAAGTGACAAGTATTTTAAACGGAGGAAATACGTCATTGTACCACTTGAAATAGTGGCGGAAAATAAAAAATACAAACTAAATCAATATTTTCATAAATGTTTGAGATATGCCTAATCCTGTATGTAAATGGGAATTTGATTCCATGCAACGGAATATATAGCGTCGTGCCCCATAATGAAAATACTCAATTAATAACACCATTAATAAGAAAGGGACTAAATTATTCAAATCAATCATTAAAAAAGGTATTAGCCTAATTAATTAAGTGCTATATGAAGGTTAGTAGTCAGAATTTTAATTAATACCGATAATTATCTTGCTAATTAAGGTAGTATTTTAGTGTTATCGGATATGGTCAACTAATTTATAAATTGTAACCCAAAGCTACATTTGCGTGTAATTTTATTTGCTTGAATAATTATTTATTTTTTAATCAAAGGTCTCCAATATTCAGCTAAGTTTTTTCATTATTAAAAATCAGAATATTGACATGCATAGAATTTATGTTATCAAGAATATAAACATAGACTTGACAATTTTTTAAATAAAAAAGCACGGTGTTTTTAAATAAGTTTTTTATTATTATTAAAAAACAACGGGAACATAAAACCCATTGTCATTTGCATCTCTTTATACTAGCCGTAGCCACAAACTTAATAAGAGATATTGTTTGGGTTCGATTCTCTTTTTACCATAACGTACCATACAATTTTATAGAAGAGGGAAAATTGAACCCAGAATGTAACATATTCGGTATCTCAAACTTGACTATTAGATAAACACCTTATCCGTATTAGAGTTTGATTTACGTATGTTTGAAAATGACTTAATTTCTTTTACTTTAGGGAGAGGGGAGGTAAATAGGTGTTATTATAGTATAATAAGCATGATTCTTAATTTATTATATGAGTAGAATATTTTTAGGGCATATATGCACCAGCCCCTAACATATTGTAGGGACTAGCCAAAGAGTGAAGAATATGGTTCGATTCGAGGAGATGAATATGGATTACTATCGTTGCTCAAAAAAAAAAAAAAAGAGAAAAATAAAAGCACATGGATCACTATTGCCAACTCAAAGAGAATACATACATTATATGAATTTGACATTAAAATTGAAAAATATTTATACTTTGAATTCGTGTTTGTGGACCGAGTGGTATGACAGAGTGGGAGTAAATTCTATATTTTTGGGAAAGGGAAACCATAAAAATGAAGAATGAATTTTTAAAAATTAAAAGAAAATAACATATATGATAACTTAGGTTTATAAACTCAGGTCTAGGGTGATATAGAAACCTTTAAGTATCCATCATTGAGGGCCCTTTTCTTTTCTTTTTTATTATTTTAAAATTATACTAGTATTTAACTATGTGCTATTATAAAAACCATCAAAAAGAGTGGTATAATAATATTTGACCCATTTTCTATCAGAAAAACATTGACCCTTTCATTGTTTTTTTAAATCTAAAGACCCATCCATTGTTTAAAGACTACACTATTTATTTAATCTATTAACTAAATGATCTTTTTATCAAAAAAAACTAAATGATTTTCAAACTCAATCGAATATTAATGTAGGAAAAAATATATAGATATATAAATTAGGTATTAAATTGTACCTTAAATTATGTCAAATAAAGCTTAATAATATTAAATAAAACTAAATATAGTACTTATCATGAATATTTTTTATTATCAGTATTGATAATAAGTAGAGGTGACTATAATAAATGGGTAGTACCCTAGAAGCTAGTCCAATGGGTCTGGTTTCGGAACCGAAATACGTCAAAATAGTTATAGATTCAGTTCCCGAAAACGGCAACAAGTTAAATAAAATCCAAAAACAAAAACAATGAGGCCACATTACAACTTGGGCAAGCTTAGCTCGATCCCCCGTAGATTATTTGACAAAGAAGCCAAAACCATGGAGGGACAAGAGTCAATATAAAATCCAAGGCACTGATCAAATTTGCACAGCCGAATTACAAGTTGCAAAATGCAGAGTAAAATTGTTGGGTTGGGTGTATATCAGCAAGTTGAAGGCCACGGGTGGCCGTGGCTCTTTAATTTCTCAAATTACTGCATTTAACAGCAACTTGTGTTGATTGTCACAGTCCGTCCGAGCGCGCGTTACAGCCTTGAATAGTCACTCTTAATTCTACCAACTATTTGAAATTTGTGGCCTAATGACTATATACACACAACATGATTCAGCACAGATTAATATAACCCCTTAGGCCGTATTTATTGACCGCTCCTACGTATTTTTGTATTCTTTCACTGTCACCAAATACGTACAAAAATATATTTTTAAGGGGCGGGAGTTGAAAGAAGCGGTAATTTTTATCATCTAAAATGAGATCATGTTCCATTTAACTTTAACTTAGAGTTTTACATCTTCTTACGATTGCTTACATCTCATTACGAGTTTTTATAACTAATTTTACAATTATCTTACAAATGCTTACAATTACATATAATTCTCGATATTTTTCCTTACAACCTTATAATAACTAAACGGAATAGGGCCCGAATGTACTACAAACTGCATAGAAAACCTGACCTTCTTTAGGAGATTTTTACGATTGCTTACAACTTTTTAAACTACACAATTGCGTACAACTGTTTACATTACGTTACGGCGGCCGTACGAGTTCATTACAACTAAATGAAAGAGGGGTGTACAAGAGTTGTTGAATGGATATAATTGGTGGTATTAATCAATGGCCGCTGAGCCCTCAAAATTAGGACAGATTGTGGTCAACAAATGCAAAGAATTGAGGTTATGATACAGCTGGTTCGATCACATTAGAAGCAAAGAAATCATACATCTATATATTGTCTACTACTACTACTATAATTTAAATTTTAAAAAAATAGTTATCGAACATCATAGGTGAAGATTGCATCATATGGACCGCCCAAAATACTCAAAATAAATTATAATATAAGATGATGACGAGTATTAGATGAGATGAGATGAGACGAGAGGGATTCGATGTGATAGATACATAGGCAGGTAGAGCACCTTAATTAGCTTTTAATCAATATTTTAAACATGGATTAACATGATTGGGTTTGGCGAGGGACGTGAATTAATTTCAAGCTAAGTTAAGATTATTGATCGAATTATATATTGGTTGCCCTAATTCCCATTTTAATTTCTTCATCATTTATTTATTTAATTAATTTGATCATATAGTACAATTGCATGATATGCCTAGCTATCCCTCTCCACCCTCACCCCCTCTACCAATAATATCGCATTCATTGCCTTGCTTTTGTGGTAGCTTAGTCTATGACTCTAGGCTAGAGACCATAAGACCCATCAATCACAAGATTAGCTCGGGATCCTACGATTTAATTGTGTAAGACAGATTGTCGGACTCTTATTGATCTTAGTAACGTTTTAAATCACATATATAGTAATGTTCGATTATTGACGAAGTAGCATCGAATTTGGTCGAGTATTGAAACATGCATACAGTTTAGTTAAATCTCGATATTTAGTGTAACTTTTTTATTTGGTAGTTTAATATTAAGAATTAGTATATAGAAGTGCTATTACGAATGGAGAAACTTAAATGGGAAAGGAGCAATAGTTATGGGGTATTGGCTTCAGCAATTTTAGTGTCCTACGTAGAGCAAACAATCATAGTTGGATTCAATTATTCTGCATGGCTTGTACACTAAATGCATTAAAATCTTGTCATCTTCTACAGTTTATTCGGCTGGTTTAGTTATATAAAAGGGTCTTTTATATATATATATATATATATATATATATATATATATATATATATTGTTATTTAAATATAGGATTTTTTTTTTTACAATATGCATCAAGAGGTATTATTTGGAGGGTTGAACTTAAAAACTTTGGTGAAGTAGAAACTTCAAATCTTTATAATCATAAATCCCCAATAATATTATATGAATTTTGACGTATTTTTGTTAAATTTCGACCTTAGAAATTATAGTACTATATTATAGACTTTCTCAAGCATTTTAGTTCATAATAAGCAACCGAGGTTATAGTAAATAACTTTGTTTTTAAGTTCTTTCATAAAAAAATGTGTTGGAGATGAAATATGTGGAAAATCACGTTTAATAAATTAAAAAAGTACATCACTAGAATCAACTTTAATTAATGAGCAAGATCAATTTTAATTTCAAGAAAAAAAGTATGCATCCTAACTTAACCCTTCGGAGGAGAGGGGAGACAAATATAGAGAATATGTGTAAGTAACCCTAATTTTACGACTAAACAAATCATTGTTCGATAAACCTAACATTATTGGAATATATACTGCGTAAACATTGTCAAATTATCGTACAAATTTATAATTTTTTAAGGACGGGATGATTTTTCCATATAAGTTAACAGAATATAAAATAAAAAGGTCGAAATCAGGCGTACTAAAAACCAACTTGTTGTACAAGTGTGGGATGGTGCCTAATTTTCCTAACATGCAAATGCCATGGAATACCTCAAAAAGAAAGGGCATAGACGTGAGGTTAAGCCTTTAGAAGTGAAAGACGTAAGTTGCCCTTTTTGGTGGAAATTTAAGCATCAAAAGTCATTTTACTATTACTCTGTTTTTGTCCCTTTACAATTAGGATTAGGGTAAGTTGCTTTCAAAATCATGTATTTTATTTTTATTTTTATTTTTTATAATATTTTTGGTCATAAAATTCATGACTTTATATGAACATAAACATAAATAAAAGTTCAAAAAACAAGAAAAGGGTGATATATGAAGTGGGGGCCATCGTGGCTTTATGGATAATCAAGTTCCCACCATTTCCCAAAGCTCTCCAGCCTAATCACAATCGCAATAATCTAATCACAATTAAAGCCTAAATTTTTTGTTTATATTTGGTAATCTCATATATAGTGAATTTTCTGTGTGATGTAACATTTGACCTAAGATATATTTTGAAGTTACTGTTTTTTTTTTCCCATGCTCTAAAAATTGATTATTTAGAGTAACACTATAGTATTTTTTTTTAATTAAAAAGGTACTAGTTTTATAGTCTTTCATGATATTATTTTAAAATAATTTGTGAATGGCCTTATATAGATTCTTGCTTTACTAGGACATGTTCAAAGTTACTCTTAAAATAAGTTATAATTGACACGAGATGAAATATTAGAGGTGAAATAAACTGAAATGGTCCGAAAGAAAATTAAAATAATTAGTTGTTTAAATGAAAATAGTTGAAAGTTGTTATAACCGACGTTATAAATGCCATTAAATAGACCCTAAAAGTAACCCTTTTTTTACCATTAATGAATACAAATTTCATTCAACTAAAAATTGATGAACATTATCTCAAAAATCTAAATCAATAAACATTTCGCAAATTCTTAAATGATCCTAAAAACATATACTTCTAGGAGATATGATGAGGAGTAGATACTCTTCATAATATCTTATGCTCCTGGGAATATTTGCTCCTCGCTATATGTTAATAAATCATTGTACGAATGGGAAAATAGAGGAGAATATCTTATATGCTTCTCGAGAGTACCTACTTTTCGCCATATGCTTAGGTTAGATGAACGACGAAATAAGGGGTGGGTTTTATGGGCCTAATCTTCTTTTCTCTCTCTGGGAGTACATGCTTCCGCAAGTATTTCGAATTTGTAAAAATAGGGGTTGATTTTGTGAGTCTAATCTCTTTATCTCTCTTAGTATATGCTCCCATGAGCATTTAAGAAATTGTATATTTTGTGGGCCTAATATCTCATTATCTCTTTTGAGAATATATACTCCTAGGAGCATTTAAAAATTTACGGATACTCTTAGGTGCATATAAGATGTTTTGAATATTTCAAAGTGACAA
The DNA here is from genome assembly GCA_021018815.1 of Talinum fruticosum. Lineage (NCBI taxonomy): Eukaryota > Viridiplantae > Streptophyta > Magnoliopsida > Caryophyllales > Talinaceae > Talinum > Talinum fruticosum. The sequence continues at coordinate 848,390 of JAITYX010000042.1, forward strand.
TAAATTAGATTATCAAATGATTTTACGTTTCCATTACATCAACTCTAAGAGTGGATCCCGATTTTATAAGATTTAAGGAGATTCAAATATAAACGGTGTATTCCTTATAAGCATTGATACGATTGTACCGATACGTGATATATTGATAATATTTCCGCGAGATTATGCAAAGTAATAAATTCAAAGGATGGCCACCTATGAGTAGTTGACAAAATAGCAATAAGTTTGAAGGAAGCAGGCAGTTAATGTTATGCAATTTATAGTAAAAATATTGATTAGTCACAGGCACTCAAATTTAGCCTAAAAATACACGCTTTCAGCAAAGCTTCAAAAGAATCGTCAACACCACATCCCTATTGCGAGGGGGACCCAGAAAAGTAAAAATATATAGGGGGCCTATTCATTCTAAATAAAACATAGCGTAGTGGCAGATCTTACAAATAATTGTAATCCAAGGGGTAATTTAGTAAATACACTCCAATTTACGTAGAAGCCTACGCCTTTTGTTTTCCCCTACCAAACAAAACCATAAATCCAATTCGCAATTAATAAATCTCCCCATTCGCCATCTTCTCTCTCTCCCCCTACCTCCTCTCTCTCCCTCTCTGTCTCTCTCTCATCTGTCTTCCAATCCATACTCTCTTCTCTCTTTTCCTTCATCTTCATCAGAGAGCAGACCATCGAAAATGTTGCAAATTTGGGAGCAAAATTGCCAGGAGAATCCCTTCTCTCTGTAGCTTCTCCCAACCCCTTTCAATCCCAGCAAAATCTTGAATTCCCTTCAGTTTCAGCAGACAATAATTTTAACAAAGAAATTTTTAAAAAATGGTCGAATCCGTAGTGGAAGTGGAATTCTCTTCGCTTCCAGAAGATGGGAAAAACCAATCCTTAGAAAAGGAACCCAAAATCCAACCATCAACAAAGGATTTAACTTTGGTGTTCCCACCGCCGGTGCCGCTGATACGCAGCCGCTCACAGGCGGCGACGAGGCGGGTTACTCCTACTCCGACGACTCACGACGGTGGAGTTTCGTGTTCGTCTTCGGTGGAGCGGCACCTCCCGAACGGGGATCTCTACACAGGGACATTCATCGGGAATGTCCCTCACGGTTATGGAAAGTATTTGTGGGCTGATGGGTGTATGTATGAGGGGAGTGGAAGAAGGGGAAGGCTAATGGAAAGGGCAAGTTCTCTTGGCCTTCCGGCGCAACCTACGAGGGCGAGTTTAAGTCGGGAAGAATGGAGGGCCATGGAACTTTCACCGGCGCCGATGGGGATACTTACAGAGGGACTTGGGTCGCCGATAAAAAGCAGGGGTATGGTGAGAAGAGGTATGTTAATGGGGATATCTACGAGGGTTCTTGGCGGAGGAATTTGCAGGATGGGCAAGGGAGATATCTATGGAGGAATGGGAATCAGTACCAGGGGAATGGAAGAACGGGGTGATTTCTGGAAAAGGGGTTCTGATTTGGGCGAATGGGGATAAATTTGAAGGGCAGTGGGAGAATGGGATGCCCAAAGGGAACGGGACTTACTCTTACCCTTGGAATGAGCTCTTGGTTACTAATAATCCCAAGAAGCGGATTTCGGTTGATGGTGGTGGTGGTGGTGGCGGCGGAGGAGGAGGCAGAAGTAGTGTTGGAGGAGAGAGAATATTCCCCAGGATTTGTATTTGGGAAAGTGATGGTGAAGCAGGGGATATAACTTGCGACATTATTGATAATGTTGAGGCGGCTTCGATGATCTATGGTGATGGCTTTTTGGGTTTGGATCGGGCAAAGCCATTCAGAGGTAGCCCCTGTTGTTTCATGAAGGAGGCTAAGAAGCCTGGTCAGACCATCTCCAAAGGCCACAAGAACTACGATTTGATGCTTAATCTTCAAGTGGGCATTAGGTAAAATAACTTTCAATCCCCAAATTTTCTTTTCTGCGAGTTTTGTTTCAGTGAATCTGATTGGGTTCTAATTGTATATGTATTTCTCTCTCTTCACTTGTAGATATTCAGTTGGGAAGCACGCTTCAATCTTGAGGGATCTTAAGCCCAGTGATTTTGATCCCAGGGAAAAGTTTTGGACGAGGTTTCCTCCTGAGGGATCCAAATTAACCCCATCTCACCAGTCCAATGACTTCCGGTGGAAAGATTATTGCCCTGTGGTGTTCAGGTGAAAACCACTTGTTTCATTATCTTTTTCCATTGTGATAATTTGCATAATTTGCATTAGTATACTCTTAATTATGTTTATGAAGCTCATAATTGTAGTAGTTTGCCTTGGAATTGAATCTGATTGAATGTATTTTGGTGTTTAGACATTTGAGGGAGTTATTTCAAGTAGATCCTGCGGATTATATGCTTGCAATTTGTGGTAATGATGCTCTCAGAGAGCTTTCTTCCCCGGGGAAGAGCGGAAGTTTCTTTTATCTCACTCAAGACGATAGATTTATGATCAAGACTGTCAAGAAATGTGAAGTCAAGGTTAGTTTGCCATTCCTTGAACTTATGTTTGCGTTTTCATTGAGAATGTTTGTGGTTTTTTGTTGGTTGCTTTGTTTATAAATAATGCAATTTGGTAATTAGAAAAATCTCCATAGGATTAATTTGTCTTAATTATATATATGATTATTATGTTCAGGTTCTCCTTAGGATGCTTCCCAGTTACTACCAGCATGTTTGCCGATACGAAAACACTCTTGTGACGAGATTCTACGGTGTGCATTGTGTGAAGCCCGTTGGTGGTCCAAAGGTATGGTGCCCTGGTGTAAAAACCATCGAATCATTGCTTGATCAATCGAGTTTTTCGGAACATAAAACTGATGGGGTTGGGTTTTGTTTTGTGGACTTGAATCAGACTCGGTTTATTGTGATGGGCAACTTGTTTTGCTCGGAGTACCGTATCCATAGGCGGTTTGATTTGAAAGGATCTCGACATGGCCGGACTACTCAAAAGCCTGAGGGTGAGATAGATGAGACCACTACCCTTAAGGATCTCGATCTTGACTTTGTCTTCCGGCTCCAGCGGAACTGGTACCGAGAATTGATCAAGTGAGTGAATGCTTTCACAAGCTAAGAACCCTTCGTTTGCTTATTTTACTGGAATTTAATCTAATTTGATCGAATGTTTGTCCAGGCAAATTGAACGGGATTGTGAATTCCTTGAAGCAGAGAGAATTATGGATTACAGCCTTTTGGTTGGTGTCCACTTCCGTGATGACAATACAGGGGATAAGATGGGCTTATCACCATTTGTTTTGCGTGGTATTGATCCGATCATTCCCTATCCACATGCATTTAGATTACTATATATTTCTTTAGACTGCGAATTTCACCTTATTTTTTCAGAAATATATTGGTCTAATATGAATTGGATCCTCCTCGCTTTTCAGGTAAAAGAGACTCGTATCAAAATGAGAAGTATTTGCGTGGATGTCGTATGCTCGAAGCAGAACTACAGGACATGGATCGTGTGCTCGCTGGCAGGTTTGTTCGCTTTTCCTGTTCTTATTGATTTGCTTCATTGAAGCGTTAATGATTGCGGGATACTTTTTATACTAGTTGCTAGTGTCTCTTTTGCTGCTCAAGCTCCTGAATTCGTGTAGCCAATTATTTCATCCAGTGAATGTAGTCTTGTTGGATGAATAATTGGAAAAGTGACATTAGTTGCGCATGATTTGGTGTGGGGGCTTACTGGATAGCATTTTGGGTGGGGCGTCTTGTGGTATGGTCTTCTTGTTTCCACAGATAAGACTGAGAGAATCCTTCGTCTGAATACTGACTACTGAAGTTATGGTATGGGATGCCATGAGTTATCCTGAGTGTCATTTGACTTCATTGACAATCTCTGACCTCTATAACATGAGGTTATTGTGGATTTAATCGTCATCCAGGGGGGATAGCTTTATGGATAGGCCATCATGTACAACCGTCCAAGCAATAAAAATGTATTTTCATCTGTACAGGAAGCCATTGATCAGACTAGGGGCAAACATGCCTGCTAGAGCCGAGAAGCTTGCTAGGAGGAGTGACTTTGATCAGTACATTCCCGGTAGCTGTGGCAATTTGATCCCCTCGCGAAGTGGTGAGACTTATGAAGCTGTCATCTACTTCGGGATCATAGACATATTGCAAGATTACGATATCAGCAAGAGGCTAGAGCATGCTTACAAATCCCTCCAAGCCGATCCAACATCGATCTCAGCCGTGGATCCTAAGCTATACTCTAGGAGGTTCCGAGATTTCATCGGAAGAATTTTTGTGGAAGATAGATAGGACAACAAACAAGAGACAAAAACTAAGGCCAAAAGGGCAGAATGGGAGGCACTGTTTCATTGAAAAGGAATCATCCCCAGTTGGGTACACGGTTTCTTGGAGGGTCCCCCATCCATGTGGTAATCAAAATGGGGGATGAAAGATTCAATGCTGCTCTCGATGGCAATCATATTGTTCCTGGACTTGGGAAGCTCCACTTTGCTCGTGGGCACGAACCAGGCAGCCAATGCAGTAATGGTGGTCGATGAGGGGGCGAGCATTCAGATTTTAGGACAGCGCTTGGCTGAATTTTGAGGATCAGCCGCGTTATTTGGCCGGGTTTTGGGTTATTCTTGTACATTCATGGGTGGAGGTAAATCAGGTCGGAATTCTTTTTTTTTTTTTAATCTCGCGTCATTTTCCCTACCTAATAGAGTTTTGTAGCAGTATCTATGAGCATTTGGAAGATAGGTTATATATATATATATATAGGGGAAAATAAGATTTTCCCAGTTCAGTCTGAGAGATTCAAACAAAATCAAAGAGAAAAAGTTGGGGTTGTATTGGAATAACAAAGTGTACAGTTTGGTTGTATAGAAAAGATGATGAACAGATTATTTAATGTCTTATCTCCACCATCTTTACATCAGTGGAGAGGTCTGGATATTTTTAAGATGGGGAGAAATTTTGCTTAATCTCTCTGACTTTTGTTCCAAGGAAGGACCCCATCTCTCTCTCTCTCTCTCTCTCTCTCTCTCTATATATATATATATATGTATATATATATATATATTTCTCTGTTTGGGAAATGAAAATACACGGGAAGGAAGGAATGGTATGAACACTTTTTGCAGGTAAAGAAAGAGAGGGGTTGGAGATGAAGAAGGGTGGGGTGCTGTCATCAAAAGCAGAGAAAGCACCAGAAAGATGCGCTGCTTGGTTTGGGGGTCGACTGCTCGATTTCTCTCTCTTTTTTTTTTTTTTTGGAAAAAAAGAATTTAAAAGGGTATTATTATACATCTTTGCTTTTTACTGTTTCTGGTTTTTTTCAAATTTATATTTGATGGGTGATGAGAAATTACAGTCATTAAAATATGACTGGTAACAACAGAGTGGATGCAGACAGATTTTAATTATACTATTTATTATGAAAAAGAAAAGATGATGAGCTGCCATGCCAAAAGGAGCCAATAGAAAAGACTTCCATTTGAATTTGACCAGAAATTAAAATACTTGTTGAAGGTAAATAGATTAGGGTTAGATCCCAATGACATCATTATTGCATGTGGATGAGACCCAATTGCCCATGTGGCTCCTCTGTATTTGCCGAAATCTACCATTCACTGTGAGGCTTTGAACTTAATTGTTTGGGAGGGTAAAACCGTCAATGTATAATTCATGCATTAACATATATTTCATCACTTAAGAAAAAAAAGGAAAAGAAAAAAATACCATTATTTAAGTTGAATATGTGAATTTGTAAGGTGGTCTAAATGCCATTAATCTATTAGACTTTTTTAGTGTTATTTAAAAATTGAAGGCCTTTTCCCTAAAAAAAATAAATAAATAAAATTGGAGGGCTATAAGTTTGAAGGTAGGGCAGTTGGAACTTTAAGCATGGTGCAATGTGAAACCATGAAAGAGGAATGGGATCATAAAATTGTTGTAGTCAAAGAATTAATTCAGTATTTAGCCAACACCACCACATTCCACCAAGAAAAAATTGATGCTTAAACTAAAAACTTAATACAAATTAATCATAATACAGACGAAGTATCTTTTATAATAACAAGTTGAAAGATATATTCGAGTACTATAACTTTTGAGGTAGCGGTTAATGATTTGGATTAGTTAAATTACTATTTACCACACTTGAATTATATGTGTTCAATTGTTCGAAGTTACATAAAAAATATTTGACTTTTGAATTAGTTTTTTTTTTTTTTTGGGTAAGCGGGCCACACACTCAACGAGACTTAGCAGTCAGGGATAGGGAGTGTCAGCCCAATAACCTCCACCACACAATATCCTCACAAATGAGGAATATTACTCCCACCCAAATTCAAACCTAGGTGGGTTGGGTGGAGGATAGAGCTAGTGGCCATCACGCCACTAACCTCCTTTATGACTTTTGAATTAGTTGTTAGAGGTATTCGGTAGAGTTTTTGTACCAGAGAAAAAAAAAAAGAAAAAAAGTAAAGTTTGAGAAGTTCTCTTCTATCTCTCTCTGTCTGCTCTGTGAATCTGAATGGAACAGTAAAAATTAAATGGGGGGTGGTGGTGTGTCCAAGTTTATTGAGACAACGTCGCCGTCGGAGGCAGAGGAACAGAGAGAGAGAGAGAGAGAGAGATTAATTGAAGTCACGTAAGAATGAATGTATGTTTGTATGTATGCGCAGCGCAGGCCTGCCTGAGTAGTTGTCTTGCCATTTCGAACGTCTTGTAGAGTAGCCAGCAGCGCCACATTCTGCATCCTCTCTTCTATTTTCACTCTTCTTTCACCTTCATCTTCTTCTTCTTCTTCTTCTTCATTCAATGTCCTTGGAATTCCAGTCTACTTTGCCTTCCTGTTCTCGATAAATTTAACTGTTAGTTAATTCAACTAGTAAAGTTTTCGAGTCGTTCTTTAAATTTCATCTACGTTAACCCATATATCTTTCTTCATGTATAAGTATTAACACGACTAACGTTATCAACTATTATGCATTAGCCAATGTTAAGATGTTTAATTCTTGAATCAGATTGTCTCATAGAAAAATGCAAGATGTTAAGTTGCAAACTCTTTAATGAGATTGTCTCATGATAAATTATTCTAAACAAGATTACATAACATGCATTCAACTTCTTATATCTAACGTAATATAATTGTCTGGTTGACAGATTAAAGTTGTAATTAAGTTCATTATAGATTCATCTTACTTTCGACTGTGCTGGATTTTCTATTTCACTTAAATCAAGGTACGATTAGTTCATACAAAGAGTGGAACTCTCAATCACAAATTTTCTCCATTTACAATACTGGAACCATCTATACCGAATTTCTACACTATTAGACGTGTTTATATTTGTGTGAATTGCATGTAGTCATGAAAGGAAAGGCTTTGCTTGCCTTGGAAAAATTGGATTCCAATCCCAAGCCAACAATAATATACATTGATGAGATGAGACAATAAATACTTATACACCTTTTTTTCTTTTCCCAACAAAAACCAAAGGGCTAGAAGTCTGATTTGTGCACAGTAGATAATGCACATGTCTACAGTCTCTAAAGTTCAAGATGGACCTACTCGTATGTATTGTTATATTATATGCTACAGCACATATGTTTCTAAACACAATTGACAAATCGAAAAATAATCAATAATTTTACATATACAAAACACTTTCTCACTTATATCATGTGATTATATAGCTGGCATGGCATATATATTTCATCCAAAAGCATGGGTATGGTGTATATTTTCCTTTGAATTAGGTGTCATCATCTATATTTTTGGTGGACCTTCCATTGATATATAAACATTTAAGGCAAGAAAAAAATGTACAAAGTTGACGTTGGTTAGATTTTGAACCTGCGTCGACCTTCAGTATCAATTTTTAGATATTAATTAATCGAGCTGTTGATACTAAAAAACCATTCTCTTGTAATTTTCGATATTATCAAAATATTAGTTATTTAGGATCCAATTCTTTACATGAAAAATAGAATTTATTTATGTTTTATGTTTATTTATACTTGTTTTATATTCGTTTATGTTAATGTTTATATTTATGTGTGTTTTGTATGTAAGTTCGAACATAGCTTAGTTTCGATCTGGAAGAGATGGGTTGTAGTATTTAGCTAATAAGGCATTTAATATTTCAAGTGAAAATAATAATTATGAATTTAAACTTTGCTGCCAAGTTAAGTTTAAGATGAAGATGAAGATGATGGTTGGATGGACGAGCAAATAGGGCCCACAGTTGCCTCCGGGAATTAAGGCTCATTGTGGCTGCTATGACGATTGCGATCTCACAAACTTTTCATAATTTAATTTTCATGTACAATTTAGTTTAGATATTATATGTATCTCTCAACCTAACGCTAGAAAAATTTGTATGTAAATTAGTATATATAGTTGCCGATGATGGAGGGCGGGTCAAAATTAAGGTCTCGATTCGAGTCTATTAAATTTTATATTTGATTCTCCACTTTTTCTAATAGAATTGCCTTTACGACTCATATGAATCAAAAAGATGAGAAAAAAGATAGAATTAATTCATCATATAATCAATAATTTATACATACAAAATGTTCTCTGAATGATTACTTATTTAGTGCATGGATGCGTCTAAATTCCTTTTTTTTTTTAATGTCATCGACCTCATTCTAAAATCAACACGATTATAAAGGTAATTCACATTTTTTAAAAAGCTCCTTTTTTATTAGTAGATTATGTTGCATGTAGAACGTAGCATTTTTTTTAAATTTGCGATTTTAATTTACTATGAAAATTTGATCAAGCTTCCTTTTAAAATAGGCCGCATATAATATCTAGTAGTGTTCCATATAAATAATTTTTTTAATAAAAATAATATTATATTCACACATTTAATATATTATATATGAAATAAATCCCAAAATTTTGTAAGTGAAGTGTACATACCAAATAAATATAAAATCCTTCAATGACCAAAGCAAAATATCTATAAATATGACCGTACATATCAAATATATATATATATATAATGCGATTGATGGAAAATATATTAAAATTATATATTGAATAAAACTTCAAATTGATTACTAGCTAGCTAGAAAACAAGAACCATAAACATACAAAATAACAAGTCTATTTCAATATAATACACCACAACATTTTATATGCACTTTTAAAAAAAATAATAAGAAAAAAATAATGATTATATATATATATATATATATATATATATCACCAACTCCATCACATGCCTAGGATAATTAAGTCGTTATTTAGGTTAATTAGGCTTTTAATCAACTATATAACTCCACTTCTCCTCTAATCACATGCACGTATAGAGGAAGACGAATCAAGGAAACATCCATGCATTTTCTAGCCATCTAATTAACTCTTGCTTACGCGCTAACCGATCAAGAACAAGTACCATTCTCTTTTTAAGTCTTTCACCCTCGTTTAACTCGAACCAAGCTGACATAAATTAAAAGAAGGGTAAATTTTATTTTTTTTTCAATTTGTGAGATTGATTTGAATGTCAAACCGCGTAAGAAACGCTTGTTCTTTTCAACTTATCATAAGTAATAATCATCATTCATCAACAGTTGATTCTATGCTATTCGAGCACCAATGAGCGATCGTCGACACCTGGTGTCATCTGGTTAACAATAAATCACTTATGATATGCTAAGGACTCACCTAAATCAACCCGTGTTATTCCTTTTTGTATGCTAGTATAGAAGTACGTCAACAACTTTGATTTCGAAAACCCTGCAAAAATAAGAAAATGATTATTACTATTAATTAAATAGCTGTTGTTAACCAATAATTCTTCATTATTGCTAATTGTGATGATTAATAGCTTAATTAAGAAAAAGTTAAGACCCACCGCGTAGATATGTCGTCCTCTTTGCAAAAGACCAGGAAGGAACACACCAAGTTTGACATTTAAGCTCACAATTTGTATAAAAAAAAAATTAAGAAAGATAATTAGCAATCGCTTTCAAGTTAATTGTTTTACAGCAATTTGGGATTTGAGCCTTCTTTCTGGAAGGCTTTTGGAGTTTCCACTCCTAATTATACGTCTTAATCAACCATAATTAACCACATATGCCATTATTAGCAGTCCCTGCAATCATATTAATGCACAGTAAATTCTTTGGGTTTTTTTTTAATAAAAAAATTACTTTAGTGCATCAAAAGATATTCGTTAATTAATTTTAGTGTTTTTTGGCTATGCCCACTAGAGTCTGTTTCGAATTTATTAGCAAAAATGTTAGTGTAAAAATATCACCCCTTTCTTCCAATGTTCTATTGAATAGTTATCCGCTAACCCCTAAGATCTAATACATATCCTTTTACATAAACAACTATATATGCCATATAAACAGTTTTCCGTAACTCAAAGAACTAATTTTGTTAAACACGGCTATAGAGGGGAAAAAAACAAAAGGGTACATAGATGCAAATTGAGTTACGGATAAACTTGCTTCGGGGATGCAGGTTTAAGGTATTTTGCCTCTTTCTTAACAGTAATTTAATCAAAGTATGGATATATAATAATCAATACGAGTGCTGCTAATCTTCGTACTTAAAGCCTTTCGCTAAAAAAAAACTCTAATACCATATTTAAAAACAATCGCGATCAAAAGTTTAATCTGAAAGTTAGGATACACGGAAAATATATTATACCCTAACACTAACAAACCGAATTGCGATGAATCATCCTCACTATGAACACATTATTTTTGCTATCTCCAACTCACAAGTCATACCATATTTTGTTAAATTCCTACCTTCCCCACCACTCCTCCGGGCTCCTTCTTCTTGTCATTAACCTTAATTATACATGCAATACGATATTATTAGTATAATTAGTCGGCTAATTTCTTTACCCATTCACTCACGTGAATATATATAGTGACAAATATTGCTTAAATTAATTTAGCATATTAATATATTTATATGATATGCTCTTAATTATGCTTTGGCCTTTTGTGTTGACCAAATAATGATGATTATGTAGTGGCATGCACGTTTAAGGTCTCATCTATTAACCTTTTATTCCAATAATAAAAATGCATAACAACATTAAATAGTATTTTTATATTATTAAAAAACTAACTACAGAGTTGTGTGTGATTTACACAAAAGAAATTAAACTTGTTTTAGGTGAGACATTTGATAATAGTATGGAAAAATTGTATAAATCTCCAAATGATCTAATCAAATAAAAATACAAGTGAAACTTTTTGTTAGGATAAGATTTACTATCGATAAATAACAGGAGATATATTGACTGTTTTTCACAAAAAGATTGTTACCTATGCCGATCCCTTTAGTAGAACAGCACCAAGGCTCAATTAATGAGCACAATTCAAAGGCTTAGGTTGTTTACATTTGAAGATTCGCGTAACAATCATTATCATTTTTACGTACTTTAATGTCGGAATTAAAATAAAACTCAATCAACGTTAATTATCAGTCATATTATATTACATTGTAAATGACAGATAGGGACATGGATTGAAAAAAAAAAAAAACCCCGGAAAGATTTGAAAGCAGAAGTGACTCGTAATAATTTCGTTCATTAGGAATTCAAAGAGTGGATGACATGCATATTGAAATTATTGCTGGGGGATAAAACCGTGGGGAATTAGGTCACCTTGTGTCCGTCCAATGACTGTATCAGGCGGGAGAGAGAGAGAATGAGAGAGAGTCGGTTTGGCATCGTCCACAATTGACTCAGCTTTGGCCAATTCAACCCCAGTAAATAAACGCCATTGCGATGGAAAACGATCCCATGTTTGGAAATTTCTCCCGAGCTTTCACACGCAAATTTGGATTTGTTTATAGGTTGAACTCCGTGGTATCAATGTTGAGTGTAAAGTCGAATAAAAGTATATTTACTTATTACGTTCGTTTTGAAGTATATGTCGTTTTAGAAAGATAAAAAATGAAAAAGGAAATTAGTTAAGTAATAAAATATCTAATATATTCCATTATCTCTATTTTTATTTTCAGTAAAATTGCACCTCTTTTTTTCCGTTTTGTCTCTCTTCCGAGGTTCCTATTCTCAAATATCTTTCTCTATCTCTGTTTTCGATTTTCTAATCTCAAATTGACATATATTGTAAAAGGCATGAAGTATTAGTTTTGTGAAAATAAAAATTGAGATTTATCTTGCTAGAAAATTATATTTGTATATGACGTATAAATTTTTATTAATGAAATTTCTCTTTCCGTTAAAAAAAATTTAAAATTGTTTACTTTATTTAAGAATTTGTTGTTTGGGATTGTCAATTCTCGACCATCTCCTCCCTATTCCTTTCGTCAATTCTTTCCCCTCATGCAACTGTTCTTGACGAGAAATGTCTTCTATTGTTCTACGTACACAAGACTTTCTTCTACCAATTTCTTCAACTGTCTATCATAATATTCAGACCGAATTTTAGTTGGGAAGTTCTATTTGACTTTTCGACTTATATAGTCGAATTTAATTCCTTTCGGATAAATACAATTTAAAAAATTTAAACTTGTGTTCTCGAGACTACTACCATCTTAAACGACACTTTAACGAATGGATTAAGTTAATTAGTACGGGTAATACATGAAGATTTAAAGGTGGGAGTGGACAGAATGAGGTCAAGGGGCACGAAGAAAACATAGGGGTGGTTGTATTCCCTGAATGTAGGGGAAAAGTAGACCAATTCCAACATTAGGAATGTTGATAAGGGGACAATACCTTTTAAGCCCATGATTAACTGCTTTCATACTACCTTTAATCACTTTGATTAATAATTAATCCTTGTAATTTCAGTGCTAATTCCAAAGTACGCGAGGTGGACTATATGTATGGCCTTCCGAATTATGTTCTTACTAAAAGGTTTCAAGTGAGGTTGCTAAACCATCACGATATGAGTTTTTTTTAAAAAAATTTATTTACATTATACACCCCACCATTTGCTAACAAATGTCTCCCACTATCCGCTTGTGGGTTTTAAAATTTTTTTTTATAAATAGCAGAAAATTTTTGTTTCATACTATACGTCATTAAAATTATACATGACATCGAAACGAACTGAATGAGAAGGTTGTAATTACTGGGAGTGTACATCATGAGGTTCAGATTGTCGAAAGTCTATCCACCTGAGCACATGTATTTGTTTTTCAATTTATGCATTGTCTTCTATCATATTTTGATCTAGTAACTTAAATTCTAAGACATTTGTGTAGGAGAGATGAAAGGGGAAGCGAGTGGCATGAAGAGTAGGGCTTTTCTCAATAAACATTTGGGGTATGATTTGTCCCAATCCTGTGTACTGATAAGGAATGGGAGATAGGGTTGTCTCTTAAAGACGCACATAAGGTTCCCTTTTGTAGGAGCATGTCCTCCCCCTCTTAAGCCTTCAACTTCAAACTATTTATTACCTTTTTTAGGAATATTCGAACTTATTCACAAAACGCACATAAATAGAAATATAAATAGAAACGAATATAAAACAGTAGAAACGAACATAAATGATCGAAATGAGTTGTTAAATAAGAAACGAATATAAACGGATATAAAAGAACATAAATATATTATGTTTTTTTCATGTAAAGTCGAACAGACACCTTATTAGTGTTCTTTTCAAATAGCGGATTATGAGACTGTTCTTTTTACTGTAAATAACAGTTGTATGAGAAGACAAGCACATGAGAACAGAACTCATAATTAGTGTGGTAGCGTAGGATTAAGGGATGGAAATTAGTGTTTAAAATGAAGATTTCATTTTCATTAACAAACTTTCCTTGCATGTGTTAACTGAGAGAGAGAGAGAGAGAGAGAGATTCCATGAGGTCTCCTCTCTGTGTATTTCTCTCTCTGGCCTCTTTCAATCCTGGCACTTACAGAGAGAGAGGAGAAGACAAGGCCAATATACAGACTATGACGATAGTGACTATGTAGCCCAGAAGAGACGTCATTGCGGCCCAGTATGCCCAATGAAGAGTTAAGAAAGTGGGCCACTCGGCCCAATCCTTGTACCGCCAAAACTCATACATCATAAACCAAACTTTAAACACCCAACAAATGCTTTTGGAAAAGTTTCCTTAGCTTCCCTTTTCCTATTCTTGATAACCTCCTTGTTATTTTCATCAAATAAGCCTAATAATAATGCATTCATTTATCCCACTTCTTCAATAATCTTATCAAAAATAATAGTTTTTTCTTCAACCTTTTTCGTAGATTAAAAAGGTCATCGTTTTATTAATTAATCAAAATAATTACGAGCAGTTTACCTATAATAGCTAATCAATTTAGCTCATAACATCTACAACGAGTTATAATAACTAATCATTACAGCTCATTTCAATTCTTTTCAACTATTACAGATAATTTTAGCAAACATCTCGAATAGATCTTAAGATGGATACTCAATGAAAATAGTTTAAAGCATCTTATATAAAAAAGTAAATCCTACTAATACTAGCACCCTACTTGAGGTTTCTCTCCACTACTTTTTGGTGTTATGTTGTCAAAAAGATATAAAAAACGAAAATATACTAAAAAATCAATACATAAATATCGAATTTAAATCGACTTGGTTAACAGGTATATATATTGGTCACGTTTAATTTCAAATCTTTAAATTAGGACGACAAAACTTGCACTAATTTTTACTAAATTTAGGAAAAACATATGTTGTGGAGCAAAATATCAGAGCGAGACTCTCAGGAAAAGTGCAGTAGTACAAGTATTTGATAGGGGGAATATGAAAAAGGGCAAGAGTTCACACGAGATGGCTACAATTGACGTTTTTCACAGCAATCTATGCGGCGTAAATTGGAGAAGTGTCGCTAAAAATCTCTTTCATTTTGATGGACGACTTCCCAACAAAAAGCGACTCCAATAATCGTCAACCAAGCTTTTCTCTCTGTGCCGATAAGAGAGAGAGAGAGAGAGATGGATCGAGGCAGTATATGTGGGGGACCTGCAGCTGAAGGAGATGGATATGTTACAAGTTTTAATCACAATCTTCTAATTTGGTCTCTTTGAGATTTCTGATTACGACATTTACCCCCGACACCTCTCAATCACTCCCCATTTGTCTTGGCTTGTCTTCTCCTCAAACTATTCGACCATATGAATGCTTTTTCAAATTTTCATTTTCATCTTTTATTTTTATGGTACACAAGTTCGGTTTAAAAACGTAACTGTATATATATAAAAGTTATTCTTTTGTATTCACCTGAATCAAATGAGTAACGAAATATGCATAGATAGAGATGCTAACAGATATAAACGTGGTTATCTTTAAATCGGGGTTCTCTACAAATAAAGGTGCGTGTAGATGTAAGACTGGATATGAATAACTTCTCATACCCTGCAAAAGCGACGCCTGCACTAAAAATTGTTATTGTTGTCGCTATTTGTATAAATACTCAACCTTTTTTGTTCTTTTAATCAAAAGATTAAGCTTCAACTTATTTGTTCTATAGCATGACCTTTCAAAGTGAAAAATAGTTATGAATTTGTAATGCTTCGGCCCAATCAAGCCATCTCCAACAGACAAATGGATCAGGAAAAGGAAAAGACCAGTGGGCCGAAATTTTCATAAGCTTCTCTTTTCTTTTTCCCAATTGGGCTTAATTTTGCTACTACGGAGTGTATATTCAGTACATTTTTGAATGCAGAACTTACACTAAAAATTATTGTAAATATTAAGATCTGTTCAACTTTATATAAAAAACAATATCTATTTATGTTCATTTATGTATTATTTATGTTCTTTTAATGTTCATTTATGTTAAATATGCTCTTTTATGTTCGTTTTTGTTTACGTTTATGTTTATGTCCTTTTTATTTGTAAGTTCAAATATGCCCTAAATCGATCAACTAAGTCTATGTTCGAATGAGCTAGACCCTGATCAAGCCCGTTCCCCAGCCTTAAATACATAATTTACCACATGCACCAAGTCGAGTTGAATACTTAAATTCATTCATATTGCTTGTGCGGTAATGATTAGACTGAATTAAAACAAGGCATACACTAATCAACGTGACAATTGAGAACCATTAGGGGTAGGTTCTGCTGAAGATAGCTGGGCTGATCAAAGAGGTAAATGTACAGAGTGAGGCTTATTAGCTTCAAGGTTGAGGGGGAGAGAGAGAGAGAGAGAGAGGGAGAGCATAGAGACTCCTACCATTAACGTTGTACGTACCCTCTCTTTGCCAGGATATTAGGGGATTTACTCTGGGGTTGCGTGAAAATTGGGATTAACAATTTTTTCTGCAATCGCAGAAAAGGACTCCAGTATGCAGTTTTATTCCTAGGGTTTGCTTGATTATGCTCATCTCTCTGTCTCTCTCTTCAAAGGAAAAGTTTAATTTTAACAATAAACGTGAGAAATTGTTTTCAAAATGACTGTTAAAATTAATTTTTATGGCTGAAAATGTGTAGAAATGAGATCATATTTTACTAATAGCTAACTTATTAAATAATAGAGATGTTAGAAATAAATGAATAAATATTTTGAATAGGGCATATGAGTAAAGAGAGAAAGAAATTAACATGGGTAAAGGGTGAAGATTTACACAGGAGCATTCGTACGAAAATAAAGGAAGTTAGCAGATTAGGGAAACATAGTTGTTGATAATTTTGAATGAAAACCAGTATTTTTCGAGTTTCTTGCATCAATGGCTGGCTGGGTATACAGTGTGCTTTTGAAATCTGGCAGAGGCGACAGCTTTGTTTGACACCTATACCTTTTTATACTCACTGACACTGATACTGAAACTGCTCTTTCTTTCTTTCTCTCTCTCTCTCGCACAGTCAACCCTCCTTCCTCGTCTCAATGCTGTGCTAAATTGCTCATCAATCATCGTCAAGGAAAGCCTTACCCTGGCAGAGGGGGTAGGGATAGGCCATGGAGAGGAGAGCGTAGAATAGACCCCATCCCATCCTACCCCATGCCTTTTTGGTGTGACATATCCCCAAAATATTTCCTCCTTCTGTCAATTGTCATCCCTTTCTTTAGCAATCTACACTGCTCTATGTCCTAAAATTATCCTTATCCATCATCTCTCTCGCGAACTGCTGCCCAGGACAAGCAGAGATCACATCTCTTTTAACTTTTTATCCAAACGTGCTCTATATTATTAACCTAACCATTATTATTTCTCATTATACAAATCATGCAAATCTAATGAAAATATACTAATAACTAACTATATCCCTAATATTCAAAACTACCCATTTATTTACGTCATATTTTTATATGTAAAACCTAACAAGTTATTTATGAAATATCATCATTTATAACCTCTAGCCTTTTTTTAAAAAAATAATTAGTAAGGGTTTAATCCTTTTCGACAACGAGTATTCAAGATAAAAGTTCTCCAAATAGATACAATTCCGTGAAATACGAACTTATCCTCTTCTACATATAAGATTGAGATCTTTATCACCTGAATTAATTTTTTTTTTTCGAAACCACCTCAACTAACAGTGTATTGGCATAGGTTTAATTTTATTACGAAACCTCTAGCAAGCCATAAAGGTATATATGTAGCATAATATAGACAAATCACCTGATAAAAACAAATTAACCCTTGAAAATAACTACAAAAATAATAATGTGTTGTTTTCTGTTATCTTTTCTTGAGATGAAGCAAGCCAAAAGAGTATAATGACTAGTAGAGTGCAAGTTGTTTCATTCAATTTTAGTTAATAGTTTTGTATAACTAATTTTATAACTATATTAAAATTTCTTATATTTACTTATAATGCCTTATATATTCGTTTATATGTCCTTAAGACTAAATAAAATATGATAAATTAGTTTGAAATTTCAATCCGTAATCTTAAGGAAGTAAAGTGTGCAAGATTTTGATTTGAAGGCATCCCCCAATCCCTAAAATCAACCTCTCTCTCTCTCTCTCTTTGATCATCAATGGTGTTTAATGCACCATCACATCCGTCAATCTTATGGCTTGGACAAGTTGGGGCACTGCCTCTACTCTACATACTCCAAAAAGTCCATACTAATCATGACTTCTTTCACATCACTATTCTATCTCTCTCTACTCTTCTTTCAACTTCTACCCACACAAATGGAGCAAACACAATTAACATCTAAATTTTTAGGCCCTTTTCTTTTGGTGTAAATAAATGAAAAAAACTTCACTTATCTACGTTTAACCACGGTTATTCATCCTCACCTACTTTTTAATTATAAAAATATGCACTCAACTACATTTACCGACACTCGAGCAAAAGAATAGATTCTAAGATCGTAAGAAATTGTAAAACAAGTATAAATATACAACTAATTTTAAAATTAATTATAAAAAGTTGTAAGAAACTGTAAATTTATAAGCTAAAGATAAATAGATAAAGAATTATTGTTGGACATTTTTCTGAATTTCAAAATGAAAAACAAAATAAGAAATAGAACTTTGACTAAACTTGAAAGTAGTCAAAGGCAAGGATTGGAGCAGATAAAGAACGAAGTGTGAAAAACTTTCTAAAATCATGCTGGGTCATATGGCTGAGATGAGTAATGACAAGAAAGGACACCACTTTAAAAAAAAAAAAAAAAAAAAAGAAAGCGACTTCATTCAAATAACTTTCATGTATATGGATTATTTGGGTTCCTAATTTTAATCAAATGGTTTGGATTTATTATTTGGGAAATTGATTAATCAGAGGATCAGAAATTGACAAATGAAGAAGCTACACCCAAATATGGAAATAGTCAACTGCATACGAATAAAAAAGCATGTCTCTCATACATACATCAATAAGCCTAAAGTTTATGCAGCTTTTTTCATTTATTTTTGCATCATATTATTAATTGAATACTATTAATTCAACTTTTTAAAATTATACTGTAATAATTTAATATTTTAACTTATATATGGTTGTTAGAACATACAACTTTAAAATTCCTTCTCATAAGGATTCTACGTAAGTTGTTCTTTATTAAAATTAACGAAAGGAATAAAAGTACAAAGAAAACCAAATTAAATAAAAAGAAATACAAAAATCAAACTTGGCCACCCAATCAGTAATCCGATTCCTTTATTTAAAAATGTGGTAAATAAAAACATGATTGCACATCCGAAAAAACAAGAAGACTTGAATAAGAGTTTGAATTTTTCAGGGACAACCTGGATTTACTTTTCAAAACTTGATTATCTATTTCCAAATGATAGAGATTGTTTAATATCTCCCAAGGTCGGACTAATATCATTGAAATTTTTTATATAAAAATACCAAATTAGATAAAAATCTCAAGGTGAAAGTACTTATAATGTTTAGAGTAACTGAGTCAAGTCAACTTGAGCATGCATGAGTGTATTTTGGGTGTGTCTTGAGAGAACCAAACAGGTAGTGAGAGAGAGTCCTCTTTCTCTTACAAAATCTCAAACATTTCCATTTCCTTGTTAACTTTGGGAGCTTCCAATCAGACACACCCACACTCACACACATAAATCCAAGCCACATAAAAAGACTCGCGAAGAGGAGGAACAAACAAAAGGACTCAGCAATGCTTAGAAAAGGACTCAACCTTGCTATGCTCAAAAATGCAATGCAAATGAGTTTGGATTGGATTTCACCAAGTTGAGAACTACTTTTTCCCCATTTTTTTTCAAGATATAAAAACTTTATTCTTTTGGGGTAAAATCTTTTGAATTTTAATATCTTTAAAGTTTATTAATGTGGAATTAACGCATGTTGACTGATAATGATGATAATTTTACAATTTTTTCTATTTTTATCATTTTTAATAAAATTCTAGGAACATTTTGATAATTTTTAGTCTTCAATTTATCTTAAAGTTAAGACATTCACTCTATAAAATTCTAGGTAGTAATTCATGGTTAATTAAATTTGAATAATGAAACATCTGAATCTCTCTTAAAATTTATTATATTTAAATAATATTTTTATTTTTATTTATTTTATATGTGCTTAAGAGGGATAGGAACATGATAGCTCATCGCCTAGCGAAACTTTTTTAAAGTTAAAACTTTATATAATTGAGTAATATAACACCCTATCCGTTAAAGATAAAAAAAATCTATATAATTGACGGTGGACAATTTGAAAGGGAAGATAGATCCATCGCCCTCGAGCCCGAAGCCTAAAGCCCAGGAAAGCTTGAGTATTGCGAAAAACACAATTTTTCTTTCTCTCTCTCTCTCACACACACACACAGAGTGTGTCTGAGTATAATCTGACGCACGTCCCTATCACGTGGATGCGCCGCCAACAAGGAAAATCGTTTGTCCGGTTTAGGAGGGGAGAGAGAGAGAGCATTGAATGAGAATGAGAGAGACCGAGGGAGAATGAAGCTGCAATATGCAAATGCAATGCACGCTCTTCCTCCGGTTCTCTTTCCCCATGTTTAACCCATCATTGCCTGCCCTACCCCCTATTTTCTCTCTCCTCAATCCTCTCCCCCAACTTCTTCTCAAAACCTAATTCAACTTTCATATCTCATTTTTCCTTTTTTTCATTTTTAATATTTATAACACATAAACAAAACAAAAATAATTGTATTTTCAAATGTACGTATGAAACGCACATAAATATAAATATAAAGAGGAACGAACATAAATAGATAGACATGACTTGTTAAATAAGAAACGAACAAAAATAAACATTAAAATAACATAAACAAACATTAAACATGAAAGAACATAAATAAGATAGAAAATTTGAATTTAACTAATCAATTAGCTGCAAGCACTACATTCACGAAGAATAAAAAATCATTATCAATATTATAAAAATTAAATATATATAAATTAAAACTAAACAATCATATAATCTAATGCTAGATTCTAGAATAGACACATGATTCAACATATAATAATCAACCTTAAATGAAGTTTCATTAATTAGTTGTTATTTTTGAGTCATCTTATTATTCAAGTTTTAGTAAATTTTGTTATAAAATTAAGTACGTTTTTTATTGAAAAATCTTGGATTCACTCTCTCTTCCAAATTGTAATGGGTAAAATAAAAAATCACCCAATAAATAACCAAATATTCTTTGAAAAGGAGATAGTTATACTAGTTGAAAAAAAGCTATAAGTAAAATAATTTAAGCCTTACTTTTCCTGTTTTTCATAATTTATTTAATTAACAAAATACCCAAAAAAACAAAAAGAACTTTGATAAACATGTCTTTTTTTTTCCCAATTAAATAAGTAAAACTGACCTTGTATATATATACTGGAAGCTGGAAGTGGACTGAAAACAGTGGTGTTGATTCCGATATGTCTTAGGAGCTCAAGGAAGTGAAAATGGGAAGTATTGGACTTCAAATGGTGGCGGTGGCGGTGGAGGTGGAGGTGGAGAACGCAGAGGAGATCTCCACCAACAAGAGGCAGCTCAAGCTCAACCCCAAGGCCCAGGAATTCCAACCATCTCTCCTCCTCTCTGCCACTACCACAAAATCCCTCCCTCTACCACCGCCACCACCACATACTATATGGCACGGCGGCTGGTTTCTCTCTCATACTCTTCCTCCTCCAGCTGTCCTCAAGCCCAACTATCACTTTTACTACTACCCTTACCCCACTTCCACCGCCACAACCTACTCCTACCGTGATTTGGCACCGCCGCTCCTTAAATTGGCCGGCACCCTTCCCAAGCCAGAATTCATTAGAAACAGAAGAAGCAGTGCTAGGCGTGGGGCGGCGCCGGCAGCGGGTTACCCATCTCGAATCTTGCGCCGCCGTGGCTGTTGCCTTCCCAAGGCCAACGCTGACTGCGCATGGGTGGTCAAGCCCAAGAAGAACGAGGACAACAACCCTGCTCATCTCTCACCTCCGCCGCCCGCTGGTGGTGCTAATTGTGATTACCCATTTGGAACTTCCACTTCTCTCATGATCCGTAACATACCCGTTCGCCTAAGGTTTCGATCTCTTTGATTTTCTTCCTTGTCTTACATTTTTACGTTGAATTAATTGTACATTTGGAAAGTATCAACGATTTTGATCTTGTGATTGCAGTCAAGGAGGGCTGATGAAGATGTTGGACGAGCACTGTCGGGAAGAAAATCAAAAATTGCTGCTTGATTCTCTCTCCACAACTCAGAAGGAACCCCCTTCAGAATTCGACTTCCTTTACCTCCCCATTGACTTCAGGTCCGTCTTTCCCACCTCGTTTGGGTATTTTCCTGAATACGACTTTGTATGTTTTCTGGGTTTGTGTTCTTAACGTAGCTGTTCGAAATTGGGGGTTGGATTTGTAGGAGGAAAGGGAACAAAGGGTATGCGTTCGTCAATTTTACTCACTGGGAGGGAGCCGCTCGACTTCTCAGATCATGGAGTGGAACCAACTGGCTTGGCTGCGGTTACAGCACCCAGAAGATCTGCCGCTTCAGCCCTGCTCGTTTCCAGGTCCTCTCTCTCTCTCCCCTCCCCTGAACTCATGAATCGAGTAAACCTACCTGATCACTGATATTAGTACATGTAAATGAAGGGAGGGAAGGCGTTGAAGAAGCATTTTCAGAAATCAGTGTTCCGTTGCGAGAGCGAGGAGTATCTTCCTGTGGAGATCACGCCACCAAGAAACGGGTCCAACGCTGATATCACCACCCTCACCTCCATTGGCACTCGTCTTCCATGCTGATATTCCTCTCTTTCTCTCTCCTCTCTTAGTTTTACTAAACTTGATTAGGGTTATATTAAGGTAGGGTTTTAGTGGGGGCAGGTAATTAATTAGTTGTGGGGAAAGCTTATATGTTTTTATTTCTCCCTTCCTGACTGGATTTGCTTAAATCTGGGGCGAAATGGAAACATATGTGAGCCCTTTGACTCGCTACTGATTAAATTTTTCCTGCTCATTTTACTTGCAAAATTGTAGGTTGAAGCGGCTAATCTCTCTCTGGAGTCTAATCCAACAATTAGGAACCGTATTAGTAGTATGCCTGTCTGTATGGAATGTATCAAATGTATGCTTTGTCTGAACCCGAACAGAGAAATCAAGGGTACCCTGTGTTTATTTACTACAAATTACGGAATCGCTCACCCTCGTTTCCGCTCTCCCCTCGAAACCTATACAACCTAGTTGATGTATAGGTTGTGTTGTATCTGCCGTTTGGTATGAAAGGTGAAGTGAAATGTAAAAGTCAATTGCTTGATGTGTAATGATCGGTAATTTTTTGGAAAAGATAAATGATATAATTTATCGGTAGTCCTTCTCCATAAAAATAAACGGTATAACTCAGCAGTAGCTGCGCTCGTTAGTTGTTGATGGTTAATAGAATTGAAATCAAAGAAGATATTAAAACAATAAAATTGATAAGCTAATTACTCAAACAAAGGGACTTTCTTACCATGAGCAGCAGAAGGTCCAGGAAAAATTGGGAAAATGGCTTTGATCTCAGTAGCAAGATATGGCTAATGATTGAGGGATCTTGTCAGACTCGGATTGTTGGCTAATGCATTCATTATGTAGACTTGGCCTTGATTGTGTCCATTGTGGTGGGTGGCTGATCCTCTCACTGCCCGAGAGAATCCGCCTCTTTTCGATCCGTTTTCCCTTTAAGCTTCCTGCAAAGATTCAAGGTATACATTCATGGCGGTGGCCTCTCCAATTTAACATTTTCTGGAGTTATTTCAAACACAATAACTCCAAAACGTCCAAAAGCCCCTTGTACGATGACCAAATTTGGTGGGTATGTGGCAAATTTCCTAGTACAGTGAAAAATCAAATACTTTTACTCAAGCATTCGGGAGTCATAAAAATATCGAGCAAGGCAATTCAAAAAATTTCCCGACTTCATAAAGTTTCTTAA
This sequence comes from Talinum fruticosum, assembly GCA_021018815.1. Lineage (NCBI taxonomy): Eukaryota > Viridiplantae > Streptophyta > Magnoliopsida > Caryophyllales > Talinaceae > Talinum > Talinum fruticosum. Next base: position 872,128 of record JAITYX010000042.1, read on the forward strand.
CTTTGATATATAATTTTATAAAAATTAATAAAAATATGCGATATAAAATTAAAAAGAGTTTTCTGAAAATTTGAAAAAATGAAAACCCTACACAAGAAGATGAGAGAATTGATTAGTAGTGTCAAGCGTGACGAATGTAAGTCTAAATTTTTTAGTCTGAAAATTAAATTAAACAAATAAAAGGCAAAAATAAAAAAGAAAGGTGAATTTTTTATACTAGCCAGCTTTCTGGTTCCCCTTAGCACATTCTTCTCCTTTGTCGGTCTCTCTCTGGGTTTCCTCCTCTTCCATTTATCTCTCCTCTTAGCTGCAGTTCTGGATAATTCATTCCTCACTGAGACCAAATTTCAATTAAAAATGGTGGAACTGCACCCAGTTTCCACTGATAAGCAGTCAAATTCAAACACTAGCAGTAGTAGCAACGGTAGCCCTTCTTCTTCATCCCCTAACCTCCCCTCCCCAACCTCTCTTCTCTCACCTAATTTTCCGGCTATGCGGCCGCCGCTCCTCCCCACCACCTCTTCTCGGCTCCCCCGAAAACCCACTTTCGTTTCAGAATTACCCGATTAATCATCAGATGGTTTACTTTCCATTTCCTCCCCAGTCCTACTTCTCTTATCATCCATATTATCATAATAACTTGTGCTACTACCCTAACCCACCTCCTCTTGTAGACCACCATTACTACCCTCAAGCTGCTTCTGATCCTGCCGCCGCTGTGCTCTTTCCCGGCGTTCCCATTTCTTATTCCGCCGCTGGCGACGGCGGAGCTGATGTGGTTGTGGAGGCAGCTGCTGATCGTCATTACGGTGGGAATCGTAATCGGGGTGGGATGCCGGGTAGGTTTACAAGCGGCCCCAGGAGTTTTTTGGCCGTGGGAGTAATTTTGGAAGATGTAGAGTTAAGAAGGTGTGGAAGCCCAAAGAGGCTCCTTCTCCTCCTCCTCCTCCTCCTCCTCCTCGTCCTCGTAGTAGAACCTTACGGAATTGCACTACCCTCATGATCAGAAACATACCCAATAGTCTCAGGTCTCTCTCTCTCTCTCTCTCTCTCTCTCTCGGATCTGTTGTTATCCTTTGATGGCACTGGTAGATTAATTAAATGCGAAATGGGGATGGATGCCCATCCATATATGGAAAATTATCTAATTTTGATACTTTTCCTTTTAATTTTGCAGTAGGGGAACATTGATTGATCTTCTGGAGAGCCATTGCCGAGAACAGAATAAGATTGCGGAGGAGCAGTCTTCTAAACCTTGTCGTTCTGAGTTCGATTTTCTGTACCTTCCCTTTGATTTCATGTAAGTTACAATTACATGCATTTAATTAATCACCAGAAACCCAGTTTATTTGAATCCAATTGTCTCTTTTGTTTGTATGTATGTAATTGTAACTATGCTTGCTAGGGTTTATGATTTTCCGTACTCGATTCCACATTTATTGTATCATATCATATCATACATTATAATCATTGTAAATTTTCAGAAAATGGAGGAATTTGGGATATGCTTTTGTGAATTTCACCTCTGTTGAGGGGGCTTCAAGGTTGCATTCTTGTTGGAATGGAATAGGATGGGAAGGTTGCCCCAAAATCAGGGAAATTACCCGTGCTAAATTGCAGGTTCAATTCAACAATAGTTTCATTTTTTAATTCACCAGTTTTTATATTTTTGCTGTGGGTTAGTGTGATTTAATTAAATTGAATTTGATGGAATTAGGGAAAGAGAGATGCAAGAAGCATTTCCAGATTTCAGTTTTCGAGTGCCATTCAGAAGAGTATCTACCTGTGTTGTTCTCCCCGCCCGGGATGGTTGGAACAGGGATGCTTCCAAGATGGCTAACATTGGCAAAAGGGTGGATCCATCGACAAAGCAGTCATCCTAGTTAACACCCGGTTAAGCTGCTGATAATCCCTGACTCCTGATGCATGTCTGAATGTGTTGTACTTTACTGTTTTAATGGAACTCTTTGATCTCGCTTGTATTAGGGCGTGTCTAGAAGTGTCTGTTGTAGATTTTCCATCATGCGAGATGCTGGGCACCTGTGTTTTCAATCTCTCCCCATGGGCGGAATCTATCTTCTTACCAGGGGTGAACGGGAAACATGGGTTGAGGGCAGTTTTACATCGTGTTTCATAATAAGGATAGGGCATAGTAGTGTCTAGGTTGAGTTTATGATGCTTGGATTCAGCCTATAATTATCTTGTTTGTTCAATATTGTGGTTTAATTGTAACACAAATTGCTTGAGTGTTTGGTCTCAAGCAATTCGAGCTTCTAACTTATCTTCTATGTCTAAACAGCTGTCTTTCACAAGGTTCTTAATGCGAACTTTTATGTTTGTTTTGATGGAAAACTTTCGTCTTTAGAGTCTATTTGAGATTGAAGTTCAGAGTGTTTGTAATCTTGTCTGGAGTTCTAATGTAGGTTGGTTGTCGGATGCATCATGGATAGCTCGAATATTTCCGACTATGGATTCATTGCCATACTGTTTCGAGTCATAGCTCGATCAATTTTTCCTTAAGAGATGGCAAGGTTGCGTACCTCATCATATCATCGCATATCCTGTTTAACTTCAAAGGGATGCTCATTTGTTTTGTTGATGAATTGTTAGTTTTAGATATGAATATGTATCAACTAATAGAGCGGGAAACAAAATACTATATATGATAATTTAGGTCTATGGACTCGTTTTATTGTATAATTTGTAGCTAATATAACAGGAAACAAGGGGTAAATTTTATGTCAAACTTTAGCTTGAGGATGATTATGGAGTTGGGTAGATTATCAATCTCTTAAAAGTTATTATATGTCAGAAATAGCTAGTTGAGGTGAAATGAAGGGAAAAAAATCAGTTGGAAAAGACAAACTTTTTCTTCCTTGGTTTCCTGATTTCATGCTGGGATTTCCATGATTATTGATTAGGAATCTAGATTCTTGCTTTTATGGATTTCTTGGGAGTCTCTACCTTCTTTTTTAAATTTTTTTAATAATTGTATTTTGTCACATAATATATTTTTTCAAAGCTACTTATTTATTTTTTGGTAGGAAGGTTAACATTAGCTAAATAAAATTTTAGGGATTTGGATCTTTAGAAACCACAAAAATTGAATACTAAAAATAAAATAAATGGAATTTTGAAAGTCTGAAAATGAGTTCATCTCAGCAAAAAAAAAAAAAAAAAGTGAGGGAGTCAGCAAATGAGTCAAATCTAGGGTAGGCCATGGGGCGCTGTGTGAAATATAAATACACATAATGAAATTCTGAATTTCTTTCTAATCTATGCTTTTGAGGTCACGTTTCATTTAACTTTAAACGACTATAAGAATATAAGGAATTGTAAACTTTATTGCAAGAAATAATACAAAGTTGTAAGATAATAATAAAATTAGTTATAAAAAGATGTAACATGATGTAAGTAATTATAAAACTCTACTGAGTTGAGTTGAGTTTCGTTTTCCTACTGCATATTGAATAAGTCAAGCCATCCACGTTAAGAATGTATATTGAATAACACTGACTCTAATGCTAGTTGTTCTTAAACTCATCTATGTGGTGGTTCGTATCTGGGATTATTGTTCTTGTTCCACCTCATCGGATTCGGCACCAACAATAGTCGGTTCAGGTCCGATGCCCTCCGATGGAGCTCCATTATGATTTCGAGGCGGTGGTGGCAAATCTAATGAATGATGAAGCTTAGTGAAATCTATTGATCATAGCTTGAAGTAGCGAAACTCTAGAGTGTATAAAAGGTTAACATTTAGGACAAGTATTTGCATATGTGTTGTTGCAAGTACTATAGGTTGTTAGTTGTCGGTTGTGACTAACTATTATAAATGACTCGTTATGAGCTGCTATAAGCTATTAGCTATTCTCATACGCTACAGACAAACAAGCATATTATCGGTAGACAACCAATTATATCTTTCAATATTGTACAAAATAGCTAACAAATCAAATATTATAGTAGTAATTAATTTGAGTGACATTTTTTAAAAAAGTAATTCATTTATAGTAAATTTGAGTCCAAATTTTTACATAGTATAAGTACAAGTATTTTAAAAAGACTAGAATAGAAGAGATAATAAATAAACACTGTAAAAGAGAAAGAGAAAAATAAAAAGGAAAAAGCCAAACCTTTTACAACTGCGACTTCATGCAGCTTTACGGTTCCCCTCTGCCCATAAACCCGAGTTTGGCAATCTTGTTTGTCTTGTCGGTCTCTTTCTTCTTCGCCTTCCATTTTCTCTCTCCTCTCTTCCTCCTCAGTAGCACCTGCAGATCCTCAGACCAAAAATGGTGGAACTCCACCCAATCTCCACTGATAAACACTCGAATTCAAATGCTAGCAGCAGCAACGGTAGCCCTTCATCTTTATCGCCAAACCTTCCCTCCCCAACCTCCGTTCTATCTCCTACTTTTCCGGCTACTCGGACTCCGCTCCTCCCCACCACCTCTTCTCGCCGCCCCTCGAAAACCCACCTTCGTTTCAGAATTACCCCATTAATCATCAGATGATTTACTTTCCATTTCCTCAGCAACCCTACTTCTCTTATCATCCATACTATGATAATAGCTTATGCTACTACCCTTACCCCCTCCTCCTGTAGATCCCCATTACTACCCACAAGCTGCTTCTGATTCTGCCGCCGCTGGGCTCTTTCGCTGTGTTCCAGTTGCTTATTCCGCCGCCGGAGACGGAGGATGTGACGGCGGAGCTGAGGTTGTTGTCGAGGCTGTTCCTGATCATCATTACGGTGGGAATCGTAATCGGGGTGGCATGACGAAGAGGTATACAAGCGGCCCCAGGAATTTCCATGGCCGTCGGAGTTTTTTGGGAGATGCAGAGTTAAGAATGTGTGGAAGCCAAAAAGGCTTCTTCTCCCTCTCCTCCTCCTCGTACGGCCGCGGGGAATTGCACTACCCTCATGATAAAAAATATACCCAACCACATCAGGTCTCTCTATCTTTCTGGCATTGGGATGGACGTCTTTTTGAGATAAGAGTAGAAAAAAGAATTTTTTTTCCAGAAACTTTTGGGTGTACCATGATCTTCATATTATTATTATTATTACCATCTTTTGATTCTTTTCGTTTTAATTGAATTTTGGGATTGACATTCACCAGTAGGAGGACATTGATTAGTCTTCTGGAGAGCCATTGCCGAGAGCAGAATCAGAATGTGCAGCATAAGAAGACTGAGACTTGTTCTGAGTTTGATTTTCTCTACCTTCCTTTCGATTTCCAGCAAGTTCCTTTGAATATATAACAATCCTAGCTAGGGTTTATGATTTTGGCACTCCCACTGTTATTATATTTGGATTTAGATTACTGTAATTATTGTAATTTTCAGAAAATGGAGGAATTTGGGATATGCGTTTGTGAATTTCACCACAGTGGAAGCGGCTTCAAGGTTGTACTCTTGTTGGAATGGAATGGGATGGGAGGGTTGCAGCAAAATTAGGGAAATTACTCGCGCTAGATTGCAGGTTTAATTCAACATTCGTTTCATTTTTATTCACCAGTTTTTGTTTGGTTAGGGTTTGTGTGATTGAACTAAGTTGAATTTGATGGCATTAGGGGAAAGAGAGATGCAAGAAGCATTTCCTGATTTCAGTCTTCGACTGCCACTCCGATGAGTAACTACCCGTGTTGTTCTCCCCGCCCCGGGATGGCTGGAATGGGCAAGCTTCGAAGGTGATCAACATTGGCAAACGGACGCATCGAGATCCTAAGAAATTGTCCAAATCTGGTTAAGTCGCTGAGCAACTCTCTCATGATGCATGTGATGTTATGTGTGTTATTTTTATGTTGTAATGTAACATTTAGGTCTAAAAGAGTCTGTGTTGTTGTAGATCTAGTTCGAGTTTTCGATGGCCTGTGTTTTCACTCTCCCTATGGGCTATGACCGCAATCAAGATTAGCCAAGGGGTGATATTGAAACATGGGTTTAGGTCAGTTCGACGACTGTTTAGATTGTGTCTTTCATAATGAAGAGAAACCTACGTAGCATCCTATTGACTTGTTTGATCAATGCTATGCTTTAGTTGTATCGCTAATCATTGTGGTTCTTCTCAATGAAGTTTTTGTCCAAATATATGTCCAAGTTACAGTTCCGGAGATGTGCATTTTTTTTCCTGATAATTTCGCATGTCTATGGTGTAAATTGAAGTTTCAAGTGTTTCTAATCATGCGGGACAAACACTTGAAATTAGGTATGGCGAAATTGGAGCAATTAGCTTGGATTGTAATACATTTATGCTGGCAATAAATTGTTACAATTTTCCCATGGAGGAAAGGTTCCGATCACTCGATACAGTTTTATCTGCTTTGAGTTCATTAATCTCGTCACATTCCACTTAAACGGGATCCACACTTAAGCATAAGAGAGATGTCATATGAGATCGGTATTAGGTTAAACTTGAACTTTAGGATGATTACGAGGTAAGTTTTAATGTTAGCAATGTGTGAGATTGTTGGATCATAATTGTAGAGTTGAAACTCAAAAACTCTTGAATTTTTTTCTTGATTATCACATTTGGGGATTTCTTGGGAGAGTTGCCTTATTTCTTGACGATGACGAGACTAAAATTTCAGGCTTTTTTTTATAGTGGTGATATTTTGTCTTATACATTGTCTCAAAGCTGCATATTTTTGGTAGAAACTTTAGATTTCAGAATGAGGGCTACCTGGGGAGAACAGGTTCAGTTTTAATGCAAGGAAAGGCTCTCCCTTTCGAGTAGTAGGTCGTCGCCTCTTCCCCATGGGAGGGAACACCACGTTCTTTTCAGGTAATCATATGATGGGCTAAACACCATACTTATATGAATACCCCTGTTTTTTTTTTATCAGTAGCTGAAGAGGGAAGTTCAAGGACTCATGAGTATCCCACAAAGCTCCTCTCTCTCTCCTCTCTCTCTCTGTCTAGAAACCCTAAAAGGCCTAACCTTTCCTTGGGAACCCAAGGTCGGCGCAATAGAATTAGGTCGGCAAGGGATATACACTGGCAATTATAATTATTTAGAATGAAATCTAAGCGATTTTATCATTTTAATCTTGAATGAATTAATTTCTATTCACGGTAATCCAGTGGGCTTAACAGATCAAAGGGGATGAGGAACAGGGAAAACCCAAACCTAAGAGAGCTTGCACTCCTATCCAAAGTCTCAACTCGGGACTAGATCCCGGGTCTCCGAACCAAAGTGGAAAGTGCAAGAGATGCCAGCCGATCCATTGAGCTATTGGCTACTATTTATTAAATTGTAATATCTTAAAAATGATGTAGTATATTCTCGGATTATATGTTAATGAATGATTAGAAGAAAGGGGAAAACAGGCGTAGCTAATGGTATTACCTTACTAAGTAGTGGAGAGATTACAATGAAGTTTTTATCCTAAAACTTGGTCCTTGTCTTTCTATGATCCGCTGGACTCCATCTGGCCTCCTGCTCATATTCATTGGGTTTGTTTCTATTTTTCTAGTAAAGGCCCATTAGATTTTGGGTATGTAAAGTTGCTAAAAGAGACGTCGATCTACTTTGTACTTGTTGTCATTGATATGGGCATCTTCCAAGCCCAAGGATTGCCCTTGAGCCTTAATCTGAGTTTTAAAAGGGCAGTCAGGTTCAGGACCTTCCATTCACTTTTGCCCCATCTTTTTCATGAGCTATTGATTTGTCAAAACATTGAGCCAATTCATTACGATCTAGGAGCAATGTAGACGTATTGTTTGCTTATATCCTTAGAGCTCGCTGGTCATACAAGCATTTGCTTCCCCGAGTGGTTGAATTGGAGAAAACCAATTTTCTCGGTACAGCCGTGCAAGCTTTTAAATAAGATAGTCTTATATGAGACAACTCGTGCTTATTCATATTTCTTATGATGAGCCGGTCTCACATAAGTTATCTTACAATAATGCAGAATGAAGCATACATCCATAAGGCAGCATTAGTGGAAGGCGACAACAAATTAGTTATTCGAGCGAGTTCGGGGTTCCATTCATACTCCGTGGAGAATTCGCTTGTTGGTTTATGATATACGCGCTTTACTTTCATTGTTCTCATGTTATTCAATTAGTCATGTTTTCAGAGAGGGTAATATGACAGTGATTGTATTGCTAAATTAGGATGTGTCATGAGGTCTACAACTACCTTCACATCCCCCTTCCCATGAATTTTCATGTATTATGTATGATGATAACATAAGTAGAACCTTGAGGCTACCTAATGTTATTTGTACTTACCTTTTTTAAAAAAAAAAAATTACTGCAGCACCAGATATAAAGAATTACAGGACTTTGAATACATCAAGCTGAAGCCACCAAAAGAGGTTGCCAAGATCATATCATTATGCAGATGATCAACAACTATTTCCATCTCAATTACACTTCCAGATGAATGAAAAATCCAAAATCACAGCGAAAACCCGAAGGACTATTTAGGAGCAGGAGCCTTCTTCTTCCCAGCAATGGCAACCTTTTTACCCTTCAATGTCCTGCAATTGTTCTTGGTTCTCTGTCCACGGCATGGCAATCCCTGAATGTGCCTTACCCCTCTGTAGCACTGAATCTCCTTCAACCTCCTTATCGCTAGAGCATTGAATCGCCTCTGCACATCCATTCGCCAAATGCCCATATAAGATTAACAACCCAATACTCAAATCCATGGGAATCCCTTAATCAAATTCTCAAAATTCCAAAACCCCTCGATTAAAATGGCAACTTTCTGATACCCTTATTGATACTTCACAATTTCACATTCAAACATATGACAGGAATGAGAGAGAGAGAGAAAGAGAGAGTTTTACCAGGTCACCCTCGATCATGTACTTGGAGACTTCATCTCTGACCTGGATGAGCTCTTCTTCGGACAAATCCTTGGTGATTTTGTTCTCTAACCCCAAATCACAGAGAATTTGACGAGCTCTAGCACGCCCGACTCCATGGATGTACTGAAGAGAATACTCAACCCTTTTGTTGTTAGGGATTTCAACTCCGCCAACACGGACGCACTTGATCCTCAACCCACCAATCTTCAACACAAGCCCACAAATTAATCAACTTTTCAGGATTAGTTTCTCAGAGAACGAGAATACAATTCTATGCCCGGAAAATAAAATTGAAATGGGGTTACCTTGGGAGGGTTGACAGTGGGGAAGGAGACAGAGGAGGAGAGAGACTTCGAGGACTTCGTGTTGCATATGAGTGACAGTGAGGGCGCCACTGGAGTTGCAAGTGCATGCGCCATGCTTAGAGAGAAACAGAGAGAGAGAGAGAGAGATTCCAGGAGAGAAACTTCAATGGCTGCTCCTTATCCGGTTCTGTGTTCAATGGATGAAATTTAAAAGAAAGAAAAAAAATACCCCAGATTCTGGGCCGGCCCAATTGATTCTATGACCAGGTTTTTTTTTTCGAACTTTTTGCTCTTGAAAACAGAGCATGATCAACTGATTTTTTTTTTAAATGAAAATTTTGTAATGCTTAATTGATTTAACTCTAAATAAATAAATACGAGAGAGGCAAAAACGAATTGCTGTATGTGAAGATGATAAAAAGTAGTCATATAAATTATAATACATTACTAGCCTCGATCTTTTATATATTTTTTTCTTTTTATCCATAACGAGTTAAAGGACAATAGAATACTGATAAGTAAGGCAGGGAATCGGGGCCTTTTACGTGCTTTATTATTTTATGACTTGGATTGGTGCAACTATGTTGTCCAACTCCAGTTATTGATAAGTTGAACCACCCACCAAAAAAACAAAAAACAAAAAGCTAGCCTTGACCTCGTTATTTACGGCCCACTGGGCTTGGCATTAGTGATAGTAGTAAACGGCTGGATAGAATGCACCATTCCCATAGCCCAACCCAGCTGCACCTCCGTAAGCGACTGGGTTAGGCGTTGGACCAGACCCTATAGCACCATTAGGGGCACCGGAACCTGATGTGTACTCAACGCTGGACATAGCAGGACCTGAACTGTAGGTCCACCAACATCCACGGGGAGCTGGCCCACATCCCCACTGCACAAGCCGTTGACCTTGATTGCTGCCAACTTGGTGACTAGCCATCTTGGGCGAGGGGAAGGTACCGGCGCATCTTGTGTTCTTCCAACTGGGCTTGAACCTGGGATGACATTAGGGATCGGAAGAGCCATAGGTGATCTTGAAGCTTGTTTGACTTGAGGCTCGAGGCTGCTTCTTGGGCTTGGGGAGACTCGATATTGCTTCTTGGGCTTGGGGAGGTGGGGGTATACCTGAGCTTTGTTTAGCTTGAGGCGCGATATTGCTTCTTGGGCTAGGGGAGGTGGGGGTATACCTGAGGTTTGTTTAGCTCGAGGCTCTGTATCGCTTGGGCTTGGGGAGTAGCCCGAGGCATGATATTGCTTGGGTTTGGGGGAGTAGCTCGAGGCTCGGTATCGCTTGGGCTTGGGGAGTAGCTCGAGGCATGTTATTGCTTGGGTTCGGGGAGTAGCTCGAGGCTCGGTATCGCTTGGGCTTGGGGAGTAGCTCGACGCTCGATATTGCTTGGTGTGGGTATTCCTGAGGTTTGTTGATTATTCATTTTAGAGGATCTTGGTGGTGGGTATAAATTCTGCTTGGCCGGGGTTTTGATATCATTGTCTTGGTCCGGTTGCTCCGGGTCCGGTTCGGAAGCAGTTTGGATATCACTGGCTTGATCCAACCCTAGATTGTTGGTAGTTTTATGGTAAGCCATTTTAGGTGACTGAGGGACCCTAAGCCAAGCTCGATCATTGCCAGCTTGACCCATACCTAGGCCCCTGCTATGAACAATTACAGGTGACCCAGAAGCGGGAGCATGGGTATCGCTGGCTCGACCCGAGCCTAGTTTGCTTCGTCCTAGGTTGTAACCGGAGGGGGAGAAGATTGGCTGGGTGAAGGAGAAGAGTAAATGGAATCAATTAGTGCAAACAGCACCAGTCCCACAAGTAACAATGCCACTGCGTTGAGTGGCTCTGCAGTGCGTTTCATTTGTGCCTAAAAGGCCTTAAACTCAACTTAAATAAGAGATTAAGGGAACTCAATTGGGATTAGAGAGAGAGGGAGATTGGGATTATGATTTAACCCTTGGGCTTAATCTATCTATATATACAAATCAAAACTGAGTTCGGGTTTTCTACTCATGCAATTTCAATGGGGCTGAAATTATTCAACTTTCATGGGCTTCCTGCTCTTTCTTTTCTTGGACTTCCCTGATTTTTTGATCTCATCAACCCACTTCTTCCCTCTCTAATTATGTTATTCACAGCATTTGCATGCACCTACCTACGTCTAGAGTTTCGGGATTTCCTTTTAACTAACCCGTTTTACATCGTTGTCAATATTTACCTTCTTTTTTGATTACTGATAAATAGGGATGGGCGTGGGACGGGTACAACTATACGTGCACCCATATCCATTTTTGAAAATAATCTCCATATCCATATCCATACCCATCGAGCTTTCAAAATCTATCATATCCATACTCATTAGGTATTTCGAGTATATCGGTTATTATTCGAGTATATATAAATGTTAAATAATAATACCCATTGGATAATACCCATTAGGATTTATATTATACTAATTTGGCATTAGTGATGTGATGAATAATTAAAAAATCTCTTACCTCCGTTATAAATTTGTAATTATACATCGATAAAATAAATAAAATAATAAAACATATTTAATTGGCCCGAGTGCTCGCTCGCTACCCAATAAATTTAATTTTTTAAAAAAATTGGGTATGGGTTCGGGTTTGGGGCGGGTGAACCCTATAGCCGTACCGCCCCATATCCGAAAAGTTCAATTTTTTATACCCATACCCACAAAATTTGTGGCGCGTTGTTTAGATCCGAATTATACTCACATCCCTAGTGATAAGCCATAGTCAAATCTCGATAAAAACACAAAATATAATAAATCTTGAATGAATATTTCTCAATTACTTGATGGAAAACTCAATCAAGTGTTAGATATAAATGCAATAGGAGGAAAATTGAATAAATTTATTATGTGTATCTATTTTTTTTTCAAAAAAGTATAACTAAAAATAGAAAAATTTAATTTAACAGTAGCAGTGACAAACAGTTTTGTCACCAGATTGTTTGCATCTTCCTCCTTTCTCACAGTCACTGATGCAGTAAACCCAACATTTGCCATCGGTTTCTGGGTTATCATCCTTTCCAGCAACACAATCCCCCAAATCAAAGTGATCTTGGCAACACCTGTTTCCGTTTACGCCGTTGTTGCTAAACCCTGCATAAACCACCATTGCTTAATTTCCAAGAATCATAGGGAAAAAATTCATGTTTATGTAGGGCACGTCCTTACGTAGGGGTCTCTCGGTTATAATAAAAAAAATTTGGTTTTGGTTAACAGGCAGGCAAGTTAATTGAATTTCTGGATCGCTGAACAAAAAAACAAAACCGACATCGTCGATTTTTTTGTTATAGAAGGACGGATTACATGAGACCTACATTGTCGGTAACATGTCCGTATACGGAAGACTGCATGGTATAATATTTTCAAAACCCATTACTAGTTACGCTACATGTTAGAGAATGTAATCACGGATTTGAAAGGAATACTCAAGGGTATATATATGACACGAGCATAATGTATGATGAGTTATATACCTGTTACGAGGATGAGTCCGATGAAGAATATGACTGCAAATTTAGCCATCTTGAATCTTGAATAGTAATTTTTTTTTTTCCTCAAGTATATGAATGAAAATCAAGGATATGAAGGGGATGTTTTATAGTGGGGGTTTTAGAGGGGGATCAAGATATCTTTCCTAATTAATTAATTTTTCTAAACAATCAGTTTCTATCATAATCATAATTAGCAATATATAATTTACTTCCTAATACATACATCCGTTTCTTTTTTATGTTCAGTTTCTGGAAAATTCATGCACCTGAAAATCTTCCTTTTCACATTAATACATTGTGTTAATCTTTAATTAACGGGAAATTAAAAATATATTATTATAAATTTGTCCTAATCCTAATAACGCTTAGATTTTCTTTCCGTTTTATTTATTGATTTATTTATATTTTTATGTTTGAATTCATAAATTTAAAGAGAGAGAATATCAAATACTCAGGTGCAAATAATTTCCTGCTTAAATAAATTATTTTTTTGTAGTAGTGAAATGGGCTGATTAGTGGTTGGGCTTTCATTAGCTATCTGAGGTGGGCTTAATAGTTTGCTATTGGAGGCCCAAGCTGTCCACTTTGTGAAATAAATAACAAACTAACAGCCCAAAATCATAATCTAACAATGAGGCCCATTAATTCATCAGAAATAATAGAGTGATAAATTAGAATAAAATGAAATTATGAATAATTCAAGAGATGAAAATCGAATTTTCTCTAATCAATGAGGCATTAATTTAGTGTTCAAAATTAAAGTTTTGGATATATTAAATCGTAACTCCGATTCCCGTCTATTCTTCTATAAGTAGGTAAAAAAAGTCCCGTTTACACCTTTGACACAAAGTGGGTAAAAGGACAATGTGGGCAAAGGTAAAATATGGGTTCCTAATACCAATATTCACATAATTGACCAATTAGGATAACCGATAAGTAATAACCTATATAGTTACGGTCTTATTTTAACTAACAAAGTCTGTGTAAATTAGTCATATACTCGATGAACGTTAATAGTATATCGGGTGAAGAATATGACATACGGGATACCAATAAAGTTAAGGCCTAATAGTCAATAATGAGGTTTTGAATACATTAGGTTTTAGGTTCGATTTCACTTTCTCCTACTATACTGTACTACGCCCATGGTGGACATTCACACACAACAATTATCTTCCCTGGGCTACATATGCTAAACGATATTTTTGTCCTTTTGAGATATATAATTACAGAAAATTTTTAGTAAGCCAAAAAGCAAGAGATATTTTTATAAAATTTTCTTGTATTGTGATTATTTTATTTTGTATTTATGATAAATTATCCTCTTTAATTATATTGCGAGTACGATGTGGATAAGAAAGTTATGGATCCCCTCACACTCACTCTAGTTTCCCATAATTTTCATGATCTTTTATCGGCATTGGATTGGAGGGCGTGGCCTGAAGCCTACATCAAAATGTCACAGTCAAAATAGTGATTTGGATCTTCCATTCTTTCAACATCTGATTGAATGAATTTCTGGGCATTTTTTTCTTCCAAGGACTCAATGCATGTACTGGCCCATCTGCCCAACGTGGGTAAATTTGCTTGGTTTCAATTGACCCTTCATACCTACCAAAATTGACCTTTGCATGGGACATACATTCATATAGGAGTTAAACATAGTTCAACAGTTATTAATGAAAAAGGAAAACTGAAGTAGACAAAATTTTTTACATAATTAACAGTAATATTGATATATGTTTGTCTAGCTGGCAAAAATCCGTCGAATCCGATAATCTGAATTTGTCCGATCCAAAAGAAATCGGGTCCAATCACAAAATTTTTGTCCGAATTGAAATTCGGGTCGGGTTCGGGTTTCGCAATTCGGGCCCGGGTTGTCCGAATTTTGTGACTTATTCGGGTTCGACAAATTCAGACAGATCGAACAACCGATCGGACATTCGGTCATTTGAATTTAGGTGTAATTTAGTCCAAATTCGACAAAAATTTTAATAAAATACACGGATATTCGGGTTCGAACATCGAAAGTTTGGCTTCGGGTTCGGTCACATACATAATTTCCATTCAATTTTTAAAAGTTCGTATCACAAATTCGGACATCGGACATTCGAGTGCGGGTTCGGGTCCGAGCAAGGTGTACGAATTTGCAAATTGGACAACGTCCGAGTATGATGTTTTTGTCCGAATATCCGAATTGACCCGAACCCAAATTGACGCCGGGGCTATGTCTGCCAATATACGACTAACAACAGAAACCGAATTATGGGGTCTTAAATCCGAAAGTTGATTATAAACTTTTTACCTTCTAATTAACTCATTGAACATTGAGACGAATCTAGTGGTTTGCTAATGAGTTCGTGGAGATACAGACTGCATTAGACCTAACAGATACCAAGCTTCTAAAATGACCAATCTTTGAAGATCCAATTGACTCCTTATAAATACAGAAACATCCGAAATGATAGATTCAAACTTGTAACATAAATGAAGTCCTCTAAAAGAGACTATAATTTTAAATATACGAATTTTAAATTTTAGATATTTACATGATTCCAAAAATATGGAAGAAAAATTGCTGTCAATATGCATCCAAACCCTTTTTGGGTCCGAATAAGCATCCACAACCACAACCTTGAATTTCAAGTACATGACCTTATCAAATATCAAGAAACGAACAAATAAGATTAGACTTGAATAAGGAAAACATGATTAGGAGTCTCATCGACTTGATTGATCATCGAGATATCAAATTGAAGAGTGCATTGCGTGTACGTTTTAATGCTAACCTGAGCTGACAAATGGGTCGATTCAAGTAGACCATTTAACAATCGGGTCGACTTTGCGTTTCTCTTGAAAATATTACTCAAAAATATTTTCTTGGCATCAACCATTTCAGTTCGTATCTAATACGGGTTTCTCTCAATAATATCATATCGTGTTATATATTATCGTATCGGGTCATACTTTTCCGACTCCAATGCCTAGTGGCTGTTCACAGCCTGGTAAGGTCACTGAAACTGTAGGGCGAGGGGGCATGTAACACAACAGCAGCCCTTTCATGACTCCCAAAGGCGAAGCTGAAGTTGAAGTTACAAGAAACAAAACAGAGACAGTCTTGGCCCAATTGTGATTCTTGGGCCCAGCCCGGACATTTCTACCTGCCTTGATGTGGGCCTCTCTCTCTCTCTCTCTCTCTTGTATAACCACAACAATTTAGACACGTTTGAGTTTACTCTGACACATACTCTCAAGAAACAGTCCAAATTCAGAGATTAATATTTCTGTATTTTCCTCCTATTTATATATGCCTAATTTGCTATTGGGTAATTGTTTATTAGACTGTGACATTATATTTTTTGATATTTTTTTCTGATCGTAAATATGTTCATTCATAAACACGTTCCTCTACATCGATCATAATCGAATTTCTTTTCTTGATGAATTAATAATAACAACGTGGATCCGAATTTTTTGTCAGTTCAAAATATTGTAAGCAACTTATTGTTGATGAGCGCACTGATCAGTATTCATCGATGTCGATAAGTTTCAATGCTATAGTATTACTAATTAATACTCCTTACGTTTTAAAATACTTTTCGTTTTAACGTAATCGGGAATACCATGAAAACCTAAAATTTATGATAATATTTATGTTAAAAGATTTCGAGCTGTTCTAAAATTTGTTTGAAAATAAAGAAAATAAAAAAAGGAGAGAAAAACAATTAATACTAGTCATTATAAAACGAAAAATATTAGATAAAATGACATGTATTGTGAAACGAAAAGAAGCACCAATATTAAAGTATTATAACTTGAAAATAAGATCAGTGTGTACTTGAACTAAACTACTCGAT
The DNA here is from genome assembly GCA_021018815.1 of Talinum fruticosum. Classification (NCBI taxonomy): domain Eukaryota; kingdom Viridiplantae; phylum Streptophyta; class Magnoliopsida; order Caryophyllales; family Talinaceae; genus Talinum; species Talinum fruticosum. The sequence goes on from JAITYX010000042.1 coordinate 888,637, forward strand.
CATAATCAGTGTTGATCAATATTAATCGATAGAGAGAGAGATCATCTGTCAAAATCAATTGAATATACACGTAAATTAGGCGATGTCCCCGGAACTAAAACCATGGGAGTTTTAAATTAATGGTACGACTTGAATATTTTTGAAAATACCTGGCATGCATTAAGGTAAGCAACTAGGGTTTCATTATTTTTAAATCAATTAATATTAACATAATTATATTTATCAAATTAACATAGATGGTTATGTGTAGTTGTAGTTGATTAAGAGTGGTTAACAATGATTAGCGAATATCGACTAATATAACATTGTTTGATAAATATAAATAATATTACATGAGACACTTTGAGTTGCACTTTTTTGTTCTTAAATTAGTTTATGTGCCCTAATTGCATGCTTAAGGACATAATTAATTATCGTGCCTAGCCTAGCTAGCTATTAGTATATTACATGATATGTGTATCTTGGTGATGGATTTAATTTAATTTAATTTTCTTGTGCAATTTGACAACTGATTATGATTATCATCTTAGAGGGCAGCAAGATTAGTAAAAACGATTATCAAACGACAAATATTTAAGGAAGAAGTTGATCAGGAAAATTAATTCAAAGTAACGATTATCAAATCGTTATTCTATTAATGATTAGTTTACCGAGTACAAATTTTTATTTTTTTATTTTAACATCTTGGTTGCTTGTCCTGAAAATTTACTAAGTGTAACGACGTAATACTTCATGCATTGTAGTATCTTATACGTACTTATAACGGTTCGAAAGATTTCTCCATAGATTGAGAGGTGCATGGGAATATATAGGCCGATAGATACATTAACAACGTATAAGATGTTCTTATCATAACTCATAAAAAAAAAAAAGAGAATAAATTCAAGTGAGAAATGAGAAAAAGTACATGTGTCACCTCCCTTTCTCTTTACAACCAGGCTAGTCACCATCTTATCAAGCCATGAACACAAGCCTATTCTTTTTAACATAAAATGACCACTCAAACGTGAACTGAAACAGCAAATTTCGATGATAACTTTCTTAAATTAAATTTTTTATAAAATTATAAATATGTATATCGCACTACAATAAAAACAAATCGACAAAAACTTAGAGAAAAAAGCACCCCAAAACAACAAGGAAAAGACGAATAATATTATAAATATATAGATATATATATATATATATATATATATATATATATATATATATATATATATATATATATGATCACTTTACTTGAAAAACATATTGATTTTCTTCGACTTGCACTATTCTACTATTATTGATTTGATCACCCAAATTATTGGCGACAGATCCTCAACCTCTTCATCTTTTTCTTTCAAAAATTGCACTTTTCATGATATATATATATATATATATATATATATATATATGCATGGTACGTCATCATGGTGGATCTTTATTTTCTTCCTTCCATCATCACAAAAGCCATATCAAAAGAAATTATATTTTTGGGCCACAATTTGTAAATATCATACCATGGAGTGACTTTGTGGCTCAGTATCATGTTGCTTTTGATTTATTTTTGAACACTTTATTATTATTATATCTTCAGAGTTGTGGGATATTTCACGCATCAAAATATCCATTGAAATATATTCGTATATCTATCAAAGATTGTCGATTTTTCAAATATCTATTTTTTTCCACATTTTAGATTACACAAACCTATAATACCTTTCCCCGCATCACATCTTTGGTTTTGTGGAAGGAATATGCTTTTCTCTCTAATTATTTTCTCGTCTCGATCTTTATACAGTAAATTAATTGTATTATCATAATGAAAATAATTGTACGTACAAATAGTAAATATAATACTGACACGAAACTCTACTGAACAATCGTAATTCTATCATATGGGTTCAGTCGTCAGGAATCTACCCAATCAATAATTGGTGTTAGCATCAAATCGAGAAGTTTAAAATGAAGTTTTGAAGATTATAAATACGAAGACACTCGAAATTTGAGTTCACCTTGAAGGTGAGTAAGAGAGCACATGGGGCTCGGACAGGAGGGAGCTGAGCCGATGAGCCCTAAGTGAGGTTGTTGACCCTTCCATTCACCAAACAATAAAAGGAAGGTCTTTTTCCGTGGGACAAGGGCTGGGGCGGCTCCAAGGACGCGGCGAAGGCCAAGATATTCCACGCATATGAATATATATTTTTGATTCCCCACTTGACCCTTGATAGATTGCTTGGATCTTGCCCAATATATAATGTGCCAAACTCCCATTATTGTTTACTATGCCCTATTAGCAGCTAGCTAGTGGGAACCCCAATCACGACTCTCCATCTTGTTAACTATCTATTCTAACTCTTTGTTTGAGCCGCAACTTCATCGATTTGAATCTGTATGGGTTTCTCTTTAGAAAGATCTAGGTGTTGAGATTCAAATTACGTGAAAATGTGGCTTTTATTAGTTTTATTGTCGTTATTTTTCTTTTGAAGGATTTTGTCTTGATCGTTTGAATATTGGCGTGGGATCGTTGTCCTGAAAAGTATTATTTAACAATTGCAAGAAACAATAATAGGTAGCATGTTTGATTTAGCTTGTAGTAAGCCATGTATTTTTAAGAAAAATCAATTTAATAATACATAAATAATTAAAGATCATAAAAAGCAGAGAAACTAACAAACTAATTAAAAAAAAGATATAATTGTTTGTTGACATTGGAATATAATTATTTTTCAATTTCCTGCTGTGTTTATGGGTTGGTGCCCTTTGTTCAAGTGTGTATTATTTGAGGCATTAGTTTACCAGTCACTTTTTTTTATGTCGAAGCTGAAAATATATTAATGCAAATTCCACATTACAAATAATTACTCTTAGCCAATTATGCTGGAAAAAAAAAAGGATAAACATCTCCTAAATGTTGATAAATTCTTAAATAGGATTTTTTCCATAGTAAGTTATAATGGGACAGTTAATATAATGTGAAACATTGACGATAATTTTATATGAAAAGGTCATTTCACCCAAGAAAAACTATTTACTACGCAAAAAATACTTACATCTTATAGGCTAAAAATAGATAACTACCATGTCTCATCTAAAATAAACTGTTCATTAAATATGTCCGTATTTTCTCATTGAAATATTTATTGATGTACTTGTGAGACCACCTCAACTAACAGTTAATGTTTCTAATAAGTTTCTATGATATAATCATATAACACACATTATAAGCTTATTCTTTCTTTTTTTTATATAAGTTATTTTACGCGAAAATTTATGATTTTCAGTTTTGAATGAACATAAATCGGTTTAAGGGACAAATGATGGGTACCTTCAATGAATTTACCAGATTGATCACAAATTCAGTCCTCGATTCATTGTTTCCCTTCTACGTACTTTTGGGGATTCTGGGGAAATTGACAAAAGCTGGATTGGTGCTTTCACCTCTCAGCAGCCCTAACAGTACATAGTTTTCCTCCAAAAGATAGATGGAAGATTACGTAGTTGACTAAGTTAGGCTTACCGACATGCAATTTTAATTCAATTTAATACAATTTATAAACATTGAATTTGTCTATCTCATTCTCATGATGGATTCAGAAGTTAAATATATATGGAGTCGGGAATAATGCATATAAAGTTTTGTGATATCTATTAGGGTTATTATGTTTATATATAGATCCGCCTGTGCAAATATACAAGGATTGTGTACATCTTATGATTCAAAACATTTAGTTTGGTATGGAGGGCTTATGGTAATAAACTCTAAGACATGCCTCTTGCGATTTGCAGTTATAAATCAATATAGGTATTGTTGAGATCGGGATTTGTAAGAGAGCAAAGGAGACTTGAGAGAAACAATCATGCTGGGTTCCTAATGTCCATCAACAGGAAGTTTGTTCGGTTCCTAATGTATCGTTTTTGTTCCTATTTTGTTCTAGTTATTATCCTGATTTTTATCTTAATGAGAAATTATCGTGAATACAAGTAACACAAATTGGCTCAAAAGCAGTTGGAGTTTGTCTCCCTAAAAAAAAATCTCAAATTCGAGTCTTCTTATAAAAAATCATCTGAATGGACATAATTATTTTTTATTAATAACACATTTTATACAAGTTACTGCCCATTTTATTATCAAAGGGCAAGGATATATGATTATATGGTAATTTGGAGACAATCATCTCCCTATTACATATAAAAGAGCATGAACAACGAAATTTAAAGGAAAAAAGAAATAATTTCCACTGATGATACATGGAATTCCTTCCCTCCTCTACTTCGCCCTCCAAAAAAAAAAAAAAAAAAGGAACCATACAATCATTTATGGAACGTACAGTTGACCCCGACACTTATATGTACACAGACTACGGAAAAAAATGTAAATAAAAAAAGTGTCCACATGAAAATTACATTACAACACCATATTTAGCTAAGCTTGCAAAGAATTTTAATTAACCTTTTTTTTATCTCCTATAATTTAGAAGATCAAGAGCTGTTCTTTGATATCATAGCCCATCTTCTCCAAATTGGGCTGGACCGCGAACTGGATCATGGGCGGCGGCCCACACGTGAGAGCGAGCACGTCGTTACCCGCCGCCGGCACGTGGTCTCTGAGAATGCTCTCCGTGATGAATCCAAGATCGTATTTCCAGGACTCTCCGATGCTCTTCTCCACCACGTACCACACTTTGACTCTCTCCTTGTACTCCTCCGCCCACTGATCCAGCTGTTCTCTCAGTAGAATATCGTCCTCCGTCCGATTGGCGTACACCACGTACATCTCGGTGTCGTCCTCAGGGTCCTTGAGTATGGCCTGCATCACCTGGTAGATCGGGGTGATACCGGTACCACCTGCTATCATGGCTAGCTTCTTGGCGAACCTTGGCTTCCCATGGACCGTGAAGTTGCCTTTTCCGGTGTACTCGATGTGGCCCAATGGGCCCTTGATTTCTATGAGTGAGCCCACTTGGAGGGAGTCCAAGTACTGTGACATGAGCCCACCGTTGGGGAACCTAGGGTGTACCCCCTTGAAGTAAATCTTGACCACTAGATCAAAGTATCCGACCTCATCGATGGCGGAGGATGGAGTGTAGGCTCTCATGCATAACTTGTCGTCGATGTTCGCACAGACGAATATGTGCTTGCCCACAGCCAATCCCAGCACCTGATCCTTGGAAGGCAAAGCGAATCTAAACCTCCTGACGTCGTGAGAGAGAGAGACCTTCTCGATGAGCTTGCATGGGATCTTCTCACGTGGGTTCACCAGCGCCACGTTCCGAAGTGGCGCCACCTCCGTTATCGGGGCGAGAAACTGGGCCCCTCCGTGCATCGAGTTCCCGGGGGTGCTCGAGTCGGAGGTGTAACCGGTGGTGATGAGCTCCCCGATTCTGTAGTCCTCGAGAAGCTTCTTGGCCTTGTCGGAGTGGATGGCGTCGAACTCCTCGGTGCAGTCGGTGCCGGCGTTGATGAGGATGCTGTCGGGGCCGCCGGGGTGATCCTTGAGGAACTTGGTGGCGTCGTAGACGTGGCCGTGGACGACGATCCACGCGGAGTCGGCCGAGTTGTGCTTCTTGACCTCGGACATGGAGTAGGTCTTGGAGGTGGTGTTCATGAAGGGGTCGACGCCGTCCTCTTCAGGGTTGGCCCACCCGCGTCCGATATCTCGAGGTGGCGCTCCCGGGCCATCCATCCGCCCGATTTGTTTCCGGGTTGGGTCGGGTGCTCGAACACGATCCCGATCTCTCCCTGTGCGGCTTACACATGTTTGTCTTCACCCGGAACCAACAGTTGTTCATCATCCCCTGCACGTGACCATTACAAAATTATCGATTAATTAAGCAAAATGATATACATATCGACAAATTAAATTAAAATTGACCCGTAAATTAATAAAAACATAATTATAAAATTTAGGATTAATAATTAAATTAATTCAATTTTGATTTCGTAGTGACTTTTGTCTTAGAGCACTAATGGACCAATCAGAGAAAAGATAAATACAAGTTGGACAATTCTTAGTTGGATTAAACATTTCAAAAGGTGGGCCGTCAATCCCAAAAGGCAGTGACGTCAAGGCGGCTCAAAAGTGCCCAATTTCCATAATTGCCGGAGGTAGGTGCCATGAGTGTGGAATCAGGTGCGGCAAGTCCCACCAACTATCATATAGGCTATAGCTACGTAGGGAAAATCTCAAGTTATAATTTTATTTTTATTATGACTAAATTATTGGTACACTAAAAATGAATTATTCGCAATGTAAACAGGTATCAATAGACAATTGTTGCCAAACACAAAGCTACGATACTACCGACCCCGCTTGCACATTGGAACAAATCAACCTTGTTCACCCAATTAGAAATGCTCAAGGACCACTATTGAATGGACGGAGAAATAGAGACATTTCCATTCCTAGAGCATTTTCCGGTGCCCTTTCTTTAATTAATGTTCGAAAATTAACTTTAATTAAAGGATTCGAGTTCAAAATATAAACTTACCATAACATTCCAAATGAGCTTCTCCGGTTGGGTGTTGAGGGTTTCATCCCAAGCTCGAACCGCAATCTCTTTGGCACCAAGCAAGTCAAGCACCTCCACCTCTAGTGACCAGAAACACCAGCACCAGAATTTTCCATATCGGTTTCCTTTCTCAGGGTGGTCCAACTTGCACACTTGCCATGTTTCTCCTCCGTCCATTGTTACTTCAACTCGTGTCACTTTTTTACCTCCTCCTATTCAATTATTAAAATTTAAATCATTATTAACCCGCAAATAACACAAATCGTAATCATAATTTATAAGTTTGTTAATTTTGTCTTAGGTTCGAATAATTATGTGGTTATATGAGTCTCGTGATAGCCAGGCAAAGATGCATGGGAGTGCATAGAAATTGAGAGGAGGAGCAGGAGTGTAGGTAGGCCCGGGCACAAGGGAACATGACCTTTGGAGAGCAGGAAACTAAACCGGCCTTTGCAGCCTCAGGAAAAGCAAAGTAGGCAGAAAATGCTGGTTTGGCCTTTTCTATTTTAATTTTTCATTATTTTATTATTTCCAGGGATCTTGTCTAGTTTTTTTTTAATTATTATTCCCCCAAAAAGCACTTGAAAACGCCTTCTCTGGCACTCCCATTGGATCGTAATACAAATTCAATATCATATATTTTATTATAATTATATTTTAAATATAGTACTCACGAAATATATGACGCAATCATATTCTATGTTCTACGTTCTATGTCACTGTAATTGGATTTTTATTGCCCTTTTTTCAGATTAGAAGATATTAATTTATATTTTCATTATAACATTAACATGTTTACCGAATCATAAATAAAAAAAACAACAATTTAAATATTTTATATACTAACCAGAGTAGGCATATCCTCTCATGGTATAAGGGCGTTGGGTGGTCCATGCGTTGATGGGCAAGATCTCCTCGTGGCATGGCGTTGTTATCACCGAGTTTATGTTCAGCTCGTTTATAATGTACTCTGGCTTGTACCACCATGCTGTAAAATTAAAGTTACACATGTGTATACACATTAAGGGTCGTTTTTATAAAGTTCAAATTATTGGTGAAGATTTTTAAAAAGTTGAGAATATTAATTTATATTTATCAAGTATGGCATTTGAAAATTGAAAGGTACCTTCAGAATTGGCGAGTTCGGCATCAACATGGGAAGGAGGACCCGGTTGTCCTTGTAATGGTAGTAGTTATCGGACTCGGCTGTGGTGACGATGATCCTCTTGAGCCACTTGACCATCCGGCCGCCAATGAATCCGGGAATGATCATTCGGACCGGGAAGCCGTGATCGGGGCTCAAGCGCTCCCCATTTTGCATGTAGGCCAAGATGATATCCCGAGCCGGATCCATGGCCATCTCCTTCTTGACGCTGGTACCGTACTTGGAGCCGCCCCCTCCGGGCAAGTCCTCGGCGCCCTCGAAGGAGACGTGGAGGGCGCCCTTCTTTGAGCTCATAATGCCGCACCTCTTGAGGACGTCCCTGAGGGGACCCCCGCCACACGGACGTGCTCACCGCGGCTGAGCCCCAGTTGAAGCCTATGCTTTGCTTCACCATGTTCTGCTCCTTGCGACGGTTCCCGGCACACACCAGTGTCACGGGGAACTCCCGGCTCTGGAACTCGTTCACCAGCTGGTCCATGGTGAACCGGACTGGTCTCTTCACCAGTCCGGTCACCTCCACGGTCCAGTCCTCCCACCTCGCCTGGGGGACTGCACCGTGGTTACGCACATAGTGTAGCGGAACCGGAGTTATGAACCCGTGGTTCATTAAACGTGTCAGGGAGGCTCCGAATTAAAAGGGTGCTTCCCCGTGAGCCGGATCATGGACGGGTTCCTCTCGATCCAATGATCCGCGGTTCCTTCATCTCGGCTGTCCTGCACGGACGGCTCCAACTCGCTGTTGCCTTTCTTTATCAACTCCCTGAGTTCGTCCATAACCTCTTTTTCGTCATCATCATCTTCATCGCTGGAATAATACTTGTTGCCGTTTTCCTTCGGCTCGGATTGTTGGACTTTCGTGTAGGAATTCGGGCGGGGATCACTGTAGTTGTAGGTTCGGATGGGTGAGCTGGCACGGTGGGGGAGAATGTGGTACGGACGACGCCGTTCAGGCCGTTGGGCTGGAGCCGATACTGCCTATCAACAGAGGCCGCCATGGAAACTCAAACTAAAACGTACAAAAACTGAAAAATGAGGAAATGGTTTTGGAGGAGGAAGAGAGAGAGAGAGAAAGATTAAGAAGAAAGAAGACTAAGCTTCTTTCTCTTTCTTCTTCTTCTTCCTCAATTTCTAAGCGTGTTTTGATATTCCAGTTTGTGTTCCACTGGAAAATTAATTCTGGGGAAACACCTTATTTTCTTATATAGCCACACTTGTGGGTTCCAGCGTCGATATTTTATTTTTCAACTAAAATTAAATATTTGAGAAAATTAGCAACTAGACAAAACGATTAAAACCCATGGTGCGCATTCAACCGGCCCCCTCTTTCTCTCCCTCCCTTCCTATGCACGTATGGTACTAAAAATCAGAAAAATAAAACGCAAAATTAAATCACGTATATTTTTCTTGTACTTTTTACGAAAATAAATTAAAATTAAATACGTATATTGTGGGGTGAAAAATGAAAATTGAATTAATTTGTGGAATGTGAGAATTATTGGAACATGCAAAATGCATGTGGCAGAGGGGGTCAATGGTCAATAGTTTTGTTGGGAATTGATAGATATTTACACATGCAGTGGGGTTGTTTTTTTTTTAAAAAATATTTGTTGAGGTGAAATGTACGTAGTTGACAACTTGAGACAGTTGATATATGGTACCACTGGCCACGGTAAATTTAATTAAAATTTGAACTTTTTGATGTGGAAATGTAAATATATATATATATATATATATATATATATATATATATATATATAAATATATATAAAAGATATCTGTGCTCGTGATGAATCATGATCAATTGTGCCACCCATACTTTTGTTGGGAATTGATAGATATTTACGCATGTAAGGACTGCATTCATTCTACTATCGAATCTCATACTTGTTAGAGTTTGTGTGTCATTGTTTCGATATTATCAAAACTAAGAATACGAGTTGGTGGATATTTGGCAAAAATAACGTATAATATGTCGAGTTAATTTTTAGTTGTTTGTATTAAGCTGTTTATTATTGATCATTTATATAATATTTTGTATTTGTCATTGTTTTTAATTATACTTGTTAGCAATAAGTCTTTGTTGTTGTAATTTTCATAATTGTCTTTAAAAATATAAAATATAAGTTCACCGGACATTTGATTACATAAGAACTGAAAGAGGAAATCAATTTTCATTATTTAGCCTTTTAATTAGGGAGTGATATTAGAGAAAAATAAGTGATTCTCGTATCGACAATTAATTTTCTAAATCAATTTTATTAATTAATTTTCTAAATCAATGGCCAAGTTACCGAAAACCAGTCAATTAAGAAAGCTACATCCCTTTGTGTTACTATCAATAATTAACCATCAATAATTAACTTGTAAATTTAACTAAGGAAGAATTAACATCTAAGCAAAGTTATTAAGACATGTGTAAGTAAGACGAGGAGGAAGCAAGAGACCTTGAAACAATTTGCAAAATTAAATGTAGCGGAAATCTTATAATACTCCACCCGTCCCATAAAAACTATATGATTTGACATTTTACGGTTTTTAATGTATCACTTTGATCATCGATTATAAAAATATATTATAATGAAAGTACTTTTTAAAAGAAATCCATGGATGATAATTTCATATTATAAATCAATATATATTTTAATTAAATATTGTAAGGAAATCTTTTTTTTTCTTATTTAGAGATTATTGCGACAACCATTATAATTTTTTGTTATATTTTAACTGACGATATATTTGCAGCATATTTTAAAAGATGAATATTTTTAGAAAAGTTTTTAAATTTCCACCACCCTTATGTTAAAAAAGAGAGAAAAAAGTAGTTATGGTATCTCCTTAGCTTGTTGAATTTTATTCTCTCACGTATGTAAATTGTAATGGCTGCATGGGGCTGCTGGGTTTCCCATCTCCACGTAACGTCGTCACCGCACACGTTATGTTGCACTAATATACTATGAATCCATTCACTTTCCACCTCTAAACAAATTACAAAAATTTTATTTTCCCGACTAAAAATATACTAAAGATGTACTGACTCATTATAATTGATTAATTTTAACTAATTTTTTCAAAATTTTTCTATTTTTATAATTATATTTTTTATCTAATTGTATCACGTCATGTTAATAAAAAATTTCCTTTCATTCATAGTTACTATATGTAGAATAATAATAATAATAATAATAATAATAATAATAATAATAATAATAATAATAATAATAAAAGTGAGAAAACCAAAAAAGAAATGAGGTAGCTATCATTTGTAGGTAAAGCTAAAAGAAGCAGGCCAGATATAAACTGTCCCAGATGTTATATAGAGTAGTACTGTACTACCTTCTCGATCCCATCCTTTTAAATACTTAATTAGCTTAATTAATCCCACTTTAAGCGTGAGGGTCGGGTGTTAAGCATCAAAGTCGCTCTAATGTCCCAGTGTGTTTATGACACTAATGATGAACTAATCCTTCAATTAGTATCATTTGGGCCGGGGTTATAGTTTTCAGATCCAGTTTTGAGATACGCACACGGATTTATTAACGGCTTTCTTTGTCTGAAATTCTTATTCGGCACACCGTTGATCTTTCTTAATTAGGAAGTATATAATGCATTTGTTGCACGATAAATGTCATTTTAATTGATTTTTTTATTTTAGAATATTTCTCATTTTACAATCCTGATTTAATAATTAAGCTTTATGTTAGATCGGGAGCTCACTTAAACAAATAAAACAAGAACAAAAGAATAAATAAAAATGGAAAAAAGAGATTTTAACGTGAAAAAACCTAAAATAGGGAAAGGACCATGAACGATGTACTAAAATTTATTTTCCATAGTTTTACAAGGAATTTTACGCTCAAACTAACAGAAGCTTACACCTTGAAAATCTACTGCATACTCAACAATGGAGGATGATACACTGATTTATACCTAGAACCCGACATTAATCAAACATTAAACTGGAGAAAAATGAAAGAAACAAAGACATAAAAACAAGGTAGCAGGAGAGCCAATGGCTAGCACGGACCATGCCAATCAGCAAGGGTTGTGTTGTTGGCACAGGCCGTGTCCTAGGACGCGGCTTGCCCGTGCCGGTTGCTAGCTAGGTTTTTTAGCCAAAAAAACAACCCGTTCTCATCTTCCATGAATCGTATTTGTCGTTCTTTGCCTCGTAATGCAAGTTTCTGAGCCTAAAACTATCATTAGACTTCATATACCCAACACTTTAATCATAAATTAATCCCTTTTCATGACTTGCATGAGGCCTTAGTCAAGACAAAGACCATTTATAATAAATTCCATTTCTACAAAAAACCAAAAAAAAAAAAAAAACAGACGAATACATTTCTAAACTTAAACAACGTGCGTGCAAGCCTGATTTTTTAAAAAAAAAAAGCACAACAAGCCTTGATAATTACTCCATATAATTTTGACATGGATGCTATTTAGTTATTTCTATTTACTACTTTTTCTTTAACAGCGATAACAGTTTTTAGTATGAATTATTTATACAAAATTTAAAGATATTTAAATGCACACACTCTTACCTTTGTAAGTTAAATAGAATATAAAATTTAATTTATTTTTTTATAAGAATAGTATGTGACACAAAGTACAAAAAAAGGAAGGAAAGAAAAAAAAAACATAATTATAGCCGTAGGATGACCTTATGAACAAATATGAGTCGTCCATATTGCTGATTAAAACTACCCTATCGTAAAAGGAATTGAGAACGACATAATCATAAGTTTTAGTCACATAATATAATATGGAAAAGTTTATTTCTTTATTTTGTTTAGTGGACCCATGACGCGCTTTCACTATACGATTTTTCAGCTTTTCCAATACTCGTGCCTCATACTTTGGAGCTCAGACTAGAGAAAATTACATAAAGATCAAATATTATTTATTAAATAATATTTTTCTTCGAAGTAATCTATAAAATATATTTTTTGATCTGAGTAATCTATAAAATATTTTTAGAAGGAAATTAATTGGCTAATTACTTGCGAGCATGACCCACGTCTACGCTTGCTCAACTGCCATGTCAACCTGCTTGAGCTGACATGGACATGCAAATAAATAATTTCTAAAAAAATAATTATATTAATTATCGCAAACCCTAATATTCTTTTTAAAAATGAGTACTATATTACTGGAAACGCAAAGAGCTAACTTAATCTCTTGATTATTTACTGACAAGTTTTGCAATATGATTAAAAGTGACCCTGATGCAGTGTACTACTACAGCAGGATCGGATCAGTCTTCTGCCCCCTCTTTCTTCTACTTTTATGAGATTTTCCATATGATTAAACATTTAATAATTTCTACACACAAAATTAATTTGAGATTATTATATATATACGTGGTGGTGTAGGGAATCTTGATTTAATTAATTGAGTGATTAGAGAAGACATGAATATTCTTATTTCTTGAAAATTCCCTCCTCGCAGAATATAATGAATTCAACGATGAAGCTCACCATCCATATTGCTTTCCCTGCTGGTGCTGCGACATCCCCAAAAGGCCCCACTTATTATTGTCTTCTCTACGTTACATCCATACTTACCTTATGTTAATTACAACTACGTTCCATTTAAATATAAAAAGCGTAATAAGTTGTTAAGTTGTAAGTTAAAGTTAAATGGAAAAAGACTTATATAATATTATATTAATTCGTAGCAGTATTAGTAGGACGGTTTTGAACCAGATTGACATATCATAAACAGTGATTTTCTAAAACAGTGTACATAGAATAGAGTTAACTAAGGAAGGTTAAAAAGTCGGGAATGTGGTAGACAAAAGAGGGGCTAATAATTGCGAGATTAAGATTCCGATTTGGAATAAAAAGCATGATTAAGAGGCCTAATTAAGTAGGAGCAGGGATTTAAATATGGGTATATAATGGCAAGGGGTGAAAAGTAAAGAAGAGTCCAAGGAGGGAGGGAGGGAGGGTCAGGAAATGAGAAGTGGCGCATGGGAGGCTCAATGGGCAACTGGAAATTTAAACCCTATGAGTGGGCCTCTGCAGAAAACACACAAACTGGAAATAGTAAGTACAGTACATACATACAGAGTATCCCCACTGTTAATCAGCAAACATACAGTTAACCCTGTAAACTTCTCACTCCTCCTTGGCTGTCTTACATTCCTGTGAAACCCCAGAAAAAAAATGAACAGAGAGGGAGAGAGAGAGAGAGAGTGGGCACCATGAGGGAGGACTGAGGCAGAATTGAAACAAAAGGCGACTCCAAGAATCACCAAAGGGCAGTGACTCCTAATCTATCATGATCATCTGTCTGTCTGTCTATCTATCTATCCCTCCTTCCTTCCTTTTCGCCTTCCCCAGTTGCACTCGCTCTCTCTCTCTCTCTCTCCCTTCCCTCCTTTTAATTTCTTTCTGTCAGACAAAGTTTTGTCAAACTTGAATTGAATAACATCCATAGACTCAGGGATGGACTTTCCTGCTTGTCCTCTTCCCCCCATATCTCCTCTCCCACCACAATTTTTCTTTTTGTTTTTTGAACCTTGGGAATTACATTAATCAAACAAAAACTATATATTAGTAGTAGAATTGTGATGATACTTGTGGCAGCCACGCCACTTTAGTCAAAAAGTGGGCTTTTCTTTTTATCAAATTATTATAGTTTTAATATCTAACCTATCGTAAAGTAAGATTTTTTGTTTCCCTCTTTTAAATGTAAAATATATGATCACTGAAAAAAAAGGAAGAAATAGTTTTACCAGTTAAATCGATAGTTTATATACATTATAAATATTTATTATATAGTTATGACTCGTAAAAATACATTTTATTCCTTGCAAAAATGCTAATTATATGATTGGTGATCGATCATTACCTTTGGAAACTATTAAAAATCTCTCTTTCTAAAATTTATGTGAATAAACGTATTTTCCTGTTTCAAATTCTATTTAATTGCATGCATGCAAGTAATTTGCGTAGTGTTTGTACCTGCGTACAACAAGTCTTATGTATTCATGATCATAATCAAATTTTTGAATAAAAAGTTAGAATGAGATCTAATAATCCTTCGTCCAAGTAACCTTGGCGAGTAATTTTGTGAACATATACCCTTAAGAGCCACGCATATATTTGTTATACCAGAAACTTTTAATTCATATGCATATATATATATATATATATATATATATATATATATATATATATATATATATATATATATATATATATATATTGAACTGTATATACTTATATGATTTTTAAGAGTACATACTTCGAAAAGTGTGATATATAAGAACTAAATTTTGTAGGATCGTAAAACATATTTAAAAACATAATGGAAAAGATAACAACTATATTACAATTGCCTAATGGAGGAGACCAATCCACTATAAACGTTATCCTAGTAAAGAAGCACCACCTTTTTCCAAAGAATTTGGACACTTTCTTCAAAAAAGAAGCCAATTGATGTAAAATATAACAAAATTAAATTGAAGCCACCAAACCCAAAAAAAAAAAAAAAAAAAAAATGGCTTTCAGGGATTCGAACAGCTAGATCTTCCAGCCATTTACTCCCATCGTTTCCTTTTTTGGTTTATTTTTGTGTGGCAGTGGAACTCCAATAATCAAATTTGCATTTGTGTTAGAAAATAAAAAACCCGCATTAAGTGCCGTCCATGCAAAAAAAACAAAAAAAAACATTTCTGGAATTTTGTCCCCAGAAATTTCTTGCTCCTAAGCTATGAATGAGAAGTTTCGCATTAATTTCTTTTTATTTTTTCCCCCTTTAAACTGCAGCAAATAGGAGTATTGTCTTTTTTTTTTTTTTTAATAAAAAAGGCAAATATTGAAATTGTCATGACCCCAGAAAAAGAAGGGGAAATGGACAAAGATCGATAGATAAATCGAGAGGATGGCATTTGGTGTAAGAGATCTTCAAAGTCTTTTGAGTTGATATAATCCAAACTAACCCTAAAAAATGCCCTACATGTCCATTTCATGGAGAGCTGGCAAATCTCTAAATAAATTCCCAATCCCGTTGGCGAAGTTGTTGATCATCACTTGTTTTATGGCGTCCAAACTTGTATCGATCATGGGGTTGAAACAAGATCGCTCGGATTATGTTTAGATTGATACTGTAACTTCTATCTTCTTAGAGATATTTTGTACTTTACGTGTTAATATATATGATTACCAAATCAAAAGTCTCGATATAAGAGGATAATACATGTATAGTATTAGTAATTTAGTATGTAACAAAAATAAAAAAATTTGGTTCGGATAGGATTACATTTGCCTATAGATAATCAAAAGAATTTCTTTTTCTCTATTTTTTTTTGAAAGGGGGATTGTGTGTGGCACCTTAATTATCATATTATGCATATTATTACGTTAATGATTTGTGGTTGTGCTTATAACGTGATATAGAGGTTTACATATATGGATGAGCATGACATGACTTGGCCTCAATATCATATATATTTATTTTTTATTAAGATATAAAATATACTATACTTGTCCTTTATAACTTATTTAAATTAAATAAAGAATATTATAAATATCCCGATATACAATAAGAAAATTATCGTAATTAATTGTCTAAAAAAACCAAATTAAAGAGGTGAATAATATTATTGAGTCAAAAAGGAATATTAGAAAAGGTAATGCAATTTGCAAACCCCTTTTTCAAAGATTCTCTTCAAATTAGTGATGAAGTGGTTTCTCCACATTAACTTAATTTGGACTTACTGGAGAAATAATTCACTAATTGTATATGCAAATGGAATGGATTAGTAGTTAATTGTCCATTAATTATAATTAATTGTGGTCATTATATATTTTTCAAATTCTACTCCTGCCTTAGCTTCAGGATTCCAAGAATCTTTTTTTTTATTTTTATAGCAAATGATCCCCTTTTTTCTGATCATCATGAAGAAGAATATTCATTGGTCACAATTTTTTTTTTTGGGTGTAATCTGGCATTACTCATTAAATGTGCTTTTGTTTTTGATAAGTCAAGATTCATAATTAATTAAATGCACATGATCCCCCCCAAAATACCAACCCAAAAAACTCAAAGTTTGATTCTTTTACCTTTTAAAACGAACATAAACGAATATAATGAACATAAATGAGCAAAAACGGACATAAACAAACGAAACGAGTTGTTAATTAAGAAATAAATGAACATAAACGAATGTAAAAGAACATAAAACATAAATAGATTATATTTTTTATACAAAGTCGAACAGGCCCTTAACGCTCAAAACTAATTGATCGAATGGTAAATCACTTTGTTTGTCCGATATTTGATACATTAACATCAATTATATCTAGTATTTAGTCTATTTTAAACGATCGCAATTTATAAAATTTTTCTTTGCTTAAAATTGACTTTTTTTATATCTTTAAAGACTGCGGATATATAAATCTATGTACTTTACTACTATTTGATGCATTAAAGTTACCGTTCTTTTTCCAATATGCATTGTATCTCAAAGTGGTTGGGAAGGTTCGGGGTATTTGAACCTTTTTTTCTTCCCCCTTTTTCATTCGGTAGGTGAAAAAAGGTAATATTCTAAAAAAAAATTACCTGTTTTTTTTTATTTTTTATTTTCTGAAATTTAATTGCCTGATGTTGATTTTAACTGCAACTAGACAAGAGGGCCAAACTATAGTCCTCAACTTTTTCTTTTTCCTGTTTTTTAAGGTCTCCTAAACATTTATACTAAAATTACTATATTTTATTGTACTGATTTTTCATCACACTTTTATAAGTAATAACGTAGGTATAATTTTTACAAGAATGGTCACTTTTTATTACATTGAAAAAGAATTAATCTTAAAAAAGTATCTCTTAAAAAACTCGGGATACGATACAAAGTGATATCAAAGAGGTAAAAGAATACATGTAGCAAAAGAAGGAATGAACACATTCAAGCAATCATTTGGATCTCGACTTTTAATAGTTGAAACTACGACATATGAGTATATTAAATCTCGGGTTTATCATGTAAAGCAAAACAATAATAACCGGATGTTTTAATTGATATCGATACATATAGTAATCTAAATTAAAACTCTTATATATACTTCATTATTAAATACATATAAAAGGGTTTGTCATTCATACTTCTGGCTTCCTCCTTTTTATGGTTTTAGCTTGTGTTTTAACTATCAAGTTAATCAAATAACAGGAAGTCGCAAGTGAAAAAAAAAAATAGCTTTTTAACGAGTGGTTGTGAAAATTATTATCATTATTATATTGATAGTTTCTGTTTTGCTTTAAATTTTACAATAAATAAATTTTTTTGAAAAAAATTTCTTTTTTTTAATAGTATTTTAGTGATTTTGATATGATTATAGATAGCATATATTGCATCTTTATCAGATTAACGCAAATTAAAATTTTAAAAAATTAACAAATTTCCTCCTTTCAATCTTACTAGATCGTGTAAAAATATTAATTTCCATTTATTGAGTTGGTTTTTTTTTTAGAGAAGGGTGAATTTTATTATTCTAAGGAATATTTCCTTTAAAAATTTTGCTAAAAATAAATTTAGAGGTTGAAATTCTCTATGATGGGCTTGGGCTTGGGCATCAAATATAATTATAGTTGGACCACCAGCAGAAACTGGGACAGGCCGGTGATAATTAAGGCCCTACTGAAATCTTGGTTTTAGATTTACAAGTTTTAAAATTTTAAAATAGTAAAGTAAATTGAGGAAAAGTATTAGACATTTTTTTTACCAAAAACAAATATATTTTTTAGTGAAAATTATACACTGCTCTATTTATAAACAGTATCAACAATTTAGCATAGTACTCATAAAAAAAAAAAAAAACAATTTAGCATAGTAACAGCCAAAAGGTGAGAGAAAAAGATTATATAATTCATTATTTGATGGAGCAGTTGTAACTAAACCAAACAAATCACACAGAAATTTTAAAAAAAATGTGAGAAAAATGAGAAAAGAAGCATAAATTTTGGTCTAATCTTTAACGGGAAGTATTGGATTGATTTGTCTCATGCAGAAGATCCTATTTTTATGCTCGCAGAGAAAGATTACACCCAGACCCATCAAAATCACGTATTCCACACCATGATCTTCATGTGAAACTATAGAGAGAGAGAGAGAGAGATGGGCAAGTTCGAGAGAGAGAGGTGGAGTGCTAATGGTGTCATTGTAACGGTGTATGAGGAATCTTCCATGGTTGGATCACAGCATAGTCAGAATCCTAAGATTAAACCCAGAAACTGGCGTCCCAGAAGATCCTCCTGTGGTGGTTATGATCGCCGAGCTGAGCTCCTCGCCCACACTCATCATCTTCGAAATGCAGGGCCTCAACAAGACTCAACTGCGACAAATCCCGTGCCCAAGTCCAAGGTAAAATCATGATCATCGCACATTCGAATAACTCTGAAGGTTTCATTTGTTTAATCTGTGGGGATCAAATGTTTGCACAGAAAAGGAGGAGATTGTCAGCTCCGCTGCGAAAACTTGGGCGTTCGTTTGGTCAGTTATTCGGGGGAAGAAAAGGGCATGGAGGTATGAGAAGATCGAGACCGAAGAAGATGAAAGGAGATGTCGTCCGGGGAGGAACGCATGGAGTAAAATGTCCAAGGTTAGCACCGAAAATAGTAAAGCTTAGAGCCATTTTAATTTCTTGTATGAGTTTAATTCGTGGATAGACGTGTTCATCCTTTCATTTTTGATTTGGTGTTTGCAGAGGATAAGCTCGTTCTTTAAAGAGTTGTCAAGTTGGAGTTGTAACAAGTGATACCCGAGGGAAGAAATTCAAGCGCCTGCTCTCTTTGTTTCACAATATTTCTTCATCCAAATATAGATGAAATCCAGAAAACGAGAATGAAACCATCTAGAAATGAAAACAGGGTTCGAAATCCTCCACTATAGCATCAATACCTGCGTTTTCATCATCGGATAGACTCAACAACAACAACTACTACTTCCATCGGATAGACAAACAATCCTAAAACCGTGATCTCCAATCGGGAACGTACACCTGTTCTTACAGAGCAGTTGACAGGAAAATGCAAACAATGCAAGTTGCAAAAATGTAATTTTGTTTTTCTCTGATAGATTTTTTTTCCCGGGCTAGTGCAGACATATGGCTGAATTGCAACATTCAGAGTACAAATTTTCATCTGTATGAACAAAGCTCAAGCGATTTCTTACTCTTAAGCCTGTTATATGACAAATCACCTTGTAAAATATCACATCAGGATTGATGAAATTCCCTGCTTAGATTACAGTTTTACAGAAGCAATATATAGATCAGGAATTCCCTGGTTTAAAGAATAGAAAAATACAAAAAAAAAAACTGAACAAAGCCCATATCGAGATTATCTGAAAGGCTGCACAACACTTGCAGAATCAATGGGGAAATAGAAGCTAGGGTAAGGAAGATCTTCTCCCTGGTA
Source organism: Talinum fruticosum (assembly GCA_021018815.1). Lineage (NCBI taxonomy): Eukaryota > Viridiplantae > Streptophyta > Magnoliopsida > Caryophyllales > Talinaceae > Talinum > Talinum fruticosum. Next base: position 908,719 of record JAITYX010000042.1, read on the forward strand.
ATGATGAAAAGAAAAACAGAATATACCTGAACAAATCTAATCCTAGAGGTCAAATGTTCATTATGCACAAAACAAGCATTGAAATGAGACCTGCCAACGAGTCAGGTGCCTGGGTATCAGTTTTTCTTATGTCTACTTCCTCCACAAGGCCATATTGTAAAATGGATCTTGTAGACCTGTAATCTAAGATTCACAGTATGTCCAGCATAACCGTTCGGGTTGACAACAGAGAGAAATGATGCAATACTGGCACTTCCACCGCCATGGAAGTTACCGGCCCCAAATAATTGCTAACTGAAGATCAAAACCTCACCCGGGTTTTCAAGGGGCCATCGCGGTTGACGATAAACAGTAGTCATCCGCGCCTCCATCTCCGTCGTGACCTGTCAAATAGTAGCATTCTATGATGGCGGCTCAGAGGAACCACTTCACTTCCAACATCTCTAGACAAGGCTGAATGGCGGTGCACTCCGATATCATCTTCATCACCGTCATCGTCGTCATCGTCATCGTCATCGTCAAATGAGTCATAACTCCTTCCAGATGTTCTGTGCAACTGGAAACTACCACTTCTCATTCTGTTAGCACCATATGCTTCAAGATCTTCGGTCAATAAATCGTCCATGTCCATATCATAATCTCTATAAATTGCATTAAAGCCTGGATCCAGCACATAGTCCCCAAAAACAATGGTGCCTGGGGCAAAAGTGCTAATCACATCATTCACTTCCCTCTCTCTCTCCAAACGTTTCCATTTCTCTTCGAGTGATGGGTCCACTTCCCTAGGCCGAGCACATGGATGCTCAGCTTTGACATGCTTCTTGAGCTGTTTGTAGTTGCCAACAAAGGAGCAGTTTTCCTGCATGCACGTTCGTTTCTTCTTATTAAGACACTTCCGAGCGGGCTCAACAAGAGTCCAACCTTTCACCTGCCCACGGCAGAGGGGACACAAAAGCTCAGATACTTCTGTCTTTCCATCAGGCCATCCAGAGTTGAGGCCCGGGGGATTCACACCTGCATTAGCCTTTGTATATGCCTTCTTATACTGGTCAAGACAATTTGAAAAGCGATAGCTAGTGGCACACATGTAGGGTCGGCAGCCTTTGTTGTAAGAGGAGCAGAGCAGGAGAACAGCATTATGAGGTGCCTCCATGCAAACAGAACAAGTAGCATCCTCCCAGTCCTTCTTTTCTGATAACTTGGAAGGTTTCTTCTTGATGTCTTTCAAGATTTTATGAGAGCATGCAGGTATACGGTATCGCATCACTTTGTCAGCGCGGCATCTGTACTTAAGACGCCTTACCCTGCTAACTTTCGCCATAAGTTAAGCCTGAAAATGTTGGAAATAGCACTAGGTAAAGGAAAGCTGTACACAAATTAACAAAGAAACATCACGGACACCATCCCTTGATTACTCAGCCAACGAAATACAGGACAGCTACACCATATGAAGACCAATTATTAAAAATAATGACCCCAAGAGAACCTGAGGTATCATCCCTTGATATCATTCAGACTCGTACATCCTATGCATGAGTCATGATCACACAAACTATATGGAAAAATGATTGAGTCAAACAAAACAGGCTGCATACAATGAAATAGGAAAACGCGTGTCGCAACCAGATGAAAAATTACATGTATCATTTTTCTGTCAGGCAAAAAAAGAAAATCATAGCAATTTATCTGAAGAATAATTATGCTGCCAGAACATGGACAGCAAATGGTAATCTGGATGGGTGATCTGTTACTTGAGCACCAAACTAGTAGGACTTATGGTTGTTTCAGCCCAGTAGACATGTTGTAAATCCGCAGGCATCGCGCTACTGAACAGCACGTATCTACAGCATCTAGTTTTTGATAAGGACTACAGCCTATACTACCATGCCCCCATACTTTTCCATCTGGATCAGTATTTGGCTTTCCTTGAACCCCCCAAATCTCACATGGAAAGCCAAAATAAGTTCATCAATCAGTGTGTTACATGTCAATACACTTAAGAGAACATGCCACACTTGCTTAAGAGCAACAACCACTATCAGCACAACTACTATTCATCACTAGAATAACTGAATATTTGCAAGTCGTTTCAGCCATCAAGTACTAGCTCCTAAACATCAAACAAACCAAAAACATAATTCCTGTGAAAATTATAATTCCAGAAGCCTATAATCATGCTACACCCAACAAAGCACAAGTCCAAAGCTCAGAATTCACATCAAGTGCTTTTGAAGTAAAAATCTCCATTTTAATTGTTAAAAATCACAAAGCTCACCTAGGTCGTGAATCATCCATTAGGTAAACACTGGTTTTTTGGTTAACAGGAGAACTCCAAAGTTTTCTATGCCAAAATTTATAGCATACTTAACAAAGTAATGATATCTCATAAGTTAAAGCCCTCTTCTAAGTACTTCCACTCCCCATTCATAACTCAGAACCATAAAAAGTGCACTAGTCTTTATGATCCAAGAACTCAGTCCTCTATTGCCACCCAAAATGTGAATAGAAAAATCATTTCAACTAGCCACCTCACAGACTTTGAGAATGATAATTGCATACTGAGCTTGCAGTATATATTGCCAATGATGAGAATTTCCTGAAGTTAACAGTTGTTACCAGGTTATTAGTACCTACTGACTGCAAGCCAGCACAATACTACAATAAATTTGCAAAGGTTGCATCATAAGAAGTACGAAAAAGAATAGCACTACATGCACTCTACTTTAGTCTAAGATGAAATCTTTTGACTGGAAGAGGCATAGCCAAGCTTCTCAATTGGCATTATCATCCTATGTTAACATGAGAATCAAAGCTAATATAGCTGCACTTATCACTCCTAGGATAACTCCACATATCTTACATGATCTATGTACTTGTAATAAAGCCTCTTATCTAATATGCTCTTCAGAAATCTCTATTAACAAGTATATAGCTCCAAGATTCAATCCATAGTTACCAGGAATGCTTCCTGGATGCTTAACACGGATAGCTTCTTTTGCATAATATTAATCTAATTTGGCTTCAGATTCACTTGTCCCCGGAACGCGGATCACGAGGGGTGGAGCGATCCCAGTAGCTATGATTTAATCTAATTTGATCAAAATATCGTAAATAAGAGAGATCTCACATATCAGCTATGTTCAACAACAATTAGTGTATAGCTCCACTCCATAACACTAAAGGTAATGAAGGTAAATCGGCAATTACAGCAGTCCCAAGTGAAAATGTCCCACCGCTATATTTGAAGCTAGGATGAGGAAACAACAGTTAATACAGAAGGAATTTCACAAGGTGAAATATTGAAATGAAATGGGTACAACGACACAGATCTCATCACAGCATATGGGCAATCATACCGACCAACCACACAAGAACCAAAAAATACATGCCCAAGAACACATAGATGTTATTTGCGACAGATTGCATAATGCATATGGAGCAATTTACAGAGTACACACAATACCCTTGCACAATATCATAATACACATGCTTCCAATTCCTTTCTTGTGGTGGATAATTCTTATAATCTTTTCCGGCATTGCAAAACTTATGGAAGAGTGTCCAAAAGCAAAACTGACTACAAGCAGCAAGTTTCAGTCTATCAAGAAAAATGCATGACAAAGATCAAAGTTCAACCAATGTATACTTGCAAGAAAAGACGCCCATGCATAAGACATGTGATGAAATGACCGGATCTTAACAGTGCACAAGTAGCACATTCATGACTGGCAATGTGCTAAGCACATGTTCCACTACAGACCAGTCTCCACATGGAGTGTTCCAGATGAGCTGTACCTAACAATTAAAAACTGAAATGTACTCAGGTCAAATGCTAAACGAAGGCATATATCAGAATACTGAAATCGGCACACAGCATCACAGCACGTACCCACCAGACTACATAGTTGTAGGGAAAATTGAAATAAATAGCTTGATCAACTCTTCTCATATAAAGAAGTAATTAACCTTCTGATCACCCAAATGCTTAAACACAAACATTGAGAACATCATCACATTTCTTACAGTTTCAGCTATAACTACACTGATTAGTACCATATATACGATACAATTTCAGAAATTCAACCCTCTGCCCAGTCAATTGCCGTCAGAGCTTTACCTTGACAACAAAGCCAAGAATAAGAAAAAACTCAACTTTAAATTTAAGCAGAATCAGAAAAGATCAGATACTCCTTTGCCTGTCGAGATCCCACCCACTTATCATCTTTATCGCCAGGGCAGTGCACTAAAACTCTTTAATTTTGCTACCGCCAATCAGGAAACATTTCCCAGAAAAAAAAATGTTTTCAAAGTGATCAGCCTCCAAAATAAACCTTACCAAAGGAATGATCCTCAATTCTGAAGCGAATTCAATCAATTCAAACTTCACAGAAAGCACAAAACTTTATAAACAATACACAAGAAGCTTCAAAAAGCCAAGAGGCCCAGACAAGCAAATTGCGCTGATCCACAGAAGCACTAAGCGACACGTACAAAAGCGAGACACCCGTCAATTGTTTCCACCCCTAATCCTCGCAATGAAGACACATTGGCAAACACCATGCAAAGACCCAAAAGCAGAAAACCCTAATCTAGTCAAAATCGAAACGCAGAAATGAAACCCTAGAGATAAAGAATCAAGGAAGGAGTACCGGATTGTGGTCGTGAAGCAGCGTCAATCGATGGAGGTTTGACGGAGGTTGAAGATGGGGGAGGAGAGAGAAATGGGAGTTAGATGGAAATCCGATCTTCGCTCACGTTCGAAGAAAAGTTGATGGTGCTTGCGTAAGGCTAAACTGCAAGAATAAATATATAAGAAATCAACAAAGAGTGGGAGGCCTCTCTCTCTCTCTCTCTCTAGAGGCTCATTGTGTGTCACTTTTACGCCATCGCACGAAGAGAGAGAAAGAGGTTAGAAATGGCGGATGGATGGGTGGGTGTAGGAAGATGGGGGCGAGGGGAGAGAGAGAGGAAAAAAATAAAAAAGATTAAAACATGCTATCCTATTTTATTTGGCGTGATTCCTTTTTCTGCCCCTCATCCTTTTTTTTTTTTTTTTTGCTTTTTTAAAAACCCTCAGATAAATAAAATTTTTGATCCTTAAAATATCAGTGACAAATCTGATAACAAGAAAAATACACGTTTATGAAATATTTTTTACATAAAAAAAAAAAACATTAGTGACAATCTAAAGCATTATTAATATTTTATTTTAAATTTTATATTAGACTGACTTATTTAAGAGATTTTGTAAGATAGGCATATTAAAGGGCTCTTTTAATAATTGTATGGATAACTATACTCATGCAGGGTAACCTTTATCATTATTTTATTAACTAAATAATTTTTATTAAACTATTTTTTATTGGTCGCTCTGTAAATTAAACCGACATGAAAGTAAGTATTTTCAGTCATTTTAAAATCTGTAAAACTACTCCTCAAAAGAGAATATAATACTTTTGTAAGATCATCTCGTGTAAAAATTTGTTAATTTTTAAAATACCTAATTATAATATAATTTCTCATTTCATTTATCTTTTGGACATATTTTTAGGGCAAAATTGATCCCCTTTCCCGGATAAATATATTTCAGCAACACGTAAAATTTATTATTATTATTATTATTATTATTATTATTATTATTATTATTATAAAAAATTAATAATTTCTTACTGCTCACAAGTGCTCAAATGCCAAGATGTCAACATTTATTCATTTAATTAGTCTATATCATCCATACTTCATGTGGAAGTCACATTTCTCATTCATTTCCAGAAGAGTTTTTTAAGAAAAACATTACCTAAAGTATCCCATTTGGATCCTGATTTTTTTTTTTTTTTTTGGCAGTCATTTGGATCATGATACTACTACTAATATATTGGTCATGAGCAACTTCCTCAAGTTGAAGAGCAATTTACTTCCCAAACATTCCCTAGCCATAGTTTTTACTATTTTCAAATTTAAACTTTTTTAAAAAAGAGGTCATAACTCTTAACGTGATAGGTGCCAATTCACCCTACATAGATACATAGTTCCCGAAACCCCCTCTTAAATTGTAATGTAATTGAATTATACTGTCATTTATAACTCATCTGATTTGAACAATAAATAAACAAAAGAAAAACTTCAAACAACATGATCAATTCAGGAAGAAAAAAATTGGACTGGAAAATCATATGGTTAGTAGTTTATGATGGGCTGACTTCTATCATATTATATATGCAAATAACTCCAATTGGTGGGGAAGAATGAGATCCAATAATAGACGGTGAATCACATGACATGATTCGAGGCTACAAGCATCCTGATTCCTCGCTCATCACTCCAACCATGCCATGGACCAATCTGTCATCTTTTTGCCACCTTGGCCTTCTGGTTTGGCTTTGCTTACCGGATAATTATCCTCCCATTAAGACTGATCAGCATGGCCTAATTTAATTCCTGCAATTAGGCATGTGGAGAGAAAGGGAGGTGGGGTAGGAGGGAGAGAGAGAGAGAGACACAGGATTGGAGCATAACCCAATATCATCATTACAAGACAGATCTAAATAATGAATTGAGAACAGACACTTTCTGACACTTGAAATTACAACTATTTACAAAAAAAAAAAAAAAAAAAAAGGTTTTCCTCTCTAGTAACTCATCCATGGAGAAAGATTCCATCATCATACGCCAACTGATCCTCAGATCACAATCACAAAACCTAAGCTAAGCAAATCATTTTTTAAACACTGCTATTTGCAATGTAGCATCTTTCGAATCAAGGGCAAGTTAATCAAAGCAGTGCTGGCTGGCATCCAGGACCATTCAATAACAGATCCAGAGTTTTCAGGATAAACATATCCATCTGAAAATTTACCCCCTTATTCAGACGGATAATCTAGGGGTCAGATTCCCTGGCGGCGTTCTGTCTGCCGAAGAAAATTAAACCCCAGGTGAAAGTGATGCCAGCGTCGGCTGCTTCACACGTTGATCAATTTTTGCTGCCAAACAAGAGCAGAAGTCGGTTAGCCAGATAGAACAGCAGCATGGAGTGCTCAAACAGAAGCTAACGTGGAAAATCAAACGGAGGTCTTTTGAATCTAGAAGTGGTTGAGAATGAGCAACTGATATTTCTCAATAATGCCCGCCCAATCCTACAACTGTGACGTTTTCTGTGACAGGAGTAGGATGGTGTCTTTAAGCTTGTAGTCTCCTTTTTAAATGTTGTTTCCCCTTGAAAAATGTTAATTACTAATTCAAATTTCTGAACTGGAAGCATATCTAATAACATACCCACCTTAATCCTTAGATCAAATATTGACAGCAGTTCAAAAATTATCTCTCTCTCATCATAGGAGATTCTGAGCCTAGTGGAATATGGAATGTCCTCCGCACAAATGGATGTTCCAAGAGTTCAGCAGCAGTTGGACGATCATTCGGATTTACTTGCAAACACTGTTGTATAAAATCTCGTGCATCTCTTGACAAAGAATTAGGAATAGGTGGTAGCTCACCAGTCCCAATCCGAAAAAGCGCTTGGTGCTGCGCATTGCCAACATTGTATTTTAAACCATTAGAACTAGGAAAAGCAAAAGCACAGTACCAATAATTCTGAAAAAACAGATGATAATTAGCATATGCTAGAAATCAAGTATATATGTTTGGCAGGCTACGAAAACTAGCAGTTACCACAGAAGGATACCCTCCCCTCCCCCCAAAAAAAAAAAAACCAAAACAAACAAAAAAGGGGAAAAACAGAGTAACAAATGATTAATGTCCTAACCAGGACACAATTAAACAACTACAGCAGTTACTACTACTACTACTACAACCATGGGTGGATCTATGTACTAGTGGTGTCAAGTGACACCCTCGTTTTTTTTTTTTAAATTTACATATAAAAAAATAGATATATAGAAATACACACCACAAATGCATAAAAAGCATTGGGTAGTGTAGTGGTTAAGGCTCTCTGTCACTCCATTGTGCTCCGCTTGCATGTGTTTGAATCCTAGCAACAACAAATTTTTACTCATTTCAGCAATTTTTTTAACAAAAAATCCCAAATGCTTTAGGCCTTGTTTGGTATGGAAGAAATGGAATAGAACGTGAAATATGAGGTTTCAAGGTCCTTTTCATGTTGTTTGACATGAGTTTTTGGGGGAGCAACTTGAAACTTAGAGATATCAAGTCCCCCCAAAACTAAGGAACTTGAACCCTCCCGTTTTCAAGGGGATTATCCCCATCCCTCCGGGACTGAATATTAATGTTTTTTGAAAAAAAAAACAATCAAAAATCAATTTGCCCAATGTTCATTATCACTGTTCTTCGCACATCCAGTCAATGGTGACAACGCTGCTCCATTGCTGCCACCACTGCTAGTCGAAGATACAGTCACTGGCTTTCACCGGAGACCGCGGCTCCACCACCAATGATTGTGCTCCTCCATTGGCTCCACCACCGACCGTGGATTTGCGTAAATTGCGGCAACTGTCTTCATTCATCAACGCTGGAGATTCAATGCTTCCTGACTATCTTCATTCCTATGATTGGTGAATCAAAGCCTTGGTTTGAGTAAGGATTAGGTTGATTCGGATCTTGTGATGGGAGAGGTTGGGGGAGAGAGAGAGAGAGAAGATAGCCATGCTTGGGCTGTTAGGGCCACTCCGACAACTTGCTGACAGTGGCGAAAATGGTGGCTAATGGTGCTGGCTGGCTTATGTTGGGTTAGCGGTGGTGGCAACTTGGCAGGAATCGATGGCATTGTGCTGGGCAAGGTCGAGTAGTGGCCTTCCAAAGAAACTTTACTATACGACAAAATCTGGGTATATCCAGACCATACTCAATTCTTGCTCTCTAAGTGTGAGAAGTGCAATTGACACCCATCACCAATGTATGGAAAGCAGAGAGTATCAATAACAAGAAGCCAATATCCAATGCTAGATAAACATCAATGTGGAATAAGTCGGCATTAGCAAGTCAACGCATCCCATTTTGAAAAAAGTGTGTATGAAGTTAAGTGAATAAGTAAATAAACAAGAATGAAAGATTACCAATGAAGAAGATTTAAAACAAAGGAGAGAATAATGGGAAATAGGAATACATCACATACAGGTTCTAAAGGATGGTAAGGAACATTGCGAATTAGCATCTCCAAGACAGTGCATCCAAGGCTCCAAATATCTGCCGCAAGCCCATAACCTTGTTTCTTGTTATTAACAACCTGTCATTGGACACCAGTATCATATATATCTGGGAAAAAATCATCACATATATCTAGACAAAAGTTACTACTCAACTACAGTGAGGATCTAATCTTTTCCAAAGATGACAACAAAATAAATTGAAAACTGCATGCATAATTACGCAGAAGATATTCTTGTAAGCTAGTTTCACACGCTTATCTCTTCACAACAAAAAGAGAACATCAAGGAATACATCAAGGCAAACCTAGAATTAAAAAAGCCGACAAGGAAATTAAGAGTGTCTGGGATTCAGGGAATGTATGGACTCTTCAATACATTTGTCCTTTTTCTTGCCCTACACTCCCTCAGAAGCAGATATCATGTAGAAAACTTACTATGAATTGGTTTACAGATTATCAGTAGTAAACACCAAAAACTATCAAAACCATGCAACATGCAATGTCAGCGTCGGATCTTCATGGGAAATGGGAAGAAGGAAACATACAGTCTCACCATAAAAAGGGATACAGAACCAATGATATGTGAGTCAACTTCAGCTCATATAGCACTGTGAAAGAACAACGCACTTCTTCACCAAAAGAAGAAGGCCATAAGAGGAGAAAGAATGAGGCCTCACCACACACAAGTGAAACATCAGATGCAGAATGATGCCCACTATGGACTTATGGTTCCTACCATGGCAAGGTCTTAGAACATCAAGATTTACTTAGAGTACAACTGAGCTACAATAGAGGTGTTTTCAAAAAAAAAACCACAGGAAAAATTTAGATACAAAAGGTAGGTTGGAGGTTGGTGGTGGTGGAGCTAGTATTATGGTTACAGTAACAGAAACGATTATAATAAATAACATGCCAATATCTCCAAAAGCATTAACTGCTATTACTAACAACGCAACAAGAGTGTATCATGTTGCTTCAATTAAATATACTATTACTCTGATAGTATGTAGTTTCATATGAGAATAATGACAAAGGAAAACCTCCGGTGCCATCCAGAATGGAGTCCCTTTGCAAGACTTCAAGTCATTCAATCTGGTAGCCTGAAAAGCAATGCGGCATCAAAGAAACAAATCAGCCAAACGGGTGAAGACATTAAACATAAGATAATGAATACAAGAAAAGGAATTAATAGGACAAAGTGTTAATGCAAGCAGCAGCAGACCTTTGCCAATCCAAAATCCGCTAGTTTTACTGTCCCATTTGAGGCCACCAGTATGTTAGCACCTTTAATATCTCTACAAGAAAAAGGAGGAAAAAATGTAACTTAATCCTCGAATCATTAACATCTAACAGTTCCAACTCAAAAAAATTGTTCCAATGAGGCAGATTCAATGGAAGGCACTAAAGCAAACTATCTAGAATTGGTGTCAGGCTTCTGAGTTCATTATCTCTCTCTCTCTCTCTCTCTCTCTCACACACACACACACAAATAAACAATAAAAAACAAAACAAAACATAAAATGAAGACAGTTTGTCTGCAAATCATGAGCAAATAATCTCTAAATATGCTAAATAGCATATTTTAAAGACATGCAACCATCAACTGAGAATCTTTCATTTAAAAGTTCAGCTCAAAATAGGTAAATATGCAAATAAATGCTTAGCTTACTCACATCCATCATATAAAGTTAAGGGAACAGTTAACGAGTTATTTCATCATACTGTATCTTACTTATATTTACTTTAAGCAGCAAGCAAGAGATTTACACACTGAATTTTTAGCTTTCAGCAGTCTCAATGCATTTGATGCATAAAAGTTAAGGAAAGGCAAGTTTTGCAGTTGTCCATCACTAGCTAGAATATTGAAAGCCATAATGGACTACCTCTACTATCAAACAACCACCCATATCAATTTACTGACAACTGATCAATGACACTGCAGCTTTTAGCCTGCAAAAACTCCTGGTTTCAAACCTTATCAAGCTCAGACAAGTTTTTATCCCAACTTTCATGTTCGCGCTGATGGAGGATACCCGCAGGGGGGTTCTCTGAACACATGCAACCATCAACTGAGAATCTTTCATTTAAAAGTTCAGCTCAAGACATGTAAATATGAAAATACATGCTTAGCTTACTCGCATCCATCAAATACAAATACAGTTAAGGCCCAGTTGATGAGTTGTTTTTCCCACCTTTTTAAACGTGCAGGGGTGTTGGGGGGGTGATTAAGAATCAACCATGAGTTAAGAGGCTTCCAGATGGCCAAATGCAAACTGGCAAAGCTATGAACAATAGCGTGAAAATAAGATGATGAATTACCCCCAAATGGGTAAATATATGATCTTTCATGCAAAGAAGCATAGCCAAGCAAATGACAAGTCTAGGAGAGGAATAATTAATTCAAGAGCCAAAAACTGGTATTGGTGGACACAAGTAACTCGGGATTGTAGCTAATTACAAACTCTGATCAGACGACACACAGCCAACATCTGATAGAAAAAGATTCTATTGCATACCTGTGAACCACATTTCTATCATGAAGATACTTCAAACCCAGTAGAATCTGTCTTGTATAAGCGGACACATGAGAATCACGGAGACAATACTGATGATACAGACTCGCAATAGAACCTTGAGTCACAAGTTCCAAGAAGATATACAGGTGTGTGTCATTCTGCAAAGAAAATTGAAGAGAATCATATAAATTTTAAGGGAACTGAAAACATTTAGGCACAGTTGAGCAAAATTGATTGTTTGAGTAGTGATAGCTATTTTGGTACCACATAATTGTTAGCATAAGTTGTTTAACTAAGCAATTGAAAAAAAAATGTATTCTATGATTTTAGTAATTAGCCTAGCTCCTTATTGTAAAATTAAAAGGATATAGATAAGTAGTCACCTATAAAATTAATGAAGGGTATTTTGAACCCAAAACACAAATAAAATAAAATGAAACACTACTTTTAAATGTCAAAAGCTAATTTTCTTGACATTTCATAAACATTGCTTTTCAATGTTATACGCTACTTAAAATGCTAGTTCAAACATTAGTTTATCACGCACTAATATTTGGGTAATCAGTGTTTTGACTTAGTCAAAAAGCTAAATACTACTCCAAAGGTTTTTGCCGAAGAGGGCCTTAGACCCCATCACCCATATTTAGAATCCTCCTACTAGTGGTATAGGCATCACAATTTACAATAAAACATCAACAAAATTACTTTATCCGAAGGAAATAAGGTTCAGAAGTAGAAGAAAAACAAAGGATACCTTCTCGGTGCCAAAATATTGAACTATGTTCTCATGCTCAAACTGACTTAGAAGCTGAATTTCCTGGAAGAGAAAGCAGAAAAGTTGAATAAATAAATAAACAAAAATAGAGCTTTTAAACCTCCTTAAGGAGCAGTTGCTAGGTATAACAGCATATTCCCCAGAGGTATATGATCTTGTCGAATGAGATCCAGCAATCTTTTACCTGCTCAAGTTGGCAGATGCTCTGAATCCCTTGATTTCCTTGCTCAAGTAAAGAAACTTCTTTTACCGCAAAAAGTGCCCCTGACTGCAAACAAATCAGTACTCATGTTAAAACTTCAATAGAATACCACAAGCGGTGAGTGAATCACAAAGAAGGATAATATAAGGCGCCGAAATGCCAGTATGACATAGAAATTCAACTGAATTCCAACTTCCAATGAAAGTATGGAAATATGATTTATGTACATTAATGAGAAGGGTATAATAGAATGCAACCGATTTAATATTATTCTGTCCTTTCCAAGCAACTCTAACAAAATGCTAACATAAAAGTTGCAGGCCTAAGAGAGTGATTGAGGTCTCTCATATTGCAGCGAAATAATAGTAGTAGTTAGACAAAATAATTGCAATTATTCTAACTGGCAACTGCTGCTACTGGTTTGCCAAGAAATGAGCTCATCTGGCCAGGCAGGCATTTTCCAAGTGGGAACTGCCACAAATTGCTGTGTCATCATGCAAATTACCCTGCACACCATTGCTCCAAGCCTCTCATTTAAACCTCCATTTTCTTTGGGCTCTCCTTCAAACAAACCATAACCCCCCCACCCCAAAACCCCCAAAATAAAAAAAAAGTTCTTTAAACTGCCAAACAATGGAGGATAAGATTCAATTGCACCAACAGCCACAATGATATCAATAACTATGGCATGAAAGTGACGATACAAATGCATAATTCAAATGCACCAGCCCCATGGGAACTCAGTGGTAGCAGCTTCCATGGTCATGGCATCCTGGAAGTTCAAAATGCTTGAACACGTAGATCTCAACTTATAATTCAAATAAAACAATAATCAAATAGAAACGAGACTATAAAAGCAAGAACAGCATCATATCGATAAGTGTCACATCAGTGAGAACTATATACCTAGAAATTCCTTCAAATACTGCTCCGAATGATCCTCTCCCTAAAGATGCACCCTTTTCCCAATGAGTAATACTGATTCGAAACCCAACATTAGGTCCATTTGGTGAGATGATTGACACAGGTTCTGTGGTCGTACTGGACGAGTCATCATCATTTGTAGTTGAAAAAGAGCAAGACCTTGACAGAACAATGGTTTCCCGATCCTCACCTCATTCAGTCCCTCTCTGAGAGCATTCTCTGTATCACCTTCTTCCTCCTTGTCAGAAATATCAGATGTGTCATGAAACGCAAAACGACAGCCCATGTCATCATCAGGTGCCAAGCCCTTCAGCAGATCCCAAGTAGAACACCCATCATCAAGAACACGAAGAGACATTGGCGGTGGACGAGTTAGTAACGATGGTCTATCTCCTTTAATTCCTCCTCCTATACACACAGCACCAGCACTATTACCATCCAAATCTGGAACATCAGCGTCAAGAAGCTTCTGCTTATTAATGCCAGAATCAGTTTGAATTACATTACTCATCTGATCTTGCTTCCCGGTTCCATGAGAAGAAGAATCAACAAAATCATGAATCTCTTGTTTTTATGTTCCTCCAGCTCCTCAAAATCAAGGAGGTCCTTTTTAATCCCTGGAATAACATCAGAGGAGGATCTATTCTTCATGAACTTTTGATAAGAAAATTTCGGAATCTCAAAGTCATCTGGTCCAGAAAGCCCTAAGCTTTGATAAACCATATCAAGTTCGCCATCATTCCCTTCGATCCGAAAACTAGTCCTAACCAAACCGTAGGGCAAGTCAAGGGACCGCGTACGATGAGCCGAAGAACCACTTGTTGACGGCAAAGACGATGAATGTGAAGGGGTATAATCAAAATTCTTGGCCGCATTCCTGCGAACAAGTTTCGGCTTAGGTGATTGTGTCTGATCCATACTTTTGCTCTGCTTCCTATGCATAAGTATTTTAGACAAACTATGCATCAGAAAGAACTACCTCCATCCGCGCCCCAGCACAACGAAACCCGCAACTTCCGCTCCCCTCCCCTCCCCTCCCGGGGCGTAAACCCAGAGAGTTGAGTGAAGTTATCAGGAGTAAAATCAACACTAACTAGCAATTCAACGCGACTTCCTCTTCCAAATTCAATTCCCTTTCAAATACAGAAATTAGATGGTTGATCGCTTGATCCGAAGAATATCTAGCTCAAGAACTTCCTCTCATACAAAATCTGTCCATTTCCGCCTCTAACCCTAACAAACTAGTCTTCTTCAGATAAGAAATGGCAGAAACAATAACACGGACTCAAAAACCCTATAGAATTTCCCTTAATTCTCCCTGTAGTACACACAAATGTCTCTTCTTATGGCAGAAATCACATATAAATATACAATATAGCACAGAAATCTTCACATTCATAACAATCTCAAACCCGAAAACCAGCAATTTTGAGGATTACCTTCTTCTGCTCCGTCGTCGTAGTCGTCTTCTCCCTCTCTCTATCTCTCTCTCTCTAAATTGGTTTCTACCACTTTCTTGGTGACTTCAATTTTTTGTAACGTAGTTAAAAAAGAGTATATATATATATAGAGGGGAGATAATCTGACGACGACGGCGGCGGACCTGACCGGGAAGGAGCCCAGTAGAGAAAGAGAAAGACTATTATACACCGAATACACGATGTCAAGATAGAGAGAGAAAGTGGAGTAGGAATTGCTGACCGGGTACCGGAAGAAAAATAATGGAGCCGGTGAAGAGCGATAGAAAACGCGGCAATGGAAATTCTGAATTGTGATTGGCTATACCGCCAAAAGGGGTTGGCTCAATCTTTTTTTTTTCTTTTAGTTTTGTATTTTTAAAGCAATTTTTTTTTGGGTTAGTAACATTTCTAGAACAATTTTTTGAGTCGAGAAATTCGGCCCTACACGGGATTCACCAAAAAGTATCATTGAGATATTTTTATTAATTAATTTATAAATTATTTAACAATTTAGCTTCGTTTTTATTAAAAACGAGTAAGCAAAATAAAATTGCACATGATTTGACTCATCCGTGACTATGTTCGTACCGGAATAGAATTTGGGTTGATGTTTTGGAAAAATTTGTTTTTTATATACCAGATGATGTTTTGTTTTTATTGGCTCCATATTAATTGAAAATCCCTCATTTGGATGAAATAAATAAATGGTTTAGTGATTGAAGTTTATATGGCTTGATTGAGATGCATTTTTTCCTTTTATTCCAAAAAAAAGGAGATGTTTCTTCTTTCATAATGTTCTATTATATCGTACAAGTACCTAGAAAAATAAATTATAGTTTGTTAATGTTTAAATAGATGAATTTTTACTTAATGATGTAATTTGTAGTTACAATAATATTACGAATATAAATTCATTCGAAAACGTACATTAACCGACTATCATTATGTTAAAAAAAAACAAAACAAAGGTACTTTCTCTATCTATTGGTAAGAGCCATAAAATGAGAGTCAATTACATCACAAGTGACCTTAGGGCATTCCCCAATCCCCGATCTTTCACATCTAGAGCATTTACAATAAAGTATTGTTTTAGTCTCACCCAAATGTAGAAAAATATGCGAGTTTTTTTCTTATTGTGGAATATTAAAGTGGGATATAAGAATCCAAAAATGAGACAAAAAATTGTTCTCCTTATTGTGGAATTTGATGCATTTTTTGTACTAATTATATTTTTATTTATTTATTGGTATATTTGATGACGTGGAACAGGTGAGACTAAAGTAAAGTCCTTATTGAGATGCTTTTAGACATATGAATTATTTTTGCCAAACTATGCACATCATTATTGCAACGTATATGACTAAAAGCAAAATAACAAAATTAAATAAAGACGCAAACTAGAACTATCTCGAATCAAAATAATTACCATTGACTGTTCAATGTCTTTTAGATAAGCATTATGTGCACATTTTCGTAAACTGTCTTTATCACCATCCTCTCAAATCCAAGCTCATGAGCAAATTAGAGCCTCGTCGTTATTGCTCCAACTTCCATCGCCTCCACTTGCCGCCCACCGTCTCGAAAATAGTGTTTTGCACTCACCGCTGCACCAAACTCGTTCCTAACTACAACATCCATGCTTCCACGACCATCATCACTAAATACAACATCGACATTAATCTTCATGAAGCCACGAAGAGTCATCCAAATGTTATGATTTTTATAAGAACGAGTTGTGACAGGATCTCTTACTCGGACATTCAAATAAGAGATAAGTTGATTTAACATTATTTTGTTCTATTTTTTTCTTTGAAGGATGATCAACTTGTTGAAAAATAGTATGTATTTTAATATTTTAAATATATTTTTATCACAAAATTATCAATGTAGATTTTGTATTATTTGAACTCTTATAAATATTAAGAGGAAATGAATATATCAAAATTGAAAGAAGTATAGAGATGTTTAATATTTATATTCCACTCTAACTCATGAAGTCAATATCAAAGATAGCCTTTTTTGGGGTTTCATTGGGGATGTATAATAAAATGAAAACTTATAACTTAATATTTATTGCAGAATTTACTTTAGGAAGTTTTAATATTTATTATTTTAAAAATAAAATGGACCCCTTTTTTAATTAAAATAACCAACTTTTTTTTTCCAAGAAAACCTAGGACTCCTTGAGAGGTTTAAATTTATTTGTTGATCGCCTTAAATTAAAAAAAAAAAAATCATAATGGTTTCTTATGTTCACACGCTTCTGTTTTCGCCTCTCAGAAACTGCAATTTACTCTGTTTCGCTTCGGCATAAAAACCTACTTATCTCAGCCTCTCTGTCTCTCACTCTCTCTCCAACTCCATCGCTCGCGCTTCTCTGCTTTCCGCCATTGAAGTCGGCATCGAGCTTCTGCAGAAAACCTTCGCCAATAAGAATTTTTTCTCCCTGGACGGTTATTACTTAAGTGTTGGGGTTTTGATAATTGCAGAGCACTAGCCACATTGCTTTCAAAGGTCGGGGTTTTTGGCTTTCTCTCTCATCATAAGCATTCGGTTGATTTGGATTAATATCCAAATGTTGGTATTTTCTGTGATTATTTTGGTTTCTGGGGCTTCCTATAGGCTCTCTGGCACTGATTTTGACTGTAGTTTTTGTGGTTAGGGTTTCACAGTTTTAATCGATTTCTGAGTGGGGCGGGTCTTACTGTGTTTATTTGTTCTGCAAATCCATCTTTCTTCAGAGATGGATGCGTAGAAAAGCCTTTCGCACTGTATCCCCCTTCCATTAATTCACTTCGTGGCAATGGTTACGCATTGCCGTTAATGCCATTGCCATAGATTGGTATTTTCTTCGTCTTGGTAGAAGCCCTACTTTTGATTTCAGAGGTTACTATTCCAATTCACGTTGGATAGTTTATGGAGCCAGCTTTTACACAAAAACAGAATTCACATTGGAATATCAAAGCATAGTCTGGGTAAATTGTATAAATACCTAGAGGAGGCAGAGGAAAGAGATAATTTTTCTATGTTTCCTTGATACCTTTGTTATTAGAAGGTTCTGTGTTTATTATGGAAGGAAGTGAACCTAGTTTAGTTCCAGAATGGTTAAGAAATACAGCAAGGGGAAATAATTTTGCGTCATCACAAAGAGGTAGTGATTTTCGATATTATCTTGGTACTTCTGTGCAAATGATTGCTTCTTTGGTTTGATTGAATATTTAAGTGTTTGGCTAATGCTGGCAATATATTTTGCTTCTTGTAGATGATCCTCGGTCATCACTCCCCAAAGGGAATAAGGCTTCCAAGAGCATCAGTAACACCAATACCCTTTATTATTCCTTTTCAGACCGAAATTATTCAACTAATTTTCGAAGAAGTTTGAACAGCAATGGTTGTGGTAAGCATGACAATAACTCTTACTCACGTTCCTATAGCTATTCTGCAAGAAATCAACCTAACAAGAATAAGGAAAGATTAGGCATTCCTGACACATGGGATTATGGGTATTCCGATTCATTAAAATGTATTGCTGGTGGAAGGATTGAGAAGGATGCTGTAAGACGTTCTCAGTCCGTGATCTCAAGGAGACCCAATGAGCTATTACAACGCAAAG
The DNA here is from genome assembly GCA_021018815.1 of Talinum fruticosum. Taxonomy (NCBI): domain Eukaryota; kingdom Viridiplantae; phylum Streptophyta; class Magnoliopsida; order Caryophyllales; family Talinaceae; genus Talinum; species Talinum fruticosum. The sequence continues at coordinate 927,333 of JAITYX010000042.1, forward strand.
TCTTTGCAGATTTAAGAAATAGTGACCACAATATCAACGTCATTGGCAATGGAGCTATTTCTGTTGATAGAGGCACTACGAGCATCCGGAAGGTGTCACTTGAAAGAGACTTCCCATTGCTTGGATCAGATGAGAGACCTATAACACCTGATATAGTCAGATTCCCATCATCTAGGCTTAGTAGGGGTGTTCAAGGATTCTCCATTGGGACATCACCATTGGTTGGCAGTAAAGGTCGGACATCAGCACTTGTTGAGGTGCCTATGGGAGTGGGAAGCAATAGCAGCTTATCTTCAACTGCTTCACAGCCTTCTCCTATTGCTGTTGGTGCTGCTGTCACTGGACCTCTTTATGCTTCGGGTGCTGTTGCCTCAAATGGCCTTAACATGGCTGAAGCATTGGTGAAAGTTCCTGCATCTGACAATGGTCCACAGGTACTGAATTTTTCATTTATTTGTAGTTCTGTTATTTAGTATTCACGATCTTTTGCTTAGTAATCTTCTTTGCAGCAGTCTCTTAAAACTCAGAGGTCTAAGGAATTGCCCTTTGAGGTGTCCAAGCGGTTGATACCTCTGACCCCCTCAATGCCTAAAACCTTGGTACTGAGCTTCCTCTGACAGTTCTAGCTGTTTGCAGTTTAATTTCTTGATTGTTTATACAAATGTATGATGATTAATCCACTGATCGTTATCATGTTAAGGCGGTTTTAGAATCTGAAACTTCTGCCTTATGTATTTAGATTTTTTTTTAATTTTTACCTGCATGTGTGCTATTTTTTTCCTTTATTGCGTGTACTGTTCTTTAAGGCTTTGCTGATGCTTAGGTTTTCAGCCATTAGCTACATATTTGGTGTGGAAGACTTATCTTTTGATGGAAAGTTGGTGCTGGGAGGTTCATTAGTTTAGAAATTTAAGGAGGATGTCTGAAAATCATTCTTAATGTATTGTATAGTTCTCATAATTTTTTACCGAAAGAGGCAGATGTCTGAAAAGTGAAAGCCAGTGTTTTTTTCAACAATGACTTTGTTTTGGTTCTTGCTGCTGTCACAATACATGTATTTGTCTCCATTTTGATGGCATGCAATTTCTCACCAGGTGCATAGCCCAGCTGATAAGCTGAAACCTAAGACAGCATTGAGACGCATTGATGCTGGGGGTGTGCCTAAGAATGGTTTCCAGCAAATGTCATCCTTGCAACTTGGCAGTCAATCAACTCGCAATATAAGTGCCAGAGGTGATGGCTCCAAATCTTCTGCTACTAGAAATATGCTGTTACTTAAGCCTGCAAGGGAAAATGGTGTTTCTCCTCCCTTGAAGAATGCCCCTAGTCAAGCGATTAATGTGACAAGCATTATTGCAAATGGCTCGTCTACTGCTGCTTCATCAGTTGCTTCCATTCCGCTCAAGAATCCAGAAAAGGCGAAGTTTTCCACTACTGGCTGCAGAACATCTGGTTATGGTCCGAGTGTTGTGTCTATGGTTGACAAGCCGCCGTCTCTTGCTCAGCTTCAGAGCCGTAATGATTTCTTTAACCTGATGAGAAAGAAATCTATGGGTGGTACTTCATCTACTGGTCTGAATATAGACTGTGTAGTTGTATCATCTGGTGACTGTAATTCAGATGAGCTGAAGAAATTGGCAAGTGGTGCTGTGTCTACAACCGAAAATGGCAGTGATACAAATTGTGATGATGAAACCTGTGGCTTGGCTCAGAGCTTTTCTGATCATAAGGAAAGTGATCTGAGTGAGGATGCAGTCATCTATTCGAACGAGGAGGAGAAAGCATTTTTACGCTCCCTTGGTTGGGAGGAAAACACTGGAGATGATGAAGGCCTTACTGAGGAAGAGATAAACAGTTTTTGTCAAAAGGTGATGCATTCATGCCTTCCTATTAATATTATTCAAACCAAGCATGACTGAAACCATTATCCTAGAGGTCCTTTTTCTAACACTTTCCCTTCAAATTAAGTTCACTTGTAGCCAACTACCTTGCTTGGTAGAAAAAAACACTTCTGTTTTGGGGATGGTTTGTTTGATGACATGGGTATAATGACCTTGTTATATGTTTACTTAGAATTTTTCCTCTGTCCCCCTCCCCTCCCCCTCCCCCTCCCCGCTAATTGCTTTCCAATTCACTCATCCTTCAGGATTAATTTTGTTTCAAGTTGATTAGTGGTTATAGAATGCAGTCTCCGATAATTTTCCTTTATATCTACTAAAGCTAAAATCTGTTGTAGCATTGTTACACATTCCCTTTTTATTGATATGTGCTTTTTTCATTATTAATTTTCTTTGTGCCAACAATGTTTGAGCCTTTAACCTCTCTAGTTTACTTCTTTTACATCCATATTTACTTCTTTTACATCCATATCTGTTGGGTGCAGTACATGGAATGGATTCCAGCATCAAAACTACTCTGAGGCTTGCAGTTAAAGTTAATGACACCATCACATCCCCAATCATCAAGTTCTGCTGCTGCTTATTTGAGCTGACTGCAGTGGCTTCTTCACTCTGAAGATTGATTTTTGCTCACTTACAGTAAGGTGCAGAAAAGTAGCTGTAGGTAGAGTTTTTTGAGTTTTAGGCTTCTAAATTGCATTCTTTTTTCTTTCTCGGGAGTTCTCTCTTTTTGGCGAAGCCTGAATGTCCGATTAGTGATTAGTGATACGAAAAATTGCAGTGGGTGGTTCTAGTTTGGAATTAAGCCAATATCTTGCTACCCTTCAATAATTTCTGGCGCCTGATTCTGCAAATCTAGAGCCAGTTACTCTTATTGGCCACAATGATGAAGGGGATACAACATTTATTTTCATATTTGTGTGAAGTCCTCGGCTTCCTTAGATCCCCATGTTCTCTTCCCGTTGAAAATGTCGAGAAAAGTGTGTACCTTATGGATTTTGGCCAATTCATGGCGCTGAGAAATATCTAAACGAGCTCTTTTTGTTTTGAAATCCTGTATAGTTTGTGCTCACCTTTTTCAGTTACATTCGAATGGCATTTGGAATCATGCATATTATTCCACATAGTAAAGCAAACAGAGTCTTGAGTCTAGACCTCTCTTCGCTTCAAGTTCAAGACACATCTTGAGACTGCTGGCATTTCTACGTATCCCATTGCTCGAGATTCTGATGTCTCGTTTCGACTTTCAAGAGAGCGAATCAAGACAGGTTTCTCTTGCAAGTTTTCAGGTGGATTGTGACATTTTGGCCGGATAATTTATTTGTAGCTCAAACCAGAGGAGCTGATTTTGTTTTTCTGGCTAACCATATATCGTTCATTGCTTCGTTAATACATAGTTCATAACAGATTTTTAAAAAAGGAAAAAAACAGGCTTGATCTTTTTGATAGTTTTTTTTTTACTAAGCGAGACTTTTGTCATTAAAACTTTCATTCGCATTTTGTATTACCGTTTTCTGGGTTATAAACTCCCCACTTTGTAGGGCTTCTAAAATAAAGGGGAAAAAAATATGAAGAACTACTCCAGAACTTGAATCATTGAGTAGAAATTCGTGTATTAGGCCAAATGGGCACTTTGGGAAAGAAATGCACTACCTTATTTGAAAGCAGAAGAAAACCATGTGTCACATTATATATTTCTTCTATTAATTATACGGACTTGAGACATTACGGTTTAGGGTTCGTTTGTTTTTGCCCCTTAAAACCCCCTCCTTTGTAAAATTACCCATTCCAAAGCTAACGCATGGCCTGATATTACGGGTGCGTTTGTTTCGAGTGGAAAATATTTTATTGGAAAATAGATTTTTCGGCGTTTGGTAGCATAAGTGGTGGATAAATATTTTCCGGTGGAAAATAATTTCCCTCAATCAAGGGAAAAAAATTTCCTTTGAGGAAGAAAGTTAATTTTCCTTTACCTCATTAAGGGAAAATAAAGTCTTATCAATGGGAGTTTAAGTTCTAAACTTCTCTTACTTTACCACCTTCATTTTCTTTTTCCAAGTTTTATCCTTGTCTTTTTCCTTTTTTGTTGTAAAGTTCATAGATGAAAAGTTTTTTTACATTATTTTTTTAATTTCTATTATTTTATACATGGAAAAGTTTGATCATAGGAAGATGTACAAACTTATTAAATTTAGGTGTTCAACATATATATATATATATATATATATATATATATATATATATATATTTTCCCTTCAACCAAACAAAGGAAAATATGGGTGGAAAATGATTTTCCTTGAAAATTTATTTTCCGATGAAAAATATTTTATTGGAAAAATATTTTCCTTCAACCAAACACACCCTACGGCTCTAGTGTTCGTGATGTAAAAGTTGTACAAATGGTATATATGTAGCTTCTAAACATGATCTCCTTGTCTACATATGAACATGTCATAGTTAAAAATTTAAGGGATAAACAGGGCGCATATCTGGGTAATGGAGCCCCCAGTTTTGTTCAACCCCACCAGGCTTCTGGTTCTCATTGAACATGGCAAAAATAAAGATATCCAAGATGGTAGTTGGCTTCTTTGGTGTTCCCTTTTTTTCATTTTATCAATAAGTTTCTGATTGTATGTCCTCGCGTTATCTTCGTTAGTATATGGTTCATTCCCAGCAGTCGGCCAACCGGTCTCAGACACGACCAGTGGCACGTTTCCTCCGCCATTTTTCTCCATGGCGGCATAGAATGCATCCACCATAGCCTCGAACATGCTGTAGTACGTGTACTCCCCATCAACCACTGGCTGGTCTGGATTGAACAATACATAATCTATTGGAATAGATGCTGAACTTGAAGAAAAAGCCAGGAAAGGGTACACATTGATTAGGAGCGGATTATCGTTGGCTGCGAGCCATGAGATTATTTCCTTCATGAGGCCACTAGCTTCATTGGAGAAGTTCCCAGCTGAAGAGGGGTAAGATACCCCGAGGACAGCACCATGGACAACGGTTGAAACCTTGATCCCGTTTAGCCCTTCTCCCTGCAGGGCATCGAATATGTTCTCCATGGCCTTTGGGATGTGCTCAGCATTGGGTCCAGGCACCATCTCATTGCCCAATGTGATCCACCCGAACTTCACATCTTCTGCGTAAGGGGAGACGTTAGTCTTGACCCAAGCTGATGCCAAATCGGTGCTATCAGCAAGGCTCTTGACATCTTCATTCCTCACGCCTAGAGCGACTTTAATGTTGGAACCTCTTAAGGCTTGGAGAGCCTCTGCCTTCGGCTCGAATAACCTCAGGAGCGGGATTTTCTCTTTCTTATAGAGGCTTATCACTTGGTTTGGTGACGGGAGGTTATCTCCTAGCATTCCGTAGTTAACTCCAATAGCAGCGCCTTCCAACATATACATGAACAGATATTATAAAATCAACTGAATTTGTGAACCGATGTCAACATAATTTGAATATGACACATTCGAAGCTTAGGTAAATCAATGAAAAGAAATTTGAGTTTTCAAAAGGTTATTTATAATTTCATATTTCTTTTAGTTTTAAACTTACTTGCCATGTGCAACTTTAGATCGAGAGCTAGAAGCACCAACATGGTGCAGAGGATCAAGTTCACCAGGAAGAGCTCCATTTTTTCTACCAAGTAGTAGAGAAAAAGTATGGGATTGGATTGTTTGGGAACTGGGGTGGTGTTTCAAGCATGAGTTGTGTTTGTGTTATTTGGATTTCCATACTAATTTATAGAAGTCGGCAACCCAACACTGGAAACTATTTCACAATGAGAACAGCAAAAAAAAAAAAGAGATTTAATTACCAAGAGAACAAAACGAAACAAATTCGTTCAGGGTAAAGGGAGGCACTAAGGCTGATATAGGCGGGATTCGAACCCGTCTTTGACAACAACTTCCAACGACTTTAGCTGAGTTGAAGTAAATGACCCATAAATGAAACAAATTTGCATGTGGCAGGAACAGTCACTCTTAGAGGTCATCAACACCACTTACATATGGAGTGTCTGGACTAGCAACACATGGTTTGCTTCCACCTACAATTCCCATCAAATTTTCCGATTCATATACAAGAGGCAAAGGCCAATAGAACAAAATTTGAAAGGGGGAGGGAACGAACATGAGATTGAATGTACTCACGAGAGACTAGTACCTTATTAGCTTGGTGATTTTAACTCATGAACAGCGTCAAACGCTAACGTTGATAATACAAACATGTTACGATAAATCAAGCAGAAACTTTGAAGTCTCACATTTGCTTACCCTGATGAATAGTAACTAGAATGCACAACAATGCCAAACTCATTTGTTTTTTCATTTCAGAATAACATATACTCACATCATACAAAAGAAAATCCAGCAACGATTACACCATTAGAAAGAGTTGCACCTCAATTTTGCTTTGGTCAGTTCTGTTGCTCATAGTTAATAGCATATTACAAACATTTACACAAGCTCCTTCATGCACATTTGAGTTGAATTGAACTGCACATTCAAGCCTTCATGAACAAAGTCTCTGCCTTCCGCACTGGTCCATCTGTTGAAATCCAGCATTTACTCCGAATGTGAAGTCCAATAGATGAGTCCACTGCGCAAAATAGGACTGGAGTTAGAGAGGAAACATAAAAATGCATTAGGTTGAAAAATGTGTTCACGGCAGTGGTGGTGGAGCTAGAAAGTTGAACTATGGGCGTCCCTCTATGTGTATGGGTGTTCTTTGGACCCTTGTAACATTTATTTATCAGTGTCCCAATGCCCAAATTATACCCAAACTAAGATACTCATTCACATAAGCATTTTTCTTGGCCCAACGATATTCAGTCAGCACATAGCTCTGCCCCTACACGGCCACATATTTTATGAAAAGGGACAAGACTAAGGGTGGGTTGAGTTGACTTTGATCACTTAGTCCCCTTTAGTTATTAAATCTATTGTCTACCTACAGCCCTCTCAAGCTGTGCTGGCTTAACCCTGTTCGTGATACATTAGATATGAAACACTCCACCTGTGTGGTTAAAGAATGCTGGGATCAAGTCAATGTCGATAGTAGTTCGCAGTGAAAGGACTCAAAACTAAAGACTAAGTAGGAATGCAAGGAGATGGATGAACATTGTTGAGTGCAAATGGTTTAAGTATAGAATATAGATGCATCTGAATTCTCCAAAGATTCATTTCAACTGGATTGCCACGAGGTCAAACCAGTGAAATGCTAGAATCTGGCCCGTGTGAATGGAGTTTCACACTTGGGTATAGCGATGTCAACTAAGTTCTGCTGGAGGGTACAATCCAATTTTTTAAAAATAGAGAGTGCATAAGCCTGAATGCAACCATATATACCTGACTGAAGGTCATAATACCTACTTAGACATCTGTATCTGGAACTTTATGGAACCATCTACTGTCTAAGTGAAGAAGATAAAAGGGTTCTCTAGAGTATATGCAGCATACTTGTGGCAGAACAGTTGCTGCCTTTTCTACACTAGAAATTTGGAGACAGGTTTGTAGGTTATGTTCATAAAATAAAGTAATAGTGAAGTTTTAAATCACAATCCTAATGTTTGGCTCTGGACTGTGGAGGATGGAAGCAGCAGTCTGGGTCAAGAAAGGATGATTACATTTGAAATCTTAGCCCACATCACTAAACTTCAATATTTTCATGAGAAATCAAGGGGAATAAAAAAGGGTGAGAAAAACAAAACAGCATGATACCTGATTAGTACAAACACACACTGCAATACACCTGCTGTTCCTGTCCATGCTGAGGGGCTGGTAGACACTAGTGCATCTTGTACCAGCAGCCCAACAGATGCCGCAAGAGATACGAAAGCGATGACATAACCAATAAAAAGCCAAAGCTTCAATCTGCAATATAAGTCATATAAAGCTATAAGCATCCAGGCCTACTACCTCCAAAAGTATACAATCACAAGTATCATATCCAGGTTCCCAAAGATGCAGAAAACTACATATTGGCAACTCAGTTGCATCATGTAAATTAGCAGGCATGATGAAGGGAAGAACCTGGTAAACACTTGAAAATGGATGCAGGGAACAACTTATCTATGAGAGGGGAAGTTGACAGGGAGAAGTTACCTGTGACTAATGGTCTAGTACACCTATCATTTAAGGGATGCCAAAGTTTTTCAGGGGATTACATGTGATCATTATTTTCAAAATATATATTGGCCATTATAATTTGGAAACCCAAAACTGTCCAAGTTCATAACAGTAGGCCTGTGTCCTGAGTTTACCAGCCTCTAGCGGTTGATTCCCAAAACAAAGTAGGCACACCCCCCCGCCTCCGCCCCATCAGTTCTATCCCCATGTTTTTGCCCCTCAAGTCGCAGTCTATATATACTCATCATAGATGTAAGATTCTAGTTTACAAACAATAGCACCAGCCAAATCCGACACTCTACTAAGTAGAACCATGTTATCCTCGTAGTTAAACCTCTATCCACAACCACACAATAGATTCTACTCTAGATCAAAGCCCAAGAAAGATTTTAGCACTTATTTCGACAATTGAATTCCAGGTAGTTTCGGTAGCAACATATAGGATGTGAGAATAAATTCTGCCTCCATCTTATAAAGATTACAAATTGAATCCAATTTTATCTCTCGATGACACAAGAATTTCCTGAAATGAACTATAAGAGGAAAAAAAAAAAAAAAAAAGAAGATCAAACCCAGAGCTACCGCATTGATGGCTAAGCATCAGTATCATATAACTATGAGATAATTGATGGCTCCATCACTAAATTAGGATTAAGCAAAAGGAATTTGGTCAGCCCATCAGAGCTTAATCCCCCGATCCATACCGGAAATCAACCAGCGAATTACCAATCAAACACTCTCAAGACCGGCCAAAAGATTCAACCTTTGCGAAGAAGGAATCAAATCATCCACAGTAATCAAAAGCTAATCAAGTATTTGGAACAGAAAATCGAAAAGATCGAAGAGCAATTAAACAAACCTCCACTCGCCTTCATCGTAAGGGGAGTAATCGATGTCCTCTTTCCTGACACAATTGAACATCAAAGCCGCCAAAGAAGCAAAAATCCCTAACAAAATCACGAACGGAAAACCACAAGATCAACTCCGCATGAGAGAGGAGAGAGAGGAGAAAAAAGAGAGAGAAAGGGAGGTGGAGACATACCAGGGAGGTAATGAACAAAGGGGACGGCGACGGAGCTGCAAACGACGGCGTCGACCCAAAACCACCAGCCGGCTCCGAAAACGGCGCCGGCAATGCCCGGCCCGAATATTGCCCAAAGCTCCGCCAAATCCATTTCGTCTATTCGGGTTTTGGATTGCCCGGAACGATTCTCGGTTATCTGGAGTTGTCAACCAACGCCGGCAGGTGAGAGAAAGGCTTTCCCTTTACAGTCCTCTAGTCCACCTTTTTTTTTTTTCCTCGACTCAAAAATAAGAATTTTTTTGGATGCCCTATTTCATTGTGAAATTAGGATAATTTATTTTTTAGGATGATTTATTAGTTGCCCTAAATAAAAGAAATCTTAATATTTTTATTTCTATGTTGATATATGACTTATAAAAATGAGAACACTTTTAAAATTTTTTAGTGATATATTATTTACGACAATAAAAAATACAAATTGTATAAAAATTTCTAAAAAATAGGTGAAGAAAATAGAGAAGAACATAACATCAAATTTAATAATTAGTCCTAAAGGCATATGTTCAAATAAATTCAAAAATTGTAAAATTTAAATATTCTCGGTTATACAATAAAAAAACATTTCACTAATTAGAATACGAGTTTATTCAATCTTTTTGTTTTTGGTATTGCCCTTCTTGATCTTTTAACCAATGATGTATAATATTATTTAAAATTTTATACTTAGGAGATAGTAGTTTGATAGATTACAATCAAAGTAAAGACAACCTATTTATTTGTATCAATTGGCCGAAAAAACTATTGATTCATATAAAGATAATAAAAAATATTTTATTTTAGGTAGGACATATAATTTTATAAATTAAATATCATGCAATGAGTAGGTTTACATAATAAATTTAAGGCACTTTAAAATGAGTAATAATTAAATTAAAATACTAAAATTACTATTTTATTAGCACATCAATCCCACTATATTAAGTATTTCACCGTTAACATAAAGAATATAAATTTTTTTAACATAATTATATAAAGTTAATTTATTGGTGTAAAATATAAGATAAATGTATTGAATAGATTCTTATGTTTCTTTCATCAAACAATAGATTATATATAGTTACTTTTTTAAAAATAAAATACTTAATAAGTTTTTACATAATTACATGGATAAATAAATTATAAATTAGGCCGAATTTTTTTTTTTTTATGAGATAAGAGGAAAATAAAATCAAGCGGTTCGTTTCTGACGTCGTACTGTGGAGACTCGAGAGAAAGAGAGGCAATGGGCTCCTTAGATCCGCCGTCGAATTCACAGGGCGGCAAAGCCCTAATTCACGACGATGTCGACGATAACCACCGCTCCTCCGGCGATGTCCGCTCTGAGCTCTCGCCGGCGTCCAACGACAACGTGGGAACTCCGACGGAGAACGATTCGTCCAAGAGGAGAAAGAGCGGCGTGCTTCCTCTGGAGGTCGGGACCCGCGTGAGTTGCCGTTGGAGGGATGGGAAATACCATCCGGTTAAGGTGATTGAGCGACGCAAGATCTCCTGTGGCGACCCTAATGACTATGAGTACTATGTCCACTACACCGAATGTATGATTTTTCTATCTCCTCTACTGTTTGCTTCTTTCACTGTTGCTCTAATTGTGTTTCGCGTTAGGGTTTGGGGGTGTTTGAGTGTCATTTTCTACCCAGATATCGGTGGTATTCCATAAACTTGTGGTCATTTTGGCTAGAATTTGAGGGTTTCTGCCGGGAGAATGCAGAACTAGGGTTTTTGTTAATTTGGGTTATTTGTAACTTGTTTATTGTTTGAAATTGAGCTGGATACAAATAAACCTTTCCATTTTCAATGGCTCAATTATTATTAGGACCTTCTTTTTCTTTTTAAAAAAATCGGGGGAGGGGGGTGGTTTCATGGCTGTTACTTCATGAAGAACTCAAAGGGGAAGTTGGCAATCTATGGTCATTCAAACTCGAGCTAAGCTCTATGTTTGAACCTTGTTGCGTAGTAGTGGTTTTCTAACATGAGAACCACTGAGCTAAATATGAAACTTATCTGTTACCTATGTAAACTAATTTGGCTTCAATTATTTTGGGCCTGCTAATATAAAACTAAGGTGGTTTCTACTTGAAGAAGCTCGTGTGATTAGAGTAGTAGTCACTTTTGTGTTCTTGAACTGAGCGAAGGATGTTTGAATTGCACAAGTATCAGTGTAAAGAAAATATATTTTACGAAAATTGTCAAAGGAATCATTGAAGTAACTAACTTGAGACGCTAATCTTGGTGGGAAAAAGAACTGGTGGGATGGTTTTGTTGCTCATGGCATCTCTTATATGGTCAAGCACTAGCTGGGTTTACTACATAAGGTTGTTTGTGCTTGCTACAAAGTGTGCATGGGTTGACTAGGTGATATCCTCCAAGATACAATAAAGCACCAAAAAGTAGTCTTGCAACCATCTAGGTAGGTTTTCAAATTATTCACATAACTTGGAGAGTTAAGAGCATGCATAGAGAGATAAGATGGAAAGAACACAGAAATATGAAGAAAAGAAGATGGAGATATGTCTTAATGTCTCCTCTCTCTGATGCATATCCTTGTAATCGAGTTTCTAATTTGCTGATATTACCCACTCGACAGATGGTCCTCGTAGAGTATTATGAACCTTGTGACATTGGGTACTGTTATTGATTATTTTTTTTTTTTTGGGGGGAGGGAGGGTAGGGGTCCTATTTTTAGCCAGCCAACTTCTAGGCATAATTATTTGTTTATAGAAAAATGATTTTTGATATTAGTTTTTCAGAATTGTTGTTCTTTCTCAGTATCCTTATGGCATTGACCCTTTGAACCATTATATTTGATCACACGGTACATAATCTGCTGCATATTTGGGGAGCTTGCTGATTACATTGTATACTGCCTTTTCTAACAGTTAATAGGAGGCTTGATGAATGGGTCAAGCTTGAGCAGCTTGATCTTGAATCTGTGGAGACCGTTGTCGATGAAAAAGTGGAGGATAAGGTAATTATGTTTAGATATGTTGTTTGTGGACATCGTTGTGTACTCTAGAATGTTAATATTCTTTCATTGCTAAATATCCTCTTGTTATCTGGTGTGTTCCTGTTGTGGGAAGTGTCTTCCCTGTTTTGAATTAGTTGTGTTTTTGGTTAGCTGCCTATAGTTATCTGTGGGTTTGGTTGTTTAGAGGCCTGTACTTTGTTTGGCTACCAGTGATTGGGTGTTTTAGTGCAAACTCTATCTCCTCTGATTAGTTTTTGAATTATGATAGAGGTTCTGACGAAGGGTTTTTCATAGGTAACAAGCTTGAAGATGACTCGCCATCAAAAACGCAAGATTGATGAGATCCATGTAGAGGTATGCCAAACACTATTGTAACTTGCCAAAAAAGTAGTTGTTTGATATCAGCTGTAGTTGCTGTTGATGATTGTATCTTGTATGGAGTCATTATAGTGAAAAATGAAGAAACTGATGCACATGAACTAAACTTGCATTATTATAAAGATGTGCAGCGACATTGATCAGATTGCTCCATGCAGCATTTGTGTCAGTGTGCTGAAACTTTGTTTTGTCTTTTTGCTATTTTGAGCATTGGAGAGTCATCATGTTATGTGATTACTGTGACCACCACCTAACATGTATCTCTCCTATGTGCGTCACCCATGACTATAAAAGACAGCTTTTTCTAGAAGACCGTGAAAAATTTTGGTATGAGAACTATGGTTCAGAAAAATAGTTGTACTGCTATGATTTTTAAGTTGATGAAAAAAAATTTTCTTTTAAAAAAAGGGTCACAGCAATGCTAATAATTACATCGATGCTAGTACTGGCGATGGTACTATAAGAGAGAGTGAATAAGAATACAAACAAATGGGGTTATGTATAAAAGGCATGAAAACAATTAATGAGGAGAAAAATAAGTAATTAGAGCTTAATAGGTGCTTTAGATGTGTAAAGACATTTGTATGCCCCTCTTTTTATGTCCTACTTGTACAGAATTGCTTGGTTTAGTCAGTATGTACTTAGGCTTTCATAATTTCAATAGTGCTGCTTGAGATGTCACTAGTGTTTATGGAAAATATATGGGAATCTAAAATTAGGTATGATATGAAGCAAATTTCTGTCTTCTGATTCAAACAAGATTCCAAATGACATTCAGCACAGCCTGATATGTCGTATTGGTCAAGTAGAATATTATGGCTCTAACTGATTGCATATTTGAGGTAACTGTGGCTGTGTTTCCTCTTTCGTAGAGTTGGAAACATTTTATGGAATTTATTGGGTTTGCTTAATGTGCTGTTTCGCCTCGCTATCACTATCATTCTGGAACTACACGCGACTGATTTGATATAAACTTCATGATCTCATTCATGACCTTTTGTTATATTTGTGAAATATGTTGCATTTCTGCCACTTCTCGTCTGAGAGTCTCTATATTGGCCTTGTAGGGTCACGAGGAACTTGATGCTGCAAGTTTACGTGAGCATGAGGAGTTCACGAAAGTTAAAAATATAGCAACTATTGAACTTGGTAGATATGAGATAGAGACATGGTACTTCTCTCCTTTTCCGCCAGAGTACAATGATTGTACAAAGTTGTACTTCTGTGAATTTTGCCTCAGTTTCATGAAACGTAAAGAACAATTACAGAGGCATATGGTAAGTTTTTGTGCAAATAATTCCCTTTTTTGTGCCTTCCATGCATTTTTTGGGAATCGCTTATCCTAGTGGAATTGGAAAATGATCTTCAAATGTGTTTTCTGCATAAATTATTTTGCTTTATTTGCTGGATACACTTAGTCGCACTTCATATGCTTTGATCAGTCTCTTCCTTTTCTTTGATTCTAGATGATTGTCAATTGAGTTCTTGAGCTCATGTTTTTATCAAACACCTTGAAAGTTGGCTTTGTCATTAGTTTGAATCTTTGAAAATCTTGATATTTATATATTAGGCTATTTGCAGACCTCTGTGGTGTGATGGCCTCTGTGTCTTCCCCTAGTTGCTTCCCTGAACTTGTAGTTCTGGTTGTTTTCTGATGTAAACCAGCTACCAGCTTTCTCTATTTCTTTTTCCAAAATTTAGCTTGCTAGTGTGTCTGCAAGCGTTCACAACTTGCAGTTGTCAAGTTGAACTTAGTATTTGTTTGTTTGCATATTGATTCCTGATTATGATAGTTTCAAGGTGCTTACTGGTTTCGACATTTGGAGTAAGGATTCTTTTATTGTGAAGATAATCCTTCGTCTCGAAGAATCTGTTTTTTAAACTTCCAGCCTGCGCATTCTTGGTCAGCTGTTTCCATTGAGCTTCAGCCTGACAATGTACCTTGTTTAATTTCCGGTCATATCTGTGAGGTGGTTCTTTAGATTATACAAATTGAGTTTGTGTTCGTCATTTTCATTTGTGGGCTTTGGTCTCTGTTATGTTTATGGTATTAAAAGATGCATCGTTTTCCGTATTTATGGTAGCAATTTTCTTGGTTCAGAAAAATGTGATCTTAAGCATCCTCCTGGCGATGAGATCTACCGTAGTGGTACATTGTCAATGTTTGAGGTAGGATTCCCTCTTCTTTTTCAGTCGTTATCCTTCCTTCTGGTGTTCCTATCATTATGTTGAAAACTTGAAGCAGTTTTCGTTTGGCTGTAAGGTTTAGAAGTGAACAAGGTGAGGCACTTTATTTCCTGCTGTACTCTGTTCCATTTTTGATGTTTTGAGACAGGTTGATGGAAAAAGAATAAAGTTTATGGGCAGAATCTTTGTTATCTGGCAAAGTTATTCTTGGATCACAAGACACTTTATTACGATGTTGACCTTTTCCTGTTCTATGTCCTCTGTGAGTGTGATGATCGAGGGTGTCATATGGTTGGTTACTTTTCAAAGGTAATTGAGTTTGCTTTGTTGGCTTGAATTGTCAGGAAACTGAATTTTGGATTTGATACATTTTAAATTCTTCAGAAGTTCCATAGATTGTGTTTACTGCTGGTTATATTGGCTGTGGTTACTTCGTCTAATTTGCTCATACCTTTTCAGAATTAAGCTTTTACTCTAGCTTTCTCGCTTAAGTTACACTGTTGTGTGCTGCTCTTTTGCAATATTATTCAATGGCTTTTCTGCTAAACTTTACAGGAAAAACACTCAGAAGAATCCTATAACTTGGCCTGTATTCTTACTCTCCCTCCATATCAGAGGAAAGGCTATGGAAAATTCCTGATTGCATTTTGTAAGCTCCCATATCCTCATCATTTGATCAATCAATTTGTTGGTCTTGTGGAGGTGTGCATCTCACTCTTAGAGAACTATTTATTAGACTGAATAATTATCTGCACTGCATTATAGCAAGGAGTCAAGAACCATAGTGTTGTATGCTTGCCATTGTCCTGTTCCGTGTAGTCATTATCTTCATGTGCCTTCTGTCTGAGCTAACTCCAGTTGCATGAAATAGCTTATGAGCTTTCCAAGAAAGAAGGTAAAGTCGGCACACCTGAAAGGCCACTCTCAGATCTGGGGCTCTTGAGCTATAGGGGATATTGGACTCGTGTTCTTTTGGACATCTTGAAGAAGCACAAGGGAAATATTTCTATCAAGGTATGCTGCACCAAAATTCAGGTCTTTCCGAACCATGGACTTCATTCGTTGAAGAACTGTGAAGTTCATTTCCCGCTTAGCTATTATGTTGGTATTTGACGTATATGTAAAGCTTATAGCCCCCCCAACTCTTTTGGTCTGTTTGTGTGTGCTCTTTTGGGGTGGGGGGAGATCCTGCCATAGTGTCATAGAAATTGTTCCTTGGACTAGTATGGTGATCATCAAGCTTTCCTTTGTAGGAGCTGAGTGACATGACCGCTATTAAAGCAGAGGACATTCTGTCTACGCTGCAGAGTCTGGAGCTCATACAGTATCGAAAAGGGCAACACGTCATATGTGCAGATCCAAAAGTGTTGGATCGTCATCTTAAAGCTGCTGGGCGCGGTGGTCTGGAAGTTGATGTCTCAAAGCTGATCTGGACTCCTTACAAGGAACAAGGCTGATGCTCAACTCTTCATCTTACCCTCTCCTTGAGATGCCCTGACCCTTTGTAAAGTGTATACTAGATTTCAATTAGGAAGTAGGAAACTGAGAGCATTAAGCTGGTTCTTTGGAGCTGCTGATTTTAGTTGTCTGTATTTGTTGATCATTGTAGTCCAACAACAGAATTGTATGTTGTATATTTTACTGATCATCCATTCTGGTGCAAACATAATAGAATAGATTCCTTTCTTCAGTCTTTCTTATCCCTGTCAATCATAGGAACGTTGAAATCAGGTTTCTTTTGTGTGTGCCTGTTCATTTCTTTCGTGCGTGCCTGTGTATGGGCGTGCATGTATGGAGGGAAAAATGTGATGCATTCACTCAAACGGGATATAAAATCAGCCATTTCTTTCCACTTCTCAGAGGCTATTAATTGTGCTACTTGAAACCAATTAGACCTCGCAGAACTTACCAGAGAACCAAACCGAATGATTTGTATTTGTACTCGTGTGTGAGGCTTGCATGGAAGATTACCGAAAATTGAAGTGAACTCGGTCCAAAAGTTCTTCTAAAAGTTCTTTTCTTTTTTTAAGGCAAGTTCTTCAGACAAAATATCAGTTGACCAAAGCCGGCATAAACTGAATATTGCATAGTCAAATCTAAACCAAACTGAAATTTGGTTGACCCAAACCATGATGTGAACCGAAAGACCTAAACTAAATATTGCATAGTCAAATCTAAACCAAACTGAAATTTGATTGACCCAAATCATGATGTGAATCGAAAGACCTAAACTAAATATTGCATAGTCAAATCTAAACCAAACTGAAATTTGGTTGACCCAAACCATGATGTGAATCGAAAGACCTGTCTTACGGGTTGGGATTACCAATCAATGCTATTTAATAATATAGATTCACATAGTTACCGTATTGTCGTTAATGTTGTGAACAATTGTGGGTTTTTATTGTGATACCAAGTGATTGAACTAGACACCTTTTTGAAGGGAAAATATATATTCAATAGGGGGAACGCCGAAAAGAAAGAACTAAATGAATTTACAAACTAATCTGCGTCTTAGATGACATGGTCCCTTTCTCAGAATTCACACAGTGTTTTGCAGAAAGTAGAGCATCACTCTGATTGATAGCTTGAAGGTGTAAACTCTTCAATGGCGCCCCACCAGATCTCCTCTTCCACAGATTGATTCTCTCTCCACTGCCCCCTCCTCCTCCTGCTTCTGAACCTGCTTCACCACCGGCAATGGTGGATCCATCTCCGCCAAGTTCACCAAACTACCTCCCTTTTGATCATCTCTACTTCTATCATTATTCTCATGAATCATAGATCTTCTGCATATTCTACTAGCACTACTACTTCCATGATGATGGTTATGAGGATGATGATGATGGTGATCAACTCCAGCTGTTTGATCTCTTCCTCTGTTTCTGACACTTTTGCCCTTGTGGTTCCCCGTCCTGGCGGCAATAGTGGCAGTTGTGGGGCTGTTGGTGAGGCTTCTGGTGGAGAAGAAGCTTCTGAGCTTGTTATACTTGGCAACATTGCTGCTGTTATGAAGATGATCAGTTTTCAGGGTGGCATTGTTACTGCTATTATTATTAGAACCTGAAATGGAGGTGGTGAAACTGATAATACTAGGAAACCCAACCACCTTATTGTTCCTCTTGATTTGGCCCATACACCCAACTCTCGGCGATGAAGGTTCCTCCGATGCCGAGACCGAGACCGAGACCGAGGAGGAGGAGGAGCTCCGGCGGTGGGACACCTTGGCTTCCTTAGTTGAAGATGATGAGCATAGCATTGGCAAGAATTTGCTCTTCTGATGCTGCTGTTGTATTTCTTGGCTCTGTAGTTTGCTCCTCATTGTGCCTTGACACACAGTTTCAGCCTCCACTCAGTCTCCCTCCCTTTCTGTGTCTCCCTCTCAGGATATAGAGAGAGAAAGAGGGTGATATTGTCAAATGTTTGGTGGGGGAGGTGTTAAAGGGGAGGTTTGGGTGTGGAAAATGTAGAGGGCCAAATGAATAAGGGGAGGTGGGGGACAAGGAGACCTTTTCAATAATGCATGAATATGGTCAAAAATAACCATGTACAAGGTCACTGTTATATTGCAATTAATTGGACTGACACCCCCTTATTTTTTTATTTTTTATTTTTGGGTATGAAGCATTTTCTCATGTAATTAAAATAATTTTATTACTTTGTTTCAGTCAGGCTTCAGCATTTCCATTGGTCTGTTTCTTGCTGATTAAAAATAAAATAAGCCATTCACACTTTATCCCAAAAGTTTCCTCAGAAGTTTCTGTTATGTTACTTTGTTTCAAATTTTGAAAGTAACTTGTTATTAATAATAAATATACATGTTCATATCTGATGGAATTTAGTCAGAAATTCAGGCCAAAAAAAAAAAAATTCTTACTCTCTTATTGGTACTAAGAAAATGCAAATCCCACCCTCCTCAAAAAAAAAAATAAAAAACAAAAATGCACTTTACTATAATTACTTTTCATCTTAAGTAAGAAAAGATTAAAATAGTCTTTTTTTTTTTTTCAGATGCGTCTTTTAAAACAATCTTTATAAATGTTAGTAGTGAATTTTATTATAATTATAAATTCTATTTTCTATTTTCATCGAAAATACTAGTAGTGAATTTTAATGTAAGTATAAAACCTCTTTTTACCGATCGATAAGTTTATTAAATTTTTTTAGTAATAGAAAATCTTAACTTTTAATTCTTATAAAAGTAAAAAAAAAAGTTAGTTTGATTTCAATGCCGAGAAAAAAGAGGTGAAGAGAGTGTTACATATGGATTTGATTACAATCATGGAGCAAGCAAAATTGAGTCATTTTATGCGGTACAATATCTAGAGATACTGTTGGCTAAAAAAATTATTATTGTTTGTGTATAAAAATTCTCAAAAATTTAGAAAATTGTTAAAATGAACATCCTTAAGACTATTAAAAATAATAAATATTTATAAAATTTTAAAGTACTCAAATCGGGACATTATTAAATAAAGTTCCTTTTTTCTTGTTGGTGTAAACGAGGGCAAAGCCCCTAAATATTATTAATCACGTAAATAGCGTGGCCAAACAACACCACTAATATAATTACATAATGAATGCCTTACCGATCCTGGTGGCAAATTGAGGTTAACAAAAGAAGGGTCTTGATCAACACTCATATTTGTAAGGTGATTGGCAACACGATTTGTCTCTCGATAACAGTGTTCAATAGAAACTATCCATTTCAGATCGTTGAGCAACAGTTGACATTTTTTTTACCACAAAGAAGTATGATTGACCTTGAAAGTTGCAACCAAAAAAAAAAAAAAGAATTTCATTTTCACTGCGGTTGGTCATATGGGCAAACTCATCCTATATCTATATTTACTCTTCTTTGTAGAATAACGCATGCCCTGCAAAATGATGCCAGACAATTTTACATACTGGCCTACGATATAATGTCAAAATATGTACACCAAAAATGTCACAAAATGCAATTCAATCTTCAACAAATAGCTGAAATTGTGAAATGTAATGCCCATCAAAGTCATCTGGGCATGCATCAACAATCATCGTACAAGACAGGACTATATATTGCTTCACGCCAAGATAAACTTATATCAGTGTACCGTATTTGTCGGCTTTACTATAAGTTAACGCTTGTGTTTATATGACGAGTCTAAAGTCATCTTAGATGAGACTCGTATCCGTAAAAATTTAATTTAAAAATTAATGTTATTTTGAGGTCATATAATATTGGTACTACTTAATTATGTTTTAGTGAGTAAATTAAGGAAGGAGAGAAGGAGAGATTAGTGGAGGAAGTTTTGGGCAAATGGGAGGTGACCAAGTAGTAGAAGTAGATAGATAGGAAGGGTTGGTGGAAGGCAGAAGAAGAACAGAGCACATGCTCCCTGCGTGCTACAGGCAAAAAAAAAAAGAAAAAAAAAGACAAAGGTGCCAATTTTAAACATATTGGCCCATTCATCATGTGGCCGACACGTGCTTTCTAGATTCTCTTTTTCAATTATCTACCCCTTTTATTCAAAAGCAGTATATATAGCTTTTTCTAATTAACTATCAACGTGGCCTATTAGCTCAGTTGGTTAGAGCGTCGTGCTAATAACGCGAAGGTCGCAGGTTCGAGACCTGCATGGGCCAAGAATCTATTTTTTTGATAAAGGAAACACAAATATTATTACATGAAGCAGATAAAATAATTAGATTTAAAAAATTACGTAGTCGAAAATCACCATTACAACAGGATTGAGTTACAATAAGGACAAGCAGACATGCATTTGCCTATCAGGGGTGCCCAGAACAAGAAACAACTGCCCACAGAGAATCGGAATCAATCCCTCTGAGCATGCCCCTATCTATACAAGCATCACCAGTTAAGCAAAACCACTATGCCTAATCACAAGTATATTCTCTATCAGCAGACAGAAGAAGGGGAGGGTAAGGCTTCTCATCCGTCTCCTGTTTTAGTTAGTTTAGCTCAGCACCAAACACAATCATCAAAATCTTGCCTCTGATATAGCTCACGCGATTCTGCCTGAGATCCCGACACTCTGTAGTGGTTGAACCAACCTTTTCTCCTGAATTTTGTTAGCAACTTTTATGCATCATAACAGAACACCCCATATTCCATCATCGCCCTCACCACATTTTTCGTGAACATCTTTGATCTTCTCGACTGACTGGCAAATTCCACTGCAGCTCCAATCAAATGATGCTACGCACACATTACCTGCCTGTGCTTTCCATTCACAGTCTGCAGAGCCAAAAAAGAGTCGGGAGAAAAAGATCAGTGAGGATTTCAAGCATGAGATGTTGGTTAAGTTACTTAGCCTATTCGTTTTAGGCATATGTACGTTGGACATCCCATTTGGAAAGTTTCAGAAAAGCATGGTAATCTTCAGCTATGTAATTAGTTCAGAGACTCATTTTTAGCCACTCGCGCTCATCCCAAACACGTAACAGTTAACATGGAAACAACACTTGGACACTTCAAAGTAGTACTAAAACCCAACTAAATTCAGTGGAAATAGGCAAACAGCCAAATCCAACACTTGGGCACAAAGCTGTATTGAACAGTTATATTTGACAATGGGCAATAGAGTTTTTCTGAAAGCAGATGTTCTCACTAAACCATCACACCCTTTTCTTGTTTTATAAATCAATAGATGATCACACAAGTTGTAGTCGTAGGAAAATGACAGACTGTCCAAGCTAGACAAGTCATTTAATCAACATCTGTTCCTCGAAATAAAAGGCATGCCCAAGATTTGTTAATGTGATATAAAGGCCAATACAAATACCTGGAGGAGTTCCACAGCACATGCTACGCTCATCGATATGCTCTACATCAAGACCGATAAACCATGAACCAAGAGCAACATCTTCATTTGCATATTTGTGCAGTATGGGCCTGTAATTTTGCACACCAATACAATATTAACAATGAATAGTTAAAAAAGACAAAGTCAACAAGAGAAAGACAGGCGGCTGTCACTAAAGATTATTACTAAGCCCCCCCAAGTAGCGTATATAAACTATCTCCACGGATGTCCCAGGCACTCGGTGCTCAAATTCTTTCTTAAAAAATTCTGCATAAAGATTATAAATTTATTAAAAAAAATTTATCAATAGACACCTTTGAAAATTGATTGATACTAGTCAGGTTTTGTGAAATTAAAGTTGGACAGTCATATCCAAAATTTCTGGATTCACAACACCCCCCAAAACCCCCAAACCACCACCACCACATAATACATGGGGGAAACACAAAGAAAGTGAGTACTCAGCCCATGTAACTTTCAACTTACAAATGCCACAATTGTCAACGTAGTTCTTCCGCCTCCATGTCAAGCATGAAAAGTCCACTAGGTATGAAAAATGAATAGCAGGTTCATATGTAAATATAAATTTCCAAACTTCCTCAAAAGACTTCTACCAAGTTGTTTAAGCCAAATGGGATATCATACTATAGATAAATCATAGAGGAACAAAGCAAATGCATGAAAATATAACGAGAGCACTTCCAATAAATCTGAAATAGGATCTCACTGGTTTATAGAGATATATGTCGCTAAATCCTTTGAGATAGCATAGATCTGCCCAGTTGCATGACGGAAATACTTGTTCCCTTCTTCCCGAACTTCCAGTATTCTGGTTCATGGTACTTAACATTCCTATTAAACAAAGCGGTAAGTATGGGAGACATCAAGAATTTAACAAACCCATGGACAACACAAGAGATCCTGGTTTATTACTTCTGAGCAAGAACAGGTCCAGATTTCATGCATCCAATATACACTCTCGGCTTTGATCGATAATGGGCAAGGGTAGAATCCAGGACACCTACAAAAGAGAAAACTTGTAAGAAAGTGGAAACCAGCACATACAATGAAAATCATAGTGTTCCAGGACAAGACTTCATAGACATGAGCCATGATACAAAACAATTGAAACAGAAAATGGCAACAAAGGGATGTACCCAAATTTACATGGACGTCATCGTCCACTTTAACGTAAAAATCAGCATCCCACTTCGCAACAGCAGTAGAAAAGAATATCTTGGTTTTGGCAGACAATTCATGGTACCCTTCAATATGCTCCTGAAAATGTTTCACATCAACATCATTGGAATATCAAGTCATCCTGTAGCCATGCATATGGAAGTTGCTGTGTGGGTTCTTACCAGTCTGAGAAAGTCATGATGCTGGGCATCCTCTGCATCAATAGCTCTATCTAGAATGCTGTTCGATGTGGCACTTGTTTGACAATACAATTGCATCCGAGTCAATTTACATTTTCATAATCATGATAACATTCTAGTCAAGATATCACACAACTAAGTCGGCTAAGAGATGCTCAGGAAATGCTCTTTTTGGTAACCGGGTAATCAGTGCTGCTACAGCCAGTCCAATGGAGCTATTCAGCTTCATGATCAGCATATAACTAACGGGAGTCCTACTTGCTCATGTATTAAAACCTCTTGACTGGCAAATTCTGATGTTCACATGTCTAAGAGTCAGAACTCATTTATATTAGTATTGTGTTTATGCGCACAGCAGTATCCACTGTTGGTACCACAGCAAGTAAATACATAAGAAACTCATAATGCAGCCAAGTTCAACATCACGGGAAATGGGGCAATAGGGGCATCAGACATTCATAATCTTCAGATGCATTAATTGCAATTGCACTAACAACAATGTCTTCAATAAGAGATTTGTAACATGTGAATGTGCCATAGACAAAATGAGCTTTGTCCCTTACATCAAAAAGAATAGCAGACCAAAATATAACACAGGAATATCAAAAAGAATAGCAGACCAAAATATAACACAGGAACAATGACATACCTATGACCAATCGTAAATCGTATCACTACTCCCTTCTCTGATTCCAATTTCTTCAACTTCTCTCCTGACAATCAATGGATTGGTAAGCACATCTCTTGACAGACAACAACTTTGCAAATCAATGCAGCAATCCTTCAAACATTAGAAGAGCAAATACCTTGAGGCATCCAAGTCGCCCTCACTGAATCACGACGTTTCCGACTGCTGAAAGCAGTATTAATGCCAATCACTACAAAAACCTTTTTCTTGGTCTGCCCATCTTGAGCAGCCAACTTGGTGGCAGAGGCAGATTTATCAGACTTAATCAGCTCCCTGGAACTGCGAGAAGCAGCCAACTCCATCTGAAGCATTGAAACTGACTTATCCAGCGACCTAAACATTCGCCCCAATGGTTTAGCAGATCACCACAGAATAACAATAAATACAACTACAAAAGAAAATAATTCAAGCAAGAATCTTCAAAGAAATCAAGATCATAGTTCATAGCCATTTAATACTGACTTGATTGATTCATGGGTTTTCTGTACTTCTTCCATAATATCCTTTTCATCCCTGGGTTTCTGGCACATATTTATTGCAAACATCAGAGAAAGTGCAATTTCAGCTCAACTTTAAAAGGTAAGAAATAAATCTGAACTAACAAAAGTGAAATTCTTAGGAAAATTTTGATACCTTTTTAGTCCCACAGTCCTCACACACAGCTTGAAGCTCTTGATTCTTCTGGTGGCTTGAAATCAGCGGATTATCAGATTCCTGTGGTTCCCACAACCTACCAAAATTGCACCAAACCAAATAGATTATTAGCTAAATGATTCTAGATTTGCAAATGCTTTAAAGATTTGGTAAGATCAATAAGAAAATGAAGTGCCCAGAATAGAATAAAGACAACGGCATAAAACCAAACCTGTTGGTGAAAAGCATGCCCAGGAAGAAGAAAGAGACACAGAGAATTGGAATCCATTTCACGGAGAATTTGCCACTGTTTCGATTCCTCATCATTTTATGGATTTTTCTCTCCACCCTCCCCGGAAAATCAGAGATTTAAGGGTGAAAATTTGAAGTCATACAAATGGGGTCACTTCAAAAATGGGATTTTTATGTTAATAAGTTAGGCGGACGATTGAGACCTCCTTCCTGACCCAGATGTCAATGGAGTTCCTAAGAAAGGAGGGATCTTCCCTCAATTTTCTGGGAAGGTCGGTGTTACCCGCCGATCAATTGATCGGCTACCCCTAGTTCGTCAAATCTCTTCAATAACTAACCTCTCTCTCTCGGCTGGCTTTGGATCCGAACCCAAAACAAGTTCACAACAGCTCTGCTCTGCTCTGCACTTCGAGCTGGAGGGGCTGAGCTTGTTCTGTATTTTGAGCATAAAAAACATGTAAAGTTCAGCTGTAAAGTTTATTTTTTTCCTCCCTTGTCATCAATAAGATAAGATTTGGGGTTTGTTTTTTTCTTTTCTTTTTTGGTTTTTGTTGAAGCTATAAGAATTTGAATTATGTACACTGTATACATTATTCCAAATATTCAATGTATATTTTCTTTTAAATCATTTAGAAAGTACAATATAATACAATAGAAATCGAATTCAAAATTTAAAACTTTTAACTCCTCGATTTTGACAAATAGGTCAAAACTTCATTGATATGGATATTCAGTATGTTAAGTTTGAATTGAATGTTAGATGATTCCACATATTTTCGCCTTTTGTAAACTCTTACGACTTATTAAAGACTATTATTTTTATAATCGTTTTATTTAAAACTCCTCCTAACTCTACTTTTAATTATTTCGATTGAAAACAAAAACAATACATAAATGAAAATATGAATGTGTGTATAAAACTCTCTCTCACAATCATTTACAATAAAGACCATCATCAAATGTCCGGTAGATTCAAATTAAAGGTGCATTGACATCATCTTTAATCAATTAGCTTCTAGGTTTAAGATATTTTCATTGGATTTTTCCCTTGCGTGTGAATAAATTATTATTGGCTCGTAAGTTGTAAATGTCCTTGGTAATATTCTCAATTATACCCCCGTTTTCTTTGGATTGAAAAAAATACCCCTTTTTTACGTGCTCTAGTAATAAATTTAGATAAGAAAATAAGGGAGAGGAGTAACGGAGCAAATATACTATCTAATGTATCTATCGGACTAAAACATGCTAAAACAAATTCGTTATTATATTAAAAATATTAGTGTAATATATCATATATTACTTGTAACTTATTTACGAAAAAAATCTCAGTTTAGTATATACATTTAGTAGTATACATTTAATTTAGTCATATAAATTATAATTGGATGTTAAAAATTAAATATTAAAACATTGATTATGTGACACGTGGCAAACACAGTCACATACATATATATACATATTAATTACCTCTTCTTTTGATACGAGTATTTGGTGACCTTTTAACACATGTTACGAGATCATCACATGGTTTTGTTACGTTTCGAACATATTGTATTAGGCAATTATATGATTGTGCATGACTAAAAATACACGTAAATACAAATGAAAATTTTGAACATTATCTAAGAAATTTGCATTCAAAAAAATAAAATTTTTCCAGATAATATTTTGATCCCTAAAACAAATCAAACAAAATTAATAAAGACTTTTAAACCTTGACTTGATAAACTAGGCTACATTATATCAATAACAATCTAATATAATGACACAATTGGAAGCAACAATGACAATACTCAAAACAAAAAATACGCTTATAAAAAATAAAATAAAATAAAATTCGGTACGACATAGAAGAGTCATCATCAAGGGTGGAATGGTCAAATTCACCCCCAAAAAAAAGTATTTTTAAAAAGAAATAAAAGAAAAATAGTAAAGTCGGTTTTGAATTTAAATTTCGATTCAATAATCAAAAACCTATCTTGTAATTTTGGCCTGCTGAGTTTGCCCTAACCCTTCTCACCTTCCTCTCGTCGTGACGCTGTATAAATACGCAAATATTATTCTCTCACCACCATTCACCACTCACCAGACCCTCCTCCTCCTCACATCCCCCATCGCTTAACCGCTCGGCTAGGGTTCTTCTTCAGCTTCTCTCTCATCGCAAAGGTACCTCTCTCTTTACCTTTTTCACTGATTCGTTCCTCTTTTGATTCGTCAATTCGATGCGATCTTTTTTCATCTGTGTCGGATGTTGGATCATCGTTTCGTGTTTAGTATTTTGAATTTGTTATTCGGCTTTTGATTACGTATTCGAATGAATCGGAGCTTAGATAGTCTGATCGATGATAGAGTTGTGGTGGAAATTTGCCTAATCTGTGGTTGCCTTTTGTCCTGGAATCGCTAATGTATTTTTTAGGTTTGTGATTTGATGCTGGTATATTATATTGAGGCTTATTTGCGAGAGCAGGATTTTGTTCAAGAAACGAGATCTTGATTTGATGTTTGTATATTGTATTGAGGAGAACTTCTGCCGGAAATTTTGGTATAGAGACCGGATGTTTCTTGACGTCTTTTTTGTCTCTATCTGGTCAGATGACAACTTTAACGTATTTTGAGCTCTCTAACATTTTTTCAAATTAAATCTGATGAATCTTTACATTAATCTTTAGAGTGGTGGATTTTGGTAATTGGAAATTACAATATTTGTATTGTTGGTGTTGTTCGGTCATTTGACACGGAGACAGTAGTTTTTAGGCAGAGGTATTGCATTGCCTTGATAAATGTGGCACGTGACTCAGCTTGTTTTAAACCCCATCAGAACTAACGAAGATCTTGTTCACTTATAAAGGTGGTTGTTGGGTCAATTGTTTATTCATGGTATGCATAATAATGCTCCCATCTATTGCTAGTATTGTGCTATTTTGATGTTTGTAGTGAAAGTTTCCTGTTTTGGTGCAAGGAAGACAAAGACTTTCTTGCTTTTATTGGCTATTAAAGACACAACTCATAACGGGGTTGGGTTATTTACGAGTGTTTGTGGTCGGTGAAAATAAATAATTTAGGCTTGAGACTTGTGATTTAAGGTTCTGGACAACTGGGCATGCGGCTGCCTTGTAATACTATACATGTGTCTTTTCCAAGTATGGCATACTGTTTAGGCCACATCTAGATGTTGTAGTTGTTTGTTCTTATACTTGCTATTGTTACATTCTTCCGAAGGTAGTTCTGAACTATAATTTATAGTATCATGTCACTTGCATTTTAGAGTTTGGTTGCTTTTGAGTGCAATGATTTGTTATACTGGTTATGCTTTTGTATTGTGCAGATATTGTTGGCTTTTCTCTATATATGTGTGTTTTGATTTTGAGAATAGTTTCAGCTTTTCACGGAACCTCGGTTTTCTCTCTATCATATTAATATTCTGTGAATGTCTTTCATTGTATTCTTGGTTTTTGAACCGCATTTCTATTTTTCCCTTGTGGTTGAGTTGATTGCCAAGTTCTTAGTTCTTTCACTATTCGCAGGATATTGGCAGTTAAGCCTGCTGTAACTGCAGTTCACCAAAGTGGAGTTTGAAGCTTCTTTTATGTCTGAACGAGCCTCTCTTTTCTTGTCATCAATTGGCTTGCTTGGAGAATATTGTCCTACGTCTAGAAAAAAGGGCGGTCATATCTCTGAAAAAGTAAGCTGTATGCGTCTCGGGCCATTTGAGGGATATTCGGTTCATCGTTGGGGTTGCAATTTTATGCGGCCTTCTTTCCTTATAATATCCGCATTTGTCCCTGCTGTCTCCTCCTAACAACATCAAAATCTAGTGTTACTGTTTCTGCAAAACAAGATGGCTCTGCAGAACATTGGTGCTGGGAACCGTGACTGATGCCTTCTACAGGTATAAGATGCCAAAGATGATCACAAAGATTGAAGGTCGAGGAAATGGCATCAAGACCAACATTGTCAACATGGTTGAGATTGCAAAAGCTCTGGCAAGGCCTGCCTCCTACACTACTAAGTACTTTGGCTGTGAGCTTGGAGCTCAATCCAAATTTGACGAGAAAACTGGGACATCGCTTGTCAATGGAGCCCATGATACTCCAAAACTTGCTGCTCTTTTGGAGAACTTCATCAAGAAATATGTCCAATGTTATGGGTGTGGCAACCCTGAGACGGAAATCCTGATAACTAAGAGTCAGATGATACAGCTGAAGTGTGCTGCCTGTGGGTTTGTGTCTGATGTGGACATGAGGGACAAATTAACTTCCTTCATAATTAAGAACCCACCTGAAGCAAAGAAAGGATCGAAGGACAAAAAGGCTTTGAGGAGGGCTGAGAAGGAGCGGCTGAAGGAAGGTGAAGCTGCTGATGAGGAGCAGAAAAGATTGAAAAAGGAGGCAGCCAAGCTGAAGAAGTCCTCAAAGGATGGTTCTTCAAAAGTACATCAACCAAGAAGAAGGCCCAAGCATCCGATGAGGATCGATCACCTACTCGAAGCCAGGCTGATGAAAATGAACCTGCAACTGTGGACGATGATGACGATGATGATGTCCAGTGGCAGACTGACACGTCTTTTGAGGCAGCTCAGAAAAGGATTCAAGAGCAGCTAAGTGCTGTGACAGCTGATATGGTTATGCTCACTACAAAAGAAGAGAAGCCATCTGGGAAGAAATCACCCCCTCATGAACCATTGCCCGAGGTCAAAGAAGAAGCCAATGGTGCACACTCTGATGACCAGGATGATGATGACCAGGATGATAATAATCTCGACCAATGACTTGAGGGACTTTCTAAAGAATGGTCCTACTGCTGGCCAAGTGAAGGCTCATTTAGGGTCTTGCTCAGGCAGCCACCAAGAGGTGGTGGGTGCCTCTGTTTGAGGCTCTCTTTGATGGTGTTGAGAAAGGTTTTGCCAAGGAGGCTACTGCAAGAAGAAGAATTATATCGTGGCAGGCTTAGCTCATGCTGAGGGTTCACAGCTGGTTCTTCTCCATGCCATTGAGTCTTTCTGTGGGAAAGCTAGTCCCGATGCAGTCAAGGAGGTAGCCCTGGTTCTCAAGAATCTTTACGATGCAGATGTACTTGAGGAAGAGGCTATTGTTGAGTGGTATCAGAAGGGATCAGCCGGTAACAACAAAGCATCTCCTGTTTGGAAGCATGTCAAACCTCTTGTCGAGTGGCTCCAGAGTGCAGAATCTGAATCAGAGGAGGAATGAGCTTCATGAACTAGTCTCATTGGACTGAACATCTTATATTTCAATTATATGCACGAATAAGCCGGTTGAGATACTATTTGAGTTGAGTAGTTAATGTGTTTTGTAATGAATTGTTGGTTGTTGATGGTTTGTGTCACTAGGGCGTACACACCCAGCTAGAAACTGCTGGTGTCTGCTTTGGTCTGTTCTGGTGTGCTTTTTCTTTTTTCCGATTAGTATTTCTGTTGGTGCTTGAGTTTTAACTTAGCCTTGCGCTCAGATGGTATTATTGCGGCCATGGCTGCTGGATGCTGTTTTAACTTTGGTTGGTAAAAATGCCCTGCATGGCTTGGTAATTGTGTTTGATTTATTGAATCTCTCTGCCTTCCTTAAGGTTAATTGGTAACTAATGAGAAGTATCAATATAGAAGATTTGAGCTATTTTGCTTTATCTTCCGTACTCCTACAGATCTCACAACCCATTTTTTCGATCCTTCTGGTAAAAAGATTCATTCTTCTATAAAAAGAGTAGGGTAGAACCAATGAAGATTTCTTTTTTCGATTCATCCCTGGAGTTGAATACTTTCATTCAAGAATTGCTTTTGATCCAACTGCAGGAATCAACAGAAAAGGTAAAACTTATGATACACCGATCCCATTTCTATACAAGAAGATGAGATGAATAGATCCGCCATTTCTGAAATCTCTCTGATTCAAAATCTGCAGGTAATGTGTGTATCCCCCTATTCCGGTTATGTGAATGATGAAATAAGTAAAAATGAATTTTTGTCAGAATAAAAACTTTATCTGTGAACTGCTCCATATCCGATTCATCCTTTTTGGAACCATATCACATCCCTATATGATGAAATAGATGAATTGGAGACAGATTTTGTAAATACGTAATACATCTTTGAATATATTAACCATTTTTATTTTCCGATCGTCCAAGGCAAAAGAAGACTATGTTGTTTTCAACAATTTCATCTTCTAGTGGACCTCTCGCAAGATGGATTTGAACCGGTATGAAGTTCTCGACCCATCTGCACGGACAGGTGATATACCCGAAGAGTGAAAAGTTTTCAGTAGGATTGACACCAAATATTTGATTTTTGCATAGGAGAGAAAAAAAAATTGACTTTGTTTTTATACTAAAATCTTAAGAAAGGTAAATGAAATAACTCATGAAA
This sequence comes from Talinum fruticosum, assembly GCA_021018815.1. NCBI lineage: Eukaryota > Viridiplantae > Streptophyta > Magnoliopsida > Caryophyllales > Talinaceae > Talinum > Talinum fruticosum. The sequence goes on from JAITYX010000042.1 coordinate 958,116, forward strand.
TTTCAATATTCCATTGTTTTACAATAATTATAATTTTAGAACTATGAATGTAATATTATAGAAGCACAAATTTGTGTCAAAATTAAATTGTTTCCAATGTTTATAGAAATAGAAAAAAGAGAGAAAAATAATAAATAAAGGGTAAAATTGATAAATTTATGTCATTAAAATTAAAATAACAAGGTAATGTGAAAAGAAAAACATTGATGTACATCCAATGGTCCTTTTTGTTGGGTTTCTTTTTTGGGGGGGTGTTCAATGTGGCTAAGAACATTTTTTTGACAAAGTACCTTTATATGGACAATCTTGCTTAGGTCCTTCTGCTACATAATCTCCCAGGTGGTACGGGATGTTTCAAATCATATTTTTTAAAATTTTCTTCGTTGTTTTATACTGTTCTACCAATTTACATAATGTTCCACCCTTATATAAAAATTTAGATGTTTGCATATATAATTTTAGGTCCCGACAGTTGGATTAAATCGATGTTCAATATTCATTGAGGAGGTGCACAACTATCTATATCCCAGTGGAGCTCATTTGTAAATCATCAACCAAACTTCCAAGCAAAGTAATACACAAAGTATTCTCTCAAACTCTCCAAGTATTCTCTTGCTTATACCTTTCTGACAAGTTTAAGTCAAACAATTTCGAAAGATTACTAGCAAGCTAAGAAAGATCTCAAATGTAGTTTACTAACGTTAAAAAATGTTAAATTTGAATAAATTATCCACCAATGGCCCATCATATTTCACACCATGGGGCAACCCCTAAAAAAGAATACCTGTCATGTGTTGTTGGTAATGTGGTTGAGTGGTGGTTGTCTCTCCACAAGTGCTGAATCGAAAACTGCTGTCCAATTAGAATTTAGTCAGGAGAGATATATAGGAGACTAAACAAATTGTGAAATTGACCTGTCTCTTCTCATTATTATTATTATTTTTTGCTATTATCCCTTCTTTATTATGGTCTAGTCACGATGCCACTCCTCGTTAAATGTCTAATCAATTTTATTAGTGACCTTTTCGGTTTTTCCTTGCCCTAAATCATTTTTTTATGTAACGGGGAAAGTCATTTCTCCTAAAGAATATATATATATATATATATAAGAATCGAATTTGTTAAAAGGTTAAGTGAGTGTTTAGTCTAAATTTAAAATATATTTTTGGACTTTAAAATTTTAAATTAGTTAAATATTAATTTTTTTAAAAATTAAAATTATTTTTCAAAAGTGATTAATAGATATAACAAATAACTATTTTTAATTTTAATTTTTAAAAAATCTGCCTCAATAATAGTGTTTGGCCTAAATTTTATATAAGTTTTTAAAAATAATTAACTTGTTGAGCCAATATTTTTAAAAAGAGAGATATAAAATTGAGATAAAATAAAACAAGAGAGAGAGAAAGGAGAGAGATAAAGATAGAGGAGAGAGACAATTAAAATAACGTAAAAGAAATGAGAGAGAAAGAGTATGAGATTTTGGGTGATTGTTACTGAATTTTTTCGAAATTGAAATAGAAATAGTTATTTGTTGTTTCTAATTCTAGAAAGTTTTTCTCCAAAATTATTTTTGAAAAATAGTTTTAATTTTTTAAAAAATTAGTATTTGGCATAACTTCAATTTTTAGAATTTAAAAAAATTTTAAAATTTAGACCAAACACCCACTTAGAATATCTCTAGAAATAAACTTATATTTCACACTGTACTCATCTTACATTCTTTTTCTTTTTTTTTTCAGAGTAATTTTTCCTTTTCAACTGAGTAGAGCATCGGAGAATGATTCTTAGGTCACTCTCCGAGGCCCATGGGTTGCTTTTGTTTATAGCTATAAACAACAAGCTTGGAGGAAAATGACCAAGCAATATCACCATTGACCTCATTTATTTGCTGCCACCATCCCCTAAAAGGACACGGGGAAAATCTGTGCTCTTAAAATAGAGACGATATAAAGTATTAGGCTTATGGAGAACTATGGTGTTTGCTCGTCAGTCCGGGCCGAGCTTAAGTCACCGTGAAGAGGGTTAAGAGCACTTTGAAGTTTGGGTTTTAAGAAGGTAGTTTAATTGTTATGAATATGTTGAGGGGCAATCAAATTGGGAACAATTAGTTCACGCCTATTGTGAAGTAGTGCAACGAGTTCATTGGTCACTCGTGAATCAGACCGACATATTAACCAGTTTAAAAATTAATACGGTCGTCCTAATGTTCTTAGTGATTTGTTATTTTCATATATAATGTAAGTACATCTTGGACCAGGTTTATTAACAAGAAATACTATTCTTCTTTGGGGTTTTAAATTTTAATTTAATTTCACATATTTTATTATGTGTTGCTAATAAACTTATTACGAAAAAATATCATTTTATACTTTACCGTTTGTACATATTAGAAAAAAACACCTCATTATCTTTAATTTTCTTTTTTTTTAATAAAAAATTGGTCCAAAATTTATACTTCTCTTATTACAATTTTAAACTTGAAATAAAATTCTATCACAAATTAAACAATAAATTCCATATCCCAACTTTTGATTTGAATTTCCCACATCAACTTTAAACCCTAGATTTCCAATTTTGAGATATGGATAAAACTTTCGTGGTGGACCATGCTTCAACCTCCCCCTAAATTTTAACTTGAAGGGAAAAAAATGATAGCATTAATTGAGTTGATTAATCTAATGACTATTTCTTAATTATTCTCTGTTTCATTGAATTTGGGACACAAATACATGTATTAATGCTTCTACCACAATTTTACCATTAAATTAATTACAGTGTCGTCCCCATTAAAGTGTCTTAATTGCCTCTTGGCCTTACTTACAGTGGTCCTCTTCTATTCTGTAGAGACTGAGACATTGCTTTTTATTTATAGACAACTTTTTTTTTTCATGAGCTTGTTATATGATTTATAAAATATTTACTGAAAAAGGGAAAACAAATAAATATATCTTGAATTTTGGTATAATTGAGCCGAGATATGTACTATTGGGATAGATTAATATAAATTATATACCGATTAATTGACCCGTAATTGTTCAATATTTCGATAACCTTTTAAAAAATAAGATAACATTGATATGTTGCAGTCATGAATAGCATTTCACTTTACAGAGGCAGAAAATTTCCCCTAGCAGGCCACTCACTCACTCAGTCACTGCCCAAAAATGTTGAAAGAAAATAATAAATGCAGTCCAAATATAGACACCATAAAAACAAAATACCCTAAATTTATTTTTTATATTATTTTTTAATAAAAAGAGTCCTGTCTGTCACTGACAGAGGAGGTTAACCGCACCCGATATTCCCTAAATTATTTTTTATAATAAAAATAAAAAAATAAAAAAGCCCCGATATCTTCGGTTTCGATTTTATCTTTTACCGGATTTTATTTACTTTTTAACCGCTGCCTATTCCCCCCTTTTCTCTCTCCTCCTTACAAATCTCAACCGCCGCTTCTGATTTTGACTTCCTTCAGTCCAACCCCTCGGAATTACCCCTCTACCTGTAATTTTCGTTCCTCTCCAGGGGTGTTTTAGTCATTTGGGGCTCTGACAGGAATTTTTTATTCAGAAATTGATCTGTCACAGCAATCGCTGTCGTAACTTCCGTGAGAGGGAGAGGGGAGAGTGCGTTCCACGGTCATGTCGTAATTAATGGGGTTGAATCCACGCGAGGGAAAGCGCGTTAGGGGTAGGATTCCGGATACCAGATGGGCGAAGTTACTCTGTCGGGGTTAGATTAGTCATTTTCGCTAAAAGGAAAAAGGGTGGTGGTGTTTTACTTTTTTTATTTTTTATTTTGAGTTAGTGCCTGATTTCAAGACGCTCTCTCGTTTTGTTTGTTTGTTTGTTTCTCTCTCTCTCTCCCTCCTTCGCCTGCGCAATTCAGAGACACTGAAGAGATGGAGTGAGAAAGAGGCAGAAAAGGATCGGATTTCTCTGAGAGTGCGAAAACCCTAGGACAGACAGAACTCTCTCAATTTGAATTGACCTCCATTAACGCGATTCTCTTCATCTTCAATCTCTTTCTCTCTCTTCTCGTCTGTGTCGCTCTGCCATGGCGACTGATCACCATCAACGTCCCTTCTTCTACCAACACCAACAGCAGCAGCAACAGCAACAGCAGCAGCAACAGCAACAGCAGCAGCAGCAGCAACAGCAGCGATTAGTTGACCCGGCGATATGGAGGGCGTGCGCGGGAACGGGGGTGCAAATTCCGGCGGTTCACTCTAGGGTTTACTACTTCCCTCAGGGTCACATGGAGCAGGCATCTACTGCTGTCACTCTCTCTCCTCTCGTCGCCTCCAAACCTCTGATTCCGTGCCGTGTGCTTCAGGTCCTGTTCCTCGCCGACCGAGACACCGACGAGGTCTTCGCGAAGATCCGCCTCGAGCCTCACCGGAGTGGCTGCTCTACGGAGGGTTCGGTGAGCAGCGCCGGTGGCGGAGGGAGCGCCATCGTCTCGTTCGCGAAGGTTCTGACGCCTTCCGATGCGAACAACGGCGGAGGGTTCTCTGTGCCGAGGTTCTGTGCTGATTCCATCTTCCCGGCGCTGAATTACGACGACGATCCGCCGGTTCAGAACATCCGGATCAGCGACGTCCATGGCGAGGCCTGGGATTTCAGGCACATATACCGAGGGACTCCCAGGAGGCATCTGTTGACCACTGGGTGGAGCAAGTTTGTCAACAGCAAGAAGCTGATTGCTGGAGATTCCGTCGTTTTCATGAGGAATAAGGTCACTGATGAGCTCTTCGTTGGCGTTCGGAGGGCAGTCAAGTCCAGTGAGGGTTCTGCTACTAGCTGGGCCCCACAGTACACCGGCACTCCTTCGTTAGGGTCCACGGGAGGCGGATTTTCCAGAAATGGGAAGGGGAGAGTGCCGCCGGAGGCCTTGGTGGAGGCGGCGGAGCGTGCGGTCAACAACTTGCCGTTTGAGGTGATTTATTATCCTCGGGCCGGGTTGCCGGACTTCGTTGTGGCGGCTGAGAAGGTGGAGGAGGCGGTGAACGTGATGTGGTCTGCTGGGATGAGGGTTAAGATGTCAATGGAGACGGAGGATTCCTCCAGGATGACTTGGTTTCAGGGAACCGTCGCTTCTGTGGTGGTTACTGATAATGGGCTTTGGCGGGGAACTATTTGGCGGATGCTTCAGGTAACAATTAATTCACCTCTACCTACGAGATTACTGTGTGGTTATATTTTTTAAAGAGAATGTGGCTTCTGGGAATTGTGTTTTATGGCAGATTACTAATTTTCTTACCTAGGGTTTTCCTATTGCTAATTTTAGGTTTAGGGTTTCAGACTGTCGTTGTCCAGTTACATGTTGTATGAAATGTATTGGACTACTGATATGTGTCATGCCCGGTATCCTTACTTGGCTGTGGCTCTGGCTTGTGTCCTTCCCCAGTCAATACTGAGGGGTCTGAAGCATCCAGGGCTCGCGTTTCAGTTGGGAGTGAATATGTTGGTCTAATTTGATAAGATTTTAGTTTTTGTTTAATGTTGGAGCATATAATTGTCTGACAATTTACTTTTATGCACCAAATATTCTGAGGTTGAGCCATGTAGTAATAATGATCTTGAGATGGGGAAATATAATGCTTTTGTCACTAATGTGATGTAGATTCGCCCTCAAGCTCCTACGATTTCATCTTCAGGCGAGTGGAAGGGTAACTTGTGTCAGATTTGTATGGCTCAACCAAGTTGTAATGGATTTGAATTGGTGATTGCATAGATTGTTTGAAAATAGGTTTGCTTGGTGTTATATTGGGAGTGTGAGGAGCTCTGCAAATGTTTTTGAGTTTCTTCCCTTCATGATCCTCTTTCCATCAATCATTACAGTTTGCTCGGTGACTGATTTATTTGGAAATTGAGATATTGTGATTGACTTTCTCTCGTTTGCTGATTTATCTGGAAACTGATCATTTTGTCACTAGTTTTTGAGATAAGGCTTGATGAAAGAGAGGATACCTTCATTAAGATGGGTGGTTTGGGTGCGTCTAGAAAATTGAAGGGCCTCGGATTGGCAGCTTCTTCAGGAGAATTCCTCTGAAATTACCTATTTCTGGTTTCTTTAGGGGTTCTCACTGGTCTATTTGAGAGCCTTAGTTTGTCTGGTTTCTTCTAAACTGATGCAGGTGCAATGTGATATAAGTTGATGCTTTTCAGTATGCCTCTCTACTTGTAGTAGCTTATTTGTCATTTTAACTGAATGTAGTAGTTTATATCTTGAGTCTTTATATACGTCCTAAATCTCTTCTTCTATATGCTTGTTCTATTCTCTGTTATAGTCTTGGATATCCTGTTAAGTGTTGTGTTCTTTACCTTATTACGAGGTTACTAGGAAGTGAAATTGTGATGACCCTAGTCTGTTGCTACTGCAATCATCTGAGAACTACAGCTGACTTGTGGCCTGAATAGCAATTTTGTTCTTATGAACATATTTACTCGGCATTCCACTGACCTTGTACTGTGTGAAGCACGATCTTGTTTCTAGTATTGTATTGAAATAAAATTCTAAATAAACAGCAGGAAGGCTTCAGCCCACCCCCCCAAAACCTCCTTTTCTTTTACCAAAAGGGAAAGAATAAGTAACAGAAAGCACAGGGACTTGCAGAAATTTTGTTTGTAATGAAATATGAAATGCTTTTCCGTCTGTGATGCATAAGGATACTCCTTTATCTGGTAATTTAAACTGGTAGAGCTCTGTGGTGCTTGCTTGTCTTCAGTTCTTGTGATTCTACTTTCATTGCTAAAATGTGTTTTTCTGACAAAAGCTTTTGTGAATTTTGTATTTCTTCCCCGACAGGATCATTGTCTCTTGCTTTTCAAAGCAACATGACCTGCATGAATTACTGGTCCCTCGTGTATCTTCACTGAGGATGGTTGTTTTGCAAAGTCTTGTGTTCTCTTTTAAGAACAATCTTTGCATGATAATGTCTTTATAGTTCATACTCATTTATTGTTGTTGACTCTGCAATAGGCGTACAGTGTGATACCAAAGTAACCTTTCATTCTGTAATCTTGTGAAAGCAGTCTGTATGGTTTTAATTCAAGTTGCAAGCCATATTTTATTTTCTTGGATAGCTTGTAAGTTGTACTTATAAGTTCAAAATGTCTACTAACATCTGATTTTCTTCCAGGTTGCATGGGATGAACCTGAAATTCTGCAGAACATGAAGAGAGTGAGCCCATGGCAAGTGGAAATTGTTGCTTCAGCGCCACCTATTCATACTGCCTTCCCTCCTGCGAAGAGATTCAGGCTTCCGCACACAACTAGTTTGCTGACTGATGGAGAAGGCAATATGCCCTTACCTACAATTGGATTCAGTTCACTGATGGGCCAGTTGAGTCCATCCTATTTAAATTACAACACTTTTCCTGCTGGCATGCAGGGAGCCAGGCAAAATCCTTTCTTTGGATCTAGTTTACCAAATATCATGACTGATGGTGCACGCCAGATGTGCCTTGATAATCATTTGAAGAACATGTCCCAGAAGGTGGACGCTGTCTCCACTGACCTTAATATTGGAAGTTCATCATCTGACACTCCTTCACCTGACAGCCAAAACAGCGTGCAATTCTTTGGGGCAGATACTACCGGACAGCAATCTTGCAACTCAACAAGAAAAGCTGGGATCACATCATTTCAACTGTTTGGCAAGATCATTCACATGGAACAGCCTACTGATGACATAGGTTGTACTGATTATGATGACTGTACTACTGAAGGCCCAAGGAGCACTCTGAAGCTTTCCTTGTCAGATCCCTGCACGAAGTTACCTGATAGGCTTGGTGCTCAATGTCAGAGATCCTCTGTGGTGGAAGCATTTGTGAATGGGTGATTGCTCCATGTCGCTGTAGGGAAGAATGTACAGGTTTGTGGTCATGGCCTTCTGTTTTTGTTTTAGGTAGTGTCCCTAGATTGATTGCCTGATGGGGATTATACCTTTGCTTAGTATCTGAAAAGATTTGTGGCACTTACCATGAGATGGGAAAAGATTTGTGGCACTTACCAAGAGATGGGATCACATGGTCAATTTGTAGGTTATGCTAGTGAAGACACTTGTGACTTCATTATCACTGGTGTGAGTTTTTCATAGTGCTAGCCCTGGTCATATCATCACTTGCATGGAAAGGGAAAACCCATCCGGTCATTCTTTCTTTTCAGATTTTTGTTTTAGTCCTTTTTTCATTGCATTCTATCTCATCATATCATATCCCCAGAGTGCAAGTATGGATCTAGTCTGTACTGTTTAAGAGCTATGGATGGTCTGACAGAGAGCTTGTTTTGTACCATAGTCATACCTACATATGATGTTGTGACTTGGGATCGTTGTGGGTGATCATGAGCAATAGGGCGTCTGTTGCCCTTGTTTTCTACCCATCTTTTGGGGTGGCAGGTTTTGTTGTCTGGGGGCAAAAGACCTAGTACCTAAAGTAATTTATGGCTGCACTAATTGCTTTTTTCTATAAGTTCTAACCTTTATTTGAATTGGCTGAACAACGTGAAGGCAAAATTCATTCAATTTGATTTCACTGTAGTTGATTCTATATAAATGTTTATGTTTTATTTCCTCTGATTTCAGGTACATGGAGTAGTGAACACAGTCAAGCACTTTGCTGCGAAGTTCCTATCAGGGCTTTGCACCCATGTCTATGTAGAAGTAGCTTATGGTAGTCTATTTTCCGTCTGTGTTGGTTTGTTTGGAACGGTTGTAGGCTTAAACTTGGAAATCCTAATCGAACAAAGTTTGAATAATTTTGCTTACGATGATGAGTCGTTTTAATTGTGTGGAGATTATGTAATCAAAGTAAGCACCCAGAACTGGGAGAGGCCATTAGTGCGTTTCCCAAGTCGGGGTGCTGAGAAACAGCTATTGGAATTGGAAGCAGTAACACATGGTTTGATCAACTATGGATGCCAAGTTTAGTATATTACGATTTAGTGGATTTACATTCATATGCAAATCGCAGTAAAATCTTCATGTGGCGTGGGAGCATCTCCTTTGTTGATTTAATGGTTTATGTCGTTGGCTTCCATTTTGGTGTTTTCGCTTTTGGCATATTTTTCTTGTTGACTGGGTTGAACTTTGAAGACGAGATTCAAAATGGAAACAAAACGATTTGTTTGCTATGATTCTCATCTTGATTTGGAGACAGTGATTGATGGGAATGGCATTGGTAATACATAAAAAGGCCAGGTTTGCAGAATATTTCATTTTCACGTAAGCAATTCTTCAGCAAACGTGAGTGCTTCTAAGTTAACCCCCATGGCAACTCCTTGAGCAATATAAAGCATAAGCACGCACTAGATGTATTTTATGATGTGTGAGAATAAAAGTTGAAAATTTTGCAAGTTGATGTATGACTCGTTTATCAACTTTAGATTCAACTTCTCTATGATGGTAACTGAAAAGAAAAGTTTTAAAGAATTTTATATTCAATTTTGTGTGTCCTCAAAAATTATCACATGACACTTGAATATCACCCTTTTAAGTTAAATAAATCTGAAAACTGATATTTATTTTCTCCTAAACTTAGTTATACCCCTTTGTCTTAAGTAACTAAATTGAATTGAAGGAATGTTCGGAAACACGGACTGAAAGAAAGAACGGTCTCAAGCTTGAACCTCGTCTTGATAATTTAGATATGATACGTTGTATTTATTTATGTACAAGTACTTTCATCTTACTTGGTATTTATAATATGATAAGTGTTCCATTGGGAAGGAACAAGGTGGTTACATGTAAGATGTTTTTAAGGGACAATTTTGTCTTTCGATTCATGCTGGACCTTATGCCAAACCTACGGATTTCCGAGCCTAGCTTTGATTTCCCATGGCAACACCCGTGGCCAAGGAGAGAAATTCTGGGAAGAATGGGTTAGGTTTAACACCTAGGAAACGTTCACAAATCCCTAATCTCGAAATTGTAAAACAGGCGTCTTCTGGACCCTTCTTTCAATTTTGCATATGAAGTAGGTGGTTGCTCGCTCGCTCGCTCACTCTCTGTCTCTCGTGCAGCCTCTTCTGATTCTCTCTCTCTCCTTTAACAATCCCAATCCCAATCCCAATTCCAGTTTCACAGCTTCAAGCAGAAATGGCGGTCTCACTTTCAAGCATCCCTCGCTGCTTGTGTGCCTCGTTTTCAGCTAACCCTTCAAAATCCTATCAACCCTCCAAATCCCTAAATTTTCCAACCAATTCCCCCTCAAAACCCAACTCGTCTTATCCGCAGCAACCCCAGCTTCCCCTTCTCTCTCCTCTCCTCTTCTCCCTCACAATTTCCGTGGAAGCCATGCTTTCAGGTGTTTGTCCTCCCAAGAAGACCTGCCCGACACTGTAAGCTTCTTTCTTCTTAATCCCTTAAATGTCATTTTCTATTTTAGTGGCTTGTATTGTTTGAAACTTGGATACTTTAGAAGGTTGTTGCTCATGAGTATGAAAGCAGAAGCATTTCTAGATTTATACTAAAAACTTTTGCACATTAGGATTCTTGTTGAAACTAATGCCTAGATGCATTAGTTCTTGTTGAAACTAATGCCTAGATGCATTAGGTCTTAGGTTTGATTCCCGGTACAGATTTGTGTAGAAGCATTTTATACAAAAAATAACTTGTACGTGTTGATGATGTTACATTGCAGTATTCTAGTGCATCTTATGTCATATTTTGATTGATATATCTATTAGACATGCCACAATACCTTCATGTGAATTGCTAAATCAATTGTATGCAAATTTTGGTTCTCCTAGAAGCTTCATTCCATAAATAGCTGGGTCCAAGGAGAGGTACCGTTGGGGGGTTGGAAATGGGGGGGTATGAATGTTTCGAATTTGCATGTCTTTCATATTGTCTGATGCCATGTAATTTTTCCCTTTTTATGGTGGTTGCTTTAGATGAATGAGGGGCAGGAAGATGGGGACAAGGAGGAGGACTTGGGTTCTGATAAAACATGGGATAGTGTGGAAACTCTGACTAGATTTTATAAGGAGGCTATTTTAGCAGGAGACCAGCAGAGCATTGCTGAAATCGAGACCGCACTTTACAGACTGGAAACTGAAAAGAACGAGTTGGCTGAGAAAGTTTCGGCTTTGTCTGGGGAGATAAATTCTGCAAAGGAGAGATTTATCCGGCTGCAGGCTGACTTTGATAACTTTAGGAAGAGATCAGAAAAGGAGAGACTTTCGGTTCGAAGTGATGCACAGGGGAAATTATTGAGAGTCTTCTTCCCATGGTGGACAATTTCGAGAGGGCAAAGCAGCAGCTTAAACCGGAAACAGAGAAGGAAAAACTTATTGATACAAGCTATCAGGGTATATACAAGCAATTTGTGGAAATCATGAGGAGCCTGCAGGTAGCGGCCGTAGAAACTGTTGGGAAGCCTTTTGATCCTATGGTAAGTGTTCTCTAAACTCTTGGGCTGTTCACTACTGGTTGCTTGTGTAAGATGTTTTGATGTCACCTCTTACGAATCCTCTGAGAGGGATTTGGTGTCATCATATTTACACTGATTAAACACGGCAATAAAGTCATATAAATCCAGTTAAAAAAAGGGTCAGTTTTATTCCTGCTGAAACTGTTAAATATGAATTGCTGTATTTTGAGGAGATGGTATGCTAGAAGCTGTAGATTTGAAGATTATCAAGGATTATGTATACATCAATGGATGGCTTTAAAGATGATCAAGACAACTTGCTTGACATTTTGGTTGTTGAAAGGTCAAGTTGATGCACTGCCAAATTTGAATATTACTTATCGGAGTGCTCTATTCAAGGCGTTTAAGAATCAATATGTTAAAAACCAATAATGATGTGTTGCCACCTATCTGCAAAATAGTGCATACTGTTTGTCAACATTGTTTGTGCTTGTAAACTTATTTTCCTAGTTCTTCTTAGAAGCTGTAGGTTTTAACTGCACTTGTTAGAATGGAATCTAATGTTTTAGTCCATTCGACACGTGTGAGGAGCAACACATCTTCTCACCAATAAGATTGATGCAGGTATATAATTCAATTTTCTTGATAGATCAGTGCTAGGATACTTTTATGTGGTCGTTGTTATTGCTAAATCTAGGCCTTTGAGTCCTATGGTGGAGAAGGTGCACTGGAAATAACTTCACCCTCTGCTTCTGAACATCTTAGGGTAGATCTGTGGGCTTTAAGGAAACCAGAACTTGTGTTATACAGGGATGTGAACCTTCATGTGGGACCATGTTATAATTTGGGCTTCAGCCTCATTGCTGCTGGAATGACCAAACCCGATTACCTGGTCAATCAATTTTGTGCCTGCATAGTTGGAGTTTGGAGACACATGTAAAGAGTACTAGACTAGAGGGTGTGTTAACCTCCTCCTGATTTTCACTTAGCCACCTGAGGAGGATCCTTATCTTCTGATGACTTTAAAGAATTTTGGTTTGGTGAAGGAGGAGATTTAACATCCCTCCTCACACAAAGGTGAGTTCTGAGGCTATGGCAAGCGAAGTCCTGCAAGCAGCACACTCATGTTACATGTAGGCTTCATGTTAAGCAGTAGGCACAGGTAACAATCTGGACATTTGGTTGTTCCCGTGGACATGATAATTTTTGGTGCTTAAAGGAGTTTGGGAAGGTACAAATTCACTTTTCAGGACTACTACAACTCCTCCCGATGTGGGCCCCACTTTCATGGGTTTGGGGAGATCTAGATGTAGATAACCTTACCTATTCAAGCATCACTACCCGCCGAGAGACCAGTTTCAAGAGACCACTGCTGATCAAAATTTCAGATTGCAAATCAGCATTTTATTTATTAAGATGGTCTTGAACCAGAATGAATTATCTAGTACTATTTTAATGCTTCTTGCCGTTCAATCTGCTGCATCTGAAACCTCAATGCAATCTGTTTTCTGGGTGTAGGTGCATGAGGCCATTGCAAGAGAGGAGTCTGAAGAGTTCGGCGAAGGCATTGTGAGCCAAGAATTCCGGCGAGGCTTTCTCCTTGGCGAACGGCTTTTGAGACCAGCAATGGTGAAGGTGTCTTCTGGTCCTGGAAAAATAAAGGCGCTGAAGCTACCCAAGAATCCACAGAGCAACCTGCTGAGAGTGCTTCATCGGAAGAGCAGCCTGCTCCAGCGAGTTGAGCCGCTCCTGAGGATGAAAAGTGAGAAAAGTTTTGCTGCTTGTAGTTGTCATAGCTTACACCCGGGATGATTCTATTGATATTATTTATTCCTTGACTGATGCTGATACTGGTTTAGCCCCCTTTCTATAGAGAGCTGCATCTCTCTAAAATAGAGTTAAAGGGTTTTAAGGTTGGATGTCTGGGGGTAAAAGCATAATGTAATGTTGAGCAATGTCATTACTTTTAAAGTTTTGACAACTCTTCCTCCCACCCACCCAAGCCCAAGCATATTTTCAACTCTTGAGATTTTGTTACCTTCTGATTCTTGCTTGTTTTTCTTCATCCAAATCTATTTTGTTTGCATCAGACACTGGACCTCGCATAGCATGTAAAGCAGCCAAAAACCAAAAATCTGGATTTAGTTTATTGCTGTTCAGCAAAAACAAGATCTCATCAACTCAATAAAACAAGTTGAAAAAAAAAAAAAAAACTTTAGTTTAGTTTACCAGAATAAGTTTAGAATTTAACACAAATGAGTTCCATTAAATTGAGTAAAGTATACAAGAAAAAAAGTTTAATTCAATTCAACATTAGAGAATAAAAAGTTATATTTTAGGGGTTATCTTGTTATATGGTTTAGAGATTACGGTAAAATTTTCATATTATCCTTATTTCAAATGTGATAATTTTATTATATATATATTTTTTTAGATAAGTTAATACACAGGAGGAAAAATCGAATTTAAGACTTAATGTGATGAGGACTTTACTAGTAACTAAAATTAAGCATTCATTGATAATTTCACTAGATTATTAAGATGGAGAATTCAAAATTAGTAGATATCCTTGCTTGACAAAAAAAAAAAAAAAAAAAAGAGTAACGCAGGAAGAAAAATATATATAAAAAAGAAAGACAATGGAATGGTATTTGACAGTACGCTTGGGCCAAACGAGGAGCAAGCAGAAGAGAGATTCCCCTTGGTGAGTTGAAGCTTGAGGGCCAGAGTCAATGGAGTTGTCTTCGAATTTCTCAGCTTCTTCTCACTCTCTCTCCTTCTGGGATTACCTCATTCTCTTCCTCTTCCGCCCCTTATTTGCCCTTATCTTCGTTCTGTGTATCCTTCTCTTAGGTAATCTCTCTCTCTCTCCTTCTCTTTTTCTCGATCGTATGTGATTCTGAGTTGATTGTGTTCAATTGAGCATCTGGGCATTTGTATTTACCCCTCAGATGATGCTACTTATGGGTCATCTGTTCTAATTTTGAGAGCTTGATTCATGGGGTTCGATTTCAGGATGGTCGTTGGCTTGGAAACTGGTTTTGGTACACGTCCCTTTGGTGCAAGAAATCTTTGGGTTGCGTAAAAACCTGCCAAAGCTCCTCCTCCCAAGCGTCGCTTCTCTCAATTCTACAACTCTCGTGATGCGTCTCGCAGTCGACCTCCTCCTGGTTGATGGATTCATGGTAATGTATATTTTTTCTCTCTCTTATTGAATTTCTGTATGCCCTGAACCCTAATTTTGTAGCAAATCCTTGTTTCAGTGCTAATATTGAGTTTTTGCCAATTGTAAAGAAATTCTGAGCCTGAAAGTGGTTGTTGAAATTTGATTTGGAGCAATGGATTTACTTGTTTGATTTTTCTCTTTCTTATTGTATCTACATTTAGGATTCCATCAACAAACAATTCATGGGTTAAGTGTACTGAACCAAATATATGCATATAGTGTATGAAAAAACAGTTGCAAGAAAACTAATCAGCAAAATAAGTGCTGACTATCAGGTTTGAATCTTTGATGGCATATGCATCCAACTCAGTCATAGATTGTCAAAAAGGCTATGCAATTAGGCTAGATTGATGAAGCCATAAGAGTGCTTAGATCTATGGAACTATATGTATATGCTATCATATAGTGGATCAGCTTTTCATCTTGTAAACTTTGATGATTAAGAAGTCGAGAAGAGGTAGAATCAAAGATTGGCCTTGCCCACAAATCATGGTTCCTGTCCTTGTCTGAATGTTTCTTAGTTCTTGTGCCCTTTGTAAGTTTTAGCCTCTTAAATAAAGCTCTGAAGATTTCTCTTATGAGATCAAGTGTTTGGTTTCTTGATACTATTTTCTACAGAGAGCCTCTCGTTCTTGGCCTGGTGAGAGATTTTGTTGTTTTGATATTCTGATGGATGAAACGAAAGAAAAAGATTGTTGGAATGTGGAAAAATTGAAAGGTTCACGTATGCCATTGAACTAGGATTGTTGGTATAAAACATGCATGATCATTGGTTAGTCCGTTATACATTACTTACATTTGTGTTGCACTATCACTCGTAAGAATGTGCATACAGCATTGTTATTTGACCATTAGTCTATTAGTTTGATGGCCTTCCCTTCTCCTCCTCCCCCCAAAAAAAAAAAAAGAAAGGTGGGGAAACCAAAAGGCTAGATTCTCAAATGACACCATCTCATGAATTATTTCTGTGAGACTGACTTTAATATTATTCAGATGCTTGCATGCTTAGTTACCTTCGTCCTGTGTCTTGTAACCTCAACCAAAACTTCTTAAGGTTTATCAATATTTGTCTCACTGATGCTTGCATGCTTAGTTACCTTCGTCCTGTGTCTTGTAACCTCAACCAAAACTTCTTAAGGTTTATCAATATTTGTCTCACTAACAATGGTGTGGATGCTTTAAATCATAGATGTTTGAGAAGATAGTGAATAGAACATTACACGTGCCTTCTGGTCCTGAGTGGAATCGTTGTTGGGAGTAATCAACATGATTGTCTGCTATCCTATGAACCTGAGATTCTAAAAGTCCTGAGCTGATGTGAAGATGATGTGGCGGTTCTGATGGCAGAGCTGCAGCTGTTGTCTAGAGGCCATAATTTGGAAGAAGTGTTTGTATATATTAGGGTGAACTTGATCGCAATTGATTTGGAAAAAAATAGACGCAGATAGTATGAATAGAAGCTTTTTCGAATGAATATTCTTGTAATTAAACTTTGTTTTCATCTTATGAAGTATTGTTCATTATATATCGAGATTGTCATCCTTCCCATTCGAATGGTAGTCTGTAGAATGGCTGAGTTTGCACTTGCTGTGCCAGATGGAAAACTTCATTTGCAGTGCTCTTGTATCCGCTGTCAGTGTCATTTTCTAAAGGGAGATGGACGTAAAAGTGGTTAAATGTACACACAAATTTTCAAATTTCAATGCCAATTATTTTCGGTTTTACACTCGAATAGTCGTGCTTTTCCAAACTCATTTAAATACGGCCTTGTTAAATATCATTCATAAAAGGTTTCAATTTAAACTGGTGGTTGTGGATTTACCATATCCCGTCAAAAATACCATCTACACTGAAAGTAGTTATTACTCTATTGTTACTACGATCATGGCCGGTCTGGACTATCCATGAGAAATCCCAGTGGGTACTGTAGATCCGACCCAATTCGAGTTAAGCAGGCTGGATTAGACCGGTTCGGTCTAATTTAGGAAACATATGAAGATAAGACGGCGTCGTTGGCAACATCCCACATCTCATTCGATGTCAAAATCCCCGCGTGCGGGTGACGCTGTAGTCAAAGCAAACCCGTAGCACTTCAACGCCTCTCTCTCTCTCTCTCTCTCTCTCCATGGAAGCATCAGCGACGGCGTCAACCGCCGGCCGGGTCCGATACTTCCGGTGCAACTTTTTCGGCGTTGTTGCCGCTGCTTTTGCTGCTGCTTCACCTATCCTTGAGACTCTGTTTTCTCTCTCCTCGAAACTCCTCTGTCTCGTTTATGGCTTCTGTGATTAAGAACATGTCGTATTTGGCGTGTGTTGTTTGCAAGCCCCGCTGTTGTTTCAGCTGTGTAATCAAAGTAAGGTATGGAAGATTCGTTGCTTCTCAATTCTTCTTTTTGTTGAATTCCTGCTGGTATCATTGCTAGTTTTGTCTCTTTGAGTTTGAGGTCTCGTGGTTTTCAGTTGAAACTTATGATTAGGTTTCTAATTTTATAAATGCTCTAAGTTAGGGTTTCCTTCTTTCCTTTTTTTTCCTGTATAATTCTCGAACCGCAACAATTTGGGTACAATTTTTTTTTTTTTGGGGGGGGTTGGGGTTGTTAATCAGTGATTGTTTTGTTGTTGTTAGTTAGTTCTGTGCTGAACTTTATTTTCACTTTAGGAACTGGAATGTATATATTGAGCGAGAAAAAGATGTTCTTGTTTGTTTATTCAGACTTGGGGACTAGGTTGGGTACTGTGTAGTATGAATTTGAGGTTAGGACTTGGCCGAACTTATGATCCTGAGTCGTTGGTTCTTATGCTCCAGTTTGAATGATTTGACATGAACGTTACTTCGTCTATTTCAAAATACATGTTATTTAAAATACACCTTGTTTGAAGGTTATGCAGAATATCTAGGAAACACAAAGTTCATGACAATTTTTGTATTAAAAGACGAAGTTGTCCCCATATTTCATTGGAAATGAAGAAAATCAATGAAAAAAAGAGAAATAAGGCAATTAATAAGGATAAAATTGGTAAAGTAGTAATTAATATGTCATTGAAATTATAAAGTGACAAGTATTGTGAAACGATGAAAGTAATTAATATGTCATTTCTTCAGATTGCAATTAAGGGCAGTCCTAATATTAATACAACTAGTGAACTGACATCAGTTCAGAAATGGATGCTATAGGGCCGCACTTGAACATCTAAGAAAGAAGTTTGATCCTTTTATTGTTCTGTTTTGGGGGGTGGGGAGGGCATTAAGCAAGTGGTCGAACGTGTTTTCATGGAGAAATATAGACTTGATGGTAGAGTGGTTGTTTGAATCAGGGATTTGAGGCTGAAGA
The DNA here is from genome assembly GCA_021018815.1 of Talinum fruticosum. Classification (NCBI taxonomy): domain Eukaryota; kingdom Viridiplantae; phylum Streptophyta; class Magnoliopsida; order Caryophyllales; family Talinaceae; genus Talinum; species Talinum fruticosum. Next base: position 976,055 of record JAITYX010000042.1, read on the forward strand.
GGTGTCTTTTTTTAGCTTCTAGGTGTAAGTTCAATGTAAATTGCTGTAGGATCGCTGGCAGTGAACTCAAGCTGCAAATTATGCTTATAAATTTAAGAGAAGCTTAGCACTTAGAAATTCCTTAGGTCAATGGGGCCTGTGCAAAGGTAAGCCTGACGGAGTTCCTGTTTATGGAGGGAGAGGTTGCCATCTAGTTAAGAGGACTCCTTTCTTCACCACACAGGTGCTAAATAAATTTTCTGAGGATGGAATCCATTTGATTATGACAAGGGCATTATTCGATTTGATTACGGGTGAGGGTAACATACCAATTCATCTTCAAAGTGAACACCATCGCCACCAGGCCCACCGTCACCACCCAGTGTGAGTCTTCCTTATAGGTCTTATATGAATTTAGGGAAGCAAAAAACCTGAACTCCTTATCTCTACAAACAGATGATATTTCCAAAAACCCAGAAAAAAACATTTGAAAATGCTTTGAGGGTGTTGAAAATGTTTTCTTGAGAGGCTAGAAAATGAATCAATGAATAATGAAGTTGGCTAGCATTAACCAGATGTATTGGTAACAGTGAGACCCGGAAGCTAGTGCCTTCACCATTGGACTAGATGCCCACTATCTCTCTACAAGCACGATTCACAATTTCATGTATATTCCTGAAATTGTTTTTTGGAGATGGTATGCAGAAATTGTGGAGTGGCTTTTATAGGGATTTAATAGTTTTTATTTGGTTGTCTCTAAATGAAGTTTGGATGAGGCTGCTTATTGTGGCGGTGCAAACTGTTCAATAAAGAAGTTGTGGTTTTGACTTTGTTTAGGCTGGGATTTTGGGTGTGGCATGAGGTGGTGCTGTATAAACATCCCAAAGTGGAATCATCTGCTAATGGAGGAGAGAAGAGCCTTGTGTTCCTTGAATCTTGTATGTAGGGGTATATCTGAGCAAAACCAACCCGACCTTGAGTTTGTGAGGTTCAAAGCGTGGATCGGGAGCTTATTTACGAGCTCGAGCTCAGCTTGTGGCTCACGCAAGGCTTTAGCTCGCTAAAGGCTTGAGTTTGTGAGCTTGGCGCATATGCTTGTTTAAGACATATTTTTCCATACTCAAAAATGATTATTTAATACTTGTTACTATTAATATATGAACCTTAAACAATATTTCCCATCATAAAACATGAACCGAATTTGTTGTTTGTTGTACGATGCGAATCTATATAGTCCTCATACAACTAAGATGATTAAGAAAATGAATCAATAAGTTTAAAAATTAACAATAGACAATCTTATTACAGCTCCACTAATTTGTAAAAGATAATAACATCAACTATTGAGTATGAATGTAAATATAAAACTCTTTATTCTAATATAGTTCGTCAAATTTGGATGCCTCCTTTGTCTAACTTGTTTACACTCCGTTCATTAGTTTTTTTTTTTTTTTTTTTTTTTTTTTTTTACAATCAGCTCATATAGGCTTGGCAAGCTGCCAAGCCCAAATATTAGATACTCAAGCTCAGATTGGAACAGAAAATATCTTGTTTGGGCAAGAAGCAAGATAGAGAGAATAGCGGGGGTTGACCATACTGACCCAACTTGACAAATAGTGTCTGCATATTTTTGATAAGGATTAGTGTTTGCATCATTGATGAAACAGGGCATTCATGTCCACTAGAAAGAGCAAATAGAAAGTCCTTTGTGTGTATTTCAGAAAAAGGGGTTGGGTGGAAGAGGTGATGAAGGGTTTTCCTTATTTTGATTTTGAAATTTTGGAACAAAGAGGCCTTTTGCCCTGTGTCTTCTAAGTTGCAACATACCTAGAGCACTATTTCATGCTTAAGTAAACAAACAAAAAATAATACTCTCTCCACCCCATATTTATGTTCTTAAATACAAAAACACACTTTTTAAGATGGTTAAATATTAGCCAAAAGATGAGTACTTTGGTAAGAACGATGCAAAATTATTGGTAAGTAATGCATTTAATGATTGGATAGTAAGATTATTGTGGACAAAAATTTTATCAAATAGGAAAATAATATAGGACAGAAGGAATTAAAAAATGCATCATTTTCTCCATTTTAGCTCTTGAAAAAACAAAAAAACAGGGAAGTGAGGGAAAAGAAGCCCCCTCCGCCGGGTTGTGACCACACACAAGTTAGAATGGGGAGTATACAACATTAAGGGTGTGTTTGGTTGAAGGGAAAATATTTTCCCAAGAAAATATTTTTCATGGGAAAATGAATTTCCAAGGAAAATCATTTTTTATCCACATTTTCCTTTGTTTGGTAGAAGAAAAATAATTTTCTAAAATAGTTACTTAAATGCAAAAACCAACCATAAAAACCCAATAAATATGAAAATAAAAAGTAAATAACTAATTCAACTTTAAAACCCAAATATATATATATATATATATATATATATATATATATATATATATATATATATATATATATATATATATATATATATATATATATTGTTGAGCACCTAAATTTGATAAGTTTGTACATGTTCCTATAATCAAACTTTTCCATGTATAAAATAATAGAAATTTAAAAAAACAAATACTGTAAAAAAAAATCTTATATATGAACTTTACAACAAAAAGGGAAAAAGACAAGCACAAAACTTGAAAAAAGAAAATGAAGGTGGCAAAGTAAGATAAGTTTAGAACTTGAACTCCCATTGATAAGACTTTATTTTCCCTTGATTGAGGTAGAGGAAAATTAACTTCCTTCCTCATAAAAGGAAATTTATTTTCCATTGATTGAGGGAAATTATTTTCCCCAGAAAATATTCATCCACCACTTATGCTACCAAATGCCGGAAAATAGAATGATAATTTTCCGAGAAAATATTTTCCACTCAAACAAACACACCCTAAGAATCAAGACTATGAGCTAAAACTTGTCAATCAACATTCTTTTATCAAGAAAATAGAATTTATTAATAAAATATGAACAAAAGGTTGGATGATTGCAAGCATTGTACAAAAAGGACTTTGTACATCCAAAATAAGACCTATTCACAAATCTATGAAATCAAAATAAGATTGGCTGAAGTTCCCACTATCCTGGGGAACAATTTCTTGATGTTTGATCAATCGGCAGCTAAATGCCCATTGAATAGAAAGGCAAGTCTGAGACGGCTCATGTGGAAGCTGAAGGGGCTGCAAGGCATTGTTTGCTTGCTGGTGCTGTATTGCTGGTTATATTGTTTAATTGGCCATCCAAGTCACCAGATTGTCTATGCTGTCAGGGTGGGGTGGGTGCTTACCTCTGTAGATGAATCAGTGGTAGGGCAATTTCCCGGTGGAAGCGGCTGATGCAAGCAGCATTGTAGATAGGAATAGGGCACGTTGAAGTGGAGAATGCGCTGCGTGGGTGACTGTTTGATGAGGGAGGTAGGAAACTGAGTTGCAACAAACGGACCGACTAAATCAGTTTTGTCAGCCATGTCTCAAAAGCTAAACTAAAATCACAGCAAATGGTGTCCAATCCCTGGTCATCCTGGATGGGTGGACATGTAGCTAGCCTGCTAACCAAGCTGATCTTGGTTGCTTCTTAATTTACAAATCTATGATATTTCCAGAACTTTTTTTCTTAAGTTTCTTCTTAGAAAACAAAAATGGACATTCTTTTTGTCATGAATGGAGTAATCATGAAATGCATACCTTAGGCTGAAGTTGAGTAAGTACTGTGACTGCTAGTGATCGAGGATGTTCATTTATTTTTTGTGGTTGATTTGTCCATCTTTCAAGCAGCTAAAAAGGGTTATTGGATATTTGTATGGGGATTTGAACCATGGTGAGTAGAGCAAACTGCTTCTTTACATTGTCCTGTGCTTCTATTATTCTGATTTACTAGACTATCAGTACCTTTGAGATATAGGGTCAATCATACAGTATTTGTGCAATTTTATTTTAGAATAAGGATTTCTATATCTGATTCCTAATGCCTCGGCCCAGCCTCAGGTGCGAATCTGAGGTATGGTTTGGTCTATGTGTGTGTGTATGTTGTGAAATGATTGTGTTTGTTTTGGCATGCATTATTATGCTGCTTAAATGCAAGGTGAGACTCCTCATATCTCCACATCGCATGTGGGATTTTGGGTGCGACGCCTCTTTTTTGTTCTAACTTGTTGATCTGCTTCCATGGATTGACCTCTTTGTTTGGTCTTAATAATTCGCATTTAGTCATCAAGTTTTTTCAGACAATAACTATTTGGTGGCCCTTGTGCTTTCTGGTCCGGTTTGGCTCTTCTTGTTCTTGATAGTGAGAAATTGGATTGTAAATATATTCCCATATTTGCTTTTATTTACTGCCCGTACCTTTTGTTGCACAAGTAGTTTATGGGCCTGCAGGGTCAAATGTGTTACTGTCAGGCTGGCAAGTCTGATATCTGCTTCAATTGGTTTAGTACTCTTAAATTGATCTTATGTTCTTGTGGTCATGTCTGTTTCTGAAAACATACATGTGTGTATCAACATGCGTCATATTTACTGTAAAAAACATTCTGTTGAGACGTTTAAGTACCTTACCCTAAGGTTTTTGGATTGGATAAGCAAGTGTTCATTATTTACATACTATGTATCAGTTGATGGTTAACCAACCCTTTTGGCTACCAATGTGTTACCTTCAGATCCTAAGAGCCCAGTTATTAGACAGGGTCCTGATGTATTGATCCTTTACAGTGAGAGAGAGAAAGGGGGAGGCGGGGTTCCCTTTCCTTAAGCATTCAGGTTAGCATGTTTCTCATTTTTACAAAAAACAAATAAATAATCAGACAAGTATGCATGAGCACTGACTGTGAGCATCATGACTTAAGATTGAGATGCAAAGGGAGTGAATCTAATAGAGTCAACTTGATCTAATCCCGCCCTGGCTTAACCTGTCCTTCACTTAATTACTAAGCTGAAACGACTACGAAAATGAAATTGCTTTACTAAGCTGAAATGAGTACGAAAATGAGATTGCTTTGATTTTGACCAGAGCTTGAATTGAGGAACTTGACTGAAACTGAATGGACTAAAATTGCACTTGACCTGTGTCAATTTTCTTCTTGACCAATTATTAGAGACTTAGATATGACTCGATTCAACTCAAGTATAGTATCCATCTACCCTTTTGAACTTGATCTGGAAATAACGTGATCTAAACCGGCCCCTTTTCTTGTCTAAGTTAAGCTAACTGCTTTGTATCATGCATGTCAATATCAGTGACTATAACTAATCCTCATAGAAATTTCAACCCAAAACAAAAGAAAAGAATTGGTGAGGATCTTAAGTTTGTTTGCTTCCTGGACAATAGTCAAAAGTGTAACTCAGGCTTTCTTATTTTATGCTGAAATTTCTTGTCCAGGTACAGACTATATAAAAATCAGGTCATATGTAAGTCAAATCTCAAATGATTGCGAGCTTCCTTTGGGAGGAGCTGGAATTGCATGTGATGTGTGGACAGAACGTGGAAAGGCTGCTGTGAAGGATCTCATGAGAGATTCCTGAACATGGATACCATCATGGAAGCTCTTTGGATCATTTTTTCAAGACTTTGCTATACCATTTCCAACACTATTCAGCATGCTCTAGCCCTCCGGCTCTATCCCAGAAGGAATCTGGCAAGTAAACCGTACTGTTTTGTCAATAGAATCCTTTTCTTTCCCTGTGTTTGTTCGTGCTTGGCCCTTGCTAGCTCCCATGTAATTTGGTCATATAACGGTCTGACATTGTCATCTTATTACATATTTTGTGGCAGTCGATAATGCTGTTTGTTTGCATCAAATGAGTGTCAATTTTGGGATACGCCTGCTGGCAATTAAATAATCAAGACATGTTGCATTAGATTGTCTTTGTGCGTGGAAATGTTGTTCTGTAGTTTTTAAGAAATGGTGAGTGCTGATAGGGAAGTGAGAGAATATTCTAGGTAGGGAAATCGGATATGGTTCTTGTTATCATGCTTTCTTCGATGTTATAGTTCTTGTGGATTTCTACCTACTTGGCTTTTTATGCAGTCCATTACTTTTCTCCTCCCACTGCGTACGACCCAACTCAATCTAGTCCCCCATTACATGACTTGAGTGATCTTAAAGTGGACTTAAGCAAGTCAAGAACTGACATTGACTTTGACTTGAATCTAACTTGACTTGAGCCAAATTCCTGACCAATATAGATTATATACTCTTAACTAGTTTATTAGACGAGCAAATAGAGTATTTGAACGTGAGATGACCCAAACAACCCCCTCCTCTTTAACCATGCCATCAATCTACTTACACTTGATCCAAAACTAACCAAACTAGAATAATATGTTTACTAAATCTACTTCTACACGTCTTTAGATAGATTTCACTCTATTTTTTTTGTTGTAGGTATGTTGTTCCACTCTGTGGTTTCTTATAGGTATGCCCGTAGTTTTTAAATGGGAAATTGGAGCATTATCTTTGTCATATGTGATAAAATCTCCTATGGAACACTGCTTTTGTGGCTGTATTCTTTACCTACCAACCTCGTAGTCATAGCTTCTGCTCTCTCTCTCTCTCTCTCTCTCTCTCTCTCACACACACACACACACGCATAGGCACACGCACGCATATAGAGAATTTGGCACTTCCGAGGGTGATTAGCAGGGGTAAGTAAGATAGTCTTGCTGATTAGACCACTCTATTTGGAACAGATTGGTAATGCTTATAGGCCACGTTATGTGGAGGTTGATTTTCCTTTGATTATTTTATGCATTTATACTCTAATTATAATTATTGTTGGAAAGTTGTAAACCCCATCAAGGAGGCAAAGCATGAATTTCCGGCATGGGGCGAAAAGCATGACATCCGGTTGGGAGTATGCCCCATTTTTTATTATGTTGCCTCCCACAACCCAACTTCCCCCAGAAAAAGGGCTACCCTTCAACTTCTGGGTTTGAGTTACATACTTACACTACTGTATTTGCAGGTTTCTGTGAGAGAGAGAGAGAGAGAGAGAGACAAGGATAGGCAGGCGCAGAAGAAACATGTCAGGAGAAGGAAGAGAGAGATAGAGAGAGTTGCAATAAGCTGCATTACTTTCAAGGGGAATAGAATCGAATCAGAGAAAAGCAGAGGGAGGGAAGGGGAGGCAGGCAGTAACAGACATTTAAACCCAACAAAAAAAAAAAATTAACGGGAAAAAGGAACCCAGGAATCTGTATACTGTCCAAAAACCCACTCCTTTCCATCATTGTTTCTCAACTGAAATGATTAGTCATTTACTACTACAACTAGAGCGCACTCCATTCAGTCCCCTTGGGAAGGTACAGTTCAGTCAGGCTCTGTATTTCCCTTTTCCCTCTCTCTCTCTCTCTCTCTCTCTAGAAAAAGTCCCAAATCTTAGTACTCCAAAGAGAGAGATGGGTTTTTTGACTTGATAGCATTTTCCCTCATAGAAAAATGCAAGAACCTTCTATCCCTTTCTTTTTCAAGTAGGGTGAGTAAAAACATCTCACCATATCCAGGGTTGTCTGTTCCATTTTTGATTCTTTGTCTAAAATAAAATTGATGCTTTGGAGCCAATACTATTACTATTACTACTACTACTACACTGATGATGCAGTTAAAGTGAAAACTTTACATCACATAAATCTCCTCTACATTGAAAATGTTCGATGACCGAAAGCTTTCCAACTTTGATTACAGTATCGAATCATATATGAACCGAAACTACTAGTTTCCCTAACTATTAAGTTCTATTCAATACCCTTTACCCTAAGGGTCTTCTACGACAAAACATTTTGATCATTTGATTCAGCTGAGTTGTATGATCAAAGAACAGGGGAGGGGATTTTTGCGGGAATTTAAGGGGGAATGATGAAAAGGGAAAATCTGAGGGAGAAAAGGAGGATTGGATGTAAAATAATTATACAAACCAAACCCCAACAACCTTTCCCTTGCTGGTTGATCCCCTACGTGTATCTTTCTTAGCCATCCTGTCATCTCTCTCTCTCTCTCTCTCTCTCTCTGTTTCTTTCATGCTTTCTTTTCTCTCTTCTTTCTCTCTCTGTCCATCCATCGTCTCAATCAGTCCTTATTTGTGGCTGCAAAAGTCCAAAAGCTTCTTCCTTCCTTCAACAATTTCATCAAAGAAATCATCAAGTTGGCTAATAATATTCTCAGCCCCAGATCGGAGCACCCCAAAGCATCCCTTCAAGTTCTCCACTCTCTCCCTTATCCCCACCTCAGATTCCCAGTCCACTCTCTCTCCTCCTTTCCTCTCCAATTCTGCCCTCAGCTCATCCATGGCCAACTTTGATCTTCTGAACTCATACAGCAAAATCCCCGGCCTCCCTCCATTGATCTGGTTAATCTCTGCCGCCACCCGCTGCTGCAACCGGGCGGTTGACACCATGAAAGCTGATCCGAAGATCATACAGCCTTCATAACCTCCTCTCAAGAAGTTGGAATCTGGCCAGCAGTAAACCAACCCACATAATAAGATCATCAGGAGCAGTGAGCTCACATTCCTCATGGCATAGAGAACTCCCCTAAACCCATTGAACCCATTGAGCTTTGATTCAATCGATACTTTCTCGTCAAACCTAAGGGAGAGTGCCTGGATTCTTGTTTCAATCAGTGCTCTGTTTTCCTCCTCCAATCCGATTGCTTCTCTCCTACACCCGGAAATAGCCCGGATCACCTGTTTGGATCAAAAGTTAATCAAGATTATCAAAACCCATGATCAAAAAGCATGAAAAAGAAATGGGATTTTCTGGGTTTTTTGTGAAGCAGGCAAACAAAGACATACCTGACGAGTGAGCTGGGGAGTGATTTGGCGATGCCCATCGAGGGAAGACGCGATGTTGAGGCCAGAAGAGTAGTAATTCTCCATGGTGGATATGCCTGATTTGAGGATATGGCAGGCCTCCCAAAGCTTGGAGCTTTCATCCATGTACTCATCGAGCCACTTGTCGCCGACAGGGAGGTGGAGCTTCTGGACGAGGAGGGTCAATTGGGAATGGAATGATCGGAGGAGAGAGAGTGCTCTTTGTAGGAATTGGATTGACATGAAGTTATTGGAAAGGAACACCCTCTCGAGATCATCTATTCCTCTGGTTAGAAAGGTGTAGAACCCATTAACAGAGGACGTAGGATCCATTGCTTATGTTGTGAAGAAGAAACTGAGAGAGAGAGAGAGAGAGAGAGAGAGAGAGAGAGGATGAAAAGGGAGAGAATATAAAAGAGGGGAGAAGAGAGTGAATGAGAATAAGAAGGGGGAGGAAAAAGGCTATAAAGAGGGGGATATTTAAATTGAGAGAATGGGAAATGGGAGATGAGAAAAAAGTGAAAAGGGGGATGGAAGGCAAGGAAGAGAATTGAAGGAAGGAGGGAGGGAGGGGAAAGGTGGGGGATATCTTAGAAGCTCAGGTTTCTAAGGTTTGAAAGGGATTGTTGGGAGCAATGATGGGTGTTTCCTATACAGGGGAAAGGATGATTGGTAATCTGCCATTTTCATTGTTAAATGGGAATGAAAAGATTTTTAAAGCCTCGTAATCAAACCAGAAAACCCAAAACTTAAATCTTTAAAAAAACAAAAGAATGGGCAAAGATCATCTCACTAATTTCAAATTAGATGGGCAGAGTAGAGAGAGGAGATGATGATGATGATGAGTATGTGAGACAGACAGAGAGAGAAGGAATGGACAAACACAACTCTTTTCAAGCATACAAATATCATGAGCTTCCTTCCAATTTCTTACTTTTTTGAGTGCCCATCTTCCATCTCCTCCGAAAAAAAAAACTTATAAAACTTAGTCTGTTTTCCTTATTTTAACATATGGTATGGTGCGTGGTGGGCTATGTTTTCTATGATATAAGATTGATGTCATTGGCTAGTAAAAGCTTTGACTGAATATTGACTCTAAACCCCCTTCTAAATCCCTAATTTTGGAATTTGGATTACTTGGTTTCTTTGATTTGAGTGCTTTGCCCCTCTTCTTCCCCCTTTCTTTCCTCGAGCTACTGAATTTGAGTTCAAATCTGCATTCCTTGATTTTTGCCCTGTTTCTATCTCTGCTTTGTCTTTCTCAGGACGATCATGGGGTTCTTTGAATTTGTCCTCTCCTTCCTCCCCTCCCTCCCCTCCCCATTCTACTTTCATGTCTTTCTAGACTTCCTTCAAACTCCTAGTATTATTATTTTACGCCATTTCCGACTTACAGCGATTAAATCACTCTACTCGTTATCAATCTGTTTTGGTTAAAACTGCCCTTTTCGTTTCCGAAATTACCATTTGACTGAAAATCAGATGAATAGGGTTAGAAGTATGCGTGATTTGGTATGATCAAGAGGGCATGAAGCACTTGAAATTGAGTGGGTTTGATTTGATATGATTTGGAATTGATGTGATTTGACTCACATTGGGTCAAGAATGAATCATAAGTTGCTTTTGTAGATGTGTTTAAATGGGTAATGGGTCTCGGGTGTGACAAAGTGGATAGTACTATATTCGTTTTTTCTATAGATGATCAACACCTGTTTTTGCCTTTTTCTTTTTCTTTTTGCAACTCCAACTTATTATTATTATTGAGAATAATAATAATAATAATAATAATTAATAATAGGGTGTCTTTTTCTCTAAGGTTTAAGTTTTTTTTTTTTTTTGGTTTGAGGGGCCTAGGGCAAGGTAGCAGGTGGGGGACCAGGAGATCTTAATTTTATGGATTATGTTTTTTTGCTTAATTTTGTATTTTTTTAAAAATAATTAAATTATATTTATTATTGGTCGTTGTATAGGGTGTAACTAGTAAGAATGCTCGTGGGTTTTTGGAGAATGCGACGCTTGAGAGTATGTTGGTCTTTTAAGATCTCGTTGGAAAGTGAAGTAAATTAGAGCTTGGAAAACACCCCCACATAATTTTTAGGACACCCCCCTTATTTTTTTATTTTTATTTTTTATGTTTTTTAGGGCTATTCTTATTGATTTATTATCACCCTAATCAAGGTTTATAGTTTAAAACTATTCATCTTGCATGTTACTGTAGTATTTATAACAACTCACAAAAGATAAACGATAATTATAACGAGTTCAGTAACAATTGATTTTAATTAATGATAACTACTCATAACATACCGTAATACTTCATAACATCTAATTGGAACCGCTCGTGAAAGCCGTAGCTTGCAATGAAATTTCACCTGGTGCAATATTTGGCAATCTTGGTAGTACATGGCATGATTTCCTCTACTTATTTTCCTTTTCTTTTCATTTCCCACTTTAACTTTTCCTGACCTGTATCAAGTCTAGGTATCAATCAACACCCTAAAATGTAGATTCATATATAGGATTAGATCTATTTTTATTGCTGAAAAAGATAGAGAAAACAATTGATAATGCTAGAGGGAATATGTCAGTTTTCTTTTCTAACTTTTGTCATAATTCCAATCCTTTACATGCACAATTTTATTTTATTTTTTCATCCAATAGTATTTAATGAAGGTATTTGCCAAAAAGAAAAATTAAAGATGTTAATTAATTCGCTATCTTATTGATTAGAACACAATTATTTTGCAAACATTGCCCCACAAATCATTTTTGATTCCATTTCCCCCAAACATTAGATCACAAGCACAATAAAATTAAATATTTTCTTATACATTATACTTAATTTATACTATTAATTAAGATAACAAGCTTCATATTTACGCCCGACTTTTATATGTGTTAGAATCACAACATAATGTATTTTCAGGTACAAATCCTATTAGATATAACAACTAACGTCAAACCGTAATTGTATTATTATGATATTTTTCCCAAGTAATTCAGTTGTTTAAAAAGAAATTAGGGCTACTTTACATGTCTTAATAGTAGGACATGTATTATTATGATATTTTTCCAAGTAATTCAGTTGTTTAAAAAGAAATTAGGGCTACTTTACATGTCTTAATAGTAGGACATGTATTAAGTATTACGTTAATTTGATAAGATTATAATGTTTAATATTTAAGAAGATAATTTGATCCACAAGAGACATTAGGAAAATTGCATTACATTTTTAAAGGAATAATCTTTCTCAACATACCATATTCCATTTAACTGGAATTAGCTGCAAAACTGTAAGGAACTATAAATTTTGTTGTAAAGAGTTGTAAAATAATTGTAAATTTAATTATAAAAAGTTAGTAACTCGTAAAATTATAAGATAAAGTTAAATGAAACGAGACTCTTTTTGTTGTGAGTGTAATTCGGGTTTTTGGGGAGGGATAGTGAGGAGAGGAGAGGTAGGTCAGATGAGCCAAGTTGTACAAGGAATTCAGTAAACACAAATGAAGAAAATTGAAAGATATTGGCACCAAACTCAAAAGAAATCACAATATAAAAAGAAAGGGCCTACTTAGCCAATAATTGGGCAAACAAATTGAGATATGGGCTTAGTTAGAGATAGAGAGAGATAGAGAGTGAGGGGGAAAGTGGGCAGAAGTTGAGGCAATTTCTAGCAAAGAATTGAAAGGCATCTACTTCTACTAATTATAGAATTATTTTACAAATTTTTATGAATTGAGACTTTTTAAGTCTCTTTTGGCCGAAAGAAGAAGGCATAGCTGTACACAGAGCTGGTCGTTGTGTGTTGCTTAGTTTTCTTTGGTAAAGATGTGCCATTTCCATCCAAACATCCCTCTTCCTCTCTGAATTCTGGTTGGCCTTTCATTTTGCTTCTAAATTACCCAGAAAAACTCTCTCTCTCTCATATTAAACCCATCTCTCTCTCCTCTCAGTCCTCTCCCAGAATTGCAGACAGCTGGTTTTACCTATAAGGGATCAATACTTTCATTTATGTGCTTCTGGTGGACTGATTGAATTCAATGAGCTGATGCATTGTTTGAAGAAGATTCTCCCGTACTTTAACTTCAACCTCTATATTTGTTTCTTATTTCTTTGTTTGTTTGTTTATATCCGTGACCCGCAAAACTTTTAGGGTTTCTTACAACTAAATGGAACCACCCTTACGTAATCTAAGGGTAATGTTTTGTACATGTATGTTCCTATATTCATCTGTATGTGATAATATGTTACCCGAGATTCAAACGTAACGTAAAATTTTCGTATAATTTACCGACTTTATCAACCTGATGTTACATACTTGGGTATTTTTGAAGCATTCAATGCCTCACTTTCGTTATTAATGGCTGTAAAACGGATTTCTGACAGAAAAATGAGTAGTAAGAAGAAAGTAGGTCTGCTCATCAGTATCATCAAGCCGTCTATTCAGTTTTCTTCAACCCCTACTTTACTGCATTTTTTTCCCTCCATTTTTCCCCCTCTTCTCTCATTTATCTTGTGTTACTATATTGTTGCATAGAAATCCTGGGAAAAATCTTTTCAAGTACCAGAAAAAAGATGCCCATTTTATGTTATAAGAGATTTACTGTTACTCTTTGATTTTCATTGGAATTTTAACTCAGAGATCAGTGCAAAAGGACATAAACACATATTCATTGTTGATCTCTTTTTTTATTTTCATTCATTTTCCTCTCCAGAAAATCATGGATTTTTTACTTTTATTTTTCTGGGTTTGTTGCATTTAATTTAAGGAGGGGTAGGTGCTGCTGTTTTTGTGATCTGGGTTTTTGGGCACTTTAATTAAGGGTCATTATCCCCAGTCTGTGCTGATGCTTGATGGTCCTCTGTTTTTCATTAGGAATATTTTGCTGGAGAACTTCCTGTTTTCTTGATTCATAAAGAGATTTTTTTTTTTTTTTTTGGTGGGGGAGTTGGGGATATCTTCTAAGGTTAGATATAGTAAGGGGCATAACTTAAATATACAAAACTTTTATTGAAAGTAGTTTTTTTTTGTGTTTGGTTAAAACTTCTTTAACATAGAAGGTATTTTTTCACTTCTCCGAGTTGGCTCGAAGTCTTGAATTCATTCTCTCTTGTTTGAGGGGTATGTTATTGGGTCCGGTTCTCGCCTTCTTTTTAGTTATTATCTCTGTTGTGAAACCCTTGATAATTGAGATAGCATCGTGCAATTACAAAAGAAAAAAATCTATTTCTTTACCTTTCAGATTACTCAAAAATATATGTAGGTAGGGAAAATAAGTATATCAATATAGGGCATCATTCATCAAATCAATTAGAGCAAGTTTTTCCCCTTTTTCTGAAGAGATTTGTTTATGCTTTCTATTGAAGTCTCAACATTACCTCACATGCAAAAATATAATATGATTCATCAATTTTTTGTTTCATATCAAATTCGCATGAGAAATGAGAAATCCTTTTATTGCTATAATAACATAATGTGGCTAATAATACATACATACATGTTTCTTTTCCTACTTTTAACTTATCTAGGTTAAATTACACGTATATATCTTCATCCACTCAAATTTAACCAAAGTGAAATTCATAGAGCTCGCTGCTGTTGTATAACCTTATGACACTCAAATTTAAGAACAAAAAAATATTTTTCTTAAGAAAATATTTCTACATTTTTGTTTTTTCCCTAAAAATATACATATTGCTAAATATAAAGTAATCTCATTAGCAAACACAAAAAAGAGCAAAGTGATGAAGGGGGAAGATTGAAAGTGTCATGTCTCCTCTCCAATTTGATGAATGAAGGAAAGTGATGTGAATCTATCTATCTATACACAATACATAGGGGCCATAGTTGTTAGGGCACATGTGGCAATTTGGCAAAAAGGGTAGAAAAATCAAACAGCTGTATTTATAAACTTTGCCCCTTGCTTAGCCATCTAAAGTAAAAGCATTTTTTCACCATCCCTTATTTCTTATTCAAGCAATTAAAGTTGGCTCCTTTTATCCTATTCAATTAATCACAACCATTCACATATTCTTTGGGCTAAGTCAAAAACCTATGTTGGATCTTACGATGCTCGGGGTTAGCGTTGGTTTGAAACCGTATTAGGAGTACTCGTTTTTACTATGACTATGAATTGCGGGTGTCTCTGTAGTTAGAAGGTGTACTTAAATTTAAGGCGTTTGTAAGAGTTTAAATCATCTAATAAAGTGTATTGATATATAGGGATTAATTTTTACCCATTTTTAAACTTTTTTGAGGTAAATTAATCATAAAAAAAAGTCAAAAACCTCCAAAAATGTAGATTTGACGAGAGCAGATTGAAAAACATCATGAGAGGCTCTAGAAAAGTACTGCTTTTATTATTATTATTATTATTATTATTATTATTATTATTACTCAAAAACACTCTACTATTTATTTATTACAAATATCACAAACGTATTAATAATTATTACAGCAACAAATGATTGAGGGGTGTACTAAAAGAAAAGGAAATGAAATCCATCAAATATGTCTATTTCAAGGTTAGTATACAAGTTTTTATTCTGGATTTGAGCGATTTATAGATTTAATTTTGACGTAATTTAAATTTTTAATTCTTTTAATTATAAATAATTATACTACTAATTGACGAGTATTTAGCATCAATCGATTTTATTAGTTAATAAAGTTTATAATATTAAAAATTTATGTTTAAATTACATGTATATTTTAATATCTGTACATCTTTTTCAAACATATAAACATAGTCAGTTTCAATGATTACAAATAAACACGTCATAGTACACTTGTATCGAGTTGAAACACGTGGAAACAAATTAAGAGGATAAATATACAACAATAATAATTACAAGAGTAAAATGTGAAGAGAAAAAGGGGGTGAAAGGGAAAGATTAAGATTAGGGTTTGCTGTAAAAAGAAACACAAACAATTTTTATTTTTATTTTTTTTACTGGGAGTTTGATAATGACATGCTATGAGTGAGTTAATGGGCTCCCTAATTTTTAAAGCCCATTCATGGACTCCCTCTGGCTCCCCCACACCCCCTGGTGAAAACACATAATTCTGTTTTTTTTCTTTTCTATAATATAATAGAAGGGACAAAAATTTTATATAAATTATATTTCGATTTAAATTTCGTAATTTATAAAGATTTTACCAATAGAGATAAATAATATTTTTTAAAAACATTGATACGAATGTATCATTTTAGATATCAATTTTACATAATTAAATGTTTTACATAATTAAACTTAAGCTAATCGTTGAACGCTCATAAAAAAGTTTATACTTTAATACGTCCCCTCACGCCAATGCTTTTGGACTTGAAGCATGGATGCGACAAATGCTCCTCTTTACCTTGTGCAATAATTAATATGGAGGTTGATGAGATTCTAACATGAGAACTCTCACTCGGAAAGACTTTGATACCATATTGAAGAACCAATTCAACCAAAAGTTTAAATTGATCGTTGAAGGCTTATAAATAGGTTTATTATCTAACAATCGGAGGAGGTGAAAGAGGTGGGGTGGTGTTGTGGGGGAGCAAAGTGGGTATAATGATGAAAACAATTTCTCATATGACCATGTAGATTAAATTGCTAGCAAACATGAAAAAATATGCTTGGCTAGAAAATATGAAAAAATAAATTTCAATTCATTGAAATTCAATTGAGAAACTTAATCAAAATCAAACTTTGTACTCGATTGTTTGTCTGGCTTACAATTTATATTTATTTATTATTTATAATAAACACCATAACTATTGCTGCCTAAATCAATTCATTTCACCTTTTAACACGAGTACATTATATAGTACTATAATATTATGAAATAGGTCGAATCCAACTTGATCACATCGCCTAACTCTATTTAGCCCTGAATTTTGTTTGTTGTGAAAAATTCAGTGTCCATCTAGAATTTAATGCAATTTATAGGTTAGTTAAGCTATAAAAAGATAGATACAATAATTCGTTACCCAGGTTACGGTTTACAAATTATATAATGGGATTTATGGATCCGAGTTACTATATATGATATTTTAATTTTAATTTTTTTAAAACTTATCCCTCTTCCTTTTTAAAAAAGTTATATGTCAGTCATATCATCAAATTTATAAATCCGAGTTTATGGCGGAAGTATTAGTCACAGTTAAGCATTGAAGGGTCTAAAAATTTAATAAAATCCCTCCTCTATCATTTTTTTAAAAAAAATAAAATAAAATAAAGATGGCCAATTATTGGGCAGACTTTTTGGCCCACAGTTTAATTTTGTTTGTTTTATAAAAATTGTTTTAATAATATTTTGACGGCTGGACTGCGGTTGGGCCAGTGTCGCCGCTCTGCTAGCTTGTGCTTGTAGTTGTCCGTCCTATCAATTTTGTCATCAATGTAATCAAATTTATATTAAACTTAATTTTAATTTACTAATATTAATTAATTCTCTTGTGATTATTTAGTCAATTTCCTACCACTTTCTAGCTTCTTTAGATTAGATTAGATTCTACTTTGTGTTGTCCTTTTTTCTATTTGGGATAAATTTAATTATAATTTATATTGGATGATAAAATGGATTTTTTTAAAATATATTTAAAGTTTAGTGAGATTCTAGAACTTTTGATCCATACAAGTGGCAAACATCTTTTTATTGATTTATCTTTGTGGGTTTTTAATATTAATTTTTTTAATTATTAACAAGTCTATAATTCAAATTTTGATAGATAAAAACCTTAATTATAAAAACCGAATGTATAACGTAACATGTAAAAAGACCAAGTAAATATCACGTCTAGTTGTATTCATTATTCCAGTTACAATTTATTACTTACCAATGTTATACAAATTAAGATGTGAAATTCAATTTGAATTACTTTTGATTAATGTTCCAATAACTTTAAATGGACGAACACTAGATAACAATCTATAGATTAATTAAAGTATACACATTAAAGGACATTGATTATACTTAACAATATAGTGTTGATGGGCTCATTATGAGTCATTATTGTAGGGTCATGGCTTTCACAATTCACAATCACATATTATCCACATAATTGGGGTCTACTAACAAAATATTTGAATTTTAGTTAGAAACTCATAGAGAGAGGGGAGGGGTTGGAATTAGTTGGTCCAAAAAAATAATTTTAATAATAAAAAAGGAACTCAAAGAGGGTAGTAGCCCCTAGCTAGACTAGCTAGCTATTAATGATAATGGATAAGAAAAACAATATATATATATATATATATATATATATATATATATATATATATATATATAAGGTCCATCACCTAATTTTTCTAGGCTTGGGGGCCATTTATAGGCCTCTAAAATTAGAGTGCTTGAAGTAGTATTTCTCTCACTTTTAGGCTCCAACAAAAGTAGGCAAAAAGCCCATTTTAGCTTGAAAAGGGTTTCCCTTGCAATTCCACTAGTTTATACTTTTGGCTTTCTTGACCACCCTATTTCCTTGTAAAAGAGGGTCTAAAGGCTCAAATTGACTCTCCATTTGCCACTTGTTTCAAACTTCCTAATATTGTTTGCACCAATGTGATTAGTTTGTGCATGTAGGCTTTTGAGTGAGCTATATACATGCTACAAGTATGCTATTTATCGTTTTTAGTGTAGCCATAAATGAATCTAGAGTTTAGGTTTGAAGAAAGAAAGCGCTCCGACTGTTTTATATTAATTTAAGATAATTTTATTTTATTTATTATGAACCTTTGAGAATAATAAACTTAATTTATGACTCCGTTTATTATAGGCTCTAACTTTGCCCACGATTCGAAATAATAAAAGTTCACCTTTTTCAGTCGTAGCTTCAATGGCCGATTTCTAAACTATAACACCGTTGACAATATCTTTTCAATTTCTAAGATTTTTCCTCAATAATATTATATATCTCACATTGCCACACAATTGTTATTATAGCCGTCTCTTGAAATCAATCTCTTTAATAGATAAAATACTTTAGTAAATATTGTTAGAGTATAAAATACTTTAGTAAATATTGTTATAGTATTTATATTTGACTCTCGTAAAAGTGAAACCCACGTTGAAAATCATTATCGTTGCATAAAACAATAAAGTTAAGAAATTATTTTCTCCTTTTATTAATTTTTTTTTGGGGTGGTGGGATTTATCTCTTCTGTAGTAGTTGTGGGTTACCGACGGCAACTGGTGGCTCCAACTGAGTGAGCAATTGAGGATGATGGGCATTTATTAATAAAAGATAGGGGGAATGTTTTGAAGTTTTCCCATCAAAAGAATAGTAGTAGTAGTAAAAGCAGTACTTGGAGATCGAACAGAAGCTCTTAAATCAATGGAATTGAAGCCATTAAATTAAATGTATACAGCTCGAGCGAGCAGGTCAGAGAGAGAGAGAGAGAGAGAGAGAGAGAGAGAGAGAGAAGAGATGAAGCTAATTGAGCCATTAAATGTTAAAGGAATGTTGGGAGGGCTGGCAATGGACCCAAAATTGGCTGTCAAGGGGCACTGAGCATGAACAGTAACAGTATCAGTATCAGTATCAGTATGCACTTCTAATCTAAACACAACTCCTCTTATAACTCAAAATATTAAGTTGGTCATTTACTTTCCAATCACTCTCCATCTCTTTCTAGCTAGCTGCCAATATAAGCGCTTATCATCACCCACATTAATAAAAACTAACCTACTTTAAATGGCACTCTATCTGTTTAACAAAAATTGTCGTTGTCCAAAGAGCTAATTGTCAATATAAACGCTCATTATCATGACCCGCATTAATTAAAAACTAACCTACTTTAAATAGTACTCTATCTGTTTAACAATATTTGTTGTTTTTAAGTTGTGCCTATGAAAGAATATCAGCGAAACACAACATTCATGACATAATTTGTGTTAAAAGCCTAAGTCGTCCCACGGTTTCATCATAAATGAAGTCAATGAAGGAATTAGAGGAAAAAAAAACCATTAAAAAGCATAAAATTGGTAAAATAGTCATTATTATTAGTATCGTACATATTGTGAAATGTGTGATTATATTATAAAATTTATCATGGGTATTTATTAAGATAATTTCATGACTATTTTAAGGGTTTTGAGTTGGAAGTACATTGGTGTGGGTGAGTATTTTTTCTGGGAAACAGGATGTATAAAAAATTTTATGCAATTTTACTTGAGTGTGTTGTTTGGAGTAACAAGAATAAAGTTTCTATTATTATTGGCATATGAAAATAAGAAGGGCCTTGAATAAAAAGAGAAGTTTATATAGGCCACTGTTAAGTCGGGCTGGAGCTGAAATTGAGTGACTACCCCGAAAAGCATTACTTATGGGCCCTCTAAGCCCGAAGAGACGACTGTGTGAAGTCACACGCTCGGTGGGACTCAAACCCACAATCCTCTGATTAGAAGTCAGATGCCTTATCCATTAGGCCACGAGCGCCATTATGGAGGTATATTCTTACATATACATAAACATTTAATATATTTTGGTAATTTGCAACCAATCGGATTTGGGATTTTGAAAATAGGATTGAACTTCATTGAATTTGAATGGAGTAGAGCAAGTGTATGTAGTAAAGTATACTACTAAAAACTAGATGCATCATAGCATGATGCTGTGTACACGATTGCCTGCCATGACATGTACTACAAGGAAATTTCCCCAAAAAACAAGAGTAATAAAAGGGTGCAGCTTTCTAGTGGCGAGAGCAAATGAGGGTGCATAACTCCTCCAACCTAGCTTCTGAGATGTCTGTGAATGGCAATATCCGGAAGTTATCACTTTCCAAGCACATCAATGCTGGCTGTCCCCCGCTCTCTGTTGTCTGAAACATTACAATCACACACCAATGTAGTTGTATATCAGTCATCAGTAACTGACAAGGGAGGAACTGACTAGTACTATATCAGCTACTTCATTCAATTGAGCTTTCGCGATGATTTTCGAGATATTACTAGGAATTGAAATCTCATGAACAATAAATACCTTACAGGACGGTGCTTTGTTTTCACATATCCACTTTCTGGTAGGAACACAGTCAATGTAGTGGCACCAGGTGCAGTATTTGTTCACATTTACGCCATGGACGACTGCCACAACAAGACCACCTACCCTGCATTTTGGAATGCCACATTTTTCTTTTCTTAAGGGTCTGATTCATTTAGCAAATAACAGATGAGGAATGCACAAAGGGTATATGAGTTCTTGAGTAACTGTTGAAGCAAAGGAAGTAGAAAAGATGCTTACATAAGGCCAAACAATACAATACTAACAATCCTCAAAACTGGTCTGTCCAATTTCTGCTTGACTGTCACAGATGTTTTACCACCATAGTCAAAAAGACCTTTGTGTAAAGCCGGCTTCCTGAGGTGTGGGGAGAAAAACAGCACAAAACCAAGCAGAAATCCAGAGACAAATCCTCCAACGTTTGAGAAGTTGTCAAGGTATGGGAGCAACCCAACTAAAGAATTAATTATCAAAACCAACAATAGACCTGCCACTGCTAGAAACTGCACATCAAATACGAAGAATACTAACAGTATAAGTAAATTAGCTAGACATCAACTGAAAGGACTAAGGAGTGAAGCTCAAGGGGGACCTTTTCTGTGTATAATTTCCAGTCTCGGATAAGCCCAGAAACTGAAGCCCCAGTCAAGCCAAAGAGAGCTGCAGAAGAGCAGACTGCTGGGTTATCTTGGACAAAAAGTGCAGCCATCAAACCACCGCTAAAGGCAGACAGAAGATAGATGATTCCAGTCCTTACTGCAGACAAGGAGCAAGGGAAGAATTCATACTAGTTCCAAAACAATAAGGGGAAAACTAGCTTTGAGATAGAAGCTTTACATGGGCCGAATTTCTGTTCTAGATTAATGCCAATGAATATGACACAGGAAAGGTTGATGATTAGGTGAAAGGCACCAGCATGCAGCAAAAGGGAGGTTAAGATTCGCCACACTGCCAGATGGTTTGTCAAGAACATCCTCCGGAGAGCTCCCATATGATCCAGCCTGCAGTCATAAGATTCGTCATCACAAGCCATCTAGGAGATACACAGCATCCCTGAAAACCCCCTTTCTACTCCTGAATCCTGATCATGTTGTGTAGTTCTCTTCGATATTCTCACCCTTCTTGAATATGGGATTTGTCAATCTTCTTCTTGGTGTTTTTTTTTTTGGGTTTGGGGTGGGGAGGACAAAAGGAAATGAGCATTCTGCTACTAGCAGACACAAGGGGCTTCAAAAGAGCATTATTTTTCGCTTTGTATCGGTAATTCAGCCCGTGTTTACAGCAAACAGATACACCAATGCTCATGAACCAAAATGCGGAGAAAAACAGGAAACAGAATAAGCCCATAAGCTATTTTGACATCGTGATCTCAAATAAATGACAGATAATTTGCAAACCTATTACACAAGAACCGCAGTATAATAGTTCAACTATATGAACAATAAAAATAAAATCAGGAAAAAGACGATGAGAGGGAGTAGCTCACACAGAAGAGGAAGGCCCGAGAAGAGGGTTCTCAGCAAGAGGCTGAAAGAAAACCAAAGTGCAGTCCCCGTGAGATTTGGTCCAGCAATTGTTGACGATCATAGTGCAGAAGAAGGCCACAAGATGAACAAACACGAAGAGAGAGATAACCCAAGTAGTCTCCCTGTTTTTCGATATCGACCCGAAGAATGGTATCCTCTGCTCTTCCCCTGCCTCATCGACGCCCTTATCAGCCGAGATGACTGGAAGCTCCTGCGAGGTCTTGATATCAATCCCAATTTGCTCATTTTGGGGGACTCCATGGCTTTTTTCTGGGTTAATTTCTAGTGGGTATCAAGACCTCAGCAGATTTCAGGGTTTTTCAGAAGAACTTACCAGTTGAGGGATTGGGGGAATGAATCAAAAAGCGTGTTGAAGACGGCATTTCTACTGAATCAAAAATCTTGATGGGTGAATGAAGAGAGAGAGAGGGTGGATATTTGCTAGGGCTTTCTCATCGATTCTGAGAAGAAATTCCAGGGAGAAAGACTGTGAATCTTTAGCTCATTTGAGTATATATGGGCAGTGGGTTTGGAGTCCAAAGTCGGTTCCCCAGATAGAGGGAGAATATGGCGGGAAATGCAGTTACAGTTCTGGGTTTGTACAGCTGGCAAATGACCTCAAACAAAGAGCTGGGCTTATGGCTTCTCATGATCGGCCTTAATGGGCCCAAACCCACTTTCTCTCCCCTCTCTAAAATTGAAATCCTAATCAAATAAAAAAAATGATAAAAACACCTGGAAACAGAGTATTTGGAGAATATAATTTCATACTTGAATATTTTTAATTTATAGGCAACAACCACGTGGTTCCTCTCTGCATATCCATTAATTTTCAATGTCTTCCTTAATCAAAATACCAAAGGTTCCACAATTTCTGGGCTGAGCCTGTGCTTTCTTTCCTTAATCAAAAAGTAAGTAATTTTAAGATTTATGGGTTTTTTTCCCCTTGCGGTTGAGCATGCTTGACCTCCCAAATTTTAAATTGCTTTAGTTTTCAAGAAATATTAATGCGACTTATTTCTTGTGTCTTACTGTAAATCTACTGTTTGAGGTTTAAGCTGATGATCCTGGGAAATTTATGATATATGCTTGATTATTTATTCCATATGTTGCCAGTCTATATTTGTAATTGTCGACCTTTCTATTTCTGATTTATTTGAATGCCTCTGCAGAATTTGTTTTGCTTTTCAAGTTGATTTCAATTCTATGCATCTTAAATAGGCAATTTCTTGGATGATTTGATTGACTGCTATGATTTACAGGAAGTAATGTCATCTCGGGCATATGATGATGCTGACATCTCAAGCAATGACGAGCCTTTCGATGAAGCAAATGAGCCATGTCGTACATTTTATGATGAAGATATGATTTGGGTTCCACCTGACGCTGCAAATATTAACAATAACACTGATCATAGTTTGACCACCTGGGATAATGATGATGATGACTGTGTGGATGGTGTTTCTGTTAGCTACAACTTTGAGGAGGGAAAACAAAGGGCATTGGAAGCGGTCATGGATGGAAGATTCAAGAATTTGGTGAGCCAGCTACTTGAAAAAGTGGGTGCGGACAACTTTGATGGGCAGGGAGGACGCTGGGTCGATATTGTTACACTGTTGGCATGGCAGGCGGCATTATTTATAAAACCTGATGCTATCGAAGCTAAAGACATGGATCCTGCTCGTTATGTGAAGATCAAGTGCATTGCTACTGGATCGCCTACAGAAAGGTACAGCCATTAAATGTAATGTTATTTCAGTGATCTTGTGAATACTTTGGTGATTATTATGGATTAGAAATCATCTTGTATTGATATGTATGTTATTTCAGTCAATTGATTAAAGGTTTAGTCTTCAAAAAGCACGCTGCCCACAAACATATGGTTGTCAAGCACAAGAACCCTCGATTGTTGCTGATAAAAGGGTTGCTGGATCAGTCATCCAGTTCATCAGGGTTATCTTCGTTTAATTCAATGACGATATCCCAGGTATTATTTGGATTAATGGAGAGCCTATGGATCCTTGTTTTACGTTCGTTCTATTACTCAGCATTTTGTTTGTTTCTGACATGCACGTTTCCTGAATAGGACCGAGACAATTTGGAAGTTCTTTTGGAGAATTTCAGATATTGTCATCCAAATGTTATCTTAATGGAGAAATCTACTTCTCATGATGTAGTGGATTGGATTGTTAAATCAGGAGTAACCCTGGTTCTTGATATGAAGCTTCATCGCTGGGAAAGAGTTGCACGTTGCACTAGCTCACCCATCTTGTCCTCTACCACCATGTTCAGCCAGGAGATGGGCCTTTGTGATTCAGTATATTTTGAGAAGTTTGTAGAGGATCATGCAATTGTTGGCGAAGGTGAAAAGAAGCCATCGAAGACTCTGATGTTTCTGGAAGGATGTCCTAAGCACTTAGGATGTACTGTAAGTCTATCATTGCTATTCTATGTTCAGATATTGCTGTGGAAGTTTATCAGTTCCTGAACCTTATAATAGTAGTATGTCAAATATTTTCTGATCATTTTTCACATGGAACAGATTCTGCTGAAAGGATCGCACACTGAAAAATTGAAGATCATCAAGTGTGTTGTACAGTGTGCTGTTGTGATGGCTTATCATTTCATTGTAGAAACTTCCTTTCTTGTAAATCAGAAAGCAATGTTCTCCACTTTTTCCCATGGCACAGAAGCTGGCATCTCACCTTCTCAAGAAGCAGTACCCGAGGGGAGCAGTACAGAGGTAAAGGGAGTCTCAAAGAGGAGCCACTTCATCATAATCATTCACAGCCCCTGTCCAGTTTCTCTGAAGCTAAAGCTGTCGATTATAAGGAAGACATTAGCAGTGTGCTGGATTCTGAGAGTATCTTGGTTTGGGTGTCTGCTCAAAATGCGTCAAAAGGGACTATTTGTGAGCAAAACCATTTTACTCACATCAAATTCTACAAGGATTTTGATGTGCCTCTACACAAGTTCTTCCTGGATAATCTCTTCAGTCAGGTCCATCAATCTGCTCTTAGATTTAAATTAATTGCTTTAATTACATAATTTCTGGAATATTTAGTCCTACCAATGTGGTTTAGTCTGATGTCTATGTCAATTTATTGTCATTTTCCGACTCTGTAATGCTGATTTAAGTAACGAGCCTTATGCAATCTGTGGATGTGCAGTCATATTGGTGTGAGGAATGTCACGAACTTCCTGAAGCTCATTTTCACTATTATGCACATGATAGCAAGCGGCTCACAATACAGGTCAAACGGCTTGAGAACAAGGCTGAGTTTCCTGGGAAATCTGAAGGGCGACTTTGGATGTGGAGTCGATGTGGTAAATGTAAGCCTAGCAAGAAGGTAGTTACTAAACGAGTGTTAGTAGCTACTGCTGCACATGGCTTGTCATTTGGAAAGTTTTTGGAGCTTAGCTTTTCAAGCCGTTCTTCATTTGATGAGGTACCCAGCTGTGGGCATTCCTTACAGAAAAATTTTCTCTACTTTTTCGGGTATGAATATGTAGTAACTGCAAAGACCGGATTCAATAGCAGCCCTTTCTGTCCGTGCATATTTTCCAATATCCTCTGGTCTTTGTAGCATTTCTGAAAAAACAGCATGTCTGATGCGGGTTTGGTTCCATGGTAGCTATGTTCCGGTACTCTCCTGTTGCGAGAGATAAAGTTTATGTTCCAGCTCAGATGTCGGAGTTGAGCAGCTCAATCAACAGATCAGACTGGCTTTATCATTTAAGGAAGGTTGCCAACTGGTTCCTTCAGTGCGGATGTTGCTTTTTACTGAAATCTTCAAACATCGGAACAAAATAATATCTCAATTTGAAGTATGTGTGTGCGTGCCTCTCTGTTTGCAAGGATAAAATTGCTTACATTTAGATCCATTCCCTTCAAATCCTGCGAGAGCGGGATTTGCACTAAAAGTTGTACTTGTTATGTGTGACCCTTCATTATATATTGCATTTTGATGTCCCATCAACAAAAAAAGAGCCCCAATTTGGCGGGAAACGCAGTTATGGTTCTGGGTTTTCTGTTGGGCTTGTGGATTGTTACATGGGCTTTAATGGGCCCAAACTTGGACTGGAATGCTTGAAAAGGCCTACTTCCTGTCTCTATGTAAATAAAGCCCAATCAAGTTTGATTTTTTTTTTTTTAAAAATGATAATTAGAAACAGAACATTTGGAAAATATAAATTTGATTGAAGTTTACCATAATTTTCATATTTGGATATTTTTAATAAGCATAAATGGTATCTTGAAATTTGCATTCCCATATGCCCACATCTTTATTCCCATCAAGAGAGGAGTGAATCATGGGTGGGAATAATATTTTTTAAAAAATATCACATTATTATGTACTGCATTATATTACTCTGATAAATATAAAATATAAATATAATCCTTTCTACTTTTCTCTTAAGGGTTATTTTAATTTTTGTGAATAATAATTATTTATTTCTTTAATTCACTCACATTTTTAAGAACCATATGCCAAACACATTTCCACTTTCAGGAGTAACTTCCTTTTCATAATTCAATGCTCACAAAATAATATTAATCCCTAATTATCAAATGCCCCCAACTGCAAGAAAGAGAATCCTTATCTAAAGTTGCAATTATAAAATTATACACTCATTATTAAATATGTTGCTTATGTAGTATTTATTTTTTTATTTTTTCTGATAACATCCAATAAAAAAATGAATATTCAATCATATAGTCGTTTTCATCCATTTCATGGCATATAATCTAAGGCAATAATAAACTAATTTTCACATTTAAATGCTCGTAAAATCTTTTCTACTTATCATGTGTCCCCTACTGCAAGAAACACCGTCTTTATCTAAATCGTCGTGATACGATAACAAATTACAAACCCATTAATTA
Source organism: Talinum fruticosum (assembly GCA_021018815.1). Classification (NCBI taxonomy): domain Eukaryota; kingdom Viridiplantae; phylum Streptophyta; class Magnoliopsida; order Caryophyllales; family Talinaceae; genus Talinum; species Talinum fruticosum. The sequence continues at coordinate 1,003,242 of JAITYX010000042.1, forward strand.
ATTTACTCCTAAAGTATTTGTTTCTATAGTCGTCGTTTTCTCCTCGACATCCAATGAAAAATAAGATAAAAATAATCTTAGTCATTTTCATCTATTTCATGCCATATAGTCTAAGGCAGAAAAGCAATCAACTTGGGTGTAAAAATATGTATTTCAATCAAAATCAAGGGTACATCATCCAATCTATCCAGTGGTTAATGTCAAATATAAGGATATAAATCCAAATTCCCAAGTCCAATCAGATAAGGGGATTGGGAAGAATTGACCAAATGGGTGGATATTATTTCCTTCTTTCCCATTTCAAAAATTTAATATTATTTTTTTTTATCATCATAATATTATAATAATAATAATAATTTTATTATTATTTATTATTATTATATTTTTTTAATAAAAAAATTAGTGGATTGGATGGCATGCCAATTATCAAGGGTACATGTCAATTTGGGTAGGCAGAACCCATAAAGGTTGTGACTTTTAGATGTAATATGATATTTCAAATCAAAACAAGAATCACTTTACATTTTATTTTCTTCTTTTCTGCTCCTTCTCCTTTGTTTATTTTCTCCTTTTTTTCCCAAAAAAATGTATTTTGATGTATTCTTCAGCAGCAATATTGATTCTCGAGAATTTATGTCGTATATAATGATCAAAATTTAAAGTATGATGATAACCCGTCAAAAAACAAAGGGGAGTTCAATGTCGGTGTACCTTAGAAATTAGTCCCTACCAGACAATATAATCTTCCGAAATTCAATTAACTTTCTCTTTTTCCTTTTATTTTTTTGCCTTTCTTTTCAGAATTTAATTCAAACTCCAAGGATTAAAAGGGAAGGCAGTGAGAGGCTTAAATTGTTTGAAAGGGACAAGAAGCAGAAAGCATACACACAGAGAGGCATGAGTGAATGAATGAATGAATGAATGAATGAAGAAGCCGGCATTTTATATATATTGTGGCCTCAGAAAGTGACTTTAATTTTTTTTAATTTCTATTTTCAAAGGAATTTATTATTACAAATTGGACCAACCATATATTAATATTACCAATCCTACTTTATTTATTTGCACTCCATTTTTCGTGGCTAACCAATCCCATTTTACCACTTGTGTCTGTCTCGTACATGACATGAAATTACACCATCAAGTATTTCATTTGTGGGGAAATTACATTGTATTAGCCATCAAAAGAGCTGGAAAATCATGAATATTCTAGAGATAAAAGTGAGTTGATTTATGTCCCTACACATATTTGAAATATATTATGGTGTTACAGCCGTACGCGTTTTAGAATTCGGATTGTATATACGCTCTTGTTACTGTTTGATAAATCTTTTGAAATATATTCTCAATGTCTATAATACGAGTCTCTAACAAGGTGATTCACAAATCTTGTGTAACCTTTTCATCTAAGAATTTATCTCGTTACAATAGTATAAATTTAAATAATTGATATCTGTTACAAACTTTTCTAACGATAAATTTTTAACTCAACTCCATACACACATAACGATGTATAAAAAATAATTAAATCGGTCCATAAATGAGATATATTATGATCGATTATACTAGTGAATTTTGGTAAAGTCAAATTATCGCACTAATCAATAAATCTATAAATATATGGAAGTGTCAAAATCATACATCTTAAGTATATCCATTATATGATTGTATTATTGACTAGAATTTTGCTTTCTAAGGTCATTTTTTCAGTTCCACTTTATCCGAAAAATAAAGTTGTTCCTTTCCTTTCCTCCTCTTTAAACCTTAATTCTATATTCATTATTTTTTTTAAATTTTTTAGATTGTTGGTGCTACTAATGGCATAGTTATACCAGGTGATTAGCCCCTTTTAGTTCAATCATTAAGATTTAAATGTATTATTATTTTCTTTCTAAATATTTTTCTCTCATTTTATGAGGGTGTGAGTTTCTCTCCTCACGGTAGTTTGAGTTTATTTTCTTTTTATAAGAGTTATGTTCTCTCTCCTTCTTGTAAGAGTCTTGTTTCTTGCCATTGTGCAGATTATTTCTATTGCCAATACGTGCAAATTTTATTAAAGTTTTTGATTCGATAGGAGCGTATATTTTGTTATATTTTATCAATTATTGATTTTATCCGAGAATGATTCAACAATGGAATTTCATATGGCTTGATCAAAGTGATATTTCCTTAAAATTGGATTTATTATATCACACATAAGTTCATTCTATAAAATTATACAATAACTCCCGGTTTTCGAGAAAGACAAATTGAAGTTGAAGAACAAAGTTTGTGTCCGACTTGATTCTGCAAGTATATATAACCGAACAAGAGTATATTTATCATTGATCTTGTCAATATAAAGTTTTGTTTTGTTATTTCAAATTTATTTTTGTAAAAATTATTTTTTATAAATGTCATATATGACTTTTTATTAATAAAATTTCTTATTCTCTATATATATATATATATAAAAGTTGTTCAACAATTCCAATCGCACCCAAGGAAAAAAAAAAATTCACACACAAAGCAATGCCAATTATTATACTATGCATTAAATTGTATTATCCTAATTATATGTAATCTTCCTTCCTGCATCGATCATCACGTGATATCATGCATGTTGTATTTGTTTAATGTTGCATACATAAATAGATTGGCGGAAACATAATTATTATTATAAGCAGAAAAATACGTGGGATGAAATCCTGAATTTCTTTGTTTAATGAAATGATAAGAAAGAAAAACGCATGGTTAATGAGATGACAAGAAAGAAAATCGCATGCGAATATGAAAAATTTAAGTTCATCGTTGAAGATTTAGGAATATATTTATGTATTATAACATGTCATTTTACGCGAATGTTCTTAAAACGTAAATGCAGCAAATGTTTCTCTTTACAGTGAACAATAATTAATATGGATACTTGTTGAGATTTAAACTTAAGATATCTTGTTTAAAAAGACTTTAAATTAATGATTGAAAACTCACGAATAAGTAACATTAGACCTTAATAAATTTGTAAACAATTATTCATATCCTTAATCCTTCACTTATACATTGACGTGTATATTTATCTTTTAAAAATTACTTATACACATTGACGTGTATATTTATCCTTAAAGTTTTATGTTTTATCGGTTCGTTTTTTCCATATTAGATGGTATTAAATATTTTTAAAAAGTGTAATTTTAACATTTAGAAAGATGTTATTTATGGTAGTTGATCACTTTATCTAGACGCATTAGACTAATTGTGGGAAAAGGATAGGATAACGAGTTGAATTATTCAAAAAAATTGAAATAATAATAATAATTTTCTATAAATAGTCAAACTATTACTTGTAATATTCAAATCGCCGTCGAATAAGAGCACTTTGGCTCAGGCCATATTCAAACCAAATTGCTTAAAATTAATTAATTAATTAATTAGGTCGTTAAAATGTCTCTAATCAAATATCTAGTGATAAATTAAACCTAATCTGAAATTGGATCCAGGAAAATTGGTTTGACGGAAGTTTTTGGTCAGAAACTCGTGCTCTGTTTTTGTGATGTAAGTAATATAAAGACCAAATCTTTTCGGTAAACACAACCAAAAACATCATTTAAGATTGTGATTTAAATGTACAATGGTTTTGGCATAGAGAAAAATGATGTAACATAATTTAAATTCGGATTTTTATATGATCCATTTACAAAATTCGATCGGCTATGATCGACTTTGATTTAACGATGCTGATCGTAATTGATGAGTATCTAATTATTCTTATTATATGCAACTATATGCATACAAATTATAACATGGACCTGGATCTATAGACCCAAGTTAATATAAATGGTAGTTTACTTTTAATTGTTTAAAATCCACCCCCTATTTCCATGGTTTTCATTTTCAAAAAGATGAAATTTCCTCTCGCACATTTTATGGACCCTATTTCGGGGAAAGTCCGAAAGACTTGAACAGGCCGAGGATGTGGGAGGTGTCAAAGCCCCTCCATATTCCCCGCACAATTTCCTTAATTTGAGTAAATTGTGCCCCTCCGGATTGAATATGTGAGGTGAGGAAGGAATAAAGGTGAGTGGCCACTGCTTCGACTCAAATTTTGTCATGTTACCTGAGTTTATATAATAAGTTTTGGCAATATGCACGCATCAACAGTTGAGTAGTTTTCATGAGAGTATATGTAGCACAACTATGACTTACCTTTTATGCCAAACATTCCATAATCTTGATGAATACAAATCTACTGGTCAAATAGTCAAAAGAGGAAATGCACTCAAACCCAAGATATGAATATTAAGCTGGAATATTATTATTCGTACCATGCAATTCAAGTAAACATCGTATTCATTGTCTACAGCGCATAGGTCAACCAACAGTTTATATACACAGTGACAATTACACTTCAACTACCTTTTAACCCCCCATCCCCTTTTTATTTTTTTATCCTTCTTCATCATTTCCTAATTTCAAACTCATACATATAATCATATTTTCCTCCCTCCAAAGCTATGTTCATATTTGTATATACCATATATTCCACTATTTTTATCGGTTCATCCAAACTCTTTTAACATTCGTTTGGTTTAACTTATTTTGGATTTTGGTATGAAAATATATATCCTTTAGTTTCTTTACTTGATGTCCGATTTATGTAAACCTCTCTCTCCCTTCTGGTTTATGTAAATACATACATCTTAGTTTCAACCTTTTAAACTCGAACGACACATTTCAGTATTATACTTAAGAAACTTTAGAAGAAATTATTTTTGTGAGATTTGGGAAGTTCTACATACTCGTAACCTAACTTATATTTAATAAAGAAACTATCATCACATTGCTTTGCCTTTCGACAAATTTTGGTTGTTTGAATGGCTAATAACGGGTTTGGTAGCAAATAATTTAGTGTATAGTTATTTTAGTTAACTATTGAAAATAATGTCGTTGATAAATTTAACTATTAAACCTATTTAAGTAAACTAATATGAGAAGATATTTGTATTTTTTGAAAAATTCAAAACATGAGAAGATATTTTGATAAATATAAAAATAATAAAGGGAGTTCAAACTGAAATAAATAAATAAAAATAAATAAAAGGCACCATTTTGAAACTTAAATTGACTGAAAATACCCTTCATCAGTTTCCTGGAAGCAACTCCACCATCATCTTTGACAACTAGAACTTTATTAGAAAATAATATGGGGTTACAATATTTTTCTAGAATTTTATTATGACGTTATAATATTTTTAATTACGTAAAATAGTGTAGATTACGAATTAGATCTTAATAATATCGATTTTTTCAATAATATACATCGTTTTTTGCTGATATAGTTGCTCAATTAATTTTGTTACTGAATCAAAAATATTTACACAAGCTGTCCCACAGAAATAATACATCAGGAGATCTGAGATTGTGAGATCAGAATCAGAAATGATATTCCCCTGAAGAAAATAAAATAAATAAATAAATAAATAAATTCAATAAATAACAAAAGATGAAAATTAGACGCAGGGAAAAGTACCATGGGAAATTTTACATACAAGGAAAAAGAGGTGACTAAGACAGGGAGTGGGACCCCTTTTAGACGCTCTTCTCCTAATATTTTTTCAATTCAATTTCTGATCTGCGGTGGTTTTCTCTCTCCTGTATTTCCTTTGCATTTCTTCCTCTTTCATTCTCTCTCTCTCTCTGGATTTCCATTTTTAATGTTCAAGCTCTCACGGGTTCCTCATTAGCGTGTTTTCCTCTGCCCTGATTGAAATTCCAAAGAATTCCTTGCTTGCTGGGCTGAAGAAAGTTTGGCGGTGCACTCTTTGCTGACTATTTTAGGACTTGTGATTTGTTAGTTTGGTGAACTCCGTGTCTTTTGTGGCTTCAAAGGTAAGTTGCCTTAACTGTTCCCCATTTTCTTGAAAGCATAATTTTCAAGATACGAGGTTACTGATTTCTGGGTATTTGCTCACCCTTGTTTTCTCTGGATTTGAGCATGTTTGTCCTCCCAGATTTTTAATTGTTTTAGTTTTTAAGATATGATAATGTGTCTCATCTGGGTCAAGAAAGGAAATAATGTGTGTTAAATCTACTATCTGGGGGCTTATGCTTGATGTGTTTGTTGATTCAGCCTGGGAAATTTGTGGGTTCCTACTGAATTTGAATGGTTCAAGTGAATCTCAATTCAAAATTCTTATTGTGGGTTATGATGAATCGGATGTTCTCGCCGTGTTTGGCAAGTTCTCTTTTTAGCAGGTCTGGTTGTTGATCTTAAAAAGTCGACATCTAATTGCTATGGATTTTCCTTTTTTGACTACTTGTGTTATTTCATATATTATTCAAGAGAATATCTTTCCATCTCTGCTGTTGTGCAGCTTTGCCTGTTGACCTGATATGATCTTCGAATGATCTAACAATGCTGGCTGTTCATATTTGTTGACCTTTCTATTTTGTGATTTCTATTTGGTAATCAAGTGCATCCGTAGAAACATTGCTTTGTGAGGTGATTTCAATTTTGTGCATCTACAATAATGTGATTGACTGAAAAGATTTACAGGAACTGATGTGATAGATGTGTCAATTTCGCTCTGAGGCAAATGAGCCGATGGAACCAACACATGATAAACTTATAGGGCCAAATAGCGAAGACAATGTTGGTTCCTCCACAAATCGTCCCGTGAGTATAGAACAGGGAACTATAGAGGAGGATGATTATAGTTCTTGTGAGGCCCCATTTACCCGTCCAGCCATTTCTCTGACCAGCATCGATAGTTTTGCTTCAAATTACAGTAAGATCTGGCACCCATCCCATTGCAAAATCATATGTTGCTAGTTTGTTGTTCTTAAGATCCTGTATTTGCTTTCTGCATTTCAGGTGACTACTCTGTGGATGCTGACCCAAGTGTTGGGTATGCTTGTCTTTCCCTGAGTGCACTTTTGATAATACTAGGGATGAAAATGAACAAATCAACAAAAATTGTCCATTTGTTTGGGATCCTGTCCCAGAATTCTCTCAAACCAACTTTATGACGTCTTTGTCATTGGATTTTGTTAGGCATAATCCAAGTGTGTTTGAAAGTGGTCAAGATGAACCAGGCAATGGGCTTCCGAATGGGCATCTCAGTAAGTCAAATTCGATGCTTTCAGTTAATGATATGGACCAGTCAGATTATTTGAAGGAAAGTCACAAGGAGGGAAAGAATGGATTTGGGCTTGGAAACCTGGACCTGAGAAGCACTTCCTTCAAAAGTACATATGATGATGATTACATCTCAAGCAATGATGAGCCTTTCGATGAAGCAAATGAGCCATTACATACATTTGATGATGAAGACGAGATTTGGACTCCACCAGATGCTGCAAATAACGATAATAACACTGACCATAGTGTGACCACCTTGGATGATGATGATGATGACTGTGCAGATGGTGATGGTACACAATGGGCAAAGCCTAGTTCACTGAATGGTAATGAGGATGGTGTTTCTGTTGGCTACCACTCTAATGAGGAGAAACAAAAGGCAATGGAAGAGGTCATGAATGGGAAATTCAAGAATTTGGTGAGCCAACTACTCAAAAAACTGGGCGTGGACAACTTTGATGGGCAGGAAGGAAGCTGGGTCGATATTGTTACACCTTTGGCATGGCAGGCTGCTTTATTTATAAAACCTGATGGTGCTGAGGCTAAAGCCATGGATCCAGCTGGCTATTTGAAGATCAAATGCATTGCTACTGGATCACCTACAGAAAGGTACCATACATGATCCCAGTTTGCAATTTACATCCTTTTGTCTTCTGTTTATAAGCTTGAGACGAAACACGGTCCCTGCTGAATTAGTTGGATTGTCCATTGGTGTTAGATAGTCCTTAAATTTTTGGAAGAGGATCTTTGCTGAAGGAGGAGAAGCTATCTTGTCTTGTGTCAAATAGGTGTCCACAGGACTGCAGTTGTAGTGTGACATATTCGTGTAATTTATTTTGTTACTATTTTGGTAACAGTACATCATATGAATACTTCTATGATTGTTATGGATAACTTTTTAATTTCAAATGTTGTACAGTACATCATATGAATACTTCTATGATTGTTATGGATAACTTTCTCATCTTGTTCTATTGTTTATATTATTTCAGTCGATTGATAAAAGGTTTGGTCTTCAAGAAACATGCCGCTCACAAACACATGATTACCAAGTACAAGAACCCTAGATTATTACTGATCCAAGGGGTGCTGGATCAGTCATCTGGTTCATCAGGGTTGTCTTCTTTCAATTCAATGATAACCCAGGTAAAATTGTATAGATTGTTTTGGATAATCTACAGTTCATTCTTTTATAATTTATTTTTTTCATTCTATCATTCAGTCTTGTTTCTGACATGGTTACTGAATAGGACAAAGACAACTTGGCAGTTCTTTTGGATAATTTGGAATTGTGTCATCCGAATCTTATTTTAGTGGAGAAATCTGCTTCTCGTGATGTAGTAGAGGGGGTTCTTAAATCAGGAATAACCCTGGTTCTTGATATGAAGCTTCACCGCTTGGAAAGAGTTAAACGTTGCACTGGCTCACCCATCTTGTCCTCTGACACCACATTCAATCAGGATCTTGGTCATTGTGATTCAGTATATTTTGAGAAGTTTGTGGAGGATCATGCAATTGTTGGTGAAGGTGGAAAGAAACCATCAAAGACTTTGATGTTTCTAGAGGGGTGTCCCAAGCGCTTAGGATGTACGGTAAGTCTCTAGTTTCTATGCCATGTTTGGATATTACTGTGAAAGCTTATTTGTTGCTGGACCTTATAATGGGAGTATATCAAATGTTTTTTGTTCTTGTGCCTTCCAGTTTTTCCTTTGCAAGGGAAAACTGGTTTTTGGGAATTATGCAATCTTTTCATGCCTTCTCAAGGTAGTCCCTCAAGGGATGGATTTGGTTAATTTTAATGGCTTTGGATTTGGATTTCAACATCTATGCCAGGGATTAGATTCTCAAAACAGCCTCAAACAGGAAGTTATATTGGAACTTGGTGTATCTCTCTAGTTCAAATTGACTTTGTGAGAGCTTGTGATTTAAAGAAATGTGCTATAACTTGTAGCCAGATATTTCATGAACTCTTTTTTGTTTTTTCGGGTTATTCTGATTAAGCAAGTGCCGTGCAGACCTAGATTTCCACATGAAATGTGATAAAGAGAGCTACTTCCTTTTCTGTTAGTTTGATTATCTATGTTTCTATGTTTGTTTGATCTTTATTTTCTGGAATTCTCAAAATTTTCGTAAGAACTGTTTTTTTAATTAATTTTTTTTCCTAAGTAGGAACGTTTGTACTTATGATAATATATCTGCTGCTAAGTAGAATGCATGGACCATATCTTTGAAACTATCAAATTGCATTACCCGTTACCAAAGATCCATTACTTGTTTAGTTAAAATACTTCACTAAAACAGGGGAAAAACTGCTGTTGCATTTATGGTCATGGTAGAATTCTTGTGGAGCTTGCTCCCTGCAGTTTCCCTTGATCTGTTATTGGTGATGCTAGAGGGCTCCCCTTATTTTCCTTATTCAAGACAGTGTTTCAGATTTTGATTGTTTCAATTCTTGTTCATTTTATGTAATAACATTAATGGAACAGATTCTGCTCATGGGATCGCACAGTGAAGAATTGAAGAAGATCAAGTGTGTAGTACAATGTGCTGTTGTGATGGCTTATCATTTCATCCTCGAAACTTCCTTTCTTGTAGATCAGAAAGCAATGTTCTCCACTTTTTCCTATGGCACAGAAGCTGGCATCTCGTTGATTTATAAGCAGCCTGCATCTGTCATGTTGGAACCCCCAAATACTCCTCATAGTGGGGAGTCTATTGATGGCAGTGCTTCAGCACATGGAGTTCAGGTCCTTGACATTGAGTCTACTCACACCCAAGAATGCACTGCTTCATCGCATGTCCTTGATATTCCCATTTCCAATGGGTTTCATGAGGAAGGGTCTATTCATGTCGAGGAAAGAACTGCTAAAGCTGCTGAGGCTGCAGCTTCTGACATGGTGGTGGGTGACACTCTTTTGAGTTCACAGCCATCAATTTCTGATGCTCTCGAGAAAATTTCTGTCGTCTCCCCAGCAACTTTTCAGCAAATATCTGCCTATGTTGAGCTGAATGAGAGCCAGTCTGACGCTAAGACTGTAGCATCTATTCCAGTTTCACCTTCCGAAGAAGAACCTGTGGGAAGCAATCCAGAGGCACTTCATAATCATTCACAGTCTTCGTCCAGTTTCTCTGCAGCTTCTGAGGATGATACAAAAGCTGTTGATGATGGGGAAGAGAGCGCCTCCTCAATTGACGAAATTAGCAGTGTGTTGGATTCTGAGAGTATCTTGGTTTTGATGTCGAGTCGAAACGCGTCAAAGGGGACCATTTGTGAGCAAAGCCATTTTTTGCACATCAAATTCTACAGAAATTTTGATGTTCCTCTAAAGAAGTTTTTGCTGGATGATCTCTTCAGTGAGGTATTACGAATTGCTCTATAACTTTATTAATTGTTTGTCGTTGAAAATGCGTTGTTATATTAACCCGAAGATAGTAATGCTTATTGTGCAGCATAGTGTGTGGGCCAGTTGCATTGTTAGCCTGCTGATTGATGAGCTGTTGTATGTTGATTAACTGAAATTGAGGCCTTCTATTAATGTCTTACTGATGTAATTTTATCTGCAATTTGGTCAGTTCATTGCCTGTTTTTGTTTTTGAATTCTAAATAGATTTAGATGGCTGCCTACTTATCTTTTTTGTATGAGTGGTTCTCCAGTGCTTGGTCATCGTGTGATTTCTGGAGAGTGTGTTTTTCTGTGAAATGACTGATGCTGTAACATTCGTTTCAATATGTTGGGGATATTTCATTGATGAAGTTTACTGTGATGTCGATTTATTATCATTTTTTGACATGTAATGAACTAATGAGTCTTATGCAATCTGTGGATTTGCAGTCCCCTCGGTGCAAGACATGTAATGAACTACCTGAAGCTCATTTTTACTATTATGCACATCATAGCAAGCAGCTCACAATACGGGTCAAATCGCTTGGTAATGAATTGCCTGGTAAATCTGAAGGGAAGCTTTGGATGTGGAGTCGCTGTGGTAAATGTGAGCCTAGCAAGAAGGTGGAAACTAAACGAGTTTTAATATCTACTGCTGCCCGTGGCCTGTCATTTGGAAAGTTTTTGGAGCTTAGCTTTTCAAGCCATTCTTCGTTTAATAGGCTGTCTAGCTGTGGGCATTCGTTCCAGAAGGACTTTCTCTACTTTTTGGGTATGAATATCTAAAATATAGAATTTATAAAGTTTTTCCTGCCTAAAATTTTTTAGAACTTTTTCTACTCTTGCTCCCTAAATTGTCTGGTGGCATGAAAATCTCATTTCATTATTCCCGTTGAATTAGAAAACTGCACCCCTAACTACTGGTCTTGTAAAACAAGGCTTGAATTCATCAGCTCCCCCGCGAAAAAAAGTGGGAAGAAAATTGAGACTGAATTAGTAAATTCTCCTGCTGGTGAATATGCCAACTGATATGTAACAGTGTTATTCAAATATGTCTGCATCTACGTTTCCAGAGTAGATGCACTTATCCTCTGGTCTTTGTGGCCTTTCTGAAAAAATGACATGTCACTTGCAGATTAGGCTCCATGGTAGCTATGTTCCGGTACTCCCGGGTTGCAAGATATAAAGTTTCTGTTCCATCTCAGAAGTTGGAGTTTAGCAGCTCAATCAACAGGGACTGGCTCCAGCATGAAATTGAGAGTGTACGATTTTTGAGTTAGCTTTATTCTGAGGAAGGTTGCCAAGTGGTCCCTTCAGTATGAGTGAATAATGTTATCCTTCATTTGTTACCTGCAGGTGTACACTAAAGGACTGTTGCTTTTCACCGAAATTTCCAACTATCTGAAGAAAATAGAATCTGAATTTTCTGGATCAAATAATGTTCTGGAAGGCTCATCTGAACAATTTACTGACATTGCAGCCTTGTTGAAGTTGGAAAGATCTGAATTTGAGGTGAGTTTCTCTCATTCATTTTGTTTGTGTGACTGTGACCTGTCATTGTAGGTTAGAATTATGATCTATGGTTACCGCTTAATTTATAGTGGTCTGTATACGCTGCAATAATGTGTACACTGTGCCTGCCTGGATCTCATCGTTTTGCTGTCATACATAGATTTCCACAATTTAGAGTTATCATTTAAGGATATGCTCCCTCCATCTGATTTTATTTTCTCAAATCTTGGGGAATATGAGAGAATTGGCTCCAAATTTTACTGCTAAAAAATAGAGTAAAAAATAGTTTTCCAGCCAGTAAAACACAGATTGCTTCTTCAAAATTGAAATTTGAAAATAAAATAGAACAAATGAATTGATCATATTAATTTTTTTGATAGTGAAAGTATATTATTCTGCTGTTCCATAATGCAGAGTCTGGTGGAATCGTGCTAAATTATTTGCTACTTCTCTTCTTTTCTTTCGCAATTGTATTATATTTTGGACAGAGGGAAAAGTCTTCAAGAGTAACCTGTATCTGGTGTGATCCTGCTGCTGTCAGGGTTTTGGATGCTTAATATTAGACCTGGAAAAGTCTACCCAACACGATAACACAATCCCAGCATGAACTGATCTGATTTTGACCCAAATTCGACACGAATTAACTGTTTGGTGTGAAAACATGTTGCTTTCAAGTTTGCAGTAAATCTAAGCTATTTTCAAGCGACACAAAGTTGATCCAATTATAAAATGTGTTGGCCTGTTTCCCAGCTCTATCTAATATGTAGGTTGACTTACCTCCAACCAGTATATGGGTACTATGCAAGGGAGTATGATCTATAATATTGTTGTGGAATTGGACCTTTCTTGGCGTTCTATAAGAAAGATTTTGTTATGTACTCATGTGTGGCTACTCAACCAACTAGTTTAAATTGTGTTGGAAGTTGCGCTTCCGTATGGAAATCCTAGTCTTGATTTAGATACATTGGCATCATTCACGTGCAGATTGTTAATGTTGACACATAGCCAATTAGTGCTTTCCCTGAGCTAGAGCTGATTATTTCCTGTCTTCTTGAATAAAATAGGAAAAGATCAAGGATATTGGTATCAAGAATGAAAATTCCCAGAGCTCTGTTCATAAATTTCTGAGCTTGAACCAGCTGCGATGGGAGATTTTGCTGGAAGCCCGCACCTGGAACAAACGGTTGAAGTTATTGCAGTTCTTGCTTGATTCTTCGTCTAATGGAGTGGTGCAAAGGCAGATAAACTTGGAGCAGAATGAAGGGCTCCACACAGGTGCAGAAAAAATAGTGGAAGAAGAAACGATATTGGAGGACAAGAAGGTTGAAGGGGCAGAAGAGGTTGCAGATGAAGCAATACAAGGACAAAAGCATTTGGAGAAGGATCATAACGAAGGGACAATGATTGCTGCTGATGAAACAGTCAAGGGACAAACTGGGTTAGATGACAACAGTGCTCTAGAAGTCAAACAAATGCAAAACACTGCAGATAGTTGCTTAGGTGATTCAATTGAATGTGCTGAAAGTACCTCACATGGTGACCACAGTACTTCTGAAAAATCCAGTGATGGGGAGGTCCACATTGAGAGAGTAACTGGAGCAGATGAACTGTCTGTGAAGAACTTTCCAGTTCATGAAAGTAGAGAGCAAGTTCTGATGAGTTTATCCATATCAGAGGAGATTGTTCAGAGGCCAACTCCTTTGGATTCAGTCCCTAGTGTTTCATCATTGCAAGAACCTTTAGGAGATGACACTTTATTATCTGGTGATGTGTTGGAAGGTAAAAGTATGCCTCTTATAGCAAATAAAGAAGATACTCGCCCTGCTGCATATGCATTTGAAAGACTGGCTTCTTTACCTTCCCCAAATTCAGAGGACCCCACAGGATGGATTTGGCAGCCATTGGCACTAATTCGAGAAAAGTGCATGAGGGATCTTCGAAAAGAGACTATTACAGATCTTTTACCTGCATTGTCTCAAGTGGTAAATGAAGAAGGTTCAAGGCTGCATATCCCTGTAGATGATGGTGGCTACGTTGTATCAGATTATGATGGTGAAATCTCAAGCCCTGTCGCCTGTGCTCTAGCCATGATGAAAGATCAAACCCCTTCAGCATCAGATAGTGATGAAAACATTACCCTTAAACGTGCTGTATCTGAGCCTTCACCTAATTTGTCCCTTAAGTCTTATGATTCAGAAGTCTTTCATTCTACACCAAGCATGCCTTGGACAGGATCTCGTTTCCCTAGCTTTGATGGCTTGAACCGCTTGGACTCTATGGTTGAGTACGGACTAATCCACCCCGAAGTTACACTAGGAATTGACAAATATTCCATGAAGGGTAAGTATTCAGTAGTCATCATGTACGCCGACAAGTTCCGTGCTCTTCGAGAACGATGCTGCCCGTCAGAACTTGATTTTATTGCTTCCCTCAATCGCTGTAAGATTTGGGATGCCAAAGGTGGCAAGAGTAAATCTTTCTTTGCTAAAACACTTGATGACCGGCTTATCATCAAGGAAATCAAGAAGACAGAGTTTGACTCCTTCATGAAGTTTGCCCTGAATTACTTCACCCACATGGATCAATCATTTGATATTGGGAATCAAACTTGCCTTGCAAAAATACTAGGGATTTATCAGGTTTGTGATTGACACATCACTATCTGATGTTTTCCTTTTCTTGTGTGCTTGTGCAAATCGATTTGCACTTTCCCTCTGAATCTTGTTGAAACTTGTTTCCAGGTAACTATTAGGCATGCAAAGAGTGGCAGGGAGACAAAACATAATCTCATGGTTCAGGAGAATCTTTCTTTTGGGAGAAACATCACTCGCCAATATGATTTGAAGGGTGCACTGCATGCTCGGTTCACTGCCACTGGTGATGGTGCAGGAGATGTTCTATTGGATCAAAACTTTGTCAATGACATGAATTCTTCTCCATTATATATTGGCCAGAGAGCCAAGAGGCTCCTACAGAGAGCTGTTTGGAACGACACAACCTTTCTCAATGTAAGTTACCCTTGGAAAACCTTGTTGTGATCTATCTTGAGTTCAGGGTGGTGTTGGGGTTGAATGAGAACACTGCGTCTGGTTGAATTATTATGTGTCATATTTGTGTAACACTGTTCCTCTGATTGCAGTCAATCAGGGTGATGGATTATTCATTACTGGTTGGGGTGGATAGGCAAAGAAAGGAGCTTGTGTGTGGGATTATTGACTACCTGAGGCAATACACATGGGATAAGCAATTAGAGACGTGGGTGAAGGTATCCCTTGTGGTTCCCAAGAACGTATTGCCAACCATTGTTTCCCCGAGGATTACAAGAAAAGGTTTAGGAAGTTCATGGACACCCACTTCCTCACCGTCCCCGATCACTGGTGTTCTCAGAGGTCTTCCAACCCGTGTAGACTGTGTGGCATTAAAGCCCCCGATGATTCTTCCCTTGTCAAGTCCTCAGACAAGCAAGAGGAGGAGCTAAATGGTTCCAATGCCTACCAATAGCTCCATATTTTTTTCTTTTTTTTTCCCCTAAAAGTTCCCTTATGCAATTGTACCTTCTTTTTTGACAACCAATACTGTACATAGATTTAAGTCAGCTGCTGCTACATGTAATACTCCCCCGTTATTTTGCGATTATTTAGCAAATAACTGGGTTACACATTTCAAAATTAGGTCCATGTCCAGGTCAATTATATACGTATACGTACACAGGTTTTTGTAAATTCTTTTAAGCAGCAGTGTTAATGATAAAAGCATTTTATCCAGAATGAATACAAGTTATATTAGTTCTGGTAGTTTGTCTTTAGAGTTATTTATTTTGTTGAGTTGTATGGTTTTTCTTTGTATATTGTGTTGTCTCACTAAAAAAAAAAAAGAAGCTGATTTCACAAGAAAAGGTCTCGTTTGAGAACTAACATTCTTTTCCGGGACAGCCTCACCGTTCTATGCAATCTTATTAACATAACGATATGCAACTTAATGCCCAAAATACGTTGGAAGAATACATAACAACTCACAGTGTGGATCCTGCTCAACATAGTAATTTTGATTTCTAGATCCGGGGCAGTAATGGAGTGCTTTGGGGGTCAATTTTAACAATATTTAAGAGGGGAGATGGATGCTATAATCTTGGGTTTATAGACATGAGATTATAGTACAATTGTAAAGAAAGGGTTTGTATGAACAAGGATCGAAACATTCATTCCAAGAAGGGATACATGATCACTCCGATAAGTGGAATTCAGTCACATTCAGAAGAATACATTCGAGAAAAACCCCGGAGGGGATGAGAGAGTGAGAGGGAGAGAGAAAGAGAAAGAGAAAGAGAGACGGATCTAGCTATATCTAAACATCACCCAGAGAAGAAGCCTACATCGTTTCACAACTATACCTCAATCTCATGCAAGTTCCATTCAATGACTTGGTCCCTTCTCATAGCACGGCTTCTAACCAGTCGTGGAGTTACTGATATATCTGGGTATGGAGTCACTTTGGATGATGAGATAATCGAATTTCCCCTGATTGGAGGAATCAGGCAGCCAGCCATTGCAGTACATCTTCCATCATTGTCTGAGCTAGACACAGAATAACTTCTGAAAGAATGTGATCTCTCTACACCGGGGCACACCAAACATGCAAGACTCATATCAGCCTCTCAACAAGCGGGTCTCTTATCTGGATTCAGTTGTCAACTATAACAAGCCTGCCCAAAGAAAGAATGAATTTTAATTCAGAGCTCGAGAAGGTAATTACAATCAAGGGACGCTGGCTTGACAAAGACAAACATCAATCAGATTCAACAGAGAATCTCTTTATGAACAACTTAGCATGGTATTTGCTGAATCTTTATAGCAAAATGGATCTTCAAGAAGTGCACATAATCTATGGAAAAAAAAAAGATGGAAATATGTTGACCTATATTCCATGCTTCTCATATGCCTGAAAAAAGCACATGTAAGAAGTTTCACCTGTGGGAAGGTTCATACAAACAGAGAAATTAACGAACATTGTCCAAGATTTCTACCAACAACAATGTAATTCTATCACAGAAGGTTCGACAACCCCCCTCCTTCAAAAAACAGATGCAATACAACAAACATTAAATCTGAATTGATACCAGCATTACAAGATAGATTTGTTCATCATACTTCTTTCGTCCTCCGATCACAATTGTAATGATTTCATGTCTATTATGAAGCTTTCCAACCCCTTCTCAATAATCAGTTTTCTCCAGAATTTGAGGTCCTCAAACCCTAATGAACTTAACCAAAGAAAACACAATTAGATGATGCTTCGAAATTAGGGGTGGAAATCCCATAGCAATTAGGCTACAATTATGCTATCCCATCCGCAAAATCTTCTCAATTGCCGAAACCCTAGAATCTCTAAAGAACCTATATTGATCAATATGGGGGGGCTCTAATCCCACCAATTTGTGAGTAAAAAGGATTAGATTTTAAATTTAACGATGCTATTCGCAAATATAAACAACAGGGCAAATTCGAAGGAACAAAATGCGATACGAATCAGCAAACCTAGCTCAACAAACAATGCAAAAACAAACTCAATCACATAGAGTCAATGCAAAAATCAATCGCCCATCATAATCATCCAGAAGGGAAATTACTCGCCCTAGAAAGAGGGGAATCCATTACATTGCATCAATCACATCACATTAATCGAAAGAGATGAAACATTTAATAAAAAGAAAAAACGGGGAAATCTGAGAAACAAGATCAAACCTTTCTCTCTCTTTCTATCTCCTGCCCTCTCTCTCTCTCTTTCTGGGCTGCAAGAACGCAAGAGGAGGCTCGAGGTTATGAGCCTTGGATGGATCAAATTTGATGATGAATGAGTAAAAATGATTCAAATGAAGGAAAGAGTTGAGTGATTCCTGGGAAGATGAAGATGGGAATCTATCGGACGATTCGGACCCCTTGAGTCTTGGCTATTTTTAACGAGTATAATTTTTGAATTTATTTGTGAAAAATAAATAAATAAAGATATGAATAGCATTTTTTTGATAGAAATGAATAGGATTTTTAATCTATTATATTACACAACGATATGTTCTATAAAATAATATTGTACCTCGTCGATTTTCGGATAACACAGATTGAAGTCATATTAATGTTGTAAGTAAAATCGGATCAAAGTATATATTTATTATTAATTTTGTCGAAAGAGAAATCTATTTTAATATTTTAAATTTATTTTTGCTATAAAATGATTTTTGACTTTTTATTAATGAATTTCTTCTTTCAATTAAGAAAAAAAATGTTGGAAAAAAGGGAAACAAAAACAATGTGTGTTTTGATTTGGCAAATTTATATATGATCATAAAATTCCCTCTTAAATCATTATTTGTTATTTGATAAATTTAAAAGTCAAAACTTTTACACCACTCAATTTAGAATTAAAAAGGGTTTGAAGGACAGATAATCTCATTATTTTATATGTTAAAAAATACAGCATTTGTCACACTACTGTATTTGGAAATCTAAGTCAACTTCATCTCTATTTATTTATTTTTTGATAAAAAAATTAATAAACATGTACAATTTTAAATGAAGTAACTTCACCAAAAATTAAGAAGGATATTCTTTTGATTTAAATAAGCCTTGAAATACAATCTCGAAAAAAATAAGGACAACTCAATTTTCATCTTCTATTAAAAAACTTCAATTTTCATCATTAAATTTAAAACTTATTGACCAAAAATGAGTAATACTCCCTCCGTTTCAAAATATGTGTCACTTTAACTAATTTTTTCGTTTTATAATATTTATCCATTTATAATTCCATGATATATTAATTATTAGTTTACCAATTTTATCCTTATTAATTGTTTTGTTTCTCTTTCTTTTTCATTGATTTTTTCATTTTCAGTAAAATATAGGGACAACTTAATCTTTCAACATAAATTTTGTCATAAATTTTGTATTTCTTTAATATTCCCGTATAACCTTAAAATAATATGTATTTTGAAATGGAGGGAATAGTTCGTTAAAAAAAAAAAAAAAAAGAAGGTGATGTATTTCCATAGCTTTCAAAGCATATCGAATAAGACCACCACATAACATGTAGAGATCTGGTTTAGGTGGTATCGCAAGCTAACTAAGACAATCCCAATCATATTCTATCTCCCCACCTATTACATTAATACAAGGAAGAACTTAATTATGGCCCCATGAAGAAATTAAGCAACAAATTAGAATTGTGTACACAAGCTAACATGGCCGGGTTAATCAGCTTACTCCCTTCTCAAAGTGGGCTTGCCGTTTTATTGTATCCGGGTTTTTGTTTCATTAAAAAAATAGTTAAATTCAGTGTTACCCTAACTAAAATGTTGAATAAACTGATCGACCTTAAGATTTGTATCGCATATTTAAATGACAAGGTCAGTCGAGATTTGCAATTTAGTTTAAGTTTTCATATTGCTTTTTAGCTTTTAGGTTGGGTTTTAAATTTGCTTAATCAAAACTTTCCCCGATTTAAATACTCGTTAAGTCGAATTCCTTCTTCGAATTTTACCATTTTTATTTTCAAGTAATTATTTTATCACTCAGAAAATTAAATTGTATTTGTTGCAATTATTGCCGGTCAACAACTCTATAAATGGTGCACAGTGAAACCCAGAACACAGGTGAAAAATATGCTTTCCCGAGATATATGGTACAGTCAAGGCTAAGCTTTTTATTTTATTTTATTTTTAATTTTTGGTAGAGGTGGTCAAGGCTAAGCCTATGAATGCGTCCATGCATGTAACCAACCATTCAGGCAATAAATGCATGCTGGTCAACAATATTTTTCTAACCTCGAAATTTATATAATTTTTATTTTTATATTTATATTCGTATATATTTTATTTTTCATATCTATTTATATAATTTTATTTTTCATAATTAAATTGAAATCGTTGAACTCTAATCCTCTCCGGTAATGACATTTTAGGGTGGAGACAAACTGATTTTTATTTATGCTCTCTTACCACTGATTTCTAAATGAAGATCGATTATTTTAATAATTTAAGACATTTTAGGCTGGTTCTGTTTTCTTTTGTCCTTAATAAGTTAGTGACAATGCCCTGATATGGAGCTTAATTAGTGTGTAACGATAAATTTATTTTTTAAAAATATGATATATTAATTAATTGGCCTGGGCCTGAATCGTATGTAAACTAGTGAATAAATGCTGGATCAGCTGAAGTCATGAAGATTGTCCGAGTTAGATATCTTGCATGTACAGTAACAATACGAGTTACTCCCATCCTTGCAGTTGGAAGAAAAAAGCTGCTCATTCATTTAATATCCAGATACTTGAATTCCCCGTTGAATTCTTGGCTATAAAACCCCTTCTCCCACCTCCAAATGCCCTCAAACTCAAACCATATTATGACCATGGGAGGAAGATCAAAGCATCTGTATTATTCACAGCCATTATTTCTCTTCTCCCTCGCTTTCTCTGTCCTGTCAGTACTCTCTCACGGTCTCGACCCGATGAGGGGGCCGTTGAAGGTGAAGGGGATGTTCGTGTTCGGAACATCCGTCGTTGATAACGGTAACAATAACTTCATCACGGCTACGTTGGGCAAGGCTAATTACTCGCCCTATGGAGTGGACTTCCCCCAGGGCCCGACGGGCAGGTTTACGAATGGTAAGAATGTAGCTGACATTATCAGCGATCTCCTTGGCCTCCCTCTCATCCCTCCTTTCGCTGATCCTCGCACCGAGGGCCGCCAAATCGTCCATGGCGTCAACTTCGGCTCCGGTGGCTCAGGGATACTTGATGACACCGGCTCTATCACGGTACGTCAATGTTAACTTGTTAAACATGATAAATTGACTTTTCTCTGTCTCTGTCTCTGTCTACCAAAGGTAGGTGAGAAGGCCATGAGAACCATACAAGCATGCAGAGTCCAAGCAATCAAGGATTGTTTTTTAAAATTATTTTTTATTTAGCGAGAAAAAGTCATTTTTTAAAGGAAAAAACGCGATTTATTAAATTAAGTCTAGTTTCCCACAAGTAATAACCTTTGCGGAAAAATTCTCAAAGTATAACGGCTCTTTTGACACAAATTAAAACACTCAACTAAACTCCTAATATTTTTAAAATGAGATCAAGAAGACCTTGACCTCTCTTCCCCGAGTGTAGTTTCTTAATTAAGCGAGAGGGCTAATGGGGAAACTACACTCGAGGAAAAAAGGTCGAGCTCCTGTTAATTTCATTTTAGAAGATATTAGGAGTTTAATTGGATGTTTTAATTCATTACTTGCTTGAGACATGTTCTTTCAAAACCATTTTAGAAGATATTAGTAAGAAAAAGTCATTTCAAAATCATGGAATTAGACCTGTTCTTTTTTAGTTGAATTAGTCTCATAAACTCAATTAGATAGAGTTTGTCACTATAAGTAAAGTAAGCCCTCTTATTCGACTCTCCATCTTCCCAAAATATATATATATATATACAGTAAAAAATTCATTTATCCAAGTATAAATTCAATCGATAAAGTCATGGTAAGATATACCGTAAAAAATTCATATTTGACTTTGTGTTTGGTCGAAAAAGAAAATACCTTCTCCAAATGGACTTTGCATATTCCATAAAATGTTTGACAACTGTGATATTTTTTCGTTTTCTTTTTCAGAAAAAAAGGAAAAAGAATAAAATATCAGTCTCTAATTTATTTTATAATTTATTATTTTGGACCCTTTTGGGCAGCCGATATATACACTGTCATAATATCCTGACAACGGCTTTTGTGGTTTAAATTGAAAAATAA
The DNA here is from genome assembly GCA_021018815.1 of Talinum fruticosum. NCBI lineage: Eukaryota > Viridiplantae > Streptophyta > Magnoliopsida > Caryophyllales > Talinaceae > Talinum > Talinum fruticosum. Next base: position 1,025,036 of record JAITYX010000042.1, read on the forward strand.
ATTATGATGAACATTGAAACAGGGTGGGACGATCAGCTTGAATCAACAAATCAAAAACTTTGAGGATGTGACCTTGCCAGAGTTGAAGGCCTTGCTGGGGAAACACAAATCCACTGAATCCACACAACCACTTGATGGGTATTTGTTTCTGGTGGCAGCAGGAAACAATGATTTTTGCTCAATTACTTCCTCCAGCCCAACTCTTCCAGGCCCAGCCTCCCTACTTTTGTCGCAAATCTTACCTCCACATATGCCACCCAACTTCAGGTACGTGTCGGAACTTCTTTCTATATGAGACAGTCTTATAAAAATTGTCTAATAGTTATATGGTTAATGAAACTTTTTTTTGTTTGGGGGATTGTGCAGAGACTATACAAGGGGGAGCAAGGAAATTCGCGTTGTTGGGAGTATATCCACTTGGGTGCTCTCCGGTAATCAAGCAAGCATCAAGAAGCCTACAATGCGTGCAAATGGTGAATGATGCCACAAATTTTTCAACACTCAATTGATAGCCATGGTTGATGACTTGAAGCAAAAATTGCCCTGTTCGGAGTTTGTTATTGTCAACACTCACAAGATCATTAGGGACATTATCAAAGACCCTATTGCGAGAGGTTCTTTTTCCGCCTTTTGTCAAAAATCTAGAACCAATGTCTTTATTTGCTCGATATAAGGCCTGCTTATATGTGAACTTTTATGCTAGGCGTATAATGTGGATTCCGCTTCTGTTTGTCAAAGTTGCTGAACGTGCATATTTGCTTTCTTATGCAGGTTTTAGCAACGGAGAGGGTGCGTGTTGCGAGTTGAAGGAGACTTTGGGGTTAGGGTTAGCTTGCAAAGAAGGGGGAAGCTATGTGAAGACAGAAACAAATATGTCTACTTTGATGGGCAGCATAATACAGAAGCTCTCAATGATGTGATCGCAACCAAGGCCTTCTTTTCTAGTTGCCAAACTGAAGTCCGTCCTTTCAATATTCTAAGATTGGTCCTCCTTTGAGCACCCAAAAAAAAAAAAAAAAAAACAAAAGAGATTGATCCTCCTCTATAGATTGGTCATTCAATCTTTCCTTTCTGTCCTAAATTTCTTGTTTAAGTTTGAATTATTTGCAATGTAGAACAAACTGATGATTTGTATGTTATACTTGCATAAAACCGACTCGTTTCCTATTATCTAATGTCAAACCAATTCCGACACGAGCTAATCCAATCGCACTTAAAATGATGATTTTTTTTATGCAAATGAAGGGAAGTTCTCTCCCCAAATATACTCAACATTACACTAGGGATCAAAGCTTATAAAATCTTTTGAAAAGATCTTGCTTTTTTTTGGTCCAATCGGAATTAGTTTATTAAAAATTTATCAATTAATACAAGAGGAGTAATCTGGACTGGACTCACTCCTACCCAAATTTGTTCGGACTCGATACTGACTACTCTTAGCAAGGGTGTGGGCAATAGCATTGCCCTCCCTCCTCACATGAGACCGGCGACACGACCCAAAAACACTACTCAAACATAACAAGTCTTCACGAGACTAAATCAAAATCATATAAAAAGGACACAACACTTTGGACCCTAGAAATTAACCGCAACAATCTGACTTTAAAATGACATTATCATAACCAAATCTTTTAGCTAAGTGCATACCATACGAGGCTGCCTTTCCTACTGCAATATTTGTTGGCCAATTAGCTTTAAACTTTCTTTGCTTGTCGCCACCAAAACTTCCCGTTGCTGTCCCTTACAACCACACCATAGTCAATCCAACCTTCTTTGTCGATCGCTGCGTCCATGTTTATCTTCACCTCATGATGATCCGGAGGACATCAAGTCTTCCTCTCACCACTCTTCCCTATTTTTACCCCGATTTCCTCTTGGGCTTTCGTGAATATGAAGAGTTGGACAGTCCTTGCACACCTTTTGTTGAGCACTAGATGGGACACTCTTCTTATTTGCTCAAAAATATCCTCATATCTGCCTGCCCAAACAAACCGAGGCTAGGAAGCATGCAAGTTATAGCTTCTCTTTATCCAACTTTTTCCCCACTCTTTGAGCACGTCCACCATGCAAGTTATAGCCATAGAGCAGAAACCACTCCACACTCCATGATTGCATGCTTAGCTAATTTTTCTTGAAGATCACACCTCGGGCATGTGCTAGACACCAATAAGTAACGATACTTTAATAAGACTTTGGTAGGAAGCGTGCACTGATAAAATTCTACAGAGAAAGTGCTTTACCTTTGGGGTAACATTTGCCGCCCAAAATTTCGGAAGAAATTATCAAAGTTATCAATGGAAAAGATCTTGCTTATTTCAAATGGATTCGTAGCGAAACATTTCTATCAAGGAGATCTTACAACACTAAGATTCATGAGCCAATCTATAGTTCAATTTATCTATAATAATTACTTCCTCTATCCTATATTACTTACCTCTATTAAAAATAAAATTTTATTTATATCTTATAAATACATAATTTTTAATATAAAAAATAAATAATATAAAATGAAGGTAATATATATTATTAGCGCTGGCAAAATCGGATTCGGGTCAATTCGAGTTCGGACAATTCGGACATTCGGACAAAAACACCATACCTGGATCCTGTCCGAATTGCGGATTCGGACGCAGATGACCAGACCCGAACCCGAACACGAATGTCCGATGTCCGAACCCGAATGTCCGTATCCGAATGTCCGAACCCGAATATCCGAATGTCCGAATTTTTGATATAAACTTTTGAAAATTGAATCGAAATTATGTATGTGACCAAACCCAAACCCGAATGTCCGAATATATTATTGAAAATTTTGTAGATTTTGTACCAAATTATACCTAAACTGAATGATTGAATATTCAAACCCGGTAGTCCGATTTTGACCGAACCCGAAAAATAAAATTCGGACAACCCGAACCCGAATTGCCAAACTCGAACTCGACTCGAATTTTAATTCGGACATGACCGATTGTCCGAATTTAAAATTCAGACAAAAATTTGTGATTTGACCCGATTTTTCGGTCGGATAAATTCGGACTATCGGATCGGACGATTTTTGCCAAGTATAAGTAGGGTTTTATTTGCCCCACGAGGAAGAATATAATAAAATATGAGTTGAAAAGTCAAGGGAAAGTTCGATCCCAGCAATTTCTCCGTGGGATAGGAAGACAACAGTTCCCTGCCGTTGCCTTCACTTGTTCATTCCCTACCCTTTTCCTCTGTCTTCCTCTTGACTATCGTTTTCATCAGCCATTTTCTGTTCATCAATTCAACCTAAAAAGCGAAAACCAGAGCCTCCTCCTCTTTTCTCTTTGTCTCTTCCCTTTATAATAATGCTTTCCGCCATCTCTTTTATCCTTTTCTTAAGTCCCCCAGTACAGTTACAGGTACAAAATTCAATTCGATTCTCATCCAGTTCACACAGAGAGTGGAGGAGAGAGAATCATAAATGCGTGGAAGAAGGGATTCCAGGAAGAAGAACCAAGGGATAATGCTGAACCCTTTTCTCTGTTTGTTCCTGTTATTAGCTCAACTGTTCTCTGTTTTTGATGCTGCTGATGTTCTTCCTGGCTCAACTCTCTACGCTTCGAACCCCGACCAAGCATGGTCTTCTCCCAACAATGCTTTCTCTCTCCACTTCCTCCCTGTGTCTTCCTCCGCCTTCTCTCTCTGTATCACCTACGGTGCCTCCATTCCAATCTGGAAGCCTTTCGCTGGAGAAGTCGATGGGAAATCGTCCTTCCACTTTCTACCCGACGGCAATCTCCGCCTCATTAACGGCTCCGGTGCCGTTGTTTGGCAATCCAACACTACCCATCTGGGCGTATCCCGCGCTACTCTCGAGAACTCAGGTAATCTCGTCCTAAAAAGGGCTCTGTTTCAGCGTGGCATTCTTTCGAACACTTTGCCGACACCCTTGTGCCTTCCCAGAATTTCTCTGTTGGTAACGCTTTGAATTCTGGGTCCTACTCTTTAGGCTTCATAAAACTGGGAATTTGACATTGAAGTGGAATGACAACATTGTATATTGGACCCTGGGGCTGAATTCTTCTGTCGCCAACAATTTGATAAACCCCACTTTATCTTTCCTGCCAATTGGGATTTTGTCCCTCTCTGATACCTCCCTTTCTATGCCAGTTAACATAGCTTATAGCAGTGATTTTGGGGAGGGGAATCCTTTTAGGTTCTTGAAGTTAGATAATGATGGGAATTTGAGGATTTATAGTGCCAGTAAAGACAGTGACACAGCTACTGTTAGATGGACAGGGGTGAGTGATCAATGTGAGGTTTATGGGTATTGTGGGAACATGGGAATTTGCTCTTACGATGCAACCGGTAGTCCTACCTGTTCTTGTCCATCCAAAAATTTCGATCTTGTGGATCCCAATGACAGTAAAAGGGGCTGTAAGAGGAAGATTCAGATCAAGGATTGTCCCGGAAATGAAACCTTGTTGCCCATGAATCATACCCGATTCTTCACGTATCCTCCTGAAACTTCTACTGATGTATTCGTAGAGGGTATCGCAGCTTGTAGGTTGAATTGTCTTTATAGTTCTTCTTGTGTTGCTTCCACCATTTTAGCTGATGTAACAGGACAGTGTTATCTCAAGACTTCTAGTTTTGTGAGTGGGTATCGGTCTCCAACAACCCCAGGGAGTTCATTCATTAAGGTTTGTGGTTCAGGAGAGCCAAACCCACCTCCTTCTTTGGAGGGGTCAGGAAACTGCAGGGGTTGGAAATTCCATGCTTGGATTATTGCTGTTCTAGCTGCTTTGAGTGCCCTATTGGCTTTGGTCATATTCGGTGGCGTTGTTTGGTGGTCATGCTTTAGGGACAGTCCCAAATTTGAGGGAGCTTCTGCTCAATATACGCTTCTAGAGTATGCATCAGGTACTCCTGTACATTTCCCATACCAGGTTCTCAAGAGGGCAACAAAAGGGTTTCAAGTGAAGCTTGGATATGGAGGCTTTGGAGCTGTTTATAAAGGAACTCTATCCAACAAAGTGGTTGTTGCAGTGAAGCAACTGGAGGGCATTGAGCAGGGAGAGAGGCAATTTAGGATGGAAGTTGCAACTATAAGTAGCACACACCATTTGAATTTGGTGAGGTTAATTGGGTTTTGCTCTGAGGGCCGTCACAGGCTTCTAGTCTACGAGTTCATGAAAAATGGTTCGCTCGATGTTTTCCTATTTAGAGGTGAAGAAGAATCCAAAAACTTGCTAAATTGGGAGCAAAGATTCAATGTTGCTCTAGGGACAGCAAGGGGGATCACATACCTCCATGAAGAGTGTCGGGAATGTATTATTCATTGTGACATAAAGCCAGAGAACATTCTCTTGGATGAAAATTTCAATGCCAAAGTTTCAGACTTTGGTCTTGCAAAACTTCTAAACCCAAAAAACCAGAGAAGCATCACACTAAGCTGTATAAGGGGCACACGAGGATATTTGGCACCAGAATGGATTGCCAATCTCTCCATCACATCAAAATCTGATGTCTACAGCTTTGGGATGGTTTTGCTGGAGATTGTTAGTGGTAGGAGGAACTTTGAAGTCTCAGGGGACACTAATGGCAAGAAATTTTCGTTCTGGGCCTACGAGGAGTTTAAGAAGGGGAATGTGGTTAACATAGTTGATAAGAGACTCCATGATAGGTTTGACATAGAGCAAGTGATGAGAACAGTCCAGGTCAGCTTTTGGTGCATCCAAGAGCAGCCAGCTCAAAGGCCCATGATGGGAAAAGTGGTGCAGATGCTCGAAGGGATTACTCAAATCGAGACACCACCTCCTTTGAAGCCTACCGAGGAAGAACTTGGAGGTGCAAGTGACATTTGCTTAAGTGACACTATCAGCACTCATATTACCTCCATTTCTTTGGGCTCAGGTCCTACTGCATCATCAACAATGCATCCTAGTTCATCGTCAACAATCCAGAAATCCTCTGTTACTCTAGTTGATCCAGAACGTCCATCTCGTTCTCTTCTAGAAGGGGAGGCTGATTGAGATTGATGATTAACTTCAAATCTGCACTTAGCTTTCCAGCTTGCTGCTGGTACGATGTCTTATATTATATCAGCTCTAGGATTGCTCTGTCTGATTGTATATATTGTTGACAGCAGTTGTATGATTGGATTATTTCCTCTGTTATTGGTAAAGATGGGCCCTTTGCCATCAATTTTGAGCTGTTTATGGGTATTTGCTGTCGGATTTCTACCTAATCAATGAATTTCACATTCATACCAAACTCTGTCTTCGTGTTTTTTCTGTCTTACGGTGCCATTACAGAATCTCAGAAAAGAGGTTCACTGAATTGTAGCATCAAAGAGAATAGACATAATAGTTGTCAGGTAGAAAGTGTTCCATTCATATCATACAAAGAATTGACTAGCTATTATTGCACTTTGTTCAATCAGAACATATTATTGTCCAGGTTTCGGCTTACTGATGCAGCTCAAAAGACATGCATGTTGGCATCAGGTCGCACCTCACTAATGTATGCTAAATATGATACTGACACATATCAAGCATAGTATTAATACATAGTATATATCTTTCGTATACGCTATAAATTTCGGGTGTTTGGTTTATTTCTTACTTATATTATTATTGTTATTATCATTATTTATAAAAATTATACTTTAAGAAATTTGGATGATTATATATCATATTATAATCTTTGATGTCCGTGCACTATATCGTGGGAATATGTGTTAGTTTCTAAATCATATCACTTACTTTTGAACAATTTTAAATTAAAATATAATATATAATGGTCCAAAAAATAAATAGTACAGTTTAAAAATGTACATGGACATCATATAGTATATAATCATCTAAATTCTCCAAAACAAATGGTCAAGAATAGAGAATTGGGTACATTAAATTGCAAGTTTAATTCCTTTAAGGTTTAATTTTTGAATGCATAATTTGGGTGCTTATGAGCTACTTGTATTCTTCTGTGTATGTATATTGTAATATGTAAATATATATTGATTGCATGTGGGTTTTATGATTTTATTGGGTGTACTCTAATTAAAATTTAAGTTGAGTTTTGCTCTATTTCACAAATTACTCATAATTTGAATGCTGATTTTATTTGGTAATATGATTACTTACTATTACTACGATCTCCCTCCTTAAAGTCTTGGATTCGCCGTTGATTATCCCTGTAACTATATTATAGTACCCTCTGTCACTCCTTTAGATCTCAAAGTATGAATGTTTTCTTATATGTTTTGCCCTTTTATACTAGTCCAAAAAATAATGGAAGTCAATCATACAATAACGCATTATGTATATACACAATAACCTATTTGATACTCTTAAAAATTCATTTTTTTTATGAGATTTTCGGACATAATTCGTTCACCCTCGTTTAAAATGCCCTTATTTTTTGAGAAATTTTAAAAATTACTTATTATAATTCACAACCATATATTCTTATCACTATTTTCATATTTTGTGTAACAAAGATTGAAACTTTTTAGGTTCAATTCATATGAAAAAATATTCTAAATTGCTTGTTCAATTTATATTTGTTTTTGCCAAGAAACCCTTTAACCTTTTTTTAATATATAAAAAAAAACTGTTCATGAGGGGCGGGAAAAGGAGAATAGCTAGGTTTAGATTCAGTACTACAATTACGAAGGCAAGTCATAAAAGCCCCACCGGCGCCGGCGAATTCGGAATCTTTCCCGGAAAGAATAACAAATGGGCGCCGTCGGTGAATCAAATCCTTCATCTTCTTCCTCCCCTGCACTTCCTCTTCCCTCCAAGCCTTTCAATTTCTCTAAAGAACCCCCTCCTATGCTTTCTCTCTCCTCTGATCAGTTCCGGAAATGCTCTCGTGCTCTCGAGGTCTTCAAGAACAAATTGCAAAATTCCCAACTCATTGACGAGGAATTCAATTGCATATGGGTATTATTCTACTATTTTACCCTTTGTTTAATCAGTCTTATTTTTGTGTAAATGTTCTGTGGTTTCCGAGAAATTTTTGTCAGTTTTGAATTGGGCACTGTTTTTGCTGTTAGATCCCGCATTTTGTTGTTTGTGATATCTGGTTTTTGAGAGAGAAAACATGTTAATTTTTTCTGAATTTAACATCAATTTTTGTGGATGCTGTGCGTTCTTAACATTGTTGTTTATCAGCTCATATTGGAAATTTTGCTGAGCGCTTTGTCTCATAAATTATTTGGTTTATGTTCTTTATTGTAATTTGTAATGTGTTTCTGATTTTATTGGTTATTGTAGTTTAGAATAGAAGATAGAAGATAGAAGAGACCAACACAAGTTGTTTAAACGGTTTAAATTTTACCGGTGTTCCTTTTAAGTAAGATCTCATGTTCAGGTCTTGTGAGCGGTAAAATTTATGAAAGGAGAGTTCTTGCAGTACTTGTAAAGCCGTTGGATGTGTTGGAAAAGCTTGCGAGGGATTTGAACATCTTCCTCTCGAAATTAATACAAGCAACATCAAAATGTCAAACATATTTCAGCTGACATATATCATGATAATGTGGATCTTTTTACAAGCTTCTTTTGATGAAAAGGCTTAAGTAGTTCATTGGGTCATCTTATAATGCGGGCAACACCCCCTACCCTGCAGCAGATGACATTTCAAATTATCTTGATATCTTGGTCTAATTATGTAGGTCTGCAGCTACTTTGGATTTGTGTTGTGCTATTCACATATCATTCAACATACTCCAGTTCTATAAAAGATCGTGGGATGTCTCTTGTTGATTGCAGAAAAAGATGCTGGAGCTGTCCCAGAGCTCTGCGGTGTTGCTCTTAATCACAACAATTTGGCAAAAAATCGCTACACTGATGATTGTATTCCTTGTAATACCCTATACAAGCTTATTTCTTTGGAGATGCTGGTTCCACATTAAGTTTGTGATACTTTTTCTTGCCATTCAATGAGTTATATGACAAATAGCTCCTTTTTTTCCCCGGTCTTGGTTTTAGTTGATAGTACAAGGGTCATCCTCACTTCAAGCAAGGACCGTGGACCATTGGCCAATGATTACATCAATGCTAGCTTTATAAAAGTAAGTTCCACATGCCATATCTGTATATCTGTTCCAATCATCTTATTTCTCTAATAGTAACTTTGTAAGCCTATTATTGTCTCCATTAGCTGTTAATCCCCATCAAGCTTTTGTATTTGTCTCAACTGTAGTCTCCCATAGAAGGTTCACCTCAGTTTATAGCCACACAAGGTCCTTTGCCATGCACATTTGAAGACTTCTGGGAAATGGTGTTGCAGTATCGTTGTCCTGCAATTGTGATGCTTACATGCTTGGTGGACAGTGAAAAGGTAATCAAGTTTCATGACATTTTCAGCTATATCGTGATTGTGATGCAAAGCATTAATTCAGTTCTTCCAAATTTGGCTTAAATTTTCCAAGAATAATGTGCTGACAATTACAGTAAGGTACTATGGTTCAAAAAGTAGCATTCCAAATAGAACAGTTAGATCGATAATCGAGGCTCTCGTCTGTGAAGATAAATAATACGCCTGGGTTGACTTGTGATCATTGATGCCCGCTTTCCATCTTTGTCCTGTGATGGTAGCTGGGGCTGTGGGATTAAAGTGCTGCATATTTGTTGTATCTTCCAACCTGCACCCACTGCCTCATCTTTTGCAGGGCAGGAAGAGGTGCCCTGATACCTCTTCTCCCACAACCTTCAAGTTAATTGTCTGATCCAGAAATCTTTGTTTGGTAATATATTGTTTTGGATGAACCTACTTGCAGCGAGTGAAATGTCACGATTATTTCCAAGAAGAGGAAGGTCCTAGGAAATTCGGTAACATTTCAGTAACCACCAACTGGATGGTAGAGACAGAAAGCTCTTTGGTGTTGCGCCTTCTAGAAGTGACAAAAGAAGAGGTACAGTCTTATAAAGAAACATGTGGTTTTGTTTTTAAAACTTTTCCTTTCGAAATGAACCGGGAGAAACTAAATGAGGAATATTAACTGTGAAGTTTTCTATTGAAGCAGAAAGGTTTACCCTAGTTGCAATGGCTCTCCATGATACTCGTTAGTCATCACGCAAATCGTTTAACTGTAAATGGTCTATTTAAACTCCACAATTTTTCCAGAAACACAGCCACCAAGTCTCGCTACTTTCTGGTTGATTAAGTATATCCAGATGGTATGTGTACTAATTTTACAGTGAAGTCCTCTGTTAAAGAAAAGGGCCATGACAAGTTCCCAATACGGTTCAAAACCGAGCTGCCTTTCCAAATATTCGCCAAGTTTTTTAGAAGAAATATTAGTACTAGAAATGCTGAATACATTTCTGTAACTTATTTGTGCCATAGAACTTGATGTACTTAGTAATACAACCTGGTGTTTTCATGTGTATTGTTGCTGGTGCAGTCAGAAGAGAAACCACTTTCTGTTCTTCATATTCAGTACCCAGGGTGGCCAGACCACGGTGTTCCAGAGTACACACTTGCTGTTCGAGAGATATTTCGAATAACACACAGTCTGTCACCCGGTGTAGGCCCAATAGTGGTGCATTGCAGGTCCATCTCATGACTCGGACCATGTTCGGTTCAGAGCAAATGAAGAATGACCTCTCATGCATTTCTCTTCACTTTGCTCAGTGCAGGAGTTGGGCGTACAGGAACATACTGTGTCATTCATGACACAACCCAAAGAATTCTTGCTGGAGATATGACTGCTTTAGATGTTGCAAGTACTCTCACTGTCTTCAGATCTCAGCGAAGTGAAATGGTCCAGAATGAGGTAATTCCTTTCCGTGATCTTTGAACACTCCCACATCCAACTGTTATTCATTTCAGTATTTTATGTATATTTGTTTAAAAAACATCAAATGATAAAACTTTCTTCTTTTTCTTTCACAGGATCAATTTTTGTTCTGCTACGAGGCAATATTTGATGAATTGGAGGAGCTCATCTTTCGATACAATGCAGACAACAGGTTGACCACCAGCGAAGATGTGGAGAGAGCGATATTGAGGGAGGAGCCTAGTGATGAGACTGAGACACCGGAAACCCACCCAAAAAAACGCCCCAGAGTCCATTGATCAAGGAAACCACCATGCCATTGCGCCTCAAATAACTGTGGAAATTATGCATTCAACTTCAAGCTACAATGATGATATTGATAACCCCTTTTTTTTTCCTTTTACATTTGAGGAAATGTATAATCCCGTTTCGGCTGCGAACGTTTTAGGTAAAAGTCTTTCCAATAAGTTTTCTTATAAGGATTTGAACTTATATTCTCATCCTTATCGAGGTTGAAACCGCTACCATCTCAATCAATAGTTTAACTAGTTAATTTTGATCTAATGTTTTTGTTTTTAATTTGGTCTGCAATAATTAAAGTACATTTTTAAGTTCTTTTGGTATTTTGAGCACAAACTATTGTTTTAACCAAGGATGCATCAAGTGAACTTCCTTTGAAGTAGTCGTTATGTCTTCAGAACTTGGTAAAAGAAGCCTCGGATTTGTCCATACCATTCATTCATAACTCCGTACCCAAAAAAATGTAATGAATAAAAATATCAAAATTACATTTATAATGTATATCGTAAATAATTAAATATAAATGTGAAATACAAACATAAAATTCGACTTTTAAATAACTAATATAAATTATACTAACATCCAACTTTAAAATCTCGACAATTTTATGATGAGTAGTATTCGATAAATCTACATCTTTACTATTAATGAAGGATTTTACAATCCATGCTATAATGATTTAAAAATTAATTTTTATCAATGTTTTAAACTATAACAATTAAGCAAAACTCTCATAAAAATTGATAATAATATTCGGGTTTAAAAAATTAATATGATAGGTGAAGTTAATCACCAACAATTGGCATCAGGTTAGGCTCATGACTTAGAGGCAATTTTTAATGCGAGCAAGTGAGCAACTCCTATTAAGATATAACCCAATTGTCTCATTGACATGAGAGTTGGTGCATTTTTTTATCTATTACAACCTTTACAAATTGCTCCTCACTATTTTATATATATATATTTTTTGAGAACTATTTTATATTTTAAATGGATTTCATTTATAATATTTCATCATTTTAAAGATAATAAAATAAAATAAATCTTTTTTTTCCTCCCTCCCCTCTCCTCCATTTTCTCTTTTTCCTCAGCATGTTGTCAGGGAACCTTTGTTTCCACAATCGGGCAGCTCTTGTCTAAATTATTCTCATTTTTTCGTATATTTTTCTGTCTCCTCTCTCTCTCTCTCCAAAATTCTTTAATTATTCGTGTTGTTAATATATTTATCACCAAATTGCATGACTTTTTGGTTGTTATAGTCTTCAAAATATTATAGAAAAATCATAAAGAACTTAAATTATTTTCATACGTCACCAATTCTAATTTAATCATTTTTGGTAGTTTGCATTCCTAACAACATTTGTTTGTCACAAGATGACATGATTTTTGAATTTTAGTGTCCCGAACTTTAGGTCGTGTTGATTATTGTATTTCTAAAATTGATTTACCCCGCAATACTTTTATCTTTAATACAAATATTTTTGAATATTCTATACTTTCAAAAACCAACCCTAGTTGACCCGATTCCATGACACAATTCACTAGTTTTTCAAAGTAAGAAATATAAAAAATATTAGTGTTAAGGTGAGGATATTACGGAATAAATTGATAGTTTAAAGTATTATAAGCAATATAGCCTAAATTTCGAAATTTTCCATGCATTATTATTTGTAAAGGTACAAAGTATCTGACTTTATATAGTTTTTCGGCATACAACAAAACCAGTGGCGGCTAGCCTATATATCCTAACCCAACTTTTTTTCAAAAATAAAAAAATTGTAACAATAATGGTAACCCAACTTTTGGGGCGGGAATACCAGGGTCACGAGGCCAGTTATAAAACCCCAGTGAGACACCGCAGACATGCATATCGCCGGTGAATATATGAAAAAATGGCTGCCATTGAAGAATTAACTTCTTCTCCTCCTAAGCTTTCTCTCTCCTCTCAACAGTTCCGGAATTGCTGTCGTGCTCTCGACGTGTTCAAGAACAAATTGCAGAATCCCCAGCTCATTGAACGCGAATACTACTGCCGCTGGGTAACAATTGCTTATACTTTTTACTTATCTTCACCAGGTTACATATGTCAAACATCAAATTTTTTCCCCTAAAATTTTCATCGTCATGCATGAGGAGAACGTTAAAAAATATGTAACTCACTATTGTTAGTGATGCACAAAAAAAATATTGTTCGTTTTGAATTAGACATGTGAATTTTGTTGATGTTTTGTGTATTTTCATTCTTAATTTTGTTTCTTATTGAATCTGTTGGACGAGGTTCATAAGACCTATTAATTTCCGCTTAATTAGTCTCCTTCTTATCCAGGAAAGGTTCCTGGATAAGTGGGATAGCAGATGAAGTTGAGATTGACTCAACTTCTTAACAATAAGGATAGGAGCGGATGCTCCTATTTAAACAGATAATGGGAGACACAGATTGAGACATCGGTGAACAACACAAGCATTCGTTGCTCCTCTCATATCCTCTATTCTCCCTCACAGTTAGACCGACCATCTTAGGGTCTTCGGGTTTGATACGTGGCTGTTTCCGGCGACTCTAGTAGACGCCGGATATACTGTTCCGGACGACATTGAACCGGACTTCGAATACAACCGGAATCGGAGGATTCGTGACTCGGAAATTGACTTGTGGGCTACCGAACGGCAGTCGATCTATTCGCTTCCGCAACTACTAAGGTTAGTCCTTATATTTACATATATACCTACAGAGTGGTATCGTAGCTTTGGATGCCTAGTTCCTAGCCCCGATTAGTCATTAGCCCGATTAGTTTAGGCCGCATAATTTGTTAAGTACAAATTTGAATCCCGTCTAATTAACACTGCGTTAAACCCCCGACTCGGACTCTCCGTAACACCGCCTCGTGGCGCCCCGACGACCATAGAATAAACCGCCAATCGCCTCGGCGGCGACGGCGGCGACAGCGACTTGGCTATTAGTGGCCCAACGCAAAAACCACCCTGGTCCGGCCTCTACGACCCAAATAAAATAAAATAAAAATAGAAAAGGAGGTTAGGAAATCGGACTAACCCATCGGACCGCCGGGAGAGGGTGGCACGTACCGACACGCGCCGCCGCGAAGATTAGTTCTTCCTCTCTCTTAGCTTCTCCGCCGCCGATATACGCCCAACGACCTTTTTCTTTGCGAAAACAGTCCGGCGGTGGCGCGTATGGGTCACGCGCCACCACGCCGTCACTACCACCGCTCGAACCGGTGTTAATCGGTTGCTTGGCGGCCGATCTATACTGTGGCAGTGGCACTTTCGTCGAAAAAGGAAGGACGAGGCTTGTGGGTCTCGATTTTTGGCTTGGCGGAGAAGGGCGGATTTACATCATTTGGGTATTTTTTGGGATGCCGGAAAACGAAAAGTAAGGCCGTGGCCTTTTGCTTGATGTCGCCGGAGATAGTGGAAGACAGGCCGAGGCCTTCCTCTCGTGGCCATGGCTACTACGGAGGTAAAGCGAGAGAGGGAGAGAGGACGAGAGAGACCGAGAGGGAGAGAGGACACAGCTGGATAAGTGAAGCTGTGTGAACAAATGAAAACTCACAGTCGGCGTGAGTAATCAAGAGCTGGTGTGAGTAATCAAGGCAAGCGTGCCTTCCTTTTTTTTTTTTCGTTCTCGAGGCTTTTCATTTTTCCCGGTCCAATTTTTTTCTTTCTACCGAGGCACGCTGCTTCGGTCTACGGTCCACATCATTAAATCAATTAGCATGCTCATAATTAATATGTTTAGTACATGGTTTTAATTTTTTTTTTTGTGTAAATTTAAAATTAATATTAACCTGATTTTATAATTTTGTGTAAGTTATTTTAATCAGTTAATTTTATGAATCTGTTTCATATTATATAAATTACATAATTGTGTTTTATGTGATTATTTGTTTTTGGGCATGTTATTTGTTTAATATATGTAATTTCGTATTACATGTTTCAAAGATGGAAAATCAGCATGAACATTATAAATGTGTTTAATATAGTGTTATATAAATTAGTTTTATAAAAGGCAATAGTTTTGCTATACATGCTACATATGAATTTGTTTCATGAAATCATATTAGTTATAAAATTAGTTTTTATATAATATGAGTTAAGTGATATTATCTATAAATTAGTTTTTAGAATTAATATGAATATGTTTCATGCGAATTAATAATATCACGTACAAATTATTTCATGTAAATTAGTTTTACATCTTAACTACCTTTGTGGTATGTAAAGTTCAATGTTAATTCGTTTGATGTTAAAATTCATATGAATATGTTTTCTATGGAATTAAAGTGTCAATTAATTTTTCTAAAATTTCTAGTTCATTTCATATGTGATGATTATGAGCTTAGCAAAATTTTCGATCATATGACTTGAGTAAAGAATTTTGTGAAAATTTTAATTGTTTTAAGATGTGCCTAAATGTCCAATTTTTATTTGTAGATATGGCAACGAAACCTATGACGAGATATGGCCTTGGCTGAAAAGTTGGTGGGGTCCAACTATGACATTTGGCATCGGAGGGTTCGGTTCCTTCGAATGAGCGAGAACTACTAGAGTTCTTGACCGCCAAAATGTATCCTCCTGCTACTAAGGATAAAGATGACAAGGATGTTGATACTAGTTACGCACGATATCGAGAGGGATTTGAAAGCATATCGAGAGTGGTTCAAAAAGGACCGCTCGACGCGGTATGCCTTACTTGAACCTTATGGATGATGACTTAATCGGTGAATTTGAGAATTGTCCCACAGCTAAAGATATGTGGGATCAACTTAAGATCAAGTTCGGGCAAACTTCGCTACTAAGCTCCGCCAATTGCATCTTACGTGGATGCAATACACTTTTGGCCCGGAGCATAGTATAATCGAACATATACGAACATTGAGTGCAATGGTTCGTGATCTTAAGGCTGGAGGGATCGAGATCTCCGAGCGTGATCAAGTCACGAATGTGATTCGTGCTATCCCATCCGAGGATCCTTGGAAAACGTTCAAGACCACGATGGTGCATAGTGATCACCTCCGGATCGTGGACGATATTGTTCGTCATCTTGAGCTCGAAGAAGACCGTATGAAGTCACATGCTCCTGCTCCCGTTCTGCTGCATTAGTTGCTAAAGGAAACAAACCTAAAGGCAACAAGTTCAAACGAGGGAAAAAGAAAAGTTCTCATCCCTCTAAGAAACCCGGGCTGCAGGTGGAAATGCCAAGCAACGACATAAGGCTAAGGGCAACAAAGAGAAGAATATGGCACGTGTGAAGTGCTATAATTGTGGAAAGAAGGGTCACTATGCTAGGGATTGTCCCGAGCCTCAAAAGGTGACCCCCTCCATTAAAGTCTCCGAATTATTTGTTTGTTCCCATGCATTAGTTGCTAACTCTCTTCCTAATTGGATTGTAGACTCGGGAGCAAGCAAGCACATAGTTCAAGACCGAGCTGGGTTTGTAGAGTTTCACCCTTATCCGGTGGGCATACAAACCGTGACATTAGGGAATGGCACGATTGAAGACGTTCTCGGTGTGGGAACGTATCAGCTCAAGCTACGTGGAGGAAATAAGTTACTCCTACTAAATGCTCTCTACGCGCACTGGGGTGCAATGTTCCCTTATTTCCTTTGTCTCCTTAGTTAAAGTAGGTTTTCAGTTTATTTCAAAAGAAGATGGTTTAGAGATTTATTATGGTGGCAATTTGTTTGGCCATGCTAGTTTTCAAAACAATTTCCCTGTTTTGGATTTAGGCGTTTGCTATGATAATTCTGCATTAGTTTCATTTGTTGATTCCAATTCGAATACGTTAAATGGCATGCAAGACTTGGTCATATTGGCCAAGATAGAATGACTAGACTAGCAAAAGAAGGTCTTCTAGACCGACTCACTAAGGTTAGGTTGCCTAGATGTGAGTCATGCTTAGGCTGGTAAGGCGACCAAAAGCCTTTTGGTAAGGCTTCTAGGGCGTCACATCCCTTAGAACTTATTCACTCCGACATATGTGGACCTATGAATGTCAAAGCACGTCATGGTGCTAGTTATTTTCTCACTTTGATAGACGACTATTCACGATATGGGTATGTGTACCTTTTATCACACCGTTATGAAGCTTTAGATGTGTTCAAACGCTTCGTAGCGGAAGTAGAAAACAGATTGGAGCGTAGAGTGAAGTCTCTTCGCACCGATCGTGGTCGTGAATACCTTTCGATATGTTCAAAGGGTTTTGTGAGGAAAAGGGCATACGCAGGCAACTCACGATTCCAGGCACTCCTCAACAAAATGGAGTTGCCGAGCGACGGAATCGAACATTACTTGACATGGTCGGGACAATGATGGCCCAAGCTAATTTGCCAATTAGTTTTTGGGGGATGCGTTGCTTACGGCAACTTACATCCTGAACCGAGTGCCTAGTAAGAGTGTTTCCATCACTCCATATGAGTTATGGAATGGTAGAAAGCCCATCTTGGACCATTTACGCCCGTGGGGTTCGGCTGGCTATGTGCATAACCCAACTCACCAACATGGGAAAATTGGTCCTAGAGCTACAAAAATGGTGTTCATTAGGTATCCGAGAAAATTCAAAAGGATATGTCATGTATGGAGAACATCCAACTGGCGGCATGAAGGAAATAGAATCCCGAAATGTCGATTTTATTGAGGATGAGTTCCCAAGTATTGGTGAAATTAAAAAGGACTTAGAGTTGTATGAGTTACAACAATTATCTCTCGGTGAGGGGAGGATTCGTACACCCATCGTGTCACCGAGGATAATAGTTTTCCGGACAATAGAGATAGTGGGAGTGGTCCTACCATCTCTAATGATGGAAATGTGTCTACACAGGAGATCCAACAAGAGAATGAGGAACGTCCTCAATCTCCAGTTCCTAATCACGAGGTCGAGTCCTCCTTCTCGGGAACCTGAACCCACATCTCAAGGGATTAGTGGGAGAGATTCTCCTATTACTCGAGTCCCACACCTCAAAGGAAAAGGGGAGGGATCCCGAGCCTAGTAAGACAAAAGAACCAAGTCCTAAAATCATTCGAAGGAGCGAATGAGGAAAAGTTCCCCGACGATTTTTCAAATCGAAGAGGATATCTTCTTTTGTATGCCTTTGGAAATAGAAGAGCCAACCTCTTATGAAGAGGCTATAAACTCACCAAACCATACGAGAATGGATGGAAGCCATGAGAGATGAGTTGGACTCAATGGCAAAGAATGAAGTTTGGGAGCTGGTTGATCTTCCTCCCAGGACGTAAGGCCATTGGAAACAAGTGGGTTTTCAAGGTTAAACGTCGAGCGAGATGGATCAATTGATAAGTTCAAGGCCCGATTAGTGGCGAAAGGATTTACACAAGTTGAAGGTGTAGATTATGAAGAGACTTTTTCTCCTGTGGTGAGAATGACCTCTATTCGCCTACTTCTAGCCACTGGTTGCTCATTTGGACTTGGAGTTAGTCCGGATGGATGTAAAGACTGCCTTCCTCAATGGTAATCTGGAGGAGGAGATTTATATGGATCAACCTATTGGTTTCGTATCAAAAGGACAAGAGGACAAAGTTTGTCGTCTTAAAAGATCCATATATGGTCTAAAACGAGTCTTCCGGATCATGGTACTTTAGATTCCATGAAGCTATTACTTCGTATGGCTTAACCATGGTTTCGGAAGACCATTGTGTATATGTCAAGAGGACGACAGTAGGGATTATGTTCCTTACATTGTACGTTGATGACATACTACTGGTTGGAAACAACACTGGAAATGATCAACGCCACTAAGAAGTGGTTGTCTTCCGTCTTCGAGATGAAAGACATGGGTGAAGCCAAGTATGTCCTTGGTGTGGAAATAATCGAAACCGTTCTAAAAAGCTTCTTGGTTTATGTCGGAAGGCATATATCGAGAAAGTCCTGGAACGTTTTCGGATGCAAAATTCCAAACCCGTTGACACTCCAGTCGATAAGGGTCTTACTTTAAGTCATGAGCAATGTCCTAAAACGAGATAAAGAAAAGCGAGAATATGAGTAGTGTTCCCTACGCTAGTGCGATAGGAAGCTTAATGTATGCCATGTTATGTACACGGCTGACATTTGCTTCGCGGTTGGATTGGTGAGTCGTTACCAAAATAACCCGGGACACTGCTCATTGGCAAGCTGTCAAAAGAATAATGCGCTATCTTCGTGGAACTACTGACTTGGTACTTTGTTATCAAGGAGGGGACCTAAAGCGAGGGATACTCGGATGCGGATTGGGGTGGTGACCTGGATGAGTCCAAGTCAACCTCGGGATACGTTTTCACCCTTGGTGGGGGAGCCATATCTTGGTGCGGTAAGAAGCAAGACTGCATAGCCACTGTCAACTATGGAAGCGGAATATGTCGCTAGTTGCCTTGCCGCTCGGGAGGCAATATGGCTAAGGAGTTTTCTCCGAGGATGTCAACCTTTCTCCTAAAGTTGACGATCCTGTCGAGATGTGGTGCGATAACACTGCTTGCCATTCAATATGCTAAGGATCCTAAGTTTCATAGGAAGGCTAAGCATATTAAAAGGCGTTATCACTTTGTGAGGAACGCTATAAAGTTGAAAGAGATTGTTGTCAAATACTTATCTACTAACAAGATGATCGCTGATCCTTTGACTAAACCTACTCCTAGAGATGTGTTCAAAACTCATATGATGAGTTTAGGTCTTCATAGAGTTTAGTCATTTGAAACATCTTGTATTTTTGGTTGTTGGACATACATTTTAGATGAACTTTCTCATTGAAATAAAGATTGGTGTTTCTTTTTTCTTTGAATGTTCATAATTTTCTTTGGTTGCATGAATTGACACATCCGAATGTCACTAGGCTTCGATTATCTTGTCACACGAGATAATCAACACTAACGCTTGAGTAGCGGTTAGGATGAGACTAAAATCATATTGGCACTAGGTGTGCAATATTGATTAATTTTCGTACTCGAGACAGTATGAAAAATATACTTGAATAGTCGCCTTAGTAAGTCTAAGATGAGATTTAAGAAAAATCGAATATAACACAACCTTATATTGAAGCCTTTTAGCCGAATTTAAGTGTCGGGATTACGTTGAGTGCGTTAATCCGAGTGACTCAAGTCAAGTTTTAGGAAAAACTTGGACTTGTAATTCGTATGATATAAAAGTGACGAGACTCACCTTAGTGGGAGTTATATCATAACACACACTTCATACTGTGTGTGCTAAAAAGACGACCTTGTGGAGTGACAATAGTTTCCCTTCCTAGTCATCTGTGTGATCCTGAAACATTATTGTTTCAAAACACAATTCCCTTTGACTTAGGACTATGATGTGAAATCTAAGTCGGATGTTGCTACTTTAATGTACACTCCAAGAGTTATAGAAATATACAGCTCAGCGGAATACATTAGGAAAGCAATCTTACCGAGATGTAACATCATGAGTGGCTAAGGAAAACCATTTCGTATTCACCATATCAGCCCGGGCGATTATATTCGGAATATAATCATTTGATATATCAGTAGGCATAAAGGGATTATATATGCCACAAGTGATGCCTTGAATGGTTTGGGGAGTTGTCCTTATGAAAGTGTCATGTTAGTTAGATGGTGACTTAATATGACACTACTGGTTACTTTTTGGTCGCACGCTTCATTCCCGGTATGAAACGTGAGGAGATATAAAGGATTAGAGATTTTATTGTACGGCCTACGTGGCCGAGTGGGAGCTGTTGGACGAGGTTCATAAGGCCTATTAATTTCCGCTTAATTAGTCTCCCTTCTTATCCAGGAAAGGTTCCTGGATAAGTGGGATAGCGAGATGAAGTTGAGATTGACTCAACTTCTTAACAATAAGGATAGGAGCGGATGCTCCTATTTAAACAGATAATGGGAGACACAGATTGAGACATCGGTGAACAACACGACGATTCGTTGCTCCTCTCATATCCTCTATTCTCCCTCACAGTTAGACCGACCATCTTAGGGTCTTCGGGTTTGATACGTGGCTGTTTCCGGCGACTCTAGTAGACGCCGGATATACTGTTCCGGACGACACTGAACCGGACTTCGAATACAACCAGAATCGGAGGATTCGTGACTCGGGAAATTGACTTGTGGGCTACCGAACGGCGGTCGATCTATTCGCTTCCGCAACTACTAAGGTTAGTCCTTATATTTACATATATACCTACAGAATGAATTTAAGACAGTCATGAACTTCTTGAATTTATTTGTGTTTTTGGTTTATTTGCAGATTTGACGTGGAAATGTTGTTGAGTGCTTTGTCTCATAAATTATGCGGTTATTATAGAAAATATGTGTGGGCTAGGTTTCAGATGTCACGGTAGAATAATAGAAGGTTGGATATATATATTAGATACAAATTTGATGTTTGACATTAAAAAGGAAGAAAAACATAAAAGAATATAGAAGATCGAACAGTAAAGCTTGCAAGGGATTTGAACATGTACCTTGATCTCAACGGAATACAAACAATTTCAAAGTGTCAAACATATTCCTGCTGAGTTTTTTTTTGTTTTTTTTTTTTGTGTGTGTGTCAACTAAGCATAGCCTCATAATAAGGCTCAAATATGATGATGATGATGATGATGATGTGGATCTCTTGACAAGCATCTTTTTATCTAAAAGTTTCATAGTTCGTTGAGTCATCTTACACGAAGCTCGTAGGCCCCTCCATGGGGGAAGAGAGGAGGGAGAGGGAGATATGATGTTTCAAGATAGCTTGTTTTACTACATATAGATTTATAGTTGCTTCAGATTTCTATAATATGTGCAAATATCATTCAACATATCTAGTTCTAGTTTGACATTGTGGGATATCTCTTCTTGATTGCAGAAAGATGACAGTGACCCTGACCCGATGCTGGGTGGTGTGGCTCTTGATCGCGATAATGTCTCAAAAAATCGCTACCCCACTATCTTTCCTTGTAATACCTTATACAACTGGCTGATTTCTTTGGAGATGCTTGTCTCACGTTAACTTTTTGATACTTTTTGCTGTCATTGAATGACTCAGATGTTTGTTTTGGGGGTCTTGGTTTTCAGATGATAGCACAAGGGTCGTCCTCCATTCATGCAAGGACAGCGATTACATAAATGCAAGCTTTATAAGAGTAAGTTCCACACAAGTCCCAATCATCGATCTTATTTCTCTAATTGCAAGCCTGTGTTTCTGTCTCAATTAGCTTTTGATTCCCGCGGGTCCTTTGAATCTGTCTCAACTGTAGTCTCCTATAGAAGGTTCACCTCGGTTCATAGCCACACAAGGTCCCTTGGATTGCACAATTGAACATTTCTGGGAGATGGTGCTGGAGAATCGTTGTCCTGCAATTGTGATGCTTACACGCTTGTTTCAGTTGGTTGACAATAAAAAGGTAATCGAGTTTCATGACACTGTGAGCTATATCCGGGCTTAGTATCATTGATGCCTGCTTTCCATCTTTGCCAAGGTAGTCGGGGCTGGGGGATTAAACTGCTGTGTTTTGGTGAATTTTCCTCACATTTTTTCGGGGCAAGGAGAGGTGTCCCAAATCCTAATACCTCTTTTCTCCCACATAAGCTTCAAATCATTTGTCTGCTGTAAAAATCTTTATTTGCTAATTCATGTTTATTGGGATGAACTTGCATGCAGCAAATGAAATGTGACGATTATTTCCTAGAAAAAGAAGGTCCTAGGAAATTTGGTGACATTTCTGTCACCACAAAAGGGACGGTAAAGTCAGAAAGCTCTTTAGTGTTGCGCCTTCTGGAAGTAACAAAAGCAGAGGTAAGTCTCTAAATGTATCAAAAACATGTGGTTTTGCTTTTGCCTTTCAAAATGAATCAGGAGGAACTAGAAGAAGAATGCACTGCAACTAAAATTACTGCTCGATCTATGCATTTAATTAGTTCTATACTTAAAATCTTATATGTGCACAAAGCTTGGGGCTGCAGCCTCCTTTTGGTTCACCAACAACTTTGCTATGGAAAGGGTCAGACCTTCTTAGAAGTTAGTAGTTGTAAATCATTATTTAATATTAAGGTGGATGTGAACAAATAGGTGCATTAGAGGGTATGGTGGACAGGAATTGAAGGATATACATAGCGTCTCGGAATTTGGGTGCCAAAGATGGCTTTTCAGGCATGTAATGTTGTATGTGTCAAAGCATGAATGAATAGGTTACTCTGAAGTCGAAAACAATTTCAGTTTTTAGAATCTGTTGGATGTGATGCGAGTGCATTGCATATAGATTGTGTGGCTAGCAGCAAAACTAAACTACTGAAGGCCCTTGCACATTATTCAGCCTTTTCTTTACTTGTGGCTGGTGCAGTCAGAAGAGGAACCACTTTCTGTTCTTCATATTCAATATCCAGAGTGGCCAGACCACGGTGTTCCAGAGGACACATTTGCTGTTCGAGAGGTCATGAAAAGAACATACAGATACAGTCTGTCGCCCGATGTAGGCTCAATAGTGGTGCATTGCAGGTTCATCTCATACCTGGGATCATGGTTTGTTCTGTGCAAATGAAGAATGACCTCTCACGCATTTCTCTTCACTTTGCTCAGTGCAGGAGTTGGACGTACTGGAGCATACTGCGTCATTCATGACACAATCCAAAGAATTCTTGCTGGAGATAAGAATGCTTCCAATGTTGTGGAGACTCTCACTGGCTTCAGATCTCAGCGAGGCGGAATGGTCCAGAAAGTGGTAATGCCTTTCTATGATCTCAGAACACTCCCACCGCCAACTGTGATTCATACCAGCATTTTCTGTGATTCACTTGTTAATCCATCTTGTCCTGATGTATCAATGAACAAATTATATATTAGGGCAAGTAATTTCACATGATTTAGCTTAGTACACTTGCAGGCCTCTCTTCTCATGGTATTGTTAGAACTGTCTTATTGACGACTTGTGTTTATGAAAGCTTCTTCTTTTTCCCCCAGAAACAATATTTCTTCTGCTACAAGGCAGTGGCTGATGAATTGGAGGAGCTCATCTCCGGATACAAAGCAGACAACAGGTTGAACTCCACCTCGAGGGGGGCAATGGGGAAGATGTGCAGGGAGCCCAGTGTTGAGACACCCCAAGAAAAACACCCCAGACTCCAGCATTGATCAGGGAGCCACCATGTCAATGCACCTTCAATAATTTTGTGGGGATTACACCTTCAACTTCAAGCTTCAATAACTAGTTTTCTGTGGTTCAATCTTAATCTTCTGTTTGTATGCTTTTTTTTTTGGCTGAACTCGTAGGTAACGAGTATGCTGATGCGGTTTGTGAGATTTTCAACATGTGTTCCCCTTTGTTATTTTCCTCTTTGCATTAAGATTAGTTGGTTTCGGCTTTTTGAATACCGGTTGGCGGTTATTAATGTTAAGGAATAACGATTATCAATAGTTGTTAATGTTTAGGGATAACGGCCAACGTTTATCAACTTTTAAGGTTGACAATTAGTTTTTATGACAACAAGTTGAGTTTGTCGATTCATTACTATAAAAATCGAATTTAATGTTCCATAATGCGATTTTTTAAATACATTAAAATATAATCAACTGAAAATTAGACTTATTTTTAAAATTATTCGTACTTTGCCTTTGACATTTTATTTTTATAATTTTATCAAACTTGTGATAATAAAAATAAAAAAATAAAAAACTGACACATAAGAAAATATAATATTATAATAAAAAAACGACACATTTTAGAATATAATGTATTGTAGCCCATGGAGTATGATATAACAATCGAGAATCACCCATTCATGATTCGCGAATACAAGTCGAGAGAATGAATTGAAGTCCATCCAAAAACAAACACCTGGTTTCGCATCCAGAGGTCCAAATATGGCTGCCCTCGGAAAATCCATTTATGCGTCTTCCTCTCCTTCTCTTGGTTATCCCTCCCAGTCGTCGGATTTCTCCGGAGAATTCCCTCCGAAGCTTTCTCTCTCCTCTGATCAGCTCCAGAACTGCTCCCGCGCTCTCCAGCTCTTCAAGGAGAAATTGCGGGATCCCCAACTCATCCGACGCGAGTTCAAGTTCCTTCAGGTATTATGAATTCGGCATTCAACTTGTGCTGATATTTCATCTGTTTTCCTCCTTTGAATCTTATTATATATGAATATAGAATAGAATCGATTCAGAATCGATTTTGATTTGTTGAACTAAGGCAAGAAAAATTCACTTTAGCCAGATTTATACCTAGAATTTGGATTGTCGAAGCATTTTTATGGTCAAATTAAGGGAAGCGAAACTCATTTTCCTTATTGCAATTGAGTGTTTGTCGAATTGTACTCTGTTTTTGTGGCTAAACAAATTTTTAAAAACTAGAAATTTGCAAAGTGAGTTTGGAGCCCTCAAAGGGAAGTATCGTTCAGTGGTCTAGATGCTCAAAGTGAACGAAACATCAAATGATCTTTTAATGTAGTATGATAGTATTTTGTGTTGTTCTTCAGTGGGCTGTTTGTCAAACTCCAATCAAATTTATCTAATTTTATTCTCAGATTGTGTATAGTTCTGGATTGCAGGCAAAAAGAATCAGAACATCTGACTTAGCAAGGCTGTGCATGGTCGCTCTTGATAATGGGAATTTAAGGAAGAATCGATATACCAATATTTTACCATGTAATAATCAATCCAGCTCGTTTAATTCTTTGAATATTAAACACTTGATCATGTCAGTGGCACATTCACATCGTGACAGTTTTATGTTACCGTAATGAGTATGACAATAAGACGTTTTTGTCGCAAATTTCAGTTGATCGCACAAGGGTCATTCTGAACTCTAGCAAGGATTCTGGACCGTCAGCCCAGGGTTACATCAATGCAAGCTTTATAAAAGTAAGTGCAGTTTCCGGTGTTTATCTGTGTTGGAGCTCCCAGTTTGCTTTTATTTTTGTAGTATCACGTAATACCTTGCAGCGCTATTTATAGCTCGATCAGCTTTTAATCTCTGTTTGGTCTTTGGATTGCTGTCTCAAATATATAGTCTCCAGCAGAAAGTGCTCCTCAATTTATAGCTACACAAGGCCCACTACCACACACATTTGAAGATTTTTGGGAAATGGTGTTGCAGTTTCGCTGTCCTGCAATTGTGATGCTTACAAGGTTGGTTGACAATTGCGAGGTACTTCCTTGTATGGGATACCAGGTAATCTGAACTGTATGACGTTGTCAAATATCTGTGGCTGTAGTGCAAGGCACTGTTCACATCTTCTTAACTCAGCTTAGACTCTTTTGTGGTTGCTGGCTCCACTTTTAATATTTCTTCTTGGAAGAAATATATCTTGAACTTCTCAAAATTATGGCGCTAGAAGCTTGAGTGGGGCTTCAAAGAATAGGTGCCAAAGTAGTATGGTCATGTTCAATATTTCTGCTCTTTCAAGTTCTTCAACCTGAATACTTGTGTTCAGTAATGTCTTTGCACCATCTTCTCAATATTGAGAGATCTGGACCTGAAGGATCATATAATATTCATATACATGTGCAGATGGTGAAATGTGGTGACTATTTTCAAACAGAGGATAATCCTAGGGAATTTGGTAAAATTTCTATTGTCACGAAATGGGTACAGACGACAGAGAGCTCTTTAGTGTTGCGCCATCTGGAAGTGTCCAAGGCAGAAGTGAGTATTTTTGTATGTGCCAGAACAGATTGTTGATCATTGAAGTTATTTTCTCTTGATAATGATCTGTGCAACTCGTTAGAAGAAAAAGAAAACAAATATGCATGCTTCTAGACATTATGCAATGAACCACAAAACATTCCAATTCTGTATGCAATTGAGGTAAATACAATCCAGTGCTCCTTGGGAAAAGTTGTGAGATTCCTCCCCTCTAGGAATGATGGATTATGGGTGAAGGAAGTAGCTTTCAAAGGAGCAGATCAGTAAATACTTGATAACCTGAATATGGGGGTGGGGGATTTGATATGCGTATCGAATAATCATTCTTGTTAGATACACTAATTGCTTGAAAGCCTTATTCATGGCTGTGGTTGATTGCTTTAAAGTGTAGAGAATTCGATGAATTACTACGATTGAACGAGGAACCTTGTGTTAGATTGTATTATCATTGGTGGACATGAATCATGGATATACAAGAATTTAAAGGGTTTGGAGATCAGAGCTGGCTTTGCTGCAGATCAGAAGATAACATTAGTTTTTCTTTGAGCATCTGCTTAGGAGTTCTAAGTGTTCCATTTTTACAGTCCCCAAATAGCATCTTATTGCTTTCAGGGTTCTGTAAAGGACCTTGGAAAACTTTAGCTAGAGCAGCTGAATACATTTACCTGTGGTCTTTTACTCTGGTGTACTTGATGACTCAAACTGGTCCTCATTTTTGTGTTATATGCAGTCAAAAGAGCCACCTTTATCTGTTCTTCATATCCAGTATCTAGAGTGGCCAGACCAGGGTGTTCCGACGGACACACAAGCTGTACGTGAGATCCTGAAAAGAACGTATTCTCCGTCACCCAGCTCAGCTCCAGTAGTGGTCCATTGCAGGTTCATCTCATGCTGAAGTTTAATTTCTTGGTTATTGTTGAGTAAGTGAATGTTTGAGTTGTGATACATCATGTTTACTTTTCTCAGTGCAGGAATTGGACGCACTGGGACATACTGCATTATTCATGACGCAGTGCAAAGAATTCTTGCTGGAGATATGACTGCTTTAGATGTTGCTAATACTCTGACTGTCTTCAGATCTCAGCGAGATGGAATGGTTCAGACTCTGGTATTTCTTTGCTGTGATTTTTTAATATCTGACTCTTAACTTTGCTTGTCAGTGGTAAGGTGGGAGTAATTGAATTCTCATCCTCAAGTGCCCACATTCAATGGGATTTATTCTGAAATTCTTGCTGTAGATATGTTGATCCTTGGAATCTGCATAGGTAATAATATGTAAAAATAAGTTTTTGGATAGGAGATGTGCTGTTGCTTTAGGGAAAGAAACCTGGTATTGGTATAACTTTCTCATTGATATACGCTTGCATCACTTGCTGAAAAGTCGAGCCAGCATTGGGGTATAAAACTTCCAGTTTTCCCTCAACCTTCTTTATCTTTATTGCGGTGCCATTTTTCTAGGCTCAGTACATCTTCTGCTACAAGGCAATTGTCGATGAATTGGAGGAGCTCATCTCAGGATGTAATGCGAGAAAAAGTGCTTGATGGTATATATCTATTGGTTTCTTATATTTGCCTTTTCTACATCAAATTATTCTGTCAAAGCAAAACTTGCTTTGTCAGTGTTCTGTTTTCCGTTTCAGGTTGTGAAATCTAACCCTATTGTCAATGTTTGTTGTTGATTATGTAAAAAATGATTCTGAGGGTGAGCTGCCATTTTGTTTCTGAGTTGCTGCATTGGAGAACTTGCTCCTCAAGAAAACCATCCCGATGACTCTGGCTAGCCGGAACATATATGGAGTCTATGTCTATGCACACCTTGCTTCAACCCAGGAAATATCTTGCTTTGACTCTACATTTATGAATAGCAGATTTGTATTCTTGTATCTTACAAAGTTGTCATTTGTTTATACTGGTCAAATATTGCCTGTACCAATTGATACTTAAATGATAGAAAAAACAGACATTGGCTTATATTTGGAGCATCATGGCTTAGAAATCAAGTGCTTTGCTCCAATGGAGAATACCAACATGGTATGTGTGTTATAACATAATAATAGCAAAACACATTTGAAAAATCATGGGATTATGGTGAATAAATGGAGTTTATATAGAAGATAACACAAGCAAGCACAAACTTTTTTGTAAGACACCAATTAAAAGCCTGGAAGGCTTGGTACAAACAAACAGCCACAAAAATTCATGACCATAAATATCGTCTAAAAGGAATAATATACTATAAATAAACAACAAAAGTAACTCGACAGTCTGAAAACTAACTAGTAAGTCATAACGATCATCAAAGCCTTAAAAAAATCCCATCAAGATTAAGAAAATTCAATCAATCCCTTCCAACATTGACTTAAAAATTTTTCGACCATTAGACTTTGACATCAACATATTCATTTAACACATACCCTCAGCTCATGTCCAAACTCCATACCCCTCATTAAAGACCTTTAAAATCAGTCCAGATTGTTGTAGGCTTGTGGCTATCTGCTTTAATGCCCTACCACTGTTTCTTCTTGTTCTCTTCCCTCTTCAATCATGTAAAAAAAACTTTGAGAGAGAGAGGAGGGTGTTTCGAGTAGGATAAAGAAATAAATATGAACATGATAAAGAGGCAGAACGTCAATTATACACCTAAAATACCTGTTTTTCATATATATGTCAACGAGATGATTGAACGAACGGAAAAATATGAGAGATTTTATGGATCTAAAATAATGACGTGTCACCGAAAGTATATGCTTTTAGATGAATATAAGAATGCGTAAGTAGAGAGAAGTTAAGGTGACGAGTATAGTACAAATATACAAAAAGAATCATCGATTGAGAAAAAGCGAATCAAATTGGCACAATTTTTAATAACCCTAATGCAAATAAACTAAAAACAATACAATAAAGAGGGCCCCGGCGGCCAGTTATTGACTAGT
Source organism: Talinum fruticosum (assembly GCA_021018815.1). NCBI lineage: Eukaryota > Viridiplantae > Streptophyta > Magnoliopsida > Caryophyllales > Talinaceae > Talinum > Talinum fruticosum. Next base: position 1,054,640 of record JAITYX010000042.1, read on the forward strand.
TTTGCAAAGGCAGACGATTCCTCCGAGTCTTTAGCTCGCTTTGTACCGATTTGTCATACTTGGACTCGGTCTTTTTGCTTCAAAGTAGGAAAAAAAAAAAAAACAAGAAGATGATGAGAGAGAGAGAGAGAGAGAGAGAATGGACCAACCCAACCATGATTATCTTATTGCATAAAGAAAGGCAAAGCAGAAAAGTATGCTTCATTCACATGCAACTATGAATGAATGTAACCATCTGCACCAAAAAATATATATAAAAAAAAAAACTATGAATGTAACCATTGACTTCACTTATCATTGACTATCTATTAAAGAGTTCTAACATATCCAAGGACCACTATAAAAAAATATTATTATAATTATTATTTTTTAAATATTTGTATGACCATAGATCATTCGATATCTATTGTAGAGAAAATTAGCATCTAATGACTTAAATTAAACGCAATATAGGTAAAGCATTTAAAATCTTAAAGTACGTTCGAAGCTAAGAACTTATTCTTCCAGGAATATTTGACTAACAAAAATTTGACATAAATTGTCTATGTATACATTTCAGACCGAATTTTTTAATGAATTTATGAATGGGGGTAAGAGGTGGATATTAAAAGCCAATTCGAATTCAACACATATTCAGCATATGAGATATAAAGTATTACTTACAAAGAGGTCTGTTTTATTTATTAATAGATTTTATAATCACTAACTTTCTATTCCGATGTTAAAAAAAGTAAAGTATAACTAAAAAGATATTTTATTTTAATCCATTAAAATTTAAGTCAAATATTTTATCCATAATTATTTTTCTCATCTATCTAGAAGGTTGGTATATGAAAATACACTCTTTTTTTAAAAAAAAAATTATATTTAATTCACTTTCACAAACACTAGGTATATAAATTACCTTATTCAATAGCAATTTTCCTAATACTAGTGATGAGACAATTTTTGTGTTTATTGTTTGGTATGTTCGTCGGGATTTTTTTGTTCGGACCAATGGTATTTTGCTTTGTCGAGTTTAACTTTTTTCGGATCGTATACATTTAAGATAAAATTTCATCCAACAAATATATTTTTGAAATTTTCTTTATGACAATAACATCACTACCACATCTTTTACAACATATATGAATCCATAAATGCAATCTTAGTAAAATATTTAGAATATTAAGATGATTATCCACATAATTGGGGGCATAGAAAAAGTCAAACACAAGTCCTACTCATCATTTTGACCAATGAGGATCCATCATGATGAAGCTACTGGCATTCTTCTGTGGGGCTATTTCCTGGATTTAGGGTCAGGGTTTAAATGCTAAAAACCAAAAGACAGTCTAAATTGCTTGTCCTCGGGGTCATTCTTTACTAGAAGCTTGATGCGTAGAAACCAGGATTTCCTCATTAATTTTGACTATGCCTCATCCCAAAAAAAAAATAAATAAAATTCTCCATAATATTAATGACAAGACCCAAGAAAAAAAGAAAAAAAAGTAGGTTTGTGTGTACATGCATCAATGTATATGAGTTGAGCAACGGTGAAAATAAAGCTACTAAAATTTTATCGGTTTTGGTTACTTACATTTATTTGGCTTAAAAACAAATTGGTGTGATAATTATTTTACTTAATTTTAGTCTTGATTTATTCGATTAATCTAGCTAATATCAATTTAAATTTAATTTTAATCGAAAATTTTCTAATATAGTTTAACATTTTGGATATATGGTTTGGTGTTTTGAGTCTTTTTATCTCCCTAACTTGCTTTGATTTAATCAAGATTTGATTTTTAAAATTCAGCTTTCGAAAAAATTTAAGTTTATAACATTACATAAAATTTTTACTAATAATTACGCTTCTTATTATTCTAATTGAATACATAAAATTATAATTTTTGTAACTTGACCGAGTCAAACCATTAATCTCACCTCTATCACCAAACACACCTTTCATCGAATTTTGTTGAAATTTTAAGCTCTGCTTTACCAAGTTCTCTCTCTGTCTCTCAATCAAAGTTGGTTTTTTTTTTTATAAAAATGGTGTATTCACTGTTTACCATCGTCATCACCACTTCATCCTCCTTGTAGTCGCCGTTTCTTTCACTCTCTTTCTCTCTCTGACTTGTTTGTTTCCCTGTGGGATATTACTGAGGAAATTGCATTACAGAGACGAAAAAGAATCTCTGTGTTCTCACGGATCCGACCCTTGTGTTTTTTTTTTCCTCACTCCCAGGCTTCCTGCTCTTCTAGGCAAGCTCTTCAAACCCCTTTTCCCCGTTTTCCTTTCCATTGCCGTTTGCTTATTAGGGCTGTAGTTGATTCCCAACTTCCATTGTGCTGCTATATTGAATAGAACTTGGTTCTTGCAATCCAGGTTTGGATTATTTTCTATTTTTTGGGTTTCCTTTATGGTACTAATTTTGTGTTTTAATAAATGGGTTTTACCTGGTTCTTGATTTGCAGCTCTGGAGCTGGAATCTCAGGGGCTGATCACTCTTGGAGTTCAATACTTGTGATCAGAGAGATTGATGAAACCAGTGCAAGTTTATAGAACCCATTTATTTTTCTGGTTCAATTGATTGTTGGTGGATTGGACTATTCTCGTCTTTTCTCTCTTTTACTTTCTGAGGCTTAATTCCTGCTATGGTGGGAGGTTATACAAAGGCATGTACTGGAAGTGAAGGGTAGTTTCTGATTTTCATTAAAAAATGGGTGGGGTTTGCTCCAGGAGTGCCACCGTTGAAAATGTTCCCAGTACTGGTCATTCTCAAACTAATGGGCATGGCATCAGTGGTACTGGGTTGGTTTTGGAGTCGCACTCTTTGGCCTCCAAAGAAATTAGTGATTCAATGCCTGAAAGTGTTGGGGGAGACCTGAACAAGGAGTCAACGGAAAGGGAGCCCTTTTCATTTCCAGAGTTGTGTCCTAATTTGGATGGCATGAATACAAGTTCTCATGGGATGATTATGGATGAAATTGATGATGGAATTCCCCGACTCTCTAGGGTTTCATCAAACAAATCTCGGTTAACGAAGTCTAAGCAAGCAAAGGTGAGTTTATCTTGTTTGTTACCATCATTTGTGCTTCCAGTATGCCATGGATTTTTCTCTCAAGTGATGCTATGTGCAATGTTCAAAAGGTGCTTCTTGGATTTTAGCATTTTATCGTAATTGATTCTACGTTGAGCATCTTATTTTGTGTCTTACAACAGAACATAAAAGTTGCATTTTGAGTCTTAGCTTAAGTTGTACTGCTACAGTTGCAGTTGCCATTGGACTGAGTATAATAATTGTCAGTAGAACTGGATCCTGGAGGACCTCTTTTCAAGCCCTCAAAGTATGAAAACATACATAATCGTATAGGACTAAGACTGCTTGCACATTCCTGCTGATCAAGGGTGTTCTTTGTTGTGTTTGACTCACCTTATTTTTCTTAAGAAGTCACTCTATTTTACGGAAAAGAAACCTAGGAGTAACTCTGGAAGCACTTTATTTTTGAAGGAATTGTTATGAAAACCAGCCTAGAGAGTCCACCACTTTGGTTTTTGTTAGAAGGTGACGGTGTTAATTCATAAGATGTTTAGTTTGTAGGAAAAGATTCTCCCTTGGCTCCTATGTGCCATGTGACCTACATATTTAAGGCTCATCAAACTTTCATATTATATGAGAATTCTGCAGACCTGTAAAAATAAGCCTTCTTATTTTGCTTGGCAATTTTGACAATTGCTTTACTGCTTAGGATTGCATCAGCCATTTGCGCTGTTGATTGCCAGTGCTTTTTGCAGCTCAACTTAGTCTTACATATTCCTAGCCTCCTAGGTGAGAACCTCATTGCTCATTAGAAAAAATGAAGAAAAAGAAAGACATGCGTGTATGTTTGCATAATTGTTGAACTAATAAGCTGTGAGAAAATTATTTTGAATGTGGTAATTCTGCTAAAAAGAAATTAGATGTTACTCATTTGGACACCAAATATGGTAGTAGTCATTTTCTGGTACATCTCTGTCATACTTTTAAGAGAGCTTAGAGGTGGCTTTTTTACATGTGCTTCGGCAGAGAATTGGTTTTGATCATTATGTATGAAAAGATTTTGGCAGTGAAACTGGCTTATATCTGAGACTTTTTGTTTTTGTTTTTTATCTGTAATATTATTTTTGATGTCTTTCTACCAACCTTCAGCCTCTCGATTCCTTCAGTCCTGGTCATCTGTTCAAGGTCATGAAGACTTAAAGCGTTAAAGGATAGACTGGATGGTCGATGGTTATTTTCCAATGTTGAGGCAATAAGGCAGACAATGTTTTTCGTTTTCTGAACAGGTCTCTGAAGTGAGTTCCCTTTTGGGCAAAGCTGGCTCTGTTGGTCTTGGCAAGGCAGTAGAAGTTCTAGACACACTTGGTAGTAGCATGACAAGCTTGCACCTCAGTGGAGGTTTTGTCTCAGGTGTGACAACTAAAGGGAATAAGATCTCCATATTGGCATTTGAGGTTGCCAACACAATTGTCAAAGGTGCAAACCTTATGGAGTCGCTTTCCAAGGAGAACATTAGACATCTAAAGGAGGTGGTTCTTCGATCTGAAGGCGTGCAAAACTTGATATCGAAAGATATAAATGAGCTCCAAAGGATTGCTGCAGCTGACAAGAGGTAGTTGTCAGATGAACAACTGGTGGCTTCTACAAACATCCATGTTGTAATTTAATGACGTGCTCTTGTTAATATTACAATTTTGTCTAACCAAAAATGGTCTTTGTATTTGCGAACTTTTACAGGGAAGAATTGAAAGTCTTTTCTGGAGAGGTAGTTCGCTCGGAAATCGTTGTAAAGATCCTCAATATCACAATTTGGATCGTTATTTCGAAAAGTAATGCTAATAACATCTCTTTGTTTCAGCATTTCTTTTACTATGACTTGAAAAGCTAATTATTCTCTTCTATACATTTCAGATTGGCTTCTGAGCTAGCCCCTCAAAAAATTTGAAAGAGGAAGCTGAGATAATAATGCAGCAACTGATGACATTAGTCCAGTATACAGCTGTGAGTATTATCTAATTCTAATATGATAAGGTTACCCTTGGCTGTGTAAATCATTGATTTGACTTGATGCTGGACAAGCTCACCTGAATTTAAATGTTGCGTTTGTTTTCTGCTCGTACCTTTTCGCAAACTCTGCCTACACAATGGGGATGGGTCTATTGCTCCTTGGAACCAATCCCTGGTGTGAATTTAAGGGTTTTATGAATAATTATAATGGATGGTTTGAAGCCCATGAACTTTGTGCTTTGACATTTTGATGTTATGATGTTCCACACAACTGCAATTTTCCTTTCTTTCCTTCTTAAGTCGGTGTGTTATACAATTATCAAACTTTCCTTGCACCTTTGCGTTCAGGTTGCTATTGCAACCTAGTATTACTTGAGGGTATGGATTGCAATACAACGGCAGCAACTCCATAATTGTCAACGAGGGTGATTAATATCGTGATCTGTCCCAAAGGATAGCTTTAGTTGGCACATGACCTGCTCTGATACCAAACTACTGGAGAACCACTCCAAATAAACTAAACTCATTTTTATTTCATCACTTTAGTTGCTACTTGCTAGAAATGAATTGATCATGTTGTGTTCAAAATGAAACCTTTGCCTGCTAGTTGGGCCATTGCCTCAAATTCATCAGTATCTAGTATTGAGTAGCATCCAAGCAGGAAAGCTCCAAACAAGTTTAGAGACGAAATTGATAGAGATTATGAGAAAGACATAACTTCTAAGATCAATATTTGAATCTTGATGGCAGGAGTTGTATCATGAGTTGCATGCTTTGGACAGATTTGAACAAGATTATCGCCGGAAGCTGCAAGAGGAAGACAACCCTAGCACAGCCCAAAAAGGTATTGACTGCACTTTACGAGTACATGGCATTGTGATGTTTCTATGCGCAAGTGCTGTTGTTGGAATCATGAAACTTCTTGTTCAATGCTGCTGACTGTCTTTCTATGAGATTTTCTCATTTCCCTCTCATTTGCGGGGCGTGCACATACACACACACACACACACACGTGCGTGCGTGTGCGTGCGTGCGTGCGTGCGTGTGTGTGTGTGTGAGAGAGAGAGATAGAGATAGAGAGAGAGAGAGAGGTGAGGGGTTCTTGGGAAATATAGAATCACTCATAGGAGTTATGTCAACAGAAACATACTGGCATACTGGGTGCAGATAAGTAGTGGCACTCATCATTTTGTATTCTGATCCATATGCACTTTCTTTATTGTAATTCCATATTTGTTCTTTATTTCATCTGAGCCCCATTCTGTTGATTTATTTGTTGCCTGCAGGAGATGGCTTGGCAATTATAAGGACAGAGTTGAAGAGCCAAAGAAAGCATGTCAGAAGTTTAAAAAGAAATCGCTGTGGTCGAAGATTTTGGAAGAGGTAGGCTGTTGAAACTTGGATTGTATTTTAACTGACAACTGTGCCTTTGTGTTTGTGTGAATTCAAGAAATCTTGATGCGTTGCTTGCAAGTGCTTTTCTGTGACATTTTAAGTACATTAATTTTTTGAAGAGGCTTTATTCCTGAATCAACATTCATTAACATGTCGCAGTGTTCTGACTTCTGAGCCTCCTTGTTACATCTTGTCTAGTCATATGCCTAACTGGATTCTCTTTGGTGTCTCAATAATGTGTACTGTAAAAACTTGTGTGAAGTTTTTCTTGGCATGTGATGTGTAGCTTAAACCTAAAGCTGTAAGTGTGGTAGGTTGAAGCGGCGTGCATTTATAGACTTGGTCCATGGTATCACTATACATAGTGATTGGAAGAATTGTGGAATGTCAACCAGATGTGGTCTTTGAGCTACATGTTCACTGGGAACTTAGAAATTTAATTGCTTAGAATTTAGAGTTTTTGCTTATGGCTCATTTGAGTAATTAATTTATATCATATAAGCTTTGGGTTTGTGAGAATCTCTTCGTGGGAGTGTCATTTTTCTGGGATATTTTGGTGCATCTTTTTTCCCTTCAAGTGGCTCATTTATATGAGAATGACTATTTTTGATATCAGCAGCTCTTCAGCTGTACCTTCTTCCCTTGTTAACTGCTTAGAAACTGTAGAATTCAAAGCTATGTTAAACTGCTGATCCCTACAATTTTCTTTGCAAATGGGGCTACCTCTCCACCCAGCACTAACTTAGGGGCTTGAAGACTGTATCTTATACAGAAGAATAGGATACTGTGGTCTCTGGCTGCTTCTAGTCATTCATATGTTTATCCAGTAAGCAATGAATGGTCAAAAGGAAAATCGTATCCCATACAAATTTGTAGGCATGTAAATGTTTAGTTAAATCATTTCCATTTACCTAACCAAGACTAGAGTTTCAAGCAGTAGGATTTCCGTTGTGTGTTACTCTGATATTTTTTAAGAGATGTGAGTGTCTCTACAAATCAGGTTTTGCTTCATTGTTTATGTGATGCAGGTTGTTTATTTAATCTATTTATAGGTGTCAGATTCAGTGTTCTTGTAGGTTTGTTTAATGATAGACATGAGTCTATTCTTTAATAATGTGAGCTTGCATGTGATCATTAATTTTCTGTGGACCTTACTTTTCCGCCCTAAATGAAACAAGAATGCTGCTTTTGCTCTTTGTATGTGTTTTGTTTTACCCCTCTCGTCCCTTTTCAGCTGGAGACTTCATCGTCTTTCTTGCCTGAACTTTGCAATTTATATCTTGTGTTTATGTAGGTAATGGAGAAGCTTGTGGACATAGTAAACTTTTTCCATTTGGAGATTCATGAAGCCTTTGGTAATGCTGGTATGTAGTAAGGATTTAACAATTCCAGCTCATTTTGATTCACCAAGAGACCTGACTTCAACTGCAAAATGCCGAAGTCTTTTCTACAATGGTTGGACCAACATGCAGTGAAGGATCAAGTGGGAATAAGTTGTGTTTTTCCCAGCCATAAAAATATGTCTAGAGCAATAGTCTTAATGGGCCTTGGATGGAGAAGCATTATAGCCCAAATGCTGGCTCTCATTTTGAAATGTGATTTGGACTTCACATAAAAACAGAAGCAAATGCAGAAAAATCAGAACTTACATGTAAATATTAGGACAATTATGGACATTGTGCTATTAATGCCCATATTTTAACATGTTCTCTGGCTTACATTTAAAGGCCCCCTCCCTCTCGTTAGTCTGTTGATCCCCAAATTCCCGCAAATAGTAGCCGATGCTATAGGGTGAGCTACATTTGGGATGCATTACTATCTGTGAGAAGACCCATCTTGTAGCGCCCCCAAAAAACAACAAAACCCCCTTTTCTTTTGTAGTTGGGGTTGTAGATTAGTGTTCTATGCCAATTTTTCTAACCCCCCTAAAAAAAAAAGAGTCCTTTCTCTTTCCTTCGATAGTTATGTTGAGTTTCATTCTGACCTTGCAGATGCTGATAGGCCAGTAAAGGCATCTTCAAACAATCATAAAAGGTTGGGGTCAGCTGGCCTGGCTTTGCATTATGCAAACATAATTACTCAAATTGATACAGTTGTGAGTCCTCTTTATTTTTTCAATTGCACTTTTTGGTTAAACATGTCATGTATGCATCGAGCATATGATGAGGCCATTTCCTTATAGAAGTGGCATATGTTATTCTCAATTTTGCCGGATTGTCTTGAGCATTAGTAGATAACTGTATAATCCTACTTGTTTATGAGACTCCTTATATCCATGTTTTCAGATATTATTAATGTTGGTTAGTGTTTCATTGTTGATTATCTATACTGTTTTGAGTTTTGACTATTCTGCATAACCTCTAACCAGGTTTCCCGTTCAAGCTCTGTCCCTCCAAACTCAAGGGATACTTTATACCAGGGACTGCCTCCTAATGTCAAATTAGCTTTAAGGTCCAAATTGCAGTCATTTCAGCTCAAAGAAGAGGTATTGTTTAGAGTTGATTATGATTGGTTCAATATCAATATGCTTCACTGTTGTTTGCTAGTAGGGTTTTGATTCTTGTCCTTCTATCAGCAGACTAACTACTTTGAGCTGTGCCAAGGCAAATTTAGCAAAGCATGAAATCAAAGTGAAAAAATATAGATGTCTACAGATCTACTATTGCAGACTGTCATTCCATTTTTTGTGGAAGTCTTCTTTCTTAAAACAATAATATTTGTGCATAGTAAAGGCACCTTTTAAGGCACCAGTCAGGTTCTTCTGCTTTTCTTCTTTTCTTCTTATCTTTTTCTTTTTCTTTTTCTTTTTTGGTGTGTGTGGTGTGTGGATAAGGAACTAATAGGTGAACATCTGGGGTGCATCCTATCAACCGTCTACTCCCCAATGCAAAGCTTTCGTAGAAGAATAAAAGTGATGAGTGGAATTTTTTTTTTTTTTTTTGTGAACAGATGGGTGAGATTGGTATAATAGGGAAATGACTTATGATTCTGACGCTCCACATGTAAGGGATTTTCTTTTAGATGAGTATCAATATCATTTTAAGACATCTTTGTCTTGGACAAAACCAAATAGGATAGGATAAGATTGAGCATTGAGAATACAGTGACATTAGCTGGTTTCGATTAGTCATCAGGAAGTATATTGATTTGGAATCTGCTGCTAAGACTGAGTTGTGCAAGATCTATATTTTGAAAAGTATGATCCATGTTTTTATTCATATGTGTTAAAAGTCATAATTTATCTGTTATCTGGTTTGGTTCTTCATCATTCACTTGTAAGTGTGTGTTCTCCACTTGTCAGAAGTGATAGAACCTCAGGAGACACCACTGGTTCGGGGTGTTTAACAAAGAGGCTTGGCATCCTTTTCTGTTTGCTTTCTGCATTATTGTAATATGAATTCTCTCTGGCAGCTTACTGTCCCTCAGATCAAAGCCGAAATGGAGAAGACTTTACACTGGCTTGTTCCTATCGCCACAAACACAACAAAGTGAGTTCTTAATACATCTGTAGCCCCCTCCCCTCTCCGAACAAAAATATTATAAATTCTTTTGAGTTCCGCTAACCCTTGTGTTGTATTCTTGGTTTTGCATTGCGAATCCAATGCAGAGCTCATCATGGATTTGGCTGGGTTGGAGAATGGGCTAATACTGGGTAAGTAGCTACCAAGTTTCCTGCTTTCCTCTTCTTAGTACATGGATAGCTGTAAAGTGATGCTGTTTCTGAACTCCCTCAGTTCAGAGGTCAATCAAAAGCCAGCGGGCCAAACCAACTTGCTTAGGATCGAGACTCTCTACCATGCAGATAAGGAGAAAACCGAGAATCATATACTCGAACTAGTCGTATGGCTTCACCATCTAGTCAGTCAGTCAAAAGCTTCTATGAATTGTGAAGCCCGATCTACCATCAAATCACCGATCAGATCCCCCAATCAGAAGACTCTTCTTCTATCTCCACAAAAACCACTTGCCTATCTCCTACCCTTTCAGTTGAAGACCAGTTAATGCTTCGAGATGTCACTAAGAGGAAATTCGTCCCGGGCATCAGTAAGAGCCAGGAATTTGACACTGCAAGGAACCATTTAAGCAAGCACCATAGGCTGTGCAAGAGTAGCAGCCACTCTCCTACTAGGGAGATGAAGAGGGAGATATACTCACTTAGGCGTCCGTCATCCATCCCTATCATTGATTTCGATATCAATCGGATCAAAGCATTGGATGTCATTGATCGAGTGGATACCCTACGAAGTTTGTGAGAGTAAAGAAAGCTTCTGTGTTGCTTATGTGGTGATCCTTATAGCATGTATTTCTCCATTTTTCCTCGTCGATGGATAAAGCATGCTTTTGTGATTTTGTGAAAAATGTGAGGAGCATTCACAGCAACCCAGGGGAAACAGTGATGCTAAAGGGATAAAGATTGAATATTTTCTTCTCCCAAGTGCAAAGTTTTCCCAGAGGATTTTATAGTGCTGCAAAGAGGTCAAGCCAACAGTGGTTTTGTCAGTTCAAGATGCATGTACAGAATACTTTGATTATACCCAGAATAATTCAAAAAGAATTATTGGTCTCGTAATTATTTTTATTTTCATTTTTACAGTTTTGCATTTCTCCAGAAAAGATCATCTGGTATGTCAGTATGTCCATGTGTGGAAAGATGTAACATTGTTATCAGCTAGTCACTGTTCTAAGTACGATTCTACTAGTGAAATGAAAGTCGGGCTATTTCTGTTCATTGATAAACTGATAATAAAACAGTCTAGTTTTGTAATGAGATTCTCTATTGCAAAGATTTGAATGTAAAGATCCCTCAAACTAATTGTGCTTAAACCACCATTCAACCAAAATTCCCCAAGCTAGAGAGAGAGAGAGAGCACAGTTGCAATATGACTGGGACTGGGTCTGTATCAACACCAGACTACATATCCTTGTTGCTCCACTGAGAGCACAACAGAGAAATGTACTTAATTAGGATAGTGGAGCACTTGAACTAGACTCACCAAACAGTGAAGTTAGGTTCGCCAGATTAATTTCAATCAATTCTGAACAGACTTGGAAAGATATGACACGATACAATAATACGACATCAACGGTATAAGACTAAGCAAACATGTGATCCGTTATTTTGATAAATTACGATATCAACGGTATAAAACTAAGCAAATATGTGATCCGTTGTTTTGATAAATGTAAGTTGTTTTCGAAGCATATGAAAAGTTAACATGATTTTGAAAGCTTTAATTCCAAATGAGTGGGTACAATTTACAACTTAGGGTAGACGTCAAAATGCTGTGATTGGCCATCCAACTAGCTAGCTCGTTAATGAACAGTATTTAATACATGTATAGTCTCATTCGTGTCATTTTAAATTTAAGTCGAACTAGTACTACTTCATCTACATCTGAATTAACCGTTCTTTTTTCTAATAGGACAATCAGATACATATCAGAATGATATACATATATAATAACGACAGTACATATTGTCAACACTAGAATGAGAATGAAGGGCCTCTTTCTCTGCTTCTCTCTCTGGTCCAATGTAGTTGAAAGCAACAGTGCCCTGCCCTGACCGCTTAGCTACCTCTACCCGCAGACCTTGACCAGCAAACCCTCTTTTATATTAGTCAAAATCTAATCTTGTTACCCAAAAAAAAAAAAAATTTGGACCAAAAAATTAAAAAACCATAACCGCGGATTTATTTCAGTTGGTGGGACTGCAATTCCAAATTCCAATTCTTGATGGGCAAAAGAAGAATTTCTCCAAAGTTGACGCCCCACCCGCCATCAAATACCCAAATTACAAGTGTCCGTCGGCGTTTTAAGAACAATAAAACCCCACCAATAAAATTACATCAAGTGTAATTAATTTGAGTGAAGTTGGCAAGAAATTAAATTTAATATTTTGGTCCCTGAAGCCGTATGTATTGACGGAAATTCCGCTTTCTTTTTCGTTGATGGCGGTGGGATTTTGTGGGTCACTCTCTCTCTCTCTACAACATTAACTAATTTAATTTAATTCATGGTAAAAAATTTATTGAATTTGATCTCATCTTCTGGCTACCGACTAACTAACTAACTAACTACCCACCCTCGGATCATATCATCTTTCTTGAATTAGAGGTTCTAGAAAGAATTTCCGGTATTCTGCCGAAATGAAAGCCGCGGGAAAATCAATTACAGGAGAGAGAGAAAATTGGGCGGCAGTTGCTTCGGCAGTTTGATTTTGTAAAGTTAGTTAAGTCGTTTCGCCCGTAAATTGGGAGTCCCAGAATTTGACAGAATCCCGGTAATATTGCGTATATGGCGCCATGAGTACGCAGCACCGTACTTTAATTTATTAATAATTTCGATAAACTCGGATTTCGAATGATATGTTTGCTCAGATTAATCCTGATTTAAAAGTATAAACTCCCTCGATTTTTCATTAAAAAGAAAAGTAAGTGGAAATATCGGGTTTCACAAACGTTTAGATTTTTTGAATTAGGTTGTTTGAAATTTATACGTAAAGCTACTTGACAAATATTCGGAATTTCTACCAAAAGATTTGAAGATGTGTTTCAATAATTGAGAGACTAATTAAGTGTGCATTCATTGTAGTAATACTTTCATTTTCTATGTAAGGTGATATGGTTTACTTGTCTTCAAATTATCATATTAAGCCACCCAATAATTAATGAAGGTGAATTGACTATTTGAAAAATATTTTACATCGTATATATGTGTAAGCTAATATGACCAACCCGTTGTCATAATAATCAAGATGTTTTGATTTATGAAGAATACTTTACACCGTGAATATATATTTATCTTATCGTGCTAGTAACCTGATTACAATTTACATTATATTGTACAGTTTGATTAGAACTTAGTGGGAAAAAACTTGAATGATAGCAAATGTAGGCATCAAGAACAAAATTGAGATTTTTTTTTTTTTTTTGGTAGGGTGTGGGTGTATTTTAGTTGGTAGGGTGAGGGTGTAGTTTAGAAGGTCATGAAGGTAATCATAAATCCAATAAATGGGGATAATCTTATTCAAATGATGTACCCATAAGAAGAGTATATACACAAACCATGTGGCTATAATATCATTGCTTTGGGACAATGTTTAGGCTTCCAAATTAAAATTGTGGATGATAAATGACCACCCTACCCATAGCCATTGGCCAAGTTTTATAGAGATTCTAGACACATATCACAAAGAATAGGGTCACATCCTTGAGTTAAATTGATGGTTAATTTTGGGATACTTTTTGAATTCATCTTACAATTAAGTCATTGTGTGCATTTTCAAATATATATCGAATATGATAGGTCTAGTATCCTAGTTATGCACTTTTCTATTAAGAAAGTCCGAGTTATAATTTCCTAAATACGAATCCCAGTGACCTTCTTTAACTTTGAATAGAGAATATTCAATATTGATCTCGCGGTTAATGATGTTAAAATATTGTTGGAGTGGAGCTACATACTACTGGCCTATAAGCGACGGAATTCTTTCATCTCAATATTTTCCACTAATACGACCTGAACTAGAGACTCGTTAAAAGACCGATATCAAGTATCAAATTACTTGAACACACTTACGTAGTTGATGGAGAGAAAATAGGAGGTGAATATTGAATAATAATGGTAATAATGTCACCCATGCATTGAAAAGGTTACCACCATATAGCCACCTACACCTCCTTCTAGATCAATTAATAATTAAGGTTGTAAATTTGCGAAATTTACAAGTTCCCATTGGGACTATACTCATGAAACCCTTTAAAACCATTATCTTCGCATAAGAAAAGGGAATAATATTCATATATGAAGCCTTATCAAGGGATTACAATATACCCCATATGTACTACATTAAATAATTGTTTCTTTTTAATAAAACTAATATATATTAAAAGTATTTACTCTCTTATAAAATAAACAGGACAAGTATATTAAATAATATTCTCTTTAAAAAATTCTTGACATACGTAGTATATAAAAAATATGTTTGTTTTATAGATAAAAGGAGTATTCCTATGACTGTATAATTGGAGTGCAACTAATTTAATATCTCATAAAACATGGTCTCTTTGAGGATAATTTAGTGTTAGAATGTTTTCTTTTTACGTAGAATACAAATGTTTGATTCTTTAAGTTGTATGTATGGATCAATCTAATTACTTATATAAGAAAAGACTTATAACTCGAACACTTTTTTCTTTTTTATGAATCAGTAAGAATATCAAATTAAAGGCAGTAGTTTACAAAATACAATTATATTATATATCAACCAACGATTAAAAATGAGACATAATATATTCATCATATGACAATGTGAAAACTTTTTTTTTGTGAGCAATGGAGTCAATGGGGGGTATGGAGTAGTAGCTCATGAGTCATGAGGACCTCAAAGATCCTCCAAAATTGAAAACCATCAAGTGGTGCAATTTTGACTAGACATACCAAAAAAAGACAAGTGAGTGAAGCCAAGATAAAGGAAGAATGTGATGCTAACACATTATGGCATAATGAAAAGACCAAAATAATTGCTTCCCCATCATATGGGGCCTTAGCCTTTCACAAGCTTCCTTGATTCCAACTCTTTATTGAGTCATGTCCCAAGATGCCTCATTTTAAAAACATTGCAATTTCCCAATAATATTTTCTTTTGGGATTTTCTTTTTCCTTACCTACTAAGCTAGGAATTATATTCTTGGATATCTTTTCCCTCTTTTTTAAAAAAGCGTCTATTTGGAATTAACATGTTTTATAGGTTACACAAATCGACATAAACAGACAATAAAAAACTTAATTTTGAATGAAACTGTATTACAGAAATCTATTTACACAGTAATGTCTCGTCAGCCCGCATCTTATTACAAGCCGCTTTAACTATCTTACGATAACTTTTATACATGAGACTGGCCTTATAGAAGAAAAAAGAATTGGAAGGGTCCCCATCCAACGTGTACATAGAAAGTTAAAAATGGAAGCATCAATCACCATGATTGTCTAAGACCCCACCACTACTTGCAAGCCCCATGCCGAGAGGGAAGGGGGAGAGAAGCAGAGAAAGACAACAAACATGTAATGGCTTGACACTGTTTTTTACCCTTCAACACCGCCAACTAAATTGGCTTGATGACATTTGTCGCCTCTTACCGAGCTTCAAGATCTTTTCATGGCGGACATCATCTTAATCGCGCTGTCTCAAGCGATCAGCGTTTCAAACACGCAGTAATTGTTGAATTTTTACTTCTTTGGTTTGAGTTAAATTCTCCAAGCTTATGGTTCTTGTGATGGATGTGAGTTGTGTCATATCAGACAAAGAGACGAAATGGAGATTGTATGTACAAGTTCACTGTACTGTAAAGTTAGTACGGAATCTGTAAGAAATTGTAAATAAATATGTACTACAATCTGTAAGGAGCTGTAACATAATCATAAAGTTCGTTAAAAAATTGTAAGGAGTTGTAAAGAGCTTTAAGGAATTATAAAAAGAGATGTAAAGTTGTAACTTAAAGTCTAAATAGAACATGGCCTAAGTTATTCTTCAACCTAAGTAATATAAGCCGATTTATAATCCAACAATTCTATGCGGATTTATGTATGGCACGGATTCGGTAGTATAGATTTTTAGAAATTTGACATGGTATCACTAACTTATTATATAGTCTAGAGAGGGGTTCATCATATGTATAAGTAAGGTGAGAAATTTGTTAGTTTCTATGGAGAAGAATGCCTATAACAACATGAACTCTACAAAGTTATTAACTATGTACATGATGAACTAATTTGGCATAAACCTTATGTAAATTTGACAATTTGCTTTATAATTGTCCACCATTAGCTTGTTATATGCCGTAATTGCATCGAAAGAAGAAAGAAGTAGGGTACAACGAGAATAGTTCTCTACGTTCTTATGGTGGTACATTTGTGGTGAATATTCTCTTTTTCAAGAGAGACATTACTTAAACGTTCAAATTTCACTCAATAAAATCGATTTCCTTATTATATAGGGTTCACCCCGACTACCCGCCTTTGGCTCCTAATTACCCTCCTCAATCCGAAAGCTAACTAGATCGACCTAGCCCTCCACCAACCAAAAAAGACAACACTTAAAACTATGGACAGAAGGGAATTTCTTGAGAAAGGGTCTTATTGGTCTTAAAAATCTGTTTGCAAGAGTAATACTCCACTTAATCATGTAATTATTTGCTTATGAAAACTTTTGACAAATTAAAGTTGGTCAATTTTTGCATATTTTATTTACAAAATTTCTCGAAATTAATTATATGAAACAGTAATCTTTTCCTTTTCTGTGAAGAGAGAGGAATATGCTGAAAATTGATGGCCATGAGTAGTACTAATCAAACCTGCAATCACTAATTATCCATTAATTAAAAGAGGGATGACGCATCAAGACCTTAATTAGTCAAATTAAGTAAATAATTAATACTAATGAACTATTTTTACTGGTAAATTAAAGCTTCCCATTTCAAGAGGATAGTGGAAATGGTTTCTGGATTTCCATCGCATTAGAGAAGTGGTAGGGTAGGGACATTAAAAAGGGTGGATGATCACACCAAAAAGAAGGCCCAAAAATAATCATTCCATTATAAGAATTATGAATAAATTAATTTCACATGGCTGAAAATTAATTTTTTTATATTTTATAAGTAATAATTGTAATTCATTAAAAAAATAATTGGGACCCCTTTCCACTGATTTTCTGGTGGAATTAAGGTTGGTGCTACATGTGTTACAAAAATGAACCACTTGATTGGAAGTTCTCGATGGGCAGCTGTAACCACATACCAAAAATGAGCCATATATGGTTTATTCTTATGAGCTGGGATGATAGTGGTATTATCCCAATAATGAAGAAAATATAAGTTTGAATTTTAAAAGCGTACTTATTAGAAGCACTTTTATCTTAGATGAATTGACCTAAAATAAATAAGTTGTTTATATGTCTAAATGAATTAGGTAATTCCAAATAAATTTTAAAGTAGGACTGACAGGACAAAAGATACTCATCGAAGAGGAAAACCAAAATTCAATTTGCAACGGGATCGTTGGATTTTATCAAAATTTGCCTTAACATATGCAAGATTGTACAAAGCTAAATGATTGACACACATTATTTTGCTAAAATCTAATAATAAAGTTATAACTTGTTGGTACAGTTTCGTCTCATACTTTCAAAAATCCTTCATCTTGTGGTCTGTTTTATCTTCTATGTCGAGTACGGTCTACCCTAACATTACGTTAGGTTTCGAAAAATATCGGGGAAAACTCCTCAACCCATTTTTGTTCTCGTGCTTTTTAGATGCCCAATAATATACTAGTTTTAGTGAACAAAAAAGATAGAAAATTCTTTTTACTTCTCTTATTCCATTGTCTTGTCCAAAGATCCAAATCAAGAATATTATGGAAACAGATTTAGGGTGACATTTTGTATATATCCCAATCGAATTGTTCATAATTCATGCACTTGTGTCTATTTTTTACTTTGAATAATTGCCCTAGAATATTTATATGTTTATCGGATATATCCATATCCATGCATGACTTTGATCATGATTGATTTCAAGGAGATTGATGATCATGATCTCTTCCTATATGCCACACTTTCTTCCTATTTCTTCCATTTTCCAAGAATCTTTATCCATTTTCAGTTCAAGTGGAGCCTTTGAATTAGATACCAATATCGAGAGGCACTAAATTTTTCCTTTATAAATTATTATTCACACACTTTTTCAAGTCGATATATGTACATATAACTCTTTAATTTCTATCTCATCTCATCGTTATCGATGTTAATAACTTTTGATGGCTCGCTGTTGTTGCAGTTGTTGTGGTTATCGTCATTGTGATGCCTCGCTGTTGTTGTAATTGTTTGTAACAGTTTACGATATCATTTGATAAATATTATCTACCCAATACTTAATTATATACGCAGGAGCCGTACATAAGTCAAGGCAAATACATTGAACAAAATTGAATTTGTCTGACATGAGTCGTACGTCCTAGGTTAAGTTTCTGATTTGATCGATGATTTTTAATAGGCAGGGGAATATATTCATAAATTGGTGGGTGTTTTAAAGCAAAAAAGAAAAAAATATATATGCTTCCTTCAGTTGACAGATGCCGATTACATACAATAATATTTATCGATATATTAGATATTTCTGGATGAGGTCATCATAGTAATTTAATTCCTTGGAATGAATATTAATTATTTGGACATTATCCCCTCTTTTTGTACTGAAAAAAATTAAATAAAAGATGGTATTCAATTGAAAATATACTAATTATCCCCCAAAAATGAACCTTTGCCTTGCAAACACACAAAATCGAAAAAATTAAACCCGCCCCATGTCCAATACTATACCATGGACACGAGTTTATAAATCCGATGACATGGTATAATTTCATAGATAATATTTGAGAGCCCATGAAAATAGGGGAATACTTTAAAAATTAAAATAAAATATCATTAATGATAACATTAGTTTATAGATTTCAGTCCATGATATATTTTGTTCTTTCGGTCGAACAATACTTTTTAACTTAAATTTCCACCTAGTGGCCAAAAAAATTTCAGAAAAAGATGAAGCCTTTTCCATACCAAATTGTTAGATTAATTCCCAACTTGAGCTCAAAAAGGCCTAAAAACTGTATACTTTAGCACAAAGTTGTACCAAAAATCATTTGCTTTGACAAAATTATCAATTTTATTTATTTTTTTGGCACTAAGACAAAAGTTTATGACTTATTACGCAGCATAATCTTGAAATTAACTACTAATCTACATTTAATTATGTGTAGTAATTCTGTGATTTGTATTTGAAGTGGCCACTTTGAGAAAACCAATAGGCTAATTAGATGAAAGGGAATAAAATACACTTGTTGACATATCCTTGAATGATTGGACTGAAAATGAACAAAGTGCAAAGGATTATGATTCTCTTATGGAATAAATTTTCACATTTATTTTTTTATTTTTTTAAGGAGTGGCATTTTGTTAAAAGTTTATCCACTTCTTCTAGGAATATCAAAATATATATATATATTTTGAAAACTTTCAATTCATTGATGGGTTCACTTGGTAGTGACATGGGTCAATTATATTTTTGTGTATTAGATATTGTATTAAAAGAATTTTCTTCACATGTTTAATTCGCGTACTTTAGATATTTTCATTATTACAACTCGATAGTTTTTATTGCATATTATTCGATCATTTGAAAGAAATATTTAATTATTGTTTGACTTATTTATATATATTAATTCAAGATTCATTTCATTCTCTATAAAATTTTAGAGAATGAAACAAACTGTAACATACTAGGTAGTAAAAGTTGAATTATAATTTATTGTTTCTTAGATTTCAGTGCGACTTTCCATATATGTTAGGTCAGATAACTCGATTACATACATATATGCGACATAATTAAGCATAAATACGAGTAATTGATAGATGTTTACCTAAATACAACTATGTACGATCCCTTTCAAAGTTATTATTAGGATATGAAATAAATGAGATGTTTGTATGATGGGCAAACAAATCCATGAAGGGTTGCTACCATGGGAGGGGGCAGCCAAGTACCCTACAATGGTATGTTTGTAGCCTTCATTCCCTCTCTCTCTCTTTCACTCCCTTTCTCTGGATTTCTCTCTGAGTGTAGTTTTCTCTCTCCCAGTTTTTCCATAAGTTTCTGCAGCACATCTGTGCTGAGGATAATAAATGAGACATTGTGTCTGTGGCCATGCACGTAACGTGTAAAACACCTAGTAAATGTGGGAATTAAAACTGTACGATATGATGGACTTTGCTAGCGTGTCTAATTATGCGTAAGGTACGTTCTTTATACATATTAAAAATCAAAAGGATGTTGACGATATATGAAGATTACTCTGCATGTTTAACTAATTTTCACCAGCATTTACGGCATTGACGAATAATTATCATGCAGTAGATCGGTAGTAGCTCGAGCGGATTATCATTTATTTCCAAGGTTTCATATTAGAGTCGTACGATGAATATATCTTCATCAGTAACTCGAGTGCTCTGACAGTGTTATACGTGTGTCAATGTCACTGCTGCGATGCTTGAAAACACTTGGGCCTGTGGTTGTCCCTGGTGAAAGGATTTTTTTTTCTGGCTGCCCAGCCCCAGGAGCACCTTGTTTGATTATGTTTGTAACAAAAGTATTATGGCGTTATGTCATGCTTGATTACAGTATTAATTTTGACTGCTGTTTTCATGCCTACTTCAACTTGATTGCCGCCATTGACTTAGTTCATCAGGTTGAGAAATTCAATTCAAATTTCTTCCCTATCGATAATTAATTATTCTAAACATATTGGCTTGCCCGGAAGAAAGAGTTACTACAAAGTATAAATTATATATATATATATATATATATATATATATATATATATATATATATATATATAGATACCGTAAGTGGTTTCGAATATTCTATTTTATAATTAGAAACTTAAATTAATACTTGTTTTCGAATATCCTATTTTACAATTGGGAACTTATATTAATACTTATTTGATTGGTTTTTAAATTTTAGAAATATAAATTGAAACTTGTTTGACTATTAATTTCTTAATTTCAGGAACCTAAATCTGAATTATAGGGTTCGGTTTCGATTCCGAGGTATCTTATTTATATCATCGTTGTTATAAAAAGAAAAAAAGTGGGAGTGTTTACTAGTATTACTTTCGATTTTTTAATAAATTGTATTTTGGACCTCATGTTAAAAGTTAAAAAGTGAAAATCACTTGGATCTCATATTGAAACCGAAAGCGTTGAAAATCTAGAACATTGTTAATGGTTCTAGGTACCCACGGTTCCAAGAACCCGAACATGTCTTAACGATTCCAGGTTCCAGTTTCATAGTTTGATTATTAAAATCGGAATCGGAGCCTGCTTTACTGAGTTTTTAAATTTTAGGAACCTTACCCGAAATGAATCAAAAGACCCTAAACATAGATGATAAAAAATAAAAAACAAAAATAACACTTTTAAATTAATAAAAAAATCATTTTATGAAGATATTTTATGAAAAATTGCAAGATTTATTGAAATTGGGCAATTTTATTTTATTTTATTTTATTTAGAAAAAAAAACCGCCCGCAGTTTACAATAAGTTATTGAAAAACCAGAAAAAATTGCATTGAAGGTCCATAACTGACACTGACCTAAAATTCAATGTTGCCTGTTTCGATTTTTTTTTATAATTTTGGGAAAATAAAAATTGGGTGTGTTGACTTTTTATTATTTTGGAAAATACAATTATAATAACGCCAGAAAACCATAAATTCAGTTTTGTGAGCTTCTGCAATGAACCATTTCTATTGGCTAATACCTGCCCAATATTTCAGTAACGTATTTTGTTTTCTTTTGTTTCCCAAAAATCTCTATTTTTTAATCGGAAAAATCTTTTTTTTTTTTTTGTTATCAATTTTATGTTTTTTTAATTTGCCAACAAGTTGCTTCAATTATGAGCTTGGAATCCCCAGCCAACATGGACTCCTGTACGGTCATGTTCTTATGTGATTTCAGCATCACGTAATCAATTTTGTTTCACCATAAATAAATAAATACTTGCTTTATTCATAAAAATATTTTAGAAATTATTTATATCGATACCGTTTCATTTAACTGAATTTACACTTATTTATCTTGAATAAGATATTAGATTCGAATCTTAAATAGAAAAATATATATGTAATAGGAGAGTTCTATACTTTATCACTAACACGGTAAAAATTTGTAATTAATATTAATTTAAATGCAGTTATATAAATGATTGGTTAGATAGATTACAAGACATTTCTCTACCTCATTTTCACCACATATTGGGTGCACAACATACGATCACACCGAACCTTCCACTACTATCTCTCTCCCCACATCGAGAATCCGTACAATAATTTCACTAACACGATGATTATGTTACCCAACACCTTCTTATATATTGTACGTGTTTCTTTTCTAGTGATGACGGAAGACCACTCAAATTAATTTCTTTCATATACCACAACACTCAATTATGTTACACCCTCATATTATCAAATAATTGGCCTTTTAGAAATGACACGCACAAATCGAAAAATATTTATTTAAATGAAATAAATTCCAAATTGTGGCAATTAATTTGGTCAATATTTGACATCATTAAACTCCTACACACACTTTCTCTCTCTAAACCATGACCTAATATTTTCCTTTTCCTTTTTCTTTTTTTTTTTCAAAAATTTTGATAGTTGATATTCGCCCACCGTAAATGACTTTTCTAAACCCTAGCTAGCCACAGGGTCACGAGATTGAACTCGGCCGAAAAATTAATCTTTAAGTGATTATTATTTTGTATTTTTTTCTAAAAATAAAAATAAAAAATCAAGTGTGATCATCAAGTTGAAGTTTGATTTGATTGATATAAAAATGGGAATCGTGTTTTTTTAATGAAATTATTTTTATATTTAAAATATCAAATAGGTTAAATTTGGTTGTCCCCAGGTGTTTGTATTCTATGTAAACATATGAGAATAATTTGGCTTTTATTGACTCGAGTTCAACTCAATATTAATATTATAATTAAAAAAATTGCTGTTAAAATGTCTTTGTGGAATATTATTGATGTTTTCTAGTGAAATAAAATGTTTGAAAATAATATTAAAAGGAAACAATTAATCTCCAACGTACGTACCAATATGGATGCATAGCTAGCTGTAACTGCTAGGAAACTCTCCGTTGACTGTTACAACTATTTCTTACTCTTCTTCTATTATTCGAGGATATGGACTCGATTTGATTCTCTCGTGTCACATGCGACTTCAACCAGACATAAAATTAGTAAGAAATATGTACGCTGGTAGGGAGTTTCGTCAAGTGGGATATATATATATACGCATGATATCTTAACTTAACTTCTGATTTAGGGATTGTTTGAAATGACATTTATATCAACATTTATAATAACGTTTAGCTCATTTCAGCTCATTTTAAATAAAATAACTATATAACAGTTGATTTTAACGGCCATTTTGAATAAAATCTAAGAAGAAAACATAAACACGCCACACGCCACTTATATATGTATAAAAATTTATACATGATTTGATAAGCTTATTTTAAAGTAGTCACTAAAAATTATACGTAATTTTAAATGCACTTTACGTACTTAAGATCACAATCTAAAGTCAAAAGGTAGCAAAGTGATACGATACATAGAACATAACATGTGAGGTGGGACTAAACAATAGAGGCTACTAATAAATAGACAAGCCATCCCCCACCCTATACATCTCTTAGAAGATAATGGCTTGATAAAAACAAGAGATGCATAGCCAATGAATGGAAGACCCAATTAGATATGTTAAGACACTTTTGACTCTTCCACAAATGTTTAAGTCTTTCTCTCCAACATTACCTCAAAAATATAAACTCCTAGGTAACTAAAACCTATAAAGTAAGAAAAATACAGGAAAAATGTTATAATCACGAATAGGTACGAAAATCTCTGCACATAGAACAACAATACTTAAGGGTGAGCAGTTTTGGATATCTTATCCCAAAACTGGAACCTGAACCTAAACATGTCTCAAATCACCTTAATCTCATATTAAAAAGTGAAAACTAAAACGGTTCCGGGTATCCACAATTCCGGAAACCTAAACATGTCTTAAAGATTCCGGGTTCCATGTTCAAGTTTCGAATTTGATTATTTGAACTTGAACCAAAACTTGTTTTATAGGTTCCTAAATTTTAGGAACCTTACCCAAATCGATTGAATAATTTCGATTTTGAAACCTTACCCATTTAACCGATTCCAGGTCATATTTCAGAGTGTCCGCTAGACATGCTCACTCCTATCAACAATACCCCCACATATTTTTAACACATATATATTTATGATGGGAACTTGTTTGAAAGAAAAGTCTTGAATTAATATATAGACCACATACATTATTATTCATGCTAATATGCATGGAATGAATGGACAAATACATTTGAATCCCAAAAATGTCAAAGCTATACACTAGCAAGTCAAGTCAAGTAGTGTGTGTGATGATCATAGACTCACTCAATAGATCATCCCCAACCCAACCCAACCCACCAAGTTGATGCCCATCATCATCATCATCATCCTCATCTCTCTCTCTCTCTCTCTCTCTCTCTCTCTCTAGAGTAGTAGCAGCAGCTACCTCTGACGTTCTTCCGTGCATCCCCATTGCATGCATTATTGAATGATTTTAAAGCAACGGAAATCAAACTCATCAAATCTTGCTAAAGTTTTGAAACAAAAAATCTGGAAAAATCACAAAAATACATACACAATTTAATCATCAAGTCACTTCCCTCATTTATTACACACTCTCTCTCTCTCTCTCTATCTTTCTCTCTCGTGAGTAGGTTTTAATTGCTATTTGCCAGCCAGAGACAGCTGAAGCATACAGCTTAATCTACAGGATAAGGTCAAATCCAGATTCCATCCCCCAGCCCATCACTCTACTTCATGTTCTTTTTTTAAAGAAAAATAATAATAAATTTCCTTCTGAAAATTATTCTGTATATAAAATTTTCTGGGTTTATCGACCAACTGGTCTCTTCAGTCATCAACTTGCATGACCTCTGTTGTCGTTGAACCCAGTCGTTGGATTTCATCCTTCTTCAATTCTTCCTTCATTAAACTCATCTTCTCTCTCCTCATGATCATCACATCATGCATCTTATCAGACGCACGAAAACAATTATTCTTCCATCCATCATTGAAAAAACTACTCCCATTAATGCATTTCAACAATTTTTATTATTATTATTATTATTATTATTATTATTATTATTTGAAAGTACAAATATGGGATTATTGTTTTGTACTACGAAGTCCTAATTATATTCATGGGGTACATAAATAATTAATTAATATTCAACAATAAGAGAGAGAAATATATAATAATTGAGTCTTCGTAGCAAAAATTTATAAGTAATTTAGTTTTTCCAGCTTTGCATGTGCTTCGCATGTGGGAGCTTTGCTAGCCATTTCGTATCTATTTTGTCTATTTCAGCTTAATTGCTGACATCACACTAATTTGGATTCTCTATTTATTTTATAAAAATTATTGAGGTTTTCATGCAATATATGAAAAATAAATGGTGGTTCATATTTTTATAAATTTCATAAAAATATTTTTTAATTTTTGTAATAATATTATTGAATGTGTAATTAGCTTTGTGTGTCATTTATATCTGTTGATATACTCAAACGATCTTAAATTATTAAAAAACATCTTTATTATTATTTTATAACGAATATTAAGGTGAAAAAAGAGTCAAGTGGTGAGCATGTTTGGCCTAATTTTTAAAAAATTATTTTTGTTTTTAAAAGCATTTTTTTTAAAATTGTTTTTGAAGAAAAATTGAAGTGTTTGGCCTAAATTTTATATAAGTGTTTTTCAAATAATTAATTTGTTTGGCCAAAATTTCTAAAAAGATAGAAATAAGATAGAGATAAAACAAAATAAGAGAGAGAGGAGAGAGATAAAGATAAAGGAGAGAGAGAAATTAAAATAACGTAAAAAGATAGGAGAGATAGAGAGAGAATAGGATTACTGGTGGTTATTATAGAGTTTTTCTAGAAACTAGAAATAGAAACAGACTATTTGTTGTTTCGTTTATAGGAAATTTTTTCCAGAATCGTTTTTGAAAAATAGTTTTATTTTTTAAAAACTAGTGTTTGGCCTAATTTCTGTTTTTGAATTCAAAAACAGTTTTAAAATCTAGGCCAAACACCCACTAAAAATAGTTTAATCCACTAAGTCCACTATATTACTCATGGTTGTGGGTGATTATTAAGAAAGGAGACATGTAAATACTTAATTAAATACATGTTAATTAGTTTGTTTTAGTGTTAATTAATTATAATTAGTTGAAACTATGATACATCCAAGAGACGACCTAACTTTTTTTTTTTTTCAAAATGAAGATTGAGATTAATCATTAATTAGGAATAATTATATAATTTAATTGCCATTAAACAAAAAGAGAGATATTTTACTTACTACACAAACATCCATAGAATGTTAATGATTGCAAATAATTAATTAATTTCATGTCGGAATTTTTGTCCTCTCAATGATACAATTAAATATACATGTCCATATATATATATATATATATATATATATATATATATATATATATATATATATATATATATATCATCAACTTGCAAGAATCTAATTCAACAAGACAGGAAAATGTTTGAGATATGTCAAAAATAAAAACAAATTATTTTTTTATTTTCCCTTTTATGGAATAATGGCTTTCAAGTTTGGTCCAAATGTCCAAATTCAAAAAAATTAAATTTGTCTTCTTTTTTCCCCATCCGACTTCTCAACACAGTTAGATAAAAGACAACAGATAGTCTGATAATCCGGCATTAATTGGGGCTCGAGAATGATGATAAATAATAACATTTAATCTCAAGAAGCTAAAAATAAACTTGATAAACAAGCATAATTAAAAAAAAAAAAGATTAGATAATTTTGAGAAAAGGTAATCAAATCCAAATCTAATAATCAGATTCATGGAGAAGGGGCTTGAAATTAGGTATATGCCTTTGAAGTTACTGCAAATACCAAAAAGCCCGTGCCTGACTCAGATCCAGCCATGCATGACCCCAATTAATACTTTTAGGGCATAAATTTATTTTATTATATTGTTGAAAAATTAACCCTTTTTTCCAAGTAAAATATTAATTAGGAGAAAAAAGGTGCTCAATTTAAGGCACCCAATAATCTCCATTATCCAATTGACTTGCCTTGTGTTGACTTCATTGCATCATCATCGTCATCCTAATTTCATCATTTTTTCAACTAATTTAGAGAATATCAAAAAGTAGGTGTGACTTTTTTCTTTTTCCATATTTCCCTTTATATTTTTTATTTATATATTATATAGAGAATATTTGAAGGACAAAAAAATATTAATTTTTAAAAATTATCCTTCTCTATTGGTCATATTATGAATGCATATAATTCTCGTAATCCGCTTTATATATTTTTCCTCGCTTTATGACGTAGGAAAAATAATTAAACTAATTAAAAAAGGCGATTAGCGAAATGAAGCCGACTATATTATCCACACAAAAAAAGGAAAAATGATCCAAATTGAGTTAATAGTAGTAGCATCCAGAATCTGATATGAGGAGACAAGTAGGGTAGACAACATTGAAAAGTTTGGTGAGCCTTTCTTTTCTTTCTCCTTCTTCCCCTCACACTCTACATTTAAATGCCCATTAAATCTCTCTCATTTATGTAATTATTAATTAAATGGGTAAAATTAAATATTTCTCCTTGTTGAAGAAGATCAACCCGACCCGACCCTAGTTTTTTTGGGTGGGAAAATGGGGAATCAAATTGAATGGACCTTGTACACGTGTCGGTAACCAATTACAAAATTTGACACAAATGTAAGAACCTGAAATGAAAAAACGGATAAGATTTACACCTTCCTGCTCTCCTTCCCCGGTAGGTTGTAGGCCCCCACCTTCACCCCGTTCCCTTCCCTATATATTTCACCCCCTCACCAAACAACCCTCCCATATCCTACACACATCAACCAGCTTAATTACTCCATACAGAGATACAGAGAGAGAGAGATAAGAGAGAGAAAAAAATGGAAGGAGGAGACTTGAAAAATGGCGATCAACAAAATAAGGTTGCATTGGGTTCCTCTCTGGGCATCGAGAGGAACCCACTGGCTGCACAGGGTGAGGCCAGCCCCTGCGGAAGCTCATTCTGGTGGCTTCCATAGCCGCCGGAGTGCAGTTCGGGTGGGCTTTACAGCTCTCCCTGCTCACCCCCTACGTCCAGCTCCTCGGCATTCCCCACACTTGGGCGGCATACATCTGGCTGTGCGGCCCGATCTCGGGAATGATCGTCCAGCCGACCGTGGGGTACTACAGCGACAGGTGTACCTCCCGGTTCGGCCGCCGCCGCCCCTTCATCGCCGCCGGGACTGCCCTGGTGGCTATCGCGGTGTTCCTCATCGGGTTCGCCGCTGACATCGGCCACGCCTCGGGTGACCCCCAAGGGAACACCCCGAAGCCCCGGGCCATCGCGGTGTTCGTGGTGGGGTTCTGGATCCTGGACGTGGCCAACAACACCTTGCAAGGCCCATGCAGGGCGTTCTTGGCTGACCTCTCCGCCGGGTCACAGTCCAAGACCCGAACCGCCAACGCGTTCTTCTCTTTCTTCATGGCCGTGGGTAACGTACTCGGGTACGCTGCCGGGTCATACCGATACCTCTACAAAGTGTTCCCCTTCACGCGCACCGATGCGTGTGATGTCTACTGCGCGAACTTAAAGTCTTGCTTCATCATCTCCATCACCCTCTTACTGGCCCTCACGGCACTGGCCCTCTCGCTCGTGAAAGAGCGTCAGTTCTCTCTCGAAGAAATCGAAGAGGAAGAAGAAAACAATCTCAAAGAGGGCACCGCAACCGGAGGGTGCATGAGACTACCTTTCTTTGGGCAGTTAATCGGAGCCTTCAAGGACTTGCCTCGTCCCATGTTGATCCTCCTCTTGGTAACGTTTTATTTTAATTCAAATTATCTGAGTTTCGCAACTTATTATTAACTTATTTTACCAATGTGTGACAATACCCACTTTTATATCCTGAAACAGGTGACCTGTCTTAACTGGATCGCCTGGTTCCCCTTCTTCCTCTTCGACACCGACTGGATGGGTAAAGAGGTGTACGGAGGGGAGACCAAAGAAGGAGCCTCCGCGGCACAGAAGAAGGCCTACGACATGGGAGTCCACGCCGGAGCTCTAGGCTTGATGATCAACTCTGTTATCTTGGGAGTGATGTCGCTAAGTGTCGAGAGCCTGGCGAGGCTAGTTGGTGGAGTCAAGAGGCTGTGGGGGATAGTCAACCTTATCCTCGCAGTCTGCTTGGCCATGACAGTGCTCGTCACCAAGTCGGCCGAGCACTCCCGCGCCCACCTTGGCGGAGCCATTCCGTCGTCTCCTCCCGCCGGTGTTAAGGGCGGTGCTTTGGCCATCTTCGCCGTCCTCGGAATCCCTATGGCGGTAATGACCAACTCATTTTCACTCTATATACTTATTACTATATTCCTCTTGATCTACTGCATCAAATGTTTTTTTCCAAAATATTAATTATTTTTCTGTTGAAATTTGTCTTTGGCTCTGTCATTTTGAGTTTATTGGGTGGATTTTGTTTCTCGGTTTATTTTTATAGCTATTTTTCAGATCACGGTTTTATTTTTAATAATTCTTTTCCCAAAAAAAAAATTAAGGGCAGTGGAATGATATTATGTTGGGATTATGGTTTTGGCGGGGTTTGATGTCTAGTTGGCTTAGTTCAGTTCTCGATCTCGTGACAACAAACGTTATTTATTTTTTAAATTACACTATATTCAATTTTTGCGTGCATGTCTTGAAAAAACAAAAGTCGTGTGTGAAGTGTTTACTTGAGTAGATAACTTAACAGTATCGACTCTATATCTTCCAAAAGATGAAGTAAAAGAAGAGTAGAATATATAAATTAAATTGATTATTCAAATACTTTACGTCTTACCCTTATTTAAGTTTAAAATTAAAGCAGTCTTAATTGACTTACTTTCTACTAATAATTATTTATAAAATTTTCCTCTTAACACAAAAAGTTTCAAACTTTATAATACCTATACTCAAATTATATAATCAATAAGGTAATTTACTATTTTACCCTTGTATGGAAGATCGTCACGGACCCTATGGACTTGTAAAGTTGTAGGTGGCTCCACCACTATGTAAGGAAATCTTTTGGCACTCGACAGTTGAAAATGGGCCATAGATTTCAGTTTAGTGAAGTATGAGTAATTTGAGTGAGGTGCACAAAAGAGGAAAAGAAAAAAGAAAATAAAAGTCGAAAAAAGGAAATATTTTATTTACTTTTTTTTGTGCTTCGTGAGAGGAGTCTAAATATATGAAAAGTTTGTTAACCGAAAGTCCCTCCTGACCAGTCCACGCGCTGGCCCACGTAACTGATGGGTGGGCCCCGGCCCCATTCATTTCGGCCCGATGGGTGGCCTTCCACGAAGCCCGCTAATTTGAATTGTTATTTTGACAAATCAAAACCGTTTTCTTTTTGAAAAAAATAAAAATAAAAATGAAAAAGGTTTTTGTTTGCTTTTTTGCAATTTGCCTTGTTCCCCTTGACATAAACGTTTCAATTTTTTTGTCGTATTGTTTAAGTTTAAAAATCGACAATTCAATACGAATCTCACTTTTGAAAAGTCCTATGTGTGCTAATAGAAGCTTAAATGAGTCGGTCAGATTTTTTACTTAACTGAATTTCTAAAAATAAGCAGTTTTATGTTCTCAAATAATCTAGAATAATTTTATTATCAATTATTTAAATTAAATTTATAAAATTTTAGAATTATATTTTAAAACATCAATAATAAAATTTAGAGTCGTCTTTAATAATAGAAGTTTTAGAGGAATTTTCAACTAACAATTTTTATAATGTGAAATGAAGGAAGAACAAGATGAAGGGTGATGATTTTAGTTTCTTGGTCTTCAAATTTCTTTCACTGAATTTGAGAAAATAGTCCAAGAAGTTAGTGAAATGATTCATGAGGGAAGCTAAATGTCCTTTTTGACCCTAGAGGTGAGGTAACTGAATAGGGGTGAGCAGTTACCACCTAAGACCAACTGTCAACCTTTTTTGATTTTCTGGTTGGCATGAAAACACCTAATCAAAAAATCACAACAAAGCTTATCCAAATCCAAATTAATTAAGTTAGTCTATGTTCAATGACTTTATCTAATCTCTTTTGTTCCAAGACGTAAGCATTTTTTTCTTCATGTCATTAATTTCTTAATTAACTACCCAAAACATCGTTTTTCCACTTGTTAAACTAACATGCTTGCCATTTCTTGTCGGTACAGATTACTTTCAGTATTCCTTTTGCCTTGGCATCCATCTTTGCAGCATCATCTTCTAGCGCTGGCCAAGGTACATACATACCTAGTGCTTTTCAAATCAATCACTATGACTTTAATTTTGTTGGTCAAATCAATAAATTAAAACTTATCATATATACCGTTTATTTCACAGGTCTATCACTCGGAGTACTCAACCTTGCAATTGTGATACCCCAGGTAATTAAGAGCTAAACACCATGATACCTTTATTTTCGCCATTCATCACGAGTTATGTACGTGTTTGATTACAACCATTCGGACGCGTTTTATCCACAAAACTGAATGCAATACGTCCAGACCCATGTGTAGATGATATCTTTCCCCACATACCCAACTAACTAACACCAAATCTCATAAAAACACACCTATTCCTAGTATCCTATCCACTATTATAGTGATGTCATGATAGATGGACATTGATTTCCTCTCATTTTGGACCATGAAATTAAATTTTCTTTTTTTTTTTTTTTGAGAGGGGGGAGAATAAAGGGTGGGTTAGGTAATAGGTATACTTTTTCATGAACTATGGGACATGTTGAGTGTGGGCATAGCAAAGAATCACCGACCAAAAATTATGATAATTGTGTGAACAACTTTATGGGAACAAAGGTCATACTTTATATGTAAAGGAAAAACAAAATTAATTAATTTAATTAACTGAGTGGTGGATGACACGCGCGCAGATGTTTGTGTCGGTGACGAGTGGGCCATGGGACGCGCTGTTTGGTGGAGGGAACTTGCCGGCATTCGCCGTTGGAGCCGTTGCAGCAGCCGCTAGCGCCATATTGGCATTTACCATCTTGCCCTCGCTGCCCCCGGAAGCCAAGATCGGCGGCTCCATGAGTGGCGGCCATTAAGCCGGCTTCCCTTTCCTTTTTTTTCGGGGAAATTTTAATTTTAATTTTAATTTTTACTTTTTTAAAAAAATTTACTAGTAGGGTTGGAAGGAATGGGAATGGAGCTTTTATATCTCCTTCCATCCTCCAACCATCCATCCATCTCATGCATGTATTATTTTTATTATCTTTTTTTTTTTTTTGAGTTTGTGGAGATAAAAAAAAAAAGTGCTGGAATTAATGAGGGGAGGTTGTGTATAGCAGCTGCAAAGGCATTTGATTTTTGCAGCTGGTGCTTTTGCCAGCAAGTAATTGCCTGGGTATTATAAATATTGTTGTATCAGCCCCTCTGCTCTCTGTAATTCTCATATCTCAATCAATGATATTTGACTCCAAAATTTCGAAAAAGGAACCTTCAATATCTGCAATTCTCATATGTCATAATCGCTATAAACGCTATAACGATTAGTTTTAACAGTTGAAACGAACGATTCTAAATACATACGAAATGAACATATATGAATGAACCTTTTAGTGTGAAAGAGGGATCCTCTTAACCCATATAAGGATCTTGAGAATTGTTGCGGGAATGTGGTATATCGGCCATAGCTTAAAATTACAGCGGTGAATCGATAGTTTCAATCTAACATAATTTTTAGTCAATAAAACTGTTAATTATAAAAAAGGATTGTCTAAAATTAATCCTCGTATTCCACTGAGAAAATAAAAATAAAAATAAAAATTTTGATGCTACATATCTTCATTAGCGTAGGTACATAGGCAAAAAATAATGGTGCTAATTAAATTCCACGTCATATTAACACCTAATATTTGTCCTATTTCAACTGCATGAATAATGGGAGTGGAAAAAAGATCCTTTGGCTATGTATTAAATCTTAGACCACCATTAACGGGGAAATTTTAAAAATTTTTAAAAAAATCAGCTTTATTCCATCTTTTTTTCCTTCCTTTTTTTTTTTTTTTTCAAGCTTCTCGTTTTATTTGTGACCAATGGTAAATATATTTTCTTTTTTCCCCAATTTTGGTTTTTGGACCAAACAAATAATTTCTTCTCAGACCTAAGGAAAATGTTTTTTTTTTTTTGGAAAAAAAGGAAAGTGGAAATTTGTGTAGTAAATCTCTTAATTTACTCCACGATGATCAACAATATGGACATCATAATTCATGACTTTATGAATAAATATCCGTCATTAACCGATTAAAAAATTACGAATAAATTAAGGAATTTGGTTAAAAAGAAAAAAACAAAGAAAGCTTATGGTAATAATAATAATACTATTTATTCAATTAATTAGACTATGTTAAGCTAGTAATTAGTATATTCCATCATCATATACAATTTTATTATGAGAAGTGAACCTTCTACATAAAAATTAAAAAAAAATAGTTATGAGAAGTGAAACAAAAAAGGAAATAAATCATACTAATTACTATTATGAGAAGTGAACCTTCTACACAAGTATAATATTTATTTTTTGAATGAGATATGAAAGCTAATATAAATCGATCAGTACAATTTATTCGCTATGAAAAAAGGAAGAAGACAAATGAAACCTTATCGAAATTTATATAGTATGTTATTCTTTGAGCAGTTAAAATATCCGTTATATTCTTCAGATTTAAATTAAATAATGAGGGAGTGAAACATTTTGTAAGTGGATATTGTCATAACATAAGAGCATTAGATCTTGCTTATAGAAATTAGACTTTTAAGAATTATGAAATGGTGCTAAATAGATTTTTGTCTATCAAGTACCAAATTTGATCCTGTTTTAAGGTATATTATATCGTCTCATGATTCATTTACAATCTTAAAATTGAGGAGCATTACATCTTGGTCAACGCACGAAATGACAACTAAATATTCACAAAAGTTAAATCAACACTAGGGCCCTTGTAACATGTTGGATATTACTTATAATGCATCTGATCCGAAGCTAGATGTGAAGTGATTTGTTTTTTATCATAGAGGGAACGTGGAAGGGTGTTCAAATGCGATTCAAAAACTTCATATATTAAACTTTTGGATACCTATTTTAAGGCTTATTTTTTCAACTTGGTATAAATACTTATCGTCATAATTAATACCGATAAGTTTATATTATCGTTGACGAGCACTTATTAATGCCGGTCAACACTCATTAACAATACATTAATAAGTTGAAAAGAACAAAATCTAAATTAGATCAATTTTTATTTATAGGCATTATGAAATATCCATCGAAACATAAATTCGTATAACTTACCGGACATAAAGAGAATAAAAGAGAGGTCATTGATTGGAGTATGTATTTATGGACGCTCCACTTGGGATTCTTGGTGGGTGGCTGACAAAACAATTCAAAACAAGGACTTAAAAAGAAAGAAAAAAAGAAAAAAAAAGAAACAATTAATTGGACTATGTTAAGCTAAATTAGTATATCCCGTCATCATATACAATTTATCATGAAAAGTGAACCTTTTAATAAAAAAAAATTATGAGAACTAAAATTTAGAAAAAAAAATCATATAGTGTGATTATATATACACAAGTATAATTTATATTTTTTGAATAATAAGGTATGCAAGCTAATATAATCCATCAATACAGTTTAGTTTGTTCACTATGAAAACGAAACCTTATGAGAAATTTATTTAATATGTTATTTTTTGACCGGTTAAAAAATCCGTTATATCTTTTAAATTTAAATTAGCCATGTGGTTAAGAAATGTTGTAGGTGTATATTGTCATAACAATTATATGAGCATTCACAAATTAAACTTTTAAAAATTATGAGACGGTGCTCAGCATATTTTTATCTACCTAGTAACAATTTGATTTTTCGTTCCCCTAGTTGTATTATATCGTCCCGTTATTCATTTGCAATCTTAAAATTGAGGAGCAAATGATAGACCCATTTATAACACTTTTTTTAAGATTAAATATTTGGAGCACCTTTCAACTTTCTTCGGTTTTTTTCTATAAAAAAGAAGTTAAGATCCTTAAACCTTATAATTTTAAAAATTTAAGTCCTAAAATATAATTATTCCAACTAATAGAGGTACTATAACCTAAGTGTCAATCTTAGCCAATGCACTTAACGACAATAAATGTTCACAAAAGTTATATCAACACTAGGGTGCTTGTAACATTTTGGATATTACTTATAATGCATCTGATCCAAAGTTAGATGTGAAGAGATTTGCTTTTTGTCATAAGGGAACTGGGAAAGGTGTTCAAATGCTATTCAAAAGATTCATATATTAAACTTCATATCAATAAGTTTTTATTATCATTGACGAGTACTTATCAATGCCGATCAACACTCATTAACAATATGTTGATAAGTTAAAACGAAGGAGTTCTAAATTAGATCAATTTTTATTTATAGACGTTATGGAATATCCATCGAAACATAAGCTTACGTCGCCTTTTCACAGGTACAAATAGAACAAAAGAAAGTTCACTGATTGATGGACCCTCCACTGGGGATTTTTGGTGGGTGGCTGACAAAACAATAAAAACAAGGATTTAAAAAGAAAGAAAGAAAGCGGATGGTAATAATAATAATAATACTATGTGTTCAATTAATTGGACTAAGTTAAGCTAAATTAGTACATCCCGTCACCATATTTGTTATGAGAAGTGAACTTTTTAATAAAAAAAATTATGAGAAGTGAAATAAAAAAATAAAAATCATATAGTACGATTATACATACACAAGTGTAATTTATATCTTTTGAATGACGTATAAAAGTTAATATAATCCATCGGTACAATTCATTCACTATGAAAAAGGAAACCTTATGAGAAATTTATATAGTAATTTTTTTTCTACCCATTAACAATTTGACGTCCCGTTTCCCTAAAATATTTAGTTATATTATATTGTCTCGTTATTAATTTACAATCTTAAAATTAATAAGCAAATGATAAACGCACTTATAACATATTTTTATGATTAAATACTTGGAACACCTTTCAATTTTCTTCAAATTTTTTTAAAAATTTTTCTGGAGCTAATTAATCGTGCACAATTTTGGTCAAACTCAAAATGATGAGCCAAATAATTCCAAAGCTACAGAATCAAAAAAAAAAAGTAACAACTAAAAGACAAAATGTCCTGAACGATCAAATGAAGATCTCTTTGGAAAAATTCGAATTCAATGTTACATGGACCCACCGGCCCATTATGGAAGCTGACTTGGTTAGTGGGCCCGTACATACGTCCTTCTCCTTCAGCATCTCTCTCCTAACATGACTGCATTACTCCAACTTTCTCGGGGTTCCACAAACATGGGCCTCTTTAATTAATATGGATGTACGGCCCAATATCTACCATGATGCTACAGCCCAACCTCTCTTATACATCTGCCTGACCCGTTTCCGGCCACCAGAAACCGCTACGACTCCACCGCCACCGCCACTATCACCACCAAGTTTCCACATATGATGTATGGTACCTGAGCCTAACACTAGGCTGTTGGATGAGATTGTAATTATGTAGGTCAGGATAACTAAAGACTCAACTCTGATAAAACAGAAGTTTACAGACTAATAATAACCTTCCAAGACGTGAAATTTTTGAAGGATTTCCAAGTTTACAAAAAATCAATGCTATAATGGTTACAAATGATGCATATAGCAAGTTTGTTCGATGAGTGTTTGGAGGGATCCATTAAAAAAACACAAGAAGCTTTGCATATATTCAAAGTTTGATGGGGAAATAGGACCAATGCCAAAGAGGGTGTACAACAGCTTGGGATTTTCTGGAAGAGAGATCATTTTCATGAAATATTATATCTTCCCATAATATGCTCCTCAAATTGTGATGCTGGAAAATGATTTTCGTACCCATGATCGATTTGGATGTTTCTAGCATCTTATGAGAGACAGAAAAAACAAATTTTAGATAAATAATCCATCGAATGAGTTACTATAATATATATATATATATATATATATATATATATAAACACGTCATATATTCATGTATGAAATAATGGTGATAATTTGTGGGTCCGGTTGTAAGAGGGTTTCAGTACGTTGTTTTTGTGATCATATTTAGTCGAATCACAATGTAATTATTATATCGACAAAAACAGCTTAACTGACAATCCCGAGCAATTTGTTGGTTCCTCATATTATTAGCCATTAATTATCCTGATGCAAGCAATTGTGTAAAGCAGTACTGATAATAATTCCTGATGTAAAGCTTCAGAAACTTCAACTGCATGCATTTTCATTTCTCTGAATTAGACAGACATTTTTCCTGATTTCCGATATGCTACTGTCAACAGTTCACCCGAGTAAATCCGGATCACCAAATGTCTTCTCAAACTATATATATACTTGGTCGTCACTTTAATGACAATGTACGTGCCACCATCTATGTGGGGAATTTATATACTATATAGTCCTAAATACAATCATTTTCATTGGGGTTACTCATTGATTTAGGGGGGTTGTGTTTTTGTGGTGGTTAGGGCACTGGTGCCCAAAAATTCAAGGTGGTTAGATTAACTGGCAACAACTAAAATTATTGTACGATATAATCAATACATAATTGCATTTTATAAGGATATTATAATCGAGACGATAATAAGATTTCTTTTGTGTGTGTGATTGTGAATGAGTCCCGAGAATTTAATATACTAATTATACAACGGAGAAAGAGATAATTAAACTTGTAACCTAATATACTTAGCAGGTATCGATCTTTTGATTGCTACACGAAAACGTCATTAGCTATATATATACTCCTAACCCCTAACCCCTGCCCGGGAAGTGGACAATGGCCCTTTGGTACCGTCTCCATGCGTTCACTAGCGCACCTCGGCAGGTCCAATGCCGGGAAAAGCAATTCATTCTGTTTTGTTGCTAGGTGTCACGGGACGCTACGGAATAACTCGAAATTTTCTAAAATATCCTTTGTTGTTCCATAAGATTGTACTATGTTCTATAATATGCTCCACACTTGTATAGAAAAATAAATATTTATGTAGACGATTATAGAGAATAAATTTAGACTGTAGGATCAAATCAATCTCCACCGTGCATGAAGAGATGAACAAGTATATGTATATCCCCAAAGGGCTCATTTGTAAATAATCCAAGAGTAATCCATTCAAGCTTTTAAGTAATACCTAAGCATTCTCACAAACTTTCTCTAAGCGTTCCCTTGCTTACTTAGCTTCTTTCAAGTTTAAGTCAAGCAACAAGGTTTAAGTCAAGCAAGCTAAAGAAGGTGCAAGTGTATTTTGCTAGCGTCGCACGGGGTGGTTAAAATTTGAATAAAATTATCATCCCGTGACATAAGACACAAACAAACAGTATCATATTATTTTTGAGCTGGTTATCCACTAAATTTCTCTAAAATATAAGGCCTTAATGAGGGGCTAAACCGACCATGTAAAAACTAAAGTTATGTTCTAAATGAAAAAAGACATCTTCTGTCTTTTATTAACAGAATCCTATTATTTCGACAAAAAGCTACACAGCACAACTAACTTTATCCTAATCCTAAACACAGGAAGCACTCGAACAAGGACAAAACGAAGAGAAAAGTAGAGAGAGAATCACTCCTACAAAATTGGAGTGGGAAGAAAGATGGGGTGGTAAAAATTTCCTAAATAAGACTTAGTTTTCTACTTCTATATATCTATTCAAAATAGGAAATAAAATTAGCATATATCCGTATCTACTTTCACTAATATAACGCATTAGTCTCCTTTTTACCACACTCTTTACCCTATTTATTGCAAATCACATGTATATATATATTACATCGTAACAAATTCATTATCTTCAGTCAATAATCGACCCCGTTAATTTCTCCCTTTCCTTTTCCATCCATATTAAACTTGTTGATAATACATTTATTCTCAAAAAATTTCCCCGTTCTTAGGAAACTCAAACATAAAATACATAACTGAAACAAAACAAACACAAACTCCCACATGAGCAAAGTGAATTACATTGCATGCTAATCAAGAAGTGAGAAAACCCATTAAAGTTTGACAAAAAGGGTTTGATACAAGTTCATCCAATTGTTGAAGAAGTCCCCAGAAACCCCAACAAAAGAAGGGAAAAAGATTAATAGAAAAGCAAAGAGGAAAAATAACCTGCACTAGATTGCAGGTCGAAGTATGAACGTTGTGAAGAATAATCCTAGCCAATTATCATCATCATTAGCATCGTTATCGTCGTCGTCGTCATCCTGGACAAGCAAAATAAAATAAAAATATGCCAACATCATCAGACCAAGACCAGTCAAGCCCCCTATGGAAGATCATCGTCGTGGCGTCGATCGCTGCCGGAGTTCAGTTCGGCTGGGCCCTACAACTCTCTCTCCTGACCCCCTATGTGCAGCTGTTGGGTGTGTCTCATGCATGGTCTTCCTTCATCTGGCTGTGTGGGCCCATCTCCGGCATGGTGGTCCAACCCATTGTGGGGTACACAAGTGACAGGAGTAAGTCGAGTTTCGGGCGTCGAAAGCCCTACATCTCCACCGGCACCTTTTTGATCTGCATCTCTGTCCTCTTGATTGGCTTTGCTGCTGACATTGGTCACCTCTTGGGTGATGATCTTAACCGCAAGACTAAGCCTAGGGCTGTGGGCCTCTTCGTCGTCGGGTTCTGGATTCTTGACATTGCTAACAATGTGGTTCAGGTACGTATGTACGTTATTTATAATGAGATTAAACTAATGATTGCAACATTTTTTAGAAATATATTTGCATGCATATGCCAATTTACATAATTAAGTCGAGGCATTGTTGTTTGGAGTCATATCTATTTGAATTTTTTTGCTGGTAAATCACACAATCGAACCAAAATTTATCACCGCTTAAAAGCCATGGAATTCCAACGGGTTTTCAATGGACTCCATTGATATACAGGACCCGAGGAAACCCTGTCAGTATGCACTACCGACGGAATTTGGAAACTTGTTAGTATCTGTCGTTTTTCTTATAGTATATATATATATGCCTTTGACTGAAGAAGTCACCTAGGCTTCTAATTGTAATGCACGCTTTTGATTGAGAAGACTCTAATATATAACATTGTTAATGCTATTTGTTTACACTTGCATTGATTAATCTCCAACAATGAACGTATCTCCCCAAATTCACTAAAACATATATATCGTTTGTTGTAGGATCCATGCAGAGCCTTCTTGGCGGACCTTTCGGGACATAGCCATAGAAAGATGAGTATCGCAAATGGCTTATTCTCATTTTTCATGGCTGTAGGGAACATCCTAGGTTATGCAGCTGGGTCATATCCGAACATATACAAATTCTTACCGTTTACCAAGACAGTAGCTTGCGAAGCATATTGTGCAAACCTCAAAACTTGCTTCCTGATAGACATTATACTTCTCGTAGCAGTAGTTGTGTTTTCTCTAACCGCAGTGGCCGAGCCTGAAGTTGAAATAGTTGTGAACGAGACCGACCCCTTCTTTATACAGGTAAGGGATGCCTTCAAGCACCTCGGGAAGCCAATGTGGCTTCTTTTCCTTGTGACCGCCCTTAACTGGATTGGCTGGTTCCCTTTCGTCATGTTCAACACCGATTGGGTTGGAGTTGAGGTCTATGGTGGAAAAGCAATGGTAAAAACTCCTAACTGTCGCATATTTAACTTACATGTTGCAACGATGAAAAGAATGCCTAAACTTACAGTCGATTATATTAAACCAAAACCATCCATGCGGATTGATGACTTTGATGGATTTTCTGTAGGGGAATCATGCCGAAAAAGGCTATATGACATGGGAGTAAGAGCAGGGGCACTAGGCCTGATGTTGACAGCCGCGGTTCTAGCAGTAATGTCACTTTTCATAGACCCATTGTCAAAATTGTTAAGGGGTGCAAGGAGGTTGTGGGGAGTTGTGAATTTTATATTAGCTATTTCATTAGCATGTACATTTCCACTCACCAAGTCCGCCGAGAAAGCTCGGCCGCATCGGCCACCAGGCAGTCCCCCTTCTAATAGCATCAAGGCTGCAACTCTAGGTCTCTTTGCTGCCACTGGCATCCCACAAGCTGTAAGTATATATACTTTTGCTTCAAGAACAGGATTTTCTTCAATTGGGATCTTACGGTGGGCACATTTTGTTGGAGTTTAATCATGTTTTATTTGTTTGGAACAGGCTACTTTTAGCATTCCTTTTGCACTGGCATCAATGTTCTCCTCCGACTCTGGAGCTGGCCACGGTAACCAATTTTTTTTTTATCCTTGCCAAACACGATCTACTGACTAGTACTATATTGAAAGAAATAGAAATTTAACTGGATTATGTATTTACTCATCAGGGTTATCATTGGGAGTAATGAATTTGGCAATTTGCATACCACAGGCAAGTACTTTCGACATTAATTAGTTTAAGAAGTAAAGTTTTTCGGAGTTGTCGTTGTATGCATCCATTACAGTGGTAACTAAAGAGACAGGTTGATATTTGGCTCATAAACCGTCTTCTAACCCCAGTGACAACTAACCGCAGTGATGACTAACCCCTCTTAACATTGATAACTTGTGGTTTCACATTCCATTCGCTACTTGATTTTGTACTGATACAGAGGATTTTAATCTTATAACAAATAAGTTGATGAATTTTTGTCCCTAAATGCAGATGTTTGTGTCATTGATTAGTGGACCATGGGATGAACTATTTGGAGGTGGAAACTTACCAGGTTTTATGCTTGGAGCTGGCTCAGCACTTATCAGTGGCGTCTTAGCTCTCACTGTTCTCCCTCCTCCAAGCTCTAATTCATAAGAATTTCAGCTTTTTCCACAATTTTGTTTCTTTTCTTTGTTTTCTCATGCTTATATGGCTTCATCATATAACTCCATTGAGATTAAGAGAACTTTTTAGTTATGCTCCCATTTTGAGTCAAATTTGTTCAAAGGCTACTATAACCCATATGTGTATGGTAGACTAACACTTAAAGAAAATGTATGCACAAGCTCTTGAACTGATGTAACCATTGTGCTCGCTTTGCTGAAAGTTCTTTGAATAATCGCTATTTAGAAACACAACAATGTATTTTGAGCTTGACTTGATGAAAGTAATAATCATCAAAAGAAGAAAGAAAAAAAAACAGCATGATTTTGCAATTTCTTTTCTTTGGATATATATAGTAGAGCTTCATTTACACAATTACAATTTTTGATTATGATTTATACCACTTACAGCTATTTTGTAATGCTCAAATGCACCAGGCCTAAAGTGATACGGAAAACAAATAACAGTATGATGCCTCTCAATATTCAGTGATGAACTAGCGACTATGCCACCTGTTTCATAGGAAAGTGTGTGCTAGGCCTTATTTTTCTTTTGCTTCCAGTCTTTTTGTAGTATGGCTACCACTGTCATCACTCATTAGATTGTGCCACATACTACTGCTGGGTTGGGGGTAGCACAGTAGCTGTTTTAACGAAGTGGATAACGCCCCTGTCCCATTTCTTGTACTTTTGATGATCCAGTTTGTGCCAAGGAAGCCATTCTGTAGGCTGAATGGAGGTTCTATCGGCTACTGTCCAATTAACTCCGAGCTTTTTTTGGACCGATACTGATATTTCTGGCTGTCTATTTTTATTTACACGGTAATAATGCATCCAGTTTTCTGGGAAAGTATTTGCTTGGCCTTATTTCTTTGTGCTTTCACTCATTTGTGGTATGGCTACTAGTGTCATCCGATTGTTGCCACATACTACTCCGGTGTAATGCTGTAGCAGTTCTAATAATGTGAATAAAGGAAGTGCTGGCCACGTACTATCTTTGCGGTGTTTCAGACGTCCGTTCTTCTACTAGAATCTGTTTTCTTTTCTTTCTGACATTTCCCTCTAATCTCGGGCATGAGTTTGGTTTTGGAGGCGACAGCTGTTCATGCTGCTTGTTCTAATTTCATTTTGGACATATCATTTATTCATGTGAATAACATGTCCCACAGAAACTGACAGGGGAAAAACAAGAATTTTGTGGTGCACAGAGTCAAAACTAAGTAGATTGAGATCCAATTGCATAGCTTTATTT
The DNA here is from genome assembly GCA_021018815.1 of Talinum fruticosum. NCBI lineage: Eukaryota > Viridiplantae > Streptophyta > Magnoliopsida > Caryophyllales > Talinaceae > Talinum > Talinum fruticosum. The sequence continues at coordinate 1,097,946 of JAITYX010000042.1, forward strand.
ATGCCATTAGCTATCTTCACAGTGAAAAAATTAATTGTTGGCATAAATGAATTAACATGTTTTTGCTGCTGGGCAAGGTTTGAGTGAGTTCCAGGACGAAAGAAAGGGATTTTTGCTTTACTTAATTTACATAATCAACTGTGCTATTGAAGTGCCTCTTAACTGTCAAACTAGTGTCATTTCTAACTATTTGTAAACATTTGGCAAAGATTTCTAGTGCATATCCGCTGCATCATATCAGAACTTTCCGTGGGCAATGAACCAACAAACTGGCATAGGAAGAACACGATCAGAGGCTGAAGAAATTAGCGCAAAAATTGTGTCCTTTCCATCAGTCAAACACCCTAACAAGAGTCTGCCACCTTTTTTGGCATGTGGTTGTGTAACTTTCTTATTGAGAGGCATTTGGATCAGCTTTTCTGAGATTCCAGAAGATCGATGTTCTTGCATTGGCCATTTGTTGGCTCGACACTATAATTATTTTCTAAAGGAAGATAAAGAACTTGTAACCTTCCACCAGGCTACAAAATCAGATAGCTACTCATACTGGTAAATCTACCCATAATTCTGTACCTGTACTATTTGTTTTTTGGGCTTGTGTAGTCCTCATGATTTACCTGTTGCTGACATACATGATAACTGATCATGGAAAAGGTTATTTTGGTATAAATGACTAACTCATCTTGTGCATTTTCTTTTACTATAGTTTTAGACATGACAGCCTTTGTCGGATGTTGAATTAGAACTTTGCTGCGTGAAATCTATCTATCCTAGCACAATGCTTTGAATCAGAAGTAGCATTTGACAGAAATTAAGCTTTACCATTTGAAGATCACGCACGTTCTTAGAGATATTCTAAAACTTCTCGGTCCTTTAGTGAGAAAGATTTGAGTACGAACAAATTCAGGTGTAGCTGATTAAAGTTCATCCTGAAATCAAGACTTCCAACCCTGAAGATGGACTGCTGATTTGCACAAGTAAAATCGCTACATAGGACAATGTCATTCACATCAGGCAAAGCTCCGTTTGACAGAACTTTTCACAATTCATAATACCTGTAGAAATTCTGGTATATCAAAATCCCACCAACTCTCTCTAATGTCTCTGTGATCTTTCATCTGCTTTTTTCAGTTTCCCCCTCCTTTTTTATGGGTTTAAAGGCTTAAAGCTTTGCAAGAAACTCAGGCTAATTATCACAAGATCATTCATCTCTAAGGCACATAGAAGTAGAACCGTATAAGTTAAAACTCACTGTTTCACTGATTTCATTAGTTTAATAATTTCTAGGAAAGTACATTGTTGGCTTTTTTGAGATAATAATTGAAACTACTCGCTCTGTTTCATAATGCTTGTTATTTTTGGGCTGTGAAGGAATACCAAGAAAAACAAAATTTGTGTTAAAAGACAAGTTGACCCAAAGTTTATTGAAAATGAAGAAAGTCAATGAAAAAGGATGAGAAAAAGCAAATAATGAGGAAATAATTAGTAAATTGGTCATTAATATGCCATTAGAATTATAAAGTGACGAGATATTGTAAAACGAAAAAATCATTTAAAGAGACGTGTTGTGAAACAAAGGAGTAAATGTAATCTTTATCTGTTATTTTGGCTTTACACAGAATTTTTACATATGGAATGACAATGTTAATATTTCCCGGTTTCCCTATAAAAATGTAGTTTTTCAAACGGGGAGAAAATGAAGAGAAATCTGGGGGAGGGAGGGGTAGGTGGCCGTGCCCCACAAGAAAGATCCAGACATTATCTGAGAAATCCATGTATATGCCACCATGTCCTGGCAAGGACAAATGTTTAGGTAGTTCATTATTAAAGTTAGAATCAAAGTTTAGAAAAGGACAAAGGATGTCCCAATCATGCTAAACCCAGGTTAGAGAATAGAATCTTCTGATTGTCTATGATTGACGTATTTTTAATAAACAAGATAAACCCTCGTTTCATTAAATGAAAGAATATTCAAGACTCGTGAATACAAAGAGACAGTTGTACACGATGATATGTATAATGTATAGGTATTGGATCTACTTTTTTATTATATAATGTTGGCTCTTGACATACAGGAAGCTGTGGTAAATCTGGTTGGTTTTGAATGTCATCTGTTTTTTGGGTGTGACTTGTGAGTGTCATTTCTGTGTATCAGACATCTTTCATTTTCAGTTCAGAACTTGGCTTCCTGTCGGGTTTTTATATGCCTTGAATATGTCTTAGCCTTCAAGAGATAACAAAGGATGCTTCTTACCATATTCTATATATTCCTTCCGTAGTTATCTGAGTGTGTGGATTACTGATTGTAAAGGATAGATGACATCTAGGCATGCCTTATGTGGAACATGATTGTACTGTTTAATGGGTCATTTTCGAAGTCAAAAGTATGCATCCTACATGTTTGGCGCTCCCTGCTTCGATGCATATTACTGATTTGAATGTTTCTATGATGCCCTTTGAAGAGCTTTGAAGTTTGGAAACAACCTCGAATCTTTATGAGAGATTGTTTATGAAATCAGCTATTCTTTTGGGCTGTATTAAGGTATCTTTGTTCATCTCTCAGGAGAGGGGCTAATGTGAAGTCGCTTGGCTATGTTTTATACCGAATATCCTTCACTGTGGAAGAGGCATTATGAAGACTGGTTTAGAAGTTGTATATTGCACATTGGAAAATGACCATGGAATTAACCATGTAGACCCTCATAGAGCTAAGAGGCTAAATATGTTGACAAAGGTATCATATTATGTTATTGTAAAATTATTGAAATGTCAACTGGTATTAATTAAATAATGAAGACTTGATTTTCCAAATCAAATTGATATTGTTATCTAAATCTTGGTGGATGATCCAGAAGAAGATTTAGGTCGTGCAGATGAGACAGCTAATCTGGTAGCAAGAAACTGGATTTTTCTGTATTTGTAGAAAAATGAAACTAATTCTGCTTTGTAAACAGTTCGGAAAAAGTCATCTTTGGGGGAAATTTCTTCGCATTTAGATGATAACAAATTTCAAGAAAATGGCTTTACAAAACCGTCATCTACTTTGTCTTGAAGTAGTCAACTGTCATCGCTCGTTAAATCTAGGGTCCAACGGAATTGCCTCTCTGTTACTCCAGGGTCTGATCTCTCCACACCGAGCCTAGGCAGGACTTTGGGCTATTGGCTAGGCTTTTATAGGAAGGTAGGAAGTTGGGAAGAAGAAAATGATGAAAGAAGGCATCAGTTGGGACTAGATACATAGTCCTAGGTACGAGAACCTTTACATGGTCTAGATACATAACTGTATACTTTTCCTTTCTTTCATCTGTTGGAGATTATCCTAGGATTTTACATTGCACCAGCTGTATTTGTCAAAAACAAAAACATATCTTTAATGACATAGTGGTTTGCCCTACACGTTTAAACTATTTGATATTTGGCACTTGCCATCCTTATCCTTGTTCAGCTTATTCCTGATAGAATAATCTTTGGGCATTTCTGTCTGGGTAATAATGGGCAAAAATAAGCCATGAGAAATAGAATATGTCCTTCATTGACAAGACATATGGCATGGTTGAGGTCAACGGCCTCCATGTCCTTATGCAGCTTTTTAGAATGTATGCTCCTTGGAGATTCTTTAGAATAGCTCTGAAATCATCATATACATAATGATTCCGTCATTAACTTGGATCCAATTGTCATCATGTATAATCAGATCAGTCAATCTGCTCCCTTCCTGTAAAAAAGTTGTATCGAGTGCTAAATTTTCCACCCTAAGCTGAGTGCAAGTGTTCTACTAAATGTATCATTTTGATGATAATGAGAAGTTAGTTTGGTAAACATCTGAGTCCACCGGTACAGTATGAGTGTAGTTTTCATATTACCATGGGTTCTGAAACATAAGTATCAGAGAACATCTGATCCGAGATATTTGAACAGGTCCCAGCCCTGTAATAGAAGCTTTTAAAATCCAAACGGGGCTTCAGTATTCACTTAGTTGAGTAGTGCAGTTTTCAGAATGTGCAGGACAAACTTAATATCTAGTGAATATTTCTATTGGCATACAGAGGCATGATGGTGTATCTTTACTTGCATATCGACGCATGGTTGTGTATCTTGATTGGTGTATCTTAGGTAGTGTGTGTAGATAAATATCATGAATCCCAAAGACTGGTAGGGTCATATATACTCTTTTCCTCACTGTCTGTCCTTTGCGATGGCACCTCTTGCTTTTCCGAACCACCAAAAGTCTTATTAACAAAACTTTTCATACAGAGCAAACTGCCCCCTGACCCTAAATTCTAATACACGGAACCAATAAGATTGATAGATATGTTATCTTAATATAATCTATTTTAAGGTGCAACATCCCCAACCTGAAACATAAAAGAGAAATAGAAAAAGAAAGGGTCTTCATTATTGATATATTCTTTGTTCTTTGGTGCTTCTCTTATTTAATGGCAAGCAATGTTTATTGGATTATTCCACTGCACTTTCTGTTACTAACTTGAGCATTTCCGTTCCTTGTTTATCATCTTTTGACCTTCTTTATTCTGTTCTCTCCTCGTCTTTCTGGTTATGGAAGCCATCCGAGAGAAGAACAAGGAACTTCCGTGTCTTAGCTTAGCCATTGTCAGTCAGTCCAATCATGCTGATAGAAAACTGAAGAGGAGGAGGGTTGATTTCTCCAATCCTCTTATCACTTCAGGTGAAGACTGCGAAGAAAAGATAATCAGGCTCCTCCAAGAGAGACAGGGCATGTTGAAGATAGAGCGAAGAGGAAAAAGATTGTCCAAGAAGGGAAGGGTCTTCATCTGATCCATCTGCTTCTTGTATCGGCCACTTTAATCAATGGAAACAGCATCAGTTCAGCTATTGATAATCTGATTGAGCTTTATCGATATGTTTCTGGAAGTGGTGATTCAGGACAAAGGGTTGCTGCCTACTTTGCTGATGGGTTAACAGCAAGGCTCTTAACTCAGAAGTCTCCATTTTATCACCTGGTGATGAGCAAATCAACACCTGCAGAAGAGTTCTCAGCTTTCACACATTTATATAGAGTCTCCCCATTTTATCAGTTTGCTCATTTCACTGCCAATCAGGCCATTCTCGAAGCATTCGAGAGGGAGGAAGAGAATAACAACTGGGCTTTACATGTTATAGATTTTGACATTTCACATGGTTTTCAATGGCCTTCTCTTATTCAGTCTCTTTCTGAGGAGGCTACCTGTTCAAACCGCTTCTTGTCCCTTCGAATTACAGGGTTTGGGAGAAGCTTACAAGAGCTGATTGAGACAGAATCCAGGCTGGTAAGCTTCTCTAAGAGCTTTCAGAATATCAAGTTTGAATTCCAGGGGTTCTTGAGAGGCTCAAAGCTGAGGAACCTGAGGAGGAGGGAGAACGAAACAGTTGCAGTAAATCTGGTTTTCCACCTCAGTACATTGAGAGACATTCTACAGATTTCTGACACCTTGACTTGTCTACATTCACTAAACCCATCAATTGTGGTATTAGTTGAGAGAGAGGGAAGTAGAGAAAATGCGGGTTCCTCTCAAGTTATGTAGATTCTCTGCATTACTATGCTGCAATGTTTGATTCTTTGGACGATTGCCTCCCACTTGAGAGTCCCGAGAGGCTAAGCATAGAGAAGAACCATCTCGGGAAAGAGATAAAAGAATCAATATCTTGTGAGAAGGATGAAGCCAACTATTTGAGATTCGACATGCTGGAGACTTGGAAAGGGAGGATGGAGAGTCATGGATTTTCAGGTATGAAGCTAAGCTCCAGGGCAACCATACAAGCAAAGCTGCTCCTTAAAATGGGGAGCCATTATCATACTCATTTGGAAGAAGACTGTGGAGGTGGCGGTTTCAGAGTTTGTGAAAGAGACGGTGGAATGGCTATTTCTCTTGGCTGGCAAGATAGGTTCCTTGCAACTGCCTCTGCATGGCATTCTGTGTGATCACAGCGACAAGGAAAAACATCCAACATCCAGCATGGCTCCTGCTTGAAGCTCGAGTTTTGCTGTTCAGGGAAGTTACAGGTGCTCGTGCTCTCAGACATATACTAATTTTGTCAGACTAACTTAACTTGTTCATTGTAAATCATACAAATTTTGCAAATAATCCACTCTAGAATGAGTTTGGACGCGATTTTTCATCATGTTCGAAGTTGGCACATTATCTGTTGCAATTCCTTGCATCTAACTGGATTGCCAGTACAGGACAGTTGAATGTTGATGCTCCTAAGCACACATTTTCTATAGCATTGGACAATTTCAGAAGTTGGTCCATTTGTACTGGGAATCTGGGATGATGAATAACTAAATGTGATCTTCTTAAACCACAAAAGACATCACCACCGCACCTGCCCTCAAATAAGGGAGAGAGAGATGGAATTTGACATCTTTTCTTCGACATACTATTTAGTAAACAATGTCAATTATTTAACTCGTAAAATTATTGAGAGATATTTTAAGAAGTCTCGATATAATTCTTATATGGTTTCCTTTTTTTTTTTTTTGGATCTCCTTTCATAATTTTAATCTTTATGATTGTTTTTCTAACATAGTTGACTACCGATATTTGTATCTCATGAACCTAGGTTACATAAATTTTAGGTTACACAAAAAAAGAAAAACATTACATATTTAATAGTGAAAAATTATTGTAGCATTCCCATTTTAAGTCTGACTCTTAATAAATATTTTTTCGTAATGTAAATAAAAAAAAGTAAAATTTTTATAATAAATAAATTTTAAATTTAAAAACTTAATAATAATTTTTAAAAATATCGAATTCGGTGGAAGTTCGCGTAGATGGAAATATGTCATTTTTTTTATCGAATCTTTTTTATTTATTCTTTTATTTTTTAAAAAACACAAACTACAAAGAGTCTAGAAGGAAGTTTGTTCGAGAAAGAGCTCATGGTCTCGGTCGAATTCGATCCCCTGTTAAGCCCTCATGAACTGAAACTCCAGAGAGAGAGAGAGAGAGAGAGAGATGGAAGAGGTGAAATCAGCAATGGAGGAGCATATGAATCTTATGATGGATCTGGTTCAGAAAGTCTCCTTCGAGCTTCGCTCTGGTTTCGCTCCTGCTTATGATAATTTCATGGGGTTCTTCCATGCCATTGATTGGAAGGTTCTTTCTCTATAACTCATGTCTAAGATTGGGTTTTGGATCCACCATCCTCTCGAAAATTTGGACTTGGGTTGTTTTGTATATCTGGGATTGAATGAGCAGTTACTTGATCTTTCTGCTACACTTTTTCCATGGAATTTCTGGTTGTAACCTTGAAATCAGCCTCGTTTACGTTGGGATCAACTTAAGATTTCTGGCTTCATTTCGCTCATAGCTATCCACTGGGATAGAAATTCTCCAAATTTTTATGTGGGTAGTGTAGGCAACTTGCAAAGAGAATTAGTTCATAATTCATACCATAATTATGATATTGTAATGTTATTAACAATCATGCTTTCCTGTTGTCAAATTATTATTTTTTGGTGCATGGTTTGATATGCGAGTTTATAAGCCAATTATATTAGTCATTGGTTGAGATAGTAGCGACCTCACTCCGGTAGGAGAAGAACACAACTTTGAATCCTAGAAGGGCACGTATTGGAGGGCTTTTACCTCATGGCCCCAAAGGGATTACACCCTTGGTTAAACCAAAAAAATAAATAATAGAAGCAAAATATTTTTGAGTTGCTCAATCAGTGGGAGTTGCATTTGTTCTTGTCAAGGGGTTAAAAAAGCTCAGCCAAGATGTCCCTGCCTCACCTGCCCGTGGGGCTCGAACCCTTTCCTTGCCCTCTTAGTCCCACTAGGTGCCTCGTTCAGATCTCCAAAGGTCTTTTATATCCTTTCCCCTTGAGCATCGTACTTTCATGCCTGGTCCCGGTTGGGTGCAGTGCTATGCAATGTTATTGAATTGATGGTATAAACGTCGTCAATTTTCTTCTGTTCATCGTGATACATTGCAGGACTTGATCCATACGGAACATAACATTAGTATTGTGGGTGTGGATCTGTGCTGCTTGGGTTCAATGTCAAATATTGAATGTTAAGGTGTAGGATGGCATCTTTTATGTGCAGTAACGTATCTCAAACATTGCACTGCGAGCTTTTGTGCATAGGACTTCTACGTTAATGCATTTTTTCCCTTTTCCCCAGTTGACTGATCTTTGCAGGCCATTTGAATTGTTTAACACGGCAGTATACATAAGTGGTCGGCATCTTAGTATTGCTTTCCGTCATTTGCAGGAGCCTTGGCTGATTTGCTTACTGGGGTTCCACATTTTGCTGTTGCTGACAACTATCCTCTCGAGGATGCATATTAACTTGCAGATGTTCTTGTTCCTGCTTGCTTGTAGGTTTCCTCCTCTTTTGCTGGTGGTTATATTTGGTGTTACATGATAGTAAAAATTCTTATCTCATTATGTCTAGTAAGCACTATCAACGTATTTGGAAAACCTGACATAGTGAAGTGTAATACTGCAGTATCTGGTGTGTATTTTGCTGAAAGTCTGAACCATTTTCTGGGTGTGCGTTGGCAAATGTTTGCTACTCAGAACTACTTCGACCCACATGGAGTGTTCCTCTCTGTAGTTTGGTCTGCCCCACTTCTTGTGATTGCGATGTTAATCTTGGTTAGTTTTTCTTATTTGCTTTATAGTTTATTCCCTTTTTTAATAAACCAACTCTAATATCACCCCCGCATTACCACCTATTCTTCTTTCCAAACTGCAGATAAATACCGTCTTCTCTCTGTGCCATCTGATTGTACAATGGAAAAGGGCAGAGCTCAGACACCGTGCGAGGCTTTCACAGAAGGAGAACTGAGTTTGGACTTTGAATTCCATCTCTATCGATCAATTTAGATCTGTCTTGATGAAATGATGAACCAGGCTCAACATTAGGTTTATGATTACAAGTTACAACAGTGTTGTTTGGATTTGATTATCATGTCAAGCAGTCAAGCCCCTTTGAGGCCTACCCAGAGTTTTCGTCGCAGGAATCAGGAGTGAAGACTTTGGTTTCCCTTCTTTGTGTCATACCCCTCAAGCTTGGTCATAATTGGACCTTGTCGTCTTTCTTAATTACACCCCAACAGGGAAGAAACTCCCTCGCCCCCGGGTTGTACAATGACGTAGTACGTCACTCAGGTGTAAATTTTTGATCCTTAATGAGAGTTCATCATGCATATGACTACAGTTTGCTCTAAGATGAATTGACTGTGTACTCGGAAGCCAATGCTTTATGAATTTATGATTCTGTTATTTCTGACGAGTACAAGTCGAGTTAGCCGCTAGCTTATTGTTTCTGAAAAATTCAGAATAACCAACCTTTTTATGATGGGCGAATAAGACGGGCAGAACTTGCAATAATGTGAAGCAATTAAACGAAAGCACTTATTTAGCTCACAAATTACAGGAGCATGAGTCCATCCAAAAGGAAACCAATCCAATCAGGATGGTAGGAAGCTATATTGCATTAGAAAAGTCAAACAATCAATCCACACTAATCAATGTCATTAGGAATGGACTGCATTGCATTCTTCTCCCCAGCAATGAGGAATGAGAATGAACACGATGAATCATCAAAAGTGGCTTGTGGAAAATCTTGAAGCCCACTAAGACTGCAGTCATAGTTCAGCAATGAGAAGTATGGATCTTCAACATTCCCCTTGACATCTATCAAGCTCTGGAGACCATTTGCATCTCCAGCATTTGAGCCAAAGCTAAACTCCATATTTGCAACCTTGTTTGTAGCATCAATGTTTTCTGAAGGATTTGATGATGGCCCAGATGTTCCTTTGTTGTCCTCGACAGGGATAGCGGGTGTATGGCCCTGGAATAAAGTAATATGCCCGAAAAGTTTATCTTTCCGGGAGAAAGTTGTACCACAAGAACAAAGCCATTTGTCCCTTCCACAATGCTTCTCATGGGTCTTAAGATCAGCAATTACTGAAAATTTCTTGGTGTGACATCTGCTACAAGTGTAGCTTTTGTCACAATGGGTTCTTTTATAATGATTTTTCACACACAAAATAGTCTTCAGAGGCTGAAACTTCTTATGTTCCTTATTTCTCTTGCAACCAACAAATGGACAGGAATACCTCTTCAACAGCACCTGCTCGGAGCTGGACTCCTTGTTGGGCTTTGCCAGGGCCGCGGGAGTTTTGTATTCATCCCCATGACCTCTCATGTGCATTCTTAGATTAGCATCTCTCTTGAACCCTTTTCCACAGATAGTACAGAAGTGGGTATGAGGCGCAAGAATTTCTTCCTTTTCGAGTTGCAAGATTTCATAAGAACCCGGAGGAAGATGCTCTTCTTCTTTACCATCGTCGTCGTCTTTCATTTCATGCTCTTCTTCCATGACATGGCTGTTCTGGTCTGTTCCAGAATTTCCCGTTGAATCCATTTGATTTGACTGCTCGAGAGATTTGACATCAGCAACACACTGCTGTACTTGCCCTCCAGTATTTTGGGACATCACACTGGGATCAGCAGTTGGTGCTGAAGGGAAAAGGACCCCATTGAGTTGAGCAGCTGATGGGTTTGTAGCAAGAAGGCTATGCTTGACCGATGGAAGAAGACTCCCAGCTGTTGATATCAGCTGGACTATAATGGAAGTCAGATCAGCAGTAATGAGCTGCTGCTGCTGGATGACAAGTCCATCTTGGCTGCCAGGGACTTGACCCCTTTGCCCAACAATCATGTTAACTAGCTCTTGGAGCTGGTGAATCTTTTGTTCAAGAAAAGAGAGGTTGTTAAGCATTGCTTTTGGATCCCAATCTTGAACTCTGCCATTATCGAGCATCTGATTCATTTGACCCTCTTGTTCGTTTGTGATTTTGGTTTGGGAATTTGGGTTGGCATCCATCAAAGGTGGGTTTTCGGAAGGCTGGCTGAATTTAGGAAATGAAGGTTCTGTTCTCATACTATAGTCCATGATAGAAGGATCATCCCACTTTTGCTGCTGCTGAGAACTGAAAGCAGCAAAAGGCTGATTGCTCAGGGAAGTGTTCTGCTGTAATTCATTCCCAAATGTCGAAGGCCTAGTCCAATCTTCTGAACTTAGACCCTTTAAATCCATATCTAAATTCAGGCTTCTCTGTTATACTGTATTAACCTGAATAAATCACAAAATCAAACATGTGGATATTCAAGACGGGAATATGATCAAGTAATTACCAGGAATGAAGAAAAGCAACAGCAAAATTGTTGATGTTAATTACAAATAACTGCCTACTTTTTACGACCAAGATTGGTACAATGAGACCATACTAATAAATCTTGAGGGGTGAAGATAGTCATAAATAACAATAGTATTCATCCTTGAAAATCACCACCTAATCAAGAATCCTGTCGGGCATTGGGTTCCCTCCTTTGTTATTAAAGAAACTTATTTCACCCTAATTCATTCAGTCATTCCTTTCTTCTGCCTTCATCCAAAGCCCAACTACTCGCCCATTGCCATCTCCATCCATCACACCATTCTTTCCCAGCCTATCAGCCTATAATTGCTGAAAATTCTCATCATCTCATAAAAGTCCCACACATCCTTTCCCTAACCTGAAACCTTTCTATGATCATAATGTTCCAAATCTTCGATTAAGCTACTATATATGCTTCAACTACATGGATCTCATTCCAACAATAATTTTCAACAGTATATATATATATTATGCCAAATCATTCATAAAACATCTTTTTGCTCAATAAAAACCCATACATTGTGTTCATTTTTTTCTATTACTCTAACCAATCCAAAAACTAGAGAAATTGCAGTTTGTAAGCCAGAATCCCCTCGCCCCCTTAAGAATTCTGGATATATCTTTCTGCAGAAGTAGCACACCCCCCTTCCGGGTGCAAAATTTAATTTTCCATCAGTTCCTATTTCATGTTTTGCATCTCTCTGACCCTCTCGCCCTAGTCTCCCACCGAACAAGCCATTCTTTAAGCACACCAATATTCTTCCAGACTAAAAGATCTCACACATTTTCAGTCAGCTTCAAGTTCACATCTCCAAGACCAAAGCTCTGCATTGTCAACTAGTAATTTCTATATCTCATGCAAGTCTAGAAACAGATAGTTTATACCAGCTTTTAAGAGTATCCTCCCATAAAATTTAAAAAAAAATACATTTGATTGAAATAAAGATTTTCCCAAATAAAACCTGCATCAAGAACAATAAAACATACGACTAATCCAAAAATATGATATCAATTTCAAGAGCTAGCTTGAAGATTTATCATTACCATGTTCCTAATAACCAGAGTCAGGAAATACAAGACCTACAAAACTGCTCTGAAATGTAATTAATCTTACATCATCAAGAACTACAGCAACCTTTTCAGCATAAAAACTCATCAACATCCAAAAATGAAAGAATCTCCAATCTCAACCAATTGACGGTCAACCCACGATTCAAAACTCACTTATTTTCAGAAATGGAGAATAAGAAGGGACATAATCATCAACATCACAGATCTTACATTCTCGACAGTTACAGCAACTGAAAAGCAATGAAAAATAAAATCTTTTTGGTAAACTGAACATCATAATTCATAAGCTTCAATTTTCTTAGGACCCTAAATGAGGAAAAGGGAAAACTCACCAGATTCAGGGTCGCCCAGATGCCCTTTCTCAGCTACAACCCCTATGTTCCATCCAAAATAGAGAGAGAAAGTTCAGAAGATGTTGGAAAGGGAAATCAGAACTCATTTGCATCAATTTAATAGCACAAAAAGTGAAAAAGCCAACAAGATACAGTAACCATACCCTAGTAATAACAAATGAAAAAAATGATAAATAAAAGGATGCAAATGAATATATAAAGCCAATTCAATGTATTGGCAGCATTTTCTGGTAGAGAAATAGAGGGCTACACTATGTGGGACCAGAAGAGTCAACCTTCGATCAGCACCGTCAATTTGCCACTAGCCTAAGCACACCCACCAATCTCTACCGTTGATTGGTGGATCTGTTTCTGATAAGATTGATCTCACAAACCCTCATCTTTGATCACAGAAAAATTCAGGGAAGAAAACAAAAATAAAGGGTATGAAAAAGGGCAAACCTTTACAGGACAAAAAATTGTATCTTTTGGGCAAATGATGAATTAAAATTGAAGGGAGGAGAGAGAATGGTGAAGACGGGTTACCAGGAAGCTAACCACCGGGAAATAAGCCTCGGATGGGCGCATCAATGAGCTTGGAAATTGCCCAGAAGAAGAAGGCAGAGTCAAACCCTACAATTGAATATTGGAAATTGGAAATATCATAATATCAAACTGTCAAAATTAAGAAAAATTTAAAGAGCTAAGCAGGGTACTTATCAGAATTTCAGATTAGCCACTCAGCAGAGCTGTTTTGATTTTATTTCCATCATCATCATCTGATTTTGTTCAAGTTTTACTCTCTGTGATCATTATTGAGTCGCCAGATGGACCAATGGTCAATTTCGTGTTATGTTGATGAGACAAATGTCATATTACCGACGTAGAAATGGACACCCCTTTATATGGGGAAACTGTGTGAAACTTGATTACTTGTAGCAAATAGACACATAATGACTATGCCCTAAGGTAATTTAATTTGTAGCTTTTTGTTCTTTGATGTGTAGAGTAGTCTTTTGTGTTCCATATGTATCTCATACCATTTACGATTTTCTTAGATTTTTATGTTCTTTAATCCTCGATAATTGAAATCGGATTAATATTGATTCTTAAGTCAAGGTATGTATATTTAATTTATAAAATCTGAGTTAAAATACGTAATTGAAGAAAAATAAGTGACAAAATACTGCTAACATGTATTTTTGGATAAATATATGCATGTAAAGTTCTCAAGCTATTTTCTTGAGTTTTATTAGTTATATTTTACAAATAAAATATTTTTTAATTAAAGTCAGTGTGCTTGATTTGATAGTATTAGTTGTCTTTTCTTCAAATGAAAAACAATTTATTTGCGGGTTTGTGGTATTTACTGTATTTTGAAATGTATCAAGCATATTGTAAATTAACAAAGTGAGTAAATTTTAATATTTACAAACTATAAATTATAATAATTGCATACAATTTTTATAAGCCTAGACCAATTGAAAGTAAGTTGGGCCATTATATTCTATTGATGGCGAAAAAGGAAAATATTTAGCAGGCTCGTGTTTCATAGTAATTCATACATCAATCATCATATTTGGATTACATTAGACAAAATTTTAACACATAATTGATGTTGACCACACGCCTTGGTTTTGGCTCTTCCAACCCAATTTGAAAACAACTGAGATTATAAATGTAAATAGTCACATTTTCTTAAACGAGAAATTCGATCACATAACTCTGTTATTAGTTTTTCTAATCAAGATTAAAACGTCAAAATATAGAGAAAAATCTCCAATCTATTACTAAAAACTTGTCTGTTTCAGCAATATAAGTTATAACTAGTAGTAAACAACATGAGTTGTGAGCAGTAACGAATATTAAGAAACGGTAAACAATTTGTAAAATGATGTATAAAAAAATAATATAAAATGTTAAATAGCGATAAAATTAATTTTAACCACAGTCAGAAATAATAGCTCATAAAAATTGTAACAACTCTCAATGTATATAACTTAATGCCATCATGTCCATTTGGAACCAAGGCCCAAAATGATGAGAGCAAGGGCGTCCCAATTTGTTGGAGGGCATGACACGTGGAAATTGGGTTGTAGAAAATTGTAGTAAAGAAAGTGAAGGGGGTGAATGAACACTTGCGAGGAATGGGCCCAAAGAGCTCTATTCCCACCCCCAAAATGACATTTGCAGTGACGAAATTTGGACATAGACAGCAAGTGAAAGCAAAAGCATAAGGATCCTTTTTCCACAATGGCTTTTCCTCTTGCTATTCTATATGTCCATCATTCTATCTTTCACAGCTGTATGTGTACGAATCAGGAGGATAATAAGATTACGCGGGAGAGAAGAGAGATACAAAGGTCGATATTGGAGTAGGTTGGATTACCTATTGAGAATAGTAGTTGAATTTTAAGTATGAGAAGGAGATGCAAGTGCAATGTATTGGTCCATTTATAGAGTAGAGTTGCTTATAATTGTCTTTTGGATTATTAGCTAATTCTACAAATCAAAATAAGTCGCTTTCTTAAAAAAAAATAAATAGTGATTCCCATGTCTACTTTGGTACTTTATATACCGTAATCCACTTATTTTCTTTATACAACTCACATTTTAGGACTATTTGTTTTAGTGCTTATTTTCTTTATACAATTCATATTTTAGGACTATTCATTTTGGTATTTATGATATCATTTGTAACTGCTAACTGCTAATAAATGTCGATAAGTGTTAACTGTTGGTTAACGACAATAACCAATAATTAAAATCGCTAGTAAATATTGGTAATCGCTAATAATAATTGTTGTTAACATTGATCGTTAATTATAACTACTAATAACCGTTGTAAATATTAGTATGAGCTGATAACCTCCAAACTCTAATTAAATCACACCCTGATTATCTTGTATCATTAATATTTTACCTAAGACGGTATCACCAAAAGTCATAGATAAAAGTAACCCGAGTCCAGCCCATCCATGAGGGCCTCGATCCCACCCAAATAACTCAAATTCCATCCCAACTCCAAGCCCAGATCGGAACCCGGACCCAAATCCGAGCGAAGACCCGGGAGATTTTTCATGCCATGGACATCGAACTTGCCAAGGTCATCGCCAATTAAGGCTTCGTCACCTTCATGCGCTCCGCCGTTGTCTTCTCGTCGCCGTCGCCATCCCCGGGGCAGGATTGTCCGCTAACGATGCCTTACATGAGAAGGTGAGTTTGAGCTTAATCCTTTGAATGATTATAAGTGATTGACTTGTGAATTTGCTCATTTTTTAGTTTCATCTGTTCGGGGTCTTGATTTTTGTATAAGTGACGATTTGGGTTCTGGTTAAGCATCGAATTCTGGCTATGGAGATACCAAAAAGTTTCACTTGTAATACACAAACTGACATTGCAGTTGCTGTGGCTGTGGATGGATGGTGCATTGCTCAACCCAGTAATTAAGGATGGAGGGTCAAATTTTGCTCATGATATTTGTGGATAACTTGCTTTAATTTTTGACATTTGATGATTCTGAGCTTCGATGATCTCTTTGTTCATGGAATTTTGGTTGCAGTGTACAAAGAAAGAAGTGGAGGATTTGGTCGATAAGGCTCAAGCAAAGCGATTAAACTCCTATGAACATGATAGAGGTATCCCAATGTGGTCATGTTTCCATGGAGTTAATGTCATATGTAGCATACCATTGAATTTCACCTGCCAATTGCCCATTTTATGCATTTGTAGCAGCTCGTTGGGTTCGAAATGGCTTAAATTTTGGGTGGATTCTTGTCATTTTGCCATCTCTGATAATTTACTATTTCATGACGAGGTTGTTGGTCAGCTAGGGTCGAGGTAGTGACTATAGAATCACAAAATGATGTAGAGTGTCAGTTTTGGTGCTCGAAGAATTAGTTGCAGAGGGATTGGGTGTGATTCCTGTGATACAAGATCATGAGAATTACCATATGACATTTTTTACATATAACATTTGAGTCTATATACACAACAGAAATAACATGAAAAATACAGCCGGATTTGACCCAATTAAATGTTAAATCAGAATGTAACATCTATGCTGTAGTTTTTTGGAACAAAACTCCCTGTAAAAAGGATTCGAGCATGGTTGATGCACAGATGATGAAATTAACAGGTTTAGGGTTTTGCTTAAATTGCATTTAGTAGCATCCTCAGCACACTCTTCATCTTTGGTCTTGCCAGTGATGAGGAGTCAATGCAAGCAAAAGCAATTTTGAGCACTGCTAGCATCTGGCTTCTAACAGCCAGTGATGTTCTGCTGATGCTGAAGTCAAGCATCTGCTCCCATTTTTGTGGCTGAGTCGAGTTATTCAAAGCCCACTTGGCCAATTCAGTGCCTTGACTGACTGCCTCCTTTCCTGTTAGCAGCTCTAGCAGAATCACACCAAAGCTATAAACATTCCCTTCTGTTGTTACCCTCATTGTGTAAGCATATTCTGCAAACCAAGATAGATTAGAACCCTGAAGTTGATGAGGGGAAGAATATTTTGAATGAGATTTTTTTACTTGGACAACACAAGAATGTTGATGTCGAAAGAAAAGGGAATACACTCTGTTTTCTTTTTCTTTTCCTTTTTTTGGGGGTTTGGGGGTGGGCTTGTTGTGTAAAGGAGGCACAACTGCTGCTGTGGATAGGATCTGACCTGCATAATTGGGAACAAAATCTGGAGACTTACCAACTAAGCCCCCCCAAAAAAAAAAAAAAAAAGAAAAAGGAGAGAAAGAACACAAGTAGGGATTGTACAAGCGGGAAGTGTAAATTGAATTATCTTTTACCTGGTGGAATGTAGCCAACTGAGCCAGCGACAGCGGAGAGGCTGCTAGTGTTCTTTGAGGGATCAATCAGCTTACAAAGTTCTATATCTGCTATTTGGGGCTCCTTTAATGACTTGAGCATGATAGTCCTGCTCGAAAGATCAAAAAGCAGAATAGGACCAGAGGAGCATCCATGGAGATAAGCCAACCCTTGAGCTACCCCAACTGCTATACTACAACGACTTGCCCAATCTAAAGGAATCCCAGAACTTCTATGGAGAATGACAAACAAAGTGCTCTTAAATGCCATTCCATAGAAGAGATAAGCGCCATCAGTTGCCAACATGTAGGCTAAAGGGATCAAGACGTTTGAACTATTGATCTTTGCTAAAGCCTCTAACTCCTGCTTAAAATTTTCATAGGATCCGAGTTGGAGCATGATGTCACCCCGGTTGAGTCTCTTGACAAAATACATTTGTCCAGAGGGCATGATCACTTTGTAGTAGCTCGAAAACTTGGTCTTCAGAACAAGGTTTAATGGGTTAGCCACTGCCTCCTTGGCTTTGAAAAAGTCAATATTTGATTTATGGATGCTGTTTCTTGTCAACAACCAAGTTTCCATGGCTTGATCTTGTGGAATATCCTCGCCTTCTGGCTGCTTTTCAACTTTGTTAACCCTATAAAGTAGCTTCCTTGAGAGAAACACTGCAATAAGTGCCCCCAGTGCACCGACGAGACCGGCAATGGCAACTGCAATTTTGACTTTGGCTGAGTTCTTCCTGTGTTTCAACCCGGTATTAATGTCTATAAATGGTCGCTTTATAAGACCTGTGTTTCCATCAATATCTACCTTGACATGTCTATTAAATGCTGGTACAAGTCCAGAGAGATTGTTGTTATCAAGCAGCAATAGTGTTAAGCTTGGCATGTCAGCCAGTAACTGTGGAATCTCCCCAGAAAATCTATTATTGGAGAGATCCAAAATCTCCAACGAAGATAGCTGAGAAATTGATCTGGGGATTGGACCTTCGAAGAGATTGTTGCTGATGTTCAGAGCATACTGTAAGTTTTTGGGCATTGATGGAATGTCTCCACTAAGATGATTACTCCCTAACTGGAGTTCAATTAGCAAAGTCATATCTCCAATGTTTCTAGGTATTGAACCGCTGAAATTGTTGCTCTGCAAACGTAGGGATGCAAGGTTTTTCAAGCCTGAGATAGGAGGGATTGAACCTCTTAATGAATTCCGACTGAGATCTAGAGTTAGCAATCTGGATAGATTGGCAATTTCGTATGGGACTTCTCCAGAAAACCTGTTGTCTTGAAGACTCAAAACTTGGAGTTGTTTCAAATTACCAAGTTCTGCAGGCATTTCACCATCTAGCCTGTTTCCTGCCAAGTTCAATAATGTCAAGTTCTGACATGAACCTAGATCGGAAGGAATTGGCCCACTCAAGAAATTTTCTCCCAGCTCCAAGTACTCCAAATTCTTAAGTTCCTCAAAGTTGATTGGCAAAAGAGACCCATTTAGTGAATTGTTCCCCAGTCTCAGCCTAATCAAACTTAGAGAAGTATTACCAGGTACTGATCCTATCAGCCTATTAAAGGAGAGATCAACTCTTTGCAAACTTGGATGTGAGAGAAAATCATCAGGAATTGACCCGCCTAGTTGATTGAAACTTAGGTCCAAATTCTTCAAAAACCTCGAAATCCCAGATGGAATTGAACCAATAAAACTGTTCTGATTTGCTGCAAATCTCTGAAGTGTGGTAATGTTGGAGATAGAGTTGGGGACTTCACCGGTTAGCATGTTTGCAGATAGCACTAAAACCTCGAGCTTTTGAAGCTCCCCAATTCTAGAAGGGATGTTCCCTGAGATTGAATTCCTGCTTAGGTCAAGAACTGTAAGGTTATTGTAATCAGCGAGCTGTTCTGGTATTGGACCACGGAATTTATTTTGTGATAACTGAAGTTGCTGTAACGCCTTGGATTTTCCAAGATTGATAGGAAGTGGCCCTGAGAATTCGTTGAAGCTAAGATTCAAGCTTCTGAGAGCTGCCAGCTCAGTTAGTTGTATCTCAATATCTCCACTCAGGAAATTATTAGACAAGTCCAAAGACTCTAGTTTGGCAAAACCCTTAGAAAAAGAGGGTAGGGAGCCAGATATATTGTTGAAGCTAAAATTTACCTGTTTGAGTCCCTGAATTCCCCACAGTTGGTAAAAAACCCATCTGGGATAGAAGACAGTTGGTTTTTGAAACGTTGAGAACCTCTAACGTATCAATCTTGCATGCAACTGGTAAGAATCTGGAATCGTTGAGGCCGATATTGGAAAGAGAAAGCTGAGTAACTGAGAAGTTGGTATTGGGAGCTTTAATGCATGTCACACCGGACCATGAGCATGGGTCTGCACTGATGTTCCATGAGAGAGAGGATTTTGGGGTTTGAAGAAAGCCTTGGAGGGCGATCATGATGTTCTGCTGCACTTGGGATAGCTGAGAAGATGCTGGTTTTAAGAAGGCGATCATGATTATGAGCAGAACAGAGAAAAAGTTAACCCTCTTGAGCCTGATGATCCCCATCTTCATTTGCAGTACTAATTCATCTTTTCTTTATGTAATTCAACTACTTGTTTGCTCAATTGGAGAGTGAAGAACTATGACAGGGGAGCAAAACACAGGGAGGATACAAGGGAGAAGGGCACAGAGAGAGAAAGAGAACACAAGGAGGTTACAAGGGAGAAGAGCACGCACGCACACACAGACTCACACACATAGACTGAGAGAGAGAGAGAGAGAGAGAGAGAGAGAGAGATGGCGCGTTGAAAGGGACTGGCATTGACTTAAAGTTATAAGCAGCAAAGACTTGCCACAATAATATTTCTAATACGGACTTTTCAAACTTACAGACGTGGAACAAGCACACCAAATGAGGGGTTGAATCTTTTTTGTTTTGTTTTCCACTCTATGTATTCTAATCACATTTTCCAAATGGATTTAACCCATACAAAATTATTATTTTCAGGGATCTTAATCATAATTCGGATGCTACACGGTGAAAGATGCAGAGTTGCAAAAGGAGTTCACATTACTTTTCTGAAAGGCCTTCATATTCTAATAAAAAGTTTATGAATGATAATCATATCATACACATGAGGGATTATTTTAGATTAGGGATTATTATGTTATTTATATTCTAGTTGTTAGGCAGCTAAATTTTAACTGTTTCTTGTCCATATTCATCCTTATTTTAGACAGAAAAAAACATAACGCTTATAAGTAGTTTTATATTTGTTGCATCAAACATGTTATACTATATTGAGTTTTAATTTAAAAAAAGACAAATGTAAAAATGATTAAATTTAGTTTTATACTCTGTTTTTATGAAGAAATACATGCACCAATTAAAGAAACATCCATTCTCCAAGTCTCCAACGACTCCTTCAATGGTTTCCAATTTCCATGTTTGAATCCTCTCTCTTCAATGCTCATTAATTTTTTCAACCCCAAACACACATCCACGGACTAAAGCTGGGATTATTGACTAGTTGTTAAATCATGCATGATATAACCCTTCAAATCAAGAAACTCTCTTAAATCAACATATCAACTTAGATATGTTCTTTTGGTTGGTTAATGAAAAAAAAATCAACACTCAATTACACTTATTATTGGTAAGATTAGATCGGTTTTAGTTTTGGGATGATCATTTTTGGCCTGAATTGACCTCAGTTCAACGAATATTTGATCTAATAAACTTATTCAACAAAGAAATATAGGCTTTGGGAGAAAGTGTTTAGATCGAATTTATATTTTAAATTAACTGTTTTTTAATGTCACATTGGATATGAATTCGAGATAATTATGTTTAGGTAACTTTTGTGAAGTTTATAATTCAATTAATTTTTTTTTGATGAAATATAATTCGATTAATTTATCCGATTAATGTATCCTCTTGTTTTCTCGATCAAAAAGAAAAAAGAAAAACGTGTCTTTCTTTCCGATCATCCCCATTACGCCCCTTAAGCTAACAGTGACCATTAAAAAAATAAAATATTGGCAGCTTCGAATTTTGCTGTCTTCCCCATCTGCATGAATTGGGATTCCCAATTTGAAAACGTATAATCGAAATTCGAAACCCGCAATCGCAATCCCAAAACCCTTTTCTCTCTCCTACTGTTTCCCATTCTGCAATTCCATCAGATCTCCATAACCTCGTTGAATCTTCAATTTTTATCTCGATTACGCCCTTTTACCCAACCCCTTTTGGGTTGGTACAAGGCAGTGATGCTGTTTTCGTCTTCGAAGAGTGGGAAATGGGATTGAACATCCGATAAACGAATGCCCGCCTTATGTAAGTGAGAATTATAGGAAAAGAGAGTAATAGGGACATGAAATAATCGTAGAGAAAGAGAGGGTTTCTAAAGATACTGAGCTATGGAATCATCGACGACAAATCCGGGACCTTATTACCATGGGATGTCTTCTGATAACATTAAGGGGTTGGTTTTGGCTTTGTCTTCAAGTTTCTTCATTGGGGCTAGCTTCATTGTCAAGAAGAAGGGTTTGAAGAAGGCTGGGGCTACTGGTATCAGGGCAGGTATTTCCGATTTTATGTTTAGTTGGTTTTGAATTTCTATACTGAAATTGCATTTTACGGTCTTCATATGTCCAGTTTGGTGCCAATTTAATATGGGTTCGTCAGGGTTTTCATTGGTTCTTCAATATTCTTCTGGAAATTTTACTAAGTTGCAGGTATATTGATTTCTGATAAGAAGCCTGGTAATATTGGGGATACTTTTGTTAATGTATATGGTCAGCATGCCTTCACTGGGCTTTTAATGGTCTTTTCTGTCATTTATTAGGAGCTTCTTGTTCATGAAATTTTTGCTTAATTATGATATGGTGTTTGGAATTTGACCCAAAATATTTGTAATGACGTCTTATTATCGAATGGGCTAGCAAAGGCCTCGATGGAGCTCCAAAAGAGTCCCGTCATATGGGGCTTTTGTGGCACATCGACTATGAAAGCTTTGTCAAAATTTACTGCCGGCAATTAGACTAATGTACTTTCCTATGGAGTGACAGTAAGGGTTTTCTCAATCCCACTAATGTTGCCTCCTGCCACATAGTTGTCTTGAATTGTGTCATGACAGGAAATTTCATAGCTGCTGTTCTTTTTCTCTTTGATGTCACATATTTTCCAAGACGATAGAATGAGAGCGTGAACATTGTTACGCTTTGTGCTAATGGGTTTTCCAAATGATTTACACCTAAGGTTTTGTAGTGGATGTAGGGAACATTATGCGTTGTAGAACATCCTTACAACTTTTGTTCGATTAGTGGAAATAAACATTTCCATTACGGCCATGTCTTGTATTCTGTTGAGCAGTAGATGATGGTATCATATTTGAAACTTGTGGTTTGAAGGCTGTTGGCGAATGATATAGTTTATTGCTTTAAGTTTAGAGCACTGAATTACTCTAGAAGGTTCTTTTTATTTTTATTTTTTAATTAAGTGGGGCTATGTCATTAGATTAAGTCAAGTTCCCCAAGGATTAACCCCTGGGGAGAAATTCTCAAAGTAAAATTGTTCAGACCCACATTCCGGGTTTAGCCTAGCAAGCAAATGGGCCACAATGTTGCCCCCACGTCTAACATGACTAGCCAACAAAGACCCAAAGCTACTAATATACTGACGAATTATCTTCAAGTACGAGATCAAGTGAGGTTCTTCCTTTCTTGCCAGATTGTAGCCTTGAGATTAAAGTGAGGGAATCACTTTCAACGATCACCTTACGGAATCCTCTCTCTGCCGCTGCCTCAGCCTCAGCCTCAGCCTCATCACCATCTCGTATCTGCCGGGCAAGTACCCATCGCTACGAAGTGGCCATTCTCATCTCTAATTGAGAATCCTAACCCAATATTCATATGCTGCACTACGAACGCATCTGAGTTGATCTTTAGCATACCTGCTGGTGGAGGTTCCCAACTTGAGAGAGTGATGGTTTCTGGTGATGGTTGAACACACTTCAGCCTTTCTCGATAAAATTGGGAATCTTGCACTAGTCTCATATAGCCATGGGCCATTACCTCATGGTGGAGTGTGCTACTATTGAATGCAGTTTCATTTCATGGTAGTTCTCGGGCTGCCTGGACATATTGAGACAGGCTGAACCTTTCCCACACTAGGCTCACACACGAGCAATCGAATAGCGCATGGAATATTGTCTCCGGGCTTGTTAGACAAACAGGACAGGTCTCATCGGCTTTTAGATGTCGGCGCTTTAGCTCGGAATTCACCCCTAGAATTTCCCAGCACGCTCTCCATAGAAAGTGGTTCAATGTAGGCAACAAACTCGCACTCCGGATTTTCCTCCACCACTGCCACTCCTCAGGGTTAACTTCAATGAATAGTCCCGGTGATTTAGCCAATTTTCCAAGCCAGTAGGCCGATATCACCGAAACATTTTCATCTTTGCTTGACCACCAATACGAGTGAATCGGGAGGGATATGAGAACAGAGAGGCTTTGTTTAAAAAGCGTGCCCAGGGTGCGCCCAGGCTCACAAAAGCCCAAAGCTCACCCCCTTGCGCCTCCAAAAAGCCCTATGAGGTTTGCGCCTCAACCAGCGTGTGCCTCAGTGGGATTTTTTCTTTTTTTTTTTTGCTATTTTCTTGTCTACTCCTCCCCTTCCATTTCTTTTGTCTCTTTCTTTGTTAGATTGTGAGTAAATGGGTTAGTTGCACCTTTTTCTCAATTGGTGCTATTTTTTTCTTTTTTTTTGCTTGCTTTTTTAGTGAAAATCGTAGCGAATTAATTGTGTTATGACAATCTAAGGCTCTTTGTGGTATTTTTCGTAGTTACAATGCTATCTAATTACTTATTTGATTTCATCATTTAGCATATTCGACAAAATAATATTGGTAATGATTTTTGAGCATTTTTTAGTAAGTGCGCCTCGTTCCACCTTAGGACCCTTTGACGTTTGTGCACCTTGAGCTTTTTAAACTAAAAGTAGTAATCATGAAGATCATCTAAATTCATAAAGGGGATAGTGTTACATCCCAAGGGGTTTCAGAGACATAGTGGTTGAAGTAGTAAACGTCAAGATCATGTAAATTCATAAAGAGATTACCCTTAATGTCTTAAGGGGTTTCAAAGGCGTAGTGGTCAACTCCTTCCAAGACCTAAAAATAAAGGCTATTATCCATGGTTTTTGCAATTTTTGGAAAATTTTTCGAAAGTTGTAAAATAATATCTTAATAAACCTAATGATAATGCAAAAGGTTCTTGGCTATTTTAGGCCAATTCTAAATCATTTCAACAACATGAACACCAGGAAAACGCTAAAATCTTCTTCATTTTTTGTTGTTTTGGAATCACTTTTAAGATTAAAAAGACAATGGCAACTTTGTAAGTAGTAATCATCAAGATTATCTAAATTCATAAAGAGAATACTATTAACGTCGTCCCAAGGTGTTTCGGAGGCACGAGTGGTCAACTCCTTCCAATACCCAAAATGAAGGCTATTATCCATAGTTTTTTTGCAACTTTGGGGAAATTCTCGGAAAGTTGTCAAATAATATGTTAACAAACCTAGTGATAATTCAATAGGTTCTTGGTTGTTTTAGGCCCATTCTAAATCATTTTAATAGTATGGCACACCACCAAAACACTAAAATCTTGCTCGTTCTTGACTACTTTCGGATCACCTTATAAGATCTAAAAGACAATGGCAACGTCATAAGTAATAATCATCACGATCATCTAAATTTATAAAGAGAACATTGTTAATGTCCCAAGGGGTTTCAAAGGCGTAGTGGGCAACTCCTTCTAAGGCCCAAAAATGAAGGCTATTATCCATGGTTTTTTGTAATTTTTGGGAACTTTTGTTAAAGTTGTTAAATAATATCTTAACAAACCTAGTGATAATTCATAAGGTTCCTGGCTATCAACACCAAAATCTTACTCATTCTTGATTGCTTTCGGATCACCTTCTAAGATCCAAAAGACAATGTAAACGTCATTAGTAGTAATCATCAAGATTATCTAAATTCATAATGAGGATACTCGATAATGTCCGAAGGGGTTTTAGAGGCATAGTGGTCAACTCCTTCCAAGACCCAAAAATGAAGGCAAATCCATGGTTTTTGCAATTTTTGGGAAATTTTCGGAAAATTGTCAAATAATATCCTAACAAACCCAATCATAATTCAAAAGGTTCTTGGCTATTTTTTAAAATCATTTCAACATCATTTCACACCACTAAAACACAAAATTCTTGCTTATTCTTGAGTGTGTTCGGATCACCTTGTAAGATCCAAAAGAAAATGTAAACGTCATTAGTAGTAATCATCAAGATCATCTAAATGCATAAAGAGAATACTTTTAACGTCCCAAGGGGTTTCAGAGGCATAGTGGTCAACTCTTCCAAGACCCAAAAATGAAGGCTATTATCCATGGGTTTTTGCCATTTTTGGAAAATTTTTGGAAAGTTGTCAAATAATATCTTAACAAACCTAGTGATAATTCAAAAGGTTCTTGGCTATTTTAGGCCCATTCTAAATCATTTCAACAACATTGAACACCACCAAAACACTAAAATCTTGTTCATTCTTGGTCGCTTTCGAATCACCTTTAAAAATTGAAAAGACAATGACAATATCATAAGTAGTAATCATCAAGATTAAAATTCATACGGAGAATACTCTTAACGTCCCAAGGTGTTTCGAGTCGTAGTGGTCAACTCTTTCCAAGTTCGAAAAATGAAGGCTATTATCCATGATTTTTTGCAATTTTTGGGAATTTTTCAGGAAGTTGTCGTAATATCTTAACAAACCTAGTGATAATTCGAAAGGTTCTTGGCTATTTTAAGTCCATTCTAAATTGTTTCAATAGCATTGCACACCACCAAAACACTAAAATCTTACTCATTATGGACTACTTTCGATCACCTTCTAAGATCCAAAAGAGACAACGTCATAAGTAGTAATTATCAAGATCTTCTAAATTCATAAAGAAGATACTATTAACGTTCCAATGGGTTTCGGAGGCATAGGGGTCAACTTCTTCTAAGGCACAAAAATGAAGGCTATTATCTATGGTTTTTTGAAATTTTTGGAAAATTTTCCTAAAGTTGTAAAATAATATCTTAACAAACCTAGTGATAATTCAAAAAGTTCTTGGCTATTTTAGGACCGTTCTAAATCATTTCAACACTACCGTACACTACCAAAACACTAAAGTCTTGTTCATTTTTAATTGCTTTTAGATCATCCTCTATGATCCAAGAGAGAATGGCAAAGTCATAAGTAGTAGCTTAGTTTAAAAAGCGCGCCTGGGGTGCGCCTAGGCAAGAAGCCCAACCCCTCCTCCAAAAAGCCCTCATACCTTAGCGCGTAGCTTGTGTCTCGTGCGCCCGCGTGCCTCAATGAGCTTTTTTATTTCTTTTGCTATTTTCCTTTCTCTCCCTCCCCCTTCTCTTTCTTTTGTTTTGTCTTTGATTTTGAGTAAGTGGGTGAGTTGGGCCTTTTTTCAATTTGTGCTATATTTTTTCTTTTTTTTTTTGCTTGCTTTTTTGGTGAATTTCACGGTGTTATCACAATCTAAGGCTCTTTGTGGTATTTTTCGTAGTTACAATGATATCTAATTACTTATTTGATGTCATCATTTAGCATATTGGACAAAAAATATTGCTTGGTAATGATTATCAAGCATTTTTTAGGAAGTGTGCCTCGTTCCAAAAAGCTCGGCCCCTTGCCTTGAAGCCCGGCTCCCGGCCCAGGACCCTTTGCGCTTTTGTGCGCCTTGAGCTTTTGAAACTAAGCCGAGAGGTAGTGACAATATGAGATTAGCATCCTCCTCTATAAAGGTCTCGCCGTACTAACTCCATCCTCCATCTCATTCTAGCTGAATCAATAAGCTCCTCAACCAAAAGGTCGGGTTCTCGCTAAGCATTTGGGGTTGTGGGATGCCCGAATCGGACACCGAAGGCAGCCACGGATCCCGCCGACCTCTAATATGTTGCTCATTCCCAACTCTCCATCTAAGCCCTTCCAAACAGAGACTTCGCTCCCCGTAACGATTTCCACGTAAAACTTGGGTCCCATCCTCCGGCACCTTGGGCTACATGTGTTCGTGGAAAATATGGGGCTTTGAGTACTATATGAACCAATGATGTCTTCACCCCGAGCAAGCAAGCGCCAAATTTGTTTGGCTAAGAGGACAGCGTTGAAACATTTGAGATCCCGAAATCCTAGTCCGCCCATGCTTTTAGGGAGACAAAGGTGTTCCCAAGACTTCCGAGTGCATGGCCTTAGTGTCACATGATCTTCCCTACCGTAACCGAGCCAAGATCGATCGAATCTCATCGAGTAGACCTTCCGAGATTTGAAAAATGCTCATCATATATGTGGGTGTGGATTGAGCTACAACTTTGATCGGAATCTCCTTCCCAAGTAGCTTATCCTTCCAAACTTGGAGCTTCTTCCATATGTGCTCTTTAAGAGTCGTAAATACCACTTTCTTCGATTTGATTTGCCAATGATAGTTGGGAGTTCCAAATATTTTTCATGTCGATCTACTTCCATCATGCGTAGAGAAGATAAAATCTCGTTCTTGGTTGGGGTAGCCACATTTTTGCAAATGTTCGATTTCTCAAAATTGTTCTCAAAATTGACTCATTGATGTGAAGCTTTTCCATACAACCCGATAGTATGAAGTAGCTGAGCATTCCGAATATTAGCATTCTCAAAATTGACTCGTTGATGTGAAGCTTTTTCATACAACCTGATAGTATGAAGTAGCTGAGCATTCCGAATATTAGCATTGACAAAAACAACACTATCGTTAGTAAAAAATAGGTGAGAAATTTTGGGAGCCATTCCGCACACTGCCATGCCATGAATCTGTCCTTCCCTTTCGGCCTTGCTAAAAAGTGAAGAGAAAACATCTCGCACAAATGAGGAATAGGTACGGTGAAATCGGATCACGTTGGCCAATTGCTCTTTAAGGACGAAGAAACCCTTGTTGGCCATTCACTAAGAACTGAAAGGACACCGAGGATAAACATCGAGATACAAGGTCTATCCATTGGCCCTAAACCCCATCTTCCCCCGTTGGCGAATTCCTCTTTAAGGACGAAGAAACCCTTGTTGGCCATTCACTAAGAACTGAAAGGACACTAAGGATAAACATCGAGATACAAGGTCTATCCATTGGCCCTAAACCCCATCTTCTCCATTGTTGCTTGGAGAAATTCCCATTCAATACAATCATAAGCCTTGCTCATATCGAGCATGAGAGCACATAAGCCTTTTCTTCCTTTGTTTCTCCTTTTCAAATTGTGAAAAATCTCAAACACAACAAGGGCATTAGGACAAATGTACTTTGATATTCGGAGATAATAGAAGGAAGAATCACTCGATTGGCCATCGTTTTGGACAAAATTTTGTAAATCATGTTGCAAAGCGCAATTGGTCGGAATTGGGCTATTGTCTTGGGATCTTTAACCTTCGGGATTAGTACTATGTTCGTGGAATTTACACTCTTCAAGTCAATATCTCCCACCTCCCACCTCCCACCCACATCTCGTTGCACCAAGCATACACATATCGTTCCCCACGATATCCCAATTTTTTGGTAGAAAATAACATGAAAATTGTCCCGGCCTTTGTAGGATGCATATAATAAGGCCTTTTGGATTTCTTCATTAGTCGGGACATGCTGCAATGTAACTTTCGTTCATTTGGGGCGTGACTCTTGGGCCTATCTCGGTTAACGCCATTTGGTTGGATATGGGCACTCTGGATATGGTCCAAAGTGCTTACAATGTGTTTAGCCATAGCCTCTTGATCCGTTAACCATTCACCGTTATCATTCTCTAGGCCGGAGATGCTTTGTTGTGTTGTCTATGGGCTTTGGCTTCATGATGAAAGTAAGCCGTATTATGATCCCCATCTCGTAGAGTGTTGGCCCGTGACATAAATAAGCAATTGATTCCTCCTCATGTCGAAGGTTGTCCAGCTTCGTAACAAGGGCTTTGCTATGGTGTCCACTCGAAGGTTGCTTTGGGCTTTTTGAGTTCCTTCTCCGCCTCCCAAAGCTATTTCCGAATATTCCCAAATTCCTATTTTTCCCATTCCTTTAACCTCCAAACACACACCGATAATTTGTCTATCAGATTGTAACCCTTGTACGCCTCCCAAGTATCCTCAACAACTTTGTGACACTCCTCTTATGATAACCAAAGTGTCTCGAATTTAAACCGCCCTCGTTTCTCTTGCCTATCACCATTCTTGGATTGAAGGAGAATAGCACAATGATCCGAGCAGTAGATAGGATAGTGGGTGGCCTTAATATTAGGGAAGAGGTTGCTCCATTGACCATCTCCGAGGAATCGATCCAAACGTTCCCGGATAATTGTTCTTGTTTCATTGCCTCGGAACCAAGTGAAGACGTCCCTAGAAGAACCCAAGTCCATGAATCCGCAATAATCCATGACCTCTACGAACTTATCCATTTTCCGTTCCGCTCGGGTCCTACCTCCATCCTCATAATCAAACAAGATCTTATTGAAGTCACCAAAAACGAGTAAGGGTAAATGGGTGCTATCGAGGAAATGTTTGAGCATCCGCAAAGTTTTGAACTTATTTTCCGTTTCCGGCCACCCATATACACCTAGAGTACACCACTTACTTTTACTTCAACACAAATATGGTGTCTATCATAAGATTTGATTGTGACATCCGCACTATCCCACCAAAATCCCATTCCTCCATAACGACCCCGACTACTAATACAAATTCCATTTGAATAACCACATCCGTTGCCCCCTCTCATGGGATCTCGAATTTGCCACCATCATCTCCATGAGAAAAACGATGTTAGGGCGATCCCTCCGGCACCAATCTCGGAGGGTGTTAACACGGTGGGATTGCGAAGTCCCCGACAGTTCCAAACTAAAGATTTGCATTGTTGTATGAGGCCTGATTTGTCTCGCTGCCGCCTCTCTTGGGTAGGTTGCTGAAAGTTTCGGTATGGTAGAAGAATCAGCCTGTAATGTTTGTAATGTTTTAAGTGCTGGTCGTTTGAGGGTCTTTTTGCTTTCCACGGTGAAATGTCGTTAGCTCTCTTCCGGTTCAAAAGTCTCCGATTGATTGCCCATGTCCACAACATCACATGATTTTTTTGTTTTAAGTTCTTCTAGATGATCACCTCCCCAAGCTTGATAATTGGACTGGGCACCTCCGATCTAAGGCATTGTTTGTTTCAGTTCAGGGCACATGGTCCCTTCATTTTCTTTGTCCTCGAAAATTAGGTGAGGGGGCAATGAGCTCGGTTCAAAAGTCTCCGATTGATTGCCCATGTCCTAGGTGTTCCTGTAGGTGACAGGAAGGCTAATTAGCCTTGAGTCTGTTTGGGGCCTATGACATTGGTCCGATGAGTTAAAACAAGTGGAAGTTCTCATACCTTGTCCGACTTTAGCTAGCCGTTCCTTACTTTCTAGAACATAGGACTCGGGATTTCGGCCTTCATCCATTGCCCAAAAAGGACATCCTGTCCAACCTCTTCATCACGATTACGAGTCTCGTGCCCCCATATGCCCTTAATTGAACGAAGTTGGGAAGACGCTCATACTTAGCATTAACCCATTGGTTTCCATATTTGGTTTTTAATGGAAACCCAGGTCGGAGGGGATTTGTCACATTCAGTTAAACTCTAATTCGAATATAAGCGTCACCTTTATCGCATAGGTCGGATTCCGGATACCGGCCGAACATATTCCCAATCTTCATACAATTTCGCTTATTTTGCATAACCAACGGGATCCCATACACCCTGATCCAGAATGGTGAAGTGAGGAAATCAATGTCTTCAACCCGGGCTTCCGCCGACCATCGTTTGAGAATAAGATGGTGGCCCATAATCGTCTATGGTCCCTCGTTCCAGACTCGTCTAAAATCTTTCTCAGATCAGAATTTACATAGGAAAGTATTGTCCTCTAAATCCGAAATCGTCACCCCTTTTCGGATTCCAAGCTCTTTGAAGGATGGAGCGAACCCCGATCTGTTAACCACCCTGTCAGTCAATACACTAATGTTAAGTTCATTAAGTGTAATTTCCAGGCATTCATCCACCTCCAATTCCAGTGCGGGGTCGTTGTTGCCCCGCAGCCTTTGGGTTAGCGATACAAGGTGGTCTATTTCAGGTTTATCAGTGGACATATTCATACTCATCCTGGCGATTCTAAGCTACAACTCCAGACAGATCGGCGCAAAAGGAGAATCAAGAGAAGGGAAGATTCATCACAGAATTGATCCTAGAGAAAACCCGGAGAGTGGGTAGAGAGAGCTCCACGATGGAAGTGGTTTATATTATTTCAAAAAGTTTTGTACTTTGATAGTTATTCTGGAAGTTTCTTTCAGGTCTTCTTAAGGTTTTGTGAAGTTGTTCGATATTAGAGCAAGCATTGTGAATAACTTGTTATTATGTATATTGAGCTCGTTATTGAAACCCAAATACCTACTATGTATGATTCTTGGAGCTCATGCACCTAATATGAGATGATAGTTGTCAAGGCTGATCTCCATAGCTATGTCCGTATCTTAGCCTCTGGCCAACTTGAAGTAAATAGCTTATTTCATTGTTAGTTGAACATTTTTTTCAGGATTTGATGGGGTCTCATCTCTCAACTCGATGGCGGTCTTTTGGCCAATTTGTGTGCTACTTTATGTTTCAATTAGATGGAGTTCACTTTCATGATAGAGCATGTTTTTTTCCTTGATTTGATTTCTTTTTGTGTGTTGGATTTGCTCAACAACATGCTCCTTCATAGTTAATGAAGGAGGTAGTTACTGGTTGCATCTTTATGGTACTTATTACCATATGTGCCCTTTGTTTCTACATATACAGTTGCATTTATTCCTCATTATCTTTGCAGGATATGGAGGCTACTCTTATTTGTACGAGCCTCTCTGGTGGATTGGCATGATAACCAGTGAGTTTGTTATCTTCTTCTATGTGAAATGGTTGTTTGGTATAACTAAGTTGCTGATTACTCTCCGTCCTCCTGCTCTCTATGTTATCCCCCCAATCTCCTTTCCCTGGAAAAAAACTAAGCGGAAAAAATTCTCTGGCTATGATACTGGTGATTGAAACCATATCAAGTGCAGTGAGAAATTTGCAATATATGCTCTATTTTAAGGTCTTTTGTTTGGCTTATTATTCCAAGGGTCGTTACTTTATTTTACTTCTCTAAATTTGTCTCGTTTCTGTATATGTATTAATTTGCTTTCTGATTATGAAAAATCTCGTATGTAGTTTTCTTATTGCATGAGATTGTCCTAGCTCCTGTACTTTTGCTAAAATACTTAATAATTGATATTTTATTCTTTTGTATTTTAATTCTGATTGTAAATAATTGTTATAATCATATTTAGTAAAGAAAATGAGCTTTGAAGAAAAACTGAAAGTAAATAATTTGATGGAGTCATCTTTGAAGGCTTGGTCCAGGACTCTGGGATCTACCTATCGGCCACCTGGCATGAGATTGAGCAATTGGGTTTACATTAATTCAAATCTCGATTTTGGATATAATTCAAGAAATTTCAGGTAGTTTGTAGGTTTTTGCTCATAATTGCATCAAATGCATTGGGTATATATTAATTTAAATGAAATTTGGATGTTTGATGGTTTACTATCACATTAGTTCCTTGCGTTAAAGCTATCAGTGACTCGCAGGAGGTGTGGGCCTGGGCTTGATGCACACTAAGCGGCATGTGTCGATGAGCCTTCAGAAATTGGATCTCCTTAGGAGATGAAGCTAAAGCCTCATGCCTGTGCTAGAGCTTCCTGACATCACCTAAATGAAGTCATGATAATCATTGATATTGTTTAGAGGAATATTTGAATTAACTGAAGTGGTTTTCATGACATCATAAAAATGAAGGCTATCATACATGGTTTTCATGACATTCAGAAAAATGTTCAAAAATTTGTCAAATATTAACTTTGTGCTCTTGCAGACCCTCAAATTATTCTGTGATGTTCTCTGTCCATTCAGGATAGTTTGGATGGGGCTAAATGCCACCACAAATGCCCATTTGTTGGGCATTCTTTAAAGGGATATTTAGAATGTTCAAAGAGGTTTCGGTGGTAGAGTGCTCACGACCTCTTAGATGTACCAAATGGAAGGTTACTGTATGCAATTTTCATTATTTTTTACAAAATACACAAGAAATTGTCAAGCAATAACTATGTTATCCCTTAAAATGTTTAGCTCCATTTTGGATACCTAATTGAGTATTGTATGTTACGGCTCTTTCTAGCATTCTAGAATCACATTTCTAAATCAATGAGATGGATTGAGACCATACAGTCATCAAAATGTTATAACTATTTGTAAAACTTCTTAATGGGTGCCCGGAATAGAGTAGTTAGAGCTTCTTAAGACTCCCAAATTCAACTCTATTATGCTTAGTTTTTGCAATTTTGGAAAAAGTCCATGAGAAATTGGACATTCAAAACATTTTGGTATATTGAGAACCACTTCAGACCAGTTAGTGTATACTAGACCACCGTGGTAATTTTTTTGGCTTTTCGGAATCACATGTATTTTCTGCGAAACAGGGGCAACGAAGCATTATGCTAGGGATATTTAAAATCTCTCTATTATACAATTTCACTTCTGTATGTTATGTTGCCCCTCCATTTTAGGATGTAAAGTTTCTGTCCAGGGAAGCAGTGTAATAAGAAATCTTATGTGCTTTTTGAGATTTCTAACTTAAACCAGTTTATCCACAGTGGTTGTCGGGGAAATTGCTAATTTCGTGGCTTATGCATTTGCGCCAGCTATTTTGGTCACTCCGCTTGGTGCACTGAGTATCATCATAAGGCAAGTAGCTATGTTCTAAGTGTGTCTTTCTTACTTCATTTTCAGTTTTATTTTTCCTTCTGATGATTGCAGTCTTAGCTTGTGTTCTCTTTAGTGCTGCCCTCGCACATGTGATCTTGAGAGAGAGGCTACATATTTTTGGGGTTCTTGGCTGTATACTTTGCATTGTGGGCTCAATGGTGATTGTTCTACATGCACCCCAAGAGCGCCAAATTGAGTCAGTCACGGAAGTGTGGGATCTAGCGACAGAGCCAGGTTAGAGCAACTTTCAAGTTAAACATGCAACCAAACATCTATCAACTCAATGATGATATATTTGAATGTTTAGCTACACATTAATAATTTTACATGGAAATCATCTTTTGTATTTCGCCAGGTTTCCTCTTATATGCAGTTTTGGTGCTGGTATTGGCTTTTGTGCTCATAGTGCACTTTGTTCCACAATATGGGCAGACACATGTGATGGTTTACATTGGAATTTGTTCACTTTTGGGATCTTTGTCGGTATACCAGCAGCATTCCACAATTTGTAATTATGCTTGGAATTTAAATGACGTTATCATTTTTAATATTTTCAACATTTTTGGGCAGGTGATGGGTGCTAAAGCACTTGGAATTGCTCTTAAGTTGACTTTTTCTGGAATGAACCAGTTGACATACCCCCAAACGTGGGTATTTGCACTATCCGTGGTGTCTTGTATTCTAACGCAAATGAATTATTTAAACAAGGTACCTAGCTTATCTTATATTTGTGAGCCATCCATAACTGCAATGTGAAAACAGATCAACATATTTTTGTGTTGTTTTGGACGTATATGGTTGGCTCACTGTTCACAACAAGTCTACAATTAGTTTGCCGCCGATTGAAGATGTATGTTGACCTTAATTGATTTGAACTAGTTACAGGTCATCTCTGGCATGAACTACAGACAAAAGTTTGGGTTTGCCTGAACCTGAAAGTAGATCGTATCTGACCCATGACCAAACCCTAAATTGTTTTCAAATATATACACAGGATGCTTTCTATGAGCATAATTCAGGGATATATTTTTTTCCTTCGTTGAAAGATACTAATGTGATTCTAGCAGCTCTTTCAATGGTCTTTTAAGTGTGATTAGATTATGGATTTATGGTTCAAGAGCTATACATTCTCATGTATTATTTGTTTTATAATGATATTTGCTACCTAAAAACTAATACTGCATGCTGTTTATTTGTCTTAATTTCTGTATGTTGGTACCTGAATGTAGGTACATTATGACTTTGTCTTTAATGTGCAGGCACTTGATACTTTCAACACAGCAGTGGTGTCGCCTATATACTATGTGATGTTCACATCCTTAACAATCTTGGCCAGTGTAATCATGTTTAAGGTAACGTTTTCCCATCTTTGCTTGAGCGGGTTGAAACATAGAACAGAATCTGTTGTCCTTATTGCCATGGCAATGACCCAATTCCCGTTCATCCTGTGCTGGTGATGATGATAGTTAATTGCAGCATTGACCATTGAACTTTTAAAGATATTCAGAAAAGACTAATCATCATGATTACTAGCAACAGATTTAATGGAAGGCTTGAATTGGGCCTTGTACTGATGTTTGGAAGGTTCAAATTAAAAATCCTTTGAAAATTCCTTCTTGAGGCTTATGTGGTGTCTAGAAGGCTCAAATTGAAAATTCAATTTCATGTGCTTGTTTGGAAGACAGGAATAGTGGAAATGTCAAGGCATTACTTTATCTTTGAGTATTCCTATTTTTGCTGGTAATTTATGGGGCATTTTTTTTTTTGGTCGGGAGATTTTTGTATATTGTTATTGCTTCAGGAAATAAGGCCTTTTAAGTCATTCCATATTTTGGTGTTTACTTGTTTGCAAGTAGGTTTTTAGACTTTTAAAATACAAATGCCTTGATCCTATTTTGGTTCTTATGGTATGTAATAGAATAAAGTGAGTCCGTGTTCTAGACGTTCTCTACCATCCTCTCTTCTCCCATTGAGCCCTATATTAGTTGCTTAATTGAGTCTTCTGTACTCTTAGCCTTTGAACCTTTTTGTTGATTACAGTTTCATGCACAATATGGGATGTCTGTCATGGGATCTCATGGAGATAGAAGTTTGCCATAATCAACTTAAGCTCAGGTTTGCCTAGAAAGGAGCAAGGTGGCAGCGAGATTAATTTTGAGCTTCACAAAACTCTCCAAATCAAGTTGTCCGAGGTGTCAATAGTGGCTTATAAGTTATAAGTGCCCTTAGGCGTAGTAACCTACTATCCTTTATAGAAGATAATTGTGGACTGTGTAGATTCTTATGGAGCAGCTTTCTGCGATTTTTATTCGCTGCTAAAGTGATGCAGTCTAGGTACTATTGCCCTAACATGAGTTTTAGTGCTCTGGCTGTGTGTGTGCACCCACATTTGTGAGTTTTGGATAAGGAAAATGGTAAAGAACTGAATATGCTGAGTTGTGAAGCATGTCTCAGTCTGACATGGCAGTCCCCTCCCCCGCCCCCCAAAAAAAAAAGAAAGAATCCTGTTTAGTTACAAGGTTTTTTTTTCACTTATAAAACTTGATTAAAACTCAAGCGTGTCTCCACATGTGCTCTCTCTCTTCTCTCTCTCTGAAGAGGGAGGGGTGTCATAGTGGTTGGTCTCTCCCAGTGGTGGTTTAATCTTTCAGTTCACCAGTGTGTTGCCTTGCCTCCAGCAGAAAAAAGGGACCCGGGGGTGGAGAGTGGGTTCAAACCCTTTGTCTCATGTTCATATCATAGACGGAATGACGTCATGCCTGAGGTCCTGAGAGCACACAATTGGTATGTCAGAAAATGATTGTTGATTATGGGTTTGCCCAAGAAAAAGTATCCTAAATGTTTGGTTGGTACATGGATCCTGAGACTTCTTGTAAGAATTGATACAAACTTGATAATCCTAAAGAGTAGTACCACTTGCTTATTATAACTGCATGCTTGCAACACAATTCTTATGATCTCCTAGCTGCACATTTTATCCTTTGCATCACACTTCTATGCTTTTAGACTCGGGAGCGTTTAGATCTCAGTAGTGAAAGATAGCCTCCACTCTTCAAGAATGAAATTGGTTTTGGGTTGGCCTGCCATTGCAGATTGATTCAACCCTACTGTTACATGTCTTACAATTGACTGATTGGTTTGGTATATTCTTGCTTATCATTCCCACAGGTCATCTCCTAAATCTTGGTGTCACATCTGCCACTTGTAAAGAAACCTTCTTCCTAATGTGACTTTCTCTGAATGCTGGCTTTACTATCTGCTGTCTGTGGCATTATTTAATATGACTTTAGGGTAGAAGTGATCAGATGCTTGCAGTATAACCTTAGCCCCCTACATTTTATGCTTTTTTTTTGTGTGAATTTTTTAAGTATTTTCAATTGCCAAAAGGATCTCAATAAGAAGTTATGCCAATGACTATCAGCTTTGGGTTCTTGATGCAGGATTGGGCTGGACAGACTAGCATTCAAATTGTCACAGAGATGTGTGGCTTTGTAACCATTCTTGGTGGGACCTTTCTTCTTCATAAAACTAAGGACATGGCAGAAAGTATGTTACTGTTTGCTCTCTCTCTCTCTCTCTGGGCTTAGCATATGCCCTATTTTTTTTGTTTCTTTATTCACTGTGGAATCGGTTTCAACTGACTTCATTATGTCATTCCCCCTCCCTTCCAGGTTCCTCAGCATCGTCATCACGAAGCTCTAGTTACTTGAACCTGCATATGCATGACACAGAGCGGGTCCCACTAAAGACTCAAGAGCTAGCTCGGACATCCTAGGTTAAAATGTGCACCCTCAAATCCCGAATCACACAGCCATCCGCCCAGTTCTTGCGAGAAACCGACGTCCCACCTGCTGCAGATGAGTTCCCGCATTCTCAGGCAGGAGTACATACATACATGCTGCCTAGCAGAACACAACCCCAATTCCCAGGTTCGGAATGAATCATACTGGTCAGCCAATGAGCTTTGATATCTTTTTTCGATGTCTATACTTTATACACAATTTTAACTTTCAAACCAGTGCTACCGTTGATCAGTATAGGCTATAGATGTTTCAAAGGGAGATTCTTGTAGAAAAATTTTCAACACGACTTCATTGTATTGTTTTTGGTTTTTATTGTTTCTATTTGATGAGTAAAGCAGTAAGTTTCACGATGATATTTGTTCTTCATAGTTTCCTCTTGGATGTTCGATTTGTTTTTGGTTTCGTTGGATGCTTCCAGATGAACCCTGAATTGGTATAGAGGTCTCTTTCGAAGTGCAGAAAAATGGAGGGCATCAGAATCTCCAGAAAGCAGTGAGATAGTAGATAGATAAAGATGGATAGATAGATAGCTGGATTTTCCCAAGTCCCTCCGATCAATACGGGGAGGATACATTGGAAAAGTCCATGAAGCTAGCTGTTGATTATCAAGACTATTTTACAAGTAGTTACCGCTATTGACTCGTCCTTTGAATTAGCAATGGATGATGTCTTTTTCCATCTACAGAGAAAAATTGCTACAATGCACATGTACTAGTCTCATCTCTCTCTCTCTCCCCCCTCTTTAGGAATATTTGGAAGTTGTCAATAATTAGTGTCCTCTATTCAATTTTAAGAAAAATGATGAGTAATAAAAGAAATGGGAAATCCAAGATATGTGTATGTATGGTATTTGGTTTAGATGAAGCACAAAGACTATACAATACAATTTGGGGAGAAGA
Source organism: Talinum fruticosum (assembly GCA_021018815.1). Classification (NCBI taxonomy): domain Eukaryota; kingdom Viridiplantae; phylum Streptophyta; class Magnoliopsida; order Caryophyllales; family Talinaceae; genus Talinum; species Talinum fruticosum. Next base: position 1,136,949 of record JAITYX010000042.1, read on the forward strand.
AGGGCTATTGAACCTTAGACTTAATGTATTCAGAATCGTCGGTCTTAACCTCTAGCCTAATACCCGAGCAGTATGATCTAGATATATATGATATCAGTTTACGGTTGTCTCTTCTAACTTCTCAATTGTCAATGTTATACTGTTAGAGACAATAAATAATTGTAAATGTGAACTTTTATCCGGTGTCTATTTGTAACATGGGATATTATTGGAAATCTGAACACAAAATCAAGAAACATTCAAGAGTTGTGGGGAAAATGAAAAGAGTTTTAATGGGAATAGGGTTGACGCACACAAACAACCACAAGCAAGTATAAACTGAGGGGCCATTACAATTGCAGAAGAATTGACGCATAGACTTGATGCAAGCACCTCAAACAAAGCTTAACTACTCAGAATCTTATGCATTGACCCATTGAATTTCCCATCCCTAAATTTTTTAAATTGCTTTGTTGTGTGTGTGTGGAGTGGAGTAGAAAAGGAGTGGAGCTGGTTGTGGAAAAAAGCCAACACCTTGGACTTTCTTCTTACATATAGGGAGGGTCCTACTTATACTATACTTGTGCCCCAAAAAACAAAAAAACCCTACAACTCTTTCATCCCAAATTTACTTCACCCAAAAAAAAAAAAAAAAAACCCATTTTCATTTGAGCCTTCCATAGCAGTTCAACTACTAAAACACTCTGCCCCCAACCCCAAAAAAATACCCCAAAAAACAGAAAGCTACACTTCAGAAAAACAGAGTATAGATGGGGGAGGCAAAGAGGGGGATGGGAACAGAGGATTTCAGCTTCAGTTTTCCGATCACCCCAACCCACAGCCCCATTGATTCTCCTCCCCTTTGGACTCTCTCTCCGGCGGCCTCTCCCAGCCCTGCCCACGCATACCGGCTTCCGAGGAAGAGCTCTTCTTTCCTAGAAGCCGGCGGGTTGATCAACATCAGACGGCTGAGGTTCAGGGGTGCGAAAGCGATACCCAAGAAGATGATGACAACAACCACGATGAAGAGCGAGAAGAAGAGAAGATGGGTATGATGTGGGAAGCTTGGAATGACGAATTATCGAAGCATCGTCGTCAGATTATGATGGATTTGCATACCAGCAAAGATGTTTTCAAGCTCCCCAAGAACGGAAACTCCATTAACAGAAGGGCAAATCCCAGTGAAGATGCTACTAATAATGTGACTAAGAGTGATAATGTGAAGAAGAAGGGCAGTGTATTGGTGCTTGTCAAAGTTCTTAAGAAGCTCTTTCTTCTTCATCAATCTGCTTCCACCAAATCTTCTTCAAAGAAGCGATCCCGATGATCATCTGTCTTATTTTGTGTATGATACCTTTTCATTTTCATATATATGATCATGTAAATTAATAATCTTCTTTCTATCCTCTAATTTCAATTCATTTTTCTCTCTTCTTTTCTTCTCTTCTATGTTAGATTCATTGGATTCATTTTATCCATTTTCCATACTTTTTGTCATTTGGGTCTATAGGAATAAGAGTGAGTGAACACAAATTTCGAATCCAAATCCCAATTTCACTATTCACTAAAGACTTCATTAGTTATACAAGTAACAACACTATTCGATTCATATTTGTGTCTCGTCTTTTTTCTTAAATTTAGTTAGTACAGTATGATATTTAACATTTATCTATTTTTTACGACTTTAAGTGACGATGAATATTGTATTATGACTCCATCATGATTATGGATTGACATGCATGTCATATATAACATCCAATCACATTGTATTGTTGAACTTAGCTTTCAAGAAGTGGGGGAGAAAGAATTTTTAAATTTAAAATAATATTTTCAAATGAGCAAACCCAATGGACCCCACTTGGTTGGAAATGTGGAGCTTCAATTTGATGTATATATATATATATATGCTTAAGTGTTCATTTGTGCGCAATAAACGCAATAAATAGAGGTAGGAGGAGGCTTAATTTCCTTCAAACTTCAAACAATTTTACCGGTAACAAGACATTTTCAGTATGATGTGGTGTCATGATTATATGAATTTAATGGCATATATTTGCTGCTTTTCAAATCCTTCTTTCATACAAAATGATAGCAAAACTAATTTTACGCCATCAAATTCTAGGTATGTGGAATAAAAACTACATATAAAATGTTATATTAACCTTGTCATGGCACATAATAAAAGGTCGGGAGACTTTTGTCTATACCATGGTTATGAAATGTGATAGAATCTTTATGTACTTCGGATTAAGGCTTACCATATTAAGAAGTCGTCAATCTTCAAAATATTCATTATGTTTTTACACAAGACTATTGTTTAGCTATCTAATATGTTCACACTCTTTAATGTTTGTGTTGATTTATAAAATAGTGAGTAAGTAATAACTCAACACCTGTATAGCCGTATCCATATATGTGCACTATAATCTTTAACACATGATAACTGTATGCCTCAAATTTTGTTTTCCTCCCCTTGTCTTATAATTTATTGGTATACTCCAAATAGTTAGTCTAAACTACCCCTTAAAAACCCGATCATGCATAATTCAAAGACTATAATTATATAAGTCACGATAGAGGGGTGTTCCAAGCTAGGTCTGAATGTGCCAAACCATGGTCCAGGACCATGAGAACCCTCCTTTGCCTAATTTGAGCCCCTGGAGTAGACAATTGAGTTCCATTTAGCCTATGGTGGGGCTAAAGACATGAGCCTTTTAGAATTTGAAATTTAAAAGAGACCCACTAGAACATTTATTTTTAGCTGAATTGGCAAAACATTTTTTATTTTTTGGGGTAGTGGGTGGGGGGGACTTGTGGAATGCCCTTTCGGCCCTTTCTTGATGTGAAGGAACATTTACGCAGTAGCGATTAGCGAAGTTGCTTTACTGGAACTTGGAAGTGGAAGTGCTTCGGAGCATCAGCAAAGTTCTGAGTATCGCCCCCCAAAAAAGAGTTTTTATTTTTTATTGTCTGAACTCTGGATTCCAAAGATTCTGTGGGGGCAGTACTTGTTTACGGTTTCCTTCATCTGTCATCTCTATCATCTTACTGCTCCATATCACCCAATTGCAGGTACTCTCCCTCTCTCTCTCTCTCCGTTGTCATACTTAAGTGAAATGCATTAAACCCTTTAGTAGGGATTTCGTTGTCAGGATAAAGATTAGAACTTTGTATCAGTTGGAAGTCATTTTGTGATGCCTAATGAAACCTAATTGAGGAAGCTGTACAGGTTTAATGGGTGTTATTGGATTCTGTGACTCTTCCTCTCTGTGCATGATCAAGTCAAATATTGGGAAACCTAATTGCGGATTTGAAGGAAATCAGAGAAGGGTGATTTCTATGGCCTCTACATTGCCTGTTAAACCAGCTAGTGAAGAGGGTCAACAGAAGGTGACTGGGGACTCTTTTATCAGACCCCACCTAAGGAAATTGTCTCCCTACCAGCCCATTTTGCCTTTTGAGGTAATTCTTCCAATCATATTTTGGCAATTTTCTTGTTTTAATTATGATTTCCTTTTGTCTTATGGAATAATGAAGTAATTTGTGTTGACTGTACTGCTAAAGTTTACCAATTTGAAGGTTGTGAAATGTATGCAATGATAATGATTCTGAGTCAACTCATGGACGTCGATTGAGCTTCACTGTAGAATTGTAGATGGGTGGTTTTAGTATTGGGATTATATCTTTCTTTGTAAAATAGGAAATATGAAATGTGATTTAATGCCCATTGTCAGTTTGAAGGATGTGAAATGTATACTGTGATTCTGAATCAATTCTTGGACATGGATTGAGCTTCACTGTAGATGGGTGGTTTTAGTATTAGGTTTATATCTTTCTTGGTATTATAGGGAATAGGAAATGTGCTTGAATTTGAATTGTCAATCTCAATTTGTTTTTTTTTTAATAAAATGAATGAGTACTCAGATAAATCAAATTGAGTTCGATATAGAGTACTGGATGTCGATGATGCATTTCTATCCTGAATGATGACAGGTTTTATCAACGCGTCTTGGTAGGAAGCCCGAGGATATCATCAAATTGGATGCCAACGAGAATCCTTATGGTCCTCCCCCAGAGGCAAGTAATAAGTACACAGGCTGTGCCTCAGACCGATTACTGTGCTTAACACCTTCTTCCAAAGCTTTATTCGCTTCTAGATAATATGTACCCCTTTGGCCTTTACCATAATTTTATATTTCTGCAGGTGTTTGAAGCTCTGGGAACCATGAAGTTTCCTTATATATATCCTGACCCAGAAAGTCGTCGATTACGTGCTGCCCTTGCTGAAGACTCAGGCCTCGAGTCTGATTATATTCTTGCAGGATGTGGTGCTGATGAGCTCATTGATTTAATCATGCGGTTAGAGATAAAATCCTTAGCCCCCTCCAAAAAAAAAAAAAGAAAAAAAAGGAAGTGCTAAAGCTTAAGCACTATATATTTCTTATCACAAATTTTGATGTTATTAACTTTCAGCATTTTCTGGTAGCTTCTTTATGGCTTATCAATTGTCCTAAATGATCATGTAGTGCAGTTGTGTACTGGAACCTGGTGACAAAATAGTTGACTGCCCACCCACTTTTACAATGTATGAATTTGATGCAAACGTCAATGGAGCGGTTGTTGTCAAGGGTAGGAACAAATCTCAGTACATGCTTTGAGTTAGATCTGATTTCAAGTTTACAGCACTGTTATCCTTCTTTGCGGTGTGTACTTATTTTGTCTTCGTTGTTTAATTACTGCATATGCATTTATGGTTCTTTCTACACTTAAGATTATTTTTGAAGAATCTTACTCAGTTTGCTGTTCTTGGAAGAACAATGCTGGGGAAACTTCTTACTTTTATTGTTTACTTTGCAGTTCCAAGGAACGCTGATTTTAGCCTGAATGTAGAGCGAATTGCAGAGGTTGTGGAGATAGAGAAACCTAAATGCATATTTCTGACTTCTCCAAACAATCCAGATGGAAGGTGAGTGACAGCTGCATTTGTGTTGAGAAATAAATCTTCACTATTTATTCATAGATTTTTGCTTGTGGGAAACTTTGTGCATTTGTGAACAAATTTTAGCACTCCTTGAGGCTCGAGCACAGGGACAACTCTGGCAGAAATGGGGTTTGGGGAGACTAGAATTCATTTATTTTGTATGGACAAGTGTGTTGTGATTATATTTGCCAGTTCTCTTTTGCTGTGGGCCAGCTTGTGCATTTGAGGGAGAATGATTGGAGTCAGGGGATGGATATTAGGATCAGGTATCTGCACTTAGGTAAATCTGGAGTATAATTAATTGAGACTTTATTTGGTAGGGAAATTGGCATGAAATATTGAGTTCATTAATTGAGGAGCTAGGGGTGAGAAATGTACTATTTGCTGTGGCAACTATTTGATGATTTGCTAAATTTAAGATGTGCTTTATTAATATGAAAGTTGGAGATGTTTTATCTATATATTGAACTGGCAGTTTGCTTGATATGTTGACTAGATTCTGTGAGGCTTGCTGATTGTTAATTCTGTATTCTTGTTTAATGCCCTTTTGCGAATGTTCTGAAACTTTGGAATTTTGATTTGATGACCCTTATTTTACCTATTCCCCACCATCAGAACATAATGTGATTGCAATACATTGGCATTACACTCCTTGCAGTATAATCAGTGACGAAGTTCTGTTGAAGATTCTTAATCTTCCCATATTGGTGGTTCTGGATGAAGCTTACGTTGAATTTTCGGGATTGGAATCTCGAATGAAATGGAGTGAAGGAACATGAGAATCTGATTGTTCTCCGAACTTTTAGCAAAAGAGCTGGTATGGATGTGAATTTCTTGCTTATTTCTGTAGTAAATCAAACTTGGTGTATCTTACCTTTCTAACCCCAACAAGCTTGTGGGTCTGCTATGCTAAAATCAGATAGGAGTCTATACTAAGCGAGGTGCAAAAACAACTCAACTGCTAGTGACTCAATTCTATGTCAAATTGCTTGACTAGTCCCTCAGAAAATTTTCTTTGTTATTTGTTAATATCATTTAGTTGATAGCCATCTCTACTTGGTATACTGCATTAGTTACTAGATTTACCAAGATGTATCATAAAATGCTTAATGAAAACAGGTTTAGCTGGCCTAAGAGTGGGGTATGGAGCATTCCCTGCTAGTATTATTGAGTATCTCTGGAGAGCAAAACAACCGTATAATGTATCAGTTGCTGCTGAAGTAGCTGCCTGTGCTGCATTGCAGAATCCTACCTACCTCGAAGTTAGTCTTGTGCTGCTGATTCATTTTTTTCCTTATTCTAGATGAAATAGTTCACTAAATCTTCCTTGTGCTCGGTTCATTTTTCCTAATGAGTTGGCTGTCTCTTCCAGAATGTCAAAGAGGCTTTGGTACAGGAACGTGAGAGGCTTTATAAGCTTTTGAAGGATGTCCCATTTCTTTCACCTTTTCCCAGCTACTCTAACTTCATTCTTTGCGAGGTTACATCTGGATTGGACGCCAAGAAGCTCAAGGTACTTCTCTTTTATTTTTATTTCTCAGGATTGCTCCCCTTCCTGCCAACACCTCCTCAAAAAGTCCCACATTCCGATTATCGGCAAATCACATACGGAAATCCCAATAAAGAAACTAGATTGAACTCAGTGAACTGCTTTGGCGATGCACAGTCTTGACAGCTATGATGCAAAACCCTTTTCTAGTCTTAGGATGAATTAAAAAGATGCTTAAACATAGAAGCAAAGATTCTAGTGTGAGATCCAGTAATGTGGTGGTTGTGTTTTTGCTCAGAAAACTGTTGTTTCCTTTTTGCATTTGCTATTCCTCAGCTTGGTTGAAGTCATCTGTGTCTTGTCCGATAACAAATGCAGGAGGACCTTGCTAAAATGGGTGTGATGATCCGACATTACAATAACAAGGAGCTGGGGGTTATGTTCGTATATCTGTTGGAAAGCCCGAGCAAACAGCTACCCTGATGGAGTGTCTGAAGCGGATCTGCTGATTCACGACCATCGATACATCTTCGATGCTGGTACAGTATTATGACCAACTGTATTTTCTGATGTCCTGTCTACATTTCCCGGTATCAGTTAGAACAAATTTGAGATAGGTACAGATCTTTGTCATTGAAGTTTTTATTATTTTGGAGAGTTTTGTAATCCAAACCCATGGAGAGCCCAATGGGAAAAGAAACTTGTAAACAAAGAAACTTGTTGGATGTGATAACTTGCTATTTAATAATTTAGTACTTGTACTATTTTGATTACTGCTTGAAACAGGGGATTTTGTCGTGTAACCTCTCTCTCTCTCTCTCTACACTCAACGTATTTATGAACCTAAACTGGAGAAATAATACAAGTTGAACATTTCTCCTATTCATAACCCAAATCGTTATGGTTATGGATGAGGGTTAGTTTGCCGGGCAAAATTGGAACACCTTGACAAATTCATGCTTTGATACAAGAGACAAAAGAGTATGTTTTTTTTATAGAAGACAAAAGAGAATGTTTAATGTCCTATTAGAACTCATTGGTCATTCCATTTTTTTGAAAATGTAATCGAGTTTTTGATTAATACTATTGTCATCTTTAGTTTATAATTATTCTATAGTTTATGAGCGCAACTGCTGATTAGAATGTACAGGAGAATTGTTCGAGGAAAGGTTTGAAAATATACACTTAACAACGACGTGTTCAAAGTAATAATATACACTTAACAACAACGTTTTCAATTAATTACTTTGAACGTAGTTGGATTTCTTATCCATATTTATTACAGCTTCTTGTTGATATTATATTTCCATATCTAAATAATTACTTTGGGCATATTCGTAATTCTTATCCATATTTAATACAGATTCTTGTTAATACCGTATTTATTACTTGTTGACAATCGTCTCAAGGCAATGTTTAGTAGGATTGTTATTTAAATAGTTCGTAATATATAAGTTTAGAATGAATAAATGTCTCTTTCATTGGTAGATACTCATTCTTGTGTAGAATATATTAGAAAAGGGAATTGCGTGACTTCACCTCATTCACATTTCTTTCCATAGATTAACTCTGTTTTTTCAAGTTCTTGGCTTTCACGTATCCATTCCCTCTCAATAGAGGAAACAGAGTAGTTTACACTGAAAAGTTACACCCTCATCAGTCCCATTCAATTTCTGTTAACTTCTGTTTCTTCAAGCCTTATTGAAACCCCATATAAACTCACTCTGTCTTGCTTGTATCAAAAATGTATAACGTAACAGCGGAACCCGAAACTCCAATCTTTTAGGACAGCCAGAAAACACAATCTTCTGTTTACACATTCCTCAAACTGATGGCAAAGGTTTTCCTGACATGTTTTTCACCATGTAAGCCCTTTTATTCTGATGAACGTGTAGTTGGGTTGTTTTCTTCTGTGTCAATCGATCTGCAGCGGCTGCAGAAGTCTCTGGAAGAGAAGCCTCCCTCTCTCGGATGGTGTAGCGAGGTTGTTGCTGTCATCAAGAAGATTCACTCTCATTTCCTCTGCTATTTGGAGAGTTCCAAGGTGCCCCCTTCATGGGCCGGTGTTGAGATCCGTGATGAATACATGAGAGCGAGCTTAGATCTTTTAGACCTTTGTAATTTGCTTAAACTAGCTCTTTCTGGCCTAGATAGGTACCGGATGATAGTTGATGCCATGATCAAGAGATTGGAAGATTCAAGCTTCTTGATCGAGGCAAGCAAGATCGAAGTTGAGAGACTCGAGAGAGGGAGAAATGACAAGTTCTCTCAACTTGAGAAGTGGAAGAGAGAAGCCAATTTTAGTGAGGAATTGTCTAAAATGAAGACGAAAACTAACAATAACAAGCATGTTTTGCAAGTCATTAGAAGCACAATGTCTATACTGTCTCTCTTAATCGTCTCTTCGATTCTCCATCCTACTCCTATCGAGATCAATGAGGGGATCCACACTAGACAGCCTGGTTTGGATTCATTCTCAGATTCTATCCAAAAACTTGTTCATTCTTTCGGGGAAAGGGTTCGAGCTCAGAAAGATAAAGGGAGGGTGGTTTTGCATGAGAATGAGATGGTAGAGGATGCATTTGGTTCCTTCAAAGCTCACATTGTTAATGGGGTCGAAAATGGGCTAATTGTACAGAGAGTGGAGAAGCTGAGGAAGAGGTGTGTGGCTCTCAAGGAAGGTTTAGACATGTTTGAAGGTGTAATGAACGAGTTGTTTGAGGATGTAATCAGGGGAAGGAAAAGGGTTATTGAGTTTATTACCCAAAATAATCAGAGCTTACCAAATAGCAAACGTGATTAGGGTTTGCTTTGCCTTACAATCTATTTTTCTTTTTTAGGGTTGTGGATTTGATTGCTTAAGAGAGTGATGATTTCCACATAGTTTTAGCGAGGATTTCAGTTTTATTTGGTACCCACATATTTTTAATTAGGTCATGTAAAGCTAAACTTCTATTTGTATGTGAATGTGACTGTAATTATTTTTTAGTTTCATTTTTGTTGCTTTGTCTTCTGACTTTAAACACAGAAATTAGCATATAATGGATTTATTCACATTCAAAAACTAGCAATACATATTCAGAAACATCAGTACATCCTGTAAATGACCTGTCAAAAATTCTCTCAGATGAAAATTAGGGCGTATAATTTTCCCTAAAAGATAAATATCGAACCAGAAATGAGGTCAATACAAGTCACAACAAATATTGGTGAGACCTATCTGGCTATCAACTATCAAGCAGATCAATGAATGAGAATGAAATGGATACAAATGGGGAGAAGTGTTAAAGAAGGAAAAAGAAAGGCATTTAATGCGTTCTGCAGCTGCTCAAGCCCAGTTGTTATGCTGCTGCCTCCCTTCGCCAGTTTAGAATCAGCCTTGAACTGTTGTACATCAAGCTCCGAATATGTTGCATCGAAAATTTTAGTATACAGCACGTTGTGCCAGCATCCAGAACTTTTAGGTGATGAAAATCTCCTCAAAAGAGAAGAGGGGTGAAGCATTGAGCAGGACCACATACAAAAGGACTGAGGGAGATCCAATTCTGCGCTATGCTTAGTTTCTCTTCCCTACTCATCTGCAGTCTCAGGAACAGTACGCTTTTCCTCGGTCCTGTGGTGGAATAGCTTTGCAAGTTGTCGCCTTTCACAGTCCTGCAAGTCCCGAGCAATGTCGAGTTAATAGCATTCAAGGATGAAGACAAACGCGGGTTTTTCTGACACTAGTTAGTTCCTCACCTTGAACATGTGGAGATAAAAGGGCCTGTTTGGATTTTTCTTTCTCAATTTGTGGTATGTATATGCGAAGCTTAATTGATCCCTAGGGGTGAAGCGATCCACTTCGTTGAACCAGAGACAGGAGAATAAGTTTGACATTGGTGTATGTGCCCTAATTATCAATGAACCTTCTGGTACATCTGTTGTCCAGATAAACTAAAATCGTTAACGAGAGAAACAGAAACCTACTCATACGAAACACATTTTTAAATGAATCAGGAACAAAGAGAAAAACAGGACATACTGCTGGGAAGCAACTTGTCAGGATCAGAGGCATTGAATCTCTTCAGCCCATCAGCCTGATAAAATGCAAACTGCTGATCAATCATAGTATGGTTGTACTTATTGAGCTTCTTATTCCGCTCAACCTCTTCCCAAACACAGTGACGATCATAATGATTTGATATTGCATATTCATAACCTTTTCTCCATAAGAAGTATTCGAGCAACAAAAGAGGGTCTCGTTGGAGGCGCAATTTGCTGTCCAACCAAATTGAATACCTGCAAACGCAACAATATGTTTTAGAGATTGGCCCCAGAAACCAGACACATCAAATACAGATGTTTCTCGCAACTAGTATCTCCATCTTCTTGAATAACTATGATATGTAAACCACTATGGCAGCTTTACAGGGAAACTTGAATGGCAGGCATCGAAGCATTACAGATTTAAAACAGTAGTAAATGTTGTCAACTGTTTATCACATTATATTAGATCCCATAGGCCACAGCTATATATAAGGTTTCTTCCTCAGCCATAGAGATTTTGCATGTCATTTCTGAAGGGAATGTCAACCAATCATATTGTTTTTATGCAAGTATGTATCATGCTATCTCAGCTGCCCACAATGTTGTATATAATTCAAGAACCCAAGTGTCCATCATGGAAATCATCCGTTTCCTTTTATCTGAGATAGCAGACATTTATACAAGAGTGGGCAGATTTGGACTCTGTCAACCAGTTGATAATGGGCTTCTATCTCAGAAACCAGAAGTTCAGACCTACCGTAAAAGATAGGAAATTGTCTTTACATTTTCTTACTTTCTATTGGGATTAATACTGAACATGCTGTATTCTTACTTTCTATTGGGATTAATACTGAACATGCTGTATTATGTTCTACTAGTCATATAAAATCCAGAAATGGCACCTAAAATATCTCCTGCTTAGCTCACCAAGTTTTTCCCTTTTTTCTTTGAAACGCTGCTTAGTTCATCATAGATAAAAACTAGAAGTTCAGTTTTGCCATAAAAGATAGAACATTAAATTTAAGTCTACTCACTGTCAATTGGCATTTACTCCTGAACATGTTGTATAATGTTCAACTAGTCATGTCAAACTCAGAAGTGGAACCTAAAATATCTCCTTCTTAGCTTACCTCATCAATTTATTTTATTTTTTTGATATTGCCTAGCTTATCATATGTGTCATGGGATAGATAAAAATGCTCATGACTTTCAACACACACCAATGCTGAAATTTTTGCATAATATAGGGCACATACCACTAACAATTTTCATAGAGCAGCAAAAAGTCAAAAACATATAAGTGTAGCAGACATCATAAAAACAGATTTTAGAATATTCTACTGGATTAGGAACACATCAATCAAATACAGATAAGGGCTAGCCAACAGCACATAAATCAGCCTCAATTATTGCACGGTCACCAATTAATAAGGAGGAAAACAGAAAGGGATATATACATCTGAGCAAATTCACCATGCTCTCTAAGCAATTTGAGAAAATTTACTGAAACACAAAACTTGTAGAACGTCATAAAAAAATTATGCTAGTGAGGTGAAACCAGGGAAAAGTGACCAAGACAAGCAAAGCTATTGTTAATGACCGTGTATGAAGCTTAAGAGATGAGCTTTAATAGTAACCGCAGTCAAGCCAAGTGATCCAACAGTTCTCTATTGAGATATTTCTCTATTAATACCTTTGAGTTTCAAAAGTGCTGAATGAGTTTAGTTTCATATTTGCCATTTACAAACGTTAGAATTCACGATCACCAGCAGACATCTAAAACATGTTGAACAACGAATATCCAATGATCACATAAAAAATATATACAGCCTTCAGATTCACATTCTTACCTAGCTGAAGGGAAAAGGCGATGAGACAAAAGCTTTGGTATTTTTCCCACTCTCCTCATGTCCGAATAAGGAAGATTTTTCACCACCACTATCCTCCACAAACCAATAAATCCTGTTCTGTCAGGTACTTGGCCTTCTGAAGAAAGAGTTTGCAAAGTTGCTTCGTCCATGAACATGACAAAGCAAACATTTTTTCTGGACAAGCGACTAACCTGAAATTAAACAGGTAAGTAAGGAGAAAGAATCCTTTGCCAAAGACGGCTTGGTGATTGCACTAGCTCATGTGAACCACAAATATGGTGCAGATACAGACAGTCAGCACTCAGAAGAGACACTCGAAAACAAAATAAATGATAGTCACACACGTGTCCTACCGTTTTGCCGAAAGGAGATCTCAAGCGATCTGAGTTTCCAAAGATGCAAGAAACAACAGCTATATGGCATCTACTAATATATCTGGTATCATCCTCAGTCAAGTCAAATCCAGTACTCGAATACCCTTCAGGACCCTTGACAAGTCCACAATTTATCTGTTGATCGCGTGCAATGAATGAATCTTCCCTTTCTCTCAAGCTCTGATGCCCAGCAAATCTGGGTTCCCAGTTATCTAGCCCATCAGGCTTCGATTCTTTTTCAGTATAAGACAACGAGAATCTAGCAAATTTTCTGCTCTCTAAAGGCTCCACAAGTTGTGCGGTAGAGTTCAGTAACTTCATCTCACACTTAGCAGCTGCATCAGTGAATATTATGTAGTTATCCACACACTCAGTGTGATTTCATAAACTATAGAGCGAACAATTACAGTTGCTTTCAAGTTTCAAATTTGCATATCAGATGTCAAACAGTATGATAAAATATGATATTCTCAAAATTTGCAATTGTGCAGAACTCTTTCTCGAATTGCAGAAATAATGACTATTCATTCTCAGGTTGATAAAAGAATGCTAACTTCTTACGATAGCCACAAAAACATTTTGGGCACCAAAAAATAAATTTCATGCTAGAGTACATCAGTTATCATTCAGAGGAGGGAAGCTACTGAGAAAACTTACCAGAAAATTTGCGGTGTCTCCCACGTTTCTTTGGCTGCTTATTAGAGCTAGTCTTTGATTGCCCATCAGCATTACTAGCTTGCCTATGTTTCCCTTCAATGTTGTCAGAAATGTGTAATTTTGCCGAACTACCTTCTGATGACTCTTCAACAATGACCTCAGGAATATAATGGGATTTGGCATTATCTCCAGCATCCCCAGAGTGAGATTTAAACAGTTCAGGGTTCGCCTCAATTTCATGTCCAGTGTTATCATAATCATTTTTGCGAGCATCATGTGAATCGATTCCGTCATTATATTCATCCTCTATATCAGTTTCGTCAGTGTCCATATCCATGTTATGGTCATCAGAAACATGGGTACCATCCTTGATTTCAGAACCTGATTGGCCAATGTTCTCTAAAGAAGCCTTATATTTTTCCTCGTACATTTTTAATTCATTACGCCCTGCTTCATTGTATAGGTCATGGTGATTAACACCCTATCGCTGTTGGGCCTCTTTTCAGGTCTCTTCCCTCTGTTGGGAACATGCCCTTTTCCAAATTCATCCGCTTTAGTTGTGCTACTTTTATTTACCACATCCTCATTGTAATCATCATCCCTCCTTCTATCATCACCATCCCAATATCTCGAATCACGCGCATGAGCCATAGACCCATTGCCAAAGCTGACTTGGGAGGTAGTAATCCTTGTTACATTCGTAAGAAAATCATTCTTGAAATCATCGTCTGGGACATTACTTGTATTTGTTTCTGCAGAAAATCTATTAAGTGTCAAAAAATACACAATATGATGCATAAATTCCATGTCAAGACAGCCTCACTTTTACTTGTGTGAGTGTGTGTCTATGTGCATGTGTGCGTGTTTAATTTACAGGAGAAAGAGGGGACCATGGGTTGGGGATTATTCTGGAATCAACTCAATCCGAAATAAGAAATTCAGGAAACAAGAGAAAGATGATGTCTCGAGAGTTAGGTCACCTATTGTGTAAACCATACAGCAAATACTAAAGACATCCAGTGAAATCAAATGTACCAAGCCAGTTTGTATATCCGTTTTAAGATCAAATAAAGCAATGCATCAAAGAATTAAACAATCAATTCGACCAACTACTATTATTCATTCCAACCCAAAGACTAGGAAAACAAAAAGGGAAACCTAGAAAACAGTTGCGCCAAACCCTCATACCACACATGAACTCAATATAGTTGTGACTTGGAATCACTTGGGTCCTATCTAAGCATCTAAGTTCTAGAAAAACAAATTAAACTTCTCCAGTGTAGGCAACAATCAGCAAAATTTGTGAAAATCCTAACATCAGAAGTAACCCACTTATAGTTCTATGGTCCTAGCCACTGAGAACCAAAGCAGAAAAAGATCAAAGCATCACAGCAACGCAGTATAAAAGACACCAACTTTACCACAAGAACTCAATTCAAACAACAGCCCAGATTTCCAAAGATAAACTTCTTCAGAAAAAAGAAATAAAATTCAAGATATCATGTACCAATTAATGTACAAGGTGGAGAAGAGAGTGACCTGTATGATCTCTAGAGAGGAAGAGAAAAGCCAAGGCAGTGGCGGCAAGAACTAAACAAAGGAAGGAAACAACAGTGCCAATGGAGATCCTACGGCCGCCGCCCTTGCTTCGGCGGTGGTGGTGGTGATGGTGGCGCGGCGCCCGGACGCCGATGGCTACGTGTTCGACGGCACCATTTTGGTGAGTGTTGGCGGCGTAATCGTGGTTCCGGCCAGCCCCTCTGTCGAACCCCGATTGCCTGTACTGAGCCATTGGCGCATTGTTCAATTTTTCTCTCCTCCAAGCAGCTCCACCATTAACGTTGAACAGAGCTGGATTTGGAGAATTAGGGTAAGGAGGCGCCGAATTTCGCAGATCTTTTGGAGGGGTGTGATTGGAGGAGTTAAATACTGTGAGGGGGTGGCTTGGGTAGGAGAGAGAGAGAGAGATAGAGAGAGAAAGAGGAAAAATCGATCGGCGATGAAAACTTAAAAGGTTCTTGTCGTTGTTTTCCTCGGCCGTCTTCCTCCGCTCCTTCAGCCCCCCAACGCTCTTTTGCTTCTCTTCGGATTTTGTATTTGGATCATTCAGACCCAAAACTCATGTCCGGGTCACCCGGATCCACTGTCCATACCCGAATATATTCTTCAGACAAGAACGGTTGTATTCCCAACGATACTCTTTTATGGTTTATTATTCTCAATTCTCACATTCGGCACTCATATAAGTAGAGGCCGGCCAAAATTCAGATTTGGGATAAAATTAAGTTTGACAAATTGACTATTTTTTATATAATAATTAATTTTTTCAGGTAAGATTTAACTAAGATAAGTATAAATTTGAGTTAAAATTAAATTCGGACAATAGAAATAGAAAATCTTATGTCCGAACTAAATATTTGAAAAAATAATCATGATCGGACGTGATTTTTACAGGTCATTTGAATTCGGGTAATTAAATCGGACGAAATTTTACCAATATTACACAGAAGACATACACCTTTTTTTATTTATACTATTTTGTATAGGTGAACATATATTTCTAATTTTAGCCTATATTTCATAAAGTAATATTATTTTTAATAACTCAACCTACATTTACGAGAAAATTTCATACTTTTCTTTTATATATATATATATATATATATATATATATATATATATATATATATATATATATATATATATTCTATTTTATTCAAAAAAATAGCCTCTTCATAATTTAATGGTAAGATTCTTATATCTAATCCCCAATGTCAATCATAATAAGTACAGTGGAATTTTTACTGTCATATCAAATATATATATATATATATATATATATATATATATAAAAGATATTTTTTTATATAAATAAAGTATAAAAGTCGATATAAATAATATCTAAAATCTGATAAAAACTCAGAAAGACTTTCTAGACTGACGGTCGAGAAAGCAAAGATCAAGTACTCCGGAAGCTGGGCTTGCCCCGTCCCTGTGACCCACACGAGGCTTGTAAACCTGCGATGATGTTAGACCAAATTAGATATCCACAGGACTTTGTTGTTGTGTGTTGATGGCCAACCCAATTTCCAACCCTAACATAAAAGTAGCTTACCTACACACACACCTACACGCTACACCCCACAACACAAAGAGTTTTCAATTTCTTAATTATCAACTGATTCAATTCATCATCTTCAAATTTAAGTTTTGTTAACATTAATTATAATTATTTAAGATCGATATATTTTTTCGTAATTGTATGAAGTTAATTGAACTTTATCAAAGCTTTTAATTCAAAGAGAGTCTAATGAAATTATCGGATCTTAAAAAAAAAGAGATAACACGTAACATGATACGAGAAACAATATGTTAGAGAACTTCTAAATAAGAAACCCGTTAAAGCACAAAACCCGACTCATTCCGAATCAAGGGAATATGATTAATCAAGCCTCGATGCCAGCTATATATACACATCCAAGGGAAAAGAAATGAGCGAGGCATAACTTAAAAGTCAACCCAAAAGAATAGGACAAAGATCCTCCGTGTTAAATTTAAACTAGCCATTTTTCCCAGAAGGCAATGGCGTTTTTGGAGGATTCTTTGTTGTCGACAGCACCACAAACAACTCTTCCCCTCAAAATAGACTTATTATTTCTCATATAAAAACACATATTTGCCTCAGTTTGGATTTTTTTCAGGGATTCCGTCGGATTATAATGTTGTCATTATAATTTTCATAATTCAAAAGACAACAATATAATGTCTACCATCAACAGAATCCCTCAATTTGCCATCCTTTGCCTTGTTCTATTACACGAGGTAAGTTTAAATTAATAATTAAAGGTCGAGAAATAGGTTTCATACTGTAACAATGTTGTTTGTGCAATTATATAACTGTTGTTAATCATCTTTATTGTGTACCGAAATGAAAGGTGGAAGTTTGCTTGGCACACCCGATTCCGATTCCAGGAGCAAATCAAGCAATCAAGAAGGGTGCACAAACAAACGAGACTGCCTTGCACCAAATCCCTATTGTCCCGTTTCTTGGTCCTCGGATAAGTAAGATCAATCAATTAGTTAATTTCATATACATAGTGTTTTTGAAGGAAGCTTATCACAAGGCTGTTATATATATGCAGATTGCAAAGAGCAGTGCTTTGGAAGGTGCAACTTAGCATTGAGATACAGGATGTGCTTCAGGGTCTGTAACACTTGCTGCCAGCGTTGCAACTGCGTGCCGGCCCTGGGAACTTCTGTCAGCCCTCAGGCCTGCCCTTGCTGGAACAGTATGAGCCACCGGGGCCGGATTAGGTGCCCTTGAGTATCTTACATTCATCCATCTTAGATTGCAATTCATGAAAGAAAGCTAACTAAGTTGCAAAATCAGACTTTTTGTATTAATTCATGATTCTTATTATTATCTAAATGGAAAACATTGTTGCAGGCATTTCTATCTCTGATATTGAAATTCAAGGTAAATTTGTAGACTTTTAAAACCAAAGTCCCTTTATAGTACAATGGTTATAATACCATGATGATTTTAATTCGAGAAGTTCAGAGTTCAGGTCGATCAAGGGAAGCATATATATATTATTCCCTTTTACAATGTTCAAACCAAATGATCACTGACGTAGATTTTATTGTATTTTTTAAAAAATAAACAGATAATTTTACTAGTACAAAAACATGAGTACATACATTATTCAAGTAAGCAACATACGTAACAATCGAATCGACGTATGGAAATACTGAATTACATAGATATTGTCATCATATTGAACGTAATTAAATAGAGCTGATTTGATTACGATACATAGTTAATTATGGGCATTTAGGGCGTCCACCATGGGTGGTGAGGCGAGCGTAGCAAGGGCAAATATGCTTGTTTCCGTAGGTACCAGGAGGCACACATTTGCATCTCAAACAGCAGCTGCTGCAAGCCTGTGGCATATCTTCTGCCTCGACGACGCCCTACATCTCCTCTGACATGCATAGTGGCAAGCTGCCAATTCAAATTACATTCAAATTGTCACCTACATATAATAATGCATTCGTCTAAAGATCGAAGTGAATTCATCATATCACATGAATTTAGTTTAAAAACATATCAAAACATACCGTGATTTATTGATTTTGCGTGCCCTAGAGGGCGTCTTGTGTGATACACATGAGTACTCTCTTGCCTTCCATGCGTCTACACACACGAAAAACAAGGAAAAAATGATTAAGTTTGTAATGAAGGATCGAAGGTCATGTCAAATGATCGAAGGCCGGAGAGAGAGAGAGAGAGAGACTGACATTGCTGAGAGAAGCTGCATATTGATAAGAAGATGAGGCCTCAATGAAGACCTGTAGGAGGATGATGGACAAGATGAAAAAACAAGCAACCTTCATGTCAGTAACGTGGGTGATTAGTGAGAGATGTTGAGAGTAATTAAAGATTAATGATGGATTAATTAAGGGTTTTGAGGATGAGAAAAGGAAGAAGAGTTGGGACGTATATATAGAACTTAAGGGAAATTTTATTTTTGTTTTTCCTTTTTCGAAGAGAAGGAAAACTTCACATGGAAAAGATATTTGGAAAGTGATGATAAACTCACGAGTCTCTGATAAACATTAGTGATATAAATTTTATGAAAATGACTGCAAAAATTTAATTATTAGTTTGTGGAACCTTCTGTAGCTGTAGGTGGTGTAGTATTTGATATAATTATATATGTCGAAATAATTTATAACCTACAATTTTATATCGTATATAAAATTGTATGGATATTAGTGAGTATTTTGTACATAAATCCTTCAAATTATCCCTCTTAATTGGCTTGATTATACTAAATTAACTAGCTTAGCAACATTTAGTTTTCGAGCAAATTGGGAAAAAGAAAATGATCTTGATCATTAAAGGAGGAGTAATGCATTAATGTTGCAGCTTAATTGGTTGGCATTCATTTATTGTGATCCATGGACAGACATAAAAGCTTCTTTCAGGTTCAGTATCTCTGTCGTTCTCTCTCTCTCTCTCTCTCAATCTCTCTTTCCCGTCTCTCTCTGCAAACATCTGGAGCATGCAATCGTAAACCTTTACAGGCTTGTTCTTCATGAATGTGTTTTAATGATGTTGAAGCAAGTCGAGTTGCTAAAGTTCACGTGAAATCGCCATAGCTCCTTTGTAACTTCGAGCTGCTTTCTGATCATTTCTGCAAATATTGACAGCTACTTATGCATGTGCCCTGTAGTCTAGTTCCCTATATATGTATGATCGAGCTCCCGGGTTAGTTATAGGTGTTATCAATTGTGTTAGCTATTTACATTAACTATTTTTAAAAAAAAAAAAAAACTTTTGGTGAAATTTAGCTCTTTATGATGAGTTAAGTTTTAGTTTTTTCAAATTAACTTTTTAGATTCAATAAGCTCTTCTTAAAAACTAGTTTACCAAACATCGAAAAATTAGTTGTTTTAACACTTTGCATCGCATAATCTCCTTTTGGCTAAAAAGCTATCAACCAAACAACTCCTCAGAGTGCACAAAAGTGTTTTAGCCTATGTAGATTCAAGAAGTCGTAAGTAAACAAGAATTGTAAGAAGTTGTAAATTATAAATTTATGTTTAAACAAACAGTTCCTATGTTTTGAATTGAAATGTGATCGATATGATTCTAAAAATTTGGTGTCTCATTTGATTAAAAAAGAATGAATGATTTTAGTATAAAGAGTAAAATTTTGTGATTGAACCTAAAGAATTAAGGTTGATATATATATGATCATCCAAACTATAGTTTCTCTATTTTAGAGGAAGCCTAAAAGGTTGACTGGTTCGGGGTGGGGGAGGATGTCGAGACTACTATCCCCAAGCACAGAAATTCCTCACACAAGAGGATTTTTGTGCCCCACATAATTGAACGGGGAATAAGGTGAGGCCTCTCACCTCTCAACCAGATGGTGGAGTTAGTAAAAATATTTAAAGGTATCCCCTTTTAATATTCTTAAAGTTTACAAACATTATTATTTTTTATGGGTATCCCTTTTAATAATTTTAAATTTTAAATATAATTTTTTTTTTTGTTGTAAGTGTCCTTAGACACCCATAAACTTCACTTGTCTCTGCCCCTGCTCTCGACGTTAGTCTCTCTTTATTATGTAAACTTGATGAATACAATACAATATAAAAAATTTGATTTTAACCCTGTTGAAAATCCAGAAAACATTTACTTACTTTCAATAATTATTTGAATAAATTAATAATAAATCACATATAATAAACATTTACAAAGAATTCTATCAACAACAAAAAAATAAATTAAAAAAACTTGCTCTAAACATATATGTCATGAGTCTATTCGTGACAAATATTCCCATATTATAACTCCAGACAGTACCAAATTAAAATAACTTATGTTAAAGCATAAAATCTTTTTTAAGTTTTATTACTATTTTAAACTTTATATACTTTATATATATATATATCGCAGCATATTTAAGTGATATATATATATATATATATATATATATATATATATATATATATATATATATATATATATATATATTTGATCAATAAGTTTAAATTAGCTCGATCGACCACATATTATTATATTATTTTGTAGTATCTACACCTCAATCATATCTAAAGGATATATGAAGAGACACATTACAACATAAAACTTTTCTTTATCCTAATTATTTTTTTCAAAGGTCCATATAAATAGAATTTGAATACAGCTGATATCTACCGACATATTACCGATGTTGTTCAGTTGAGCATATCGGGCTACTTATACGTTCACATTGCACGTTATTTACATTTGTGCTGATCGTATTGTGTGTCCCACGTTAATATAAGTAGCCTATGCCAAAAAGACCCGACAAAAGACCCTATGCAATGCAATTATAACAAACCCCATAATATAAATATGTCATTTTTTGAGGAGCAAGTGATGTGAAAATTTCAAATGGAGATTGCTTATTGCTTTATTGCAAAAGTGCCCCTGGAATTATTTCTCATATATTCTCTGAAATTGATTTTCTGCCCCTTTTTATTATTGCTCTCCCAAATGCACGTGTTTGAGCTTCTACTTATTCTTCCACAAGGAATGTTAATTGGATCCACTAATTACTACTACATTAGTACCTTAATTACCTTGATTTTAACTATATATCCCGCAAAATATCATTCACAGTTTCTTGATTTTTGCGGTGGTATTGTACCTGGTAAGGAGGAGAACACGAAGTTCGAATTCTTAGATACAAACTTGTTATGAGGGCTTTTATTTTGAACACTAGCGGTTATGATCATGCTTTAATCTTAATCTATTATGTGTACTTACATATACGACGGAATTATATGGAAAATATTATAATAAAAATAATAGATTTTAAGAATTTATTAATGTCTCAACACCCATTTGAATTATCTTTCTATGGAATATACAACTAACTTTTAATTCATCAGTATATAGGATAGAAGTAACAGAACCAGTCTAAATGCAATTTAAGGGTAAAAGGCCAATAATGTATCTAAATTTTAACATCTTCGACCTCACCCCGAGCAGAAACTTTTAGGGTATACTTGTATCGTATTTATTCATAAGGAAAATAAATTTTGCTGCAAAAATGTATTTCGTCAGATCATTGCAGCAGCAAAAAGTGCGAGAGCTTTTGAATATATATAACTGGAAATAATATGAAGAAATGATGGGCATGGCTTCACTGCTAGGCTAGCCATGTCCAAACTTGAGGCCGAGGCTGGTTTTTCAGACTTGGAAATTAAGGAAGCAAAGGAATAAAATAATTGGAAATCAATTTCAGCCTGGCGTATAATCCAAAAAGAACAAAAAGAATGTATAAATTAATGCATTCTGGAACTTACTGAATTCTGACATAAGGATAATTTTTTTAGCATGCCCAGTTCTTTTTCTTTGCCCAGTGCCCTAAAAGCTGATCAATGTCCACACATTAAATTCCAGTTTAAATATAGCAATTCTCAGAAAAAGTGAAAAATAATGATGTTGTAGATAGAGTTTGATGAATTGAAGTTGAGATATGCACACTTTTTACCTCATTTTAATTAAATTAAAATCAGTTTAAATAAAAGTTTTAACTGATATTTTCTTTTATATATAGACTCGAGAAAACTAATTGTATTGAGATGATCTTCTTATATGATAATTCGGTCAAAAAGTTAACTGATAATTGAATACTTAAAAAAATAGTTTTCCAATATATTCGTTTATGTCTCCTAAATATTGATATCTGATAAGAGCTAGATAAATCGATTGAATTACACGTAAAACCCTATATTACATGCATTTACAAGTTCATGTAAGACGATTTATTTTTTAAATCAATATATAAGATGATCTTATATACACATTATAGCAAACTATATGTAAACTAAGCCACCTTTTCTAAGCATGCATGAAGAAGTATTATTCATGGGAAGATTAAAGAGATGAAATTGCAAAGTTAATTGAGGGATTAGTACAAATTCTTACATGCACCTACAAGCTTATACTCATAGGTGTTATATCATTATTTTAGACCTACACAACCTTCTATTTTTTGTTCGTCCAATTATTTATTAATATATGTACGAGAAACCGATACTTTTAGGTACATATAAGATATTATGAGAAATTATTACGAGATGATTTAGTTGAACTAAGGAGTGCATCTCTAATCTAATCTAGAAGGTGTTGAGGATCATTCTCTCTCTCTCTCTCTCTAGAAGTTTGTTGTTAGTATAGATTTGGTTATGATTGAAAATTACAAAAGATTAATGATGTCACATAAAATTGTTTAAAAAATAATTAATTAGTGTAAAAGGGATAAAGGGCTTCTTTGGAGGTTAATTATGAGTCCCACAAACCGCCCCAAAAAAACACCCTTAATTTCCCCACTTGGCTTCATTTACACTGTTTCTTTGCCTCCTCAACCCTAAAGCATCTACCCTTTTCACACTCTTTCTATTTCTTACCTTTTTCCCTTTCCATTTGTTTTTTTAAATTTTTTATAATTGGGGTTACTTATCTTATTGATAGTCCATTTTCAAGCAAGAAATCATTTATAATCTTATCCAAATAGTTTAAAATATACATATACCAAAATAATTAATCTTATCTAATCTAAATGGTCCCTTAACTAATCCTAATATTGAGTCAATTTATATATTAAGGGTAGGCAAAACTTGCACAATTAGGAAAAAAATAAAAACAAACTATGGACTTATGTCGTTAATTTATATGTATATAGACAATTTTTATGTAAAGAGACCTGCAAAGATTGATGTAAGTGAGATAAATAGACGATAACTTTTATTTGATTTTTCTGGGTCTAAAGTTCTAAACTCCTAACTTGATGAAGTTTTTTTTTATTAAAAAGTTTAACATAAATAAAAATGATTTAGTGAAAGGTAATAGAAAATTACGCCATACGAAACAATAGAGGCCACAAGGCCGATTAAGATTTGGGTGAATTTCCTTGTCATGAAAATGTATTATAACCCTTTGCCAAAAAAAATAATGTATTATAACATCACATGAATATAATTGTAAATGACTGATATATATATACTAATTAAGAAGACTGTAATAATTATAATAAACATAAATATTAGGTATAGGGTTACAATAAAATATGACATTGCCACGTGGAACAATGCTGACCACCAGAACTAATTGATTTGGGTAAATTTCTTTTTCATGAATAATAAATTAATTAACAAAATAATATCCTAATTATAATTAATTATAGAGGAAAATGGAGAATTACTTTTACGTTTAGTTCCAATAATCTCCTCTCTCTCTACCAAAATACGACAATGATGGAAGGATCTAAGCCTTACTACATGTCTTGTCTTAGAGGTTTTCTAGCTTGGGTAGTGAAATATATACTTAACTACAATTGTTTAAACATATGATCAACATATGAAATAAAAATAAATCGATATTATCAACAAGAACAGATCGTAAACATGAAGAAAAACATATCTCCCGAGAAAACCATCAATGATATATTAAGTGTGATTGTATTTACATACACGATCGGTTATCGTAAAATCTTTTTAAAAATGTGATTAATAATTTTAAATATTATACTATCTACCTTATGCCAAGCATAAATATATAGAAAAGTCTTGTCTCGGAGTCTTGGCAATACTAAAATTTCTATTTTCGTAGTCTTTTCTTGTTGGGGGTGCAAAGTTGTAGTTCTTTTTGTTTTGTTTGTCTATAATTTATGTATTCTTTTTAGGTAATTAAATTAAATTAAATTTATATATGTTCTTTACAATGATGGAAATGGACCAAAAAGAGGGACCCATTATATTGTAAAAATATTAATTTTGTATTAAAATAATTAAGCTTCTTTTCGGGCACCAACTTTGTTCAAATATGATGTGGACTTTTGGAGACTATTTATGATAAATAAATATAAATATAACAGAATCACAAATCTAAAAAGGATTCACTTAATTATATTAATTAGTGGCATATCCTTATTGTTTGAAAAGAAGATTCCGCGGTAAATTGCAGTAGAATATAAATGATTAATTTACAAGACTGTCATATTAGTTTATTTATTTATTTTATATAACGTCAGTTATATTTGATTTGATGTGGGCATAACATAATATTTATCGTTGCAAAATTTATATTAAAACATCAAAAATAATTAATAAGGATGAAATTTAAAAAATGACCTTAATTTTTGAATATATTTTTTGTGATTAATATATATATTTTTTGTTAAAAGAAAATAAATAAATTGCGGAACAATGAAAACTCGAATCCCATGGAGCAGAAAAGTGCGTATGAAAAGCAAGCGTAGCCCCAAAGAAAGCGGCTGTCTTATAATATCCCTCTCAACACATTAATTATGTTGTGGAGAAATATTCGTCATTTAATTTCCCACAAATCCTTTCTTGGAATTTGTTCTATGCCTACATTTTAATTTTTCTTGGTGATTTTTAGGTCATAATATAGTCTACATCCCTTTTTATTTGACTCTTTTGTTTTCTCATCCTTTCATTTTAATTTATTTATCGTTTTCGGCCTGTTGAGAGAATATCAAAGCGAAGTTAGCTTCAATACAAATTAATAATTAAAAGATCAAAATATTTCTCGAATTTCATTAAAAATAATTAATAAAGATAAAATTAGTAAAGTAGTCGTTAATATGTTACTGAGATTATGAAAGTGATAGATGTTATGAAACAAAAAGTATTTAAGACCAAAAACAGCCGAGTAAAAAGAGTTTTTATCACTTTAAACTATCACGAGTCTTCAATATTATTGAGACAAACGCTATTCGGTTTTCGTTCAGTCTCTAATATAGATTTGAGATCAATTTTGAACTTTTTAAGACCGTTTTTTTAATTTCAATTAAGGTGCTTTCTTATAGCAAACAACCTAACTTAAAAATGATTCTTCTATACCTTTAGGGGTGCAAACTAAGGGCCATAGCCCCATGTTCTTGATGGAGATCTATTCTCATAAATCAACCCCCCTCCCCTTCTCTCTTTGATAAAGATTAAGTTTGTTTTTATTGTTTATGTATATATGTGAGCCACTTAGCTTATGACACTTGGGCATGATCAAAGGATAGACTATATAGTTTGTCTTTTGACATGAAGAAGAGGACAAATCTAAGGCCAAAAGCAAGCAAGTAAAGGAGGCTTTTGATGACTTATGTTAGACTCATATGAGGTAATGTATGAGTGAGACTTGAAGGATATGAAAGAAATATCAAATACTTACAAAATGCAATGATTAGTTGCATCATGTGGACAGGGTGGATTATCTGACGTGTCATCCAAATGGCGACCGATGAGATGCGCCAAGTAAGCAAGGGTCGGCGCACCAAACGGCCAAGTAAGCAAGGGTGGAAAATCTTTATTGAGAGAGGGCGGGAGAAGGAGGAGAGAAACCATTGGTTGGGAGGCTTTTATGGGTAGTTTTAAAGTGTTCAAGCAATAGTTTTCATTCATTCATGTCTTTTTAGAGAGAGATGAACGGTGGGTGACTTAGTGGTCACTCATTTTATGTTTTATACGTCCCAAAGTTTAAATTTTTGGGTACAAAATTTTCATGTAGATGAAAATAGTTGGACTTGACATGTTTCCTTTGACTTGTTATGGTCTGAACTTTTCTAAGATAAAGAGTTCAAGCGAGTGGACCGATTTATCGATAAAAAATATTTTTTAGAGAGAGAGGATATGTATAACATGGAGATTAAGGGAAGTGGTGCAAAGTCTTGAAGCACAAAATTACGGTGGAGGAGAGAGAAAGTTAAGAGGGGATTAAAGGGGAGGTGGCGTGAAAACTTGGGTGTCACGCCGTCCAAAATAAAAACATAAATTTGCCAACCCTTAATCCCCATGCGCAATCGATAGCTTTTCTTCTCTCCTCCCCCTCCCCCATATTTCTCCTGCCCTAGCTAGCTTGTAAAATATATATATATATATACATATATAGTATCCCCTCCTCCTCTCTTCTCCTATAGCTACCTCTCCCTCAACCAGCAAGATCTTCGATCATACTACGTACCCCTCTCAATCTGATCCTAGCAAGCTCATCGCAAACACTCACACCAAGTTCTTCAATCTTGACTGTCAAATCGAGAAGCAACAACCTGACAACAGTACAGGATTCCGGGGACGGAACTCGAGTTATAATCTATTGGTTAGTATTGAATTCATACAAGTGTTTCTTCCATTCTCCTTTCTTATACCCAGCATTTTGGTCATGGGGATCCTCCAAGTAGCTACATGATCCATACAGGTTGGGTATGTGTGCATCAGATATGTGCATGTTATATATATACATGCGAGAATTTAAACGCAACAGATGCATGTCATCATCTACCCAGCTATACTTATTCATATTCAATCTTTCTGAGTCTTTGAATTTGAATTCATTGTGTTTATAAGTTCTGATTACGTTTTTCAAAAGCCATTGTGTATGATCTTGCGTACGTTCATCCATGATCAATAAGCCTGAGAGATCGAGATCTCGAGAGGGGAGGGGGTTGTTTGGGTTGGTAGACTGTATGGGTCAAGCAAGATCCTAGTGACCATGTCCGATTGAGTAGGAGATGGAGCATGAAAGAGAAGGGCAGGCAGGATCAAGGGTGGTGGGTAAGCAAAAGGAGGGTAAATGGGTGAATATATGGTGGACATAGAAAGCTAAACAAAAAAAAAAAAAAGGCTAAGTTTGAATGTATATATGTATTATGTAAGTATATAAGAATGTAGTGCACTCTACTCCAAAGACAACACAACGTGCTTTAATGCCCTTAAGTTCAATCTTTTCGGCTCTTTTTCGACTAATATATTCACATATATATTCTTATTGTTTGGTGGGGCACCCCTTGTTCTTCATTGGCTCCAAACTTAGGTATAGGACCATCAAATTATACAATATGGTCCATACTCCATTCTCAATTTTGCATACACCCTTTTGGTCCAAATGCACTTGGGTTGATTATTATCATGCTATAGGAATATATATATATATATATATATATATATATATATATATATCTGCTCATGTTTGTCCTTTCTGGTTCATGGTCAACAAGTAGGGATAAAAAATAATGTAACTTTTTATGTTAAATACCAGATCTCTCGCTGGATATTGGTTTTGTGGTACAAGTTCTAGATATTAATACTCGATGGATCAGATCGAGTCATGCGTTCCGCCGGGATTTAGATTTCATCCAACGGAGGAAGAACTTGTGGGTTTTTACCTCCAGAGAAAGGTCAGCTCACTGAAATTTGATCTGGATGTCATCACTGAAATTGATCTCTACAGGATGGAGCCATGGGACATCCAAGGTATATATTCATCATTTGTTTTAATATTATTATATACTGCTGTGGGATCATAAAAAGTGCATATGTGATTTGATTGCAGCATCGTTGAATTACCAGTGTCTACATAATTATGCGTATGATCATACAAATGATTCATGGCTAAATTGAAGTCAAGTTGACATAGTGGTAATAATGCCCTGGGCCCGAGCTCTGAGGGTTAGATCAACTTGACCCATCAAAGGAAATGATTCATGTCCGTGGTCCAAGTGGCTCAGCATGTCGATGAGCCATACCGAGCCAGGTCCAGGGATTGATTAAACTGAACTTGACTATGAATCCACGAGCCTTACTCGCTTCTCAGCCTAACCCACCTAGATTAATTGACCTGAGCCATGGCAATATGCTTGATTTGCCAATTACCACTACTAAGTTGTACTGTTGCAAGTGATAATTTAGGAGAGGTAATATTGTTGATCATGTCTAACATGTGTACCCTTCTGGACTTGTTTTGTGCAGAGAAATGCAAGTTAGGATATGCTGAGCAGAATGAATGGTACTTCTTCAGTCACAAAGACAGGAAATACCCCACTGGAACTCGGACAAACAGAGCCACCGCTGCAGGGTTCTGGAAGGCCACGGGCAGAGACAAGGCTGTCTTATCCAAGGATAGGATCATAGGGATGAGGAAGACTCTCGTCTTCTACAAAGGTCGTGCCCCTAATGGCAGGAAGACTGATTGGATTATGCATGAGTACCGTCTCCAAACATCCGAGCATGCTCCTCCCCAGGCAATTCCAAATTTAACTCTCTTTTCCCAACCCCAAATTCTGAGCTTTCAGCTATCAGCTTAAATTTTGGTTAAGATCTTGAATACTGACGAAAGATAATATTGCAGGAAGAAGGATGGGTTGTATGCCGAGCATTTAAGAAACCAAGCCCGAGTCACAAGCAAGGTTTTGGAGCTTGGGGTCATCAAAATAACTACTACTATGGTTGTATGAGATATAACAGCAGTCACAATGGAATTATAAGCTCCCCATTATCATCAGTTCAAGATATAGCAACTCCTGCTGACCATTCTTTGATAAACCAAAGCACAAACGCGTATCAACCTCAAAATCCCAGGCAGTCTTTCGGGTTTCTGGAGCAGGAATTCACTTCTGACATCGTCAATAATCTCCTTGAAAACCAGCTGATTATGGAGCTACCGCGGTTAGACAGCCCCACCAATATTTCAAGAAAAGATACAGAAATTGATCATCATCATCAGCAGCAGCAGCAGAGTGGTCTGATTACTACTGATAACAACAATGATCGTGAAAGTGGAAGCAATAATATCAAGTGGGAAACACTGGACAATTTGTTAAGTTCAGACTATTTACCTGAAGGAACATCATCATCATTCTCTAATCATGATTATGAGCTAGAGCCTCAGGATCAAGCCGGTTCTTTCTTCGGATGCTTCCCCAACTTGTAGTTAAAACTCCAAGTCGAAACATTTATGTTATACAGTTTTTTTTTTTTACAAAGAATGCTGACATGAAATTGTTATCGATCGATTGAAGGCCGGGTGTAAATCTGGCTAGGGTTCTTGTTTAGCTAAGTTTGTAAATGCTAAACATAGAAGAAGAACCAAAATTATTGGTGTGTTCTGACAAAAACCAGGGCTTCTCTGTTCTGGGAATGAGTAGGGAGCTCCTTTGGCAACATTATGGCCAATTCAGGTGGAACTAATTGCACCAGGCCATATACTTCTTCATTCCATAAATGTATCAAGGAATATTGTATTATTATCCGCTTAATTTTAACCTTGTTTGTCTCATTATTCATATCTTTGTTCTAGTTTTTAGCTTTGTTTTAACTCTCCAAATTTATCAGTAAAAATGGTGATGAATAATAAGTATTGTGATACGACTTTTATAGTGTGTAATAATGTCAGATCAAATAGGATATAGACTAATTTAGCACATATATTTCAAAGACTAATGAAAATACGTGACAAACACATTGAGAAAAATATGAAATAAACCAAATTATGTAAATTTTTGTATATAACTAATCATATATTAGTGAAAAGAAGTGAAATGTTTTAAATAACCTTATCATGACAAATAAAATGGTCCCCATATTGCAAATAATATAATTAATGGGTATAATATTATAGTAGTTTAACCTTATTATCAAATAATAATAGAAATCTGCATTGATATTTTAAATTTATTTTTGTCTAAAAATTACATTTATATATATCATATAATTTTTATTAATAAAATTTCTCTTTCTATCGGTAATAATAATAATATATTTTATCAATTTATATGTTTTTTTCATATGATTATATTATCAAATCCAAGGAATACTTTATTCATAAAAATTTCATCTTTTTCTGAAATTATTTGGGTTGGAAAACAACGTTGAAATAATAACAGAAAATTGACCAAAAAAAGGCCTTCACCTCCATCAACCTTTAACGCTCCTCTCCTTCAAATCTCCCTCCCGCAGATTCTCTCACCTCCCATTATCTCTCCGAGTTTCCATTAACGATTCGGACAGCGAGGAGAGGGAGGGAGAGAGAGAGAAAGAGAAAGAGTTGGACATGGGGAGATATCTCCAGAATCACTGCACTTCTTTCCTCCATTGATCCCTAAAATTTAGGGTTTGGATTCTTATGTGTGGTCCACTTGGTCCGTTCTGATTCAATTTCCTGGTTTGATTGAGTTAGGGTTTTCTGGGTTCGTATCAGAAAAGAATGGAGGTCATTGGGGCCTGATATACGGAGCCTACTTTGTGGGTTCCGCAACAATGGCGGCCCCGAGAATCGCTGTCAGCGACGAAGGGAGGTTCAAGGATGAAGAAAATGCGAAGAGGGATGATTATCCGAACAGTAAGAAACCCAGAAATGAGAGCAGGTTTCCGTTGACGCGGTGGGAGCTGGTGGTTTCTCTCTCTGTTTTCCTCGTCTTCTCCATTGGTTTGTTCTTCATTTATTTGAAAATGCCTACTTCTGAGTATGGGAATATCAAGTTGCCTCGCACCATCTCCGATCTTCGATTGCTCAAGTATCTTTCTCTCTTCTCTCTCTCTGTAGCCCCTTAATTCAGTTTCTTCTTCTTGAAAGTTTTAATCTTTCTGATTTTTAGTTTGATCCGCCCTCCCCCACCCCTAATTAAAATGTTGTGAATGTTACCGATAGCAACTGAAAAAGCAATTGGAATTTCGTTTTGGCTTGCAGTTGAATGAGTGGATGACTAGAAGTAGCTTCCTGTAGTTTACTCTATCTTAATTCTGTGGGATTTTGTAAGTTGATTTTGGTGCTAGTGATTATATATGTGCCCATTCTTTTGAACATTTATGTATGACAATCTGGATGGGGCTAGGGCTAAGGGCATAGACTATAGGCGTCGTCATAAGGTTTTATAATCAGTTCTCATTCAAAAAGCGTGGTGATGAAAACTTTGGATCAACCTGTGGGACAACTGCCTAAGTATTTGATAATTGGCAGAAGTGTTTTGCCTCAAATTTCAAACTAGAACTCTTCTCCTTGAAGAATGGTTATGTGTACCATCTAACCTATTTGCATAAATTCTTATATACTTAAGTTTGCTATTGTTTCATTGAGATACATGCTTTTGTGTTTCCTTCATCCATGTGTCTTGTGTCGTCTTGTTTTCTTAGCTGTTTTCATTGCACTTTCTTCAGAGACAATCTTGCAATGTATGCAAATGACCATCCAGCGCAATTCATTCTCGGTTACTGTGCAACATATATCTTCATGCAGACATTCATGATTCCTGGAACCATATTCATGTCCCTGCTGGCTGGAGCCCTCTTCGGTGTTTTCAGAGGCCTTTTCCTGGTTGTGTTTAATGCTACTGCCGGAGCTTCATCCTGCTATTTTCTATCTAAGATTATTGGTAGACCCATTGTTAATTGGCTGTGGCCTGAAAAGTTGAGGTTCTTCCAGGCAGAGGTAACTCATTTTAATATGTCTAAAGCTCTTCCAATTTGCTATACCATGATGTCTGCTTTGATTTTTGTAGTCCTTGGACTTGAGATATCCCTTATGTACTCTGCAGATAGCAAAGCGTAGGGAGAGGTTGTTGAATTACATGCTTTTCTTGAGGGTCACTCCAACTTTGCCTAATCTTTTTATCAACCTGGCATCTCCAATAGTGGATATACCATTCCATGTCTTCTTTCTAGCGACACTTGTTGGTCTTATTCCAGCCTCGTTTATCACTGTAAGGGTAAGTACTCAGTGTTCGCTCTCTAATGGGTGGTTGTTTCTGTTTCTTAAAACACCAATTACCATTGTGATTTAGCGGTTTCATCATGATGTTTGATGAGTAATTTGTACTTACCTTGTATGTTTTATACCTTGAAAGAGTGGGATATAGATTGCTGGACGGATAATATCAGATTGGTTGAGCCGTTATAGATGGCTGAGAGGTCTGAATCCCTGATACATCCCTTTGAGATGCTTTCGTTTCAAATACTGCACAGCATATGAAATATGGAAAGCTTTTCACTCAGAACCTTGTTCAATATAATTGACTGGTGTTTTGATTCAGAAGCATGTAAAGTTTTATATTGGGCATCTAACTGTACACTGTAGTGATTAAGGCCTTCAATCACTTAAAGTGAAGACCCTAGAGAGCATAACCAACCACAAAAGATTTCCTTTTTCTTTTTTCCTTGTGCTTTGATTTTACTTGAATGAAAAAATGATTTGCTAGTCTATACAATGCTGTGAATTTGGAAATGACATTTTGGAATGGAACAAAGATGTGGATAGTGGGCAGTATTTGGCTGAGAAGCATGGGCGCTACATGACACGATGTGTGTAGAGTGCACTTGATTTTTAGAAGGAATATGTGATACAACTCATGAGGTGGACTCAAAATGAGAAAAATATTAATTTTATTGTATATTTCACCTGTTGTAGTATATATCATCTATCATGGAGAGGGTTGTGTTTGAATACAATGATCATCTTTCTAGCAGAGCAACATAACTAAAGTAATAAGTAATATGAACTGCAAATCATTTTATTATGCATTCAACTTATGTCTGAAAGTTTCCTACTAGTGTTGGATCAGACAGAGACACCACCAATACACAAGGGCAACAGGGCTGAGTGTTGATTCTCTACCTTTAGGATGGAATAAAGATGACTGTTAACACTAAGGATAACATGACATATCTGAATGTCTACTATTCAGGGCCATGGTGTAGTATAGTCCATTCGAGGGAGAGAGGGGGGTTGCCAAAGCGTCTGTTTCTTTAATTTGAGCTGGTGGGTCGAGGTCACTAGAGCCGAGAGGTGTTGAGGGAAAATTGCTAGTAGAACATAGAGGTGTTTAATTGGTATTGTTGAATTAATCTCACATTGAGCTCCATTATTCCTCACATTTCTTCATCGACACATATCAATGTGTCCGCTAGTTCTAATTCCAGTTTCTCTATTTTCCCTTTTTCACCTTGTTTGCATGTCTTTGTTAACATTCAGGCTGGCCTTGCCCTTGGAGAGCTCAAGTCTGTGAAAGACTTGTATGATTTTAAGACACTGGCTGTGCTCTTCCTCATCGGCTTTGTTATCATATTTCCTGCTGTGATGAAGAGGAAGCGGACCTATGAATGAGCATATGTCGTAAGTTGCTGACCTCATAATCCAAATGAAAGCTGATCAAGATAAAGGCGTGCGCTTTGTGCATGATTGTATTGACTGGCAAAGACCTTTGTGTGGTTCTTCCATCGTTTGCATACCTGTGGGTGGCTCGCAACACTATGCACACAACTTTGATTTTCTCCGATAGAGGGGAATGCAAGAGGAGCAATTCTTCTGCGGCTTATGTCAGTGACTCGATGTGGGCTGATCGGGGTTGCTGATTTGCCCAGGCTTCTTTTCAACTGAGATGATGGGCATGTTAATTGTAATGAACCTATATGTTCGTTGTACCATTATTTTATGTATGCTGGAATCTTTCATCATTTGGTATATACTCATAGCTCTGACTATGGTTTGTGAATGAATGGATACGACTTCTCTACTGGCTTTGCGCATTAACACCAGCTGTTACTTCATACTGAGGGCAAGGCAAGTGAATACTGATCAATGATTATCATGCAATCCAAACCTGTAGTTTTTTTTTCCAGTGATGTTTTATTGGGTGGTGGTAGAAAATGCACATTCCAAGGAGGGCTAGACCTGACAGAAGTTGCAAAACTGAGCGCAAACATTTCCTTTGAAGTTGCTTTTATTTGCAAGTTAAGCTCATTGGACCAAACATTAGTTTACCCGAAGTTAACACAAACTGAAAATCACCCAACCCGATCACCTGATGCCTACTTGGACTGAACGGCCCGGGTGCCAGGCCTAGGCGCGTGTTATTTAAATAGCTAATCACTTCATGTGGCTTCACTACCATTCAAGGTGAATAGCAATGTTGACGGGAAACAACACTGAGGTTCAGTTTTGGTCAATAATGTGAAGTTGCTTTCTGGATACATTGGAAAAATATACATCGAAGCCCAAGCTCTAGTCTTAAAGCAAAATCTGATCAATATCCCTATTCTACGTCTTAAACAACAGCTCAACTTTGCCAAAAAGGGAATATTGCAGGAATCAAAAGAAAGAAAGCAACAAATGCTGCCAGATCTACGAATCTAGTGTAGAAGCTGGGTAATCCTCGTAGCCAGTGATCCCTGTAATCTTAATACGCGTGATGGGCTGCAAATAAAACACCCGGATTTCAGAAGATTTTGACGAGGTATCCATGCATACTCAAAACAGTAAAGTTTAAATCAGTCTTGCAGTCAAATAGTGGGGAAAAAGGCAGTATAATACCTGGCGATGACCAATGTTTCTTCTGTAGTTCTTTTTCTTTTTGTACTTGAACACAATCACCTTATCATCCAGCAACTGCATGGATAATAGAACATATCATGTCAAGTTCATGAATCCCTTGAAGTATTTCCTCAGAAAGAGTACGGGACTCAAAATGAGAGGGAGGGAATGCACTAAAGAAGAGGGTAATGTCACCTGTTCTTCTACAACTGCATGCACAGCGGCATTTGTGACAACAGGCTTACCAACATAGGTGCTGTTTTTTGTCCCCACTAACAATACTTTGTTCAGAACAACCTGCAGGCAATAAACTCGTGAGCTTAAAAATCCTCTTAAGAGGATGTGCACATTTTACAGTTGAATAGAAGTGGATAATTTTGATGAGAACACCAGAGGAAACTTAATAAAGCATGAATGGAGGTTATACGAACTAAAGGTGTGAAAGTGGAACTATATTTTTGCAATAGGTTTGTAGCTTTCATAGAGAAGGTGCATAAGATAATTATGCAATAAAGAGTAGATAACCTGTTTGACCTAATTTAACACTTTCAGCACCATTGTCTGCCTTTTTAGCACGTCACCTGGAACAAAGGGGTGGTTTCTCGGGGAGGGAGGAAGGAGGGTTGTTCCTTGGAGAGGCAAGGATATAAGATCAAGGAGAAAACTCTTTTTCAGCATGTGTATTTTGAAGAGTCGCAAGTATCAATAATAGTTCACATCCAAAGGGCACTTTCTACTCCCTGTTTAAAGACTGACACTCATAAGGCAGCCATCCTACAAGCTTGAACGCTAAAATTGTGGTCAGAGAACATGCCAAAATTCCGATCCACGATTTGAAATTATAAAGGCAGATTAAGAAAGCTAATAGTTGGAAACCCCAAAAAAAGAAGCTAGGCGAGGCTCAGTTTGACATCTAGTGTAGAAGGATAAACGTATGAACAGTCATCAAGCTACACTACAGCCAAATATGCAAAAAACCTACTACATGGCAAGGAGATCAGCCCTGTAGCACAAAAGGACGTTACCGGTACATGGAGCAACCTGTTGACTTATTGAATATCAGCTATTTACTGACTTACTCAGCTAATCAGATTCATAAGAAAAGGTTCTTAACTTCTA
This sequence comes from Talinum fruticosum, assembly GCA_021018815.1. NCBI lineage: Eukaryota > Viridiplantae > Streptophyta > Magnoliopsida > Caryophyllales > Talinaceae > Talinum > Talinum fruticosum. The sequence continues at coordinate 1,173,103 of JAITYX010000042.1, forward strand.
AAGCATTTAGAATAGAATTTGATATGTTTTTGTTATATTGCACATGTTTCACAATCTATTTAAATCAAACAAATAGAAAAACCATTGTACAACTAATAGCCCTTTCCTGACAACCTCAGAGAACTCATTAACCTGAAGGCTATTGGAGATAGATACATTAAAAGCCATTTCAAAGCTCCACTTCAGGTTTTCTTCTAGATGTAATTCGTGCTTCCTATGTCCCATAAAGATTTTAAGACAACATTTTGAACACAACTCTCTCAATTCTCCTCTGAATAAGCTTTTTCTCGCCTCAATCTCATCAAGCAGCATCAAGACCATTCTTGTCATAGCAGTTCATGAATTTGGAACTTGGAAGCCTGAAATTTTTTCCGTTGCTATTAACTCTGAATTTAAGATTGAAAACAACACATTTATGGTGAAAAGGTCATGCTAGGTGAGATTATAATCGTCCTTTCCACCATGCTCGTGCCTGTGAATTAAACCAACAAATCTAAGACACTAACCTACAAAAAATGAGACACATTCACAGTTTAACCAATGGATAGATATGAACATTCTATAACTCAGGAGTCGGAATAAAAGCCAAGGGCAGACGACTGTCAATACCAAAAGCCTTACCTTATCATTGACATTGGCACCTTTAAGCCTGGGGGTGTAAATCCAGCGTCCAGGGATAACAATGTACTGCCGGGAACCGATCTGGCCAACAGCACAATGCAGCAATTCACAGTTAGATATCAAAACTAAGTAAGGATAACATTGAAAGTTGGCCCGTGTGATTACTATGAATTAAGAGGCATGAAATTTAATAAACTATCCAATTAGGTAATCTAAATGATAAGCTATCCAAAGGGGCAATCTTTCACTATTGTTCCAACACAAAATTATGCAGAATAGTAGTAAGCTCATATCACTCCAATTCTTTCACTGCATTCCACACATATAACCAAAAAGCATCAGAGGACAGCAATTTAAGTTCAAATGTTCAATTCCAATACTAAAACTGACTAATCAGAGACGCCCCAGGGGTCTCCACTAATTGTAAAACAATCATTTTCACAAGGGCAGCGGCAAATCAATCAGAAAAAGTGCAAATACCATCTGGGCACTAAATTCTTGAATAAATCACCCCAAATGCCACCTAAACTACAAAAAAAAAAAAAAATTAGCAAAGGAAAAGAGGTTTACCCACCATTACAACAGCAAAAATCTCCTCAAATTGAACCTGGCGTTTGGGTTTAACCTTTTTCTTGTATTTGTCGACAATGTCCTGGATATCAACCGAGTCACCATATGGAGAAATTGACTTGATGAGCTGAAGAGTCTCTTCCGGTGTTAACTTAGCTTGTGTTGCGAATGTGGGTCTTTGAGCGGTAAGTGGGGAAAGAGAGAGGGATGAGGGTGGGAGTGAAGGAGAGAGGAAACTGCAATTGGGTTTAGAGACAGAAAGAGAAATTGGGTTTTGCTTGTGAGGGGGCTGGATTTAGCAAAGACAGAAGAAGAAGAACAGAAGGCAAGAGCCGTGGAAGCCATTTTTGCTCTGAAGAAGAGCTCTTCCCTTTCTCTCTCTCTTTCTCTCTCCCCGCTCTAGCCTTTTTCTAATGGTGCGAGAAGAACTGAGCGGGGTTATCCTATCCGCTTTGGACAAAATGACGGTAATAGCCTTCAGGATGTTGTTCTTGGACCAAAATGTCCTTTTCAAATTTATCACACAATTTTCTTTTTATTTTTGGACTTAAAAAGTGGTTTTAAAAAAGTACTATATTGGAAATTATCAGTAATGAAATGATCCCCATTTAGTGTCCATGAATTATGTATTTTCCTTGACAAATCTTATGTATTTTTTCTCCATAAATCTTATGCGACAGTCAAATAAAATTTAGATACAACACGTCATAAGGTAAACAAATTATATAGTGAACATTATTTAGTTTAAACATTTTCAGTTATGCAATATACAAACAAAATTGATATACAGACCGATTTAAAACAAAGTGATATGGCCAAATAAAAAGTTAAGTTTCTAATGAGAACCTCTAAACCTAATTAGTATATTTATAATTACATGATAATAAGGCCTAAAAATTCCTCCTTCAAGACAAACTGATAACTGTAGCTCACAAAAGTATGGCCAAACTAAAAAAATGCCATTTTTCTGCAAGCTGAAGCTACTTTCTCCCTTATATGATCATATAAGGTTCTTCCACATTCAAAATCGCAGATAAATGATATCCATCAGCTCTATCTTGTAGTGTGAGAAGTGAAGGTCGTGAGCAATTTGCAGCTATATTGCTGGCCTTTGTCCAAAGCTATATGTCAGATGCTGATGTCCTTCAGTTAGGAAGTTGAAGCTGTGTTATTCATTCCGAATGCATCTGCCAAGTTGAAGTTTAAATTTCCCCTCATGGTTCTTCCACCGACTCCTCCATCAACTTTCTTCATCATTGCAGCAAATTCTCCGAAATCTATGCGTCCATCCTGTCAAATTTCAAATATGGTGGTCACGATGTTGGACTTGTCTTAGGTGAGACTGTCTCACAAGAGAACTCTATGATGTGACACGAGGAAAAGGTGTTTGGTCAAGACGAGAGACCAAAGAAAAAAGAGGTCTATCTCATGGAGATATCTTGTGAAACCGTCTCATTCAGGAATAAATAGCATTTCTAGAGTAAAGGGCAAATGATATGTACAAGGTATCTGACTATAGACATTTTTAGGGGGGTTTGAGATGATACTAACATTGTCAAGGTCGATTTCCTGGATAGTCTCAGCCAGATGACCATCAGCTAGGCCAAATTCTTTGCAGGCTTGTTCAAGCTCATCAATGGTTATATAACCACTACCGTCTTTGTCAAAATATTTGAAGGCTGCTACTAGGTTCTCCTCCCTCTCCATCTTATTCATGTGTAAGGTTGCAGCAAGAAATTCCCCATAATCAATGCTTCCATTGTTGTCAATATCAGCCTAGGAGAACATAAACAAGCAATAAGATGCATCAATGAGCAAGTACATTGAACAACAGAAGGCAGAGTACTCAAGCATCAAGTGGAGAGCTCAAGCCCTAACTATCGAATGCACTGTAATTGTGAACTTACTGCATCCATAAGAGCTTTGATATCAGACTCCATCATTTCAGAGCCCACCTTTCTCAGACCAACTTTAAGTTCATCAAAAGTTATTGTTCCACTGTTGTCTGTGTCAATCATCTTGAACAATTCTCTCAAACCGCCAATTTCTTCTTCTGAAAGCCTTTCTGCAATAACCTACAAGTATTTGATGCAATAAACTACATAAAGACAAAGTTGCTTGTGCAAAAGTTCACCCAATTGCTTTTTTATTTAATTTTTAGCTTGTTCTTCTAGAACAATCACCACAATGAGTCCCACCATATGGAGCATGAAGAGATGTACGCATTCTGATATACTTGCCACAGAGTCCAAGATGAGCGAGTCTATTTCCAACAGAAACCAATTATAGACACAACCATGAACAGCTGGACCCACATAAGAGGATGCATGCTTGTTATTGTTAAATTTTGCACTTTGTTACCAGTAATCTCAACAAAGTCCATACTAGATGGGCATCTTAATCTACTCACAATAAAAATGACTTCACACAATCATATGAAACCAAGCAAGTATAGAAGTTCTTTTGATATACATCTTTAAATAATCAAGATATTTATTTCTGCTGAATATGAAGTATGATGTATGTTCATGATGTGCTAATGTGAATGCACTTCAATTTCATGGAAGAAATGACATAAAATATGACAGTCTCATGCTTGAGGAGTTGACAACGATCAAATGACGAATGCATGCAGAAGAAAAACTGCCCACCCCCTTCTTTTCCTACAAAAGAAAGGTAAAAAGAGAGCAAAAAGGATAGAACATACCCGCAATGCCATCTTCTTAACTTTGTTCATTGCTGAGAACTGCTTCAAACGTGTTATAACAGCGGAATCCAAAGGCTTATCTGGTGCAATTGTGTCATCTACAATCCAGGGGTGGCCTACAGGAGGAAAATTTGGACTTTATGCTTTTGGCTAGGAAATTAGGGACAGCATTCTCGATCAAAGTTGAATCAGAAGTATGACTCACAGAGAACTTCATGAGCTGTCAGGCGCTTCTTAGGATCCCTATCAAGCATTTTGCGGATCAAGTCTTTTGCACTATCTGAAATACTCGGCCAAGGATCAGAGGCGAAGTCTAACTTGCCATGCAAGATCTGTTTGAAGATTCCTGACTCATTTTCTGCAGAGGATGCAGGGAATGAAACAATGCATGTATCACAGAGAGAGAAAAGCCATAATACCATGTATCAATTAGCTGCAAAGATGCCGAAATAAGTTTAAACCTGCCCAAAACGGAGGAACTCCACTTAGTAAGATGTATAGAATAACACCAGCGCTCCAGACATCTATTTCAGGTCCATAGCGCTTGCATAGTACTTCAGGCGCAACATAGTAGGGGCTCCCAACTACATCTCTAAACTGTTGTTCTGCAAATAAAAAAAATGGTGAATAATAGTAAATAAGACAAATAAGGAGCGTATCAATTTCCAGCTGTGTATATCGCACTCTCTATTAAGATGCATTGTACTTGATTTTAAAGATAGATAAAGCATAAATCCATTGCTGATAAAAAAATGTTGCCAGCTATATACATTCCATAACAATGCACCTGATAATCCAATATGGAGATATCAGCTTAGAGTTGCAAGAAAAGGCTCAATTTGTAAGGGCAGCTACTTGTGTTTGCTTGTGCTCCCAAGTCTATTTATTCATGATCTTGAAATTGACGTCCAATGTGACCAAAAATTTGCGTTGGGCAATCATCCATGCTACTAATTATGGAAGAAGATGAACTTAGGATGCATTAATGAGCAGATTATAGCCAATTTTGCATCTTTTCAAGGTACTAGTTCCCATTAGTACTGCAGTTGATTAATATTTCAATTTTATTTATTTTTTGGTGGGGAAATGATCTCAGGACAAGGCAATATGCATAAGAGATGATCAATGCTGAAGGAAGATAAGCTATTATGACCCAGGGGAGCGATTTGAATCCAAGTTTCCAATATCTGCAAGGCAATCAAATAGTTGGAAACATGTTTTTTTAAAATCTGAGTTAAGTTCAATATACACACTACAATTGGTGTCTATGCAGCACAAAGACATGGATATGGCACCTATGCTGTGACAATCAATAGACGAGGCTATCATTTACTACCAAGCTCCAATGTCCAAATTCAGAAATCCAAAATGTTCTCCAGAGTAAAAAGTTCAAGCTAGAATTCTATCTGACAGCGCAAAACATGTCAATTCACTAGAATCAGAAGCTCAACCAATCTCGTAACAATGAAAATCACCACCATTGGATCATAGAACAGAAAAGCTAATTTCAACATACCAAAGGCAGATCTATAATAATTCAAAACAGTAACATGAAATGACATCTCAAATTACAGGGAAAATACTAAGACTTTCTAACCCAAGACAACTTTGAGACAAAGGGTCTCTCGATAAGAATGCGAAACAGCACGGGCTAAGAAAAAGATACTGTTCTAACAATAAGGCATTTTTAAGCACATCTGATCCAAGAATTTATCAAATTATTAAAAGAAAATAAAAGGCTAAAGAATTCAAAGCAAAAACAAAGAACAAACCAGGTTTGTAAAAGACAGAGAGGCCAAAATCGGTGGCCTTAAGCTTGGCATTTTCATCAGGGCTTGCAAACAAGAAATTCTCAGGCTTAAGATCCCTATGCATAACCCCAAGAGAATGGCACCCTTCAACAACCCCAACAATGATCTTAATCAACTGAACAGCTTGTTTCTCACTGTAATGCCCTCTCGCCACAATTCTATCAAAAAGCTCTCCTCCAGCACAAAGCTCCATAACTATATGAACAAACACAGAATCCTCATAAGTGCCCTTGATTCTAACCACATTATCATGCTCTGACAAATGGTGCATAATCTGAATCTCTCTCCAAACATCATCATAATCCTCCTTGCACATAAGCTTCCTTTTAGGGATCGTTTTGCAGGCCAATCGGGCACCCGAGGCTTTCTCTGTGCATAAGTAGGTGGTTCCAAATTGGCCCTGGCCGAGCTTCTTTCCGATCAGGAAATGGTCCCGGAGACGTGGGGTTTGGTAAGGTAACACCGACGATGTGGGCTTCCTCGCCGACGATGTCATAGGCTTTCTCACCGGCTTTTCCTCTTGCATCTTTCTGGGCGTTCTCTCTAATGGAAATGGAAGAATGTGAAGAATAATTTTCTGGGTATTGGTCAATGAGACATGCAGATTTGATTATCCAACTGGGTCTTTCTTCTTCCCCTGATTTTTCGAATTGATCTTTTTGTCTCTCTTTCTTGAGCCTGTTTTTGTCTTCCCTTCCTCTATTTTCTCTCCCTCCCTCTCTCTTCTATCTCTCTATCTCTCTCTCTCAATGCAAAGATCGAAAATGAAATTTGAGGAGGGAGAATCTGTGGGGTTGTGGTGTTGAATGGTTGGAGAGCACTTGGAGGAGCATTCCAAGAAATCGTCTTTGACGGTTAATATAATACATTCGTTGTAATAACTATTTTATCCCCTACTTGGATTGATCCATTGCTCATCTGATATAACATCCATGCACGCAAATCAGCTAAAACTTGATAGAATTAATCATATGCCATAAATTATGGTTGTAAAACAGACGAGCCAAGTATCCATGTTTTAGGCTCGTGGAATTTTGTATCATTTGAATACTTAAAACATTTATAAATTTGACAAGCCAATGAACATAGACCACCGAGATTGAAGAACATAAAAATAAAATGACTTTTTAAATTTTAAGATGTTATAAAATTTATTAGTAATTACATGATATTAATTAATCATATGAACCGTAATATTAGAAAACTTGACACAAAATCAGTGGCTTCAGTCTAAAACGTTTGATAAGCAAAATATTGACTCAAAGATTCAAGGAAGCCTGCCTTTCGATTTACAGAGTAGAATATAGAGCTTACAAAGTAAAACAGTTTGGCTAACTCATCTCAGTATCTCACTTAGCCAAATGACAAACATACTGTATCACAAATTTATTCACTTGCCCAACCAAAACCCAACCCACTCCAGAAAGGAAAAGGGCAAAATTTTCAGAAAACACTGCTGAAGCCAGAGAAGCCGAGTCATACAACAGAGTACAATTCAAAGTCCTTAATCAACCTCCTCAATCTTAGGCCCAGCTCCACTGCCAGCGCCACCAGCTTGGCCCTTGCTGCCGTAATCGCCACCCGGCATGTCACCGCCCATATTCATCCCGGCACCTGCATCACCACTGTACATCTTAGCAATGATGGGGTTGCATATCTCCTCCAACTCCTTCTGCTTGTCCCGAAACTCATCAACCTCCGCCAACTGGTTCTTGTCCAGCCATTCAATCGCCTCGTCGATGGCCTTCTCGATCTTCTGCTTATCAGCAGGGTCAAGTTTCCCAGCCATCTTGTCATCTTTGATGGTGTTCCTCATGTTATATGCATAGTTCTCAAGAGCATTCTTGGCCTCAACCTTCTTCTTGACCTCCTCGTCCTCGGCCTTGTACTTCTCGGCCTCCTGCACCATCCGCTCAATCTCCTCCTTGCTCAGCCTTCCCTTGTCGTTGGTGATGGTGATCTTGTTCTTCACTCCGGCGGTCTTATCCTCCGCAGTGACATTCAGAATCCCATTAGCGTCAATGTCGAAGCAGACATTGATCTGAGGAACACCCCTCGGGGCTGGAGGAATGCCCTTGAGTTCGAAGGTTCCCAGAAGGTTGTTGTCCTTTGTCATCGGCCGCTCGCCCTCGTACACCTTGATCAACACACTAGTCTGGTTATCAGAGTAGGTGGAGAAGATCTGCTCCTTCTTGGTGGGGATGGTGGTGTTTCGCGGAATCAACACAGTCATGACACCTCCGGCAGTCTCGATTCCGAGGCTGAGAGGAGTGACATCAAGAAGAAGAAGGTCCTGAACCTTCTGGTCACCCTCGCCAGTTAAAATCGCCGCCTGAATCGCCGCCCCATATGCCACCGCCTCATCCGGGTTGATGCTCTTGCAGAGCTCTTTCCCATTGAAGAAGTCCTGCAAAAGCTGCTGAACTTTCGGAATCCTCGTCGACCCTCCAACCAAGACAACATCATCGACCTTGGATTTGTCGATCTTGGCATCCCGGAGACACTTCTCCACGGGCTCCATACACTTCCTGAACAAATCCATACACAACTCCTCGAACCTCGCCCTCGTAATGGTGGCATAGAAATCAATACCCTCGTACAAGGAATCGATTTCAATGGTGGTTTGGGTGGTGGAAGAGAGAGTCCTCTTAGCCCTCTCACAAGCAGTCCTCAGCCTCCTCAGAGCTCTGGGGTTGTTAGAAATGTCCTTCTTGTGCTTCCGCTTGAACTCCGCCACAAAGTGGTTCACAAGGCGGTTGTCGAAGTCCTCGCCTCCAAGATGGGTGTCGCCAGCGGTGGCCTTGACTTCAAAAATCCCCTCCTCGATTGTCAGCAATGACACATCGAAAGTACCTCCGCCAAGGTCAAAGATGAGGACGTTCTTCTCCCCAGCACCGGACCTTGAGGCCTTCTTGTCGAGCCCATAAGCGATGGCGGCGGCAGTGGGCTCGTTGATGATCCTCAGGACATTAAGCCCGGAGATGGCGCCGGCGTCTTTCGTGGCTTGCCGTTGAGAATCATTGAAGTACGCCGGAACTGTAACAACGGCGTTCTTGATTGTCTGCCCCAGAAAGGCCTCGGCGATTTCCTTCATTTTGGTGAGAACCATGGAGGAGATCTCTTCAGGGGCGAATTGCTTCTCTTCGCCCTTGTATTTGACGACAATCATGGGCTTGTCGCCGGGGCCGGGGACGACCTTGAAGGGCCAGAGCTTCATGTCGGCCTGGACAGTGGGGTCAGAGTAGCGGCGGCCGATGAGGCGCTTAGCGTCAAAGACGGTGTTTTCCGGGTTCATGGCGACCTGGTTCTTCGCGGCGTCGCCAATGAGCCGCTCGGTGTCGGTGAAGGCGACATAGGAAGGGGTGGTCCGATTCCCCTGATCATTCGGGATGATTTCAACCCGGTCATGAAGCCACACACCCACGCAGCTGTAGGTGGTGCCCAGGTCAATGCCGATTGCTTTGCCCTCTGTTTTAACTGACATGGTTAATTTCTTCAAGAAACTGCACAACTAGAAGAAGAAGACGAAGATGGTCAGTAGAGAGAGAGTGAGACTAGAGCGCTTGTGTTTTCTGGGTGTGATTGATTTTTTGGTGATTCAGAATGTTCTGATCTGAGAAAGAAGAAAAGGAGGGAGATGATTATATAGAGATAGGGGAAGGAATAAATCTGGGTACTCTGGAATGGAAGAGAAGAATGGAGGAAAATGCAGAAGAATCCAGAGTAGAGTGGATGAAGAGAGAGAGAGAGAGAGAGAGAGTGGCGGTAATCAACGACCGTAACAGAAACAAAGGAAGGGGCGAGAAGTGGCGGGAATTCTCTGGGACCCTCTATTTCTTATTCTTTTTCTCATTCATAATTCTGGGTGTTTTTTGTTTAATTACCCTAAAAATATCAACCTCTTGATTTTTTTAATAAAAGAGAAATTTTATTAATATATATTTATAAGAATAATTTTTTAACAAAAATAAATATTAAATATCAAATTAAATTTTTATTTCTACAAAATTAATAATAGATATATTTTCGTTAGCATTAATTATACAAATCTTAAATATCAACCTCTCTTGAGTCTTGAAATGACACAAAGTTAAGGCATTGGTATAATATTACTATACTAGTTATGAAAATTATTTTCATTTTTTTTGTAAACTTATTATCATTTTTGTTATTCTACTAATTTTTTTCTTTTGTTGTATGAAAATTATGTTACGCTAGAGGTCATGTTAGATTATCGATAATTATAACTTTCAAATTTTAATGTAGATGTAATGAAACAGGAGGGTCAAATATGAGATTAGGACCTAATGACTCATCGTCTTAATTTTAACAACTACATTAACCCGATATTTCTTCTTAATAACTTGAAACTAAAATATAATTACTTGCTTTAATAGAAAGATCTTTACACTTGAACTTATTTTAGTTTTGATATTTTTGTAACCTTTAATTTCATTAAAGTAGAGTTATTATGAACCCACTGAATTTTGATATCTTCTTATCATTATTATATAAAAAAGAAGGCAATAGTGAAAAGAGTTCTTGTTCTTACAAAGATTCTAGAGCAAAAAGACAAGCAAAATATTGTAAAAAGATTACGGTACCAATGTTTTCAAGACACCTAGGGCTTATTTCATTTGGATACAATCAATAATGGATTAAGTGCGCGCATTGATCTGGAGTGAATCGAACCCGATTGAAAAAAAATTCAAAATTACTTATGTTTGTAACACGTACAAGTTTGGTAGATCAACTACCAGTTGGCCCAAAGAAAAATCCTCTGATACTTGCACATGAAAGTTCAATTAACATATTATGCGAAGAAAATACTGAGATTCTATGGCAAAATTGTGAAGTGTAACTATTATTGCTGAAGACAGATAGTTTGATTTACATGAAGCAAAGGTGATTTATGATGTATCAGCAAGTTCTGACATTCAATTCAATATTTCAATTCCATATCCAATGCCTGCGTTAAGCAGCTGAGCCTTTTGATCAGGGATGACCTCCAGAACTCCAGGTTGTTCTGCCAAAGAAAAAAAAACACAACAGACAGATTCTTATGCATCTTTCAAGCCAATGACATCAGTTTGTTCGTGCATATTAGGCCATTGGAAATTCTACAGTGTCTGTGCAAGCCTGTTACGACGATGCAGACGAGTACGAATACTATACAGTACAATTACAGACGACAAATAGAGACGGGGAAACATACTTTTGAGGATTGAAGCTTGATCAGGAGTGAGCAGGGCTGAGAACCCGGATAGCGCATACTTGTAGACGTGAATCAAAGCTTTCTTTGCAGCTTCTTCGCTGTAAATTAAAGGATGCCGTCAAAAGTTTATAAATCTAAGACTATGGCTGTCATGCATGAATCATGTATGATGGTAACGTTCCATCAAAAATTCATAAAACAGAAGCTAAAGTACGTTACTGTGCATTTCATGGATAGTAAAACCGTCTCTATTAAAAGTTTGCAACATTAAAAACAGTCCATTAAAAATGTAAAAAGAGTAGTGATCGACCTGCCGAGAACAGCGGAGAGGGTTCGGAGGTGGAAGGACTCCGGCTCGACGTTGGACGACGGGCTTTCGGTAAGGACGATATAGACTGAAGCCGAGGCAGCGGGGGAAGGTGCCGGCGAGTCAGCCGAAACTTCAGCCATTGCTTTTGATTTCCCAGAACTTGAAAGTGTGATTGAAATTCCTAACAAAAAGAAGACCAAGATTGACGACATCTTCGTATTCATTTTTCTTTTCCTGAATGAAACTGAAGGGGAAAAAATTGGAAGAATTTGATGATATTTTTGATGAATTTGATCCCTTTTTAAGTACGAAGAGATCACACGTATGCATCTTAATTAAAATTAATTACTTAATTAATTGTGAAGCTAACATCTTTATTCAAGTCAATAGCAAAACGTTTCCAACGTTTTCTCTATATAGCAGTAATTTTTTTTTGGGAACCAATTTTAACATCTAGGTTGGGACCAAATTCATGGAGGGGCCCAATTCTAGTTGCGGAATCCACATTAGTTAGAGACAGGATCAATGGGAGCCGGTTATTGTCTTATACACGTTGAAGGAGATAGTAAGATTATTATACAGATGTTACACGATAATACACATATGACATATCTCATGACATATTTAGACATTGATTCACGATGTTAAGGCTACTTGGAAGATTCAAACATTGGATCAAGATGTCCAAGCTATGATAAATAGGGAAGATAGGAAAATGAAATCGCTTTAGAAAACCTTTCATAGGGCATGATGAGCACTGTTAAATGCGTTTTCTTTACTATCATAAGAATCTTAGGGTAAATATTGAGTGACATCGAACATATATCTTGAATAATAGTCTAAATAAAAATCTTAACTACTGTTTATTAATGTTTACGAGTTTATCTCTCAATTCGGAGCCAAACATGCAATATGGAACCATTCCTTGCCACGAAAGGAATAAGTAGATTGAGTTTTCAGAACATAGATTTTCATAGACTCGGGTGGTTTAAGGTACATTATTCCCAGCCTACGGATAGATAGTCCAGTAAATTGTCTATGCTTCTAGTTATATTCTAGTGAATTGTCTAGCTTGTCTTATTTAGGGATAGATAGGTAGTATTTAGAAAAACTGACATAATCGGCTTACACCCTTTGTCAATTTTGATCGTTTAAATGCGTTTCATACAATCTGAGAACATGAAGTGCTTATCTTCATTTGAGAATGGCAGGCCAGACAAGTCCATTCTGTATATAAAGGCCAACCGAGCAACAATATATTCATCATGAATAAATTCTCAATTTAGGGCTCGTCTCTTGTTTGCAGCAGGGTGTGCACGCGTGTGTGCATGTTTCATAAGTAAGAACTGCGAGGGTTCTATAAATATTTAACTCTGACAAGAAAAGACATACTAAAGAACTGTTGAAATGTTTATATTCACCATTTATTCTTCATTTCATCAGCACTCAAGGAAGTATAACAGAAAGGCATTTACATTCAGAAGACGAAATAATTAACAAGATGGCCAAGGTTCTGAGTTGCAACACGCATTGGTACATGTAGGTGACTAGCATTAAATAAGACCTAGATGATCAGCTTCAGGTCTTGACATTCATTGTTCCAACACCAGAGTGCAGCTGAAGAGTTTGGTCACGGATCACCTGGAGGACTCCCGGTTGCTCTGCCAACGGAAGAGAACAAGTCAGGAAGAGCAATTCCAACACCGAAACCAAGTTTAAAAAAAGGGACCAAGAGGCTATGCAAAAGCACCGTCTTAATGGATCATAGCAATGAAAGGGTTACTGTTTGCACATCCTCAAGATTTAGAAAGTTCACTAGCTTACAGTTCTATACATATCTAAACACATTAGACTTTTTCCAATGGGCAAATATTATAGAAAAAGCATATAATTTCCAAGGTCGTTGCCCCAATATAAGACTAAGTTATGAGCAGTAAGCATAAACCTTAATGAAAAGGTGTTTACAAGAAGACTGACAGTAGTCCATCCAATTAACAAATATCAGCACAAATCCTCAGAATTCAGTAAGAAAGATATCTTTTCATGATGTTGAACATGCCAACCTCAAATACAATCAATGCAAAACCAAACCATTGCCCATAAAACCCAAACTATACGTGCAGTGGTTTTTTTTTTTTTTTTGGGGGGGCCTTCAACCCACAATAGAGTACTCAACGGATTGCTGTGCTAAGCCCTACATTTAGATGCTGCTGCAGTTCACAGTTTGCAAAAAGAAAAGCCAAGCACAATCCATCAAGACAATTTGTCGTAGTTCATTTTGAAAAGAAACAGCAGTACAGAACTAATGATACTTCACTATCTGGAAAGTGGACAATGCAAGGCAATAGAACTCATCAGAAATGAATCTGCATTTCCATGCTTTGTTTGAAGTTGTTCAACATTAGATCATACACTTCCTACCAAAGATCAGGGTCCTCAAATTTCATGGACAGTTACTCTCTTCCTTGCTACCCCATTCATACAGATATTGGTCATCGGCCATTAGACAATGCACACAAATGACAGCTGATATATAATCTTTAGATTAACAGTACAGCCATGATTAGACTAATAAAACCAGACAACCTTCATGAGCATTAAAGCACACCATAATAGACCATTAGCCTAAGATCAGGACTCATTTTGGTGCAGCGAATATGAGTATAATACCGAACCATAAACAAGGGTTAGAGATCATACTTTCAAGCTCTGAAACTTGCTCAGGAGTGAGCTTGGCCGAGAAACCAGAAGCTGCAGTTTTGTAGACATAAATCAAGGCTGCTTTTGCTGCTTCTTCACTGTAAAATCAGGGACGCGCAAAATTTAGAAATTTATTCATGAACAACAACGATACATTTTCTAAAAACCATGATTGATGCATCTAATTTAACTGTTTCATTCTAAATTCCAAGAGTTGAACCAAAAATATCCTCTTTCAATTCAAAAACCCTAAAGCATAAACAACCCAAAAGACAATTAACCACACTTGCATTCATAAAAGAGCCCAACTCGATCAATTCAGAAGAATTGAAAGCTACTCATTTCGGGAACATACAAATTAAAGCCCTAAACAAGGGAGGAGAGAGAAAGTGAGGAAGTGACCTGCCCAGAACGGCGGAGAGGGTCTGGAGGTGGAAAGACTCCGGGTCGATGCCGTCGGCGGGCTTCTCGGTGTTGACGATATAGACGGCGGCTTTGGCGGAGGGAGACGCCGGTGAGACGATGGAAGCTTCAGCTTCAGCTTCAGCCATTGCTTTAGATTTTGATTTCCCAGAAATTGAAATTGCAATTGAAATAAATAAGAACACCACCAGATTTGACGAGGTCTTTGTATCCATTATCCATGTTCGATTTTTCTCCCTTTTTACGTATCCTTTTCACCGTCCACTGTTTGGTAATCAACGGCAGGAAACCCAGAAGACAAGAAAGGGAAGAAAATCGGAGAATTTGATTGTATTGTCATTATGTGATGTGAGAGATTGTGATCATCTTCGATTTGACCCTTCAGCATCAAGAGAACGTTTTGCAGCTTAATCAACATTAATTAATTGTTTGATTAAAAAAGTATTAATTATGAAAAGCTTTAAAATCTTTACTTCAAATCGATTGCAAAAGGTTCTCACCCTCGCCATTATCTTTACCTTGTAATTTTAATTTTTGGCAGTTTTCAGTTCTTAACATAGAGTGACATAGAGCATTTCGTTTAACCAATATCGACAACGGTAAAAAGAGATAATATTTTACGTAACCGGTAAAAAATGTCAAAAATATAAATATTTTCTTTTCATAATGTCCTTTAAAGTTCATATTGACCAAACAAAAAGATATTTCAAGATACTTGAAAGGAAACAGAAACGAAAGAAAAAGATGAAAACTTTTACAGTTATCATTTATTCTTTACTTCCTCAGCATTTACGCAAGTATGACAGGAAAGTATTTACATTTAGCAAACAGGATATGATTAACGAGATGCTCAAGCTGTGATTATCTTTAATCTCGATCCTAATTTCCATAACTTCAGCCTCCTCCTCACTAATCCTTTACAAATTCCTCTTTGGAGGCAACAGCAACAACAAGAAGGAAAGAACAGTTAGCTTTCTTAATACCATCCATATTACCATACTCTCTCATCGCATACAAGGCCATACCGCAGCAATGGATGAGAAAAATCGACAAAAACCATGGCGCATAATCTTCTATTCGCCTTTGACAAACTAAGGATTTCAACTCAATTATGGATAATTAACGTCGACAGACCACATGATCGAGCTCAAGTAATGCTTCAGATCTTGGTACGCTTCAATGCAAAGTAAGCCAGCAACCTGAACCCTAGAAACAGAAGCATCAATATGCCTATACTTGCCATGGGGCTGATTTGCCCTCTAAGATCTTGTTCAATGAACTTGCAACTAGCCACATTGTTGGTCCTTGTTTGGCTCAAGCACCCGAGCAAGTGCGAAATGCCTTCCCCCACCATACTGCACATAGATCAGAAGCCGATAACAGTAGTATGTGATCGAGGCATATTTGATCCAGACCAGACAGCTTGGTAACTTGTGCACATAAAACCCTCCTGTCAAAACACACCCCAACATGATTATAGTCACCACAGTTGACGCCCGTTTGACATCCATTATGATCGCGCCCACTGCTAGCCCGAGTCCTTGGGCTACGAGGACATAGCCCAGAACGACAGATAGGGTCAGGAGGAAGGCCCAAATTTGGGGGTCAGGCCCGTCATCCAGTAAACTAAGGTGAGGAAGACAGTGGGTAGGATTAGCTCCATGGGTAGATCACCTGTGATTCGGGCAATGAAGTAAGAGGACAAGGAGTACATCCCAGAGGCCCGTTCCTTAGTGAACATGGCCCGGTCTTGTGGGAAGGCAAAGACAGCATTAAATGACGGGAAAACCCCCAGAAGATGGAGATGAAGTAGAGGAGACCCAGCCTATCTTGGATATCCCGGTAGTCAGAATGCCACCAGATGATCCCGGCTAGGAGTGAAGCCGCGATTACCTGAGAGACTCGGAATGAGTTGAAGGACTCATGTCTCCTCTCTTTGAGGCTTCGCCGGAAGAGGATGACAAACTCGCTCAACCAAGTAGAAATGCCGGTTTTGATGCGTTGCCTAGGGCTCCTACCTCGGCTTCCCACAGGCACCGTGTCCTTGGATGCAGCATTGTTGCTGCTGCTGCTGTCCAAGCAGGCAGCTTTCACGCTTGGAGCCAGTAGATTGTTGAATGATGAGATGAGTGTTTGCTTTACATTGGGCTTATCTCTCTCATTTACCCCTTCTGGCTGGTGACAAACTCCTGTATAATTATAACAACATGACATTAAATTCCAATCCTAGCTCATAACTTATATGCTTTGATTGTATAATTACAACAACATGGAAATCAGATGTAACAGTCTGACAGTCTTACTTTCATGAATACAAAGCTATTAAGGTCCTTCGTCCCGAAACTTAAAACGTGACATTCGTTCAAAGTGTTTGTCGTTCTAGTCGAGTAAGATAAGCTTGTCAGGAGGGAAAATAGGACGCAGCATAGGGCCGACAGGCCAATAGGACAGGAGTAAAATTAGTATGGAAAAGAGAAAGGTGGGTGGGGAAAAGAAACAGAGGATGGGGGAAAAAAGCAAGTCACATTACATACAAAGATCTGATGTATGGCATAATAATAGAAGAAGGGGCACAAAAGGATAGTGAGTGAATGACGCAAAGAGAGGAAAAATAGTGGGTGTGGGTGTGGGGGAGAAAGCTGGAATCAAAGGAGACCAATCTTAGTGGTATATGGTGGGACTCCACTTCATTGGTGCTCTCTGCCTCTTTTCCAAACCCACATAGGAAAATTCAAAAAAATTAAAAAAATCTTTTTTTTTTTTTCTTTTTCATATCTTAGAGCTACAAAGTAGCACTCACACGTGGTGCAATCAAATAGTGTGGTTTAGGAGTTTCCTCTGAACATAATGAAAGGGTGAAATGACAAAAAGTTGGGAAAAAAAATACATAAAGGTTAAAAGAAACAGAGGAAAATTTGACAACACTAACTCAGAGAAAAAAAGTGCTCCTGCCCCCAACCCCAAATCACCAGATCCCCTTATTTCCTCTGTTTTCTGGATCATGTACATTGAAAAAACAGTGCCCACATCTATTATTCTGGATAACATCCTCTGTTTTTGAGTTCAATAGGTTTTGATCCACATCAATGAACTCTTTAGTCGTTTACGACTTTATAAAGTAGCAGTCGTACAACACACAAACATCCTTTTGCAAACAGTAACCATGTCGTTCTACTTTGATGAAAAAAACGCTATGAATCAGCTAGATCGTATATAAATGAAAGTCTTAAATTCCACACATGATGCCGATAGAAGATTAAAAAAGTTGTATATTTTACGTTAATTATTAGTTTTTCGAAGCTAAGAGAAGAATATTAGGTGTCATTACAGTTAGGATTAGGTTTAAATTGAATTTATTCTCAAGCTTATTAAGGAAAATTCCTGGCTAAATAAAGTATAAGAATAAGATGATTGATTAACAAAGAAATAATTAATTAAGAAACCATTAACTAACACATCGACATATACGAAACTGAATCTATTCTCAAACCCTATCTATCATCAGAAATTCCAACTTTAGCAATCCAGAATGAAATGACACACTAACTTGGAACAAAATCAGAGGTTGATTAGAAATGGAGGGCATCAGTACAGCTAGATTCTAGAAAGAACCTCCATTAGGCCAACAACAAACAGTGGTCTAAAATCCTCGATTTGCTATCTCCCGCGCTACATGTCCCCGTGCATAATTTTTAAAATTTTATATCCCGAGAATAAGCACGGGTACAAACTAGTATATATGTAATATATGTGCTGTCTCACGCATTACATGTCGTCACAAATCCTCTCTTTCTCTCTGAGTACATATAATTCATCATCATGGTGTCTAAGAATAATGTATATGTAATCAAATAGTATTCAAAAAGTTAGCGTCACTGAATCATTATAAATTCACGGCGACTATGATCTCAAATTAATCATCCATTAAAAACAAATTAAAGGTCACAAAAGAGGCCCATAATGTTGAGTCAAAAGTGCACTATAAATTGATAATTAAACCCGCCTTTTTTTTTTTTTTTTGACTCATCGTAAAATGGTCTGAATAAAAATCTTATGAGGCTAAAATTAACCATAAACATGATAAGTGATCTTAACTTAATGATTAATGAAGGAGATTATAACCCCACTAAGCAAATTAGGGTTGAACAATATACATATTTATTCTAAGTGATATCACATCATTTTGATTTTTTTTTTTTTTGGGCCCTTTTACTCAAATAGGAAATAGCGTATGGGACTTTTACATGGTGGGCAATATGTAGTGGAGTGACGATCGATTTCAAATATGAACAACATGAATTGATCACAAGATCATAATGGGGAAGATATGTAATCTTATGGTGTACTAGAAGATGTTTTGACCCATATGACACCGAAATCTAGATAAAAACATTAGAACGATAAATACATGTAAATATAGATCGGTCATATAGAATTTCAGACTAAATACTATCCATTTCAATCAATTCTAGTCAAGACTACTCGATATATTGACGGTATGATTAATATTAAGAAACTATCTCAACAAAAAGCTTCGGACTAAATCAAAGAAAACTTTAATATATCTTTGTACATAGGAGAACTTTTTATTCGATTCCGAGTATAGTTATGTAAAAGCATGTGTCTTAATTAAGTACTTATTCTTTATCCTTTAAGTAGTAGACCCAAGTTTTGGTTCTTGTCAATGTGTCTTTTTAACATAATATATGATGCTATCTAGACTATTTTTGGACCATATTATATTCTTTTCTTGGATCAAGACATGAAATATAAACAAATTTTCAAAAATGTTAAATTACCTTTTCCATTAAAAATTGTGTGACATTATTGGGTTACTCTTTTTAAAAGTGGTGGGTGGGCTGGGTTATTAAGGTAGGCCACCAAGATCATATAAACATAATTTTTTAATTTTTGTAGTAAATTAAAATATTACTACTTTTACTTTAGAAAATACAACAAATTTTGATTGCTTTTCCTGTGTGATGATCAGTAAATCAACTGTGTGAGTGACAATTAATTCCTCCTAATTCTCCTACTTAACTGGCTTCATATACAAGCAACAAATTAGGCACAATGCAACAAAAATTATCCGAGTCATATTCGCCTTTATTACGTATCTTCGGGGTGTAGATATCGATTGAGTAGCATATAAACAGGTCTATAGATTGTATCTTCTATGTATAGATGCTAAGGAGCAAATAAAAAGGTCCAATATGGAGAATAATAAGTAAGATTAGATATGTACGGTGAAAAAGAAAAAAGAAACGACAAAAAATATTTGATCGAGACCCAATAGTAATTTTTGAAATCGAAAACAATGATTGAAGTAGAATATTTCTGGAAAACAATATTTTTGGGAGTGGAAAGGAATAATAGTACATCGTTTCTTTCCAACATAGAGAGAAAGCAAGCTTAAAAAAAAAAGGAGAAAAGGAGAAAAAGAAAATAGAGGAGTCAAATGGAGTGGGTTGAAAAAAAGGGTGATGAAAGGGAAAATCAAGCCAAGGAAAAGACGACACGTGGTAATAAAGAAGGTACGTATTTTATTTGATTATATCCAGAATAAATAAAGCGGAAAAAAAAAAAGGTTGCAACTTTTTTCCTTTTATGATCAAATAAAAATTCTCTCCACCAGAAAAAATAATAATAATAATGGCATCTCCCAATTCTAAACTTTTTTTCCTTTTTTTTAAAAAAACTATTTACTTACCTGGGCCATTTGCTCCCACCATCTCCAACACCCCCACCACCTCACTATCTCTGTCGATTTCGGATAAATCATATCACCATCGTCTGCTTTTTTCTCTTTTTTTATTCGTTTTTAATCATTTATATTTATTTATGTAACTTCAAACAGACTTCTTATGATAGGCTCAGTAAAGAGGTGAATGCTTTTCTATCGTATACTTTCTACGTTTACAAGACCCAAATCAATATTCAATCTCTTAAAGATAGAGAGAATATCGACCCTTTTTACAATCCTTGTTTTATATTTAAAACAGAGCCGGTGATATTTTCATTCACACATGTCCATGCTAGCTAAGCTAGAAGATATTAGTACCAAGAATTATTAAAATTATTATTATTATGAAAAAGTAGGACTAAAATAAGGTTAACCTAAGTTGACAAAAACAATGTAGTACTAGTACTATAATTAATTAAGCAAAGTGGATTAATACCTTTTCGGAAGTAATCAAGAGAAGACAGCACTGTCAAAATTTCACGGAAGGAACGACATATGATTGGAGCGTTTCGGATAGAGACGTAGAGAGAGAGATTTAATGGAGAAAATGTAAGTAAAAAACAAGAAAATGCATTTATGAGGAATCGAATTGGGTGTCAAATATATATATATTTTTGTGCCAAACTGCGTATTTCCAATACATTACATATTATAGTATATTATATATTTTTACACCCAGCTGTAGCCTTTAGCTACAGTTATTGCCTTTGCTGATGTTGCATTTTGTACGTATATACTCCCCTTTACTGCCCACCCAAGTGCTTTTGCTTTGAATATCAACATCTATGATGCACCTTATGACTTCTAAACATCTCCTCCTCCGTTGTACTGTAATCGTAATCGTATCTATCATATTTTTTTGTATTCAATGCTCGGTTTTATACTCAGCGTAAGTGACAGACTATTGGAACTAGGGTCGAGATATGAGATCTTGAATGGCTTAAAGGAGAAGGGAAAGACACGAGACTGTTATATATTCCAAAAGAGCTTTTTGTTTATAAGAATGATTATACTTAAAATTATTAGGATATTGAATTTGATTTTGGTAATGAATACCATGTGACACTTTATGGTCATGAAAAGTCCTAATAATCCCTTCTAAAGTATTCAATTAAGAATGGAAAATATGATTAATCTAAATTAATTGTGAATAATGACGCATAATTAATCAACCCAACAGTGGAGGAAAAAGGGGTGGGGGAGGAGAGAGAGAGAGAGACGCACCATTAGCGAGATCGAGGAGAAAATCCGCAGGGTTCATAGGAAAAGACGGCGAGAACCCAACCGAATCGAAATACGACGTCGCTTCACTCCCCTTCCCAAAGTAAATTGGCCTTCCATCGCACAAAACCATGACCGACTCGAACATCTGGAAAACCCGGCTCGACGGCTGGTGGACCGACGTGACCACCGTCTTCCTCCCCCTCTTTGCCACAGCCTCCAGCGTCGCCACCAGCCGGTGCGCCGCCGTGGAGTCCAGCCCCGACGTCGGCTCGTCGAGAATCAGCAAGCTCGGGTTCACCAGCATCTCGTGCGCTATGCTCACCCTCTTTCTCTCCCTCCCGACACCCCTCTGATGAACGTGTTACCGATTATGGTGTCCCCGCATTTGCTCAGTCCGAGCTCCTCCATCACGGAATCGACGATCGAGATCTTCGCATCGCGGGGTAGGGCGTTGGGGAGCCGGAGGAGCGCGCAGTACAGGAGCGTTTCTCGGACGCTGAGGTGAGGATACAGGACGTCATCTTGGGTCACGAATCCGGTGCGTTTTAGTGTTGATTTCGAGATTTTCTTGTCGTTCGCGAGGATTGATCCGGTGAGGTGGTGTCCACGGAGCCTCCCTGCGAGGACGTTCAGAAGCGTTGATTTCCCGCTCCCTGATGGCCCAAGAACGGCCAGGATCTCTCCTGGCCGGGCTATTCCGTTTACCCCATTCAAGATCGTCTTCTCTTCAATCGTGGCCGTTGATGACCTGGGACCACCGCAGATCATGCGCTTCAGATTTTCTCCGCCACTCAACTCCACCTTCACCTTGTAGCATACGTCCACAAACTACAATGTAATACATCCCAAAATTTAATCTCCCAAAAAACAAAAAAATTTGTTGACTGAGGTCAATGAGAGTTGACGGGGGAAACTAGACAATTTTTAATGGGCTGTTCGTATAAATACGATAATATCTCAAATACCATCAAAATAACATGGAGAAAGACAAGACATAGTGCAGCAGCAGGGGACCAATATTCGATACCCGAGTTAAGTTAACTAAGACCCATTTCTCAATTTTCAGTTTCGATACCGATAGACATCATACATACGGGAGTACCGCAACAAAAGCAGAAAGACGAGTTGATATATGATTGTCCATATTTTATGTTACGAAAAAACAATAATAGAAGAAGATAGTACTGTCCAAACAACCGAGCCACTTGCATAACAATAACATGACAAGTTGGTACGTTAGAAAATTCTCGAATGAGGACACATATAATTTTTAGAGGAATGAGAAAACCTGAAAGGGAAGGAAGTGAATAGTGGCTGGGTGGCATATATTGTATACATACATTATGTACGTACGTACCTTGAGAGTGATCTGAAAAGAGGAGGACAGTAGAGATGGAGATTGATGATTATGATCATGATTATGATTTTGATGCTGAGATGAAGAATAATGCAGATTGCCCTTTAGAATTGGAGGTTTCCTGCTGTCGATATTCATCCCTGACGCCATTACTGTCTCCCTCCCTCCCTCCTCTTCTGTTCCCAGTTCTGGGTTTCGTTCACTGCAGAGAATTCTAGAGAGAGAAAGGGGATGAATGGAGTTTTCAGAGAGAGAGAGAGAGAGTATGAATGTATGAAAGTATCCTCAGAGCTTGGCCTGGGCTCGGCCTGTATTTATTCTGCAACTTTAGATGGGGTGGGGTGGGGTGGGGTGGGGGATTAATTAAGAAAAGAAATATTAATAACAAAGTAAATATAAAAAGGGATAATAAATGAGGGAGGGGGTTGGAAAAGAAAAATCAGAGAAGATGGGTGCCACATCAGATTGGAAGAGACCCCCACCGCGGTGGGATGCAACGTGGCGGATCCACCTACCACCTGGCGCATTTTCGTGGGGCCCTCCTTCCTTTTTACTCGTATTCTTCCTAGTATTGTTAGAATTATATGCGCCATAGCCTAGCATAAAAAAAAATTTTTAAAAAACACCTCTCCTTTTTCTTCCCTTTCCCCACATTTCACATTTTTCTCTCCATTTATTTTTTTTTTGAACCAATTCTCTTTTTGATTAAGCCTAATTAAGGATTCAATATCTTATAAATACAACTCGTTAGAATATAAATCTATTTACGATCTTTTTACCGTCAATTTAAACTTTTGATTGAATTAGTTCTTAAAATATGTATCGTAGTCTTTCCGAACCGGAGATCTCAAATTCAAATTTCATGTATCGAGCTATATCAAAAGGTATATTACATTCAACCAAACGTATTAAAGTATAAAGTTATTTCTAAACCTTCTGGACATTTTTCGGGAGAGAAGAGTTGTGCATATGTAGATTTCTTGAGGAGATGCATATGCATTGCATGTAGCAAGTATAGGTGGGCAAGGAATTACAGGAAAAGGGAAAAAGGAGAGGAGAAAATGAAAAGGGGATTGGGGATTGGGGGAGGAGGAGGAATGAATTGAAGCAGTTTCAAGATTCTGATACATACAGACTTTAATTGCCTCCCCTATCTCTCTATTTCATGCATCTTTTCCTCTTTCTCCCTTAATTTTTTTGCAATTATAAACTTTTCCCACACTATCTTTGTGTCTCTTTTCTGTTATGAAAAGAGCCCAAAAAAAAAAAAACATAATCATAAACAAGGACGTTCTGTTTATGTGTTACTAATTTATGAAAACTCGTAGATCAAATGTTGAATAATTTGGGATCGTTGTACATTACTAGTATTCATTGTAGTTACATTGTGAAATTCTTAAACATGTATGAAAAAATAAATATAAAGATATGATCTGTCCATATTTAAATCTCCGTAACGAACATATAGAAGATAGAATAGTCAATCTCAGGAATCGAGCACTAGTTGGTCAAGTGTTGACCATTAATATTGAACATGGGCAACACGGGTAAACTAGGTATAGATTACAAATATATACAACAATGCAATAAAATAATAATTTAGGTAGGAAAATCATGGAGGGCCCTTCTTGTATATTATCTCTACAAAACCTAGGTTCACCCCCATCTTGCTGCCTGTTACCAGGAAACAAGGAGTTTATGTCTTAATTGTTCTATTTATTATTAATTTCTTCCTACTACTTTTATAGTACATACCAAGTAACATGATAATAAATGATCGACCTAGCTAGCTAGGTGTATATATATATATATATTACAAATTCTTACACGAAATGGTCCCACATAAAAGTTATTGTCATACGAACTACATTAGCGTGACTTTTTAAGAGTTTTAATATGACCAATAACTTATACTTAGAGTGACTTCTTCATTTGACGGTGACTAATAATTTATCAAAAAGTGACTTTTATTATAATCATCCCTAAATAAATTATTAGTCGTCCTTACAATAACTTTTAAATGAGACGATCCAGAATAAAACTTGTCCAATCGAGATAGTTGTTGACCTATTTACTTGATGGGTCCTCATATATTAGACATAAATATGAATCTTTTGGCCTAAATTATTGATGTTACTGTTGTTATTATTGATTATGATGATCAGTTTAGGTCAATGGAGCTCTTTCCACCACGTATATCCCAAGAGGCGGCTAGATTATTGGCTAGATCATATATATATAGAGAGAGAGGCAAGGGACTGTTTTTGAAATTTGAGGGGGTTGTCTTGTTTTGCTTTTTTCAACCTCAACTAGTACGACTAGATTTAGTTGTAGGGTACTTGTCATAAATATTGACATTTTGAATGTGTCTTTGATGGAGATCATCAATAAGAATGGTAGCTAGCTAATGGCATGGCTATAATGCAACTTCGGTGGTCGGAATTTAAGCTTGCTCGATTATTTCGATTAATATTATCAGTAATTGTGTGGAAGTTTAGATTATTATTATTGTATATTTTTGTATTGGCAA
This sequence comes from Talinum fruticosum, assembly GCA_021018815.1. Taxonomy (NCBI): domain Eukaryota; kingdom Viridiplantae; phylum Streptophyta; class Magnoliopsida; order Caryophyllales; family Talinaceae; genus Talinum; species Talinum fruticosum. Next base: position 1,198,314 of record JAITYX010000042.1, read on the forward strand.
CAGTTGTCTGATAGTTCAGTGCTAGGAGGAAAAGTTGCTTCAATTTATGAGAACAAGTTATGTGATAAGACCTTACAATGGCATGAGTTAGACGAGACAGACTAGTACACCATCTAGTTAGGACGATGGGCGTTTTAAGACGTGATATGCGCCAATGCATGGAATACCAATTGGTACATCACAAGAGTCATTATACTTGCAATATTTTAATAAATTATCTTGTATTATCGTTCTCTTTGGTCCAATCATTCTACTATAAATACGTTTTACTGTGACAGCATGTACATCTTTATTAGAACAAAGTTGTTTTAGTTTACAAAAACATATTATGTGGACAGGACCTTTACAACGGCATGAGTTAGCGAAAGGACCAGCACATCGTCTAGTTAGGACGATGCGCATTTTAAGACTTGATGTACACCAATACATGAAATATCAACTAGACATAGTACATCACAAAAGTTATTATGTTTGTTACGGTCTACTAAATTTTCCAATTTTATCATCCTTTTGGTCAAATCAATATACTATAAATATATTATAATGTGACAGCATATATATCTTTTTATTTTTATTAATCTAGCCCATATATTGAGATAACTCGGAGAATTCTCTTTCAAATTTGCAATTCATTCTTAATCATAACAAAATATCGGAGCTTATGGATCAAAACAATGACTTCACAAAGGTACTTGTCTGAACCACATTATTTTAGGATTCATTTTCAATAAGGGCCGAATTTTAAGCCGTAATTATAACTTACGTAACTTATGTTTTAATCTCATATTAGACTACTTATATCCTTATATTCTTATAACAACTTTCATCGTGAGTCCTATTTTAATGAGAAGGACTTAAAGTATCTCAAAGTAATCTCAAATGTGTCAAATAATAGGGCATAGATAGAGGCTTATGAGCAAGGGCAAGGAGAACGAAATATCCACAATCGATGTTTCCCGATTAATGTAGTTAATTGCAATGCAAATTCTTATATATAGTAGAGAACTTATACTCACGAGATATCACATCATTATATTTGGTATACATAATTTACATATTTTTTCCTTTCGTCGAACCACTTTTTGACATGAGTCAAATGTATCGAATGGGGGAATAAAATGGGCCGGGCCGGGACGGAGTTGGTCAGGAGCAAAGAGGAAGAAACGCGTGGCGAAGGGGGCAGCGGAGCAAAGTGGAGGAAGCACTGTTTGTCAAAGTGGGAAGCCCAAAAGAAAAAAACAGTGAGTCGTGAGTTGAGAGTAGACAGTAGCCCACCTCCCTTTGTTTCTTCTCTGTTTTTTCCATCTTTTCTTTTTCGTGCCAGCTTTTGTCTAAAGCCAGAGCATCAGAATAATTACTTTAAAAAATTTGTAAATTTGACGTCAGCCATCGCACTAGGAACCATTATTCCCTCGTGTCCATTTAACCGTAAAAAAAACGTAAAGATATAAGAAGAATTATAACCATATGTAAGAAGAGCTGTAAGGAATTATAAGATAGTTGTAAAATTAGTTATAAAAGGTTGTAAGGAGATGTAAACCTGTAAATTAAAGATAAATAAAACATATTGTATTGTAATTTATGGTCTATTTATTTCTTAGAAAATGAAAACATATCGAACGCAGACAAATACAAAATATAACGGCGCAATATAACTCCCTGTCCTAAAAACACCCACTTTTACATGGATTGATTACTTGTTTTACCACAACTATCATTTCATGATACAACATGAAGAAAAAACTCTGTATGTCCGATAATATCTTCCTTGACTTGATGTTGTCTTCTAGGGTGAGAGATTTTTCTAATATAAGAAGTCACCCCGATAAAGACAGTCATTTCGATATTAAATAGCGATCCATACCTTGAAAAACTAACGGAAAAATTACACAATATATAGATACCATCAAGCTGACAATATATAAGATAGTTATGGTTAAAGAGAAAAACAACTCGCATAATCGGAGAGACGATGGTTACTGGTAGGGAAGATGATAAAAGGACATGACTAGCATGGCAAGTAGATTAGCATGATATGCATGCAAATTGGGAAAAACAAAGAAAAAAAGAAGAGGGTAGAGCCATTTGATGGGCCATAATGGGTCGACTTATCCCACCTCTTTAACTTGCCTCAAGTTGGTTAGCTTGTTATTGACCCGATCTATTACTAAATCAACCCTTTATTGACATATTTTAAAAAGGGTCGGGTCAGCCCGTCCAACCCGATGGGTATTCTATGCATTATCCACCACCTTTGCCTAATCGAGAAAACTAAATGCATAATATTTCTCAAAACAATATCCGTTTTTTACTTGACGTATTAATTCTAGCTTGTAAAAAAGAAGTTATATGTGACTATACTTAGAAAAACTTACTCGATATATAAAACTCGAGTCAAATGATCCAGAGCTTATGTCCGAGTTAGCATTCAAAATAAACTTCCCTAAACGGATTGATCTAAACTGAAATCAATTCAAACGGAAATTTCCAACAACGTCCCTTGTGTTTGCAAGATAAATTTATTGACAGTTGACCCGAATCAAAAGTCACTCCACTTAACCGAACATAACTCGATCTCAAGTTATCCCGATCCGTATCGAACGGGCATTGATAACGCATGGCTGGCTCACTACTCATGAAGTTGGTTATGGGCCGGACATACTGTGTATTGATGGAGAAGAGACCAAAAAAAAGAAAATTCGTACACAAATCTAATTCTTGAAACCAACATCCAGCACTCTCTATGTCCCAGTCCTTGTGTTATCAAATCCACTGCCACAATATCTTCCCAATATATATCACTTTTTTAGATTGTCCCGATAACGAATTCAACCAAAGTTCGATACATGACTCGATTTGATTTTATTAAGGCCTATTTATGTGATCTTTTTTTAGTAAGTGAATCTAGCCCACGGAGCCCCTCTCTCAAGTGTACTATAAATGGGTCTTCACAAATTAGAGGGAGGGATATTAAAACTCATACAGGAGTCCAGGAATCAAACCCACCGCCCAAACTCGAAACTAGGAGGAGAGTGTGGGAAGTCTCTTCAGTATGTAAAAATTTAACTGTGTGATCCATTTTAATTACAGTTTTCAAATGTATCAATCCCACGACTTACTATGGAAATTAATTTCATAAAAAATAATAGATCTCGTATAAGACCGTCTTAGTTCAAAATATTATGGGACGAACATGTTCAATGTAACTCTTGATAGAAAGTCGTCCCTTAAGAAGCATATCTCACAATAACTTGTCAGTTTTATAATCATAATAACAAACAATAAACACCTAACAAGCTATGATTCCCCAAACAAAACATAATACAGATAAACAGAAAATACACAACAAATTATGACTTCGGTGTTATCAAAAGTTCACATTCTCATCAATGCATGTTAATATATGATGTTAGTTTGCAGCAATATTTAATATATTCATAACTAACAAAGTGTTGGTTGAGGTGGTAACGACTCCACCTCCGTAAAAATGAGAATACAAACTCAAATCTCCAAAAATATATTTAGTGGAAGAACTTTTACTTTAAATACTTACCGTCCGAAAAAATTATACTTTTATTAAATAAAAAAATATATACTGTCAGAAGACAATGACACTTGGCTTTCAGGCTTTTACCAACAAAAATAGCAGATCGATTTTTATAAAATATTTGTAGACACAGATCCATAAATTTTTTATTTAAGTTGGTACTAAATTTTATTAGGTTTAGAAATTAAATATATAACACAAAGTTAGACAGACAAGCCAGATGAAGTGGGTTTTTGGTCTCAGATATTGACATTTTCCAGCATTCACATGCACTGCAGTTCGAACACTCCAAAAAGTTTCAACTCATCTCTTCACGTGCACCTTTGCACGTGACTATTCCCCCTTTTCTACCTGTCTTCTCTTCATTTCTTCATTTAATTCTATTGCCCTGGTGTCTCTTTGGCTCGGTTTCATTTAAATGTAAGAAATTGTACAGATTATAAAAAATTATAAGAACCTATAAAAAAAATTGTAAGGAATTGTACGGAGTTTTAAATAGTCATAAAGAATTGTAAGAATTTGTAAGTAATCGTAAATAGGTGTAAGTTTAAAGTTAAATGGAATATGACATTTCTTATGCATCCATGTCAATACCATTAGCTTAAACTTTCGATTGAAAGCTCGAGTTTTGTTATATATTCTAATACATGCAACGGTTAGCTTAGTCAAAGGTTTAAATTGATGACTGAAAGCTTAAGACATGTTATATGTTTTATACGCGATTTCAAACAAATGTCCGCCGTAAAGAATCCCTCCTTATCCCGGAGGTTAGAGGTTCAAAACCGAGATATCCATATCAATTGAGTTGATTGTTAAGTTCGAGGGAATTTTGTGAATAATATTGGAGTAAATGTCAAATGATTCCTCTAAATAGAAGTCTCGTGGATATCATCTTTTGACAAATTATAAAGTTATTGCTATGCATTTTGGAAAGATTGGGGTATCAAACTTAGGTGAGTTCTTGGTGTCTTTGAAAATAATTTCTGAAAATGACTAATTTTGAAAATAATAATGTGTGATAATATTTAATTTCTAGTGACATGGGAAAATTTTGTTTCTTATTGGGCAATTTAATTTGGTCGACCAATATGGACGAGGTTATGGCTACTACTTTTTTTTTTTTTCTTATGAATTTGTTATTAGTATTTTAATATCAACAAACAACACCCTTTTCAATACAATATTTATTTCCCAACCTAATTATCAAACTTTATATGTATATATATATGCTTTACTTCGTTGACCCTCATATTAGATTCATTAGGTATATAAGTATGTGAGGTCGAATTTTTTTTGTTTTTTAGTTAAATTAATTGACTTTTGATGACTGATAACAATTATAATGTAACTAATATTTTTTAATCAAATATAAACTAACTAATATTAAATACACTGGAAAAAAAAATTGCCAACTACACTATTAGTGAGAAACCCGTACATAACATACGTAGCGAAATTAATAAGCAGACGTGATTCTAAGAATTTTGACAGTAATATTGTGAAAAATATTTGATGATAGTGAATATTTTTCCAAATATAGCTATTAATTTGATATGAGAACAGTACAAAAACATACAAATATAATTTATTAAGACACATAAATAGAATATTAATTGGTGAGAGGGAATTTCATCCAAAAAAAATGGTGAGAGGGAAAACAAAGTTGTGAAAAGATAGTAAGTTTGAGAAAAACCAACATTTGCAAATGGTAAGTCGAGCCGCCCTGTCAGGCGCCCCCAAGTTTAAATCTGGGGCACAAACTTTCCTATTATGAGAAGTTTGTGTGGTGGTGGGGAGTTTGGGCTTGATATGATTCTCTTCTCGGTGCGGTCAGTCTATTGGGCTTTTTTTTAAATAGAGGGTCAAAATAGGTGGGTCAACTTCACCAATAAAAAAAAAGTCAGATAGTAAATAAGTTTAATAAAAATTTTATAGGTTTTATAAAAACTAAAAAATCCACCCATATTTAGGTGTGTGTTGGTGTATATATTCATAAAAATAATAGTGGTTATAGGACAATGATCCCTTTCTGTTTAGATATATTCTAAATGATTTTTTTTTAGTATTTTTAAATTCAAACAATTTTTTTTATAAACAATCAATTGGATAATAAACTTTAAATCTAATATATGTTAGATAAATATAGTGCCCATTTTCTAGCCAAAGGGAGAAACTATAGAGAATCTACAAACTTGGGAAATGTATGAGTATATCGATGAATATCGCCCTTGGGCTTATACCACACATGTAGATAAATGAATTTTAACTCAAAGGAGATTTTAGAGAATTAAGAACGCGTATATTTCAATTCTGTTTCATTGAAGTGTAAGTAGGTATAAGGAGATATAAGCAATTGTAATGAGTTGTAAAATAGTAGTAAAGTTAGTTATAAAAGGTTGTAGTAAGTTGTAAGAAATCGTACGTTAAATCTAAACAGATTAATTTAAGAATGAGAGACATGCAAATATTTTGAAAACTATAAGAAATAATAAAAAATCGTGTTAAAATTAAATGGAATAGGGCCTTAAAGGATCAAGATGTGAGATGCAAGTGCTAGATTTCATTTGATTGGCAAGTAGTTTCATAATTAATAAAACTTACTTTATTTTATGAACAAAATTAAAAAGTTCTTGTATTAATTGAATTTCATCGTCTTTGGAAATTTTCTCTCCATCATAATGATGAATATCTATGTTTTAAATAACACTAAAACATTTCTATCCACCCTCCTTTCTCTTATATATATATATATATATATATATATATATATATATATATATAAGTAACAATTATGCCTAAGTGTGACCGTGATCATTTTTTAAAGAATAAATGTGGATTATCAACTAAGCTCTTATTTTAAGGGTAATTCCAATTGAGTTGAAAGGTCCAGATATAAAAAATATACTCAGCCCACAATTCGGACTTCGCTCAGATCATTTACAATCCTATATACGGGCATATACATCACAACAAATGTGTCTCTTAATATTATGTTAAATATCTATCTCTCCCTTTTCTCCACACTTTTTCCATAGCTTTTGGATGAAAATCAACATATCTTTCATGAAGCATACATTGAAATTCAAGTGGGTAGGGCTTTGTTAAATATGAAGAGACTAGCTAGGGCTTACAAAAATCAATTTCCATATCATGGATGTACCCATCACTGCGAGGTTTTGAGGGTAGTCGCATTGTCTTTTTCACTCATATTCTTACATTTGTGAAAGTAATCATCAACATTAAAGTTTTGTTAATCTATGTACTCCATGCATTTAATTTCCAACCTATCAACCCCATGATTTATTGTATACGTTAATGATTATAAAAGAAAAACAATTAACGGGTCTCGTATAAGATCATCTTACTTCAAAAATATTATGGGACGAGCATGTTTAACTTTTAAGGAGTCTATCTCACAATAACTATTTACTGCATCCCGATGTCTTGAACCCGAACTTTTTAAACCATGGAGTTAAGTTACATGAATGTCCTTTAGCCTTCAACACCTTATGCATTATTTAATATCCCCTATCCCTTTCAAATTCAACCTGGCCCCATAACGTTGATTGCAACTTTGGCCTCTCTCGCTCTCTCTCTCTCTCTCTCTCTCTCTCTGAAGTCTTCTTCTTATTTATGCTTGTTGGGAAATGGAAACCCAGAACTAAAACAGAGTACCCAGAACTAAAACAGAGTACCCAGAAATAAACAGAGTACATCATCAATAGAAACAAACCAAAATGTCGATCAAAGAGTCAGAAGCAGGAGGAAACAATGGCAGAAAGAAAGAAGATTCATATCCCGCAAAACCCAGATGGCCATCATCTCGTCGAAGCCCATCTCTCTCCTCATCTTCCTCTTCTCTCTCCTCCTCCTCCAATTCCTCCTCATCCTTCAGATCCTCTACCCGTGAATTCTCCCCGCCTCCCAGCCCAGAAGGAGGGATCCCCTTTTCTTGGGAAACAATCCCAGGAATCCCCAAAAAACAAATGATTCTAAAACATATCGATTCATCCCGGAAATCCAACTACCTTCCCCTGCCTCCGGCAGCAACCCCTGTTTCACACACCTCCAATAAATCCTCCCACAAAAGGCACCACCTTTCTGGAGCTCGGAAAGACCCCTTCTTCGCCGCCCTCGTCGAGTGTTCCAAGGTCGGCGATGGCGATGATACGGCGGCGTTTGGTAGGCACAAGCTGAGCAGAAGCCTCAACCTCGGCGGTAGATTTGGGTTTGGCAATTGGTCCTGCAAGAATGCTTCTGCAGTTGCAGAGACTCTGGTGTTCATCCCAAGAGCGCCTCGCCGGATTGCGTATGATAAGGTGAAGAACTGCTCCGGATGACGGATTCCGACGAAGATCCGATCACCGGCCGATCAATTGTGATTATATGAAGATAAGGTATTATTGGACTCTAATAGATAGTTATTGGTAGTATTATTGAAATATGTTTCCTTCATTAAGAGATCAAATTATAATCTCTTAATTTGATGTTTGTTAATTTTTCAAGTAAGTTTAAAAACCTCTCTTTGTTGGGCATTATAGTGTAGTAAAAACATCAAGTACAAAGTAAAAAGGGAATGAAGTGTGATATTTGCTTTGTTGTATGTGTGTTGTTAGTTGTTAATTACTTTGTTTTTCGTCGAGATGAGTCGTAAAAGACATTACAATACAATGAGCTCGGGAGGGGTGGGGATCAAATCTGAACCTAATGTACTCAAGAACTCAATCTTGATAATTTGATCAGGACCTCATTGGTGTTAATTATTAATTACTAGACTCAAATTGATTAACAAAGCAAAAGTGGTGACCATGTGTTTGTTTAGTTTGATAGGTTACCTTTCATGTGAGCACTTAAAGCATTGTAGGTCTCATAAAAATGTGGTCGTAAGAACTATGTCAATGTGCACCTAATTTAACTGAAATTAATCAAAATTAGGTTATGGGAATTTTACGAGGTTTTAAATTTCAATGTAATGTATATTTACGAAGTAATCTGGTCTTATATGGAGGGAAGAAATCGGACGTAAGACATTAGACATATTCATATTTTTCCATACTTGTTTCTATTTGTTTTCAATAAAACAATAATAAAGTTTTCTTTTCTCCTTATGCTAGGTAGATTAATGTTCCATCAAGATAAAACCATAATAAAAATTTCTTTTCTCCTTATGCTAGGTAGATTAATGTTCCATCAAGATTTTTTTGGGGGGGAAGGAATATAGTCAAAACATATACCTTCCTATTGCTTTTATGGAATTCAAACCCAAGTTATATGTGAATTTGAATCATTAGAGCCACCCATTTTGATTGTATCTTGTGCCAAGAATTTGGCAATTTCCTATGCATGAAGTGACATTATAATTATTTACTTTTATGCCCTCAAATTTGTAAAAATTATGTCTTATTTGGTTGGAAAATTGTCATTACCATAATTAGAGAGGGAATACTAAGTATAAGGTGGCAGATTGGATGTTTGAAGTGGTTGATTATATTTTATATTTTAAGTGTTATACTTTTTATTTTAAATGATGGCTAAGTTTAGGAGTGGCTGGTTGTATTTGTTAGTCTTGGTGATTTTTTTGATAGGGGATAAGACATATTAGATTGGTTAGTTGTTGTCATCAACTTAACCATTTTTATATCTTTTCGAGCTTCCTTGAAACTTACTTATGATTGAAAAAATCGAGATGTTACAAAACAAGATTACTACCAATTTTTTTAAATAATACTTGGTACAAATATTTAAGTGTAAAAGTGTCTCTCGAACTTGTTTTGTAATATGGTGTCATATGTGTGTGTATATATGTGTACCAGTCTTCAACTATTACATATTTAATTTTAATAAGTAATAAATTAATTTAATTTATCTCTTGAAATTAGTAAAGACAAATAATAGGTAGACCCTCTTTTTTTTTTTTGGGGGGTCGTATAAGAGAAACGACAATAATATTAGGGTGATAATGTTTTATACATTATTCCACCAACTTGTAAATATATGTTGTTTTTGTCATTTTCCCTTTTCATTATAGCTTGCTAGCTGTTAAATTATTTAATTATATATATATATATATATATATATATATATATATATATATATATATATATATATATATATATATATAAAATAACTTGACTATTTTATAATGCCCACAAGGTACGGTCAAGTCCTAGGCTGCTAGGTAGAACACTAATGATATGTTTGATAATTTCCATATAAAACAATTAGAGGGGTTTTTATTGGATGTGAAAAACAATTATACTATACATTTATTTTTTTTTTAAAAAAGGCAGGATGATTGTAGGAGAGAAAAAAAATATGTATTTATATGTTGTGTGAATTTATAATAATCTTTTAGTTATTTTTATTATAACATCGTTAATAAAAGCGTCTTATAATTAATATGGCTAATTTTTTTAGGTTTTGAAATAAAGAGGAATATGAATAATTGCATTTTCAGTTTGACATCAAATATTATTTTACATATTCAATGTGCCATTTTTAGAATTAAAAAATTGTCGTTGATTTGGTTAATACTTTCTTACCAATCAAAATTTCAATTTATTATAAGTATTTGTCACCGGTATTTAGCAACTTTTAGTATTTTTAAGCAACTTTCGTAACTTTAAACGACTCTAATTATATTTTCTTTTTACTTTCAATAACTTTAAGTCACTTCAAATAAATTTAACAGTAAATAGTTAAATACCAATAAATATGTTTTATAAGTTCAAAAAGAAAAGGTCTTGAAAAGGAGAAAAAGAAAGGAAAAGAACAAACCTCAAGGCTTTTCCTTCTTTTTGGGTAGGGATATGAATCAATACTCATTTCATGGATTAAGTTTATAAATCTGATGACATGATACAATTTGAGATAATAAATTTATTTTTTTAAAAAGAAGAATCACGAAAGTAAGGGGAGTTGGACGTACAAATTAGAGTCTACAGTATAATTTGTGGATAAGGAGGGCGGAGGGCTCATAGTGTATTCTAACTCTTTCCATTTTTTTTAATTTGAAGTGTGAAGAAAAGTGCAAACAAGATAATTAAGCTAATTAATGACATCCTAAACTTTCAAGTTTCATAATGTTAATTAGTAGATAATTATGTATTTAGCTTGATAATTAGTCCCTAATAAGAAAGCTAAATATTGCCAAAAATACATGTATGCATGTATGTATGTATGATCCTAGACCTATATATGAATATAATCATGGCAATGCCCACTAAAAAACAATAAACATCAAATAATTTATATCATTTAATTTTTGACCACTTAAAACAATTGCTGCTACACCTCTATCAAAGGGCATCTTCATCTCTCTATCTATTGAAATTTTTCTCATTATTTTTATTTTTTTATTGTATTTTTTTGATAATATTATCATATAATTATTAAAGACTCAGTTGCTATCGATATCTGGATTCAAATTCTATTTAGTATGTGTATGTCTCCTTCTAGTGTTTGTGTTAAAAAAATTTATATATTAATTGTTTAATTCAACTCATACCGTATGATTAAAGTAGTCAAAATTATATGTACTGAAATCTTATCGGTTTTTTTTTTCTCCTGATAATTAGTTGACAAATAAGTCAAAATAAATGTACATACAACTATAATAATAGATGTAACTACTTAGAATAAACAAACCTTACAATCGATAATTTATCATCACAAGTTTACTACAAGTCAATGAGTAAGTATGCATGTGTGTATGTACTCTTCATTGTAAATTACGAAACAACAACTACCCCGGCCTCGTATAGATTTCTCTTTTATTAGCTTTAAATATATATAGTTTCATCCCCATAGAATTTAGATTAAAAAAAGGGGGATTATAAGTAATTAATATAGAAAATGTTTTAGAAAATATTCTGACAAATTAAATATTCATGCATGTGTTAATAATTTGTGAATATTTTAATCAAAATTTTCAAAAGGGTTATGGCTAGCTATGGTATGGGGAAATTAAATTTTCAAATTCATATTGCATCGAGTAGTGGCAGAAATTTGGGTCTCTTTTTTGAATTTTATTTTCCATATATATATATATATATATATATATATATATATATATATATATATATATATATATATATATGTCATCTTAAAATCTTCCCAATAACTGAAATTGAAAGAAATCCATACCCAAAGGCCCATCAACTTTAATTTCCCTAGAGATGGGTTGGGGGTCTTCTTCACCATCTTATCTTCTTCTATTTCAACTCCCTTAAACTTCACCAAAAAAAAAAAAAAAAAAACTCCCTCAAACTACATATGCAAGTTATGCTTTTTATTATTATATTAAACACATCTCGAAGAAATATATATATATATATATATATATATGTTTTTTTCAAGTTGGATCAACAAGTAAAGCAAATCAACGTAATATTATTTAAATCATATGAATGTTTGTGATACTTAGACTGGATGAATATATAATTTTTTTGTTTTCATTTTGTTATTTTTTGGCACACTATGTCCAATATATGTTTGGTAGAATCAGAAAGAGAATTAATACATTGGGATATATATTTCCCAATTTATAATTTTTTTAGCTATATAAAGTATGAAATTGATAGTTGATTATTCTCATAAATTGATGAACTCCTAGAAAAAAAAAAAAAAAAGGCCCCTTATTAGCGAGACTATTGTTTTCTAGTGGTTGAAACTTCCTGGGTTTGAATTTGAAGGTTTATTGAAGCCCAATGAGCCTTGTTTTTTAAAAAAAAGAAAAAAAGAAAAAAAGAAACCCACAATGACCCTTTTTTTTTTTTTTTGTGGGGAATTAAAGCCCAGTGAAAGTTTGTGTGGACAATAGTTGAGCATTTATTTGTATTTGAAGTTGGGCCAACTAAAACTCTTCTTTGAATCCAAAAGTACAACATTAGTTTGGTAAGGTTCATGGCCCTTTTAATTGACATACGTGTCAATATTTATTTTTAATTTCTATTTATTTTTATGTAATTTTGAAAATTTATATGAAAGTAACCTTTTTTAATCAATAAATTATGTCACTCATTTAGACTCCCTATCTTAGGGAAGCTCAAAGGACCGTGATAGATTGGAGGAAACATGTCAAGTTTAACTATCTCTACACCATAAATTGCTCCCATATGAAAAATTTGTGCCTCCAAATTTGAACCAGGAGGGAGGTGTGTCGAAAATAGAGTGAGTCATCAGGGCACTCACCATTTGACATATGAAAGTAACCTTACCCCACACAAGAAATTAACTGTAAGTAATAATAAAGTTAATTATAATGATAAGAACTACACCAAAAAAAAAAATTATAATGATAAGAAATTATACGATCGTATTTGGCTGATAGTCCTTTTAATGATTTTTTGACAAAAATGATTTTTTGAGGTGGTTTTGACTTTTTATTTGGTAAAAAAATTATTTATTTATTTTTTTATAAGGGTAGGTGAAACAACTAAGTGATAGTTTTTATTGCAAGAGTTCTACTTATGCTGACTTCTCACAAGAGCAAATCTTAGATTTAAAAATTATTTAAGGTATTTGTTAATTTAATTTTTTGTAATAACTTTTTATCCTTAAAAATATATTTTTAAAAGGCTAATTTCAATACTTTTTTTAATTTGTATTTTATAAATTAACTTTTTATCTCACATCTTAACTAATTTTACTGAACATTTTCATTAGAAACATATAAATATAAATGGATAATATAAACAATTAATCTAATCGATCTGACAACCAACAATTCATTCAATAAGCTAATATTTAAGAGCTCATAGCGGATTATCAAACATGATAAATAGGGGAATATTTTTATATGCGGAAATAATTATAGGCGGTTGTAGCTTGTAAGTGATGTTAGGATTGTATGAATTGGAGCCTATTCAAGACAAAATGTGGGGCGTGCTATTTGATTTTTGCTGGGAGTGAGACTTTGAGTCGGCAAGAGGATTTTATTTTTTGCTTAAATAATCAAAGTTAAATTAAGTAATCAAACTTTTTTTCTTTTTTGATTCAACACCCCTTTTTCAATTTTCTTTTTGAGAGAATTAAAGATTAATAAATATAACATGAAAAAGGGATAGCTGAGGTGAGCTCCATGCGCCGCATACCAATCTTTCATGGTGGAGCAGAGAGAGAGAGAGAGAGAGAGAGAGAGGTGGGTCGATCATCCTCATCCCAGTCTTAATCAGGACTCAGTGAGGAGATTAAGTCTCGTTTTTCCCTTTTTTTGGGGGCATGAATTATTATCCTCTCAACTCCGATTCCTAATCCGAATATTTATTGCTCATTAATTGCCTATCATTACAATAAAATAATTACCAAAAATTCAGAAAGCCCACTGTATTGCTCTCTCTTTCTCTCTCTAATCTTCCTGCCTTCTTCTCCTGTCTCCCCCTCCTCCTCCTATTCTTCTTCTAGCCCTTGCCCGGGTTCCTCAATCTCAAGAAACCCCCAAAGCGCTGAACTTTCACAATACCCAATTTATTTTGCAGATGGAAGCTGATGTTTCCATCTTTAAAACCCTAATTTCTCTTGTTTTGTTTCTGGGAATTTCTGGGCTTTAGGTCAATTTCTGCTGAGTGTTTGCCCTTTTGGGTATATCTCCAAGTTGGATTCGTGCTGTCTAAACCCCAAGTTTGAAAGCCCAGATTTCTTCCTTCTCAACATTCACGTATCTCCACTTCTCACCAGGGTTTGAGGCAGATCAGATTTGGGTGTTTTGTATTGAATAAAAATTTGATATGGGTTTTGGGTTTCTCCGTGGAACTTTGTTATGTGGTTTATGTTTGATCATGATGGTTTCTCTCTCCTCGGCTACTGTGGTCTTGAAGGCGTCCAATGGTACTTTCACATGTGAAGACATTGAAGCTAATTTTGGTAAGTCTCTAGTCTCCACTTTTAATCTCAAAGAAAAAGAAAAAGATTCATGATTTTCATTCGAGCTTGATTTGAAATTATGCTATTTGGGTTTCCAGAGTTCTTGTATCATTAATTTGGGTTTGGTTAAAATTTTTTTCCAGCAACCCCTGTGAGGCCCAAAGGTATATGTGGGAAATTGTATATAGCAGAGCCTCTTGATGCTTGCTCTCCATTGAGGAATAAGATTGAGCTGAATAATATTGGGAACTGTACTTCTCCTTTTGTTTTGATCATAAGAGGGGGATGTAGCTTCGAAGATAAAATTAAACTGGCACAGAAAGCTGGGTTTGAAACTGCAATTGTCTATGACAATGAGGACAACAGTGCTTTGGTTGCAAGTAATTGTCTTCCTCCTGATTTCTCATTGATATGCTTTAATTTTTTCTGCCCCTCTTCTGATTTTGAATGTGTTGATTGGTTGATCTTGATTTCTCATTGATATGCTTAAATTTTTCCTGCCCTCTTCTGATTTTGAATGTTTTGATTGGTTGATCTTGAACTTTGATAAGGACATTGTAGCTTGCCAATTAATAGTGCTTGGAAATTTTGTTACAAGTTTGCAGCTCAATTTTGTTCAATTATTGCAGCTCAATTAATCATGAGTTCACTCAATTTGATAATGACATTGTAGCTAGCCACTTATTATGACTTATGAGTTTTCTCTGAAATTTTTACTCGCTTGGACAATACTATAGATCCCTTTGAAGTTGGGTGTGGGAAGTCCAATCATACGCAGCCTTACCGACCGAACGAATGCAAGTGAGAGATTGAAATTTCAAAATAAACGCTTACATATGAACATAAATTAGTAAAAGTGGACACATAGCTATGTAATTTTGTTGGCGACTATGATGGTAAATCACATGATTCTAAAGGAAGATTATAAGCTAACAACTTATAGAGTGGTAGTGATAAAAGCAGCAGCCTTGGTAGTCAAGGGGAAAAAATTGGAAATTAGAACAAGATTTCTAAAATGATTGTAATCCTAGAGACAAGAAGGTTATTGATGTCACTGAGGAATCTATTTCGACTGTTGGCGACTTTAATCCTAGAATCAATATAAATTAGTGAGGTCCGTAGCATCAGTGGGCTGTAAGTTAGCCAAAGCTTTTTGATTACCTTCCCATTTCTTTTTAGGTTTTCCTCTGCTACTTCTAGAGTATATTAGAGCACTTTTTCAGTCCTCCATTTTTGGATATGTTTAAGCCATCTATGCCTTGTTTCTTCATGTTGTCCTTAGCAAGAGCTGCTCACACTATTTCCTGGATTACTTCTTTCCTTTTATGGGCACTTATTCTCAGAATGATCTTTGTCAACCCTGTCTTCATTTTTCTCTGAACTTTTGCAAGTATTGAACTACTTTGTCTAGCCTCATTGCGGCGAAAAAATATAAACTGGGTGATTTTATTGTTGAGAATTGGGATAGTTTGGCTACCATTTTGCTGTGTTGTTTCCTTCTTTGTCTGTCAGTTGTAACATTTTTTGTTAGCATTTTTAATTGGTTATTACCTGGCAATCAGTGGCAGGAAGTTCTGCAGGAATAAAGATTCATGCTGTGTTTGTTTCAAAAGCATCCGGTGAAAACTTGAAGGCCAGTGCTGGCCTTGATGCGGAAGTCTGGATAATCCCTAGCTTTGAAAATTCTGCATGGTCAATTATGGCAATTTCTTTCATTTCTTTACTTGCCATGTCTGCAGTGCTGGCTACTTGTTTCTTTGTTAGGAGACATCGCATAAGACGTGAAAGGCCTCGAGGCCGAGTTCGAGAATTTCATGGGATGAGCAGTCGTTTAGTAAAAGCAATGCCAAGCTTAATTTTCACGGCTGTAACAGACGATAATTGTACGTCATCAACATGTGCTATATGCCTCGAGGACTACTGTGTTGGTGATAGGCTTCGTATACTTCCATGTCGTCATAGTGAGTTTCTCATCAGATAATCTCTTGCAAATTTATTGGCGTTTATTGTGAGCATTTGCTGTTGGCATTTTGTTAATTGTGCGGATTTGATGCTTTTAGAGGCTCAGTCAGTCAAATTCCTTGATTGTTTTGACATAACCAATATAGACTTCGCACTTCGATTGGATGTGGGTAAGGGTGTATTCTTTAGAAAGGATCGAACACTTGGGAAAACCTTCTAAGTATCCTGTGCCATGCCAGGCACTGGTAATTATCTGCTCCTTTTGGCACAACAGAGATGCACAGGATTTTGATTTATAGGAACTTCTTGTGTGAATCATAGACTAGTGTGGATGGGTCTCTTGTGTTTTGAAGTGTTATGAAGAAGTGGCGGCCAACTAATTTCATGATGGACTGTAAAGTGCTTTACCCAAACCTTTTTACACCCTAACTACTGATAAAACATGGAATTACTGTTCTGTCTTATAGTGCTCTGTGTTTGTTTGGCCGGTTTGCTTTCTGCTTAGAAGCATGTTTCTTTTTTTTGGGGGGTGCACAAAAGAGAAGGAGCGGTTCCCAAATTCAGATTCTCGTATGTGATTTATAAGGATATGTTTCGCGTGTTTTTCTTTTTTGTACCAGTTTTAGTTGCTAAGTAATACTGTGAGAGCTATACTCATGTACTTGCCTTTTTCGTTCTCTAGATTAGTTTCACTAATTGATGCATTAACCATGACATTAAAATTCACGAATAAAAACTTGGATTTGTGTTGATGGATGTGGATCACAATGTATGTGTGATGCTGCTGCCAACAGTAATCTTCATTTTGCATTTTCCCCTACTTCAGTCTGTGCTCCTTTTGGCTTATTCATAAAATATCTAACCATTGGCTCTTGAATGCTTCAGAATTTCATGCATTTTGTGTGGATGCTTGGCTGACTACATGGCGAACATTTTGCCCAGTTTGCAAACGGGATGCAAGAACCAGCGATGGTCAACCACCAGCGTCAGAATCTACACCCTTGCTTTCCTCCAACCCATCCTCGGCTGCTGGTTCACCACTTTCTTCATTCAGGTCATCGTTCATATCTTCATCAGTCCGCTCTTCAGCAATACAAATAGCTTCCCCAGGTACAAGATCCCATGCACCTTCTCGTGAACAATCCATTTCAAGTAGCCCACAAATCCATCGGCCTCTACGCTCATACAATCATCAAAATTCCCCTTCAATGAGCGTGAGTAGAAGCTCTTTAGACCTTAGAAACCCTTCTTCTCAAAGATCTCAGTTTATCTCTCCTCATTCTCTCGGTTACCCATCTCCATCACCTTTTAATAACAGCATGAGATACATGTCTCCATATTATCCGAGTCCCAGCAATGCTTCTTCGAGTTATCTCGGGTCCTTCAGAAGACAGCCAAGTGCATTGCATCATAGTGAGTCTGTGGCGAGTTTTTCTCCATATAACTCTGCACAATCGCTTCCAGGTGTCGATTCAAGGGCAGTATATGAAGCTACTATCTGAATTTTGCCCCGTTTACGGACTCTGCTGGATTTTGCAGGGCATTCTGACCTCTAACTTACTCCCCGTGTGATCTTCTCACACAGGGTCCCTGTATATTTTAGCGTGATATTAGTGTGTTGAATTTCTCTTTCTTTCTTTCTTTCTTTTTATTTTTCTGAATAGGGTTTCCTTCGTTGTTGTTCACGTACAGTTGAGGCTCTAATTTTCTGATATGTTATTGGTGATGAGTGAAAATTATGTTTTCACATCTTGTTTGGTGAATATATCCACTCTCTCTCTCCCTTTCTTTTTTTGATGCTCTTGTATAACTTTTTGCCTACCTTTTTTTAATTATTATTATTATTATTATTGTTATTATTATTATTATTGTTGTTATTATTATTATTATTATTATTATTATTATTATTATTATTATTATTATTATTATGTCCCTGGATTTTTGGCTGGCATTGTCTGAATTGATGAGAGGTTTTTGTTGGCAATTTAGCATCACAAGTTGGAATATTCTCTTCCTGGTTGGGTATTCAGCCATTATTTCAGTGTTTCTGATTCAATGAATTATTTGGGGATTTGGATTCAATCCTTGTCTCAATCTACAAAGGTCAATCAGTCTAATCGCTTATTATCAGACTAAACATGTTCAATAATTCTATATATATATATATATATATATATATATACACATTTAAAAAAGTATTTTATTGCCCTTGACATAGATTTTAATCTTTTCCATTGTTGAAGAATCATAGCCTTTAAATATTTTCTCCTCACCTTAGAAGCCAAATAAATAAAATTTTTCTGGCGGAAAATTCTCTGCACTTCTTCAGATGAGATTTTGAAGAATTTTTATCCTTATTATGTATGATAATAATAATAATCAAAGAGAAGAATTGTTCGTCCAAAGAAAGTAATGCTAGAAAACATATTCACGTATCTTTACAATAGACAACTCAGAAGAGGTCCCGTTGCGGCCTTCATAAGTTACATAACCATCCTGATAAATTGATTCTACAAAAATTTGGGTTCGGATTTGCATCTAGATATAATTCTACACTGTAAAAACCTAGTCAAAGCCGTCAGATATTTGTTTTTCTCTGGAAGTAAAGCTTAGACTTAGCTCGAGTCCAAGTAAACCGAGGGATGAATACAGTTCTGTATTCCTCTTAGTCTTCTTTTCCTCTTGACCTATGCACTTCGGCACTTTCGAGCCTAGTGGGTTGTCCTCTTGAAGGATCCTTGTCAGATGCAACTAGGATAATTAGTAGCAACACAAGGATGCCCACCAGCAATGCAATGAAGAAGATAAGTTTAAATCCGATAAACGAACTGAGGAACTGCATGAATGTTTCATCACTGAGCTTTTTCAATACCATCTTTCCTTCTCTATATCCTTCAAGGAAGCGTGTTATTTCCGAGCCTTGATCTTCTTCGCCGATTCTCTCAGAACCAATAACCTGATCCAATAACCAAAAACATTCAATCTATAGTTTCTTTTATGATATTGATTCAAAGTTTTTTGACGTCTAGGTTTGATACTGGAAGAGGAACTCATTATATAGTACATTAGTAGTATTCCAAAAAACAAGAGTTGTAAGGAGAAGGCGAAAAAAGAGACAACTTACGGTGAAATACTCTTCATTTCCATCCCAAACCACCATTTTTGGCAGTTCTGTTTTGTTACCAATGTCAAATGATTCAGCAAGGCCTCTAAATTGCTGAAAACCAACATAAGCAAATAGAAAGTCACGATTTGCAGATGCAGCTGCCTTCAATAATTTGATCAATTGCTTTGACTTCTCACTATTTTCGTCCTCCATAAGTGTTAAGACTATCTTTCTGTCATCATCTCTCAACAAACTCATTGTGTCTGACTTCAGAGGCAAACACAAAGGTAGAAGATTTTGCTTGATGAATTCTTCCAGAAATTGATCTGCCCATGATACGCACGTCAAGTAAGCAATCTCATAAGTTTCACAGCAAGCAAGTAAAATAGACCATTGCCACCAGATAGTAGACACATAGTCTTCTTGTTCGCCACAAATACATCGAGGAGGCTCAGAAATTATTCCAAACTATAGCAGACTGAGAATGTGTTTGACATCTTAAGTCCTAAGAGTAAGGCTGGGGGCTTGACGCTAATGCACACCAATTAACAATGGAAGCAAAACAACTCTAAGTTTCTTTCGAAAAGATGAGCATTCGGAATTTTTACTTCAAGTCTACTACAAGCATTCAAAATGAATGAGTAACCAATAGTCGTCAGACTACCACATTTTCTGAAACTTGTACTCATTAAATTGCCAAAAATGGTGCTTCCAGTAGAATTGGAGTATTAAGCATGGGACATACATTTGAAGTGAAATGAAGAACCGGAGCAGTTACCTACCATCAAATGGCCCATAGAACACATTCCGCTCATCATAAGTCAAATGCAGAGAAATCAGAGCTGGAACTTTGTCAAAATCATATGATTCCATTACATTATCAGTGAAATCCTTAGCTACTGAGAACCATGCCTTTTGCTTGTATTTGATTGCAACCTTAGAAATCACAGACTCATTCATCCCAAAACCGATGAAGATAGGGAAGTATGAGCCAGCTGATTCAACAAAGTTCCTGATAGCAGAATCTGAATCAAGGACAGATACATCTGGGGCGACAACTTTCTTCAAAAATCTGACAATTAGGTCAACCTTCCTTGGCCCAAAATAATCAGTGGGAACACCATGCATAAAGAGCTTAAGAGTCGGAAAGCCACTGCATTCGAATGTAATTCGGTCACTATTACAATATTCATTATACCATTATGACTCAACAACAGGGACAGTAGATCATGATAAAATTCACAGAGAAAACCCATAACAGAACTTAGAATGAAAAGGCATAATTGCATACTTTATCTCATATTTATCACCAATATGTCTAAACTTGTCAGCATCGACTTTTGCAATCACAATGGGTTGTTTCGATTCTGCAAGGATTTCAGCAGCAGTATCCAACTGCAGTTGCCATTCAGAAGCATTAATATCTCTTGTTTAAACCACCGACTATTGCAGACAAATTAATGCATGATGCAACTAAATGCCACAAACATAACTTCTGTACATTATGCATACTTTATCTCATATTTATCACCAATATGTCTAAACTTGTCAGCATCGACTTTTGCAATCACAATGGGTTGTTTCGATTCTGCAAGGATTTCAGCAGCAGTATCCAACTGCAGTTGCCATTCAGAAGCATTAATATCTCTTGTTTAAACCACCGACTATTGCAGACAAATTAATGCATGATGCAACTAAATGCCACAAACATAACTTCTTTACTCTAAAACCAACACTGCCATGATCACCAATGTGGATTCCACCTGAGAAGGGTTTAGGAAGGTCCAAATGTGGGGACTTCTTTCTCAGTTACACCTCCAAGCAAAGGGGCTACTTCTTTACTCTCGATCACAGTATAACAAATTGGGTGTCGTAAAGGGGTTTCACTGAAAAAATTGGTATGATCTACACGGCATATTTGCATAAGCTATCACAACAGAGAGTTCATTATTTAAGGGATATTTTGGAATCCAAGAAAACTACAAAATTATGCCAGGCAGATTCAAAGCTCCTATCTTGTGATCTCCATTGTCCAATACAATACTATACTACTACTATACAAAAACCTCAACAGGCTCATGCAAATAGTTATCCTTCTCTTCAAAACACAAATTACGACATATCATCAAATTATTAGCATTATACTCTCTGGATCGAAAAATTTGCTCCCCTCTCGATCAAAAAACACTATTGACTTATTTTGTTTATACATGTAGTCCTATACATAAAGGCAGCAAAGAGCAAAAACCCTAAATTGTTTATACTTGTACTCCTATAACATAAATGCAGCAAAGAGCATGAAAATTCATAGCGATCATAAGATGCGACTAACGGAAAGCCGAAGAAATAGATGATCGAGAGAGAGAAGGACACCTGAGGGGAGAGGCGTTGACAGTGACCACACCAAGGGGCGTAGAAATCGACGAAGACGTAATCGGAGGAGGAAATGACTGAATCGAAGTTGGATTCATTCAACTCAATCACTTTCCCGTCGGCAGAGATCGACAGGAAGAAAGAGAAAGAAAGGATTGCGTAGAAGGACAGGAGAAGTTTTGATCGTCTTCCCATGGCCATGGCTTCGGCTTCTCTCTCTCTCTCCTCTCTTCTTTGTTGGTTTCATGAACGCCGCTCAGTATTTATAAATTCGCCAAATGTAGTCGGAAATTTTGCCCGTAACTGCTCCAACTTTCATAGTGATTTTGGTAAAATAACTCGCATACAATTTTTTTAAAAATTTGTTTTAAAAGTACATTAGCTATTTTTTTCAAATAACAAAAAATAAAAATAAAAATAAGGTAATAACCATTTCACTTTACTTCAGCCGCCAAGGACTATTCGAATAAAATATGACCCGCCTTTGAATAAAAAATGACCCGCCTTTCAACAAGAAGGTATGAGTTTAAATCCCATTACAAATATGAAGAAAAAGACCAAATATATGAATACACAAAGGGGATGAAAGTTGTAAAGTAGAGTAACTATGGAGATGGAGGAGGACCCTCCTCCGTCCCCTTGTTTCCAGAATCCTCAACCTCGCCCTCTTTCACCAATTTCTACTTCCCCATTCTCTACTTCACCTCCTTACCCTTCAAAGAAGCTTTTCATTCAAGGATGTTTTTCAAGGTCAAGCCTCCTAGAGCCCGGAAGTTCATTAGCTATGTCGGAGATGTCTCTTGAAGTTGAAGAGCTAGAAGAAGGCAATGATCCAAGCAACCCCATACAAGGTCAAATTCTTTTCCAACCGCAACTCCTTCGTGCTCCTTGGGCTAAGATGCTAAAGGGTAAGGTCTTGGGAGTAGCAATCGGGTATGCTATTATGGTTAATAAAATTAAAAGAATGTGAAAAGTTGACAATTCCATTGATATCACAGACCTTGGGAAAGACACCTTCCTATTTCGTTTTGCCAATGAAACCGATCTTGAAAGAGTTCTTATAGGGGGGCCTTGGTTCTTATTTGGTCACTCGCCTCATGCTTGCTAAATGGCAACCAAATTTCAGGTCGTCTTCCAACCCTTTCTCTTCTATGGTTGTCCGGGTTAAGTTTCCTGAATTGCTCGTAGAATACTTCAATAAGCTTGCACTTTTTAACATTGCTAAAATCACAGGTAAGCCTATCAAAGTGGATTATGCTACGGGTACGGTGGGTAGAGGTCGTTATGCTCGTGTACGTATTAAGATATCCCTCACCAAACCTCCGGTTCCAAGTATATGGATACAAAATGTCCGCAAACTGTGGTTTTATGAGAATCTAGACTTGCGGTGTTTTAGCCGTGGCATGGTTGGTCACCTCAAAGAGAAAAGTCCTTCTAATGAAGCCTCAAGCTCTGCCATGAAGGTAGCTCCTTCGAAAAGAAAACGACAAAAATGGGCAAGACACACATCTTCATTCCACCCTAGGAGGTGGGTAGGCCATGCACAAATAAACCTAACAAAATAAGACAAAACAAGATGCTATGAGGACTAATGATAAGGGTGGGACTTCCGAGGGGAATGTTCAAACCAATGGTTGGATCTGTTGTGACAAACAGAAAGTCCAAAAATAAGAGGAATGGTCAACCCACCTTTTTTAATCATTTGGCCCAACTCTGTGAAGAGAATAGAGGGAGCCCATAAGGAGGTTATAGGCCTGAATAGAAGATTAGGAAAAAGTAAAGACCTGGCCCAATCTAACCCCCATCTGCTTTCATCGGTAATCTGCGCATCTTGCATGCTTGAACCATCATGCTTTGATTATCCACCTGATCAAGGAATAATTAAATCAAAGCATTCATCCCCTCACACGATTACGACTCAACATAGGAAAGATATGGTTATCGATGGCAATCGAAATTGGCGATGAACCATGCGAGACGTGAACAGTGAGGCAATGAGTGAGGAGGAAGGAGGATTTGAAGAGCCATTACTTTAGATATTAAATAGAGATATTGTTTCCCTTCCGCCATCTTTTCTCGGCTTAACTCATCACTCACCTACTCGATCTTTCATCTCCGACCATTACTTCTCTACACCCCTCTCTTCCCAATGCAGCCCTCAAAACTTACCCCCATCAGGCCTCCGATTCTTCATTTCCACCAATCACTAGAGATCTCCCTACCACAACCAAGCCTACCTCCTCTAGCACCGATGCCCAGTGAAGTTCCTCTTCTCCGGCCTCCTCTATTGGAATCGACTCGGTCCCAACACCCCTCGGACCCCACTCAACATCTCTTTCCAACCTTTTCAACGTCGGGGTTGTGGGTAATTCTAAGACTCCACCCTTCCTAGGAAAATTTCAAGATTCGGGAGGAAGCGGACAATTCCCTCTTGAGAGCCATGCAAAACCAACCTCTTCTAAGAGGCAACTTTTGGGAAACTCACCTTCGAGTATCTAGCCACCTTCACTCCTCCCCTCCGAGATTTCCAGCTAGATTGTTTGGAAGAATAGGGATAGAGGTTTGCATGTCTCGACTAGATCAGCTCATCGATGTCCTTCAGTTCTTTGGAAAGGTTTGAAAACCTAAAATTCTTAGGAAATTTCACTTTCAACCATTCCTTTGTGCTCGAAGTCAAAATAACTTTCACCCCTCGGTGCTTCCACCAAATCTACAAATTGAATCTATCCCATCCGGTTCAGGAGACCACCAGGCCACCCTAGGACTCAACCATCCTCTATCGGAGGAAACGAAAATTCAAAAACCAACTCATCACCCCTTCATGAATTGTGGTGTGGAATGTTAGAAGGGCTAGTATTAGAAATCTCTACATCTTTGTGATGGATCTGATTTACCAACATAACCCGGTCATCCTCATTTTGTTTGAGTGTCCTTCATTGGGTCGGTGTGTTTTGACGATCAATGCTAAATTTGGCTTCCAAGAATACCGTTATTTCCAGCATTTTTGTAATAGGGGAGGGGGCATTGTCATGTTCGGAAGTATCCGGTGCTTGTGGTTGACTTTGTTAACCAGCGTCTTGAATATTTTTATTGCCTCGCCAAGTTTGAAACTACCAAACCTAAGATTGTTCTTACAACCATGCATTCCCCTAGTGCCAAAAGCGCTAGAAATGAATTCCGGGACAGCCCGGCTACTGATCCCCTCTGTCGATATTCCTGGAATTGTGGTAGGAGATCTTAATACGAGTTACTAACTAGAAAGAGAAGATTGGAGGTAAGTAGTTTCACCATTCTCAGGATAGCTCCTTTTTAATTGGATGGACTTTTGGTCCCTTTTTGACATTGGTTTTATAGGACCTGACTTTACTTGGAATAATGGTCCTACAGGTCCTCGGAACATCCCAGAATGTCCGGATCGTGCTCTTCGAACCCCGCTTGGATTCGGATGTATCCCGAGACTAAGGTAACCCATCTTCCTCGTGTAGCCTCCGATCACCGCCCTATCCTAGTGGAAACTAACCCTTCCATTACTAGGAATAGGCACCATTTCTATACTCTCATTGCTTGGCACTACCTTCTACAGTTCAATAGTTTTTCCAGTCCACTGGAACCCTAATAAGAACTTTCTTATAAATGTGGAGTGTTTCAAAACAAGAGCTCCTCTCCGGCTTCGAACAGTCTTTGGTAATTTAAGATTTAATCTGAATAGAACTAGGGCTAGGTTGGAAGGCACCCAAAAGGCCCTTGCGTGCAATCTTAATCCTTTCCTTTTTAAGCTTGAACGTGACCTCATTGATCATTACTCTCTCCTTCTTAAAATGGAAAAAAGTGTACTGGGGTCAAAGGGTCCGGATATACAACCACCTTTATAAGGACTCGAACACTAAATATTTATATATGTTGACTTGGATTAGACAAAACAGGCAAAACATCTTGAAATTCAAAAATAATGATGGGGAATGGGTGTCGGGACCAGATATTGCCAACCATCTCTATTCCCATTTTTGTGCCTTGTACAAATCTGCTAAAGTTCAGACAAATAGGTCTCTTCCGGATGTTGAGTATGCTCCTATTGATATCAATTATCAGTCCCCTTCGATGAGGAAATTGAAAGTGTTGTGTTTCAACTTAATCCTACTAAATCCCCTAGCCCTAATGGTATCCATGCTTTTTTCCTTAAGAAGTATTGGAACACTTGTGGTTCAAATATGGCTATGCTTATTAGAGACTGTTCCTCGGACACAGGGAAAATCGGAAACATGAATGACACATTCATTTGCCTCATCCCGAAAAAACCCAATGTTGAGAGGGTTCTTGATCTCGGACCAATTAGTTTATAAGGTTTTATCCAAAATAATTGTCAATCGCATCAAACCTTTATTGCCCGAGATTGTAAACCCCATGCGGTCCAGTTTTGTTCGGGAAGGAAAATTACCGATAACATTCTCCTTGTTAAGGAGCTTACTTTCCACATCAATAAAGGTAACCCGAGGAAAAAATCACTTGTCCTCAAAGTGGGCCTTTCTAAAGCCTATGACACTCTTGAATTGGACTTTATTGGGGATTCGTTGCACTACTTTAACTTTCCCATTAAGATGATTAACATCATCATGGAGTGTATTACCTCTACGCAATACCGTATATTGTGGAAGGGTAATCCCGAGGAGTGTCCGAAACCTTCCACAGGGATAAGACAGGGAGATCCGTTATCTCTCTATATTTTTATCATTTGCCTTGAGAGGTCTGTCAAGATCAATAAAGGACAAAGTTGCTCTTGGTCTTTGGAAACCAATCACAATCAAAGGCCTGCGTTTTTCTCACACCTTTTATGCAGATGATGTGATCTTATTTAGACAAGCTAACCTTGATTCTATTAAGGTTATGGTAGATACCTTAGAGTCATTTGGGCTGGAGTTTGGTCTTAAGATTAATAAAGAGAAGTCTAGGGTCATTTTTCCTAAAACCCTCTATCACAGACTTCGTAAAATTCTTGCCGCTTATGTTCGTTGTCCTGCTTCTACCTGTTTTGGCAAATACACGGGTGTCTCCATCTCTCATTGTCTTCCCAAACATAAGGATTTTGATGGTTTGTTGGATAATTTCAAAGCCAAACTTGCTCATTGGCAAATGAAATTTATCAACCTAGTAGGTAGGGTTACCTTGATCAAGCAAGTCTTGTCCTCCTTACCCGTCTACCATATGCAAACTTCCCTGTTTCCTAAAAGAAGCGTGAACGAACTTCATAAAGGAATTAGGAAGTTCATCCGGAATAAAATGGATTGCACTCACTACTTGCCTAGAGTCCCTTGGAACATTGTTACTAATAGCAAGGGAAAAGGGGGATTAGGTATAAGAGATATTAAGGTATGGAACAAATGCTTTCTTGCCACGCATCTTTTGGAGGGTCATTAAGAATGAAGAAACTCCTTACATCCACTTGTTCAGGCGGAAATACCTTCAGGATGGTAGACTGGAGTTTTGCTCACCAAAATCATCACATTCACCTATTTGGAGGAGTTTAGCCAAGTCGATAGATATGGTGTTGCGAGAATACCATTACTAATATAGGCTCGGGTAATGAGACCTCATTTTGGTTTGATAAATGGCTTCCTAAAGGTCCCCTTACTGAGAGACCTGGTATCTCTATTCCTAAAAGTACAAAACACCTTAGAATCGGTGCCTTCACTAGAGGAGGTCAGTGGAATATCCCTAAGCTAAGTAGATGGCTTCCTAAGCCACTTGTTCATAGAATGTTCTCCCTCTCTCCTCCCACTCTCGTTGGGTATCGTGATCATTTAATGTGTCCCTTTGATTCTCTAGGTAAGTTCGAGTCCAAAGTTTCTATAAAGCTATATTCTCTCTCTATCAAGGTGTCCCCGTCTTACCTTGGAAAAGCTTGTGGAAAAGCCAAGTGCCTTTTAAGATGAAAACTCCGCTCCGGTGTGCCTGTTTCAAAGGTCTACCGAGTAGCCTATAGATTGGCTAAATGGATGCCATAACTTAATTCTAAATGTCCTACCTGTTGGAACCCCGAAGAAAACCATTTGCATTTGTTCCGTGATCTGTCCCATTGGTCGTTGCTACATAGACAAAATTCCTTTTTAAATACCTTTGATTTCCAAATACTTTAACGTTGATTGGCTGCATTGGATCAATATCAATCTCAAGCGGGATATCCGATAGATCAACAAGTTCTCGATCATTTGCTTGGTGTATCCGGAACTACTAGAATAAATGTGTGTTATCTAATTTCTACCAAAGGACTCAATCATTTTGGCAAAACATTTCATATCTTATTGCTCAAACTAATGACATTCTTGAGTTACAGGGTCCTGATTACATGAAGAACACTCCAACCATTCTTTGGTCTCCTTCCACATAAGCTTATTTCAAGTTGAACATTGGCTATCACTGGCTGCGGGCATCTTGCGTCATCGTCAACAACACATGGTTTTTCGGGGTTACGATGAGTCTGTTTATGGAGGTGATAAAGTGATGGCCATATTGGAAGGATTGAAGGAATCTCTTACCAAAGCTTGGGATTATAGTATTCCTAAGATTGAATTTGACCTGGAGGTTGAAGCTATACAGAGACTCAATCAAGCTTGGGAATCGAGTAATATGGAACCCATAGGTTATGCGGTGGATCAAGTTAGGGGCCTGAGTGGAGTATCAAGTTTACCACGTCATTAAGCAAGTTAATCTTGCTGCATTCATTATTGCTCGCGTGAACTTGGATCAATTGGAATTGGTACGGCTCCATACGATTCCTCCACCTCAAGCTAAGTGGATTTTTGAAGCGGATGCGGAAGCTTTGAAAATGTACAACTGAATCCAGAGCAATCTTCTGGACATCATCAATGATTAGCCTGTGTTCTGCCCTCTATCCCTGCCCCTTTCCACTTTTGCTTGGATGTTTGGCCAGTCATAGCTGGTTCTTTTGCTAGGGTTTGGGTTCTGTTTTTCATTTTCTTTTCATTATGAGCCTCCTGCGTACTGGTTTGTACTGGACTTTACTTTCTCTTCTATATAATATGCTCCTTTTCTCCCAAAAAAAAAGGAAAAAGGAATATACAGAGGGCAAGTTGGCAGAAGAAAAAAAAAGAATTTCAATTAATTTCTATGACTATAATATAATCTTTTCTTTAATCTAGAACATGTATCTTCACAAAAAATTTACAGGAGATCTCATTTCTGAAAAAGGAAGGAAAAAAATAGTGGATGCTCTTCCTCACTACTTGATCAGCCCCTAAAGAATGGAATGGAGTACAAAAATGCACAGATTACAACGTTTGGGCATTCCGTCCACCCCTTCTACTAACGGCCTCACAAAGGCGGCATGGCAAGGTATCCAGGCTCACTGCACGAGCCTTTCCGTAATTTCCGAGCACTCCACACCTTCTCCAAGCATGGTACTCGGCATAGGCAACTGGGTCATCGGCAAGGGACTTGACATAGGAAGCGAGCTCCTCCAACGAACTGAATTTACTTCCATCTATTATTGAATTTGGGGGAACGAAATTCCATACATTTGGTGCCCCGAAATAGATGGGGACAGCTCCTGAGTCGAGGGCGTAGAACAGCTTCTCGGTGACATAGCTCTCGGTCATGGTGTTCTCAATGGCCAGAACAAACTTGTAGTGAGACATTGCACAGTGGAGATGATCCCACCATTTTGGGGTTGAATTTGAATCTGTTGCACATTCTGGGTACATGGAAAGTGCCATGTCTGGTCCACCCACATTGTTTAAGCACTTGCCAAATGAGTGATGCGGTAATAAGCTGAGAAGTTTCTTGGCACGGTCGTTTCTTTCTGGAAGGCATCGGGATGATGACCAATATACAAGAATATCCTGGAAGTTATGAAGAATGCGACTCAGTTGTGGAAAGCAGGAAGAGAGAAGATGTGGCATTGGTGAGTCAGGAAAGGACAGGGGAGAAGGGAATAAACACTTACATTCTTCTTCCATGAAGACACGTGATAATTTCGATTATTGTGGAAAAGGGCACCAGCATATGTCGCTTGAACATCGTCTTTGGCATGATAACTAACAAAGATATCATCATGGCCTGATCGTCTCCTACCAGCTTCAAGATCCATGTAGACACGTAATGGATCACCCATGCGCCTCTGAAGGGAACAATCACGAAACGCCAAGTTACAAATTGAAAATCAACAAGAGATTGTAGAGCAAGGTCGTATTTTACTGCTTTCCAACAGAAACAAAGCAGGAATGGAAACACATTATTTCAACAGGTAAACTGCAAGGCAAATAACTGAGCTGCTTAACGCCCTGAACTGCTATGCAACCAATGGGGAGATAAATAACTTGTGACTCAGAAGGGCCAATTTAGGCAGAGCCTAACCCCTTAGCTAAGCTATTTCACAACCACCAGAAAAGAATCCCTTGTCATACGGAGGAACAAAACACTCACAACCAAACTACAACTCTTTTCAACATCTAATTGATCGAGAAATAAGGCCACAGCAGTATGAACCCACCGAATAAGGAACAGTCAGGACTTAGGAGGGTTAGATGTATCATGTATCTAACAAAACTAAAGTGATAAAACTAGCCGGACGAGTATGCCAATTAACAAAGGGGCAGTTATGCAACACAGAATGATGGTGGCATAGCCTGCTGATACAGCTACTTGCATATGCTTTTTCACCACAGAAAACCTTTTCAAGATCAACAGCGCCCACTTTTCTTATGTATAGGTAATCTTAGGCCAGTTTTAAGCAGCATCCACAACGACCTATGAAGCTATTCAAGAATTCTCGAAAACGAAATTGACCACCTTTCTAATTTCGATTCCCCTCTCCAATCCTGAAGGTAAGTGCGTAATGTTCTTTAACATTTGCGTGATGAGGGAAGAACTGCTCTATAGTCTATAAAGGAACAAAACTCCCAATTTTTGATTCCTGCTACCCCAGAAATTGTGCTCAAACTACCCTCTGAATACATTTGCATTTACTGAAGAGCAAATTCCAACAGTTCTCTATAGATTGCAAAGTTAACACTCTAACATGATCGAGAGTCAAGACATTATTTCTAGCATATGATTAGCATGAAATTAAGCAAATACAACACAATCACCGCTGTTTTTTCCAGAAGAACAACAAGAATTTCTAATAGTTGGGATTAGGGACTTAATTCGACAAAATTGGAGAGAAATCTGAATCCTTTCTCAGAGGGAGGGAGGGAGGGAGGAGAGAGATACCTGCAAAGGAGGAGTGGTAGTTTCAAACAAAAGGGCATCAGGCTGATCAGCCAAAACCGAAGATTTAGTCCACAAACAGCTCAACCCACATCTACAATAATACAGATTCTCCATATTATCAGGGATCCAAGTCCACCCCTTCACTAAAACACTCACATGCTTCAATTTCAACTCCTCGCCGCACCCAATTGACCCCCATCAATAACATTGCTTTGCAGAGAACCCGACCCATTACCCGCCCAATTCGCGAATCTCTCCCGAAACCGGGGGCAACCCACATTGGCGTCCCACTTCCTGAAGGCGCCCACCAAGTCAGTAAACGGGTCGGGTTGGGATTTGATCGTGGGATCGATGGTGTACGAGAAGAGGGGAGACGCGGAGGAAGGGAATTGGAGGAAGCCGGAGAAGAAGAGCAAGAGGAGAGACGAAGCTAACATGATGGTGATGATTGTGATTGGGGTTAGGAAGAGGGGTTTCGATGGCATGACGAGATCTCCCCTTTCTCTCTCTCTCTCCTACCTTCGCGTAAGAGAGAGAGAAGAATGGCAGTTGTTTTCTTCCCCAAACTGCGGAGTGTCTGTCTGTGTTTCCTTTCGTGTACCGAACGAGCGAGAGAGAGAGAGAGAGAGAGAGAGTCTGCTATAGCTGTCGTCGGTTGATAATGACAGCTAATAGAGTAATGTTTTGGGCTAAATGTTTTGGGCCGGATACATAGTGTAGCCCAATAACAGGCCCAATCCCAGCTGATTCTGTTTAATGTATTTTTCCCCCTTGCAGTAATACAAAAAGAGAAAACAACTAGCTTCTGATTTTTTTTTAAAATAAAAAAACCAAAAAAATAGCTTTTCATGTTCAATTTTGGCTCTTGTAATGTATTATTCTCTCTTCTAGTGTTGGAATTTTAGATTATCACCATAGGAAGAATTTCAACAATAAGAATTTCAATACAAAGAATCCGATCCAATTCTCGTCTATATATATACACGAGGAAACGTGGACGAATTGAACAAACATCTATTACAGGAGGTAGATAAAATTGTGTTTATAGTCATACTCCGTTTAACTTTAGCTTACGGTTTTACGACTTTTTACGATTGTGTATAATTTTTTATAACTAACTTTACAGATTATTTCACAACTCCTTACAGCTCCTTCCAAATCAAAGCCTTTTTTGTCCTTTTCTAAAATAATATTCTCTTTTTCCCCTTTATTTTTATTTTAATTAAAGAGACACCAATATACGGATTAATTTTATACCCAAAAATTAGTATATCCAAATACCTTAGTTTTTATCATATTAATCAAATTGATATTCTTTTAAAAAGGGTTATCAGTATCGTATCCTATTTTTATAATTTATGGATAATTGAATGGAAGAGTTGGTATGTGAAGGGGTGAGTCCAATAATTAATTAATGGTTAAGGATATGATACCAACAACCAAGTTGTACGTCCAGATGCACTTATAGTACGTAGCCTAAAAAAGCTGGCATATGCCCAACTACTGCCAATATTATTAGTTTTCGTGGAGATTATATTTTAGCACTCCAAGGGCCTTAATATTACGTGGATATTACAGGTGTTCCTTATCCATTTGGTGCCATTTTATATAAAAAATATTAGATGATCTCGGTCCAGACCCAAGATCACTAAAAGACTACCCTCTTAATTTTACTACATATATCCCGAGATGGACTAAGGATGATCACGTTTTAACTATTGTATTTTACATATCTTTACTTGATACCAGAACCGTGTATGCATAAGTAGATAATGTATATATGCATATATATCATATATAGGGTAGAGTAGAGCCTGCAAGGACACAGGTATAGAGTGTGGGTAGAGCTATACAGGATGGGATTGGTTAAAGTGGAGTAGCAAGTAACAAAAATGCAAGGGCTACACCCCCACACTGCTATGGCACTATGAGATTATACATTGTAGCTTAGGTCCCCATTCTTGCTATTGCCATTTGCCCATATGGGTGTTATTCTTCTTTTTTTCTCGACAATTAATTGGATAAAGATAAAATAAGTACGTAACGATACATAATCTATCGTAATTCAGCTACAAAGCTAACAAAGAAAACGGTCATCTAAATAGTAAACATTCCACCACCAACATGGTAGGAAACAAATCTAAGCTAACACAAAACTATAATTAGCTAATAATATTAGTGTTTTCACTAATATATATGTGTGATTGTTGACTTTTGAAGTTTGACAAAAACCCTAAATGATTTCCCTAAAGTGTCGTCTTTAAGATTTTAGTCCGATAACATCATACTAATATAAAGGTATTCCTAACTTGATCAATAAACACGAAATAAATAAAGAAGTTGGACTTAAGATATATTTATATATATAGTTATAAAATCACTTTCGATCTGATAATAAGACAATGTCACTGTTATCTCATCATATTATTAATTAGCAGGGCCAAGAAAATATAGAAACTAGTTACATTAAAACAAAAAGTAATTCGAAAGTTTGAATTTTAAATGGTTGAATACCGAGTAAAATCTAACATACCTAGTGATTGGGCAACAATTCCAAAAAGAGTATACCCCATCATAATTAATGTGTGGCATAAAACGATAAAATTGTAATAACATGTTGATATTATATATTCTTGTCAGTATGCACAAATGATGTTTCCTCTGGTCTGGCTAGATCCCACCCCACCCCACAAACTATACCAAATTGGGCATTTAGGTTGTGGCTGAAGAAAAGGAATTAAATGGGTCGAGGCAGATCGTATGCAACTTGGTGGCACAGCAACATGTTGAATAGCTATGTATTGCTGGGGGAGAAAGTGAAGGGGAAGGGAAAGGGGGAATCATGTTCATATTTTCTGCATGTAAAAACATACAGCAATATTGTCTTCTTCCATTTAATTTCACCAGTATGGAACAGCCCTTAGCTTCTGACCACTACCATGTGCTTCCCTTCAGATATATTCAATCTGCATCTCTCTCTCTCTCTCTCTCTCTCTCTGATATGAACATGATGATGATGATCGTATATATTCATGAGCTATTTCAATTTTGCATGGCCTTGAACCACTCCACGTTACGGCCATCTCCTGCCATGCCACCCCCTCTCCTCCTCATCGCTCGATCACCCTCACCCTCACCCTCATCCTCATCCTCTATCTTCTCCTATATATCTCTACACATACAGTGTGTGTGTGTATATATAAGAGGCACATTCTCCAATCGATCCATATATCCTCATTCAATATCTTTACACAGAGACATCTGATAAAATTGGAACCACAAGCTGTACAGTACGAATCCCGGGTTGCTAGAAATGGGAAGGAGCAGGAAGAGGGTGGACGCAGAAGACAAAGCGAGGGCGCCAAAGGGGCATTTTGTGGTGTATGTAGGGACTGAAATGACAAGGTTTGTGGTGCCTACTTACTTGTTGAAGAACCCAGTCTTCCAGGAACTGCTTCAGAATGCTGCTGACGAGTTCGGGTTCGATTCCCACGAAAAATTGTTCTCCGGCCTTGCGATGAACTCACCTTCCATCAACTCACCTCGACCCTGGCCAAAAGGTCATGATCCAAATGAACTTAACTATGATTATCGATCAAAGTTAATTTGTACAAGTTTCTAGATTTTCCTGCTCGCTAATCTAGTAGAGTAACAAAGCTAGTTACTAGTTAGTGATCATGACATGATGGACGACATTGTAATAAAAATAAATCTTCATCTCGTTTCCCGATCATTATTTTGTTTATATTTTTACGATGACTATTAAGGTTTTGTTCCATTTAACTTTAACTTACACCCTTATAGCTTTTTATAACTAATTTTACAATTATCTTACAATTCATTATAACCGATTACGGTTTTCTTTACAATTCCTCAGCAGTTTTACGGATCCTTATAACTAAATGAAACAAGATTTGAGAGTGAAAATTCTTACGGAAAAATACAAGAAAATATCGAAGTTTATTATCCTTATATTTAACTAGGGGAAAGGGGGACCTTCCTTGTCGTCCAACATTAATTGTAGGCTTATGAAAAGAAAAGGCGAAGCCAATGAGTCAATAAAGGGGCATAAGGTACATAAGGTAAAGGAGGATCAAGAGGAGACAATGACGGGGGTGCTCTTTAGTCCTAATCAAACACTTTTTAGTAGATTTTTAATTTAACATGTTTTTATTAGAAAGGTTCTTGTTAATTTTCTCAACAACCATGTGATGTAAATTAAAATAATTAAAAGTACGCGATAAAATCACCTTATAATTAAATTCATATTTTTTAACGATTATAAAATTACCATTCTATATTATTATTTTTTAAGATGGGATTGACCGTATTGTGTTATCATACATTTATATTTATAAGATACCCGATAAATACTTAAAATTAATAACTATCGTAACTATTGACGATTTGCATTTATATCGATCGGATACCCGATAAATACTTAAAATTGATAACTATTGTAACTATTGACGATTTGACGATATTAAACATACACTCCTCGCAAGATCTTTATCGCCATTTTTATTAAAAAAAATCAAATTACTACCGGAAAAAGCAAGCATGCACTTGTTGATTTTCAACCACGTACCTACCACAATGTGACTTTTCTTGAAGAAACGAGATATATTATTGCATGTGAAATTAAAGCAATTTGGTGGTATACATAATAAAGTCACGAGTGAAAAGAAAAAGATTCATAATTTGGTTTATTCGTTGCTTACAAGTTACTACAATTAGTCAATTCTCTGCTCTCTTGGATTATTCAATGAGTCTCATCTCTATCTCTTGGGAAAAACATTTCGATATTAAAGTGTAACAATTGAATATTGATTAAGCTCGCGTCATCTACCGATAGAATATAATTGGTTTTAAAAAAGAAATAAGGGTTTAATTCTCATTAACTGTGATTATATCATAGACTCAGGACTATAAATCCAAGTTATTATAAGTGATATTTTATTTTAATATTTTAAAACTTTATCCCGTATTTTTATAATCTATATTTTCAAAATATATTAAATTTTCTCCCACAAATATAATACGTTATCGAATGCATACATCCAGATATATATATATATATATATATATATATATATATATATATATATATATATAATAAACGGTAAGAAAATTTAGTTAAAATCTTGTCCAAAGAAGATAATCTCTTATAAGTATTTTATAGAATTGTGGTCGTGTAGTTTATGAATGAAACTTCCCGATCCATTTTAGCTATGAAAGAAGAAAAAAATTGTGAGAATTTTCTAGAGAGATAAATCTTTTTATTCATGTGATAAATAGATATTGCATCACAATGGGTGAAGTCCAAAATACACTACTTAAAATTGTTAAAAGAAATGTTCTATTTTCGTCGTCCAATAAAAAAAAAAAAAAGATATTGTTTATTATTTTTTTATTAAATTTTTTTAATAGAACATTAAAAAAATTATTCAATTTTTGTCAAATTTTAAAAGCATTTAAAAAACGAAGTTGACATTTTTATTCAGAGATAGAATAATCCGAGTGTGCTCAATAAATTGTAAATTGACTAAATTAAATGTAGGCTTCATTCATTTTTCATGCCGTTTCATTTTATTTTATTTTTTTGCTTTTATGTCAGTGACTGAAAATACTGAACTGTAGAATGATATGATTATACGATGTTGAGGAGGCATTTTTTTTTTGGATAAAGCCAATGATGCAATTTAATATACCATTATGTTTGATAAAATAAAACAATAATATACAGATAAGATAAATAGATTTTTCATAATGTGAACTATGCTCAATAAATTAAAACAAATATAAATTTAATCATATATCATAAGCATAACTAAGCATAACTAACTAATTGTTCCTCACACAGTTCCATTGAATTTTTTTCTCACAAAAAGGTTCTTAAATGAAAAGAAAAATCATTATTTGAAATTTTTATAGTCTTTTTAAAATCGATCAATCTATATAGAGGTTTTACTTTCGAACTGACATTTTCTGTTTAGGTAAGATCAAGTGTCCGTGTTGCTTGTTGTAAATATAAATATCACACACATATATAATCCTCCCGCCTTCCTTTCCAACCAGTCGAAAAATGACATAACGTTAATTATACACTCGAGCGTATATGATTCCAGAATATATGTCACCAATGATTGGACGAAAAGGAAAATAAAGGGGACTTTGCGGGCCTAATATATAATGATGGGTCATGTGGGTGTATATGCTCCGAAATAGATATAAGAATTTACAAAAATAGAAAACCCTCAAATATATGGTCAACTCTAGGGTTCAACTAAGATAAAAACAATAGATTAACTATGACTGCCATAATTTGACTTTTCATAGTCAACAAAAATTAACTCTAACTATTATTTTCTCATAAAATACTAGTAAAAAAATATTTTAGGTATAATAATTTTGGTCACAATTAGTCAAAAGTCTAAATTAATTGCTTTTCCTAAAATTTGTAGTTAAAGTTCATTAAAATTGACCACAAAAATCGTAAATTTTGACTTTCATTGCATGACGGAGATAATAACATATATATGATGTGCAACTTACAGGTATGATTATTCTTTATTTTCCAAAGCGTGTGTGTGTCGGACCGGTCTCGTTCCATTTTATTTTAATTTATAACATTATATCTCTTTATACCTCATTGTAATTGCCTACATTTTTTGTAACTAATTTTATAACTAATTTTACAACTTCTTACAACTTAAAACTTACGAGTCTTACAACTCCTCATAACTAATAAAACAAGACCTAGATACGCTATTAATTTCGTCTTATAAATGAGTTATTAATGATAATATGTCTTTAGGTTTACAAGTAAGAGCGAAAAAATAAACTTTATTTGAGATTCAGTTCAGCCCATCTCAGAGGTCCAAAACTGGTTCCATGAAAAATCAAATAATTTTATCGACCTTACTTGACCTTAGATAGGCGAAAATAAAAGAAAATACAAAAAAAGGTACAGTGTTTTGCCCTTTTGGGTCCTCTGCGGGTTTTATTCAATTCAACCTTTTTATTTCACTTTTTTATAGTTTGACATAAATAAATTGGACATATTCTGACGTCATATTTTATGTTCTCCAGTTTTCCAACTTCGTATGCTCCATGTCGATCCATGAAAATGAAATCCAACTATTTCAAAAAATAATAATAAAATTTTACGTGTTTGTTGGAGGGAATCTGATGGTCATCGGTCAATATTGCCCATAGCTAGTTTAGTGGGTTTGGCCAATGGTCTCGTTGTCTCACCTAACCCTCTATTTGAACTCCGGCCTAATTTATTTTATGGCTCGGTTCAAATAAAATTAGCTTTGGTGCTAATCTGATAATTAAAAAGAATCCCGCTTTTTAGAAAATAGGTTTGAATATGATATACAGTATATGAAATTCTTATTTTCTTGTATAATCATAGTAAAATAAGTCTTGGTTAAATATTTTATATTAAAATATTATGGATTATTATCAATAATCAATTATTAAGCATAATTAGCATGAAAAGTAAACAAATTTTGAGTTTACCTTTTTTCCATTATTTTTGTTCGTTTGTTCTCTTTTTTGTGCGTTCATTATTTCTGTTCGTTTCTAATATAGATACTATTTTTTTTATTTTTATATAATTTCGAACATGCCTAAAATTTATTTACCTAAACTAGCTTAATACATAAACCTGTAATAATAGGGAAAAAGAGAGTGTGAAAAAGAATATTAAATTTGGAAAATAACAGGGGACAAAGACCAATGGCCAGTTAAAAATGAATATTGCCAGGCTGTCAACGGCTCAAAAATCCAAAATAAAAACAATATCAAATGCATCAGCTTTTCGTCAGAGGAGAGGGCCAAAAAATCTCTGCAACTGTGTCGTTTTGTCCTCCTTGTCCGGTCCCGTATTTCATTTCCCTCGTGCTCCTTACCGGCTACTCCCAGTTCCCCGTCCCACCCGGCCCAGCCCATTAAAAATTCCACTTCGGCTCAATTTTAAATCGGATTAATTCAAACAATATATATTTAAAATTTGGGTAATATATTTATAACCTTCTAATTTTTCAGATTTAGATAAATTTAGATTTTGGATTTCTGAATTATATTTGGGGTATAAAATAGAAAAAATGTTATATCTTTTGAAGGCCTTATTTTTATTTGATAAGGTAAATTCAAAACATGTTCGAAATAACTACTAAAATAAACTATTATATCTATTATAATTAAATTTAATTAAAATAATTAATTATTATAACTATAATAAAATAAAATAATTAATTATAATAACTAAAATAAATTAAATTAAGGTAACAACTATTATAAATATCAATATAAATATCATTTCAAACAGACACGCAATTAATAAAATTCAATAATATTTTACAAGTGCGTTACTCGGCCCCACTTACTATTTACCACAAAGGTTTCCACCGTCCAAACTCCGGGCCGAACCGGGTTTTTCCCCTCACTTTTCGTTCCTTCCTCCAACTTTCTCTCTCCTCGTTTTCTGTTCTGATTATCCCCCACTCACTCGCTTTCTCTCTCCTTGCTATATATGCCTGTTCTGGCAAGTATGTTCTTTTTTTCCCTTTCCTCTTCTTCCACCTCCTCCTATAGCAGTCATCTCATCGCCGACGACGACTCTCCGGAGGTCTCGCCGGCCACCTTCCGCCGCTGATTCGGCCGGAATATCATCTCTATCTTCCACTTCAGCTCTCCGAGGTTGTATCTCTCTCCTTTCTTCTCTCTCCTCCCCGCCCCCTCAATCCTGCCTTATGATCTCTTGTCGTGCTGTAGATCTGATGTTTCTTCGTCGTAATAGTCTTTTTATTCGCTGATGTTTAGGTTTTACTCGGGCGTTTTATGTGGTAGATTAGTGGTTTGTACTGCTAGATTAGTGTGCACTTTTAGGGGATTTCTGTGAGGGATCTACTTTTTCGTTTGATTTTGATCAATTTCATGAGCCTGTGTTCTTGATCGGTTTCCTTGAACATTACTAGAAGGTTAGGGTTTTTGTTTTTTGAAATCATTTAGTGTTCATTTTGTGGATTATATGCTATTATCACTGCAGAGGTTCTTGGCATCTTGCTTTGTTGCTTAAGCGCAATAGTACTAGATGATAAGCACTAGCTGTAGACCCCCCTCTTCCAAAAAAAAAAAAATTTAGAGTTCTCAGCTAGCTTGGAGGGTTTTAGTTTTTATATTCTCGGGATCGGACTAATGGTGTTTTCTTTCTATTTTTTTTTTGGGGGCCCTAATGGTAGCTGATTTCTTCATATTGTGTTGTTATTCCTATCTTTTGCAATGTTTGAACTAATTTTTATTCTCCACACTTATCTAAATCTTTCATGTTCACAGGATACATGTGCTATCGTTTTGGATTTTTTTAAAAACAAATTTTTTGGGGTGGGGATGGGTGGTGGGGGTGAATGAGGGAGCTTACATAAGAGTATATCTCTCAAGATCTTGTATTTCCATATAGAGAGCTTATTGATGTCCCTCCTGTGGGAGCTGACATAAGAGTATATCTCTCAAGATATTGTATTTCCATTTAGAGAGCTTATTTATGTCCCTACTGTGGGGGTCCTTTCTGGTTTGACCAATCCATATCCTTACTTGTTATTACTTATAAACTTGTAGATCTTCTGTATTTTCTGAGGGTGTGTTTGAGCTAAGGCTTGAAAAATATGGATGGAGTTGGGATGAGAAAGGTGAGCTCTCATTGCTCGATCTCTGAGATGGATGACTATGACCTCTCTAAGCTGCTGGATAAGCCGCGGCTGAATATCGAGAGGCAGAGGTCATTTGACGAGAGGTCATTGAGTGAGTTGTCGATTGGTTTGAATAAAGGGAGTGTAGAGAACTTTGATCACATATACTCTCCTGGGACAAGGTCAGGGTTGGATACCCCAGCTTCATCAACTCGAAACTCCTTTGAGCCCCATCCCATGGTTGCTGAAGCCTGGGATGCTCTCCGACGTTCCTTGGTGTATTTCAGGGAGCAGCCTGTCGGCACAATTGCTGCTTATGACCATGCTTCAGAAGAAGTTCTAAATTATGATCAGGTAATTTGAGTATTGATTTGTTCATACCTCCATAGATTAGTGATTAATGTAAGTATATTCATTTGGTTGATTGTCGCATTTTGTAATTATATTGAACGCTTGTCAATAATAAGGTCCCCGTGCTGAAAATTTGTATGTATGTTTGACTCCACAGGTTTTTGTACGGGATTTTGTGCCTAGTGCACTAGCATTCTTGATGAATGGTGAGCCAGATATAGTTAAGAACTTCTTGTTAAAGACACTGCAACTTCAGGCCTGGGAAAAGAGAGTTGATCGGTTTAAGCTTGGGGAAGGGGCAATGCCCGCCAGCTTCAAGGTTCTCCATGACCCTGTTCGAAAAACTGATACTATTGTTGCAGACTTCGGTGAGAGTGCCATCGGAAGAGTTGCTCCTGTTGACTCTGGATTCTGGTGGATTATTCTGCTTCGTGCTTATACAAAGTCCACTGGGGACATGTCCTTGGCGGAGTCACCGGAATGTCAGAAGGGGATGAGGCTTATTTTGACCCTTTGTTTGTCAGAGGGGTTCGATACATTTCCTACCCTGCTTTGTGCTGATGGATGCTCAATGATTGATCGCAGAATGGTAAATTACAACTTACTAGTTGGCCACTTTAGTTGTATTTGTTTCTAAAACTGCCTTCTTTGACCATATCTCTGAACTCTCAGTTTTTAAGACTTGTACAATAAAGAATATTTGGAGGGTGATAGATTATGTTTTGGGGGCTCACCAACTTTGACTTGTTTACTGACAT
Source organism: Talinum fruticosum (assembly GCA_021018815.1). Taxonomy (NCBI): domain Eukaryota; kingdom Viridiplantae; phylum Streptophyta; class Magnoliopsida; order Caryophyllales; family Talinaceae; genus Talinum; species Talinum fruticosum. The sequence continues at coordinate 1,240,197 of JAITYX010000042.1, forward strand.
TTGGAAGTATGGAACTCATCTAGTGCATGTCTGAAGTCCGAAATTGGAGTTGTATGTCCAATCCATTGAACTATGTTTTTGTGACATTATTGTCTTCGGTTGAGCTCAACCCTTTGTCATCAGCAATCTTACCCGCTAAATTGTTGCTGATTTATAGCCATGAAGCTGTCTGTTACCTTCAATCTAGTAACATTAACTAAATACAAGTTATTTTTTTGAGGCACTGCTAAACTGTTCTGCTATGATGATCCTTAATATTTCATCCTTTTATGTGGTTGTGCATGAACATGTTCATGTTTCCTTAATTGCCATCTTCATATGGCCTGCGAACTTAGTTTGTGACTCACAGTAAAATTTTAATTACTGCAGCCTTGTTTCAACTAGACATTAATTTTCATCTTTTCTTATGGTAATCATTAAACTTTTGCAAGTTCTCCAATCAGTCACTATACATGAATCCATTTTCTGAGACATCATCATTGTGCAGGGGATCTATGGCTATCCTATTGAAATTCAAGCTCTCTTCTTCATGGCATTGAGATGTGCTTTGGCTATGCTTAAACACGATGCAGAGGGAAAAGAGTGCATTGAAAGAATAGTCAAGCGTTTACATGCCTTAAGTTTTCACATGAGAAGCTATTTTTGGCTTGATTTCCGCCAGTTAAATGACATCTACCGCTACAAGACAGAGGAGTACTCTCATACTGCAGTAAATAAATTCAACGTCATTCCTGATTCAATTCCAGAATGGGTTTTTGATTTCATGCCTTGTCGTGGTGGTTATTTTATCGGTAATGTCAGCCCTGCAAGGATGGACTTCAGATGGTTTGCCTTGGGCAATTGTGTTGCCATTCTCTGTTCTCTTGCAACTCCAGAACAATCTATGGCTATTATGGATCTTATTGAAGAACGTTGGGAAGAGTTGGTCGGAGAAATGCCTTTGAAAATTGCTTATCCTGCTATAGAAAATCATGAATGGCGGATTGTCACAGGATGTGATCCCAAGAATACCAGATGGAGCTACCACAATGGAGGATCATGGCCAGGTTTTTGCCTCTGCTTATTTTAGCTTGATCAGTTTGCATATATATGTTGTAATGGAGGTTGAGACTGTAGTAGTTTCTCCTTATGATTTGAGGACTTGGTACTTTGGGTTGGGTGGCCCTCATTAATGAAATTAAGCACGTACAGTACAAATAAGTAGGATAGTCAAGAAATTCTCTGATGTGAGATGCATCTGAAGACTAACCCTTGGCAGAATCCACAGTTCCAGTTAGGATAATCGTTACTTATTGTATGTGAATAGGGTCCACAAGAGGAAGGAGACGAAAAATATAAAGATCAAGGGAAACAGCCAAAGCAGAGGTCACGTTAATTCAATATAAAGATCAAGTGAAACAGCCAAATTAAATTTCCTGTATTTAAGACATGCCTGTGCACAACTTTCAATATATGACTCACTGTTAAACTCCTTGTAAGCAAACGTAGCTTCTCACAAGGATGATACCCAATCAGGGCCTGGAAGGTGCATCATCTTAGCCATTCTTGGTTTGAAGTGTATAGTCAATTTTGATTTTTTTTTTTTCCTCAATTCATTTCCTAGTACTTTGTTCTTGAGCTAGCTTTTAGTGCCTCTGTCTTCTTGGTGGCTAAAAATGCTGGGAAATTTCATTAATTATTTTCTTAATTAGGGATGCATCATCTGTTTTAGAGAATAATTTCTGTTTTATTGTTTCCCAAGTACTTCAGCTAGCAAGCTTTGGACTGTCTAGAGCTTTGCATGTGCACTCTAGAGGACCAATTTCTCAAACTAACCGAAACGTGGGTTTTCCTCTGTTATTAACGGCCAATGTTTCAAGCCACCTTGATAGATTGCTTAAGTTTCTTCCATGGCAAATAGATTGGCTTTTTTTGTGTTCCTAGTTTTCTCTGTCAGTGTATATTGTTTACTTCCAAAGTTTCAACTCTATTTCATGTTGGTAATCTAACCGTCTTGTTTCTTTTTGTTATTTCTCCCTCTCTTTACGTTCCTTGCAGTACTTTTATGGCTGTTAACAGCCGCTTGCATCAAGACTGGCAGACCCCAGATTGCAAGACGAGCCATTGACCTAGCTGAGACCCGTCTTCTCAAAGACGGCTGGCCAGAATACTATGACGGTAAGCTCGGTAGATTCATTGGCAAGCAAGCTAGAAAATTCCAGACATGGTCCATTGCCGGATATCTTGTGGCAAAAATGATGCTCGAGGATCCCTCGCACTTGGGTATGATCTCCCTCGAGGAAGACAAGCTGATGAAGCCATTGATCAAGAGATCGTCGTCGTGGACATGCTGAGCCCAAAGAAACTGTAGGAAGTAGGGGCCAAAAAAAGAAAAGAAGAAATAGTAGAGTTAGAGGTGGTGAAAATGTTTTGTTATTGTAATTCCAGCAACGTTTATTCTTTGGCAGTTTGTTTGCCATTCTTGGGGGCTGAGTGCAAGGTCTGGTCCTGTACAATAGTGTCTGATGAAACTGGCTTCTTGTTTCACCAACCAAAAAAAAAAAAAAAAAGGTTCCTCTTTTCTTGTTTGTTTCATTGAAAGACTTTTTGCCTCACAAATACGTGTGGGCTCTTCTTTCCCTAATTTTAAAGCTACACGAAAAAAAAAAAAAATTGTCATCGATGGAAATTACTTCTTCAATTTTTTACCGTCTCTAGGAGATAAGAAACAAATGCTAATGTTGCTTCATTGTTCTCACCTAGACCTGACAAAAAATGACCCGATTTGAATCCGCTCGAAATTTCTGGATTATGGACATAATTTTTTCGACTCGAACTTGAAAAAACCGAACTCGAAAACCCGTGAATTAACGGCTCAAATCCAACCCGAATCCGTTCGACTTGTTGGGTAAAGGCAATAAAAACAATAATTTTAACTTTGTGATTTGTTGATTGAATGTTTTCTGCACATTATATGATTTTTCTTTCACCTTACCACTTTTTAATAATAGTTATTTATCATATTACATCATTTGAAGACACGTTGCATATCTATCGTAATCATTTACAAAGGAAGACTAATACTATTTCATTTCTCAACTTGTTTATCATAAAAAAACATTTTATACATAGTTAATTTCAATAAAATATATCTAGATTCAAATGATACGATAGTTAAAAAATACTAAAAGTGCACAAGTTATACTTGTTATTTTTTGGTGAAGTGAATATATCTACTCATATCTTAAATAATATACTTTTGTCTTATAGAAATAATATTAATATAATAATGTAAAATTTTGATGCTATAATTAAAAATAATAATTTTAGTTTATTGTAAATTTCTAATTCTTATTTATTTGAAACTATTTAGTTGTATCTAAACCATAACTCCTAGGATGGGTAATGGGTCGACTTAAACAAAGTCAAATTTTTACAAGCGAATAAAATGGGTCGATTACGCGTACCCAAGTAAACATTTTCTCAATGTATTTTAAAACGCTTTCATATAAACTTCCTTAGAAATAAACATCGGAACTTGAAACGAATCATTAACAAAACAAGTCATTATTATTCAACCCATCATTAACCTAACCTTTTATTAATCTTATTTAAACGGGTCTTGACTGCTCGACTTAATAGGGTATTCACACAAATATCATAATGAAAGTTTTCAATATTTTCTAATATTCTTTTTAGAAAATACTAATACTATACTTTATCATAGAACTTTGGCTATCTTAAGTAACAAATATGTTGAATTTTTATAATTAAAAAGAGAAAAATAACCGATAAAAAGACGGTCTCAACTCGTTGGGTCGACCCGCCCGTATTTTACTCAAACCCAAAATACACCCGACCTATATTTTACCCGAACTGGAATACACCCGATCCGTATTTAAACCGTCCACCCGAATTGACAGGTCACCCAATAAAAAAAAGGGTAAATGGTTGTTTAGGAATTAGTTCGAGATTTAGGTTGGCTTGGCTTAAAGAAAAAAAAAAAGAAAAAGATTTAGGTTGGTCGGGGTTGGGTTGCTAAAATGTTTGGGGTTTTTTTAGATCTTTGATCGTTTATTCTATTGAAGTCGAGCTATTTTTGGCCTGTAGTCGAGCTACTCTTAGCCTATAAAAGGTAACAAGTTCTTTCATCAGTCTTTTTTTTCATTAACAAGATTCTAACTTAAAAATTTATTTATAGAAATTACGTGTCACACCATTTAGATTGTTTGAGGGAATTAAGTGTCAATCCACTTTAAGTCAAGCATTCACTTTGCTATTTGTGTAATAAACTTGTTGGCAAGTACAAGTTGATGTCAATTAGAATATTAAAGTTGGTCACTTGTTAGCCAAACTGATTCAAATTCAAGTTAGAATCAGGTCGCTTACTTTCTATAGTCTCACCCAAAAACATCTCTAACTGTATGTCCCACTTGCGCGAAGTATGAGGAGATCCAAATGTAAACAGTTTTATCTCTTCAATTATCTCTACTGGCAGATAGATTGATTTTAAGAGATTATAGTTTCACCCAGATGGTAGCTAATTGATAAGCAAAAGAACAATTATTACTTCACAACTAAAATCAATGTGTGTATCAACAAATACTTTATCGGAAAATTTTCATTGGAACATGAATACAGAAAGAAGCTAATTCCATGACCAGCCCAAAATCTTATTCTCAAATGCACCTTTCCATGCTTTAGCAAAGAACAAAATTGAAGCCAAAAGCCAAAATTGTCATGGTTTTGGATAGAAGAAAATCCACAAGTAGTCTATGTATTCCTACCACGAAGGCAAAGGGAACCCTACGATGAATTCAACCAGAGGCTGTCTTCTTTTGGCTGAAATAGACCGCATAAATAGGAACAATAACCCCAATGCTAAAAGCACTGAAGACGGCGACAGGCATTTTAATCTTCTGGTTCTTCATCCTGTCCAAGTTGTACATGTGCTTTGCATGCATGTAGTATGGTTCATCATGCCCGTGTCCACCTCCCATCATTTTTTCCCGCTTGAGTGAAATTCTCTGCTCACTGGAAAGGGGAGAAATGCACATTGGTTTAGCTTCTCTACTTCAAATTATTTCTCAGTTTTTTCATAAAAGAAATTGAGAAGGAAAAGTAAATCTTTCCAAGACCTAATATATAAAGCCAAGTTCTGAGGAAATGTGACCGCAAATAACTTATATGAACCATATATATGCCTCTATCATACATTGGTTTAGCTTCTCTACTTCAGTTACCTTTGCAGAGGATGAAAAGTTGATAGAATTAAATGGACAGAAGAATGTCTGTCTAGAATGATCATCTCACAACCAAACCAATGAAAATAAGTGTGATTGACACCATAACTGCATTGGTGAGTCATCTTTCTTAGAAAGAAGGCATTGGCCTTCAAATTCAGGAAGCATCAGTTCAAGGGGATACTCTAAAGTGCCACAAAAGGTAAATATTTGAGTACAAGTATGTGACTCCAAATAAGACTGTACGGAGAAGAGAGCGCTGAATTATGACAAGAATGCCTTACCCTATCATGAACTCAACACATGATATGAGAGTTTTGAAGTTGCCCATATTCTCAATCTCTAACATTACCCATCAATGCAAAGCAACCAATTCCCTTAGTGATCTACTGTGTTGCTATATATACACCCAATGTCAAGAATTTGTTATCAGTTTCAGTTCTCTATTCAGGCCAAACACGCATAATCTCATTTCCACTAACGGACATCCTCCACCACCTAAAAAACAACTGATACCAACAGCAATCTCAAATAGGGAGTTGAGCAACCAAGATTAGATGCCCATTAAGGACCACACGGTCCACACCTAGTGATACAAAAATAATATAGAAGTTCAATGATGCAATCAGAAAAAAATATTGCATCTTAGTTATGGCTTCATAGGATTACACAATGAAAATCGTACCCTTTCATCTATCCTTCCTCTCGGGCCGAAAATCTGACATGATAACACTACTGTTTTTCTATACGTATTCGACTTAGTTATATATCTGGATAAAACTGAAGGTATAACCTAACAAGTCATTTCACTACACCAAATAGATAGATATATGGATATTACCACAACAAAAGAATCAGGCATCGAGTTCACTTGTTTAGTGCCCTTACGAAACCATGCTCCCAGTAATCCAATACATTACAGCCAGAAAGAAATAAATCCATCCAACGAAACAAAATAATGGTATTAATAGGGAACAAAACGAGCTTCATCAAAAAAATTCCTTCATTTTCTACTGAGATGCTGAACCAATCACAGTACCCAAAACCTCGTTGATCCTAACCTGAAAAAACAAATCACTCTTTCGCAGTATTCTTTTTGAACAATCACAAGTTAAAATTCCCAAACCCCTTGCTGGCAAATCAACCTATTAGAGGGTAATCATTCCATTAATTAAACCACCAAAAGAAGCCCCTTTCAAGTTTATTATCCAACAGATGAAAATTCATATATTCTCTACAAACCAAGAGATGCATTTTCAATTTTACTACGTAATCGAAATGGCTATGCAATCAGAGAGATCAATTGACCAATCAATAAAGGTATAAATTAAAACCAACCCCGAAAATCGATGAAAATTGAGGAGATGATTGCGAAATAGATAGAAATGAGCAATACCCATCAAACAGATCGATGACAGTAAGAAAATTTCAGCGATAACTACCTTCAGAATAAGGAAACGAAACGAAGCAATGACAAGAACCCTTGATTAGTAAGACAGTGAGAGCAACATACCTGGCTTAGATAAGAATGACCCAGAAGAATTCATCAACCTTGAGGCACAAGAACGTAACCCATTGTTCATCGCCATTGTCACAGAGAGAGAGAGGAGAGGAGAGAGAGAGAGAGAGAGAGAGAGAGAGAGAGAGAGAGAGAATAGGAGAAATCCACAACAAATTGGCTCAACAACTCCAGGAGGAAGACCCAGTAAAATAGTAGGGCAATTCAGAGAAATGCAAGGGCTTCCTGGGCCTTGAGCCCTTTTATTTATTTTACTTTTTTTATTACCATTTCACTTTGTTTGACCCTACTATAATCATAAATTCATAACATGATTATACTAACAATACAAATTAGTTTAAGTTGATTTGGTTAACAATAGTTTGACTCTAATTATATAAATGATCAAAATTTTAAAAATCCAAAAAAATATTCATGATTGATAATTCGTACTAATTGGTGGTAATTACATTTTGTAAGAGACTGTAATTACCATGATATAGTTTCTCCTACTCGATAGTGCTAGACTAAAGATCAGTAAGTCAATGTTTTTTGTGCGAATCGTGTTTAATTTGCAAGTTTTGACATTATTTTAGAAATTAAAAAAAAAACTCCTCCAATTAATCCAAGAATAACATTCTTCAGTGATCCCCCTTGTATTATCATTTATGAAGACAATTAAATAACAATCACAAGTGTATATTTTTATGTACATTGTGTCCGAGATTAAACCATTTACTGTAAACCATAATGCAATGAACCAAAAATTTTACCTAAAGCTATACACAGTATAGAGTACTGCTAATACTCCTTGAAGAAGATAGCATAAATGATGCAGCAAAGTGAGAAGATAACCACAATGATATCAAATGTGAGAGCAGTCATGGCTTGGTCACTCAACTCCATGTTCTTTCCTCCGAGCCTATCCACCATGTCAGGAACCGGTTCGTAATTGACCACATCTTGGATGTAGGGATCCTCGAGCTTCATCCTCATCTTCTCTGCTTGGAGGCTGGCTGCCTCCTGAGCCAATGTCCAGTCATAGAATCTCCTTTTCTCATCGTCACTCAGAACATTATAGATTTCCCTGAGTCTCATGAACTTCTCTGATGCTGCCTTCAGTGGGAGTGAAGTTGTGTCTGGGTGGTATTCCTTCGATAATCTTCGATATGCTGCCTTAATCTCCTCTATATCTGCATTTGGTGGCACCCCTAAGAACCTGATCAAATGCAGTTGACAGTTAATACATGTTAACTAGGCAAAAACATGAGAAGCTGTTCACTGAAATGAGGTTATGTTTTCCTATCGGGAAATTACAACACAACAACTTTTGGTGTGAATTCTGCATTTGCAGGGTCTGGAGGGATTTGCATATAAACATGTTATCCCTACAGCAACAACTTTCGGTGTGGATTCTGCATTTGTGGGGTCTGGGGAGATTTACATATAAACATGTTATCCCTACAGCTGCAAGCATTCCTGCTATAAGAGAGACCGAGTCTCCTATAATTTTTAGACAAGCTATTAGACTTGGCAAACTAAATCCTATCCTAAAATACAATTATGTTGAAGAGGGGAAAATAACATACTGATAATGGGAATCAGAGGAGTTGAGCAAATCAGCAAACTTATCACCCAGCAAATTCTTCTGCTGAGCTTCAGCTTTGAGCTGTTCTTCCGTAGGCCGAGAATTGGCCCCTCCAATCCAGCCTTCATCTTCATTCCCCCAATGAATCCTGGTATCCACACCGGGGCTGCTCTCTGCCTTTCCCCTGCATCTTGTGCTGTGGCAAAAACAGAGAGTTTTAGACAGCTCTTTCTCCGAGCCACTACATGTTGTATCAGAGAACTGACTTGCTTCTTCCATGTTGGGTGAACACTTCTGCTGCTGCCCAGGAAGAGAGAGAGTGGGGATGGAGTAGATGCAGTGGAGGCCATATGTTTTCTCTTTTTTTTTTTGGGTTTTTTTGGGGATGGAGGGGGTGTCTTCTATAAACTTCCCACATTTGAAGTTGTGCCATTGCTTAGATTTTGTGGTTCAGATGTAAGATAGGAACTGGAGATATATGGGTTGAGTTTTGTCTTGTGGACCTATGATTGTGATAGCTATATGTCACTAAGACGAGACTAGCAGGAAGAAAATAACTCACTTAAATTTTATTTTGTCAGAAATTATTTTTATTTTGATGGGCAATAATTAAAAAATAGAAAATTCAATCAGTTAAAGTGATATGTACTAATATAGAGGACTTCATATGTGATCAACCTTTTAACCATAACAAATAGAACAGTTCCCGTCGTTTAAAATGGCTAATAACAATTTTCCCTGGTCAGAACAAATGTAATTGTCAGATCCAAATACGAGATCTACCACTACATATCAATCTGATGCAAAAAGCTTAAGTTTCTCTGTAGAACCCTTTGTTTCTGGACCTATGGTGATGTGTCTTAATTGATATAAAGAATTTTGCAGTATCAAAATATAAGCCTTGACATTCAAACCATTTTATAAGCAGATATATATCTTAACCAAGTTTCCAACTAACAAGAACAATGCAAATTAATCGGGGATCATTACAACTTAAACATTTGGTCTACATCTGAAAAAATAATACATACTCAATATACAGCAGAAATTGAATACTAGGAGATCTCAAAATCATCTGATTCAGTCTGTGATTCTGTTTGTAACTTTCTCATTCTACTATCATCCAGATAATTCTGGAACAAGTATGATGCAAAACCCCACAACACCTGAAGCATTGCAATAACCTTCACACCGTTCATCTCGTCATGGAAAACTATCACAGAAGCTAAAGGAGTGACAGCAAAAGCCACAGTACCAATGACGTTTGAGAACAGAGAAGACACCAAAAAATCAAACCCACAACACAAATTTGAGAAACCTGCCATGATATTGCAGTACAGACCAGGGTCATTATGTAAGACACTGAACCTGTGTTGAAGTTCCTCATCTCTCCTCCTAAATCCATCCACTCCCCACTTGCATAAAGCCCTCCAATAGAAACAATGGTGGCTACAAGTGACGTGTAGATTTGCATTTCCATAACCACAGCAAAAGTTTTAGCCTTCAGAACTTTCTTAAAGGTCAGCTGCATAAGAGAAAGCAAAAGGGAATATGCAGCTGAGTCGCAAAGAGCGCATAAAAAACCAATGGCGTATTTCATTTTGGACCCTCCAGCGGGTTCATCAGAGGCTTCATTTGTCGCCAGGAGAGCCGCAGAGAAAGAAAGAACCACCACCGAATTAAGGATGAGTGGAGTGAACTTCTGGGAATTGATGAAGAATGAAAACATCGCATTAAAGGCCAACTGGGTCGAACAGATGAGGGAGTACGTAGAGGCTGAGAGATACAGAAGCCCCACGGCGTAGAGCAGATTGTCAATGGCATAAAGTACACCAAGAGAAATATAGATCAATACAATGTATCTTTTGCTAAGTGGACCTGCAGGAGAAGATTTTGGCAATGATGGAAGAAGCACAAGAGGAATAAAAAGGATGGGGAATCCCGCGGTTTGTACAAAGGTGGCCAGAAACTTGCTTGATCCGCCTTGGGCATAATAAAATCTAGCAAGGAGAACAGCTGTGGTTTGGCCTAGAATAACAAAGGAAATGTTGAGTGCCACCAAAATCCACCATTGTTTACGGGTTAACTGGAGAAGTGATGATAGATCAGAGGACGTGCTGTCCTTAGTCAAGATTGGGCGTTCGAGCTCTGCAAGTTAAGAAAATTAACCAATGTTTAGTAGGCTTTCGCAACCATAGGCTGACCACAAAGAAACATTGTTCCTAAGAACAGAACATTACCAAGTGCACCGAATAACTGGAGAAACCATGACCTCAACTGAAAGCGAGAGAATTTTTCTAACTTCAAATTGTTTTAACATAGCAGCTTAGCATACATCAAGGGTGGGGAGGGAGAAAATAAATACCACAGAAAGGGGTTTTTTATTTTTGTGAGGGGTATCCCCAGTACTTACGGGAAAGCACAAGGTTTTCATAATCGTATCCTACAATCCCTCTCTCATATTAATTTCGATATTTTCCTCGATTAGGCGGGACTTGAGTTATGGAAATAGATATAGGTAAACGCAGGCACAGACATTAAACTGATTCCTCATAATAGGTTTACCATGGAGATTCTCAAGTAAATTTACCTGATAACCCTGGCATTCTGGTGAGATCTTCCAATGGATCTTCAACAAATGGTCATTCCTGAAAATTAAACACCTAACACTGTCCACATACCAAAATCTTTATCAGAAGAAGCTTTTCCATTAGGGATTCTTCATGGACCTAAAAGAAAATTACCGTCTTTTAGGCCACACATAAGTCGGTGACAGCAAAAGCACAAGATAAGACCATGAGAATGCAACAAAAAACATCATTTCTCAGAATCTACCTTTGACTGATATCAGGACACTATAATTCAATCATCAATTCACCCCGAGAAGACAAAGAATATAAGGATAATACATAATAAATCACAAAAGACACCTCATGATAACCATAAAATCTATACATAAGTGTTGCTCTGCTGCTCAAACTGGAAAGTTTGTGCAACCACATGCAAGCTAAGGACCACTGTAGAGTGATAAATCCATGGATTATAAGTCTATAACTGAGTACATTACCCCACAACTTAATAATTGCTGCCACAAGTCACATCAAACTGTGCAAAATGATACGTTCGATATCAAGAAAATATCTCATATCTAGAGATCGATTCTGCAAGAAAAATATAACTAAATCTGTGTGAAATTCCATAGTGTAACAAAATCTTAAAGGTAACTTCACTAAAGACAATCAAGGGGTTATCTCGTGCTCATAGCACTTCTCCCCTCATCTTGAATTCGGAGGTTTAATGCTCATGACAGGCATTGGGAATACTCCCTCCCTAAAAATCTAGTGCTGGGTTGGGCAAGGAAGGAGCAATTAACATCCTTACCTATATGAAAAGGTGATGATAGAGATAACTAAATTGTTCCTGCAAAGTGCAATTCTACCGACTAAAAAGTTGACATAACTCAAATATTTGAAGCAAAATAAAATTCCCTTCCCCAGATGTAATATAAAATGAAACCCAGAAGGAGCAAAGAGAAATGCTTTCTTAAACAAGAGAGTGTTTTTATCTGAACCAGAAACAATCAGGGTCACAATCAGTAATACATCCCTCCTCCACCCCACCAAAAAAAAAAAGAAAAGAAAAGGGTTACCCACAAATTCAAAATACCGTTGCTGGGATTGAGGATTTGGTGGATTTCATCTCTGAAGTTTACGGCCTAATCCAAAGGGCAAATCCCATTTGAGCATCATCAAGAAATGCACGATTTAATCGAACAGAAATCCAAGCAAAGACAAAAAAACAGAGCAGCGCAGGCAAAAGAGGGGATTACTTACAGGAGGTCGACGTTGACTGTATCAAGAAAATTCTTTCTTTGGCAAGACCGCGGTGGAGAGAGAGAGAGAGAGAGAGAGAGAGAGGTCCCCAAGCAAGCATGCAACAAAGAGAGACGGGGAGAAGCCAGGCATTTTGGATAAGCGGTTCACCTGTAAAAGCGGCTGTTTAAAAATGGGATTTTTTAAAAATAAAAACTTTGGAAACGAAATTGTCCATCCAAAAGAAAATTAAGAATTTTACTAATCAATTATTATACCATTAGATGTTTTTCGTCAAAAAATTTCTATGTTAAATTCATTTGATAAAAGGGTCTTTATGCTTAATAATTTAACGATTTTGCTAACCGTTGGTTGTTTTTATCCATTTAAAATATAATTTCATTTTAATATAATTATTAGTATATTTTCTTTCTAAATAAAATTTTTTATCGTTCTATTAAATCCAATTACCTAATTCTTTTCAAATTATTTATTTCTTTTTTAATAGAAAATTACCTAACTAAAAACTCTACCATTTCTTTAAATCAAAATTCGTGTCACTGGTAATTAAAAAATCCACCATTTTTTTATCACAAAATTGTACCCTTCAATTTACGATAACCATAATATGAGAGTACGGGGTTGAAATCGGGAAATCATAAATGACAATAACCAATGCACGAAAGGTTGGGCATACTTTGATGGATGGAGGGTATGCAAACTCTTAAGTTTGTGGGTTATACATATGCTGATGTAATTGCTTGTTACGAATAATTCTATATCTTGCTATCAAAGGTTGGACATACTTTGATGTTGTTGCTTGTTATGGTTGTATCTTATTGGTTATTGTCATTCGTGATTCCCTGATTTCAACCCCACACTCTCATGTTATATATATGGTTATTGTAAATTGAATGTATAATTTTGTGATGAAAAAATGGTGGACTTTTAAATTACCGGTTGAGACGAAATTTGATTTAAAAAATGGTAGAGTTTTTAGTTAGGTAAATTTCTATTAAAAAAGAAATAAATAATTTGGAAAGAATTAGATAATGGGATTTAATAGAATGATAAAAAGATTTTGTTTAGAAAGAAAATATACTAGTAATTATATTAAGAATAGATTCCATTTAAATGGATAAAAATAGTCCTAAGAACCACGGTTAGCAAAACAGATAATTTATATATTCATATAAAAAAAATTATATGTCAATACAGGTAAATAAGTTTTAATTGGACTTTGGACTTAGGTTTTTGAGGGGTTATGACCTTGTTTTTTTTTTTCTTTCTATTTGCTAATTTTATCGGGTTGTCTTTTTAATAAATTTACTAAAATAAATTTTTTAATCGTTGAAAATAAATAAATAGTTGAGGGATAGGACCAAATGGTCAGCTATGAAATTAATTTGGTACAAACATCACTGTATGTAGTCCTTCTTAGCTAATTATTAAATGATGAAAAATCAAAACAAATGAAAAATGTGTAGGGTAGGAGACAAATACACCTCCTTCGTAGGCAATGGCAAAAGTCCCCCTCATCAATTCACATAATAATTCATACAGTAAATACAGTGGGCTTGCTCTTTTTTATTATATATAACAGTTAGTACTTAATTATAAAATTAGTTATAAAAAACATAAGGTACCGTAAATTATAACCTTAAAGTTAAAAAAATATCTCGTATATTATACCTTAATTTACTAAGAGCGGTACACTCATATTGTGGGTTAGATACTAATTCATATTTTTATATCAAATTGATGCTATGCTGCTATAATGGCAACTAGATGAACTAGTGCTCCTATACTAATATTCTTTTATGTGCCACTAAATAATTGTAAAACGATAAAAAGTATTCTTTTACCTTTCTCTTTTTACAAAAGTGTAAAATAATCGGTTAAATATACTTTTTAGTAAATATCAATGATGAGTATTGTATAATTTTATACTTGACATATTGCAATCATAAAAAAATAATTGTAATTTTTTAAAAAAGAAAAATAGATTGTTTAATTTGTACATAATGTATAAATTAAGACATAAGTGTAATTGATCGGGGCATACCCCTAATTAAAACATGTCCTATCCGAAAAAAATATATTAAAATCATACATTATTCATAAAATATGATAAATTTATACATATAAAAAAGAAATAACTTTCAACTATCATCGAATAACATAAGACGAATGATTTCACATAACAAAACTACACAGCTATTTATCTACACATAAAAAAAAAAAAAGACAAAAATCCTAAATTGAGCGAAGCCATTCTCGTTTCCAATGATTTTCAAACAAACAACTGGTAAATTGAAAAGGACCCAATAATCTAATTGAAATCTATTCACTTCTCCATGTCTTGTTCTTTTGAGAGTCTTAACTCTCTCGTCTCTCTCTCTCTCGCTCTCTCTGGGCTCGCCTTTTCGTCGGTGGGATTGTGGGAACACTGGTGGTTTGTGGGTCCTACCACTCCGCGTCTCTCTCTCTCTCTCTCTCTCCATCAAAGCCAAGAAAGTCTGTGATCGCGATTATTGCCGCAGAGCCAGACCCAGTACTTCACTCTCTCTCTTCTGCCACTTCACTCTCTTTCTCCCTTCAATTCTTCCTACCCATCACCAAACACTGTCCAAACCCGCCATTACTGGTTGAATTCAATTTGCCCTAAATGCTAATCCTCATTATTACTATACCCATCTTATACTCGAGTACTTTCATCATCTCCAGTGCTGGTTTCTAGGGCTTCCGAAGATTACCCAGATTTGATGCACGGGTACAGCCGTTTGGGGCCTGGGTTCAACTCGCCGTCGTCTCAGCCGTCGTCACCGCTCCTCCGCCCCTCCCGTATGAAACCCAATGGGCAGACCCCTGCGGCGGTGGTGGAAGAGGAGGGTCGACGAAGCTGGGGCATTTCGTCGAACGGTTGGTGTACATTCTTATTGCGGCTGTGTTAAGGAGAAAAGGGGTGTTGTTGGTCGCCCCGGTTTTGTACATTGTAGGTATGTTATTGTACATGGGTTCTTTGAGCCTTGACAGTGTTAGTAAAGTCGGTGGAGCTGCGAGAATGGCGGCGAAGAAGGGCCAGGGAAGTGTTGAGCTTGGTGGGTTTGTGCTTGATGAGCCTCGGTTGCCAGGGTCTATGTATCGGAGTCCTGAGGTTTTTGAGAGGCTGTGGCCTTTCATGGAAGCCGAAGGCAATGGCAATGGAACCTCCAATGCTGTAAGTTCCCCTCTTCTTTCTCACCTTAATTTATGCGTCTATGTATGTGTCTGCGCGCGCTATTCTGCTGGGAAGAGAGGATGTTTGATTTTGTAATTTGTATGGCGCGATTTGGAATAGAAATTTGGGCCACATATGGACAAGAGTTGGTTATCTTGAAACTAGAAAGCAGAAGGGTAGGTTAAAGGGCAGTTGTTTACATTACAACCCTACTTATTTTAGGCTGTTTATGTTCATGGAAAGAGAGATGTTACTCTAGTACGTATCAAAGTGCTCTGCTTTTCAGTGATTAATGTGCGTTTTCGTCTGATATGGCGTACTGTTTAAAGGTTGGATCTTGGCACTTTGAGGGTCAACAATTAGATTAGTTCCAATTGGTTTATTACACGGTATTGTGAATTTAACGAAAATGATTAATTGTACTGCCTAGGCATTTGCATTGAGTGTTCAGGGTAGTGCACTTTGAGGGCCAAGTAGCATAAACTTGAACTGAGAATCTAATGGACTAAACCAGATGGCTTATTATTTATTCAAGCAATCTTTCAGTTTGCATTGCAGTGGACTAAAGCAAAATGCTTCGCTAAACAATTGTATGCTTCTTTTCTATGGAGTATTAGAGGTGAATGGTTTTGAATATAGGGTCTATTGACGGTAGCTTCTTTGTATTGGCATTACAATAGGTGTAGAAAAATGTTTATTCATCTTAGCATGCCTATTAGAGGGATACTATAGATGTATTTGGGTACGGGCTAGGTGCATGGTCTTTGTGGATGGAAGATAAACACATGCAACATGGCACCTAATAAACAATTGATATGGTTGTGGTTAAGGTACTATATGTGTGCATGTGCGTGTGCGTGTGCGTGTGCATGTGTGTAGGGGTTCAGATGAAGGCGCTCAATTTCTTTGTTCTTAAGTTTACCCGACCAAAAAAAAAAAAAAAGAAGAAGGGTTTGCCAACCAATCTGCAAAAAGTAATCATCCATAGGCATCTTCTTAGTTCATAATTCAGCATACTTGAATGAGAGTTTCCATTCTTCAGTAAATCTTTCTGTGATGCAGAAATTATATATTTGCTTTTACGTGAACATTATGCAGTTGGAAACTGTGTGGCCATCAAGATTACAACAAGGCTGGAAACCCTGTGTGAATAAGAGTGATTCTGAAACAGGTTTGAGTTTACTTACCTAGAAAGTTTATTGATTGATTTCATTATCCTCTGAGAAAACGCCCCATTCTAGCTGTGGATACTAATATGTATACCTTAGATGTAGTATTTTAGAATAAATTTGCGTATTGAACTTAATGTCTATGGCGAGGGTTGGTTAAACAAAAGTCATGCCTCTGCAAGAAATGTGTCATCACGAGAGATCTCCATTTTCTAAAATTCCTATTACATAAAAACATTGGTTTTTTTTTGGTTTTTTTATGAGATAATGAGTTAAACCTCATTTTGAAGTGTGACGGTTCCTAATTTGCATCTATTATTCTCTTTTTTCCATTTTCTAAATAATATTTGAGATGCTCACCTGTTGTTTCTTTTCCCTTTCTGCAATTTTTCATGCAGAATTGCCCAATTCCAATGGGTACTTCATAATTGAAGCCAATGGTGGGCTTAATCAGCAACGGTTGTCGGTGTGTCTCTTTCTTCTTTCTTAGTTTCATCATGTCCCGGCTTCACTTTTTGTACTAGTTGCATCTCTACGTAGTAGATAGTCATGAAAATGGATTTGCATGTCAAACATGACCGTGCTACATAGTAGACAAAGCTTGTAAATTGGCTGGTAAAGGGTCAGCTGTTCAAGTTTCTTGGAATACAGAGGGAGGATGATTAGCTCTTTCCTAGAATGGGTTTTGATTAATGTAGTTGTGAGTTGTGACCTTGACTTTAATCCTAATTTTCTCGAGCCTTCCAAATGTTACATCTTGCAAATGGGGTTATTCCTTTGTTTGAGAATGCCTTATAGAGAAGAATAGGCAAACAAGCTAGCCTCATGAAAATTTGGAAAGCACATTTGAAAATAGGCAGACGTGAATGTTTGTTTTCGTTTCTTGGAAAATTAGAGTCTTTGCTCAGATATTAACAAGTGCTGGATGGATTGAGGTATCTGGACTTCTTGAGACAAGGTGCAAGGCACAAGGTTATGGTTCATAGGTGGAGAGGTGAAGTGCCCGTCTCTCCGATTAAAGTAATAATAATTATGAGGCACCATTAGATATGATTGAAATGAGGGTCGGAGAGGGGTAGGGTTGAGGATCAGGTCATTAGGGTTAACTTGGCAGGGTTTTCTTGAGCCTAGCCCGACCCAACCGTTATGTTAGTCGACATACCCATGGCCCTCAACCCGTCCCTAACCCTCGGGTTTTTCGAATCGCACCCGACCCCCAAACTAACCTATATCAAGATTAGATTGTTCACTAACTCGGAGGCCTCTTGATTCAGACCCCAGATCAACTGGGTTCTGGCCTCTTGATTCACAATCACAGATGCTTTTTGCAATTTACAATCTGAATTTATTCGTACAAGCTTCAATTAGCAACAGAAATACAGAATACAAGGCACGCTAAATTTGTGAACAACTTGAATTTTGGAAAAATCACAGCAACCCCATACTGAAGTTTGACAAAATCACTGCAACTTCATGCCAAAATACGAGATTCGCAAGAATTCAGAAGCAGAACTACAGATTGGAGAAACCTAAAATAATCCCACACCAAAATTTGACAAATTTTAACGAAGTAATTATGAAAACAAGTGCAAAATAGAAGCACCTCCGAGAAGTAAAGGCACCGAAGTAGCGCACAAACTAGAGTTGCTGACTCGCCTGCCTGGGCACAACTGTCCCGTTGAAGTCATCAGTCATGGAAGTCTTCGCTTTTCAGCTGTGAGGGGCCAATACACAGCCACTAGGGACGATATACGGGAGATTGGAGAGGGAGGGATGCACTAAGACCGAGAGGGATTGAGACTGGAAAAAATGCTAAGTCTTTTACTTTTGATGGGTTTTATAAATTTGAGACTTTTTTTTTTTACATGATGGTCAGCGTGTCAGGAAACAGGGCTGGCACCTCTGCCTGATCTCGTCCCTGATGATAGTCAAATACCCTCACTTTAAGGATTGGATTGGGTTGAAGTGAAACAAAATCTTGTCTGAGCCGTCATTTTTGCTGGTTAAGTCGGGCAGGTCCCTGGCCCTTTGATCAGGTCCAGGTACCACATATCAAATAAATATTTAATAACACCTTGTTGGAATATAGCACTAACTTGCTGTTTTTGATAAGAAATAGCAACAATTTTGAAAAACAAAAGATGTAAGTTAGTTTTGGATTTGGAAACGCATAGTCTTTGGTTGAGCTATTAATTGCATTGGTGTGCCCTTATTGTAACTAATTTATTTTAGGACAGGGGTGCCTTAGTGTACTAGCGTGCTTGCTGAGGCACTCTCTTTTACTCTTAACAATTTAAGGATTGCTTGCATTGAAGTACATGGTAATACGAAACTATGAGAAAGGAAAAGAAGCAACTTTGAGGATTCTATATGTCCTCTTTGTTCTTTAGGAATCTCAGATAGAATGAAAGTTCAGAAATTTGTTTATTCCCTATTTCCCTTTTTTATTCTAAACCCACGGGCTAATTGATTCAAAGGAATCTATCTATCTTCTCTCCCCCTCCCTTCCCTCCCCCAACTTCCTTTGTCACTCTCATTTATGTTTAATTTTTGACTCCCTTATTGGTTTTCGTGGCTGATAAATTATGGTTATTCTCACCCCCCAAAAAAAGAATATGGGATTCCCTTGGAAATTGCCGCACAAGGATGTTTTTCTCCACACATTGTCACATGATTTCTCATCTCTGTCTACACAAATAGGCGTAGCATGTCTTTGTTATTACGTAAGCAATGTTCAAATAGGATGATTCATGAATGTTTTACATTCAATTATTGTTCTTGGTCTGCTATAATAAGTTATGTTATTTGGTTATGTTATTTGGCAAAAAAATTGCTGGGAGGTGACCTATTTTATGTGAAAACTATTTAAAGGAGGCATTATTTTGAGAATATATTTAAAAATTGTGTACATTTTGTGGAAACTATTTGTAGGGTCTGTTTTGGTTATTTTTTTAATTTTCCGATAAATTATAGGAAAATGACAAAAATACCCTCATCTTCTTCATTTTCTCTCTCCTCCATTTTTGACTCTTCATATCTTCTTCTTCTTCTTTCTCCTTGTTCCTCCATACTTGCCCATTTACCAAAATGCTTAAAACGATTCATAGTTTTTTCTCAAAGAAAGTGGGGAACAAAGGCCAAAAGTAGCCAAAATAGACTCGCAACTTTCTTGATGAAAACAGAAGAAAAGGGACCCTTCCACTTAGGATCAGAATCTGGGAAAATCTACCCAATATCCACAAGCCCTAGTGTCCCCAAAGTAGCATCCACCACACAATGACGCAACACAACTCCTATTCACAAACGAAAGAAAGGATCAAAATTGCTCAAAACCCAATTCAAATTCCCAACAAAGAACCCATAAAAAACCTCAAATTCACAAAAAGAAAGGGGAAAAACTACTATCCTCGCAGTCATTATCATAAGGAATATTAATGACGCCAATAATCAAGGGGTACCCTAGCCAAGCCTATGGAGGTCGAATCCATGACCTACCCTGAAAGGAAGTGACTTGGAAGGGGTTGTTGAAGGTGTCGATTGAGAAGTTTATGCGATGAGAGTAGAAACTTTTGAAATTTTCAATATGTTGTGGGATTCTGGGGGAGAGAGATTGGAATGTTTAAGAGCCATGAGAGAAACTTGGCTTTGTTGGTATGGGGCAAATATAGGTGTAAATTGCACTTTCCATGGCTGCCATTGGATTAATCACAACGATTTTTGGTCTTTGTTTTTATTAGTGTGCTTGTAAGGAGGGTGATGTTGTGAAGAACATAATCAACAACAATGAAGAGTGTGTATATATATATATATATATATATAGAGAGAGAGAGAGAGAGAGAGAGAGAGAGAGAGAGGGTTTTTGTCTTCTAGGTGCAACAAATTGGTTCAAATGAATTATGATGACTAGTAGACTAGACAATAGTGTGGTGGAGATTGAACTCCGATTCTCAAGACTCAAGAAAGCATCTTAGGTTGGGGGAGAGAGAGAGAGAGAGAGAGAGAGAGAGAGAGAGAGAGAGAGAGAGAGAGAGAGAGGTTTTGTCTTCTAGGTGCAACAAATTGGTTCAAATGAATTATGATGACTAGTAGACTAGACAATAGTGTGGTGGAGATTGAACTCCGATTCTCAAGACTCAAGAAAGCATCTTAGGCTGGGGAGAGATCTCTCTCTCTCTCTCTCTCTCTCCCAACCTAAGATGCTTTCTTGAGTCTTGAGAATTGGAGTTCAATCTCCACCACACTATTGTCTAGTCTACTAGTCATCATAATTCATTTGAACCAATTTGTTGCACCTAGAAGACAAAAACCTCTCTCTCTCTCTCTCTCTCTCTCTCCCAACCTAAGATGAGTCTTGAGAATCGGAGTTCAATCTCCACCACTACGGAGCCATGGACCAAATGGAGGAACAACAAAAAGAGGGAGAAGAAGACGAATCAGAAATGGAGGAGAAAGAAAATGAAGAAGATGAGGGTATTTTTGTCCTTTTCTTACAATTTATTGGAAATTATGAAAAATAACTGGAAAAAAACCCTATAAATAGTTTCCATGAGCTGTACAAAATTTTCGAAAAATTGCCAAGTCCGACACGACACCCATGTCGGACATTAGACACTTCAACATAGGTACGGCCAAGTCCAAACAACATAGATAATAGGCGTTGTCTTCTGAAAGTAGTATTTCTAAAGCTTTCTAAGTTATGCCTGGATGGGATCTTGCTTTTATTTTTTGTGGTTGTGAGCTGAGTCTAAATATAGTTATTGAAATTGTGTCGTAAGTCTTTTTTAATCTGAAATTTCATGAAAAATGCAGATATGTGATGCAGTAGCAGTGGCGGGGTTGTTAAATGCTACTCTCGTTATTCCAATTTTTCATTTAAATAGTGTGTGGAGAGACTCCAGGTACCAAATTTATTTAGTAACTCATCATTCATGCAAGATTTTTGAAATCATATAGGAAATAAGCAAGCAGTTGGAGGAAGCCAATGATTTGTTGTATCTCCAGCATATGGTTTCTTATGTATGAAATGTGTTGTGCATTTATTGGTGCCTTGGTCCCTTAGTTTAAAGAAGCACGCCTAGGCTCACAAAAGCCCAAAGCCCACCCCCTTGCACCTTGCAAAGGGTGAAGCCCATTCCCTCCAAAAAGCCATCTAAGGCGCGCACCTTAGTTTGCGCCTCATCCAGTGCAGTTGCGCCCTGTCCACCTCGCGTGCCTCAATGGGGTTTTTTCTGTATTTTTGCTATTTTCCTGTCTCCCCTTCCCCCTTCTCTTTTTTTTTGTCTCTATCTTTGTTAGATTTTGAGTAAGTGGGTTAGTTGCACATTTTTTAATTGGTGCTATTTTTTCTTTTTTTACTTGCTTTTTAAGTGAAAATCGTAACGAATTCATTGTGTTATAACAATCTAAGGCTCTTTGTGGTATTTTTCGTAGTTACAATGATATCTAATTACTTATTTGATGTCATCATCTAGCATATTCGACAAAAAAATTTCTCGGTAATGATTTTCAAGCATTTTTTAGTAAGTGCGCCTCATTCCACCCGAGGGACCCTTTGTGCTTTTGTGCACCTTGAGTTTCTTTAAACTAAGAGTAGTAATCATGAAGATCATCTAAATTCATAAAGAAGATAGTATTAACATCCCTAGGGGTTTCAATACATAGTGGTCTAAGTAGTAATCATGAAGATCATGTCAATTTATGAAGAGATTACCCTTAATATCCAAAGGAGTTTTAGAGGCGTAGTGGTCAACTCCTTCCAAGACCCAAAAATTCTGGCTATTATCCATGGTTTTTGCAATTTTTAGAAAATTTTTGGAAAGTTGTGAAATAATCTCTTAATAAACTTAGTGATAGTTCAAAGGTTCTTGGCTATTTTAGGCCAATTCTAAATCATTTAAACAACATTATTCACCAGGAAAACATTAAAATCTTCCTCATTGTTGGTTGCTTTGGGATCACTTTTTAAGATCCAAAAGATAATGGGAACGTTATAAGTAGTAATCATCAAGATTATCTAAATTCATAAAGAGAATACTGGTAACGTCCCAAGGTGTTTCGGAGAGGTATAGTGGTCTAACTCTGTGCAAGATCAAAAAATGAAGGCTATTGAAATTTTTGAAAAGTTGTTAAATAATATCTTAACAAACCTAGTGATAATTTAATAAGTTCTTGGCTATTTTTGGCCCATTCTAAATAGTTTCAATAGCATTGCACACCACCAAAAACACTAAAATCTTGCTAATTCTTGATTACTTTTGGATGACCTTCTAAGATACAAAAGACAATGGCAACGTCAAAAGTAATAATCATCCGGATCATCTAAATTTATAAAGAGAACATTATTAACGTCCTCGGGGTTTCGGAGGCATAGTGGGCAACTCCTTCTAAGGCCCAAAAATGAAGGCTATTATCCAAGGTTTTTTGCAATTTTTGAAAATTTTTTGTAAAGTTGTTAAATAATATCTTAATAAACCTAGTGATAATTCATAAGATTCTTGGCTATCGGCACTAAAATTTTACTCATTCTTCACTACTTTCGGATCACCTTCTAAGATCCAAAAGACAATGTAAGCGTCATTAGTAGTAATCATCAAGATCATCTAAATTCATAATGAGGATACGAAACGTTCGAAGGGGTGTCGAGGCGTAGTGGTCGGCTTCTTCCAAGACCCAAAAATGAAGGCTATTATCCATTGTTTTTTTGCAATTTTGGGAAATTTTCGGAAAGTTGTCAAATAATATCCTAACAAACCTAGTGATAATTCAAAAGGTTCTTGGCTATTTTAGGCCCATTCTAAATCATTTCAACATAATTTCACACCACTAAAACACTAAAATCTTGCTCATTCCGGATTGCGTTCGGATTACCTTCTAAGATTCAAAAGTTATAGCAAAGTTATAAATAGTAATCATCAAGATTATCTAAATTCATAAAGAGAATACTTTTAACGTCCCAAGGGGTTTAAGAGGCATAGCGGTCAACTCATCCAAGACCCAAAAAATGAAGGTCATTATCTATGGGTTTTTGCCATTTTTGGGAAATTTTCGGAAAGTTGTCAAATAATATATTAACAAACCTAGTGATAATTGAAAAGGTTCTTGGCTATTTTGGGTCCATTCTAAATCATTTCTACAACATTGTACAAACACAAAATCTTGTTCATTTTTTGCTGCTTTCGAATCACCTTCTAAGATCGAAAAGACAATGACAACATCATAAGTAGTAATCATCAAAATTATCTAAACTCATAAAGAAAATACTCTTAATGTCCCAAGGGGTTTCAAAGGCATAATGGTCAACTCTTTCCAAGACCAAAAAATGAAGGCTATTGTCCATGATTTTTTGCAATTTTTGGGAAATTTTCGGGAAGTTGTGAAATAATATCTTAACAAATCTAGTGATAATTCAAAAGGTTCTTGGCTATTTTAAGCTCATTTTAAATCCTTTCAACAACATTGCGCATCACCAAAACACTAAAATCATGCTTATTCTTGACTACTTTTGGATTACCTCTAAGATCCAAAAGACAATGGCAACGTCGTAAGTAATAATTATCATGATCTTCTAAATCCATAAAGAGGATACTGTTAACGTCCCAATGGGTTTTAGAGGCATAGGGGTCAACTCCTTCTAAGGCCCAAAAATTAAGGCTATTATCCGTGATTTTTGCAATTTTTGTAAAGTTGTAACATAATATCTTAACAAACCTAGTGATAATTCAAAAAGTTCTTGGCTATTTTAGGACCATTCAAAATCATTTTAACACTATTGTACACCACCAAAATACTAAAATCTTGTTCATTCTTAACTTGCTTTCCTGCTATGATCCAAGAGAGAATGGCAAAGTCATAAGTAGTCCTAGACTGGTTTACTCTTTGGCCTATGATGATTTAACCCTGGTCATATTAGAGGCTTTTGGGAATCAAGAAAGAGGAGCTATGTTCTGATCATAATTGCCACTCTCGAGTACTGTGCAGTCTTATTAAAGTTGATGTCATTAAACTTGAATGGCCAAACTAGTTCTTTCTAAAGGGTAGCAGGGCGTAGAGGTTGATCAGGAATATGTTGTTCTTATTGATTGTTTCTTTCAAGGATTATAATATATAGAGTATGGCTTCTTTGCGTCTACCTCTCTTGGTATCCTAACAAAAATTTTCTTTCTCCACCCTCTTAAGGAATGCTCCACTTGTTGTGGAAAAGCAAATTGACTTACATTGATTATTGGTATGGGCACCATAGCTAATCTCTGTTGAGCATTAATCTAACAACTTGCTGTGCCACTAAATGATTTATTTTTGAGCCTTTGGTGTGAAATCCACTGTCAGTATCTTTACTATGCTATTTGACTGAAAGTGACTTGTTGAAAATGATTTAAATTGTCACTATCTTGACTATGCTATTTGTCTGAAAGTAACTTGAGTTGCATATTTTTCATATGAAATTCACCCAAGTGTTCTACTGTGTTCATGTATTTCTCGTCCTATTGCAGCAAATTTGGCGACATATTCGATGAAGATTTCTTCATGTATGCCCTTAGAAATAAGGTGAACGTTGTAAGGCAGCTTCCAGAAGATGTACTTATACGTTATAACCATAACATTAGCAGCATTGTGAATTTAAGGTTGAAAGCATGGTCAAGTCCCAGCTATTACTTGCAGAAAGTATTGCCAAAACTGTTGCAGTTGGGGTATGGGTTACTAGTGGATTGGGGTCTCTCCTATGTTCTCTTCTAGATATTATCTGCTATTTACTCATGAATCTGATATCTTTTTTATTTTTATATTTCTCCCCTTTTGGTAGGGCTGTACGTGTTGCACCATTCTCAAATAGATTGGCTAACACAGTGCCCTCTGAGGTCCAAGGGCTACGATGTTTGGCAAATTTTGAAGCGCTTAGGTTCTCTGAGCGTATACGATCACTTGCAGATATTATGGTTCAGCGAATGGTTCAGAAAAGTTCAAGGAGTGGAGGAAAGTATGCTTCAGTGCATCTTCGTTTTGAAAAGGTTAGTCTCTTCTCACCCGTGGCCATAGTGAAAGAGGCTCACGTCTCAGTACATTTCTTATATGTCCGGGTGCATTGTTCATCTTATCTATCTGGCTGGTCTTGAATGCTGTTTTCCTTCTAGGATATGGTAGCATTTTCATGTTGTATATACGATGGTGGGGAAGAGGAAAAGCAAGAAATGGATATTGCGAGAGAAAAAGGTTGGAGAGGAAAGTTTCGTAAAAGGGGTCGAGTGATAAGGCCTGGAGCAATTAGAAGAGATGGAAAATGCCCACTCACTCCTTTAGAGGTAAGTTCTGATGACAAAAAAGTGATATTTGTTATTTTCATTTTTCCCTCTCCTCTCCATCCTAAAGCAAAATTGATGTTCCCTGCCTTGCATACCTTCTATTCCCTTTAGTTTCCTTGCTGCTCCATGAGGTTCCACTCCCATTCAGAGTTTGTCCTCTTTCTAGTTTCCCCTTCCTAAAACTCAATATTTCGGTGACTATTGTTCTCTCAGGTGGGAATGATGCTTAGAGGTATGGGTTTTGACAACACCACATCGGTGTATGTTGCTGCCGGAAAGATTTACAAGGCAGACAAGTACATGGCGCCTCTTAAACAGCTATTTCCTCTTTTGGAAACTAAGGAGACATTAGCCACTCCTGAAGAACTTGCTTCTTTTCAGGTATTATGATGTTGCTGCTAATATGCGTTCTTCTTGAGAGTATGAGCAATGTGGAAAAAGTAATAATTTGTTGCAGGGCCACTCCTCGAGGTTAGCTGCTCTTGACTACACAGTCTGCCTTTATAGTGAGGTTTTTGTTACTACACAAGGAGGAAATTTTCCCCACTTCTTAATGGGCCATAGGCGGTACATGTATGGAGGACATTCAAAGACGATTATACCTGACAAAAGGAAAATGGTTCTATTGTTTGACAATCCAGATGTTAGGTAATGCAGTTTATCGGTTCCTAGTTCATGATCTTACATTCTGTATTTAAGAATCCTACTTTCTCAAAAACATGATGTGAACTGGTGGAGCTTTATTATATTTAGTAGAAGTGCTTTGATGTCAGCACTTCCCTTTCCTTTGCTGGTATGATGGTATCTTACGTAACAGTATGTTGTGCAGATGGGAGACGTTCAAACACCAGATGAGGGATATGCTTCATCGCAGTGATTTCAAGGGGCGTGAGTTGAAAAAGACTAGTGCTTCACTGTACATGTTTCCAATGCCAGATTGTATGTGTAAGGAAGCTGATACAGCAGATGGAAATGGTAATACGTTGAAACTATCTTGAAACTTTTGACCAAACTAAGTTCTTCTTAGGTAAGTTCTAGCCTTCATTTTGGCTGCCACAGTTATTGTACATGATTCCATATAGTCATATTTGTAGCTGTCTAAGATGTCAGTTCAGTTTAGTTAGTTAACTACATAGATAAAGTTGAGCAGGAGAGTTTTTCTACACTAATTCTTTGAACTAGACATTCTTCGGAAAAATAGGGATAAGTGGAAGAATGCTTTTGTAAAATTACGATTTACAATGTCAATCAATTCAATGGGAAGTTGTGTATTTCCCATCATCTACTCATGTCTAGATTGTTACTGGCATGACTTCTCTTGCTACCTGTTAAATTAGATCTATGCAGATTTTTTTGAGTGACTCACTTCCTTATTCCGGATCCCATCTATGAATTCCTGCATATGACATATAAATGCCTCAGATTATGGAGAAAGCAGCCAGACTGAGGGTCAGCATGGATGATTATACGAGGCATTAGCGAGGGAAAGAAAATAAATGAAGTTTGCTTTGCTCTTTTCTTAATTGAATTATGTTTTTATCCTTCTAACCCTTGATTTGCTGCCTTAAAAGTTGCTGAATCTCAGTAACCAGTACAAAGTAGACTAAACATCACTTGCTCTGTTCTCCTTTTGCTTCATTTCAGCAACCCCTCCCCCAAAGAACACAGAATGGTTGGAGAATTAGGGAAATTGTAATTGTACAATCCGCCCACCCAACCAACGATTGAGATTTCAAGCTGTTAAACAATTACGGCTAAAAATTATCAGCTACTGCAGAGGTGAATTGTAAGATTGCAATCTCCCCTTCAGTTTTAGAGGACCTTGATCTCCGGGTTCTCTGTTTATGTATGTGTGTGTGTGTATGCAAGCTGGGGAAATTGTGCAATTTTAGTCAAATACTGGTCCAAAGCAAGAGGAGTGGAAGGGGAGACTGATAGAATCTCAGAAAAGGCACGAGATGACATATTTCGGTGCTAAAACAGGTTAAAACTTCATAACAGAACCTGACAGACAGAAGACATGCATTATTGTGCTCTACTTAAACTAATTAATTAAGTCCCAATCTAATAATCTTATCGCTGGCCGTTATTCTTTGTTCATTTTCTCACTTTTGTTTTTGGGGATTTTGCTACTGCTTTTTATTTAATTTTATTAGTCAGAGTGAGACTCGCTCGTCTTGTCTACTGTGCTCAGATTGATTGTCACATTCTGATTCTCTTCTCTGGTGGGATGCTTCCCATTTGGCTTTTTGACCTTGTAACCACCTTATCTTCTTTGCTCCTTTTGTCAACAGTAACAACAATAGATAATATATATCTCATTTGAGCTTATATTGCGGGTATTCATATGTAGGCAGTACAATCCTTGTAGCCTTACGTCGAAAAATATAGACAATCTATCTATCTCGATTTAAGAAAATTAATTACTGTAGTTATTTTTATTTTTTTGAGTATGTAGAATCTAAGTTTAGCTTATGTTATAATCTTCTTGGTCATTGATCTCTTTGCCTTTTTGGGTGGGGAGGAATTTATTTTATTTTATGTTTTTTTTTTGGGGGGGAGGGAAGGAGGGTTTACGCTTGTATTGCCGTTTGTTTAATCATTGCTTGCCCTTAGTACACCCCCTTTCAATCTCCAAAACAACATAGGCAAAGATGGCTTTTTTCTAACTTCTCATATCGTTTTATTAGTGAAGTTAAAGCTTGAGAGACAAAGGTGATAATAAGAGTATCGAAATTCATGTCTATGGACTTTTTTTGGGGTGAGATTTTTCTGATACCATGAAAATTTCAGCGATATGAAATGAAATAAAATGAAAATTTTCTGAAGGGTATGATGAGTGGAAAAAGATCCCAAGGGAAAAAACGAGCCCCAAATGATTAATTCTACTACCTACTATCTTGATTGGTTAACACATGAGTGAAATAAAAATAGAGATAATGATGTTGGGTCCAGAAATTAAGCAACCAAAGACATAATATCACATGCCCGGTTCACTTGTGGGGCAAAACTTGATGGCCACATGGGACTTAGTGCATGTATCCAAGTCTTCACATGTGAGTCCAACTTTGAGAGAACTCAACTCTACCTAATTTATACAAAAATGATTGATTTAGAAAGAAACAAGGAAGAGGGCAAGCAAAAGGAAGGAAGTGGAAGACTCTCCCGAGCTTTTATACATGCCAGTCTCTAACCTATTTTACTAGGCAGATCTAAAAATTGGTTATTCCACATATTAAAAAAAGGAAGTTTTTGGAATTCAAACAAAATAGATAAAAGATTACGGTATAATTTTACCGCCCTTAAACTTAAACCCCTACATTTTGAATGTGCAGCTTCCCCTTCACTCACGTAACGCTAGTACTGTCTCTACCTACCAAATCCCTAATTAGTCCTGTCCTCTCCTCTCCTCTCCTGTAGTCCTATTATTGTTGCCTACATTATTAGTATCTCAATCTCTCTCTTCTTCTCACTCCCCCAACTTGGTCAAATACCCTTGTCTACCAGATCGAGTCTATTGGCTTACCTTCCATTTCTCCATCACCCTTTTTCTCTCCCCACACCACATTTATATATTCTGCCCTTTTTCTTTCCATTTCTTAATAATTCCTACCAAACTCTCTCTCTCTCTCTCTCTCTCCCCATTACTGCCTCTTATCTCTTTCAAAGTAGAGACAAAAAGCTCCCAACTGACCCATCTCTGATCTTTTCCCTCCCTCCCTTTCTCTCGCTCTAACCAAAATACACACAAAAACAGAAGCCCAGAAAGGCATTAATCCATGGGACGATCCCCATGTTGTGAGAAAGCTCACACCAACAAAGGTGCATGGACCAAAGAAGAGGACCAGCGCCTCATTGATTACATCCGTGTCCACGGTGAAGGCTGCTGGCACTCTCTCCCCAAAGCCGCCGGTACATGTCTATATCTATACTTCTCCTTTTCCCTCTCCTAATTCCCTTTCTCTTTCTTCTCTTGGGCATTTCGTCGAACACCTTGATGATACGATATCCTTAATTGCAGGCTTGCTTAGGTGCGGCAAGAGCTGCCGGCTCCGGTGGATAAACTACCTTCGCCCCGATCTCAAACGCGGGAATTTCACCGAAGAAGAAGATGAACTCATTATCAAACTCCACAGCTTGCTTGGGAACAAGTAAGTGATTAGCTTCTCGATCCCCATCATTTCCCACTTGAAAATCAAACTTCAAAACCCTAAATAATTTGGTTTTGTTCTGTTCTTGGAAAAAAATTCAAGGTGGTCTTTGATTGCTGGGAGATTACCAGGGAGGACAGATAATGAAATTAAGAACTACTGGAACACCCACATCAAGCGTAAACTCATCAGCCGCGGCATCGACCCACAAACCCACCGCCCCTTAAACTCCCCTCCGCCGCCAGCGCCACCGCCGGAAAACCCTCCCCGCCGAAATTGGAGTTCAAACCCGCAAACGACCCTCCTCTAATTCCCCAATTCGGATTGATTTCCCAAACAATAGACTTCAAACCCAACTGCCCAGACGCCAACAATCTAACAAAAATCATCAAAACCGATTCGACTTGCACCAGCGACACCAGCGACGACGGCGACCATCAAACGGGCCGGGCGACCCACCAAGAAATCGATCTGGAGCTCTCCATTGGGCTCTCCCCTTTCCGGGCCGGGTCGAACTTCACATTTAGCATTGCAGAGTCCAAAGAGGCGGTCTTTAAGCCCGTCGTAGTAAGCTCGTCGCCGGAAAACATGGCGGCTCCGGCGACCCAAGGACAAAGTGGATTCTTCAGATACATTAGGCCGTTAGGTTCCTAGCTAGAGAGAGAAAGTTGGGTTTTTTTTTTTTTGGTTTTACTTTTTTGCTTTTGGTATAAATGCTTTCACCACCTTCCCACCAAATTGTATTAAACTGGGCGGGCCCTTGCGTTTAATTTCTTCTTCTTCTTCCCACCATCATATCATATCCTATGACAAATGGAAAATGACGATAATCTTCTGTGCAGTGCAGAGCGAGAATTTTTGGCCTTTTTCCCATTTCTATCTTATCCACAAATGACAAATGTAATCATAATCCTAGTTTTTCAGGTAAAATCCCCTTCATCTCCATAATCGCTAATTTTCTCCAAATTATTCATTAATTAAACTCTAATTAACTCATCAACTTGCGTATTAATCAGGGTCGATCAGTTCATAAAATATTATGCACACTAACATTTTCAGATTTAGATACATTAAAAATAATTACATTTATCATATCATACCAAGGCTTTTATATATCTCTCTGTTTATCTAGACAACTTTAGACGGTAAAAAATTAGCATGCTTTTATTAAGTTACTGTTTCCTTTTTCACGGTGGTCTGTTCGAAATTATATAAAAACATGATCTATTTTTGTTTTTCTATTCGTTTCTGTTTTGAGCTAAAAAGACTAATTGTTATAAATGTTGATATAAATATCATTTTAATAAGGTTATTAGCAATTATTTATTCTTTTGTTTTTTTTTTTTTTTGAAAAAGGAGAAAGAATTGGCGTTAAAGAAGCCGAAAAGGGAAGATATAAGATGGAAGTGTGAAGGCTTTTTGGGCTAATCTTATCTCTTTGATGACATACATAGCATACCTGTTTCGATGTTGAAAGCTCCTTTTGACTAATTCTGATTCTTCATCTTCTTTAAAGTCCATAAGCTGAACTTAGCCACAGTTGCATACAAATTGCTGATAAATCAGAAACAGAGTCCAAATCCTGGTAAGAAAGAGTACAGTGTGTGAACAAATTCAGCGATTTGTTGTAGAAGCCAATGATCATTGATGGCTTCATTTTTGGCAGTAGCTGGTTGTTGGTACTCGCGCTTTCAGACTCACTGTCAGTCACTATATAAACCGTTACTCTTCTTCATTCCCAGTCAAGTTTTCGGGTTGGGTTAATTTCACGCCGAGGGTTATCTTCACTGCTGTGAGATGGTCCGGTTTCAGGTCCATTTCAGCTAGCTTTTATCGGGTTTGGATTGATGTGAAATTAGTAGAGTTTCGGATTTTCATCTCTATTTTGTATAACTCTACTAAAGTATCGATTTTTGAGTAAGATTGTCCCATATAAAGTTGAGTTTCGGGTTTGGGTTGATACGGAATTAGTCGATTTTTGGATTTTAATCTCCATTGCTGTACAACTCTACTAAAGCATCGATTTTTGAGTGAGATTGTCCGGCATAGACAACACAGAGTTTGATCACTAACGACGAATTATCGTTGAAAATACAAACAAACACGTGATGAGATTAGAGTGGTTGAGACTTTTTTTTTTTTTTTTTTTGGAAAATGGGTAAAGATGAATAACATGGCAGACCGCTAGGTAGCCCTTCTCACAAGGGTTCTACCTAGGGTATCATTAGCCAAAATCGGAGAGAGAGAATGGGATGGACAAGTATCCCCAAGAGGACGGCACCGAAATTTTGTGCTCTCGTTGTGCAAGTCGATCTGCCGCACAATTAGCTTCTCTAAACACATGATTAAAGGAGAAATTCCTAAAATAAGACATCAATCGAATGATGTCTTTGATTATAAAATCAATCCGCCACGGTGGTTTGATAGTGCCTTGGAGAGCCTCAATGATGATCTTGTTGTCACCCTCAACTTGAAGAGAACTAATATTTGCTTTGATCGCTCGTTGGAGACCATATCCGAGTGCACTAGCTTCAAGCAATCGGAATAGATGTGACACCTAGTTGGGCCGCTCCCTCCTTTATAAGATTACCTTGGTCATTTCGTAATATGAAACCCATAGTTGCACGTTTGTTTTTAAGAGATCCATCAAAGTTAAGTTTGATCCACCCGACAGGGGCTTGTTCCATTTAACCAAGTGTATTTTCTTTGGTCCTGTTCTCGCTCGTCTTGATGTCGTAGTCCAAAGGTGATAGTTTAATTCTTGATTTCCATTCGGCGAAAGCTCTTTTTGCCCTAATTAACGTTCCGAGATGGTTGAAATCTTCGTCTTGAAAAGTGACAGACATTTCTTTCCTTCCAAATACTCCATAGAAGAAATAGAAACCGTTGAAAATGCTCGGATGAAGGGATGAGCAGGTTGCATGGATGAATCTACCGCTAGATATGGGTGGTATGAAATTGGTTGGTGTGTAACCATTGGTGGTTAGAAGCCGATGCCCACACTAGTTGTGTTCTTGGGCAACGGAAAAGGAGGTGGTCTTCGCTTCTTCCCGTAAATTACAGGACTTGCAAGTGGGGTCGATTTGTAACCCTCGTCTAACTAAGTTCTTTTTAAGAGGAATTCCTTTATGCATTAATTGCCAAATAAAAATTTTAATGAGCATAACACAATATACTGGATTTGAAAGAAAAAAAAGGGCAGAAAATAAAATAAAAAGGGACCTAATACACAATAATGCTGGGGAAGTAGAATTAAATAGTAATTAGACGTTCTAATTGCAGATCTGATTGGTTTTTGGGGAGTCATTAGATTCCTAATCACAGGGTCGCTGCCCCACATTATATGTTTAAGCACATCAATCAATTTATTTTCTAATTCATTGTTGTCGCGTTAGATGTAGATTAACGCATACTTACTTGAATAATTTTAATTAAACCCCTCTTGTCTTTGATTAATTACATTTGGGACATATTCAAAGCATTAAAAATATATATTGTTAATTCTGCGACTTTAAATTCTCATAACTATGCACTGAAAGATAGGAAAAAAAAAACAATTATTCTGAATATATATATTGAAAAAAACACTTTGTGTATATTATTATCGTTCATCAAGTTTGCACCAAAAATAAAGATCGTTCAATAATATTATATCGGATTATGTTATTCGAGTATTTGAGTGAGGGCGAATTAAACAACATATACAAGTCTCATAGTTTTCCGACAAACTTATCAAACAAAAATGCATTGGTTATTCGACAATTGATTGCTCAAAACTTATACCGTGATCTCGGGTTCATTGGACTCGGGACACATATAGCTTAATAGGGATGGGGGAAACTAGAGGGAATTTTGGGGGTTAAAAATTTAATTTTTGTTATCTTTTGATTATCCCGAGTCCATAAATCTAGGATCATCTAATAATTTTTATTGATTTGTTTTAGGAAGTTAGTGTTATTCCCCCCAAAAAAAAAAAAAGAAAAACGAGGATGAAGAAAAGAGCAAAAGGCCCAAAATCAATGATATTGACTGCCCAACTTTGTTGAGTATTTTTATTGGGCTACAGTCTTATACTCGTTTAAAAGCAAGACTTACATTTCCCAAAACATGTCCATTACCATACAATTTTAATGACTCCTTCCTGCATTCCGAGCTTGTGTGAGTATATACTCCTATTTATTAATTATAAGTAAAATTATAATTATAATTTTTTGATTTGATTAAAGATGTAATATCTTTTTAACTACGAGTATTTAAGGGAAAAAAATCCTCCTAACAAGTGCGATTATAAGAATCCGAACTTTGTGTTCCCTTCTTTACCAAGTATACGATGTTAACAACTCAAACTAACACTTTATTGATAATTAATAAAACTTTGATCAATCTAAAACATTTTATCAGGAGCTTTATTAAATGTCATAAATTAAATTATAGAAGACAATTTCATATAATATAATTTGCATTAAATGATATCACGAGCGTCACGTGAGTAACACTAGAAGTAAAAGCATATGTACCAAATTACCATTTTATGGGCAGAAGGGGGCATAAAGGGATGGCCCAACTCATAATTCCAACCTCAAAAGTGTCCATAAGAAAACCAATTTATTTTCTGGGCTGGGCTTTACAGCGCATTACCAAATAAACTATAGAAAAAACTTCTACTCCATTATATATTTCATTAATCGGATTTCAAATTGGTTATATTTGAGTCAATAAAATTTTAATTTAGGTTGCAAATTATTCAATTTGAATTTTAGATTAAAAATAATAATTTTTTTCTATTTTTATTATTCAAATCTAATTTTAACTTAAATTTAAATTTATGAAATTTAACTGACTCCAAATAAATCAAATATAAAATAAAATATTTCATCTAAATTTTAAATATCAAATTATTTATATGAGTCGATTTAATCTGAGCCCGAACTTTTACCGGGAGATATTTCACTGATCCTTTCTCCCGATTGAGTGACCGTACCTTCTGGAAACTCTCGCCCGACAAACACACTAATCGGAGTAGAAACAAACAAAGAAACGAATTGGAATGGAGGTGGGACCATCGCCATATTTTTTTCACTCAATTAAAAACTCCTACTAAAACCCTAATTTCCGCCGTTTCTTTATTCTTCTTCTTCTTTTCTATATGTCTCTCTCTCTCTCTCTGCCTCCCTAAAACCCCTTTCTTCTTTGTTTAATCTTTATCCCCCACCCGACCTTTCCGCTTCCCGCCTTCATCTTTTTCTCTCTGTGTAATTGGACCTTAATCTGGGTGTTGGGTTGCCATCACTGTTGTTCCTGAAATGCTAATCAGCAATGCAGAAACTCTTGTCTCGATGCCCTCCTGGCCCTCCTCTCCTCCTCTGTTCTTCTCCCCTAGTTCCCTCTTTCTCTCTCTGTCTTATCCTATACCCAAACCCAAACCCCATTTTCTCTCTCTTTCTGAATTGATGCCTTCCTCCGCCGCCTTCAACCTCCGCCCCTGCATTGGCTTCGTGCCCAACTCCGACGCCTCCTCCAAACCCTCCTTCTCTTGCCGGGTAAGCCCCACTACAGGTACCTGCGGAATTTGCCGGTGTTCGATTCAAGATGCTACGACCCCTCAGCGGCCCTGGACTGTTTTCAAGGAAATACGAAGTGGGTCTCGCTTTGCTTGGTTCCATACTGCCGCTGGGGACGGCGCTGTGTCGGTGGCGAAGAGCTTGGAGGAGGGTCAGGATGAGGACGAGGACGAGGACGGGGATGGGGATGGGGATGGGGATGGGGATGGGGATGGGGATGAGAGAGAAAATGGGGTGAATGTGAGTAAGGAGGTGAAGCCCTCTGTGAGGTTGCAGAGAAGGGCAAGGAGTGGGGGTAGTAGTTTGGTCTCTGGGCTTCCGGGGAATCCTGATTTGCTGACAATTCCAGGGGTTGGGCCGAGAAATTTAAAGAAGTTGGTGCAGAAGGGCATTGGTGGTGTTGCTGAGCTCAAACAGCTTTACAGAGATAAGGTATAATCAAATGCTTTGCTTCTCTTTTGTGGATTGTGTATCAACCTTTCGAGTGTTTTAGATGGGTTGTTGGTTCCTTCATTTCTCCTGGAAGTATATGTTCTTTTCCATGTTGCTAATGTGGGTTATGCGCTTGCTTTATACGGTTTGCCTTATACAGTTTGGGTATTGTGTATGATTGCTTCATGACTATGTGGGATTTTGGGTCAGTTTTGAAGGACAGTAAAAGAGAGAGTTAGGAGTTCATAACGGTAAGGAGGTTAAGAGTAATGGAGCGTTTGGAGGAGTATATAGAGAACACATGCTTAATTTGGATTCGGGTTGGGATATGCCATTCTCATCCCTGATAATTAGAAGTTGTTTCAAGGATTCTTTGTTTGTCGTGCTACATAAGTATTTCCTTTGAAAAGTAAACGAAGAAGCTCATCTTAGAAGAGACCTTGTTAGTTCAGAATTGGCATAAGTTGATAAACCATTTTATTGCCTAAAGTTCTCTGAATGGAGACATTTCATCTTATTATATAGCTTTGTTGATCTGATTCTTTCCTATATTGCTTCGGACAAAGATTATCATATTTCCTCTATTTCTGATCAAATAGATGATATTGAATGGTGACATTGTTTTGACAGTTTTTTGGGAAGTCAACTCAGAAGATGGTTGAATATCTGCAGAGTTCAGTGGGAATCATTCACAGAAACCATGCTGAGAGTATAACTACTTATATTAAAAAGAGTGTGGATGAGGAATCAGGGGAAGACAATTCAAGTCTAATGTCGCAAAAGAAAAGAATCACGCTGTGTGTGGAGGGTAATATCAGCGTTGGAAAAACAACGTTTCTGAAGAGAATTGCTAACGAGACACTTGAGCTGCGTGATCTTGTGGAGATTGTTCCTGAACCTATTGATAAATGGCAAAATGTGGGACCTGATCATTTCAATATACTGGATGCTTTCTATGCAGAGCCGGAGAGGTATGCCTACACCTTTCAGAATTACGTATTTGTTACAAGGGTCATGCAAGAAAGAGATTCATCGGGTGGAATTCAACCCCTGAGATTGATGGAGAGAAGTGTCTTCAGTGACAGGATGGTTAGTATTTGTTGGCACCCAGATCTCAAACTTTTCAGTGATGATATACTCATGATTGCAATCTGTCTGAAATAAGATACGTTAATCTTGGACGACACTATCTTTAAACTGAAAGCCATTAAAAAAATGTCTTGAAGTCCTTTCAATGATGATGTCGACCAGCCTATGTGCCTAAATAATTAGACTATGCTGGTAAAGTTCAAGTGGATGGATAAACTTTTCCATGGGTGCAGCCAGATGAATTAATTTAATCTTATTGTAGGTTTTTGTGCGAGCAGTTCATGAAGCAAAATGGATGAATGAGATGGAAATCAGCATATATGACTCTTGGTTTGATCCTGTTGTGTCATGTTTGCCTGGTCTCATTCCTGATGGTTTTATCTACCTTAGAGCAAGCCCTGACACTTGCCATAAGCGCATGATGGTACGCAAGAGAGATGAGGAAGGTGGAGTGAGCTTAGATTACCTCCGTGATTTGCATGAGAAGCACGAGAGCTGGCTTTTCCCCTCCCAAACTGGAAAACATGGTCTGTTGTCAATTACTAAGCTTCCCTCCAAGCAGACAGTTCTTTACACCCTGTTATTAGAGATCGTGTATTCTTCTTGGAGGGCCCTCAGATGCATTCCAGCCTGCAAAAGGTACCTATATGTGCTCTGAAAGACCCAAAAACGAAATCAAAAGAGAAAAAGAAAAGTTCATCATTGTTGATGTTTTCTTGATCTTTTCTCTATTTTTGCTTCATCTGTAGATCCCGACCTTGGTTCTTGACTGTGAACGTGACATTGACTTTAACAGAGATATTGATGCAAAGCGACAGTAAGACTTCGTCCCTGGTGACTTTTTTGCATGGATTAGTTTACTTGTGTCGTGGATTACTGCCATGATATAAATCTCTTTCCACTCTTTAACATACAATTTACACCTTGTGAAGCTATGCACATCAAGTTGCTGAGTTTTTCGAGTTTGTGAAGAGGGAGAAAGAAGTTCCGTCTCAAGCCGGTGAAGAAGCTTGCAAGGTCAACCACCCACATGTTCTCCTACCCCAGCAAGGTGGCGGATTATGCTTTCCAGATGGGTCACCCTTCTCTGAGTCTGCTTTGCGGTCCATGGATTTCTCACAAACCCTGTCATTCCTTTCGGGTTAATGTGTAGTCAGTTAGTTACCTGTGTTACTGATCCTAGAAATGTGTTTGAGCCGTGCCCTATTGTGTAGGCTCTAGTTGAGTTGATTATGCTCTGTCTAGATTTTCAAAGATGGATCTAACTGTGCACCGTGTTTTTGGGGGAGATGTAGATAGGGGTTTGTTGGCATGGATGCTCAGATCAGATGTTTCTTAATGTTTAGTTTGGATCTGTAGCTTAACTTAAGGCGTTTTTGCCATTTTCTTAGAGCATTGTTGATAGTAGTTTGGTTATGAAGACTGCGGTTCTGGATCTTTTATCAGGTCTCAACTTGAATGTCTCTGGTTTTAGGTCCGTGGACTACTATGAAGAAAAGCAGGATTACTAGCCTTGTAAATGTAGTGAAAGCATATAATTCAAACTGCTCCCGGTCTCCACTACTGACTTTTGATAAGTCAACATGTATTTGTGTGGACTCCTGTCATACTCACATCATTTTCAGGGGTGAGGGGAGCTTCTGGCTTGAAATGATACTCTAGAACTAAGAACTTTATTTATATTTTGAACTAAATTGATTAACTTTCTATAAAAATGATTGGATGAAATCCAATCATTGATGCTAGATCAACTGTTTGATTGATTGTTCCAATCATTGATGCTAGATCAACTGTTTGATTGATTAACTAAGTTTAATTTGCTACAAAAAAAATCTTACTTTCAAGAGTGAAAACTTTATACATCTTCGACATGTATAAGGTGTTCTGGGGAGTTGCTACAACTCAATAAGCAGTCACAACAAGATGCCAGCCTTTCCTTTTCTGATTGTACAGATGAAAAATGACTTGTCTCTCACAAAATAATACTTATTTGCAACATAATTACATAGGAAGTAGAAGTAGACATCCATTGACTGCCCTTCAAAAATAAGCTATGCATGTTGGGCACAGCGGTGTGATGCATATCCTAACATCAACAAATGATCTCTGACTGAGCACGGTCAATTCTATGTCCATGGCTCTTCAATCCTTCGCTTGAGTGATCACAGACAAGCTTATGAAGATAGGGCATAGCAGATGTGGGGTTCGGTCCATTCTCAGCTCAATCACAACCCAGATGACATAATCTAACATTTAAATTATCATAAAATTCCAAGATCAAATGATGGCGAGCTGAAAAAGCTGCATTATGTGGAGAGGGTTCAGATGTTCCCTTCTGGGGCTCAGGGGATTTTGTTCTCTGACTCAGAAGTTTGGTTGCCTCTGCCTCCAAGGCATCGAGATCAAGACCTTCAAAAAATTGATCATCTGATAAGGTAGCATTGCGTGGATCATTTCCATTTATTTCATCTGATAAGGTAGCATTGTGTGGATCATTTCCATTTATTTCATGTGACAAGGGTTGCTCTTTGCTCGACATCCCAGAATGAAAGCAGAAATCTTTATCCAGATTCTTTATAGGAAGGATGCAGGTTCCGGTTGAACCCATTTCCCTTTCCCTAGTATCCATGCAGACCTTGGTTACCTGAGACCTGCCACTAGTGCTTGGGACAGGTTGCCATGCCAACTCTTCCAGGTTCAAACGAGAACATATTGAGCTTTTACCAGCAGATGTATTTGGATATTTGGAGCAACCTTGAGGGGTTTCTAGAGTAAAAATCTTCTCTGAACTTTCTCCACCTGTTGTCGTGGCAATGGAAGACATGGATTGTGGACTAACTACTGTGGAATGATTCTGGTGCACTTGAAATGGAGATTGGGTGAGTAAAGAACGCCTGTTTCAAACAGTGAACAAAATGTTCAATGACATCTTTCATATAAATATTTTTTTGGGGGGTTTTGGACCTTTATTTAACAAAGCCGAGCTAGTAGCCACTGTTGGCTCATAAAAGGGTAGAACTTCCTCATCACAAATTTTCTTTATTCACAAGACCCAAACTAGAGACCTTTCTTAAGTTGAACAATTGCCATGCCACAGAACCAACTTCTGTTGGTATCTCAATAATGCATATGCATATATGCATCATTTCTGTAAATGCTACAATGAGAGGTTTAAGAAATACCTATAGACTGCCATCATATCGACCGCACCACCGTCAGCCTGGCTGGTACAAATGGTTGGTTCTATCCGGTCATCTATGAAACTATCCTCATAAGCATCACTATCCTCATGATCTCTGTCATCTTCTGAATCTTGTACCATATCTTCTGAGGACACCCTGAGAAGTGCATAAACAACTAGTTAACAGATAGACGATTGTTTGAAGGAGTATTTGTGTTATATGGTGTAATATTTTTCCATAATAATCCAGAAAAAGTAAGCAGGAAGTGATATGAGCTCCCTCCCCCTTCCCTCCAGGGGCCCGTGGGGCACAGAGGTGATTCTGATATAAGAGTATGCAAGTCATCCATAAACTTACTCAGCTTCTACATCAATAAAGTCTCTGACATCGTCATATGGTCTTCTGACTGCAACCAACATGATCATAGAGAGGGCTATTAGTATATGAACAAAAATTGCTTCACCATATAATTATGCTGAGAATCAGAGAAGAAACTTCCCGATTAGAGTATATATATATATATATATGACTTTTTCACAAGGATGGAGCAAAATTTTTCACAAGCTTGAAGCATAATCAGTGATACAATACCTTTGGGACGGTTCCTAACATCATGAACAGCATGATTCTGCAGTCTCTCTTTGCCAAGATCCCCAATTCTGCGCAACCTTTTTAACCTGAATGGACGTTCACCTGTTCCTGATTTTTCTTCAGAACTCATATGCCAATCTTCACTACAGCTACTTTTTGTTGAATTTTGCAGAGGAGTTCGAAATACTGGATTGGATGGTGACTCAGCAGTGCCTCTGATATCTGAGTTACCATCTGCTAAAGGATTCTGATCTTGATCTTGAATAGGAGAAGTATTTACTTCTCTTATCTCAGGAGCCTCACTAACGTTGACCATTTCAGTAGAAAATGTAGATGAGCTTTTGTAAGATCTGGAAAATGAGGTAGAGTCTGGAACAAGAATCTCATTTTTCCCTTCATCATTTTGTGAGCCTGCAACATTCAACAATTGCTGTTAATTTGAAATGCTCAGCCAACACATGATCTAATTGAGTTCAGATTCGGACAAAAAAAGAGGTGCCACACAATATGTTTACGAGGACTCATCTACCTGAGTCGCTGAGAGGTGACTCTGGAACAAACCCACTTTCTATTAGATTGGTTAGACGAGGACTGAGATCAAGTTCCACAATATCTAGTCCACATTGCCTATCTTTTATCGGGTTTGCCCCAGGTGTCGCACTTCTGATGTTTTCATTTTGACAGTTTTCATCAACAGCTGCTTCACACATCATGGTGTCAGTCTGCAAGTGAGATCTTCTGACTGAATGATCATTGCTTACACTTTGGATGGGAGAATCTGGTACAATGTATTTCTTAGATGGCGAGATATCTGTAGAGGGAACTGTAATTTCTAATACTCTTTCAGGATGATCTGGTGTGCGTTTCTCATCATCTGCAGTAGTGCCTGAACTGGACTCCTCAGAATTAAACACTTCCTTATGTGCTTGAGCGCAATTGGCAGGCTTTAGTAAATCTGCAAAGTGATGGCATATGGTAATAAATGAAATATCTTGTTTTTCAACGATATAAGAAGCCTCTTCTGGTAGTGATGAAAGACTGAATGACCCAACTTAAAGTAAGATACACATTTAGAAAATCATTGGGGTGAACCAAAAGAGAAGTTTGGTTCTGCAGGTTTTAAGTCGAACCAGTGAATAGACTCCCCCATCGAACTATCAGTACCTACAGCTCCAAAAGCTCCAGTGATCTAGCTTCACTTCTAATTATCTTTGCTAGCCTTCAGCAATTCCAGCCCCCTCTTAGAAGAAAAACTCAATCTAAGAAAGACTGTAAACTCTTCTTATTGTTTACCTCTTCCAATTTCAGCAAGCGGTTCAACATTCCCAGTTGGTAAACCATGGCTCCAAGAAGACTGCAAAGCAGATAATGGGAATAAGATTTGTGAAACTGATGAAACTTATAGCTGGATATCACTAAAAACCATAAAAAACATAAATCTGGGAAGAATATAATGACATAGACATACTTGGAGACATACATCAGTGCCACATGTTCTACTAGTACTAGAGAATGGTAGCCCTTGTAGAAGCTGCATCACATCAATAAGCCATCCAGTTCTAGATGAATGCATTACCCTATGTACTCGGGAGGGGAATGCTTGGAAATGAGGGAAGGCAATCAGAGATGGTTTATACGTTTTCTCATTGGGCAAGAAGTACTTTCCTAACAAGGTAGCCTCAGCACCTGTGAGTTTCTTTTGGAATGTTGTCGCTTCCATAACATCATTCTTCACCTTTTTTGTGTGACGAACAAACTTTTCAATTGATAGCTCCTCAAACTGCAGTTCTGGTTTTAAAAATGAGGAACCTACAGATCACAAAAGAAAGGGGGGGACTTAGATGAGTCTACAGAAGGAAATTGCAAAACCAACAAAATGCCAACAGTTGGACTTACCATCCTCGGACTGGCATGGAAGTTGAAGCTATTCATGCCTCCATTTCTCATGTGCTTTCTTACAGTCCTACCGGTTGCTAGCTTCCGCATATAACCCTTTACCTCTGTGCCCTCGCACGCTAAAACTAGTAATGGTGGTGAAGGATAATCTGCAGAACTTAACAGAAAGCACAAGCAACAATCCCTTTTGGGGGAAGCAAAATTGACAAAAGGATATCAACTCTACCATCATGTTTCCTTCCAGTTCTTCCCATTCGCTGTATCATCCTCAATGGGGAGATATTGGCATCAAAACATATCACAAGATCAACTTCCATAATATCCAGGCCTTCCTCACCAATTGATGTGGCAACAATAACATTGTATCCACCTGCCCGAAATTTCTGTAGGAGAGAAAAAACAGTGTTCAGATAGCTACTACTACATTCTGAAGAAGAAAGAATATCACAAAATTCATCACCTCTAAGACAGCCTGTTGAACCTTTTGTGACTGCCCTTTCAATGACTTCCCTGTGAGAATGAATGTCAAAGAGTTCTTGTCATAACAAAGACAAGCTTAAGAGATAAAAATAACAGAAAAATTGAATACCAACAAGAATGTTGCTCTGATGATCTGAGATACAGGCATAGAGCTATCTATGAAACAAATCTAATTATTCCAACTTGCATGTGAAGAAAAACAAAGCCCATAACCAAAAAATATTGACCTCTGTTTTCTCAACAAAGAAACATGACAAAAATTAAGTCCTCGCCCAAAAGGAAAAAATAAAAGAATAAAAGGAAAACGCAGAGTGGCTTGCCACCTATCCTGAATGCTAAGACGACTCAATCAAAGTTGATGAGTTTAATAGGCATGAAAACTGAAACATCACCAAATCGATAGATTGTGCATGAATTATATCGATGTAACACGAAAGCAATCAACACTCTAAAGGTTATCCA
The DNA here is from genome assembly GCA_021018815.1 of Talinum fruticosum. Classification (NCBI taxonomy): domain Eukaryota; kingdom Viridiplantae; phylum Streptophyta; class Magnoliopsida; order Caryophyllales; family Talinaceae; genus Talinum; species Talinum fruticosum. The sequence goes on from JAITYX010000042.1 coordinate 1,283,846, forward strand.
TGTCATTTCAAAGGCATAGCAAATCCTTTTAAGAACAATTGAGCATACCTGAGCTTTGACCAATAAACTGAGTTGCTTTTATTGAATTTCCAAGGTTGCCTAATGACTCCAATATATCCCTGGATATTTCATGTAGAAAATGAGGAACTTTCAACCCCGACTGTGAATAAACATGTAGCAAGAGATAATGCAACAACCATTAGTTCTTTTTTAAGATCTTTAGTCACCTGACACTTCCTCTAAAATTTGCGAAAATGATTACCCTCGAGTTTTGTGGATCATTTGTTTCTGCATATGACAGATTGCAATGTCACTTTCGGAAAGTAATCACAATGTTGATTTATATCAGAAAGAAAAATCAAGAACAAGAGGGAGCTGTCAAAGAGTGATTAAACAGTTTCTTTTCATTGCTGTGAATAGCAGTTCTGCAAAGTCTCTCCGATGTCAACAAACTTGGTCAGAATTGCCTATGTTACAGTACATCTTAAGCCAATCAATCGACTGCAAAACTGGGAGCCATAACCCACAGGACACACTAGGAATCAACTAGAATGTCACCCTACGATAGGAACCCTTTTTTGGGGCACGGCATGATAGGGGGTGGATGCAGAAGGGTTATCCTTTTCTCAACCTGCTTGAGACTCATAGTTGAAATCTCTGCAATAAAAACCTTCACACTACTATTCTCAGTTTCTCACAAATTCATATTTGTTTTAACTCTCACATTAGTTTTCCTTCTTCTATGGCAATCTAAAGGTCTATTTCACTTAGATTAAGGCAAAATGCCACTGTAAATTGTCTGACACTTCCTTTCCATAGTATAGCAGGCAGTCAATACTTTTCATCTAAGGTCTATGGAACCAACCTCTGTCCAATCCAGGGATATGGTTGCTTTCTCCCCTCCCCCTTTTTCTGGCGAGGCAAAGAAAACACACGCACGCACACACTTCATCTCGGATTCTCGTGTATCAATTTAGATATGAATTTCATTCCAACATAAGAATACATACTGAAATGATCAGCCAACACTTCGATCATTTTAGTCAACTTTGGACTAGGGGCCCCATGTGACAGATTCTGCTCCATCAAAAGCTTTGCTCTTTGAATAGATTCATTTCTACTCATATATCTAGCAAAATACCTGCAATTGATGAGATTAGACACAATCACCTTCAGGGCCTGATCACCACGCATTTATGAGCATATATTGAAAAAGGAAGCAGTACTAATCACGCAACTGAGATTCAGGTGAAAGCTATTAAATTTTAAAAAATAAAAAAAGAAGACAGTAGACTGCTTCTGTCAATAACAGCTATCCACAGTTGGAGTTGAATAAATTAGTACAGCTAAAGAGGAAGAAATTATGCTCTCCCAGAATGAAAACGGTATGCCCATTTCCGAAAAAAATATAGCATATTTTAATGACTACTATCCAACAACTTAGAATCAATCTTTCAGTTTGTTTCCAAGGTTCTGTTCCCTACTCGTGCAATTGACAGAGACTTACTTTTCAGAGTCTGTCAGTTTTTCTAATATCAAGAGCAGTCACCTTATTTCTGTAGAGGAGAAATCAAGTATGTGAGGCAGAGAAAAAGACATTGAATACTAGCATACCCTTGTTGCAACTTTTCTTCAAGCATTTCGTGGGCTGGTCTTATACCATGGCTTGTGAGTAGCTTACGTATGTGATAGAGTGTTATAAGAACACCAAAAAGACCTTCTACTTCACCATATTTCAGATGAGAAAGTTCCGGCGGTGGTGCTTGACGAAATTTGTCCCTTGAATTCAGCAAGTCACAAGGGCTCAGCTGGCAAAGACCAAAGAACTTTGTTAGCACTAAAGACGAAGGCACGAAGAAACACAATCTATTCTAGAACAGATATTCAGAACTACTGGGATACATGTCAAAATGTACATATCCTTTACTAGAATGCCATTATTTGAGGAGTGCTAAGCAGAGAGCATCTAGCGTTTATTAAAATATACCTAATTTGCAATGCAAGTAAACAAAAGAACTTAAACTGCATCAGATTGGCAATTCTATAACACCATATTTCTGCGGTGAGTAAGCTATTGTGACATGCTTCTCAATACAGTAGGACCTAGAAACTCTGCCCATCCATTGGAACTTTGGAAACACCAAGCATAACTAAATTTCACATAAGCTGAGAGTGCGGCGGTTCTAGTGTAGTGAGATTGAAACATTCTATCTCACCACATGCTCTTAAAAAAGCCTAACATTAAATCCAATTTCTTAACAAACAGGTGGAGATATAAGAGCACACGAAGGCTATATTTTGATGCTGTGTATCATCAAGGATCAGCATTAAGAACTCAAAGCAAGAGCAGCTTTCCGAGCAACTCAGGCGTCAATGACCTTCCTAACATCTCTTTTGAAAAGCATTCAAATGGAACAATTCACCAAAAGAAAGGCAGATAAAAAGACCTTAGGACTTCATACGCACATCACCTGTCTCGGAAGCAAACCTAGAGGACAACCAGCAATTGGTAGGCAGACACCCCTCCGAAACCTCCCCCCAAAAAAAAAAAAACCAAAAGGAATTCATGACAGCATTTAAATATTCTTTAGATTTTTAATAGTCTTTGCGAAAAGAAATGATCATAATAAAATTTAATCCTATGATAAGGACTCGGTTACACCAAATGAAAATTTTCGGCCGTTGATCTGCTTTCTGGCTTTTAAGCATTCAGCACTTGGGTTTTTCCTCTTTCCTACCATTCAGCATATGTCCTCTAGCTTTTAATGTACTTAAGTGCTTCCATCCTTCAAACCATGGCTTAAGAATCAACCAGATTGTTTTGCCTATATAGCTATCCATGCAAATTTTTGAAGAGCTATTTTCTAATTTATACAGGAGCAGTACGGTTTGGATTAGATGAAGATGGACAATCCCTGACAGAACAAACAAAAAAAAATAATAGGAACTGGTGCTAACACATAAAAACAGTAATTGGCATCCCTGCTACGCTGGAACCAATTAACATTTGCAAACAGTTGGAAGACAGGAAAGGGAGTCAATGCACAGAAACAAAAAGACGAAAAGAAAACATACTGTTTGAAAATCCCTAGGTGGAAGCAATGCCATTGAAGAAAGCCTGACAGCAATTGGCCGTATAACCTCTAGGAGCAAACTATGTACCTCAACAGCAGCTTTCCCCATTGGAACCTACAGTCATTGATTTTCAATTGTAAATGAAGACTGTAAGCTTCTTAGTGACAACTGCAAAATGAACCAGTGAATACCTGAATTAATTCAATCTTCCTATTATGGACGTAAGGGCAAACATCATGATCATCTTCATTCCGGTATTCAAGTGTGGATATTTGCAAGTTATCAATAACCTGCTGAATGGTTTCTTGTTTCGCTGATAATATATATTTCTGTCAAAATCCGTCCAAAAAAGAAAGACTTTGGCAGAAAAGCAGACATTGTAAACTCACATCCAGGCGTAGCCGTTAGAGCTAGTATTCTTAGGTCGACAGGAACAGCCATCAACTGTACATAGAATACCTAAATATCAGATAAGGCCAAGATGCCAGTCCAGTGAAGGGTTCAAAATGCGGTATTGGAACATTAACATAAATAAACAGAGAAAAGAGCAAACCTCACGAATTGCTACACAGTAAGAATAGTTCCCCATTGCGCGATGAGCCTCATCAATTACCAAGCACACCAAATTTTTTACCAGGCATGCTCCTGTAATTAATAACATTAAAACAACAACAAGCAGAGGCATGTCAAACAAAGCTAGATGAGCACAGAAATTTAAAAGAAATGAAAATACATGACCAGGAGCAGAAATAATCGCTAACAATCCCTTACATTTGTTTTGGTACGCAATGTTTTAGGAAAACTATTTTCACCAACAAACCATAGTAGAGTCACTTTCTGGACACTTGAAAAAGTCACTTTGCGAAATTTTTCCGGCTTGGACTTGTAGGGCACTATAGCAAAATACCTCATAAAATTGTTGTCTAATTTCTCTGTAGAGTAGTAAGCAGACAAACGGATGTTAATCTAGGAGTTATAGAGTGTGTTTCTGTAGTAGACCTACTGAGAATAACTGGTGGAAGTTATAGGACATCTTGAACAGGGTACATGATGAGTTCCAATTCAAACACAGTTACCCACATCTCCTTCAAGATACTCAAGGACGTAATCATGTTGGACAATTTGTAGAAGATATCAGCTATGTTCAATCAATTTAATCAGATATGAAATTATGACATTCTTAATACATTCCTGAGGTATAAGAGGGAGATTGACCCAACTTTTTTAGGGGATCTAAATCATTGTCATGAACATGAATCATGCATTTAGTTTCCACATGCACAATCACATGGGTAGGTCAATCACCTGATTGAATATCCTTTTCAAGGACTTGGGGAGTGACAAAGAAAACTCGTTTGCATTTCCACAAGGAGGCTCTTTTTGGAGGACTTGTTAGACCTGTCATATCAATTGTCCATTCCTGCAATCAGTTATTTTCAATTCTATTCAAAACATGTCTGAATATAGATTTAACATAAAATTGTAGCAAAATTCCTGGTACAAATGGAAATAAATAAAAAAATGAAAGAGAGCTTCTTACCTGTGGTATACCCACAATATTATGGCAAGCTTCTATTTGTTGCATGACCAATGGTCTTGAAGGCGCAGCAAAAACTATCTTTCCTGCAAGTTTCAAGAACATACTGAAATTGTTCGCTAACAGCCGATTAAGCTACATCCCGAATGCTGAAAAATCAATAACATTTGAATTGCCAAAAGAAGTGCAGCCTTTTCTGCCCTCTGTTAGCTATCATACCTTGAGGGAACCATCTAAAGTAGTTGTACATAACAACAGCAGCTATCAAAGTTTTTCCCAAACCAGTAGGAAGTGCCACCAGAGTGTTTGAAAATAAGGCCGTCTTAGTTATGCCAACTTGGTACTCACGACGAGGGACATTATCTGCCAGCATTTAAAATATGCAATTCTTCAGCTTTTGAGATTCTTATACCGAAGTTTTTGCTATGATTCGAGTATTAACTATTAACTCCAAATATACACCCAACTTGCTTATGGGTTGCAAGAAGGAATACTTAACATCCTGCTCGACTCAATAATTCAACATTCCAAGTTTCCAACACAAACCCTTGTAACAATCCCAGATGAAAACTCAAAAAAACATAAAATGAATATCAAAGATGAAAAAAGGCGAATGGATAAACCTGGGTAAATCCAAGTTTTTGCGGCTTCGGGGTCAATGTCGACATAGCATGCGCTTCCGTTAGCCTCAATTTTCCCATCTTCATCCCAAACTCCATACCCATTCACTGGGTTCTCCGAATAAGGTTTTGAAGTCCCGTTTCTTATGAAGCTATCAATCGTCAATTGGCGGGAACTGTTCTGGGATTTCTTCAATTTACGATTCTGCCAGTGCCCATTGCTCGGATCGGCGGGCTCAGGCGGTGGTTGCTGCGGCGTTTCTTGCGGTCTTAAGCTACTACTTTGACAAGCGACGTCGATTTCTCTGACAGCTGCCTCCCAATCGAATTCCTGGAATTGAACAAGACTTGGTTAGTTTTGGAAAAGAAAGGCACAAATGTAAACAAACGATTGAGAGTGAAGGAGAGAGATTAGTACGTCTTCGTCGTCGATTAACTGAATAGAAGCGGCCATCGTTGTTCTCGTCGATTCGAGTTCAACTCGGGGTTTAGAGAGAGAAAAAGAGGGCAGTGAGAAAAACCCTTGCCGATGAAGAAATTTGGAGTGGAAGAAATTGAAATGGCGGGCAAACGTTCAAGTTTTTGATTTCTCAAAAAGTTTCCGAACTCCTGTTTTTACCTTTTTAAAAATATACATACCAAAATCTCATTTTATTTATTATTGTTAGGTTATAATTAATAAATAATTTATAATTCCTCGAAATTGAATAGTTGATGTATAATTGATGAAAAAAATCTAGTTTTATTTGTTATCTATAAATTATAGTTGACACTTAAAAAATATTTACAAGTCTAGTCTATTCATTTATATCTATGCAGTAATGATGAATCAAATTTGAACATTGTATATTTGTTAACACAAGTATCTTAATAATATCATAACGATTATGCTAAACGTCGCCTTTTGGGCACTGGATAAGAACAATCATAATTTGTTGTTTATAAAATCTTTTCTATTTTTATTTATATTTTTATGTATAAGATATGAATGTTATTGCTTTCCAAAATTAATGGATATAATATTCTAAAATGTCTCCCCAAATATTTTCGATTTGCTTTTGTAAAAGTTAATACAACATCTTATATAAGATTTAGATTCTTCTCCTGAATTATAATTAAAAAAAAATTATGAGTGACGTATTGTGGCTCCATATTCATCTCCAACATCCTATTTTTATTTATATTTCGATTTACTAAACGCATGACTCCATATTCAACAACCCCACTCCACCCCACCCTTATTGGCCCATGTCAACCTTGGGTTAACTCACTTCTCAACCAGTCATAAACCGACACGTCGCCATCTAAGAGAGAGAAAATGGATCCGGAGTTTATTGGGCAGAGGAGTATGGAGGATCCGGGATGAGAGAATGATCAAGGAGACGAATCTAAATCTTGTATAGAACATTGTATTAGCTCTTCCGAAAGCAAATCAAAAATATTTGGGGAGTCATTTTAGAATAGCATATCCATTAATTTTGAAAAGTAATAACATTCATATCTTATACATAAAAATAGAAATAAAAATAGAAAAAATTTTATAAACAACAAATTATGATTTTCCCTATCCGACATCCTAAGAGTAATGTTTAGCAAAACCGATTTATATTAATACAAGTATCTTGGTTTTGATTTCTTTACCAAGATAAATTTTCAAACTATTTGTTTTTTTCATTTTATTATTTATGGGTAAGGTTAAGATATCTATGTTGAAATAGTTTCGGGATTATTTTGTAAGATAAGTTTCAACACCCCTCTTCTTTATTTTAATCCCAAAGTCGTCTCTGCTTTTATTGGTTCCACAACTCCTACATACTAACACACCTCATGATACCCGGAGCCAGTAAATTAACTACCCAAGTTTTTTCCATTGCACCAACAACCGTGAATGTCATTAAACTACTGGCATTTGCTGTGGGATTTTCCAAAAACTATGGGACTTTTTTCAAACCAGAAATGGGGAAAAATCAAGAGCTATAGCATACCATTATCTAGAACAGATATACTTGAGGGGGAAAACCAGAGGACACAATATGCTGTAATGCAGTATCATATATATATAAGGGTAAGTAAGTGCAATGTTAATACAATATATCAGGAAACAATGGAGGCCAACAAAACCTAACTTATCAGCCAACATATGGGCTATGGCCCCCGTTCCTGGACTAGAATTTAAACTACGATATCTGAGAAACAAACAGGTACTCATTTTATGTATATATGGGCAAATGGCTGTAGGCTATGTATAATGTACTTTGCTAACAAACTCAACACCGCGAAAATCGATTGAAGTAGAAAGGACTGTTGCTTAAAAGCTCTAGTTGATTACTTTTTCCTACTGCTATCTATATAAAACGAACACCGGATAAGAGACGTTGCTTGATTTTCATTGAGATGCCCTCCACTGAGTCCAGGATGGCTATCGCCATAGCTATATCATCACCCACGTAGAGGACAATTCAGTTCCTGAGATTCGAAAGATGCTTAGTCAGTTTAGGTGTGAAAAAACTATGTTATTCATATACAGTGTTGAAGAGTTTTAGACCTGGAAAAGATGAACTATTAATAAACAACGCAAAACTAACCCCGAAGTTGGCAAGCAGGGCGTTTCAAGTTAGACCCATTTAATAATCGGATCAACTTTGTGTCGATCTTGAAAGTAGTGCAACTTAACTCAACAATTGAAGAGCAGTTACCCTCTTACCTGTAAGGAAAGTCTTTGAATCCATTACAGGCAGCTATAGCTTCTGGAGGGTTCAAACTGAGCTTGGCAAATTGAGAATCAAAGTCACAACTTCGGCCTCTACGATCAACAGAAAGAATTTGCTTATGTCGCTGCCGCTGTTGCTGGTGGTTCAGATTCTGCATCTGGTATAACTGTTGAAGCCTAGCAAGTTCTCTATCCAGAATTTCCTGTTCCACTAAAATAAATTTATGCGTGGATTAGGCAAATTATGGCTGACGCATATGATAAAACTCAGAAATAGGTTTGCCGCATGATAGAGCACTTTCCGACAAAAAGAGTACCGTAGTCCAGCTCGATACAAACATCAACATGTATATACTTACATGACTTGATGAACAGCTCCTGCGATAAATTATCTAATCTTTGCTTGAGGGCCCTGTTCTCCATCCCAAGTAGAAGATTCTGCTGGTCAAGAAATTCTAGTTGAGCCGATACCTCAACTCCTTCTACCTGCAATAGCGGATAAGTAAATTTCTTTGTTTTGGGGGTGGGGGGGAGGAGAGAACTTGTTCATTTGTGCATCGGATAAGGATTTTGCCTGTAAGACTTGGACATTCCTTTCAAGTTCTGCAATGTGTTGAAGTTTCCTGATACGAGACCTCCGAGCATTATGTCTGCATATGGTGAGTGTGATGTGAGCATCTTAAGATTTCAACCTTCACTAACTTATTACATTGCATATTAACTTCTGAGACAACATAATATGCAGTTCTCTTCTCAGGTTTCAGACCTCAAATATTGGCATGAAATCCTCACATTTGAAGTTTTAATTAATACTTTATGGGTGTGTCCATGATTACGATGCAGTAGACAAACTGACATGATTAAGGTGCTTATCCTTACTGCTTTCGTTTTACATCAGACTTGGATGAAGGTGGTGGTAACATAGGCTTTGCCAGAGACTGAGAGCAATCACTTCCCCCAGATGAGTTTTCTGAGGTATGTGAAGCAGCATCTCCTTGGCTTCGTGTTTCAACCCCTGCAAGCGACGCCCTTTCTGATTCTGGTGGCGAACAACACAAACCCAAGGCCTTGAATTCAGCTTCTTCCTTCGGAGATGCAAGGCCACTTGGAAAAAGAGGAGAACCCGAGGATGATTTCCATGAGCTGTCTTCATGGGTAAAGCTTGATTTCCTGTCGGTTGCGAGTTGACCTTTGGAATTGTGGGGCATCTGGAAGTTCCATGTGGGTCCATGTGTAACATTCCTAGGACAAAATTCTTCTGGCTCACCATTTGTATCTAAGAATGTGAAAGGGTCAGTTGCTGAACGACGATGAACCTTATTACTGGGACTGTCAGGCTCATTCAGCAGATCCTCAAGCCAAGACGGTTGTTCCTCAGTTAGGACATTAGTAGAACAAGGTCTTGGCATATCCAGCTGTTTTTCAGATTGAAATGGACTATAAGCCACGGCCTGTGAAGGAGCTTTAGGGGGAGTGATGTAAATACCCTAGAAGGTACATGGACATTTGAGGACCCATTTGGCTTCTCGATAGATCCCACCGGCACTCTGCCACACATAATTAACATCTTTGAGAAAGATTGACCAAATCATGAATTCAAGCTACCAAAAAGAAAGATTGACCAAATCATGAATTCAAACTACCAAAGACATATTGCACCAATCTTTGTTTGTCAGGTCAAGTATATACATCCAAAGTGCACATATACACATTCAAGTTCACAATATTTTCACAGATTTACAAGAAATTGTGGATGAAACTTGGAAGGCTTCCCGATCCCTATGGCCCCACGCCCACCCTCAGTAGCAAACGAAAAGGACCCGCCAAAAGGTTCGATTACAGACCTCGGAAGGCGTGAAAAGAAAGAAAGAGGAAGAACCCTAGTACATTCATCTTAAACACAGTACCTCATAAGCACCCTGTCCTTTCTTTGGTGAAGAAGAATCTTGGGTCTTAGAAGCTGAAATAAAACAAACACACATTTCATCAACAAGATCACCGTGTCAATGAAATTGCTTTCTCATCCTTTAGGAATTCATCACACATCGTGTAAAATCTATTTCATTGAGAGGAATCAGATAGTCCACGTACAGGATGAATACGCCCTTCCTGCTATATTTAATAATGTCTACAGCCAGGTTTCAGCGCAAAAACATGATCAACACTTATAGCCTATTGCTACTACATGCATCTAAACCCTGAACGTGAGAATAAAGCTTCATAGATGAAGAAAGAAAGAGTTCCAGGAGGCCCAGGAAGAACTTATACACAATGCTATCCTTTGACTTGAATGTACCTGTAGCTATTACCCAACCAAATAGCAGCTCGAAGTTTTTTTCTGCCCTGCCTTGCAGAGTACACTACATTTCATGAGCATGTTTGATACAATATTCCTATTTTCTTAAACCACAAATATATATATTTTAGGGTATTCGCGTCAAAAACTGTAGGGTCAGCCAGCTATGCCTTCCATAAATTGGGTCAGCCAATGCCTAGTCCCAGAATATATCAAACGTGCCTAAGGAGAATTTCAATTTTCCTATATCTGCTAAAGTCACATTCCACAAGTGTCAACAGTGTGATTCAGCTGAGAGAGTCTCGTTGGCAATTGAACATTGTTTCGCCTTTCATTGTCTCAAGCACTCATGTTGGACACTCCATACTGTTCGGGGGTGTGACTATGATGATCTGATGAACATAAAAGCATCACTCATGCCTCTTCCAATGTTTGGTGGCAAGAGATACCTAAATTCACTCGTAACTTATTTGTCCTAACACAACATGAACCATCTCCATTTGATCCGAATCATTAAGGTATGTATTATAAAGAGGGTGACAATAATGAAACTATACTGCATCATTTGTTCCAAAATTTCCTCCTGTAAAATAGAGGCACTAAATTCATTCCTGGGCAGTTACTAAAATGGGCAACAAGTCTCATTTGGATTCTGATATCATACACATTCATTGATAAGGAATTATAGCATTAGCAGAATAGATTATATATGATGATAACCAAATGAAAGAGAAAAAAAACTTCTTGAAAATGAGGGTGGGAAAACAGATTGAGGATTGAGCAAAATCACATTTTGATACAGGGTTTCCTTGATAAAAGATATGAACACAGGTTACACAATGACCCATTAAAACTACTTTAAGATAAAAAATAAAAAAAGCAGAAAATCAATAAAAATGCCCCCCAAAAAGAGGGAAATTTGATGTTCATAGAGAGAGAAAGAGAGAGAGAGGTACCTGGAAGCACGGAGGCGGCCTTCCATGGCTGTTCCCGCGGCGGACAATCTCCTACTGAGACCCACCGCCGCTATTATCTGTACTTTTTTTCCCTTTTTTTGTTTTTAAAATTTTTTTGTTTTATGTGATTGTTTTCTCTATAACCTGATTAACTATCAGCCATACCCAGAAGCTGGTTTAAAGGGGAAAGAGAAAGAGGGACAGGGAAAGAGAAAAAGGGTTTTAATTGAAAAAAATGAGGAAAGGAAGGTGGGGAAAGACGCGCGCTTTTCCCGTGAAGAAAGCTACAGTGAGAAGCTCTAACAAAGCCAAATGTGATTTGATCCGCCATTTTCGTTCTGATGTTTCTTCCTCACGTTTTTGCTAATTGCTTCTCCTCAGGAGGAGGTGGCTGGTGGGGTTGTTTTATTAGGTAAACACTCGCGTCTCACTCCTCCCTCCCCCATAATTTGCTAATCTTTGGATTGTTAATACAGTATTCATGCAGATATCATTTTCATGCACTCATGATTTTCACTAAAAAGACCCGGGTTCGAAATCGGTCTAACACACTTCATTTACGACAAAAGAATTACCTTAGATAATTTTCGTTACACTAACATGTATCGGTATGAATACTCAGTTCATTATAAGGATCGAAAAACAAAATGTTAGATTCTAACTAATGATAATTTTTTGTGGTTTGGTACCATTTATATTAGCTCATGAACCTTGCTTTCATTCGAAAAATTGAGCACCCTAAATGTGGCTTGTTTAGTAATGTATTTCGCCCAGGAAAGTTGTAACTTGTAAGGAAAAGGCACATGATCCTTACAAGCAGCTCAATAGAAAAAGAGGTCATTTTCATATTAAACAACATATGAAACCATCTCAGTTTCATAATAATGATGAAAACAAAATATCACCTATATTTTCATAATAAGTAACACATAAAACCTACTCGATTTAAGATTAGTGAGAGAGGAAAAATCACTTTTTTACGCGAGTTAGATGGGTATTTTTCAACATATTACACGATAATAAATTAAGGCTTTAGAAACCAAGAGATTATAACTCAATGGTTATCAAAAGTTTCCCCGTCGTTGGAGTTCCAAGGTGAAATATAAGGAATAGCAAAATTTCCTCGGGGAATATACTCTGGTGATAGTACACCCTTTTCCAATCCAATATGCCCATTAGGTTAGCCTTACACAGTGGTTATTAGATGGACATACTAAACAATGCACAAAAAAATACAAAATGAAGACTTCAGATGGCCCTTTTCAATGCAATGGAAGGGAAAGCTGGGCCAGAGAGCAAAGTTCAGATACTGGGACTACCCATTCTCATTGAATATATTCAACCACCATCACCTAAAAAATAACGAAAAAAAAAAAAGAAATTGTAAACGTTTGAAAAACTAAAAAGAAAAGATTGAATATTATACATTGGCCTTCTACATTTGAGAACCAAGAAACAGGTATTGATATCCAACAAAGAAATTCAGTTCATGTTTTCTATTACAACTTTACAGGGAGGCAGAACATGACATTATCGTGAACACGACACGAGCACGATCCCAGGTGTACATCCGCTTTGTTGCCCTAATCGAATATCAATCGAATACTAAGAAGATTAAAAAGGGAACCATCCTCCATAGCTTGATGTGCCAAACTTTAATCCAGACACCCGGTTGACAGAAAATGATTGATCAATTATCTCACCAGGGTTCAGGAGTCTCAGGGGAAAATTAAATATGCTGATAGACTCTAATGCTTGCCCACCTTACCGCTGTTGAGCACCCTATGCAGATTGAAAGCTTCACCTTGATCTCCATTCAAAAACCGCCTTTCCAAGCAGCAAGCAGTCAACTGCCTCAGTAACTTCTCGAGCTGAGAGTGCAAGCAACTCTGGGAGTCCTTGGCATTGGGATTCGTTGATAAGATCATGGAGTTCACGGCATCTGCAACAACTTCTCTCTGTGATTCTCCAAGAAGGTGCCCAACAGAGGACTTCAAGGGTTCCTCATAAGCCAGCAAAGCAACACATTCCTGAAGGGACAATGGCAAACTCAGCAGAGGTCATAAGGAAACAGAATGAAGCATCGAAGAGAAGAAACACGAGCAATATAATGGCTTCGTTTTTTGCCTGATCCAATACGGAATGAAATTATATGATCTGGAAATTTCAACATTTTTACTAAGATGTTGGTCAATTTGCAAAATTTAGCGGGAAGAGAGAGAGAGACTCAACTATTTATAAGAATATGTATAGAAGGTGAAAGAAACGATCAATTCACAGGGAATAAAAAATGACAGGTATTCTTATTTTCACTGACAGGAGAGATTTGTCGGCGACAGGCTCACAGTCCGAGATCTCCACAGTTTCTACTCTCTTTTTCCAAATAGGTTGATACGATACAGTGTTGCACAGGAGATTTAACAAGCATCAAAGATAGTCCCTAGCAAGCATTAAATGAATCCCTCACCCTATTCCAGAGGCTCCGTTTCCAACCCCCCAACCCCTCTCTTAACAGGAACCCTTTCTATGGGGAAGGTGGTGAGGAACCCATGAAGGACAGGCTAGACTTGAGAGCATAAGGTGGTAAAATTTGAAGTATTGATATAGTCTCCAAGTGAAAAACACAAACAATTCAATCACATGCAAACAAAAACAATACCTTAACAAGCTCCTTGTAGTCTTCCAACTCAACAAATTTGGTCAGCTCTCTTCTTCCATACATGACGGCATTTTCGAGCTTCCCATTCTACAGGAAAAGATTGAGAATACACAAGCATCATGGCACTGTAATGAAAAATCTCATCAAATAATGATACATTCAATAAAGGCCCTGTTCCATTTGGCTTTAACTTACAGCTCCTTACAGCTTTTTATAACTCACTTTACAATATCTTAGAGCTGCTTCCAGCTAACTACAACTTAGAGCTTCCAGCTTTCAGCTGTACAACCTTCCAGGTAAATGGAACAGGGCCAAAGTATCATTTAGTACAGTCATCCAATGATAATTTCTCCACATTAAGGGGTTATTAACATTAGAAGCCCAATATATTCATCACTAAGACAATAATGGAACATATTGCAGTGTTGCAACAGATAAATGAGACTAGCAGGGACATGAGATGCTTTATAATCTGTTCATGTATGCAGGGTACCAGGAAAATTGAAGTCGTCTTCTTCTTTTTTTTTTTGGGGGGAGTGTTTGGTTGATACAGAAGAACTTCCAAAAGCAAAATATATGAGCAGGCTATTAACAATCAGATCATAAAAGAGAAGCATATACCCGAATCAGTTCTATGAACTTTTGACAGTGAAGCAGAAAGCAGGTGGATGATTGATCATCCTGCCAAAACAAAATCTTGATCAGAATCCCAACCAGAACCTTTCATGAGAGCTAAAATGGAAAGAAGATTATTGTTCAAATACCAAAATATATTGGCCTCCTAAAAGATAGTTGAGATTGATTTTATAGACAATACATAATAAAGAAAATCAACAATGGAAACAATAGATTGAATGCAAATAAAAAGGACAAGCAAATATAAGCAATTTCAATTACAGATATAGATATTAAATTCATACTCCAAAACTCATCTGCCAGGCTTTTCATGTGTATGGGTAAACAAGATAATGATATTGGATAGATTGTCAAAGCTGCCTCAAAATAACAATGCAAGGCAAACTACCATAGATGAAAAAGAAATGGAGATGCATCTGATAACTTTTTTTGTTTTTTTTGAGTGGGGGAGGTGGTGATGCTAACTCTTTGTTTAGATTGAAAGCAGAGAGGAAAGGGGAGTGTAAGAGGTTATTTAACTCACTTCAACTTCGTTTAGGAAAATTTAAAAGGAGGGGAGGGCAAGACTTTAACCCCTTTCACCCCTATTTACCTCAACTCCCCCTCCCCAAAAGATGAAGATTAATTACCTATTATCCCTTCCCCTTCCTTCATTAACCTCCCTTTCCTTCCCCTCCATAAAATCTACACGAAGAGTGAGAGAATAATAGTATTAAGTTTTTAACCATATCATGACCACAGACAAACTGACCTGAACAATTCGAGGATACCATTCACGAAGCTTACTGAAAGCAGCATCTATATCCCCACCCCTGATCAACTTCATTTCAAGAGAAAAATGTCAGTGCCACAGCTTAAAGAGAATTTGTTGTAAAAAGACATTGTAGGACAAAAGAAATATAAAAGCCAGAAATCATGCAAGGCAATTAAGCAAATGGAAGCTCTTACAAATAAATATTCTAGCATTGAAGTCTTCAATACACAATAAAAATTAAAAGAGTTGCATAGAATTAACAGCAACAACACTGAACAGACATTGTGCAGCCACAATAGTGATGGAAGTATTACATAATGCCAAGAATTTTGCAGTTGAATGAAGGAAACAAATTTAAAATATGGCAGACAAGACTATTCGTCAATATTCAATAATACCTGACGTAAAGTCTTCCTCTGGCTCAGTGCATACGCGCTATCTTGCTCGAGGAAGCCGTTTTCTTGAGGCAGAGTGACAGGCGGAACAGAATTATTATTAGCCATGTCAAATACATGAAGCGTATCTTCATAGCCGTAATGCAGCAAGTAGGATCGGACAATTCTGATAGACATTCAGAAATCAGACAAATAATCATATTCAAGGCTTATTAATATACTCTGAGAACATGGATGATAAAAGTGCAATTGAAGATACTGCAAGTTGACAGTTTAATAACACAATAATCTCAAAGAAATTGGAGGAGGGAAGAGATAAGCGTACTACAGGTTAAAATGAGAAAATTATGAAGAAGCTAAGATTAAGATACCTAAGAACACCAACGGATGGATTTAAAGGAGTTCAAATAAAGCTTAAGTACACCTTGTTGCAAATTCTGATCCAAGAGTGGACGATGTTCAGTAAAGATCTTTTCTTTTTTCTTTTTCCTTTCGTGACAATACCTTGGAATAATCAAACTACTTACCCATAACTAACATTCTGGGGTAGAGAGATCTTTTCGATCATGCTTTGCTGCTTAAACCTTTCTTGGGCTTCATATGCCTGATGATAGAAAGACATATAAGCAACATCCTGAACAGAACCAACTGTAACTAACAACATTGAGCTACGACAAAATTCCAAAAGTAAAACTAAAGAACTCCCTAACAGCACCCAGACACCAGAAGTCAAATACACTGACTATTTGCAGTACAAAATTGACCCTTACTCATGATAGGAAGACAGATAAGTAAGACATCAATCTTGAACAGAACCATAAAGATACCATTCACATTGGACTAACCCCATATACCACATGTCAAATAAGCAGAGAAGATACAGTGTAGATTGTTTCCCATCCATGACATGAAGACACATGTTAAGATTACACAACAATAAGGATTTCGATTCAAAGCAGCAGCCTATAACAAATGACAGCCCAAAGCCACACATACCAGTGACACCATGCATAAAGCTGAAATACAGACGCTATTTCAAAGATAGTCCAGATACTATATAAACTATAATAGCTTAAGTAAATCTAATAATCTTAGGCATCCAAAATTCCTCATAAGAAAAATATATTGAGAAGAACCCCCCCAAAACCAAAAACACACACACAAAGGACACAGGAAGGAGGGGGAGGGCAGAAGTGGAAATTGTTGGCAAAAATACAGTCAGCCAAACATGCACCAGACTATAATAACACAAAAGAATATCTTGCCTTGATATCAAAGAGAAATGGTTCCTTCCCAAAGTTGACCGTTACCCTACACATAATTTAAAACATAAATGTTAATCATACCCTGCTGATGGAGATCCATTCCAACACTCAAAAGAACACAATTTTTTTCCATAATCAAGTCTGAAAACAGAACACAAATGAAAGGTATTTATAGCATAAGACAAGCTAACAAGAGAATGATATCCTAATACACCTAAACTCCGACTTCCAGAATTGTATTGTGACGTATATTCTAAGAATTACCACGCAAAAAAATCCACTAAAATAAATCCAAAATACAGATGGAACGCTGAAGGAAATAAATCCTGGACAACTGCTAATTCAGGAAGGAAATATATGATCTCAACATTTCTACTCACCAAATGCATGTTATGTCATTAGTCACGAGTTACATTTATTGAATCCATTTACTTGCTGGAACGCTAGTCAGTAGAACAGTCAAAGACATGCAAAATCAACCCCCAACTCACCCAACTAAGGGCAAAAGGGGAACGAATTAAGATAAGTTATGATGGTTGAGAGGTTAGATCTCTACTTAAGCTTGCCAAAATTATTAATGCGGGAGGAGAATGGAAGCGACCAGTCAGATATCAATTTTGAAAGAGAACAAAAATTGCAGGAGAAACTATTTCTGTGCAGTAGATTTCAGGAACCACAAAATCTTGTCACTTCTGAACCAAACCAATGCATTCACCTCATCAGATGGCTTGCAAAGGGGAAAAAGAAAAACTATTGCAACTAGAAGTGCAAAGATATTCGAGCATGAGGACAAAACAAAAAATGGGAAAATAGATTACGAAGTTGCTAACAGTATTGACTTGCTCAGCACTATGAACAATGGATGAAGCATAAAATTATAACTTTTACGTTCCACATACTCCTCATTCTGGCTGTGAACAGCTATGGTGGGAAATAATGGACCCTTCACATCCTTGTACACTGATCCCACGACGACCCCATTTTTACTGCCAATAAACATCAAGAAGATTCATGAGAACAAACATTCAAGCAAACCACAAACAATAAAACAAAACTTAAACCTTAACAAAATGGTCCGGAATAAGAGCAAGCTTCATTGTGATTCAACTTCTATTAACTATCAGAACATGGGGGATGTCTCACGTGAAAAAGACTTCTTGGGAAGCATAATTGATTCCACCACCAATCGTATCACCAGTAGTGAAGGTAGGGCCAAAAGGCTCTCCTTTCCCTTGACCACGATAAAGAAGTCCATCATCTCCATGATAACCGTAGCTGTTTGCCTCCCACCTGTCAAATTAATCAGCAAGGCAAATGCAATATGTGATCCTTGATCCTTCTTAACTTAGTATCAATACAGAAAGGCAACAAATAACTAATATAATCACCAACAATAATGTATTATCAGCATCCTCTCCTTAAACAGACTATCAATTCATGCACTCTTAATCAAAATGTAATTAATGAAACATGGCCTAAACCATTTCATTCAATGTTGCACAAAGGCAATACTACACAACAAGGTACAAGCTATTGCTGTTCCATCCACTTTTATCTCAAACCTACAGTGCATATACTGGATTTTAACATAATTGGCTGTGCTATGTTCCATCCCCTGTCAATGTCAGAGAGTACTGATTGATTCATATGTTCATTCACTCATGAAAATACTTATGTCCAGTTCTGTAACCTTGCTAAAAGCTTTAGTTTTTTAATCGGATAAAACCAGATATGTAAATATCAATATTGGAATTAAACTTCACTTCCCTTTCAGCTGTGACAATCCTGCAAACTATAATACCAATCTATCCTTCAACACAGTAAGATATACAGCCTAACAGATGTAACAGCATCTATCCACGTAAAGCCCCAAAACCACGCATCCAGATCAAAATCCTTTTCATGATCACAAAACCAGTAAGTCCATTATCATGGAATTTTTACTGGCTAGTCTTTCTCTAGTCTTCCACAATGTCTACCCGACGTAAAATTGAGCAGAATTATCATCATTTGCAAATCGATTTTAATTGCTAAACCTGATTGACTTTCAATTTTATCCCAATAAACTGGTCTTTTGCAAAGTACACTTAACTAATTCCCAAAAACATATGCAGGGTAATACCATTCACATTCACAAATTGGTTTCAGTTGCTAAGCCTGAAAATGAGTTTCACTTCAGCTTCCAAATTGGTCATCACATCTTACACTGAATTACTCTAAAAATGATAATCCAACTAACCTAATCACATTCCAACTTAAATACGATTCCCAACAAGCAACAGGTCAAGAAGAAGCTAACCCAGGTTGGCGACGCATCTTGAAACTCTCATTGGTGAACCCAATCGCTACCTGGCCCTTAGCACCGGCGTTCTTGACCTTCATTTCAAAGTAATAAGCCAACCTCTTCACCGGAGCGGGACGATTCGCCTGAATGACACCCACATCGTGCCCGTGCAAGTTAACGTTCGTATACTGAACCGAAAGCTTATCAGTTGAGACCACAAGGAACCCACCGGAGCTGTTGATCGTGTTCAATTCGGTCGGAAGAGCCTCCTCCTCCCCGTCCTCCATCTCGACGTCTCCTCTCGAGGAGGCGTTGAGCTTCGCTTGCTCGAGGAAGTAATTTCCGATTTGATCCTGCTGATTAGTCACCATTTTTTTGTTCTTATTGCTGTTCTCTCTCCTCGGAAACCCTAGCAGTTCATTTGAGTGGATATTGTAGCTGAATTTGCGAAGGGAGATTTCGAAATCAATAAACCCTAGGGCTTAATCGATCGGTGAACGGAGGGATTGATTGATGATATAGGGGTTTGAAGATCTGGGAAAAGCGGTGGAGTTGAATTTGAGTTCTGCAAAACGTGAGGGGAGATGCAGGGGAGTTAACGAACCACTTCAAATACAAAGAACACGCTATCATCTTCTCTCCATACCAGGGCAAACTCTAATATTCGATTAATTATTAAAAATACATATATTATTATATTATTTAAAAATGTGAAGACATTCTTAAAATGTCTTGTATGAAAGACAATCTTAAAATGTCTTATTGTAATTATATTAATATATTTTATAATTTAAAATTAATTTTTTTTTTAAATAACGACGATTAATCATGAAGGTAAAATTTTAATAATCGTTGGCTACGTCAACAAGTATTAAATGACATTCTAATAAGATCAACCTTATACCTATAAAGTGTGTCATACACATAATTTCACAATAAAAAATGATGAATAAATTGGCGATTTTACATAACTTATAAGTTATAATACAATTATATTATTTAATTATATTACTTTTTAAATTTATTACATGATGTAATAATTTTAAATCGAAAGAAATTAGTTAAGGTATGTTTTATATAAGACACATATAATTCCTGATTTAAAAAACACATATCCTTATTTAAAACACATATTATTATATTATCCTACGGTTTTATGAAACTCTTACTAAGTCGTGTAATTGTTAATTTATACAATAATTAATAGAACTCGTCCACCGTAAATTTTCTCAATTTATAAAATTTAAAAATAAGAAACCGCCTTTTTATTTATTGGGAACTATAAAAGATGGTTTAATAAAAGCTATTCTAATTACGTTATTGGTTATTTCTATATAATTGTTAAAAGTTACACTAAGTTTGTCCATGTTACTAATCTCTTGAATAAAATGTCTTATACAAAGGTAATATTATTTTTTTAGGGAGAGGGATTAAAAGAATGTTAAGAATATTTTGATTTTGAATCGGATTATCTCATTTTATGAAAGTTATTTTTTATCAGAAAATAAGTTAATTTTTTAATTATATTAAAAATAATTAAGGTTCGTAACTAATCAATATGGAGAACAAAAATATAGTATATCATCAAAATATGTGTATATAGTACAAGTATGTAATATTATGTTTTGTTGTCTATGCCACAAAAAAAAATTTGAGAGAGTTTCTACTAGTATAATGAAATAATTCTTTTAACATTTGTATTTTTTAATTTTTTTGTGTTTTGTGATTTATCCTTTTGAGAACTTGAGGTATAATAATTCATTCTTTTAACATTTGTAGTTTTTTAAAATAATTTTTACCTTGAATAGTATGAAAATTAAAATATATCACGAGTTATAATAAGTTTTTCTTTTTATATTTTCCGACCTCTTCTATTTTTTTCATCCTATTATTTATCGACATATAATACGAGAAACGTTTGACATACAAAATATTATGCGTACAAAATAATGTTACAGAAGCTCAAATTCAAAACCGAAACTCATAACACATCTCAACTTGTTTGTACGTATAACACTCGTTTGATACAATTTATGCCATATATTATCACCTTGTTTAACAAGAAGCTTGAATCTATGAACCCGGGACTACAGCCCTGCCCCGAGGTCCGCCCTTGAATCCATCGGCACTCCACCAGAGGGCAAAATGCCACCGCTACTAATTTCGAGCAGCTTCTCTAACCCCACCGGAAACTATGGCATTCACAAACTCATCCATTGCCTTAATCGAAGACCCCTTAAACCCTGAACCATCCTCCTCTTTTACAGAATCTCTCAGCTTCTTTCCAGCTTCCACCGCCTTCTTCTTCATCTCCATGCCGCCGCTCCTTCTTCTCTCTCCAAAACAAACTCCACCACCCTCTTCACCTCCTCCTTGGTCACATTCCCCTCCAACCCTCTCGTCAGCTCCACCGCTACCCCCATTTCCTCCACCAGCATCTTCGAATTGTAGGCCTGCTCCGCCGCCAACGGCCACGTTATCATCGGGATTCCCTCTCTCAGCCCTTCCAACACCGAATTCCACCCACAATGGTTCAGAAACCCCCCGTTGATTCGTGGTTTAGTATCCCCATTTGAGGCCCCCATTTATGCACTAATATCCCCTGTTTGTTCTTCTTCACACGCTCCTCGAATCCATCCGGTAGCCATTCGGATCGGAATTCTCCGTTAATGTCGAACCCGAATGGAGGCCGAATCACCCACAAAAAGACTTCCCACTGAGCTCTAAACCCATGGCTAATTCCATCATTTGGATTGGAGAAACTGTGTTTTGCGACCCGAACGAAATGTACAAAACAGAGTCGGGTTTCTGGGAATTTAGCCACTGAATGCATTCTTCCGAAGAGAGAGAAAATTATCTATCGATGAAGGAATCAAGGGCCCTACTCCCCAGACTGGCTTTTTAAGGTAATTCCGGAGAATCTCGAGCCCTGGTTCAAATTCGTCAACTGAATTACAGAGCCACCCGGAACTTCCCATCGAAAACTTAAATTGGGGTCTGAAAGCCCGTGACCATTCATCCGACCCGTCGGCGTACCTCAAGAAGCGGTGGAGCTGGGAGCGTTGGAAGCGGTGGTTCTCTGGAAATCCCGGCAAGGGGAAGTCATCGTCGTCGGAGAAGTTCCGGTGGGGAGATCGAGCCAGAGGGAGATGAAGGCGGCTGTGCCATACGCGCTGCAGGTGGTGAAGGAGATCCCAGGGAGCCGAAGCTCCTAGCGACGGGATCAGCCCACCCAAGGAAGACGTCGAATATGATGCAGAGAGGGGGCGGTTGGGGGAGAAGTGGTTGGAGATGAAGTGGCGGAGATGGGGTTCGAGAGAGGAGGAAGCACGGAAGAGGGAGACGAAGAGGGGGAGGGGAGTTTGTCGGTGTTCTCGACGCCTGGAGGGAGGCCGTAGTCGGAGCCGTCGAAGGGAAGCTCGGCGACGTGGACGGCGGAGGAGGTGAGTTTTGGGCGGATGAGTTGGGCGTTGAGAGGAGTGGTGAGAATGGTGATGGTGAAGTGGGTTCGGACTTGGAGGCGGTGGGCGAGCTCGATGAAGGGGCGAATATGGCCATGCGCCATGAACGGAAGCATGAGGATGTGCTCTGTTTCAGACCCCATGCTCTCTCTTCCCTCTCCCTCCAAAGATGATCAACTTCAAACTCACCTTAGGAATGGCAAGTGAGACTTTCCAGCCTCCTACAGAATGGCAAGTGGGCCTTTTGAATGATGACGAGCACCCGTGATATTCGAAGCACCGTAAATAACATATTGGAAATTACGTATAAAATTCATATAAATATAAATGAATATTAAAAAAATAAAAAAGTATAAATCAATTTGTTAAAAAGCCAGTGATAATAAATCAATATAAACCATATAGAAATGAACATAAACACACAGAAATAAGTTGTTAAATAAAAAACAAATATAAATTAACAAACATAACTAAATATAAAAGAACATAAACGAATATAAAACATATAAATTATATTTTTCATGTAAAGCTAAACATGCTTAAAGGAACATAAACGAATATAAAACATATAAATTATATTTTTTCATGTAAAGCTAAACATGCTTAAAGTTTAGCTCTTTATAAAAGTAATTTTTATTGTATTTTTATATAAAATATATGAAATTTTAAAATGCAAAAGTACAACCACGTTTTTCTTTTGCATGAATGCTTTTCATAAGACAAATTATTATTTTTAAAACAAAAAATTAGGTGTAAAGAAGTCATTTTTTATGGCTTAACTTTTAACTTTTTTGATAAAAACTTGTTTTAGAAAAAAAAAAGGGGGATTTGCATTATTTTCATGTATCACAAGACCACAGGTCGACATTAGCAAGCTTTATTTCAGAAATGATCTCAAAAATAATTACCCAAATTTAATTGATTGTTTTTTAAGTTTTATGTTAGAAATGATATTAGAAATAATTACCCGAATTTAATTGGTCATTTTTTTACTATTTTACAAAATGGTCAATGAACTTCAATATTAACACTACATTATATTATATGTCCACACTATAGAGATTCTTTTCAAAATTTTATTTCATTTACAATTGATTTACGTATTTTACATAATATATTCAACCTCTCATAAGCTGTCAATGAACCGAAGAAAAATATTTTTAAACTTAGTTTAACTTATGGTCAACACCTTCTATAACGATTGTACAACAAAGAGGATGAACTTGGGGAAGGCCAAGAGAAACACAGCAAACATTGCAGGAAAGTGTTGCTAAGTAGGATTGACAAAAATCATAAATACCTCCAATTCAGTTACCCAAATTTGTATGTTTATGAAAGATCAGGGTTTAAAGGTAATATTTTTCACTGAAATTAAATTTTAGACAACTAGTTATATTCAAATGGAAAATTGAATCGGTTCAGGTCACATATGTTCACTAGATTTTGTGAAGCAACTCCGACATAAATGTTTGCTAATTAGATTTAAACACAATTTTGGACCAAAATCTATATTTATCAAAAATTCGGACAATTAAATTGGACTGGAAAATTCAGATTTAGATTACTTACAAATATAATTTTAACTAGAGTATTAACTAGTTTATACAACAAATTTAGACATCAATATATATATCTTATACCTAAAAGTTTATATATAACACCCAAAACACCCCTAGGAGCATTACATCGTCGAGTTTTTCAAAAACCTCCCAAGACTCTTTCGGGTGTTAGTTTGGCTTTATAATTCCGACGTAAGGTAATAGAGGAAATTTTTCCAAAAAGTTGACTATTTTCTAAAAATTTCGACGAGATTTCGTTTGTAATATGGTATATCCCTAAGGCTTGAAAGCCTTAAAACCCTGCATAAAACCACGAGTATAACTCAACAACCACACGCCGAGTCCAACCAATCATGCATACAAACTTAAAAGCAGTCTAAATGGTTCATTATACATCTGGTACAAACTATATGAACCGAATTACAAGCTACAACACGTAGAAACATGGAATGCATGTCGGCTTGAGTCACTTCGAGCAATTGGCAATCCGCAAACAGCAAGCAATCAACAAAGGTCCAGAATATGCTAAGTACATATCACACCTTCCGAGAGGGTCCACAATATGCTAAGTACATATCACACTTTCTAAGAGTGTACCTGCAACACTGGAAGGGAAAAAAGGGAAATTTGTGGGGTGAGCAAGCCACGAGCTCATCGGAAAGTTTTACACTTTTAAAACGGAAATTCTTTACACATACTACTCATAATGATAAAATCGGTGAAAATATAACAACGTAATACAAATCTGGATACTTTTCAATGAAATCCCTTGAAATCATTTGCAACATATAGGTCATAACACTTCAATCATTTAAAGATACAATTTCGCAATCAATAGCAACTCTTTTTGGAACCGAATCAACTTTAAACAAGGTGGTGCAACCACCTACACTTTTTCGAATGCTCTCAATAAAAACCGAAACATTTCAACTAAATCACTTCTCATGAATCACTTTCAATGAATCTCTTTTGGCGAATCACTTCCTAGGTTGTGGACTCGGACTAGCGCTTCGCAATTTCTCATAATTTTTCTTATTTATCCGGGGTGCGACCTCAAATGAAAGGCTCC
The DNA here is from genome assembly GCA_021018815.1 of Talinum fruticosum. Lineage (NCBI taxonomy): Eukaryota > Viridiplantae > Streptophyta > Magnoliopsida > Caryophyllales > Talinaceae > Talinum > Talinum fruticosum. The sequence goes on from JAITYX010000042.1 coordinate 1,309,122, forward strand.
GGGACCTATCTAGGAAGATTCCAATCGGGCGTCTGCTACACCGGAACCCCTAGCTAGCTACCCCAAGCTAGAATCCTTCCTTATACTAAACGATCCTAGCAAAATCGATTTAAAACAATTTCTTTTAACACATTCACTTATCAAGCTTGTTTGAACAGTATTCTCAATCGGTTTCACTTCTTCGAAATACGATTTCACAATTGAAAAGCATATATCATGAAAATCGCATTCAAGTACCAATTTGTGTAAAACATAGAACTCCTTTCAAAACTAACTTTTGAACAGACATTTGGAATCAAGTTGCTTTACAAGCCGAGTATTTCCATGATAAGGTTCAACATCCAAAGCTAGCATATTTATTCAAGTATTCACGCAAGTATCTCACATCTACTCATATTCATCCATATTCTACTCAAGCAAGAATCCCCGATTTCCATATGCGTAATTCTCGTCTCACCCTACTTCCAAAACCACAATTAATCAATATAGATACATATTCTCTTGATACTCCAATTTCTCGTTCCTCTTCTATACCCCAATATTCGTTTTTCCTTAACTCCATTCACTTTCAAGCTTAACGAGTCTAAGAACTAAAACTCCTTTTGAGCCACAATAACCACAACTAATTACCACTTAACCCAAAAGTCCCAATTCCTCACCAGTGGTTATCTTCGTCAATTTCTTATATCACGTCCTCACATTACTAATCAACTCTTTCTTGACCATATTCAATCATATAACTCTTAATCTCACTTCTTTACTCAAATTCCTCTAGCTCGCTTATCTTCAAATTTAACTCAATCTCAAAGACTTATATATGTTCTACACCCAATTTGACCTACACCTACACCTTCCCTACCCCAATTATGCATTATTCAAGATAAACTCACACTTCCTCTTTATACTCCAAATCATTATTTCCCAATATCACTAATTACCTTCCAACGCACTTGAGTTCAAAAAGTCCTTAAGCTCAATTAACTCACAATTCGTACCCAAATCACAATTTCTTCATCCTTAATTACTAATTGGAACTTCAATATTACTCCTCGGACTTAAGCAATCTAACTCCATCATAATATCTAGATTCCCAATTCAGCCTTAATACTCAATCAGATTCTCTCGGTTTCTAATTCAGCTTTAACTACTTGCTAAATTCATTCTATAGCATAACTATTCAATATTTACAACAAACATTCAACATTCACAACAAAATTCAATTGGGTATCGAAATTACTACCCACCTTGAATTTTAGGGTTTGAATGATTGATTTGGGTTGGTTTCCATCCTCCTCCTCATCGATCTGTCTCTACCCATGTAACGCCCCAAACCCATAATCACGGGTTTTAGACTAAGCAAGCCGCTAGTCGATGATTAGCGCAATGGAAAGTAGGTCGAGGGCATTACCGCCGCCCTTACCGGAGGAAAGGGCAAGGCTATAATAATAGATACGTTTCTAACCCTACTTACTTGCTTTTGCCACTAACGACAAGTGTCTCATGATAAAGCATAAACTTTAACTTGTACGAAGATTATGCATAAGTATAGACTACGATCCGGTAAACTACGACAACGGCACTTAACCCTTGATACTCCAACTAGGTTGTCATCTGCGAGCCTCTAAGGCCTTAATGGACCTTTGCTTCAAATCTTCCACACCTTTACCTAAAACAAAACAAGAAAACATTTTCGAAATATGAGCCGAAGCTCAATACGTTCACTATCATGCGAGTAAATAATAGTTATGAAGTAATTGAGTTGAGCGCATGCATTTCAATTCATTTGTAAATGAGGGAGAGTGAATCATCATGTAAAGCTGTTGCTAATTAATTATCCGAATGGATCCCTTTACGATCATCGGGTTTCCCTAAACGCATGTGCACACACCTGCACCGATCGGATAATCCGATTGAAGGCGGTTAACCGTTACAGGGTTACCAACCTGGATATTGGGCGTACCAAATAATGGCACTTGATGGACGGGTCCATATTAATGATGGCAAATATTATTTGCAAACAATTCTTTATTGTTGTTAATGTCGGCCATATCCGGCCTTGATTTATAAATAAAACATTGAAGGGCACGATCAATGAATGTACCTTGAGTTGACATCCCTTCTTCTTTTTCTTTATGGGCGGAATCCGGATGAACGCACGACGCCGGTGCTTGTGCTTGACGACCTTAATTAGGAATATAAGAGTTTTATTAATAAACTGAATTTTTATGGCTTATTTATTTATTAAATCATTTCAAACATACTTGAAATGAAAATTAATAAAGTTAGCTTCTACTAAAGAATATTAATGTTATCTTTAATTCATATGACTGATTATCTTATCTTATTTTATATAATGCAAGCATAACTTTTATATATATATATATATATATATATATATATATATATATATATGCTAAGCTCCTTCTAAAAGTGTATATAAACATATACAAGCACTACACCAAATACTTACTTTAAAATCAAAGAAAGATTATGCTTTTAATAAGCTGCTATTAGTCATTTTCTTACTTAAATACTTTCATTCTTTTATATACTTGTTTTCAAATTTTTCTAACCTTATTTTATTTTATGAGGGCATAACTAATTCCCCAAAGAGGCCAATTTCTCACATTTCAGTTTTACCACTGCCCAAAAATTAGATATTATCCTCAATCCTTCCTTAATCTCCTTATTAGGTTAAATATTTAAACTAATCAAAATATTCCGATTCGTAATTACTTGTGACTGTCCTTTACACGGTATTTGTCCATAAATATCCCTTATACAGGGATTTGTCCATAAATGTCCTCCACACAGAGATTGTTCATGGTTTTTCTTCAATTTTCAGTATATCCAACATATATCAACTATCACCGGATTTTCCCAAATTTCATGAATCGAGTCATAAACAAATCATAATCCAACTTAAATCACCAAACGAGAAAAGAATACCAATTACAACTCAAATAGTTAAATTAAGTACTAAAGAACCGAATACTGAAAATTAACCTAAAAATTAAATTGACGGAACCGAATCGAAAATTTTACCCTAAGCGGTTAGATGGAGGAGGTTAATTTAAGAGGAGTTTTTGAGGTGGTTGAGGGTGGTGGTTTGAGGATCGGAAGGTTGATCGAACGGAGCGAGGCGGCTGCGGGCGGAGCGATCGTCGGTGGTAGTGAGCGGCGCCGGTGACCGGCGAGGCGGCGGAGGCCGGACGGCTCGAGGGCAAGGGTAGCCGTGACTAACCCAGGCGAACCAGGGCGAAAAAAGACCAAATTCCGAGGAAAGATGGGGTGAGAACGTTGGTGTGCTTGGTGGTTGGTGGCTGAAGTGGTGACTGTGGGGTGGCGGTCAAGGCGAAACCGGCGGTGGCGGGTGGTGGTCGTTAGCGGCCGGCGGCGACCGAACAGGATGCCGAGGGGAGTGGCGGAGGCGATTTCTTGGCGTTGGCTGGTGGTTAGGGTTTCGATGAAGATCGGTGGTGTTGATGGTGGCGTCGAACCGGGGTGGCGGAACGAAGGCTGCGGCGGTGGCCGGTAGGCGGTGGCGGTGGTCATTAATGAAGGAGGAGGCGCGTTTTGGGTGTTTGAGGAGGAGACCGGTGAAGATGATGGCGGTGGCGTTGGTGGCTAGTTGGCGGCGGCTGTCGGCGTGGCGGAGGGCCGCCGATGTCGTCGGTGGGTGGTGAAAACAGGGCGGACGCAAGGCGAGAGGGGAAAGGGTTTCGGTGGAGAGAGAGGAGAGGGAGAGGGAGAGAGCTGAAATGGATTTAGGTTAAAAAATGAAGCTGAACCATAAAGCTTAGCTTAAATACCCCCTTCTCCTCTCTTTAATTGGGCCGAGTGACCTAATTCCTCCGGCCCAATTTTTATTAGCACTCATCCTAATCCAATGCCTTATCCCTGTCTATTTCTTAATCCTCCAAGCTTATTATTATCTTACTCATTAAGCTTATCTTAATATGAGAAATTTTATATTTAGTAATATTAAGTTTATAAGAATTATATTAATTTCATTCGTTTAAGGATTTTTAGAACTCAAAATAAATTAGCTATGTAATAATGTTAATTATCTTATGAGTCATGAAAATTTATAAAATATATTCATGCGTCGTCGTTGTCATCATCTCGGTTCCTGCATTTCAATCAACATTGACATATACATATATATATAAAAATATATATATACTCATGTATGATATGAAAATATTTAAAAATTTGAAATGCACGCGCTCATGCTAATCGTGAATTAGGGATGGGGTGTTACAACCCACGTCCCTGTTCTATGCTCCGGCTCTACCCACCTCGGTCTACATTGCTCTACTCCTCTCGGTCCCGTTTTACCTCGAGCTCTCTTGCTTTCTTCGGTCCGGTTTCCGGCCCTCATTTTCCTTGCTCACCGGCGGCCTCTTCTTGTGTGGTCGTTTCTCCCTTTTGTTTCCGTTCGGGTTCTCGCTCTCTCCACTTCTTTGCTCTGTTTGGCTTCCGTTCTCTCGATCTCCTCTCTCGGTTTCTTCTCTCGGCTTCCGCTGCTCTCGGGTCTCTCTCTCGCTTTTCCTTCTTTTCTTTCTCCGGTGGTTTTCCTCTTCTCGACCTCCCTCTCTCTCACTTTCCCCTTTCGCTGCTCCGCTCGGGCCTCCCGAGCCCTCGCTCTCCCTTTGCCCATCGGCCGCGGCGTTCTCGCCGTTCGGGCGAGCCACCGGCCTCCTCTCTGTCTCTCGCGCTCTCTTCCTCCCTTTCTCTCTCTGTTTGTGTTTGTTCTATGGTTGTTCCTCTTCTTCTTCGTGCTCGTTCCGGTGCCCCGCCTCTCTTCTCACTTCACTTTCCTTCTTTATTCTCTCTCTCTCCACCGCTTAATTGTCGGTCCCCCAATCCCTATTGGACCCCAATTAACCACTCCTTATGAATTAAGAGCAGACCTAATACTTACTTAGGGAGTTAAAAGTACTCGGGTTTTTATTTAACTAGTCCGGCGGAAAATTAAAAGTAAGAAATTAATATATTTTACTAATTATGGTTACGTGAATTGATAATAATTCGCTCAAATAAATTAACGAATATATACTCACGTATATATTTTTTAGTAATTCGACCTACTTTAATTAATTAAGGCTAAATAATTAGTTTAACTCATATAAATAACTAACTCAAAATTACGGGTCTTACATTATATTCTCATACTTACCTATCAGAAAAATTACATACTCGAAGCATAATAATAAAAATAAAAAAATAAAAACTGTCATAATTCAATAAACCCTAATAATTTGTGGAAACTACTTGGGTGCCCACAAACTCCCACTTTCTCTCTCTGTTTTGCTGCTTCTTCTTCCAAGCGGCATACCGTAAACAAATCATTTTGAAAATACCAAATTTTCAACCTCTCCATCAATGTCGCCAATACGAACCCCAGTTCAAAATAAGCGTAATATGAAGAAGAAGAAGAAAAAAAAAAAAAAAGAAAAATATGAAGATGAAAGATGAACAAGAGCAATTGAAGAACAAGAAGATGAGTTAGCATAATCAAACCCACTAGATAAGTTGAAGAAAAACCCTAGAAACACATTTTAAAACTCTTCGTGAAACGTCGAGTAAAGAATGAAAGGTCTCCGACGAACTCAAAACCTTAAGTCCTAGTAATTGTTCACCTTCGGTTCTAACATTGTTCATTTTCAGCCAAAATAGTGTTCATTTTTAACCTACGTATTGTTCATTGTCGAGTTGTTATCTTAGATCTACTCCAGAGTTGAACATTTTTTTTTAATTAAGCATTTTGTTTCTTCTAATTGAGCATTCTGTTTCTTATAGTTGAGCATTATGTCCTTAGTTTAAGCAAAGTTTTTTTCCAATGTGTTCATTGACAATCCCTATAAATGGTCACTGTAAATTCTAACATTGTTCACTTGTAACCAAAGTACTGTTCATTAACAATTTGTTTTATTTGAGTAATATTCACCCCCAATTCTAACATTCTGTTTCTTCAAAATTTTGTTCATTTTTAACCTAAATACTATTCATGATAAACTTTAATCAACATACATCTCTTTCTCCATTTTATAACTTCCCATCCACAAACTGATTGAGAAGATTTTTTTCACTTACAAAAAAAAACAATCTTCTTAAAAATTAAAATTTTGGTAACTGTTGACATATCCCTGAGATGACCTGGGAGTTTATGATAAATTGCCTTCAGACATGCCCTTCGACTAAAGCATGGTTCACATTTCCCTTGGCTTGGCTACAAATGCTTGATGCTTCATGCTTCATGCATGCTCCATCACTCCACATCCCCTCTTCTCAGCTCACACCACCGCCGCCGCCGCCACCATCACTGACCGGAGCTCCGCCCTCTCCATCAACCGCCACTCCATGTCTCATCAGAGCGGCAAGTGCTAGTCATTTCAATCAGCTTCTTTAACACTACCGGAAACTATGGCACCCACAAAATCATCCATTGCTTTAACCGAAGACCCCTTAAACCCCATCTCCTCTTCCTCTCTCAGCGCATCTCTCAGCTTCTTCCCGGCTTCCACCGCCTTCTTTTTCATCTCCGAGCCGCCGCTACCTTCTTCTCTCTCCAAAACCAACCCTACCACCTTCTTCACCTCCTCCTTAGTCACCTTCCCTTCCAATCCCGTCGTCAGCTCAACCGCCGCCCCCATTTCCTCCACCAGCATCTTCGAATTGTAGGCCTGCTCCGCCGCCAATGGCCACGTTATCATCGGCATCCCCTCTCTCAGCCCTTCCAACACCGAATTCCACCCGCAATGGCTCAGAAACCCCCCGTCGATTCGTGGCTCAATATCTCCATTTGAGGCCCCCATTTATGCACTAATATCCCCTGTTTATTGTTCTTCACACGCTCCTCGAAGCCATCCGGTAGCCATTCGGGTCGGAATTCTCCGTTAATGTCGAATCCAAATGGGGGTCGGATTACCCATAAGAATGGCTTCCCACTCAGTTCTAACCCCATAGCCAGTTCCATCATCTGGGTTGGGGAAATGGTGTTCTGCGACCCGAATGATATATATAAAACAGAATCGGGTTTCTGGGAATTTAGCCATTGAATGCATTCTTCCGAAGAGAGAGACGATTTATCTGCCGGTGAAGGAATCAAGGGTCCTACTCCCCAAATTGGCTTTTTGAGATAATTCCGGAGAATTTCAAACCCTAGAGGTTCGATTTCCTCTACCGAATTACAGAGCCAGCCGGAACTTCCCATCGAAAACCTAAGCTGGGGCTGGAAAGCCCGCGACCATTGATCCGACCCATCGGCGTTCCTCAAGAAGTGGTGGAGCTGGGAGCAGCGGAAGCGGTGGTTCTCCGGGAATCCGGGCAAGGGGAAGTCCTCGTCGTCGGAGAAATTCCGATGGGGAGATCAAGCCAGAGGGGCATGTACGCGGCTGTACCATACGCGCCACCAGTGGTGAATGCTATTCCGGCGGACCCAAAGCTCTTAGCAACGGGGTCAGCCCATCCGAGGAAGTCATCGAAGATGACACAGAGAGGGGGCGGTGGGGGAGAAGTGAGTGGAGATGTAGTGACGGAGATGTGGCTCGAGAGACAAGGAAGCATGGAAGAGAGAAATAAACAAGTTGGGGGAGTTTGTCGGTGTTCTCGACGCCGGGGGAGGCCATAGTCGGAGCCATTGAAGGGAAGCTCGGCGACGTGGACGGCGGAAGAGGCGAGCTTGGAGCTAAGGAGGTGGGCGTTCAGAGGGGTGGTGAGGATGGTGATGGTGAAATGGGTTCGAGCTTGGAGGCGGTGGGCGAGCTCAATGATCGGGCGAATGTGGCCCTGCGCCATGAATGGAAGCATAAGGATGTGCTCGGTTTCAGACCCCATTCTCTCTCTTTTTCTGTAAAAAGTTCTTTTTTTTTTTTTCGGGAGATCACATGACAGTGTAGGTAAGTTTGATCAACGGTCAATAAATATGAAAATATGACGAATGAAATTATTATAGTGACGTATTAATCCAACATACTCTCTCTTTTTCTTTGGGCTAATTAGTGGAGATTGGACTATTCACGTGTTCGTATCTACACCAGTCACCAATCCATTACTTAATTTTGCAAAAGGAAGAGGAGCCCCTCCAAGATTGCCATGGATCAACTTCAAATTTAGGCATTACTTCATTCGGTTGTGATTCAGTAGTAAGAGGTGGAAGAAAATATATAAAGTTAGTTGTAAAAAGTTGTAAAGAAACGTAAACAATTTTTAAAAAATCGTAAAGAATTATAAGATTATAAGTTGAAATTAAATGGAACAAAGGCTGCTTTTGGAAAAGTTGTAGCTGTATCTTGTGATTATACTTGTAGCTGTCTAAAACTGCACGAGTAGTTGTATAAATAAGTTAATTATGTGTTTGGTAATCATATATCTTATTTAATTTATTTTATTAATTAAATAAATTTTTATTATATTATTATATTAATTTTTTACATAAGTTATATGAGACTATAAACAACATTTATTTTGATAAAAATATTTTTCTATTTTTTTTGGAAGAATGAATGGTTAATATCTCATTTTTTAACCATTTCTCTTGATAAAATAAGAGCAAAATTTTTATTTTTTCTCATTTAAAAAAATTGAATACTACCAAGTAGAGAAAAATATAAGAAATAATAACATAATAAAAATAAAATATAGGACATAAAAAAGAAATATAAATATAAAAAGATAATTTTTAGAAAAATAAATATAAAAAAATTAAAATAAAAAATTGTTAAACAAAAAATCATAACTTTCCCTATAAGTTAATGGAAAAAATTACATTTCATCAACTTCCTCAAATTATGGAAGCTAAATTTTATGAAAATTAAATTTATAAAAAGTTTCTTTACCAAACATTATAATTAGAGAAAGTTTACTAAAATTTTAAGAAAAGTTTACCAAAAAGCTATCCTGAACGCAGCCAAAGTTTCTCATATATTGTTTTTCTAATATCTAGCGCTAATTATAGATTGCGATCACAACAAAACCTTAATATTTGTGCATAAATTTAGAAAAAAATAAGAAAAATGAAAACAATCTTTAAGAAAAAGATCGTAATTAAGCTTAATAATTTGTTCATAATACTTTAATACTTCATAAACGTTACATTAATGAGGCAAAAACTTGTGAAAAGGAAAAAAAGAGACTGTCTGAGATCAGTTTATTGGACATCGAACACAATTCTAAAAATGGCCCAATAAATACATTCGAGCCCATTTTTATTAGAGAGTAGGCCAATAGGCCCCAAATTTTGTGCTGTTGGATCTGGAGACGATAACCTTAGACATTTTCTTACACACTTTAGAAAGAAATTGTCTATCACCAAATTTTGAATCTGGTAAAAAGGATGAAAGTATTAAGTGTTTACTATTAAGGTAACAGTCACTTAGTGATAGCCATCAACATTGTTTCATCTTGTTAGTGTCTAATAGCAACACTTTGGACATATCGATGCCGTTATTGATTAGCCGCTTCCGTTTTTGTAAGATTTGAGGAGAATCATATGCACATGTTTAAGAACCAAAAACTTAACCTTATGATTAAAAGCTCATAAATAAATTTATACTTTAATAGTAGACAACATTATTTTAAGAAGCAACACTTCTCATAAGAGTTTTGTGTAATCATTAGATAAAGATAGACATAAATAAAAATTTATATTTCATCTAAATTTTAATTTATACCAAGTGTGAGTCGAATTAGTGCCGACAAAAATCCGTCCGACTCGATAGTCCGAATTTGTCGACCCGGAAAAATCAGGTCCAATCACAAATTTTTGTCCGAATTTAAAATTTGGACAATAGGTCATGTCCGAATTAAAATTCGGATCGGGTTCGAGTAAAATCGGACAATCGGACAACCGGGTTTGAGCATTCGGTCATTCGAGGTTTAGGTATAATTTAGTCCAAAATCTACAAAATTTTCAATAAAATATTCCGACATTCGGGTTCATACATTGAAAATTCGGGTTCGGGTTTGGTCACATACATAATTTCAGTTCAATTCTCAAAAGTTCATATAAAAAAATTCGAACATTTGGATTCGGGGTTCGAGTCCAGTCGATGCGTCCGAATCCGTAATTCGGATAGGGTCCGAGTATGGTGTTTTTATCCGAATCGTCCGAACCTTAATTGACCCGAACCCAAATTTTTGCCAACTTTAGGTCGAATCATCCAAATTCTCTCCCTAATATATCCATCTAATGACCATAATCTAACATTTTTCAAGTGAAACCAACTAAAAACCATCACAACCTTGTCAATTCACCCATATTAATTTCCACATAATTGGCAGAGCAACCCACCTTGCAAACCCGACACGAAATTTAAATCGAACCGATATTCGAAATAGTTGAACCGATTTTGACCCGAAATTCAAAAGTGAACCGACCGTAAATCTAATGAACCGATTCGGACTCGAACCAAAATGACTCGATCCAAAGCCGAACCGACTCGAAATATAACGGATCCAATTAAAACTCGAACTTGAAATGTCCCGAATCGAATAAGACCCCAACCGATTAAATCCGAATAAAAGTGACTTGAATCCGAATAGACTCAAATCCGAGTTTGACCTAACCTACATTAGATGGGTCCGTGCGGTTTTTTTTTTTTTTTTGGGTGGGTCTATCAAGTCAAGGTGGACTTTTGTACTTATAGTGGTACAATTTTGATGGACCCCAAATCATATTCAAGCGGATCTATACCAAGGGATGGTGGTGGACCTAATAGTCTTTTATATGATTTTCCGAACCATACTCGAAGTCATCTTCGAAACCTACCCGAACCGACGTTAACCTAACCCAAATCGAAAATGACCCCAATTAACTTCACTTGAAGTTGACCCGATTCGAAATTAACCCGAATCGAAACCAAACGAGATCAACCCGAACCGAAATCAAACCCGACTCGAATAAGATCGCCCGAAATTGACCGAATCGAACTTAATTTGAACCAAATGATCCGATTGTCAAGTTTAGCAACCCTAGGGGGCAAAAACTTTTCCAATCAACCTTTCATTGTGCACATCAGTCTATATTTGTGTCATATTTTCAAATTCCAACCATTTAAATATCTTAGGCAGGAAATTTTAACACGAATCTTGAATTGACCTTAAAAGAAAAGTTTAAATTCAACATAGAAATGGTCTTTCTCATAAAATGCATTGTGATTTAAATAATTTTGAAACTTATGTATATTTTAAGTTCATATTTATTTATTTAAAATTATTTAATTTAGTGAAACAAGAATTAAATTTATTCAAATTGTTCCATATTTTTAAATGTAATGAATAGATGCCAACATAGTGTTGATGTGATTGAATCTAAAAATCTACCAACAACAAACAGCTAATACAACGTACGGTTCGTAAATTTTAATTTTAGCTAAATTGACCAGTAACCCATTAGATGGCGGCACCTTGAATTCGAACCTTGGTGGTGGACGGCGACACTATGGGTTGTTCTCGACTACCTGGTGGAGAACGGTAGTCGTTTAACTTGCCGGAGGCAACAGCATCTACAAACTCATCCATTGCCTTAATTGAAGACCCCTTAAACCCTAAACCATCGTCCTCTTTTACAGAATCTCTCAGCTTCTTCCCGGCTTCCACCGCCTTCTTCTTCATCTCCAGGCCGCCGCTCCCTTCTTCTCTCCCCAAAACCAACTCCACCACCCTCTTCACCTCCTCCTTAGTCACATTTCCCTCCAGCCCCCTCGTCAGCTCCACTGCCACTCCCATTTCCTCCACCAGCATCTTAGAATTGTAGGCCTGCTCCGCCGCCAACGGCCACGTTATCATCGGGATTCCCTCTCTCAGCCCTTCCAACACCGAATTCCACCCGCAATGGCTCAGAAACCCCCCGTTGATTCGTGGTTTAGTATCCCCATTTGAGGCCCCCATTTATGCACTAATATCCCCTGTTTGTTCTTCTTCACACGCTCCTCGAATCCATCCGGCAGCCATTCGGATCGGAATTCTCCGTTAATGTCGAACCCGAATGGAGGCCGAATCACCCACAAAAAGACTTCCCACTGAGCTCTAAACCCATGGCTAATTCCATCATTTGGATTGGAGAAACTGTGTTTTGCGACCCGAACGAAATGTACAAAACAGAGTCGGGTTTCTGGGAATCTAGCCACTGAATGCATTCTTCCGAAGAGAGAGAAAAATTATCTATCGATGAAGGAATCAAGGGCCCTACTCCCCAGACTGGCTTTTTAAGGTAATTCCGGAGAATCTCGAGCCCTGGTTCAAATTCGTCAACTGAATTACAGAGCCACCCGGAACTTCCCATCGAAAACTTAAATTGGGGCCGGAAAGCCCGGGACCATTCATCCGACCCGTCGGCGTACCTCAAGAAGCGGTGGAGCTGGGAGCGTTGGAAGCGGTGGTTCTCTGGAAATCCCGGCAAGGGGAAGTCATCGTCGTCGGAGAAGTTCCGGTGGGGAGATCGAGCCAGAGGGAGATGAAGGCGGCTGTGCCATACGCGCTGCAGGTGGTGAAGGAGATTCCAGGGAGCCGAAGCTCCTAGCGACGGGATCAGCCCACCCAAGAAAGACGTCGAATATGATGCAGAGAGGGGGCGGTTGGGGGAGAAGTGGGTGGAGATGAAGTGGCGGAGATGGGGTTCGAGAAAGGAGGAAGCACGGAAGAGGGAGACGAAGAGGGGGAGGGGAGTTTGTCGGTGTTCTCGACGCCTGGAGGGAGGCCGTAGTCGGAGCCGTCGAAGGGAAGCTCGGCGACGTGGACAGCGGACGAGGTGAGTTTTGGGCGGATGAGTTGGGCGTTGAGAGGAGTGGTGAGAATGGTGATGGTGAATTGGGTTCGGGCTTGGAGGCGGTGGGCGAGCTCGATGAAGGGGCGAATATGGCCATGCGCCATGAATGGAAGCATGAGGATGTGCTCTGTTTCAGACCCCATTCTCTCTCTTCCCTCTCCCTCCAAAGATGATCAACTTCAAATTCACTCTAAGCAGGTTTTTTATTATAAGAACTTTGTATTATTTATTTAATATTTTTATTTTTTTATAATTTATAAATTTTTTTAAAAAATGACTTAAAAGTTATTTGGTTACATTGTTGATTTTCAAGACTGTAATTTTAATGGTGAAATACGAATACTTTAAGTATAGTATACCAAAATTAAAATTATTTAGTACAATTTTTATTTTTTAAATAAAAGTTATAGTATCTTTTTTAGATGTTATATGAACTTTGCAAGAACTTGGTATTATATTATTTTTTATTTTTTTATAATTTATGATTTTTTTAAAAGATTTTTTAAAGATGATTGAATTTGAAAACAAATCGAAAAATCTTTAAATTAAATAATGAAGGTACCTTTGAGATTATGACTAAAACCAACAATTTAGGTTCAAATTCTTAACTTTAAAAACCAGTCACATTTATAATTTTGCTGAATGCACGTTCAAATGTCTTCCAAGAGCTAAATAAAGGAATGTGACAAGTGGGACAAGAAATTGGAGACATGTTCGCACGTTATTGCAAATTCTTATATACATTTGGAAGTTTATACTCCCAAATGATACATTATTATATTTGATTCACAAAGTTCGCTTATTTTCCTTTTCGTCAAATCATTTATTGACATATGTCTTGGAAATATAATACTCCCAAGTGTACGATAGATGCATCACACACCCTATGGAACTACCAAGAGCAAGCACCACCGTTTAGTCTAGCTTCTATCTTAAGAATTTTGGACTAAAGTGAAAGCCCGATATTTCTTACTGTTCCTTAGATTATACGAAACCGACCATTCTCGTTACTCCTTTAATTTTTTTTTTTTTTAAAAGTTGCTTATAATTGAGGATGTAACAATTCATGAAGCATTGCCCCAATTGCCCTTGGCAATAAATTGTCAAAGTAGAATGGTCATTGTCTATGATATGGGAGGTGGATTACCCTATTTAATGACTATGGCAATGTAATCAAAGGCCAATCTGACTTGAATGTATGAATTGAATAAATTTCCCAACCCAAGAACTTCAACTTCTACTCCTACTGATTCGTTGTTTGATTTGATTCTCATAAATATAAACAACAAAAAAAGTAAATGTGCTAGCAGCCTAGTAGGTTTGAGCTATTATGGCTTGGACCATCCGGTCATCAGCACCATGGGCCCGGCTCCGGTGACCACCCACACACAACCCAATCCCACGGCAGCTCATGCGGTGTAGCAGTCGTATCATGCAATATGAATATACTCCTCTTTAAGCATGAGATCGGTTTATGGGTATTGGGGATAGTGACTCTTTCTAATAGAATAAAAGTTAATCTCGATAAATAAATTTGTCCATATACATAAACTATTGAGATTATAAATATCACTCTTTATTTATGAGCGGTAGGAGGATTATATGTTAGTTTGATTGGTATCTATTGATGAATTTTAAAATTTTAAAATTATCAAAATATTTAGGAGAAAGATTTGTATTATTTATTGGGATTAATTTTGGATCATGTAAAAGTTGAAATCTGAAATTAATATATTTTTGACACTTGAAGTCCATAATTGGGAGATGGGTCGCTGTGGTGATAATTGATATGATTAGTTATTGACATTCATCTTATCCTGGATGAGTAGTTGAAATGTCAAATTGGAGGTGTTGAAGTTAATGAATATGGGGAAAATGATTAATGTGAAAAAAAAACCTAAATTTACAGGAACTGAATAATAATAATAATAATAATAATAATAATAATAATAATAATAATGAGGACTCTCTTTGTTTTTTTTTTTTTTTTTGCGCAAAAGAGGGTTGTGCCCTAAAGTAATATTATTACTTACCAATAAATATGGGTAAAGAGACGCCTACATTATCTACAAAAAGCAAATCTCCTAGCTCATTAAGAAGGGATTGGAAGAAAGAAAAGCCTAAAATCATATTAATCCCTAAGTTAACTAACTTGTCTGCCACGTGATTAATCTCAGGAAAACAATGGGAATTGGCTTTGGGCCTTTCCTGACTTTGGCTTCCCAATTATTTTGGTTCATTATATGCTTGCATTGCTTCACAATTGGGGTGAATTGATTACCCCGACGTTGGCTACCTCGGAGTATACCCAATACTAAAATCGAGTCCAATTTAAGTCACACTTTCTTCAATTTTAAGCTCTTATTTAAGCGCAATCCTCTTTAAACGGCTTTAAGTTCAGCCATAACCAATGAACAAACTCCATAATTTCCGCAAATTCACCGAGCCATTGACCCCGATCACCTCTAAGGATCCTCTTTACACTATATAACTTGCGTCTCATATCCTTTTTTCTTCTAGCATGATATTGACATTACAAAGTCTGTCTACATTAGAGAGGTTTTCTTCAAATATTTGTTTCTAGTGCGTATTTAATTACAAATTATTACTTAAATATAAATTTTTATGTGAGACCGTCTTATAAAAGTGTTTCAGTAAGATGGACTTTATGAGGGATGATTTTTAGAAGTTTGTACACTTATTTAGGGAGATTATTTAACTTGTGATTGACAAATTATGGTAGTGTAATAAGAGCCAACCTAAACAAGTATTTAGCTAGTCACTCCTGGGACTAGTTCAGCAAAATGAATTATTTGAGTAGCCGATAATTGTTAGATTTTAGTTGTTAACCGATAATTGTTTAACTAAGTGGTTAAATAAATGTGTTCGAGTAAATTTAGTGGTTGATTTAGTTGATTAACATAAATTGACATAAAATGATGTAAATAATTTGCCAAATATAAATTAATGAAAGGATATTTTGTCAAAAAATATGAAACATTACTTTTAAATGTGAAAAATTAATATTCTTACCTGAAATGTTATAAGCTATCGTAAACACTAATTAAAACATTATTGCCGAACAGGTCCTAAATATGTCCATCTCATGATATCTCTTAAAAAGATGGTCTTATACGTATGAGACCTGCTATATAAAGTCACTGAGTCTATGATTATTGCAACCTCCTCCAAATCAAAGTAATTAGAACTAATTAGTTGAATTTACATGAAAATATACACACAAACACACACTCTGAACCGTCTCTATGCTAATGAATGAGCCCAGCTACTCATTCACTACCAGCTTTTGGGACACCAGATGCATTTCTGGTGTTGCTGTCCTTTCGGTGGGTGGAGTAGGAGATCCCCAGATTATGACATTTCACGTCTGTCTGTCTGTAATTGGTAATAGAGCTGGAAATGAGTTCAGCTCGGTTCAGCTTGTGAGCTCGTTGAGTACAGAAATTTGGGGCTCGAAGCTCTCCTCGGCTAAACTCTCGAGCCTCACGAGCTTCCATGAGCCCCTATTATGCATGGGACCTTAAAAACTCTCATGTCCCAAAATTTCTGGCCAAAAGAATACTACCAAAATAGCTAATATTGCAATCAATCTCCCAACTTTTTCAACAAAATAAAGGCAAGTCATGACAATAAATAGATGCAGCTGTTGCAATCGTAGCACAGGCCAAGGGAACCACATGATTGGAAATGGGGGGACTGAAAATTTATTTGCTATCTGATCAATGTCTATTCTCTTACTAGCTGAGCTGACAGCATAGTTATTTTTGGCATTGAAAACAAAGGACATCATGATTGAACAATTTCATCGAGTTTTCCTTTTTCAAACAAGCAACAATTTAAATTTCTCTGTTCTTCGCGGTGGAAAATTAGAGCAAGAAGTGGATCACGATGAAAAGATCGTTCCTAACAATTGTCCATGAAATCGCAATAATGGTGAGAGCTTATTTCTGAACTCGAGCTAAGTACTTGCCTAGCCGGAACCCCTGTGAGACAGTACCCTGTATGATAACGAAAAAACAAGCATCTTAGACAGCTAATAGTACTGTTACAACATTAATGCCAAGATTAACTTTAAACTTCAGTTAATTATTCATTATAGACTCCATTATCTTGAGCCTAAGGTACTTATATATCATATAATAACATATAATAAGATTATCCGAAGGGGTTCACTGAAGACTAACCATATGAGATCAGGTTCTGACAGTAGTGACATATTTCTGAAGTAGAGCAACAACTTCTGGTGTAACATTTGAGGCTGAGTCCTTCAGGTGCTTAATCTTTATCTGTGTTTCTTCCTCAAGTCGTTTCACCGTTGATCCCGATTGCCCACTTGACTGTTCAAGTTGTTAGCATCGATACCAAAAAATCGATTCAATTCACAGTAAACTATAAGGAAGTGTGTTCATTATTTAAACTTCAATACGAAACAATTTTCAGAACTGAACAATGCTAAGCTCTGACAAATGTATCAGATAGTTGGATTGTATCATGTTAGATTAAAGAAGATGATCATAGCCAATATATCATGATATCAATATAACAATCGAAATCGCGACTAAGTTTGTAAAAACATATACAAATTAGCAAAAATGGAAAATACCTCAGAGATTTGCTTCTTATACTCATCTTCTAAGTGGGAACGATATTGTGCAATTTCATGCTCGGCTTCATCCTTAGCTTGTCTCAGCCTCTGCATTTTCACTTAATCCCATGCACATGAGGATTAACATTTAAATCAGATGCACTAATTATGGTACTAAATCTCACAATTAGTCTGTGTTAATGAAGTTGGCAACATTTTATATTTTGACGTGGTAAGAAATAAAAGAGTAGTTACAGTTTCTAGCATTGGCGATGATTCGTTGTGCTTCTTGTTCTGCACCAAGTAGCATCTGAATGCCTTCTTGTCCTTTCATGGATTCCATGACTGCAACCTTCAAATCCCTGCATTTCATACCCCACCAAAGAATGGAATAATGGGGAGAAAAATGATCAGGTTGGGTAAGGTTAACTCGGGCTGACTCTTCATACTAACCCAAAATCTGTATCAAACACATGACACCGTGACATATATACGAACATTCGACGATCTAGACCCTTTATTTTGGGGAAAAAAGGTACAAAATTCTTTAAAAGTTTTTTGAGTCTTGACATAACACATTACACCCGTCTGGACATCTTTATATGATCAGAAAGCATAGGAATTGGTGGAATAAAAAATGATCCTCGATCACAAAGCAGTAATTAATAAAAATATCAATCACAGGGATTGGGATATGAAAATGATCAGTTGGTGTATAATAAATAATCTGGTAATTAGAACAGACAAATAAAGATCAGGAATTCAATCAGTATACAATTTGAGAAATTTGTTAAATGAAGAGGGAGATTTACCTGATGAGTTTAGAATTTTGAGTAATTATTCGTCCTGGAAGAATTTGCCTTCACGCGAGAGAGAGAGAGAGAGAGAGAGAGAGAGTTTAGAGGCTTTTGAGCATTTGTGTGGATGCCAAATGGCAAATCTGCGTACAGGCAGCAACAAGTTTGGATCACGTCAAAGCCCCACTATTAGGCCCAAATAACAGGTTTGAGGCCTCAAAAGGGGTAGGACTTGCACTATATTTTCTGGACTATCATTTTACGATAATCCTAAAACTAGTGATCGGGCATGGTCGGCACTTAATCCTCTGAATTTTCAAGGAACGTCGGGATGTGTCAGACACCACATGACGTGCGGTGGTTTTTCAACTGTTAGACCCCATCTCCTATTGAGTCGCTCATAAGATGCGCAGACTATTAAAATAAAAAATAATTCTTTCTAAGGGTAAAAAATGGTAAAAAATAATCACCTAAGTTAGATTTTTGGGCATTTATATTAAACATTTCCCCTTTTTTGTTAAATTTCGATGATAATAGAAATAACAATGACGGAAACAACAAATAAGATATTGATTCATGTATTTTGAAAGTCAAAATCATCGGTTTTCCAACCATCGTAGCCATTTTCTTTGACAACTTTTCCAATTCCAATTTCGATTTACGTTTGTGCATACCGATAAACCTGGTTGACCGAGTAAATAAACCGATTTAAATTGAACCAACCATGAGCACCCCTACTTCTAATCTACCTAGAACTACGGTATAATTTTAACAAAATTATTTTCTTTCATGGGAGGGGATGTTGAAACATTTTGATTGAAGTATTGAACTACGAATATAATTGAAGATCCTTCTTTTTTTCTATTTTTTTGTAATTTATTTATTTTTCTGGGAAATGAAAGAAGTAACTGTACATTACATTAACATGATTAATCACATAAATTAAAATGGTAAATCAAGCTTTACAATTGATTACCTTTACCATCATCATATACATGATTATGCACATTGCAAAGCAAGGATGCTTTCTTTCTTTTTCTTTTTCTCTAAAAATAAAATAGACTAATAATTATAGGAATGGTAGGTTGCTGGAATCCCTCCTTCAAAGCCCATCCACTCTTCCCACTCTTCAAATTCACTGTAATTTGCATGAGCCTGTTCTTCCTCTTCAAATTTTTGCATTAAGCTCTGCATTTTCCCCTTTCCAATTAGTGCACAAAATAAATAATTTCCTCCAAAATTAAGTTAAAAATACTGGAAAAAGAGGGCGAGGGCCCGAGGATGTTTTCGTTATAGTTATAGATATAAGAGCTCGATCGATATAGGCCTATCTTAAATTGTGTTGGGTTTTAAGGCCTAGTTTCATTTGACTTTAAGTTACTGATCTAACAACTTTTTAAAACTAATCTTACAATTCATCGCAACTCATTCGCAACTTCTACAGCTAAATGAAACGCAGTCTAAGTAACACATTTTTCATATCACAAAGATTAACAAACTAACTTAAATTTGTTTCTTCTAATGTATGATTTGTCAATTTTAGAAAATACTCTCAATTATATTAAGATTTTATCATAATAAAAATCGTTAGTCAATTTGGTATAATTATTACCACTCACAAGCATACAATTTAGTCATCTTCATTTGGCTAGACAAATGGAAATGAACAAAGTTACATTTTTGTGCACTTTTAGGTAGGATGTCAATTTCAACTCGTAACGTATTTAAAAACATAACTATTTATAAAAGATGGATGCTCCTTACACCATATAAATATATTTACGATAAGATTAATCCTTTAACTATAGAAGTCGTTAGATTTATCATTTCTGTCATTTTTCACTAACTAAAACAAAAGAAAAAGTAATGTCGTATCAGCATCAAACAAGTTGCCAAAATTCAGATCTTTATTCATCGACTCTTAATAGTTAAACGATATACTCCGATTATAACCAGAAGTTATCAAAGTCGTCTTTTAGTATGTTTTTCAGAACACAATATAAGCATTGATTTTTCCTCGTTGAGAATACATGTACTATGAATACACATCTATTTTGAAAATAATATTCAAACAATAATAATATGACGAATATATTACATTTTTAAAAAATAATATTCAAAGTCAATAAACTAGCCTTGAAAATCGTAGGTTGATAATTTCTTCATACGAAGAGCATAATGATCACTATAAAAAGAAAATAAATATTGCCATAGCCAATTATTCATCAATATTTTTTTTTCTTCAACAAAAATGGTGGAAAAAAGAAAGGGGCAGAAAATTCTCACAGCCAAACAATAAAAAATTAATATTCCTGCTGTGAGAATAATAAATGATCACACAATTTTATTTATTTATTTTTTCCAATTTTTGATAAACTCGAACCCCCCAAAAAAACAATGCTAAGTTCAGAAAAAAAACATGGACCCATAATTTTTCTTGATCGATCAACAAATATTTATTATTATCATAAGTTTTTGAGAAAAAAAGTACAAAAAACAAGGAAAACAGAGTGATCAAAAAACAGAGAAGAAGAAGTGATCAGAAAAAGATGATTTTTATCACCTCATACGCGGATTTGATTTCTCGAAATGTTTCTTGCTTCTCAACCACATGATCTCCTCTGATCACGTCGGGATGATACTGCAAACAGAGAAACAAAAAATTTAAGAGAGAGAGAGAGAGAGAGAGCTCGAAAACAGGGGGAGAGAGAAAGGAAACAGGGAGGTACCTTCAAAGCCAATCTTTTGTAAGCGTATTTAACATCGGATTTTGAAGCAAAAGGGGTCAAACCCAGTACCGCATAATCATTGAGCTCCGACGACGATGACACCATGCACTTCGCCGGAAACCGAACATTCCGGCGATAAGAGCAGTTTCCGGCGACAGAGACAAACCCAGTTCTTTGGATTCCATTCAAACTCAACCCTCCATTCCCATTTCTCATCATCTTCTCAATTTGGTATATGAAAAAAACTTGTTCTACCAAAGTTGGGAAGACAGAGAATTTTTAATTTTTTTTTGGGTTTTTTTGCTCTGTTTTTTTTTTTTTTTTTTGGGTTCCTATTGTTTGAAGAGTTTATGAATGGGGGTTTTTCCTTTTATTTATTGACAATATTTACTCTGAATATAGAGAGGAAAGAGAGTGGATAAGAATTGAAGGTGGGGCTGTTGGCATAAGAATGACCTCTTGTTTTTTGCATACCAAAAGGGCATAAACCCAAAGTGGATAAATTGAATGGTATCTCTTTATATAGACTACAAAAACTAATACATCAAGAGATGGAATGATATTTCATACGACACCGTATATAAAGAATCGATTTCTGATCTTCTTATAAAAATCGATATAATTAATGATGGATTATTTGCTCTAAAATATAATTATCTTTATAACCCTTTTTCCTTTATAGTGTGGGAATTGGAGATGTTGGTTGGTGAGGAAGAGGGGTTAGGTTCCTTGAATCTAACTGTGAAGGAGACTTTACAACTAATCATGGGGGATTATGATTAATATATTCTAATTGTCTCAAATGTTCACATTGTTATGTTTGACATGTTCCTTAAAAGAAAAAAATGTCCCTATATGTTTCATAATTGTCCAAACTTGTTTAAATTTTAAAAGTCCGGTTCTATTTAGTTATAAAAAATGGAAGGATTTGTAAGTAGTTGTAACGAGTTATAAGATAGTTATAAAGTTAGTTATAAAACGTTGTAAGGAGTTATACGAAGGTATATGGAGGTGTAATAAGAAGTTGTAATATTGTAAATTAAAGCTAAATGGAAGAGACTCGAATGCGAGTTTGATTAATCTCGATGAATTTCATATGGATATATTGATGCTATATAATCTTACTGAATTTACATGTCTACTAGGAATATATTTCAATTTATAAACTAAATTAGTCGACATTGAAAATTTAATATCATAAAATATCACGATGATAAGAACATGTCAAATTATAAATTAGGCATTATGTGGCTATCTTTAAACAAGGAAAAAAAATAGAGCTAAGATAATTTGGCCACGGATAAGATAGTTTCATTTGTACGTTATGTATCATTTTGGATATTTTGGCATCAATACAAGTTATGCCTTGGACGTCTTGAGTTTGTTTTTTTGATCATTTTCTCGAATGTAAATATTATTTATTATATATTATCAGTACAAGGAAAAATGTTTCTTTTTTGGTATAAGACGACTTTTAAATTTGTTAGTAATTAATAAACTACCTTACATCTTTTAAAAAGTTGACGTCTATGTTAGCATGTTGATTAATTGTGGCAAAATAAGCTTATTATTTGCGTTTTTATATCCGTAACTTAGCTTAAGCTTTAGGCTCGGGATATGGTCCATAAGAACAATTCATAAATATTATTGTATCACGTCAACAATATATGCACAACTAGAAGATATCGACTGATAAAATTTATTAGTTATGAAGTTAAATTCATATGCTATATGTGGTTCCCTTTAAATTGAAAAAAATACTTATACACGATCATTGAGTATGGATAAGATAGTTTGATTTATACGAGATTTATTGGTATGAATTAAATTTAAATTTTGGATAATATAACTTTGTTTTTTTATCATTTTTCAATAAAATGTGTTGACCACTTTCTTATTTTTTCTATACACAAAATTCATTGTTAGATTTTTATGAAAAGAAAGAGAGAGAAAGTGCCATTGACGTCCAATGATAATAAAAATCAATTGAATGTCAATTCACATGTAGGGAAGGAATGATGATAGGATATCTCCTCATCCTTCTAATTGATCAAGTCAATATTGAGCAACTTGTGAAAAGATCATTTGTTTTTTGTTTCCATAAATTTTGGGACTATATATTTTTATTTTTATCATCAAATTATATTTGTTTATGTTTCGAACCCTTACGGTAAAGTCATAGTTTTTCGTGTTTTACAATCTTATTGTAAAGTTATGAACAAGAAGGAACAACTCAAGATCATTGTGATCAGTATATACTATAACATACAGCATTATCAATGTATTTTATCATGATAAAAAACTCAGTAAGTTGTGTCGCCAACTAGAACCCCTATAGAAGGGAAACCTAGTGGGTCAATTGTACGGGTTCAAATCATCTATCTTCAACTTCTGAGTAAAGGCAAGTGATATTGCCTGGGCGTGGGAATGATGAACAGATACCGATTGGATTATTGCCTGGTCGTTATGATGTGATAACATAAGCAATTGGGAAATAGATCACATTATTCCAAATTAATGAGGTCAACAATTGGAAAAACTAGGAAATTAATTAAAGAGATTGATTTAATTTAGTAGTACATTATCGCACAACCCAAAACTTAGGGTTTATGTGAGAAAGATGTGGATCTATCATCTTTCCCCTCTTTGTTCAGGTGTTAGCCCTCCTTTTCCACACACAGGGCAGCTCTTTAATCCAAATCCTTGGCATTCAAAACACCTGTCATAACATATCATGGATGGCTCTTAGTTTGTTACTAATTATATCATAAAATCCATTACGAAATAAAATAATTTATATATTTATATGATATGATACAATCAGATAAAATATATTACCATGAAAATTTGAAGTTTTAAAAATAAAAATAAAACAAACAATTAGAATGAATTGGTGTACTTTTAGTGTATATTTTGTTGTCATGATTATACTTTATTAAAATAAAATTACGAGAAAACTTACTTCCATCTCTCAAAGATATTCCCATTCTTTTTGTTCTTTCCGGTCCCCTGATGAGTAATTAAATAGAATCATGAGCTTAATTAGTATTAAATAATCTTAAAAAGATGCTTATAATACAATTAGCTAATAAGCATAAGTAATTAGGGGCATGATTAGGGTACGTAGGGCACCTTGCATCCAGGGCATTCAATGGCGCCTTGGCCTCCACAAGTCTCGCACTTCTTGAAAACCTGCAATTCCAGACATCATATATATATATTTTTGTTATCTAAGTTGAAGTGTTTCCTGTAGAGCAAATTAAAAACAATACATTTACAGACCGAGTTGAGAGAGAAACCCCCAGATTTAGCAGCAGAAGCAGTGACTGATCTGCTCATCAGTTGTTTCCCTGATAATCTTCTTCCATTATGATGATGATGATGATGATGATGGTAGGGTTTAAATACAGGACATGAAAGCTCAGCCAATACCATCTCTCTCCTCTGTCTCTCTTCAATTGTCAGATTCTGATGTGCTGGTTTGTGTGTTGCAGTAGAGCCAGGAAGGAAGGCAGAGAGAGAGAGAGAGAGAGAGTTGAAGTGGGTGGAGCTGTGCACCACAAGTACTGATGAGGTGATGGATAATTGGGAACTGAGTATATCATCAGTTGAATGTATGGTCTGTGTGGAATTTACATCTGGGTGCCCACTACTACGCACCATCCCCCTCTAAAAAAGAGTTTGACATAAAAAAAAAAAAGAATTGAAAGAATCCGTATAACATAAAACGAATAGAAATGATTAACAAAAAGGACAAGAAAAGAGCAGCAACAAATAGAAAATAGAAGTAGCCGATGATTTTTGTGTAGTTTCAAATAAGTCCTAAGAACAATTTTTTTAATATCATTACGTATTTTTGTAGGGTGTACAAAGATCAAACGATGATCATATAAAATATATGCTCTCATCAATGAAAGTAAGATGATTTAGTTAATAAATGTATAAGAGTTATTATCCTAATTCAAATCATGTATATATTAACATTGACACCAAAATAAATATTTATTTTCGTCGATAATTATTTATAATGTAGTGACAAAATATGTCAATGTGCCATAAAAAAATAAAAACAAAAATATGTCAACGGATTTCTAAATGGGTAAAATGCATGAATAATTTTATTGCCACATGTGAACTATTATTAGTAGGGAGTATAAATATCTTATGATTTGTTTATGGTGGAAGAGGCCAATTAACTAATTTATTATTTTTGATAAAAAGATTATAAATCAAATCTAAATTTTTGATAATAATTTAAAAACTTTTACTAATTATGCTAATTGAAATAAGCTAACATATTTTTTTATCTCTTCCCTGTGATTGTGATAATAAAATTTATAAATATTTATAAATCAAATAAATTTAGCTTTGATTTTTTTAAAAGATTTGTGTTGCATAAAAAAAAAAAGAATCAAAACATTTGTGTGTTTTTATTTTACCCCAAAATTTAAAGGAAAAGTGTTTTGCTTTTTTTTTTTTTTTTTTGCTGGGTGGGAAAGTGAACCGCAAAATATGAACTGAGAATCTGAAGAACTGCAATTGCCCAGAGAGCGGCGGTGAGAGAGTAATTGTAAGAGAGTCGAAACGCAGCCATTCCTCTCTCCTGTGCTCCGGTGGTGGGTTGAGAAATGGAAGACATCGAAGATTTATTGGTCGGAAATGGAGGAGTTGCTCCTGGGTTTCGATTGCCATTGACCTCCGTCGGCTTAAACCCTAAGAAGAAACCCTTTAAGCCTAAGCAATCTTTAGTTCAAGATCCACTTCAATCCATCAAAATTCCTGGTACCCAGGTATCTTTCCCTTTCTTCCTTCCTCTTCCTCACCCACTCTTCAATCCTCTCAAGCCTCAATGGTTCTTTACGCTTGCACTTTAATGCTGTTTTTTTGGTGAACTTTTTCTGCAGATGATTTATATAAAAACTTTTGGGTGCTCACACAATCAGGTGAGTAGCAGCTTTCACTGTTTTCCTTGCTTAATTTGTTGCTGTATATATGTTAATGGGAAGTTTTGGGTGTTTGAATTTCTCATGCTTTTGGCCATGCGTTTTCTTTCTTGATGTTATATGGTTGTTGAACCTGTTCTATTTTACTTTTATCTGTTGGATGCTGTGTTTGGCATTGCCATTGTTGACATCGTGTTATGGGTGCCTAATTGTTTATCAGCTCCCCAAATATAGCTGCTTATGGATGCAAAGTTAGAGATGGCATTTATTATTAAGATGCCATTCATTAGCTATCAAGTGTTGCAAAGTGAGTCTAGTTAGTTCATAGTTTTAGGGTGAGTTGGGTATTTGATTCTACATGTACGATACCTAGAATCGAGATACAATTAGGTGACAAGGGAAGTTTCTTTTTAGTAGCTAATGTCGTTTGGGTTGATTTGTGTTAAATTAATTGGTAAAGAAGGATTTTATTTGAAACTATAACAAGGTATGTGGGTTGAGACTAATCTCAAAGCAAAAACTCAGGTTGGGACTTCTCCAGTAAGATCCAAGCAGTCTTCTCTGAAGAGAAATAGCACAAAATTGCTGAAAAAATGTATTGTGATTTAACATCTTCTTTCTAGACACTTCAGAGCTTGCATACTTTCCTTGAAGCTTGTAGGTAGTTCCTTTTCCATCTTAGTCTTTTTTATTTGTTTCGTCATTCTTGTCTAGATAGTATGCTTTAGAATTTCATGCTGATTTTATGAGTGGGGTTTTAGTATGGAGTTTCTGTACATGTATTTACCAGGTGCTGGATGTTCCAGGTTTCATGATACTCAAAATATTATTTGTATCCGCAACTCACAATTGCTTATGGGTTTATCTTATTCGTCAGAGTGACAGTGAGTACATGGCGGGTCAGCTTTCAGCATATGGGTATAACTTAACAGACATTCCTGAGGAGGCAGACTTGTGGCTGATTAATACGTGAGGATCCCTCCTCTCTCATTGCTGTATTAATTAGTCGTTTGGGAATTTCGTTTCTGTTTTGATGTCAGTACCTAAATCTGATGCATGCCTCATGTAAACATACAGACAATTTAATGAATTTTTGAATCTTTGATTTGAATACTTGATGCAGGTGCACAGTTAAATCTCCAAGTCAATCTGCCATGGATACTATTATTTCAAAAGGTAAAAATGCGAAGAAACCCCTGGTTGTGGCAGGGTGTGTACCTCAAGGAAGTCGGAATGTGAAAGAGCTGGAAGGAGTTAGTATAGTTGGGGTTCAGCAAATTGATCGTGTTGTTGAAGTTGTAGAAGAGACCTTGAAAGGTCATGAGGTGCGGCTATTGAATCGAAGAACATTGCCAGCCCTTGACCTCCCAAAGGTAAACCCTGACACGTCTGTGACCTTTTGCTTAGGATGGTTTCCTGGTTTTCATTTATTTAATAATGGGGTTAAGGTGATAGTGGATTCTTAAGCTGTTAGTGACTGAAGATGGTTTAAATTCACTCTTGTGAATAGGTGAGGAAGAACAAGTTTGTTGAGATTCTTCCAATTAATGTTGGTTGTTTGGGTGCTTGTACTTATTGCAAGACAAAGCACGCACGTGGTCATCTAGGAAGCTATACAGTAGATAGCCTGGTAAGACCATTAAACTGTTTGTGATATTCGCGTTTTTTGCAGCTAGGGTTCCCTTGACTGTCTATGGTGTTTTAGGTACGCCGTGTGAAAACTGTCGTAGATGAAGGAGTTAAGGAGATATGGTTAAGCAGTGAAGATACTGGAGCATATGGTATTTACAGGTTCCTTTTGTTTTGGCATACATTGAATCAATGGCTTGAGGATAACGAAGCTCTTGTATAACCAAAGTCGCTGAAGTTTTGGGTTCAATTACTTCATTATATACTGAATATTTGTTTTTGCAACTTTTACAGGCCGTGATATTGGAGTTAATCTTCCTATACTTTTGAATGCAATCATTGCTGAGCTTCCCTCTACTGGAAGCACAATGCTTCGTGTTGGGATGACCAACCCCCTTATATCCTCGAACATCTGGAAGAAATAGCAAAAGCATTGCGCCATACATGTGTATACTCCTTTCTTCACGTCCCTGTCCAATCTGGGAGTGATGCTGTCTTAACGGTATGTGCAATCATTTCTTGTCCGGCACCTTTTTTTATAGTTCTGTTGAAAGGTATTGTCTTAGAGGATGTTAATAATTAAGCATGGATTCTTTGTCCTTCGTTGTACTTTCTTAAGGTGGTTCCCCTCGCTGTTTCAGGCTATGAATCGGGAATATACTGCAAAGGAGTTCAGGACTGTTGCAGATACATTGATCAAATTGGTCCCAGGAATGCAGATTGCGACTGATATTATCTGTGGTTTTCCTGGTAAGTATTTCTACTTCTGGTAGGCTTGGTGTTTGTCAACATCTGCAAACTGGATGGATAATAATTCTGATAGTGGCCACATACTAGAATGTCTCTCCTTTTTTGATGACAGCACTCATGGCTTTGGCGAACAGATTTGACTTCTGTTTGACAGGGTTTTTGTTTGCTGATGAGTGGTAAAATAATTCTTTTATGCCCCTTATATTGCACAAGAACCATCTGAGACTGAGACTTACGGAATATCTGGCAATTGCTGCACATATCTCCTTCACATTTTCATATTTATGTGGAGCAAAGAGGAAGATTATCGAGTGACCTTGCTATCTTCCTGTGATATCCTCAAGGAAAATTTTTATTTTTATTTGTTTTTTTTTCTCTCTATCTCTGCTCAGGTGAAACTGATGATGACTTTGCTGAGACTGTTGAACTCATAAAGGAGTACAAGTTTGCTCAAGTTCATATTTCACAGTTCTATCCCCGACCTGGTATGCTGGTCTTGGCATTTTTCATGTCTTTCATTTCTTATCAATATGTGGTCTGTTATATAATATGTACAATGATAAGTGTGGTTTTCTTCACCTATAAACACGTTTGAACTTATGGTAGAACTGATTTATAGCCTTCAGTTTTTGGCGCTAAGTTTGCGGGTATATCATATATGATAGTTGTTAGATTTTTACCAAGTCTTGGGTATGGAAAATTTGAAAACCTTGAACCAGGAGATGCCGCAGCAACAACGACAAGATCAACAACTGGTTCTGTAGGTCTTGCCTTGACGGGGTCTAGGGAGATCTAAATTTAGATAACCTTACCCCTGTAACTGCAAGCAAGGGGAGAGACAACCAAGGGTTAGACCATCTTAACTAAAGATTACAACTCAAACTACATGGGTGATAGTATACCAATAGTTGATAGGTGTTCAAAATTCTCATTCCATTCATTAAGCCATGCGTATAAACTACGCCAAAGCAAAGGGAAAACATCTCTTTCAGCAGGACATACCATTTATGCATTTTCATAATCTCCCTTTTGAGAGCCAGTTTAAAATGTATCCAATTTCTTGTACTTTTATTTCTCCTAGACAACGATTTTCACCTCCATAAGAAGCTCAGTTATCACTCTTGGGATTGATTTTGAAATATGCAGGAACTCCCGCTGCAAGGATGAAGAAGGTTCCAAGTGCAGTGGTGAAGAAACGAAGTCGAGAACTGACCGCTGTTTTTGAATCTTTTACTCCATACAATGGAATGGAAGGGCAGATTGAGAGGATATGGATAACTGATGTTGCAACAGATGGGGTTCACTTGGTAATATACTGGCCATTTTTTCCCTATCATGGTCCTCTATTGGACTTGGATCAATTTTTGAACAATTTGTATTTTGTATTTTCGAAAGTTTGACCTGTGGTATAGCATGAAGTTAGCAACGATGTTTCTCGAGAGGTAGTAGGAGTTCCACAGGTGTTATTTTTCATTTTCTTATTGTCACAGACAGGGAGTTCCTGGGTGTCTTTTGTGTTTTATTGTGTTTACCTCTTTCCTTGGAACTTTGTAAATATGGTTCTCTGGTTCTCTGTTGCTGGAGGGAAGCATTAGCAAATGTTTAGTGTAGGATAATTTCAATGGTGTTATGGTGAACCCAAGGAAAAAATATCTGATCCCTCCCCCCCAACCATTTGGTACTTAGCATTTGCACACTGTGGATATAGTTTCACAACTTTTGAATTGCTGCTTTCAGGTGGGACACACCAAAGGATATATACAAGTATTAGTAGATGCTCGAGAAAGTTTACTAGGTGCATCCGCTATGGCAAGGATCACTTCTGTTGGAAGATGGTCGGTTTTTGGGGAAGTGATCGAGGTTCTCAATCACCCTAGCCATGACAAGACTTCCAATGGGACCAACGCCAGTCTTGAGAGATGCTCTCCGTGTAGTTCTAGTGATGAACCCTGTGCCTGCACCAAAGAGCCTGATTCATGTGGTTGTGCAGCGGTATGTGATGATACTTCAGCCAGAACCACAGTCCCTGCAAATGGCAGACCAGCAAGTGATCAAAACCTTGATGAACAGCTGGTTAGGATACGAAAAACCTGGGTATCCGAGGACTCAGAAAAGACAGTTCTGCGACAACCTCAAGTGAATGAGCCCGTGGAAAAGGCAAGAGCAAGCCTAACACAATGGAATATTGTTGACAAAGCTCTGATTGCCGGTATATTTCTGAGCTTTTTCACAGCTGTAGCTTCCACCTTGTTCCTTTGGTACAGGAAGTGATGTCCAACTCCAACTTTTTATGTTGTAGTTTTGAGCTAGTTAGGGTGGTCATCACCAGACTTGGTGACAAATTTTGTTCATCTATAGTTGCCCTTTTTGTTTGCATCGATTTTTTATGTCTTGCCTCTTATAATGTTCATGTGAGAACTGAAATCAGTTTGCAGCAATCAAAGCATAATTTTTTTTTGCCAAATTCTGCTTGCTTTATTTGCCATTTTTGTGACTCATTTTACAGATTACAAAACATGACTAGAAATAATCTCTCGGTTCTTTAAGTTACAAAAGGATTGGGGATAACCAATGGGATACTTGGAAACCCCTGAAACTGAGCTTGGAAGAAAATTGCATTTATTGCCCATATGCATCTGAATTGTGTTATCATATGAGCATATCAGATTTGGCAGGGAGTCTTTTGAAGAAATTGACAGGCACAGAGGGCAACTTGGACCTGAACCGAGGATGGCGGAGCAAGTAAAGCCCCACCAGCAGAGCCACCACCTGGAACGGAGTCACATACAAGAACACTGCACATATCAGAGACAAGAATATGAAGATAGCAGTGGCTCTCGGGTCCCTCCAGCTTAGCAACGCCTGGGCCCTCTCTCCTTGGGTTGCCAGGTCCCCCGCTACAGCCTGAACCCGACCGGCCACACTCCGGAGCCGGTCATACCTCAACCTCACCAGATCAGTCGGCTTGGTTGTCGGGAATGAGTCGAACTCCTCATCGAGCTCATCTGGGTGGGCATTCTCAGCCTGGGAGAGCCGGGCGTCCATGTGGGGAGGGTGCCTCGGCCTGAATCGATAGTTCCAAACTCCAATCACAAAGAGGTAAAGGAATATAGTGGGTAGTATCAATTCTGGGTAACAGACTAATATTAAGAACAGGACATGAACCAGAATGGTGGTGATCGGGTTCCGCCACATGCACACGTCATTAAACCACCTGCAGACCGCTGAGATGCTTGACAAGACCGACATGATTCTGAAGAAGTTAGCCTTACTCCTGCGAAGACTGAACATGTGGTAGTCCACATCAAGCATATACTCCACCACCTCTCTCCTCAGGGGTGGCTCCGCGCGTGCCAGCCGAGCAGCCACTATCTGCATTGCCATGTGCCTGAGCCAGTCTATGTGCCTGACTGGAATTGGCTGAACGTAGTGCATTTTGGGCAGGAGAGGCCGCCCATACTGGGCAACCATGTTCACCCAAGCTGTGCAAGTGAATCTCAATGCCAATTGAAGCTCTCCATGTTTCTTCAGTCCTCCTTGGGTGAGCACCAGTAGAGGGTAATAATGGGAGTATATTCTCTCTGTTTCTAGCGTGGATAGCCGGATTCTGACCTTCCCTATTCTCTGATCCTTTGCATCATCTCTGCCATTGACATGGCAATTATCGAAGACCCCAATGGTTATGACAGTGCATGGATCGAAGACCTCCCAGGTGTACTGCTCATTCCACCGGGGTGCGAGAGTGTCGAGAAGGGTCCGGGTTCTGACCCACTTGTTACTATACTTGGCCACACAATACGGGTCAGTGAGCCTCCCTTCTTTTCCTTTCATGGGTTGCAAGTTTCTAGCACTGAGTATCCCTAGCTCTAGAATCCCAATAGGGGGCTTTCTGAGGTTCTTTAATGAGGGCTGGAAATCACTGCTGAAATGGGTGGATTCATCCAACACATGGTACCCTCCCTCCCTGCAGAGCCGTAGGTGGATTTTACTTGCGAACTTGATTCTCTCTTTCCTCTCCCCTTCTTCCTCGGCCAATGACGGCTTGAGGAGGTTGTACCACCGAGCATCGGGGAGCTTTGTTTCCGTCCTCATTGGGATCTCCCTAACTGAAATGATCATCCTCCCTAGGATCTCATCCCTCCCGGGTCCAACCTTATCCTCTACAGTCACAATCAGGAACTCGTCAAATGGCTCCGATGCCACTAACATGAGCTCATCATTCCACATCGGGTTAACTGTCTGGACCGGGAGAGCCTTGTGACCCGAACCTGGCCTCCTAGCTGGACCTTTACTTGGGTCACTGGGGCTCGACCTCTGTCGGAGGGAACCAAGTCCTGAGCCTCAATCACATGGACTCTAAGGTAGTACAACTTGGGAGAAAAGTACACCTTAGACCGTGTATTGGTTAAGTTGTGATGGGTAATGGAGTGGGCATCCGCATGCCAAGCTTCAGGGAACGCCTCGTCGGCCTGAGTTCCCATCCAAACGGCCAGCATTATCTCTCCTCTTTTCCCCGCTCCCCCTTCCTGTCCTCCAGCTTGTACCACTGAGGCGCCAATGGAGAATCGGGAGGCACTCTATGGGGTACTTCGTTCAGATCAAAAGGCACCCTCCCTACGAAATCATCCTTGGCAAGGTCTTTGTCTTTGACAACAATCTCAAGCAAATTGGATTGCAATCGATCTTTCGGGAAGGCAAAAATCTGGTTCCAAATCGGGTTTTGATTCTTCTCCAGATGTCTAGTCACCCCTTTGTAGTTACCCAGCTTGACTTCTACATATGGGTCTAAGCTTCCTGTTATGTCCATTACTGGGAGGTCTCTGGCCTTGACCACCCTCACATAAAGGTAATTCATTTGCTCTACCAAGTCATAGGTGGTGCCGGTGTTGTCCCCTCTTCTGTAGCCCATGTGAGCCGCCACTGGTGGCCGGGTTTCAATCACCTCATACTCGGGCTTCTTCCCTGGAACTTGCATCATCATTGCCTGGGGTGGGGAGGGTCTCATGTAATCCGCCCTCACTTCCACCGCGGGAGGAGGCGGCGGGGGTTTGGGAGCAGGGGGGTCGGATTCTTAGCTGGGATGGAGTAGAAGCTTCTCACTTCCTGCTCCTTTTCTTTCTTCTTCTTCGTCTTCATCTTGGTATGAATGTGATGATCCTCATTATTCCCAAAAGCCCTCTCCCCAACTACCTCCTCATAATTACCTACACTGGGGCTGATATTTGGATTGATCTCTTCCTGTGGTGGAACCCCACTCTCTCTCTCTCTCTCTCTCTCTCCACCTCCTCGAACCCCTGTTCTTCGGAGAAAATCGATGATGGGTCATGGACTAAATACATCCTCAGACCAATATCACCCTTGATATGAGAGAACATCCCTCTCTTATCAAGCGGGTACCTCTGAACCGACGCTTCAGATTCGGACATGGGTACGGATACTCCAGAGATCCTGACCCGCCCCAAGAAGTTGCTGTGGTGGTGGTGTCCGGACTTGCGGTCGTTATATACAGTGACCTCAATTGTCTTGTGTGGGAGCTGCAGGGGATTGGCGACCCCGAAAACGAGCTTCTGGTTCCAAGCCGGGTTCAAGTCCTTGAACCTGGTCTGGGTCTTCTTGGTTTGGTTGTCAAAGCTCACCTCTACATATGGGCTAGCTGATCCTTCCCCGTCTTTGGGCATGAGGTCTGCTGCGTCCAGCACTTCCACCACCAGCTTCGCCGCCATGGCTACCACAGACAGACAGACAGACAGACAGGCAGAGCAAACCAAAAGCAGAGGAGGAGAAGCGAGAGGGATAGGCGGTGGGGACGTGGAGTAAGAAGATAGAAACATGAAAGAGAAGGGGGGAGAGGTGTCGTTTGGTGCGGAGGATGGCCCCTGTGAGTTTATGTGTTGGAGTGAGAGTAGTTGTTTGTCATTATGAGATGAGTGGGTTGTGATTTTAATGGGTGGGGATGTTCGAGGTTGCACTGTTTCACTGACATTGTATCAGAGAAATACCTTCCAATTCCATGTTTTTTTTCCTCTCTTGTAAATCTAAATCTAAGTCTAATGTGAAGAATTGCGGGTGTTACATGAGGGTCTTCAATACGTGGAGCATGATGTGTAAAAGACTACGTGGGAAGATTAAAGATAGCCATTTGCAAGTGTGAGGTACTTTGTGTGAGCCTGTTTATACTTGGATTTAAGATCCGTTCAAAATGACATTTATATTAGTATTTATAATAATTTTCACCTTATTTTAATTATAACAATTAATTATTTCACTTTATTTTACTATTTTAGCTCATAATAGCAACTATAATCAATCATTTCAACTCGTTTCAACTTATTTTATCTCATTTCTACTCATTTTAGGTACAACAACTATAATAATTAATTTTAACATTCATTTTGAACAGACCCTTAAATTATAATCTTAGAGTATGATGCATTATATTTTAAAATTGTATGTAAATTAATGGTTAGATGAAAGAGAACAGAAACCGATAATGAGCTCTAAAACGTTAAATAAAAAATTTAAAAAACTCAAATTCTAATATGGAAAAGTAACTTTGGTAGTTGATACCATTTGAATGAAATCAAAATTAATTATTTTTGACTATTTTTGAGTATATTATAAGAGCATTGAAAATTTCCAATCAAAGTAAAAGGAAGGGGGTTAGATAAGATAGCTTCTTTTCCAAGGGACAAAGAAAGAGGGTTGTTGAGGAGGATTCATTTAATGCCTATCCCGCCCTCCCTCCCTCCCTCCCTATGATGCTATGCTATGCTATATTGCTTTGTGGGTGTGTCAAATTTTGTCCACACTTCCCATATCCATATACCATATTGGTGGTCAAATTTGTCATTCATCATAATTTTCAATCCCCCATTCCTCTAACATTCTCTGCCAAAAAGATATGGGGTTTAAATATTAATTAGCCTTTTTATGCAAAAAAGGCTCCTTCTCATATATTTCCTCTTCGATTTGTAGGATCCATTCGTTTCAATTGTTAAAACTAGTTGTTATAACATTTATAATCTGTATGATTTGTTAAAATATTAAATACTCCTCCCGTCTCTTAAAATTTTTTACAAAAGCTTATTAAGTGCGGTTTTTATCGATTACTCTCTCCATTTTAAAATAGATTTTACTTTAACTAATTTTTTCATTGCACAATACTTGTCACTTTACAATTTCAATGACGTATTAATGATTAGTTTATCAATTTTGTCCTTATTAATTGCTTTATTTCTCTCCTTTTCTCATTGATTTTCTTTATTTTCAATAAAATTTAGGGACAACTTGGTTTTTTAACACAATTTTTGTCATGAATTTAGTGTTTCTTTCATATTCCTTTATAACCTTAAAACGACAAGTATTTTGAAACGAAAAGATTATTTTAACTAAGTCAATCATCTATTGATTGACAAAAGAAAGTGTGTATTTTTCATATTTAGGAAGAAAGTAATGGGACGGGGTGGTATATAATAAATGGGTAATTCGTAACTAATAGTGTTAGAAACAGCTCAAGCTTGACAAAAATAAGATTTCTAATTTATGAAAATCACAAGACATCTTTTTAGTTTTAGTTACTCCATAATTGTTTCTTTTTATGCTAATTTATTAATTATTCTGATAAGTATGAGGTTTTAATAAAGTTATGTTTAGGTATTTCGGTAACTAATACTTCCTCTATTTCATAATATATGTCACTTTAATCAATTTTTTTATTTCATAATATTTATCATTTTTACAATTTTAATAACATATTAATGACTAATTTATCAATTTTTTCTTATTAATTAATTTTTCTAATTTCTTCAATTTCAATGAATTATTGAAATAACTTGGTATTTTAACATAAATTTTTTGTTTTCTTGATATTCTCTTACAATCCAAAAATAATAAATATTGTAAAATATAGAGGTCTAGTAATGAATATAATTGATAATATAAGATGACTTATTTTCAGTAAAAATCAAAGGTAAATTGGGTTATATATGGCAGGGAGTTTAGATTTATTTTGTGAAATTTTGTGTCGTTTTATTTCTCTAAATAATTACAATTATTATCTTAGTTGTATGATTATATTTCTAACTTTTTGTCAAATTATTTATGGGGAAAAAAACAAAACAGTGGAGTAATCTTCCCTCCTTGACTTCCTTTAAGCTGCCTTAATCTTGTCATTAACTATATCATTAATTAAACCAAATATTTAATCAAATTGTGAAATCTTTCAAGTAATGATGATGATGTAACATTCTTCACTCAACACAATTCAAAAATTGCCACATCATTTAATCCTTTTGAAATGTCATAATTATCTTTAATTTACTCCTAACTATTTCAGTGGAATTTCACTGTAGTTTTATGGATTTGCATCTAAAAATTATCCCTTTTTTTTCAATTATCAGTAATATATAATAGTTCAACTGATAAAATTTTTAAAAATATTACCAAAAATTATTCCATTTGACCGGTTTCGATCTAGTTGTAGAGTACTTATCAGCTATGCTCACCCCTAGGATTTCCTATGTCTACATCAAAGGTAGGCCACGAATAGTACACCACTCAATTTATATGCTGAATTTTAGACTGAGGGTTATAATTATTTTGGTATTTAATCCTTTTATCTGTTACAATTGAGTTATTATTTGTCTATAAAGAAGTGTAATTATTTAGCCGAAATCCGCTTAAGATCGACGAACAAATATTAAATCATTTTAACCTAACCTGTACCAATCAAATGTGTTTATATTCCTCTTTATAAAGTAATCCAACATCAATCAAATGACGATGGTAATATAATAAATATTGGCCACACATCAATCAAATGTGTTTATATTCCTCTAGACACATCATTTCACTTGATACTATGATCATTTCTCGTGTCTACGAGAAATTTTTAGGTAAAACTCTTATAAAAGATATCGACCGAGGTTACATTATCTAAAGAAAAAGGCTATGTATATATGCGAACATTTTAATAAGGTGCATGTGTGATGAAGAGCAAGACTTGCATCATTGTCTGGGGGTATCTTGAGATCAATTAGCATTGCATGTGGGGGAGGGGAAATACTCTCAATATTTATTTCGTGCATTGGTAAATGAGTATGAGATATTTTGATGAGAAAGCCTATAGTATTATGTATATTAATTATTAATTAAAAATTTAGCTAATTAATGATTAATAATATAATATACTCTAATACGTGTTAACTAACAGAAATTACTTATTATGATGGAGAACAAAGTTGCTCATTCATTAGCTCATATTAAGTCCTATAACTCGAGTTTTCGAGTTTGGTTTGAAGACGGTTTAAATTATATCTTTGATCTGACTTTTAATGACTTATGTTATAATTTAACTGTTAGATAAGTACTCCTATCCATTGATGAATGAAAAAACCCGAGATAGATTTTGTAAAGAAATTAAGCCTATTGCTTGATTATTATATCCCATGATATTTTTGTACCTTATACTTTATAACACTTTTTGGTAGAATTTAAATACTTGTTTCTATATTACTCATTATAATCGAGAGACTTTATTGGTGAGACTCGGTTGATAACTACTTATAACTAATTTTGAATTCAAGGACTATGAAGTACATTGGAGACTAGTCTACATGAATTACAATATTAATGATGATCGTTAAAGATGAAAAGGATGGCCCAACGAAGCCGAGGGGGACCAATTATGTGTAACAATGTCGTACACAAACAATTATGTTATCGTGCATGAAATATTAGCCGAGGGGGAACAATTGTGTGTAACAATATCGTATATAAATAATTATGTTATCACGCACAAAAGATTTATTTTGTAGGTACCAAATTTTAACATTATAAAATATTGATAGGTTGTATGTAAAAAAATATAAATCAATTAATTGTTTGTATATTCTACAATTGAGTTTAATTTAATTTGAAGATGAGTTTCAAAAAAAAAAAAATTAAGAAGAAAAAAATTGACAGAAAAGGCTGAAATTGAGTAAGCGAGGATCATTGCGTTTCCGATGCCAATGGCTTGGCTTGCGCTGATGAATAATTTAAAAAAATATATATTTATATCCTATAAAAATACAAAATAAAAATATATTTGTAGACTTTCTGATCCTGGATTTTTGTCGTCAACTATGAGAATATTTGTCAAATTGGGTCATTAATTTCATTAATTAATTAATTGCATATTAGAAAAAGGTTGTCTTGCCGTGGCATTAACAATTAATTAATTAAAATTTAGCTTGTAATTTAAACCTACTAAAAGTCCATGCATTTGAAACCTCATCAAAAATAATAAAAATGGTCCCTTCCTTTGGAATATATTTTTATGACCAACCAATTTAGAAGGTTTCTTATGACCTATAATTGTGATATGACATTTTGTAGGATGTTTTAATAGATCTAACTATTCTTCTATCAGTTATATATATACCGAGTACGTAAACAAAATCTTTGATACGAGTTTTGTCGACGTAGGAACGTTAGGTTGATAGGGCAAGCTAGCCTCACAACTTCAATTACCGAGATATTAAAGATCCCAAAAAAAAATCCGATTATCATTAATTCATTGATACTAATGACTTAGGGCGTGTTTAGAGTTACATAAACAATGAATAGAAATAGCGTATATAACAAAAAGAATAGAAAAGAACAAAACAAACAGAAAAGATAAGAAACGAACAAAAACAATTAAAAGAAAAAAAGTATAAACGAACGAAAAAAGAAATAGATGATGATTTTTATGTAATTTTGAATCTAATATACTATGCATATTATATATCAAAAGCACAATCCCACAAGAAAACTAAGTTTGGAGAGATTGAAATATATGGTTTATAATACATAACTAGTTGTTAGGTACCAATTAAAAATCATTTATTCATGATATAAAATTTGAAAAAAAATTACAAGAATTTAAAATAGGATATTCATGATTCACAAAAAAGCACAGCAGAAGAAGGAAGAACTGCAAAGAAGGCATGGGAGTAAATGTAAAATATAGAGATGCATGGGATTGGGAACTGCTTTTTATGAAAGTTCAGAAAGCAATACTTGATACTTCAGGAAAAAGGAGAGAGAGAGAGAGAGAGAGAGAGGGAGGGAGAGAGAGCAGGACAAAGTACAAAAGTTAGTGAAAGTTCCTCTGTATTTTTCTCATTGCAGGAGATATTCATCTTTTTGAACTTTTTATTTCCCTGTCTCCTTTGAAGGCATACCTTATTTTCAGTGTTACCTTGTACTGTAAATAGTAAACACAGGAAGGCACACAGTATTATTCACCATGCATAATGCACTCACAGGTAAAAAGAAAAAGGCAGGCACCCCCACCACCTAATCAAACC
Source organism: Talinum fruticosum (assembly GCA_021018815.1). Lineage (NCBI taxonomy): Eukaryota > Viridiplantae > Streptophyta > Magnoliopsida > Caryophyllales > Talinaceae > Talinum > Talinum fruticosum. Next base: position 1,348,681 of record JAITYX010000042.1, read on the forward strand.
CCATCCCATCAGTTACTTACAGCTTGGACTGGCTTTGCTTAGCTTTGATGTACAGCTACCAGCAGACTACAACGTAAAGCCAGGACCCCCTCCCCCAAAACCCTGAAAGTAAATGAGATGTATATAATGGTTCACAATGATACAACTTATACCATAGTTCTGGTTTTATAGATCAAATCCAAATCCGAGATCACCTTATAAGTGATGCTAACAATAACTGGTTTAAAATCTTGATCTTTAGTACTGTTTTCAGATGCTTAATAGTTAAAGAGCCATCTAATGTCTATTTTGATGGTTATATAGTATACTTCTAGTTGTAGGGGAGAAAAGTTTAGGCAAACTAGAGCTATTATGAATGAGAACTTGATATTCTATCTTGGAAAATTGGGCTTTGCAATAGTGTGGTTGTCCAGTAAGATGAAGGTGCAAGTGCAAACCCCAAGAAGAAACTTTTTAAACCCCAGAACAATGTTGAGTTCCAGCAGCAGTTGGACATCCAAGATGATCACAGTGGGGCCTCTCTCTCATCGATCCCCCTCATGTTGAGATTGTGCAGTATCTTAGGGACCTAGGGGCCCTTTGAATACCAACTGTCCTTGTCATACTTCAACACCCCCACAATCCCCCAGTATCGATCATCCTAAGAAGGGTCCAAGAAAAATCCAAATCTAGACAGTCTTACAGAACATGATTAGCAGAAACTAACTAATCCCCCAGTGGTGGATTCAAGAACACCCCTCGATTGATTGAAAACTACTGAAATTGCAATGAAACCAGAGGTTTTTGCACAGACTAACCTTACACCATATATAGAAGCACTCTTGCACTGCTATGGTTAAGCCAACTTCAATAATTTTGTGACTTCACCATTGCCTTAATTGAATACATTGTTCATACCTATACAGAAGCCTCCTGATATGACGCAATCTTTGTGCTCGAAATTGAATCATGACGATCCAGATAGAACGGTGAATAGTTATGACCCCATGTACATACTTTTCACTAGTCAACAACATTGTTAGATCAAGACAAATCAGACTTTGCAGAATTGAGATTAGTTCCATGATGCCATCGGTCTATAACTAACTTGAGAATAGTCCCAACCTCCATCGGGTTCCCTTCTTTTGGCAGACGAAGGAGGCAAGGCTACCCGTTCAAGTGGCTTCATCCTCTCGTCAAACACTGCATTCCTTGTAGGCACTAAAAACTCGACATTGCTCACTCCCCTGCCTCCATTCTCCAAAAGAGCTATACCGCCATTTTGCACAACAGTTGGCCTTAAGTTGGTCGTGTAAGCAGTAGGATATAATACCTGAGGACCATCTAGGACATGAAGAGCTCCTGGATAGGCTGCGATTACAGACCCTGATAAATGGGGGATCACAGAAGGAGCAGGATGCTGATTGTTGAGCTGTGGCAGCATAGTGGGAGGGTAAAATGTGGGAGATAAATTGTGAATTTTGTCAATATGGAGTCCAGAAGGTGCGTGGGGTAAAAAGGATATCTCAGATTGTATTGGAACCACCATTCGCACTTGCTCAGCTGTAGGGGCGGCCACAAGAAAAGGCTGGGATTGAAGATGATTAAAGCCCCGCATAGCGCTTAGATCAACCCAATATGAAGGCCTAGTAGTATCAGGGATAGGTTGATTCACATTTCCTCTGGGGCCAGTTGTAGAGCCTGTTGTTATGTAGTTCTTTGACATCTGTCGGTTTTCACCTATTTGGCTGTCGTTTTTACGAGTATCCTCAATGGTAGGATTAAAATTCAGATCAAACTCTGAAGCCCCTTGTTTGTGGTGATTTTCACCATTTTCACCACGGTAGTTAAGGTCAAGGGGAATCTTCTGGTCTGTTTGGCACTGACATCGACATAATTCTCATCAGCATGAAGTTCTGAATCCATTGTAGCAGCAATATTCAGGTCGATCCCTTGAGAGGCAAGTGATGGCCTTGATCCACTAGCTCCATTTTCTCTATCAGAATTTTTTGAAATTGTGGAGCGAAAAGCACTAGTATTGGCTGATCTCCTCCATCCTAGCTCTCCACCAAACTGCAATGGCTTTTTGGGCAGTCCAATGGGGACCCCGACTTTGGCCACCACAGGTATTGGTTCTGATGAACTCACATCATCAACTGAAGACTTTAGCTCATGAAAAAATTGTTGAGAGCCCTCTGCTCCATGAGCTTCCATACCCTCATTTAAATCAAACACACACCGATGTTTACTGCTCATACCATCCACTAAAGTATCTGCTTTTGAGCTCATATGAGATGAGTCAGGTTCTTGAAGTACACAAGAGGATCCTTCTGAAGGATGAGAATACCCAGAACCATCCTGTCGCGTGCATGATTTCTTCTGAGCTGTGTTTTCATTTGAGGATTGACATGGCTTTGTATCAGTAGAATCAACTGAATTTAGCTGAACGACATCATCATTTTCTTTAGAAGATGAGGGCAGGGTTTTCAGTTGGTCGTGAAGAGAGGAACCCATTTTTGTAGGTTCTCCCAGACCGACTTCTGCTCTGCTTGTATCTGAATCTTTGCGGTCTTCATTAACAGGTTGTCCAGCTTCTGAGCTGAGATCACTCCTAGAGGAAGTCTGTTGCGTAGATTGAATCCTTTCAGATGAAATGGCAGAGACTTCAGATTCTCTTTGGTTTTGTATGCTTGTTTTATTCTTACCAGCCGATGAATCAGGCCCATGGCTAGGGTCATCACTGAAAGAAATACTGTCATCAACTTGGCTCTTCTTTTCCATTTAAAGTTGCCAAAATTTCAACAATGATGGCTTCCAATGTGTGTAAAAATCCCTCAGCCCCAACTACAAATTTCACGAAAATTTGATACTTCAGCAGTCCCGAATTCTTCTTCCTAAGGGCTATAAGCTTCTATCAACCTGAGAAACAAATCAACTCAATATGCCCCATGCCTGCATTTACGGCAGTAAAAACAAGAAATTAACATTCAAAAACATGAAATGAGACCTTAAGGCAGGAAGACTAATATATTGCAATATCCCTGTATCAGTACATAACAAAAATCCACGAAGGTCCACCAACATCCTGCAATCACAAGTTGCCGGGGAAATGCTACCAAACAAACTAAACCATCATCAAAGAACCATCTATCAATGACTTTCAACTCTTAGAGAGCAAACATGAGTGCATCTAATCATGTTGAGCAAAACTACAAGAAATCAGCAAAAAAATTAACGAAATTGACAACAATAGGACAAAAGAGAGAAATTTACATTATGCTGTGGGGATCTGAACAACAAAGACACTGAGATTTTGAGCAGCAAAGTGAAGGGAAACCAGGTTATAGTAAAATGGGCATCCGAGTCTGATGGAAAGTTGGACAGTCCAACAATTATATGCACAACATTCAACAACAGCGACATCAACACCCGGTAAACATCCTGCTACTAAGAGAGTCGAGTCTAAGGAGACCGAGATGTATACGGCCTTTTCCTAGTATACAAGCATGGTGGGAAAGGTCATTTCCAAAAACAGCATAGGCAAAAACATGTTATGCCATTATAGACAGTAGATCCTAAGAATGACAGTAGCAGATGCTTAACGATGTATAATCTCCAGAAGCATCAGAGAAATGAGGGCTCATTTGAATCAATTTATGAACTAAGTTGCAAGAGAGCTATACATGTAAAACTTTCATCAAGATAAAAATTCCAGCACAAAAAGATAAAAAAGAAAAGTTTGGAGTTGACCAACATTCCTAGTCTCCATTCCAATTGAACCTCAAATAGAGCCAAACACAGTATCTCGGCAACCCATGAGAAGAACTATTAGGTATTTCTTTTCTCAAAAGGAAAAAAGCATGTCCAGGAACAAAATTCCAAAACCACAAGTTCAGTCAGAAGAACCCAACAAAACTAGGATCCCTATTCCTCTAGCATAAACCCACAGGGGAAAAAAAACCCCCATAAATCTCATCAAACAAAAGATCAAAAATTGGAGGTGAACATGAAAACCCAGAACAAGGAAAAAATCAAAAAATAAAAAGAAAGGATAAGAGTTGATACCTGATGGGAAGAAGAACAACAAGGGGTGTCCTGTGCCCAAAAACAGAGGTAGGAAGGAAGAGAAAAGCGAGTAGGGTTGAGTTAAGGGAAGGGAGGAAGTATATGAGGAAGGAAAAAGTGAGCCATTAACAGAAAAGAGATGCAAATTAATCCTTGTGTCTCTCTCTCTCTCTTAGCTTGGTGTCTATCTATCTACCTTTTCTTTTCTCCAAAATACTTACTTTTTTTCAACAGAGATGAACCCCATCCTCTCTTTCTCTCTCTATCTCTTCTCTTTCTCTACCATCCCATCCCTTTAAACACAAGAAGTCCAAACAAACAAATCAACCAACCAACCAAACAAACCCAAAGAGGATCACTTTCATTTTCTCACACACCTGCCCTTTTGGACCCCTCCCAGTCCCAGTCCCAGATGGGCTGGAAAAATATGGTGAGAAATTGGGAAATTTTAGAAAATTAAATTAAAAAAACAACCAAATGCAAACAAACTGCACCTCCACTTTGAAATGAGGGAAGATCAGTGAAGAAGAGGAGAGGGAGAGAGAGAGAGAAGGTGCGAGTCAATGAAAGTCCACAGAAAGACAGGAAAAGAGGATGGAGAATAGTGAAGAGGTGCAATGGAGTGGGACCCAGAAGCGCCCTCCATTTCTGACGGGGGTGAAGTGGGACCCACAGGCATGGGCCATGGAAGCACTGAGCCCTGAAGTGGGACCCACCTGGCCCGGCGAGTGTCCGTACAAACGCCGACAGTGACGTCTTTTACTCCTCCTCGGCGCAGAATTGGTGGAGATGGGGATGGGACCCACCTGGCCTCTCTCTCCTCCTCCTCCGTTGGCATTCACCCATCATAACTCCTCCTCTGACTCTGACTCTCAGAGACAATCACAGAGAGAGAAAGAGAGAGTCCCTCCCACTAGTCTATAAAAGAAGTGGGCTCCCTCCGTGTCTCTCTCTGGCCCTTTTGGTTTTTTGGAACTACATAGAAAATGGAATGACACTTTCTTTTCAATTGCTTTCACCATTTGCCCCCACTACTCTTTCCTCCTCCTTTTTCTTTCTCCTTTTTTTGGCTTCCATAGGCCAAACCTATTATAGTAGTAATTTACAAATCTTATTCAAGATAATGTGATTTCCGCATTTATAATTAACTGTTATTGATCAGCAATTATTAGCGTTTATTAGCAGTTATCAATGTTGCAAACAGTTACGATGAGTGGTTATGGATTATCAGCATTTACTAACGACTATCAGTATTTATTAGTGATTACCGATTATAAACACTGAAATTCAAATTGCAAATTAAATAATAATTGACACTAGATAAATATCTACATTATAATGTATAGAATTTTTAAACTTCTTCTCAAATAAAGACAATAGCATTTAAACAAAAATCTACCATTTATATTTTTTTATTCATATAAAAAACAAGCAGAAAATTGAGCATAGGATTTAACGTTTTGAACATAGGATTTAACATTTTGTACATATATGTCTGAAATAACATAAGATTTGTTGTTATACATGTAACTATAAAATACCTGTTGTTTACAATCAAAAATAAAAATCACATACTGTGAATAGATTAGACTGTTTTTTATGCCTCATTAAGAGTGGGATAATTTTAGTAAAGATAACTAACAATGGGGCTTAATCAAATTGAATTTTTTGGAAGCAATGTTAGTTAACCCCCAAACCCCTTCTCCTTATGGGCAAATGGCATTAGTTTATGTATGTATGTAGAAAGCTTCCAAAGATGACGCAGAGAATATGCTAATGGTAGGAGATGGAGGGGACTGCAAAGTATGGTGTAAACTACCAAAAATGTCAACGTCTTAGGTCCACCTTAACCTAATTTATTCAAAGGCATTCCAACCATGGAAATTAGGGTTGTAGGACTCTTCCTTCAATGAAGTCCCCTACTCCCCTTCTCTTCTCTATATGTCTCTTTATGTACCCATTTTTGCAACTTTCATGGACCACCCCACCCTTATGTACACATAGAGGGTAGTTAATTCCTTACTTTAATATCATACATGCATGAAAAATCTCAATGAATACCTATGTGTACACCTCAATCATGTAGCTATGAATAGGGATGTACATCACATATTGGTAGGTACATGTCGATTGGGATTGATATTCCTAGCTTCCTGGTCGGACTGATTCAGGGCTAGTCTATATACTCCTATATTTGTGTGGTCGTTAATTGATTGAATCCATAATATTTTTAACGGAAATTTAAATATTTCTCATATGTAATTTATTTATTCTTTTTATAAACAATTGTGTATAAAGTATACACACGTGTATATAATGATCTTATCCTATCACATGAATAATAGAGATCCTTGCATGTATTACATAGAAAATATCTACAACGTTAGGTATATGTCATGAAGCCTTTTGTTTTGGATATGGATGTACCCTTTAGTGATGAATTAAATTGGCAATATCATCAAGCTTAAGTGCATGTCATTAGTTTGCATGATTAGTGCAAGACCTAAAATTAATTATTTGAATGGTTCTATCTCCCTTTTAGAATTTGTTTGACCCTAACTAAGGTATATCCATATGTGAATGTCATGAAGAATCAATGAGTTACATAAACAAAAGTAATGTCTAATTATGAGTTGTGACACGAACCAAAGTATATATAACTTATCTTTCTTACACACAAAGGCGAAAATAAAGTAACTTTTGTTCCCTCTTTAAAGCAAGAAAAAGAAAAGGAATGTAACGCCCGATCTATTTAACTGTAAGGATATAAATTAAAGTTAAATAGAATAGAGCTTAAGTATTGTACATATGAGACTCACAGGAAGGACGATATGAGTAAGCTTTAAATTTAGGTCTTAAAAACTTTACAAACTATATCAATTGACACCCGAGTTCTCGATATTATCATTAGAAAGATATTAATCCAAATAATGTTAGGTATATGTCATGAAACTTTTATTCTATGGATAGGATTGGGAATTAATGATTAATGAGTAGTGTATTGGGTGTTAATCTTTCCCTTTTTCGTATATATTATTATATGGGTTGTTTGGTTGTTTGAGTGCCAATCCGCTCACTAAGCACAAATAACATAACATATAACACAAGAAGCATCAATTTGGACTTATGAGGCAATCATTTTGGGTCAATGGATGGACAACTTCACACATCACAACACCAAACACTTATTAGATTTTATTATCTACTTTACAAAACTTTTAGGGCTAACATCATAATTATATAAAATCAAAACTTAGCCCAAAGAATTTAAAAATTCATTGAAAATTTAAGTTCTCCTACAAAGTTCCTTCTCGATTTTCAAATCCTTTCAAATAAATAAGTCAATAAGTTTCCTTTTACAGTAGAGGTTTTTAGAAATTTCAAACTGTGTTAAAAGTTTTACAATCGTATCGCTATTGACTCACATGATAAGTACAAATATAAATAAAGCGAAAGTTAAGTTACTATTTCAATGGAGTTTCAAAATTTATCGGTGGCAATGACATCATCAAAAATAAATTCATTCAAACACGAAAGTGAAAAAGAAAAGGAGGAAAAAAAATCAAATACTACTTTTTTCTCCTTCTAGGGGGCCAACTAGTGTAATCAATAGCCAATAAACTTTAACTCAAATGAGATCATCGTCAAAAAACCTCCAAAATTAAATCCTAAAAGAAATATTCTTTCTTATTAGTGTAAATATCTGAGATCCAACCCACACTTTCTTTTTTTTTTTTTTTTTTTTGCTTTTAAGAATATAAATATAAGAATATTTTTTTATATAAAAAATATTAAAATATTAAATTTTTTTTTTAATCCAGATGAGTCACGGTTAGTCACAAGAATAATATCATAGTATAAGGGTATCTTTTTTTTATAAGGGTTATTTTATTTTTACCTTCCAAAAAAAAAAAGTAAAAAACTTGCCAGAACAACCCAAAAAGAAAGAAGTCATAGGCCTACTGGCCCAAAAATGAGCCCAAATATTAACCCAAAATTAGCCCAAATGTTTTTATCTTTTTTTTTCAATTTTCTTAGCAGGTGAGAATTCCCAATTTTTCACCATCCCATATTATTAAAAATCAAACACGTCGTATGCAACGTGGCAGCACCTCAATTCCCCAAAGCTCCACGTGTCACCCTCAAGAAAAAGTTAACTAGAACTCCCTAGCAAACTCTATCCAAATTCCCCTAAATTTCAACTTAAAACCACCACCCAGTGAGGCAGATTCGAAGACAGAGAGAAACAGAGGAGGAGAGAGAAAAAGCTTGCGAAGATGATGAACTTGATCGCCATTACACTCATCGCAACCTCGCTGGTAGTAGCTGGACTTTTCTCCCCAAACCCACAAACGAACAACAATGAAGGACCCCAGGTGATTGTCAAAGAAGGGCATAGGGCAGTTGTTGTCGAATACGCCGACACTGCCGGTGATGGTAATACAAAGGTGTTGATCTCCCCGTCGGAGCCCACCAAGGAGGCGGCTCCGTCGCCGGCGTTGCTCAGGAGGCGAAGGGCAAGGCCACCGAGGCGCTTTCGACCCACGGTGGTGGCGCGAAGGAGCTTATTTGTGATGCGTTTGGGAAGTGTAAGCATAAGATCGCCGGCGCGTGGAGTAAGACGAAGGAGAAGGCGGCGGAGACGGAGGAGGAGGTGAAGGAGGCGGTGGGTGGGGCTGTGGATAAAGCCAAGGAATTTGCTGCCAAGGCGGGTCATAAGGTGGAGGAGCGCGCGGAAGGAGTTCGGGAAAATGCGAAAGAGAAGGTTAGAGAAGCCGGGGAGGCTGCCGAGAGAGTGAAAGAGAAGGCGGGGGAGAAGGCGAGAGAAACAGGGGAGAAAGCACGAGAAACGGTGGAGAAAGTGAAGGGGAAAACAGGGGATATGGCGAGAGAAACGGCAGAGAAGGTGAAGTCAAAAACAGGGGAAGTGGTAGAGGAAACAACAGAGAAGATAAAGGAAACAGGCAAGAAGGGGAAGAAGGAATTGTCAGACATTTCCAAGAGAGGGAAAGAGGTGGTAGTTGATGCATTCGGGTACATTTTCGGGTCGGATTCAATTTCTTCTCTCATGGGCATTCTCCAAATGATGGGGTTCGCAATGGCTTATGGCATATCAGTGTGGGTGACATTCATAATGAGCCATGTTTTGGCAGGAGTCTTGCCCAGGCAGCAATTTGGGGTGGTGCAGAGCAAGATTTACCCAGTTTACTTCAAGGCCATGGTGGGTAGCATTGGGCTTGCTTTGCTGGGGCATTTGCTGGGGAATAGGGCTAAGCTCTTCAAAAATAAGGCCGATATGCTTCAAGGTTATAACCTTCTGGGTTCTTTGCTCTTGGTTTTGGCCAATTTGCAGATTCTCGAGCCTCAAGCCACCAAGGTGAACTGCATTTCTTGTTTCTGCTTTCTTACTAGTGCTTCTGAATGGCTGGGTAACACAAACAACATGAACATGTTATCTAGCTTCACAGCAGGACTAAGGCTGTCTATATCAGGATGTCGAATGTAAATATGTTTTTAAGGCACAAATTCAACCTAAAAACTAGCAGAGCACACATGTTACATATCATAATAAGATGCGAGCATATTATAAACCATATTCAACTCTGCATTGCTGCATATTTGTACTTAATAGCAGAAATTTCTCCCATGTCGCTTGTCCTTACATCAGAAGTGGATACTTCTTCTGCAGGTGATGTTTGAGAGGATGAAACTGGAGAAAGAGGAAGGAAGAGGAGGCCACGACACTGGCACTGCTCCTACAAGAGTTATAGACACAGTTCTCACTGACTCGGCAGGTCCGGTTCAAACCACCAGCGCCACAACCAGCCCGCCCCCACTGCGACCCGAGCAAGATGAGGCCAAATCTAAGTTGGCTAAGCTCGATGACCGGCTGAAGAAGCTCAACTCGTCCTCATCCCTCCTCAACATTGGCACTCTCATGGGGCTCACATGGCATCTAGTGTATCTCAGTCAGCGACTCGCAGCCAATGGTGCCAGTTGATTGGTCAGAGACTTGTAGAAGCTGCAAATGATCCGTAGATTTGTCTCCATTTTGTGGATGGATTTTCTAGTCACAGATGTATAATTTCGCCCTCGAGGAAAATCTAACATGTTTTCACTTTCCGATGTAGCAGCTGTACAGAACCACAGTAGCCTTGCATTTGTGCTTCTCTGTCACCAGTAGTTGTACTTGTGTGGTCTCTTGGTGTACTTACAAAATCTTCTGTAATGGTAGCAATTCGACATAAATGTTTGCTAGTCGCACTTGCTTCATCTTGTGCCCTTCTCCCTGTTCAAGTATGTAACTTTGGTCCGAGATAATGAGCAAAGTATTCAAATGGGTGGGCCGATTTTGCTCCTGTAAGATTAATCTTGCGGGCCATTTTGTGAGTTCGGTTGAGAACAAGTCATTTCACGTATGGGTTCCCAACTTCCGATCATTATAAGGTGGCCCAAGAACTTTGTACTAAAAGCTAGAGAATATTTGGTTGTGGGTCATTTGGCCAGGATAATAGGGTACAGGTAACTTTGGTTGAGGCCAGATGAAATTATATAGGATTTTATGGCATGTTACCAGTAGTCATTACAAGAGCAGACTCCTTCCTTGAAGTGATGAAAACGAATTGAATCCCGTAAAATAATCACCCTCTTCTCCACCTTTGAGAACAGTTTCATTGTTTCATGGCAATCTGGGCACACTCTTAAATTTTTCAGAACTCTCACTGGAGCTGAAACTGGCAGATGCAGAAACCCAAAAGTCACAGCTAACTTCTCGCTGTGGTAGTTCACAGCCAAGTCTCTTTCGTCATCAGCCAATTTCCCAATCTTCTTCAACAGAAACTTCAAGTGAGAATAGATTGACTTACTGAATGGGTGAGAGACGTCACCAGACACAAAAGTATGCATAATGCTCCCTACTTCAATCCAACTCAGGCCAGGTTCTTTTGTGATATGTCGTTCATGCATCAAATCCCGGATTTCTTCAGTTGGCCTCCGTATTCCGGCATCAGTGTAAATGTTGCACAAGAGGATGTAAGATGCAGCAGAATGTGGTTCGAGCTCAATCACTTTGGCAGCAACATGTTCAGCCATGATGGTGTCTTTGTGTATCCTACATCCACTCAACAAGGCCCGCCAAACTATAGGATTATCCTCAAAGCCTGAAGTCATAATCAGCTCTCTGGCATCGACTAGTCTTCCAGCACGGCCTAGGAGATCAACCACAGATGCGAAGTGGTGCTCGTTTGGTGTTATACTGTAGTCAGTTCTCATGCTTTCAAGTAACTGCAATGTCCATTATAGAAAAAACTTAGTAATTCCAAACCCGAATATATAAGTGTCTAATGGGAGCTTGGTCAGATAATCTACAAGAAGGCCAACACGATGGTAAAAGTTATGTTTCCTCATAAAGTAGGGTAAAAAGGATCATATAGAAGTTTCACCAGGAAGAACATTATTATCAACACAAGCATAATGGCAGGCAATGAAAACTCAGTTAAGTGCATGCAGCATATATAATAGAATAGTTGCTGTTATGATCATTAACCGCTAGACTTGGGGATTGCAAATTTAACACTACTAGAAATGACCAGATTGAAACAAGAGAACAAACAGGTCGAAAGGAGATAAAGGTTTTGACCGTTCACCTTAACCCCTCGTCTACAAGACCTCCATGACTGCATGCAGTAAGAGCTCCAACAAAAGTAATGTGATTAGGAGCAATTCCACAGTCTCTCATCTTTTCAAACAGATTCAGGGCCTCCCTAGCACGCCCATGCTGGGCATAACTTCGGATCATTGTCGACCATGATACGATATTTGGATTTTCTATTTCTTTGAAAATCACAATGGAAGAATCTAGAGCTCCAGATTCTGCATACATAGCAATCTGTGCATTTCGAACCACAGGGAAGTTTCCAAGTGCTGTTTTTAAAGCATATCCCTGCATCTGCTCTCCAGATTTCAAAGAGCCCATACTTGCACATGCACTCAGCATACTCGATATCATGAATTCATCAGGTTTTATCCCACATGCCATAACTTCATGGAACAAAGATGACGCTTTCTCATATTCGCCATTCTGAACAAGACCTGAAACGAAGGATGTCCACGAAACAATGTCTAGCTTGGAAATCAATTCAAAGCATTTCAATGCATCATCAATCGAGCCTAACGAACAGTAAAGTTCCACAAGACCACTCCCGATGAATTCATCAGATTGTAAACAATTCTTACAGACCTGAGCATGAACTTGCTTTCCTAAATCAAAAGCTTTAACAGCATTACAAGCTTTCAGTATGCTCGAGAAGGTAAACATTGAAGGCTTCACTCCTTGTATTTGCATTTCGGAGAAAAGAGCTACTGCTTCATTCATGAACGCTCCACTTAAAGACCCTGCTCTGGCAAATCCCGCTATCATGGCATTATACATAACAACATTTCTCTCAGGCATAACTCTGAAAATATAAAGAGCATCACTCACATCCCCGTGCTTGGCATACATGTCTAGCAATGAAGTCCTAACCACAAGATCAATATCCAGTCCAAGTTTAACTACATATCCATGAATTGATCTACCATATTCCACAAAGTTTATATAGTCAGAGCAGCAAGCCTTTAGAACACTTCCTATGACATAGCTACTCAATCTATGCCCACATTGAAGCATTTTCACGAACTGCCTCAAGACCTCCTCATCCAAACCATTTCGAACATAGCTTGCTATCATTGAATTCCAAGAGACATTATCCAATTCAATGGCATTCTCAAACACAAACCGAGCTTTATCTACTCGTCCACACTTGGAATACATATCAATTAAAGAATTAGTCAAGAAGGCCTTGCTAGCTAAACCATCAACAATGACCAACCCATGAATCATCCTACCCCAGTCAATCTCCTGAGCTTGAGCACAGACAGCCAATGCACTAGAATATGTAAATTTATCAGGCTTCACCCCAGACATTCTAGCTTCTCTAAACACTTCCATCGCTTTTCCATACACACCCTGCTGAGAATACCCAGAAACCAGCAAATTCCAGGAAGTCACATCTCTCTTAGGCATTTTAACAAACAGCTTCACTGCACTGCAGAACTCATTGCATTTGGAATACATATTGAGTAAATTGTTCCACAGAAACAAACAAGGGTTGAATGCCGTCTTCATCAGGTGGGCATGGGCTAGTTTTCCATGGATCAACTGCCCAGATTTCGTGGAAGACTGAATAATCTTGGTGTAGGTGGCATTGTCTAGAGACAAGACTGATGGCCATGGTGATGGATTCACAGCTTCAGGGGAAGCTTGGTGATGGCGCTATCGGAGACTTTATGGAAGTGTTGAAGGAATTTTGAAGTAATTCCGCGGATATTGAGCCTGTTGGTCTTGGTTTGTAGGAGCATGCTCTATTTTGCATGCCGACATGCAGTGCTCTTTGCTCGATAGCTCATGCAGGAGATAGAATTGGCATGCGAAAGAATATTTAAGATTGCCTAAATCTGTATCTCCCGGCTTCCTGTGAGGTGGGATTTACTGATTTATAGAATTCTTTTTCTTTTAGGGTGCAAATGAGGCACATGAGTTTATTTTAACACGATTTAAATTCAGATTTTTAGTAACAATTTCTGAACACTTTATCAATGACGCTTATGTGTAAAATTTGTAAGTTATTAGATATACATATAGTACTATTCAAATTCAACTATGCCCTTTTTGAAGTACAAAGCCTTCAAACACAGATGTCATGTCTAGAATCGGCAATTTTATAAGGAGTATTCTACATTTTTGGTCTAAACTGAACAATCAAGTGTCCATACTCATCCCGGCAATTTTGTGAGTATTTTATATTTTTGCTCCAAACTAAAGAATCAAGCGTCCATACTCATATCTCACCGTCGATACTAGCGGCAAAAATATAAAATCAAAGTACAGTAGGGTATAACACGAAATTATGAATTTTACATTTTGGTGACTCATTTTACCTAATGAAAATTCATGTTATCAGCTCATATGTAATATACCCCTAAACTGAAGAACGAGAAAGTGGGTAGAATGTCAGACAAATCAACAACTGAAGGTGACCTTGAAATGCCCAAGAAATTATTGGATTGTTCGAGTACACAATAACTATGGTATCAATGTTTGTATCAAATTCCAATGGCTTCTACTTATGTGCAGAGCAAGGAGTACTTTCCAAAACCATGAAAAAAATTATATAATCTAAGAACCTCCTAAACTAAAGCTACATCTATGATCTCAGATTACAAACATATTACACGTACATCGCTGCTAGGCAAATTATACAACAACCGCCTGTGCAAAATTCAGCGGGCTTCGCCATGCAATTTCACACTGATTGCGATGGTCTGTTTGGGCAGCATATCCTCTACACATTGCAGAACGTATCACAAAGGAAAATTCCCGAGCATCGGGCATATTTTCTTGTGAATATGGGCATCAATGGATAAACATTTACTAAGCTTGGTGAAAGATCATAGTTCGAGAGCGATGATAAGCCCCTCCAGGCTCTCCAACCCAAACCCTCTCCCGCCCCCAAAAAAAAAGAAAAAATAGAAAATACAAAAGGGCAATTTAATCGGCTTCAAGGGTCAGGTTTTTGCCATGCATTTGCATCTCTTCTGCTGCTCGGTTAGTTCCTGGAGAAGAATAGGTAGATGGTGGTCAAACGAAAAACCTAAGAAACTAATGGATCAGATTCATTGAGAATCACGGCATAAGCAGACCGTAAAAGAAGAAAGAGATGGGGTATAAGTTTTATCATATAAAGTGCTTAAGCCGTCAGAGAGGCTCAACTAGAGTATTATAAGGTTTGGTAATGCATTATTACAGCACGAAAAATGGACAAATCTTACACACACCTGAATCTGCCTCTGTAAATTCTTCACATATTCCACAGCCTCTTCTAACATGTCTGCGGTATTTGTTTGCTGCCAAGAAGATGATCGTCAGCTCATGTGACTATAGATTTTAAAATAAGGTCGAGAAAGATGAAGTAATGACCACGGACACCCCAAAATAAAGGCAGATTTAGGAGAATTCAGTCCAGACAAAAGATATCCATACACAGAGGAAACTATACCTGTGAATAAGGCAACCAGATCCAAAATAAAAGCAAAATAGGCAATCAGACCCAACTAAATCCAACCCAAATCAAATCAATAAGATCTCTTGACCAACGTTTATAGCATATTTTTGACAAATTCATTGAACCGAGCAACATCCCACTGAAACATGAACTGACCTATTAAGCTGACTAGAACCAGGTCCGAACCGAATAATCAATATAAACATGATGGCCTTACAGGCTGAGTTGAAAGGCAGTCTTAGAGACTGTATTGCTGTTATTCAACAATCCAAATGAACAATTGAGCCACTAACAATTGGCCAAACAAATAACTAATTAACCTCGCAACCTTTGCAGATGGCCTTACTCTGGCTTTGCTCTTATTCATCTCTGATGTAAGTACAAGATACAAGAACAAAGAACTCCTATCATGAAACTTAAAAATTCTTTCTTACTGCTCTCATGTGAGAATGCAAATAGATGTCATCCCTATTCCCAGAAAAATTGTTACTGACATGCACATAGAAAGTGTTGACTTTGTCCAGCTACAATTTACACCACCAGGCCAATGAAACAAACTATAGCCCCAGAGTCCAACCTAGAATAGCGTTTATTAGAGTTTGCATCCAAGATTTGAAAAACATTGATAGCCACTACTTCACAGCCACACAAGAAAAAAAATTCACAGGTAGGCCAGTGAGACATTTTGCTTTAGTCCCATTTCACCTCCATTATCAAGAAATGTAAGGGTTTAGTTCTAGTACCCGGCATACAGATACAATGTTTAGATCAGAGCTGCCCAATTGCAGCCACCTCTTTTCTCAAGTTCAGCACCCACAAACAAGATCTCCAGCTCAGAGGGCACACAACCAGCTAAGAAGTGCGTCAACGAAGCACTGGAGCATTTTTTCTGGGAAGGGGGGTTATATTTATATCTTGCTTGGGACTTTTATATCACCCACATTAGAAGCTTAACACTCCAAAATGGATGTGCACACTTGACATTTGCTTTGGAATATTTGGTGAAATATCTAACATTTTTCAATTCTGCGTGAATTGACAATTAAAGATGCTTACTGCAGCCAAGTCCAAGAAACACAGACCATACCTAAATTGAGCCAATTCTAATCATAGGCCTGAGCCAGACTCTTCATCAACTTTGCTACAGACTGAATATGACAGATCACTGGAATATTTTCGGTATGACCAATCCTGGATCCAGAAATTTGTATAAGGTGTCTCGCTTTTAAATTTGTAGGGATTTTGTAACTGTTAAATCTTTTAAAAAATTTTAAAATTTTTATACAACATCTCAAACAAATTTTGGCCCAATGGTTGCCTGTAACACCACATAAGTCGGCCCCTGAGCAAGGCACTTTCTATCCCCAATTTAACATCACCTCAACAAACCTTCGCTCCAGAAATCTCATCATGGATGATATGCATTTTCCCTCCATCGATATCACAGAAGATTGGAAGTAAAAACAAAATCCAAAATCTTCTAGAGCTACATTAATAGGCTAGGTCAAAAGGATAGAAAGAACGTAAATATGACATATGCCCAGTAATTGGCACCCCTGACAAACTTGCCATTTGCATTCATTTGTCTCGGTGAAACTGGAAAGACAAGCTGAACTACTACGATAATTATTTTAACTTTAAATAGTTAACCTAAACATGGAATTAGAAACATCAAGAGCTAGATTTTCTACCATATTGGGTTATCTGATACTGAAATCATTTTAGCTCATAATAAAAACCGTACATTGTAAGATTTTCTACCTTGAATGCCTTAGACCTCAGCGAACTCAATCATTATCTCAAGTTGGCTAACCCGCTGGTGTTCAATACTTCAACGTCTCACACCCTTTTTCTCATATAAAAATCATTTATAGTTATACATGTATAGATGGAACAAACAGCTGACCAACAAAAACAATCCCAGTAACTACTATGCTCGTCTATGCCTGTCTTTTTAATTGAAATTGTTCCTTGGCAGGCATAATCACAGGCAAACAAGTACTTGTTTCAAGCTATTGATAGACAAATGACTACAGCAAGTTCATTCAATCACATTGTACAAAATTAGAAATACGACAGCAAAGAGTACCTTGTCCATGTTGGGCACCAGCTCTTGAAGCTTCCTTATCCTATCACTAATTCTCGTTCTTCGAACCTGAACAATCACAAACACCATAATGATCCAACTTTAAGCTCAGAAGATCTTCACAAGATGATAATGATTATGAAGAAGGAGAAGAAGCCTTACTCGCTCAGCGATACTCCGAGGATGGGTGGCACAGCCCCGCTTAGCCCGAACCCTGCAAGGCACTGTGTCCTCCAAGAGTTTCTCCATTTCCATATCCAACAAGCCACTAGACAATTGCCCACCTTGCTCCCCTCTCTGAAGATTTCCCAAAAACCAAGTCAAATACTACAAATGAAGAAGAAAAAGCTCAGTCTATTAAAAATTCCCACTTGAGCCAACCTCAATAATACTTCATACCCTAGTTGGCAATTTGCCCACACCCAGATACATAACACACATCCCCCAAGAAAACCCCAAAAGGAGAAAACTCCTTTTAACTTCAATAAATTCATTCAGACAGGGAGAGAGAGAAAGAGAGATAGATAGATAGAGAGAGAGAGAGAGAGGTTACTCGGTGAGGGGGAAACTGGGAGATGCCTGATCGGAATCAGCATCTCTTAGCCGCTTTCCTGACGGCGAAAGGTCAAGAGAAGATCCACCGTAGTCATAGCTCGTAGCCATCCCGAAGCCCGAGAAGTACCCATCGACGGAGCTGCTGAGAAACTCCGCCGGCGAACTGTTCATCCGGTGAAACGCCACGTTTGACTGACCGCCACCACCTCCGGCGCCGGCGCCGGAGAAAATCCTGGATCGGCGGCTGGCTCGACGTAGGGAGCCGAGCTCCGACCCGAAGGTCCCGGCCCGGGGATGTTCCGGCGGTGAGGAGCTGTGTAAGCCCTCCGGGCTGGTGGGGCCCGGCGAGCTTGAGAGAGTCGTCGTCTTCAAGCAGAGCATCTAACCAGGTGGTCGGAGCTGAGCGGAATCGGGCGAGTCCACCTCCTCCTCCTCCGCCTCCGACTCGGTTAAACTCATTCGTCCCACCACCACCGCCTCCGCTGCTACCACCAGCTCCGTCCTGCATCTCTGCCTCTCTCTCTCTCTCCCCGTCCCTTTCTCTCTCTAGCTGTACTACACTTTCTCTCTCCAAAAGAGTTGCTTTTCGGCTCAGTGAGAAGCCCACTTGACCTTTTTCTTTTCCCTTTAAATTTTCTTTATTTATATTTACAGGTTGTTTGCTTTTATTTGCGCAAAATGAAGAGGATAATCACGTGACGTCACGGGAGCCAAGGTAATAAGCTCAACTCTGTAAGAAGCGCGTGCCCGGCAAAACTCACCCGACCCGTAAACTCAAACCGAGTCACTCATTCACCTGTAATGAGCGATAATAAGGTTGTAATGAGGTGTAAAATTAGTTATAAAAAGCTCGTTAAGCGTTATAACAAGTTGTAAGTAAAAGTGTAACAAATTATAAGATTAATTGTAAAAAGTTATAAAGAATTATACAGAATTATAAAATTGTCAGTTAAAATTAAATAAAACATAATCTTAATACATAAAATAGTTATTTAACATAAACATAATACAAAAAAATTAATCAAATTTAAATTTGAACCGAATAATTTATATAAAAAAGATGAAAGTTAGCTTTTTGAAAAGAAATCTCAGTCGCAATAAGTCACGCTCTCTTAGGCCAAATGGTGATCCAATGGGTGGGAGGCTTAGTGACGGGGGAATTTCCTCATCCTCTGCTCTGATCAGATCTTATGTTGTCCCCACCACATTTCTTTTTCCCTTTCCCTACTCTTAAGTTTCATGCTAGAGTTTAATATTTTTGGAGTTGTTACTTGTTAGGGTGTTCACATCTGCGATTTAAATAGAAAGCTTTAAAATAATAATCGTATTTATAACACTTCATTGAAGGTTTATTCGAGGTTACATAAAAAAATAAATAAAAATAAAAATAAAAATGAATAGAAATGAGTAATAGTTAAGCGAAAAATAAATAAATAACAAAAACAGATGATAATTTTTATGTAACTATGAACAAAGTCTAAATTTACTCTATATAAGATATCAGTACATAGTCGGGCCAATTATTTTGAAAAGGGCGAGAAAAGGTATAGTGTACTGACATTGGCAGAAGAGGAAGTCACTGTTATTTGCTTGTTGAGGCAAAATTGAGGGGAGAGTCTATGAGAGGGAAGGGGAGCATCTACGTGAGTTGAATGAGAATACCAAGTTATTAGTTTTGTCCCCACTCACTCCCTCACACACTCCCTAGTCGGTCCATGCACATATAACATATCTTTCACTTGGCCGACATCAAATGCATTTTTATTGTTACTATTCAATTATTGCTCAAATTCAAAGTTCAAACCCAATTCAAGTACAACAGTTTGGCTCCTACGCTATGTAAGCTCTAATAAATTATTAGAAAATTTTTTTCTATGGGCGAGAATGGTGATCGATTAATAGATAAAACATTTAAAAGTACACGATTCAGAACATAATTGGGACATATTTCGAGTTACATCTACTTAGTTTTTGACTGATGAGTCATGGAGTTTTCATCTATAATTTGATAAATTTGTAGGAATAGTATTTGAGAATGTTAAAATGGATTAGTGTTTGTAATCCAACTCGTATTTTATTTGTTTAGCGATCAATAACAAGGCCTAAAACCCGTGCAAAAGCGAAACTTACATTAAAAGTTGCTATGACTAACAAAAATGTTGCATCGTGGAGAGCAGGTTTAGGGGAAACAACCATTAAAAAAAAAGAATATCTTAATTGTATTGTAGTGCTCTTTGTAGCTTAATTGAACCGACCAACAAATAAAAATATAAAAATTGAATATATCGGGATGAAATTTAAAAATGGAAAAACAAAGATATTCTTTAGTTGATAATAATGCCACAAATGGGACAAATGTCTGTAAACAAAAACTAAAGCGTTCATACAAAGGAGAGGGGGAGTAAACAGAGTCGAAAATCCAAACTCCTCATTTTCAATACAAATACAAGAGCTAGAATTACAGTGAAAATTTTTACGTATCTAGGGAACCCCAAAATTTGCACATTCCCATAAAAACTTGTTATCATCTACCAACTATTCTCTCTTCCCACATTTCCCCTCTTCCTCCTAATAACCCTAATCCCTTCCGGTATAGGATCACACCATCCATGGTCTGAATTCGGCACCCATTCTCAATTCTCGCCATAATCGATCAGAGCAGAACAAACACGCCTTCTTCTTTTCTTCCTCCCTAGGATAGTTGAATCGCTAATCACACTTGATGTTCCGGTAGATCCTTCTTACAAAAAGATTTGACCCCAGAAAGCCGATTGCTCCTGATATCAGAAGAATATGACAGGCAAAGAAAAATTAGTGGCAAGTGTGTCCAGATAAGCACATGAGCGAATGTAGGTAGGAAAGTTGCAAGCATGTTCACAAAAGCTTACCGCAGAGCATGCCTAAGCCAAGGCAGAACATCATTGTGTACCCGAAATAAAAGCTGGTCTGAAAGAAACCAGACATCTTGGTCTTCACATGATAGTAATAAATAGAGTACAAGTAGACATAGATGGCGGTGGAGGCAGCGGAGAAGAAGGACGTCCATTGCCAATGGTAGTTCTCGGCATTCAACAAGAAGTATGTCCCCACAATAGTCACACAGATGGTAACGATAATCAGAATGATAAATACAAGGAGCATGAAGCCGTAAACATAGTACACCTGAAAAGAATAGCCAGATGAATGCATGAGCAAAGGCAGGAGACACGGTAAAATATTTCTGGAGGTAATACTATCAAGAATTCAGTATCACAAAAATATGAGAAAAATAGTTGTAAATTGCCAAGATGCATTTCACGAGATGCACTTGTCGAATAAAGCTCAAATGAAAACATCGGTCTGAAATTGGATCAGTATGAAGCACAAAACTTGCAACCACATAATCCCCTTTAACAAATGCTACACCATGCAGTTATTAGGGACGGAGACAGAGTAATGATCTCTTTTAGAATCTTCAACTAACATTTTGGCAGCCATTGAACATATAATCCAAAAACTCTACATTAATTTAAAAATGCAACCTCTATGCTTGCAGAGATAAGGCTGCCTAAATCTGTATTTCGGGGCTAGGGGGTGGGAATGTTGTCTAACAAAGCAACAATTAGACCTTAGGACACCTACAAACTTTTTGTGCAAAACACATAAATTAATATAGCAACAACAAAGTAAACAAATACACAGAAGCAGAAGTAAAGGAAAGCAGCATGTACCTTGTAATTCCAAAATGATGTGAAGACAAAATACATTTCAATAAAAATGCTTCCAAATGGAAGCAATCCTCCCATAAGAGATATCACAGACGGTGTTAGGTACCATTTCTTTTCTGGAATGGGTCGGGGAATAGTTTTCACACGGCATGGATTGTTAGGTGCACCACTCCAATTTCTTCCCACTACTGTCCCAAGGAGTGCAAGAGGGAAGGATATAAAGGCCCAAATGACGAAAACCACCACCATAGTCCCAAAGGGAATAGCAGCAAGAGATCCATATAATATAGCGATGGTGTTCAAGATGAACCCAATCCCAAAGCACATGAATGGGAAAAGGGAAGCTGTTAGAATCATAGACTTTATCCAGTTTTTACCTGAAGCACAAAAAGATAAGAATCATTACATACATATTGAGAAATCTACAAATAAGCAACAGAAGTTAGGCAAGCAAGCAGTTCACACAAACAAAGCAGAAAAGGATCTACAACAAAAATACAAATGTCACACTTGCAGGCTAAAGGACAGCGAGACTGCTAACAAGGCTTGCCAATACATACCACCATTACGAGCATACATCCCACCACTGACATAACCTGCTATGAATGACGTCAAGGCATAGCATACAATGAAAGCTGTGACAATAGCTCCCCTCCTGAACCAGAAGAAAGAAGAATGAACATGTCAAGAGTCTATTTGTGAAAACTTGGAAGGGTCAGATTAAAAGATGTCACCCCCCGGCTCCAAAAAATGGGTACGTCGAAAAAGGACACAACAGATCATCATCAGTCTTACACATGATTAATTATTCAAGCAACATACCCTATATACAGCGTTCCAACAATAGCCACAATGATGACAAGCAGAACAAGAGTTGCCAGCTGTGCACCAGTACCAATGACAGCCGAAAGGAGAGCCAAACTGCGAGGAGGCCGGAAAACATCTCCATGAACAAGTTTCCAACCAGACTCTTCGCTAACATCCCTTTCCTGAAGGTCAATATTTGATTTCATCAATGACATGGAAAACTTTATAAAATCAGTAACATTAGATAAAGGCTTACCAAGCTCTCCAAATCATCATCTTCCCTAGCATACTTGGCATAGTCATTTCGAAGAGTCCTCATCAATATCATGGAAACCAAACCGGTCAGGAAGATGACCATCATGAATGAATTGAAAATGGAAAACCAATGGATCTGCAGAAAAAGTACAGTTTCTCTTAGAAGATTAATGTGTAAAGGAGGCCTTCACTATCGTCAGCTAGTTTCTAAAAGCAATCTAATGCACATAAATAAATTTAGTTTTTCTGACTCCCAAAAAAAGAAAAAAAGTCTTACATTTCTGAAGACACAACTAAAATGATACCACTAAGTTATTCTAAGTACACTTAACACAAAACATTCAATAGGTAAAATCTACTTGGATGCTGTGACCACACTGAAGCACAAATATTCAGCGACTTTTCCTGTTCTCCAACACAAACATTTCTGAAGACAACTGAAATGATACCACTAAGTTATTCTAATACACTTAACACAAACATTCAATAGGTAAAATCTACTTGGATGTTGCAACCACACTGAAGGACAAATATTCAATGACTTTTCCTGTTCTCCAATCAGAGAGGGAATCAAACTCAGTGGTAATTGTTCCAGATCTTTGCCTCATTCTTAGGTCCAAGTAACTCAAACAACAGAAACAACATACAAACCTGATGCTCAAAGAACGGATAATCCAAATAAATATCAAAACGCCTTGCAAAGGGAACATTTGTTGGTATCCACTTCACCGTATATGTCATGTCATACACCCCTCCCTCTTCCACTGGCTTAGCATTATCCTGGGTGACATTGACATGAATGATCTGCAGAGATGGGATTTCATAGGCATTAATTAATAATAGACATGAAGCAAGAAGTTAAAGTTTGTAGCTAGAACAGGAATATCTTGACTAAAAGGAAAAATCACATAACGCCCTTGATAAGTCTACTTTACCTGGTTTCCATTGTATTTGATAATGAAGTTCTTATTAGTGTACAACAAATGCTTAGCATTCTCAGTATTCTTATCAAAATGAAGCTCTCCCACAAGGCCTGCATATGAAAAGGAATGATAAGTTATAATTAATACAAAACGAGCAGGCAAGTATCATTTCACAAATAAGTCAAAGAAAATAATATTAATAGATAGACTCGTACCCCACAAAGGCAGATCATCTGAAATGTGTGGAACAACCAGAAAGCACCAGCCAAAAAGAAGAAGAAGAATGTCAGCATTGATCAGTGAACTAGACATCTATACATCAATCTCACTTCTTTTTAAGAGGATCAAATTTTACCCAAAAAAAAAAACAAAAGCAAAATAAATAGCATACCTATGAAGAACTCAAACCAGTACGAATTTTCAATTGCATCCTTGAATTGTTTGGCTTTAGAGGCATCAAGTTCGAGACGACATATGGAAGTCCTATCAACATTTCCTGCCAAAATGAAATAAAATGATGTCATGTCTTTGAAAGTTTATGGTAAAGCAGCCAATCAAAGGGCGCAATAGGGAGGGAGGAAAGCATATGCAGGGTACGCATATAGCATATGCTAAAGGAAAAATCATAAAATGTACATACTTTTAAATTTGATATCAAGCTTGCTGTCGATAAGTTCATTGCCACCAAGAACCTCTCCTAGGCCACCCCACCTGTGGGAACTCTCTTTTGGTTGGCAGAATGGAAGACTGAAGTAGTTGTACGTTTCTTGAGGATTGTTGTATGGACCAACCTTGTTCACCCAAAGAATTACTTGCTCATCTGCTTCGTACTATGATAATGAAAAAGAAGAAACAATGACACGTCAGTTCTCACATCGTACATAAAGGAAAATGACAGAATACAAGCAATCACATGAAAGCGCACAGGAGAGCACATCCATATACAAATCCATTAGCATGGGATTGCTAAATTGAACAGGTGTGGGTCCATACACAAGCATGACATATACAGAACAGAACTGAACACAGCAAATAAGAGACGTGCAAGGTACAGGACATTGTAAACTTGAACTTAAAGGGGGAAAGGAGAGGGGACACAGACCACTGAGTTCTTATCAGCTTTATAGTCTGTACAGAAAACAGAAACATTCTTGACAGAAGTGGGGCTTCCACTGTCTTCAGAACTGACCAACACTAACCATATTAGCAAAAAAAATAAAGAAATCATTTTCACATAAATCAGGTGGAACTTGGGGAAGTTACAACATATAGTTCGGGAAGTTTATCCTACATTAATTTCTTGGACAATCATTCTACTAAAGCTTGAAATAATAACAAGAAATCAACAAAATTCTAAGGTCAACAAATTTGACAAATGGCTCCTTTCATGCGCTAGGATAGACTAGACTACACAGAAAGGCACTATTAAGGGCATGCGCGGAGCAACCATTGGATTAGGGGAACGGGGAGGAGTTGCTTTCCAATTTACTTTATTTCCACCCGAAACTTCTGGATCAGAAAATCTTCAATGTCCCTGTTCATTTAGTATCATTAAATGCATACATAATTCCTGAAAAGATAGAAAATAAAACACATTCCACACCCAAAGTAAGATGTAAATGTCCTCAAACAATGTCCCACTGTTTAGCATCATCTTGCAAGCCTAGTGGGGTAACCCCATCAACAACAATCTCCTGAAGCTAGCCCGATTCACCATTTACAAATAACCAAGGTCCCAAACAAATATAAAGAATTCCATGGAAATCCAAATATGAAAAGACTACCATATGATGATATGTGCCCACTTTGAGATCAGATATATGCCCCCAAAGAAGAAACATGGCCAACAATTCTGGCCTCTCCTTCCGTAAGTCCCTATGCAGTAGCCTGGTAATCATGGTACAGCCATACAGCCCATAGCTCCATTTGAAACAAATACACCTCTGAGTTTCAACTCTCCAGAAGGCTAATGGCTCTCAATCTTCACCTTTTCTACAGCACAATTGTTCTCACCCTCTCACTGAGCCATACTCGTATAACATCATCCTGAAATCAATAGTCCCTTTTTCAAGCATTTCTACCTAGTCTCACCAAACAAATCTTAACCTTTCAGGTGCATTTGGACACATAGATGGAGCCCAAGCATGAAAATTCCAACCTAATCTCATAGTAATTATTTGCTAGCTAACAATAGACATGAATAGGAAAAAAGATAATGAAAGAAAAAAATACAGTGCAGAAATCTTACTTCCTCTACCACCACAAACATTACAAAGAGGGAAAATGTCTTAGGAGATCCTTCAGACGTCAGAAACTGCCTCTCAACTAGTCTAGAATAGTTAGGGTCAAAGCTATATCTTGACCTCCACAGACTCCTCCAGCAGGATGCAACCAGTGCATAATTGGTTGATGAAACACAAAAACTCTGAAGCCTATTGACATACACTGTTCCGGGGAGAATAAACCTTAAAATGTCAGAGAGCCATCAATATTTACCACAATAATATCTGGGAAGACATTAAACCCGTAAAGAAACAGTTTGGATCGAAGCACAAATGGAAAAAGGTTCACTTAGTACTGCTCGTATGATTTCAGGATAATGGAACAAATAGGACTTTCTAGAGATCCTACCCAACCGAACCCACCTCAATCCAAAGGCTGTCACTTATTCACCATCTCTACCCTAGAACAACTAAGATCAAAACAGTTCGCTAATGAGATCTTTAACTTGCACAGTCAAGTGTTTAAACACTCTTTAGAATGTCATACTGAAGCAATTGAAGAACTACATTAACATCTTTACCTCAATCTGGACGAGCATATACATGTTACAACTTACACAAAAGCTCGAACAGAGGGGAGTGTCACATTTAATTTTTGTCCTAGTGCTTGAGGATGACACTAAAAGATTCAAAATTGCAGCTCATCCCTACCCACCCGCCACTAATTCCACGACGGCAGTGGCTGGGAAAACCGTGATTTCAAAATAAGGTTACGGATTGTGCAGATATCTGGACCGCAATATACAATCTTTCTTTTTCTCATTGTATCTTCATAAACAAGCAAATTCCTTCAGTTTCCAATGAATTCAAGCAGGTCCAGCCACTCCAATTTTAAAGAAGCTTAAGTATATTAGGGATTTACCAAATAACCAAATAGATATCGAAAAAAATCCCCAGAAAACAAATGACAAAAATAACAACCACCCGGGTTCACATTATGTCCCCATAATTAATTCCACGTATCAAACCCTAAACAAGAAAATGCGAGATCTATAGCTAGAACCCAGAAAGCTCAATTAAACAATAACATAAGATCCAGGCAAAAACCCATGTGGGAAAAGCAAATCTAATCGAGCCCAGTTGGAAGGAGATCACAAAAATGGGGTAAAAGCGGGACATACCTTGTGATCGGATTCAGAGGCGATGGCCGGCGAAGAGGCGAGGATGAAGGAGATGAAGACGAGGAGAACGGGGAGGGATTGGACGGTGGCGGACATTGCTTCAATAGGGGATCTGGGCAAAGCCAACGGCAAGATCTGGGGAAGAAGAGAGAAAAGCTGAGGCTTTCAATATGATCTCATTGGATTTGGGGGCTCAGCCTTTGTCGTCGTTTACTTTCTGGTCCGCAGTACCCCCTACCCCTATAGACGTCGAAGGCACCCAAGGAAAGACGCAGATCTGGGAAAGGGATTGCGAAATTTTTAGTCCAAATCACCAACGACTAATATAGGGCCACTGGGCTTCATTTCCCACCGTCAGTCAACACCCCCAACTCCTTTTTTTTTTTTTTTTTTTATCGATATGCAGAATATGAACTCAAGTCCTTGGCAACAATTTTTAATATCAATTTTACTAGTTAATATCTATATTTTTACTTTTTATTGTCTTTAACTAAAATTATTATCAGTGGCTCATCACAAATTAAGTTTTTTCAACAAATATGTTTTTCTATTCATGACTTAATAATCGGGACATTAGCTATCCTAAAGGCATGTTTATTTCACTGTTAACATAATGTTTTTTAATTATCGCTCTTATATCTTACCGTTAACTTTTGCTACTACTTGCCACTCAGTAAGATTCCCTACTCTAGTACATATTGTTAAAACGAGCAATATCTCATAACCAAAAAAATATCTTTTAGATTTTAATTGTAACAATTGATTTTAACTATAGAGCTACACATATATTTAACAAATTTCAATTTCACAAAATGCTCTTGCAGTTGTTACTGTTGTTCAAATTGCACATCCTAACCAAAAAGTTATAGACCAAATCTAATGATGAGATGCTTAGTTTCCACAAATTCAACCCTGAGAAAAACAGTCAAGGATAGATGAAATCATAAATGCAAACCAAATCAACATAATATGAAGAGGGAAAAAAATCTTGTATACTTATATATTGAGCATCAAAGAAAAGGATCATGGACCCTTTTTTCTTTTTCTTTTTTTTTTTTTTGGGGGGTGGTTCTTGAGAAGGGTTATAGTCCTCAGTCCTTACAAAAAGTAGTGATGAATTATGACTGAGAACTCTTGCCTCAATCAGATTTCTGTATCATTCCAGTATAAGAACTACACTACAGTTTTAAAAATGCAAGTTCTTAAAAAAAAAAAAAGAAAAAGAAAGAGAGAAAAAATATATTACAAATCAGAGCAAAGCTGACCCTTGTCTATCACTAAGCCTATTTTCCTCGAATTCCTGTCGAAGCAAATACTCCTTATTGATCCTCAATATGGGATCCATGACCTGAACTACAATTCCTCCTTCCCCCAGATGGTCACACCAACACAATGAGATGCACGACACAGCAACCTTCTTTCTGTGTCTGTGTATGCGAGCTAACTAGTCGCACTTGATGTTTCTGTAGATCCTTCTTACGAAAAGATTGGAGCCGAGGAATCCAACTGCCCCTGTTTTTTAACAGATTAGATGTGGAAGCATTATAAACATCTTTATACGATTCAAACCTCATGAAATAATTTTACAGTAACAAGCTCATAAACTGGTGTACAATAAAAACCCATTAGGGAGAGTACCAGTGTGTGCATTCATAAAGAGCTTTTTTGGGGGAGGGAGGGGGCGAGAAGGCCTGCATTACTCAGGTCATGTTGGAGGATTGTGTGTTTTGTTTGTTGGGGGCGGCGGGGATTTATATTTGAACCCCCAACCTTCGTCTTAGCAAAAGATCCTAGCTAACACTTGCCAAAATGTCAACAGGATCCACAATGAATTGTTTTACCACATGGCTAAAATATCTGTACAAGCCAGCTCACTTGGCCGCTCAACTTGGAGCCGAGCTAGCTCATAAGTCGTGGCAAGCCAGCTAGACTCATTTGTGACTCATTCATGAGGGGCGAAGAGCTAGGAAGTTCAGAATGATGGAAAGACAGGAATCAAGCTGTATTTAGGTTGATATAGGTTCAGGTGTAGGCAAAAACCACAGAGAAACAAAAACAGATCTTGTCCCCCTCCCCCAGAAGCTCGGAAACTTCTGTCATCGCCACAAAAACAAATGCAAGGAAAAAGGTGAAGATGAGTCTATGCCTGGAGAAATACAGAAGAGTAGCCCTAAATTGAAAGAGCAAAGAGACAACACTAGCCCACAATCATAACAGCACAGTTCCTGGCAGAGGTGGATTTCAAGAGATCAGGCATACTGTATTGATAAGACTTACCGCAAAGAATTCCTAAGCCAAGGCAAAACATCAAAGTGTATCCAAAATAAAAGCTGGTCTGGAAGAAGCCGGACATCTTAGTCTTCACATGGTAGTAATATACAGAGTACAAGTAGACATAGATGCCAGTGGATGCAGCAGAGAAGAATGAAGTCCATTGCCAGTTATAGTTTTCAGCATTCAACAAGAAATATGTCCCCACAATGGTAACACAGACGGTAACAATAATCAGAATCACAAATACAAGGAGCATGAAGCCATAAACATAGTACACCTGCACAACACAACAGAAGAAGCATGAGTAACAAGAGAAAAACATAATGATAATAATGATGATGACCATGATGCCCATGACAATGATTATTTGATGACCATTGATGATGATGATGAGCTTACAAAAAACAATTGTGCATGGAAAGTGATAATGATAATCAAGAATAAGGTAAGACAAGAGATCAACACACAAAGACGCATGCAAAAGTGAGATGTAGCCTGGAACCCCCCAAAAAAAAAAAAAAAAAAAACAAAGGAGCAGTTATCAAGAAAGACAAAAGACAATAACAGAGCTAGTCCAATACCTTGTAATTCCAAAAGGATGTGAAAACAAAATACATCTCAATAAAAATGCTTCCAAAGGGAAGCAATCCACCCATAATGGATATTACTGATGGTGTCAGATACCATTTCTTTTCAGGAATAGGACGAGGAATAGTCTTCACACGGCATGGATTGTTTGGAGTGCCACTCCAGTTTCTTCCAACAACAGTGCCAAGGAGAGCAAGAGGGAAGGAGATAAATGCCCAGATAACTAAAACAACTACTATCGTGCCAAAGGGGATAGCAGCCAAAGATCCATAGAAAATAGCAATGGTGTTCAAAATGAACCCAATTCCAAAGCACATAAACGGGAATAGGGAAGCTGTAAGAATCATTGTCTTTATCCAACTTTTACCTGACAACAAAACAAAAGAGAATTTATTAACAAATATTTTAAACAGTTACTGGACAGGCAGAATCTGATGAAGGAGAAAGAATAAAACACAAGAGGTAAATGCTAAGTTATCAGTTGATATAATACATACCACCATTACGAGTACATGCCACTGCTCACATACCCTGATATAAATGACGTCAGTGCATAACAAACAATGAATGTTGTGACAATAGCTCCTCTCCTGAAACATAGGAGAAATTTTATTAGACGTTATATGAAAGGAACACAGTAGTGCGATGGGGGAAAAATCAATATAGCATCTTATAGCTATGGGTTGCAAAGAATATAAAAGCGAATGAATGCCAAACTAGGAGTATAAAGATAGCAACAAATATCATAAAATGTTATAATGGGCGGTAATAAAGGTCATAAAAATTGTACCCATGCCAGATGATTTTGTCAATTAAGTCTAAAACACACATACCCTACATATAACATTCCAACTATCGCCAAAATGATGACGAGGAGAACCAAAGTGGCTAACTGAGCTCCATTACCAACAAGTGCTGAAAGCATAGCTAAGTTGCGAGGAGGTCGGAAAACATCCCCATGGACGAGCTTCCAACCAGACTCTTCACTCACATCCCTTTCCTGATGATGCATACATGAGGTCAGCAGATGACGAGGTAATTGAGTAGTAATTTTTTTAATTGCGTAACCAGGTAATTGAGCGGTTATGAGACATAAATGATTAAAAAATAGCAAAAGTCATACCAAAGTCTCTAAATCATCATCTTCCCTAGCATACTTGGCATAATCATTCCGAAGAGTTCGCATCAGTATCATAGACACCAATCCAGTCAAGAAGATAACCATCATGAATGAATTGAAAATGGAGAACCAGTGGATCTACAAAAACAGGAAATGGACAAATCACTTTCAGAAGGAAATACAGGATGGTATTTTTTTCTTTTTTTCTTCTTCCCCATATCTTTTCCCTATTGTGGAAGTATGAGATGGTATTTACTATTCACCCCTGGCATTATCCACAGGATATAAATATTCACTTGTTCACTTGCAGCAGAAGGGTCACTGTGCATAATTCCAGTGTTGCAACTCAACCATGTGTTATGGAGAAGCATACTAAATCATCGCCAAGTCTCAAATTCAATACTACCAAGTGTGGTCCACCTACTTATTGCCTATGCTAGTTTCCGGTATGTTGAAAAGATGGAAACAAAAAGTTGCAATAGAGATAAACTAATGATACTTCTAAAGGTACAGGTAACTATCTACAGTAAATAGATTAAAAAAACTAACAATACATTCAATTACACCTTAGCTTAATTAAAACAACAAACCTGGTGCTCAAAGAAGGGATAATCCAGATACACATCAAAACGCCTGGCAAAGTTAACATTTGTCGGTATCCATCTAACTGTATATGTCATGTCATAAACTCTCCCTTCTTCAAGTGGTTTAGCACTGTCCTGGGTGAGGTTAACATGAATTATCTGCATGATTACCATTCAAAAGTATTTATGACTGGCGATGTAGCATCAGGTATGAAAGCAATGCAACTAACATAGCAAGGGCTATTTGAAGTAACCTGATTTCCATTATATTTGATGATAAAGTTCTTGTTTGTGTACAGAACATGCTTAATATTCTCGTTGTTTTTATCATAATGCAGTTCTCCCACAAAACCTGTGTATAAAAAAACAAAAAAATTACATACTAATGAAAAAGGCCATGTTTCACAAAGAAGCTTGAGTAAAAAGGAAGAAATAGATACATACCCCACAATGGCAAATCATCTGAGAACCATTAAGCACCAGCATGGTCAAATGGAAAGTAAAAGGTCAGTAAAATAGCAAGAAGCTATATGTTGGTTCATGAGCATGGGAAGAATTGACATAATGAAAGAGATTGGCAATATAATCTAGATCACATTTACAGCCACGTCTACATGAGAAGAGACTTTATTGGCATCATTAACAAAGAACATACCAATAAAGAATTCAAACCAGTAGGAGTTTTCAATTGCATCTTTGAACTGCTTAACCTTGGCAGCGTCAAGGTCAAGGTCACATATGGTAGTCTTCTCAGCATTTTCTGCCAAAATAAATCAGATATTGTCATTGCAAGTTTAGGTTTACGACGCAAAAAATTTGTGCTGACCCATAGTATGAAATAGGCAACACTTACTTGCAAACTTAATATCAAGCTGGCTATCAATAAGTTCATTTCCACCAAGAACCTCACCCAAGCCACCCCACCTATGGGAAGAATCCCCAGATGGACGACAAAATGGAAGGCTGTAGTAGTTATAAGTTTCTTGTGGATTGTTGTATGGACCAACTTTGTTCACCCACAGAGTCACTTGTTCACTTGGCTCATACTAAATGAATTCAAACCAGAAAATAACAAAATGAAAATGAGGTTTCCATAATTAAGAAATAATCCAGTTAAATAAAAAAACAAACAATATGCATATGCATGCAGACATGCACACAACTGCATGCAATAACACAACATATGCACGAATACAGATTTCCCAGCCAAACATAGAGACGAGCAAATTTAGTTTGCGGGAGGGTGATGATTTGGAATGGATGGTGTGAGATGAAGAGGAAAACACTCCTTTAAAGTTCACTCATGCACATTAGGTTTATAATGAGGAGATGCACTAATGCTTTAGTCCAGCAAGTAGCAACAGCTGCAGTCATATATAATGCCGGGACTGAAAAGGAGGCATTATTATGAAGTAACAAGGAACTCATGATGCATCAGGTAAACAATCCCAAAGGCAGAAAGGCACCCAAAAAAATGAACTGAGCAAGATTGCTAAGATTGCATCACAAATAAATGCATCAACAAATAAAAACAATAGAACATGATTTAAACCTTAATTTAACCATCAGTTGAACAGGTAAACAAAATATCATGACCTAAAATGATTTCCTGATCACAGCCCACAATTGAAATGCTCTTTCTTCATGACACTAAAACATGTATAGTAGTATATGCTCTATTTCAAAGATCAATTCTAGCTGCATTCTTCTTGACATCCTAAAGCCAGAAAGGGTGAAGATGCTAAGAACACTCCACCCAAATACATATCGACAGTTTGTCTCTGGTCAGCAGATTATCCAAGCTCAGTTCCTCTACTCGTTGTCCCCATGAGGAAGTCCGTTTTATCATAAAATTTCCATATGTGCATTAATGCTGATAAGACCTGCTACACATGTGATGAAGTTCCTCAATTAGTGTGCCTCTCTCTCCCGAATTCAATCTATGTCAACATCTTCTGTATCATTTTAAAAAGAAACAACAGGGACTAGGAAAAAAAAATAGGCTTCTTGACCTCCAATGATTTTGGTAATTTGTCAGCACCTTCATTCCATAAATTATATACTTTTGCAATGTTATGTCTCCAACTCTTGTGAAGATCTACCTTCCTCAACCAATGATAGCTCACTAGCCAATACTGGGTACCCAATCTAGCATATATAGTCACTGCAATCTACAAAGGGGAGGCTAGTTACTGATGCCAAACAGGCAAACAGCAGATCCAACCTAAAACTAACAATTGTCATAAAGTACTCTATTACTAGCTAAATCATTGTTCATTTCTAATATGCCAATGATAACTAAGAAAAACTAGACATAAGACACTGCCAGAGTGACCCAACAGATTCGTCGATACACCTGCGAGGAACTCATAGGATCAAGGATTTCGTTCGCACTCCATCTGTTCTAAAATGGCACCTTTCATTACGCAAGGAAGCATAGTTTCCAAGGACCGCCCCACCCCCACCCCAGCACCCCACAGACCGCTTTTCAAATTCACGTCTTCTGCATCCCTACAAGGCACAGAGCGTAACCATTCCCTGCGTATGTTGATCCTTGTAAGTATTGAACAAAAGTAAGTGGACATAAATGCTGCAACCTAATTACTGGGCAAGATTTCATGCTTTTTTTTTGCTTCAATCTTCCTCAATCAGAAAATCACCATTGCTTTCTCAAATACCAACAAAACTACACAATGAATGCCCCTGTATAGAAAACGGCATAGGATTACTGACTACTGTACGCATATTATAAATTTAAACTTTTCACCAAATTGCCAATTCTGTATTATAATATAAAGCTCCGAAAAAGACATGTTCTTTTGCTACTACACAACCAAATAAACAACAACAAAAGAAATGAAAAATTGACAACTATTTCAACAGGTATTACCCAGAAAACCGAGATCCATACAATGTGAAAACATAATGAAAACCCAGCTGAACAAAAAATCAGGGCATGCCCACAACGGAAAACAAATGAAAGATCAGCCACAAGAGAGAGAGAGCCCAAACCCAAACCCGGAAAACCAAATGCATTGGGTGGGGAGTGGAGTGAGACATACACACCTTGTGATCCGACTCGCTAGCGCCAGCAGGGTAAGAGACAAGGAGGACAGAGAGGAGAATGAGGGGTAGAATGGCGGTGGAGGGCATGGTTAATTGGCTATGGGGAGAGAAAGGACTCAGCCTGAGCTAGCTCTCGGATCTGGTACAGGACAATAGGGAAGCTTTAGGTATCAAATATCGAAAAGAAAAAATTTCTGGGTAGAGTTTGTTTATAACAACGTGCATGTACTTTTGGTTTGGTTTCGTTCGTCCTAGTTTATCATCAATTACAACAAGGCATCAAAACATCGAATCAACTTTGATTTGGAAGAAGGGGTGGGACTTGGGAAGTGGGGTGCTCCTGGTTTTAGCTTGATTTCTTCATTTCTCTCATTTTTTTGGTATGTTTTTTACTTGATTTTCCGTGGAGATTCAATAAGATTTTATTATTTTCATATTATAATGGATGTTTATTTGTATTTTGTTTTTAAACTTGTCCTATCTAAAATGAAACAAAATATAAGCAATGTTGAACACAAATAAATAAATAAATAAATAAATAAATAAATATATATATATATATATATATATATATATATATATATATATATATATATATGTGGGATGCATGCAATTGGATTAAATATAGGCTATTGGATTAAAATAAATGTTTGAGATTAATCTACCGAATAAAAACCCGAAGTACTTTCTCCTCCACTATGCCACCCTAAAACCACTACACCCTACTAGCTCCATTGGTTTCTTTACTTTTCAAGCGACAAAACCGTTAGAATTTATGAAAACTCTACCCCTAATGCATTTAATCGAAGACATGTTGAACCCAAATTATAAATTCATATCTTACACCCATGAACGATATAAAATAACTTTATTTTAATTTTAACTTTTAGATTTAAAATGAATAGTTCGATTTAACGCTCTCACTCGAAGTACTTTCTCCTCCACTATGCCACCCTAAAACCACTACACCCTACTAGCTCCATTGCTTTCTTTATTTTTCCGGTGACAAAACCGTTAGAATTTATGAAAACTCTACCCCTAATGCATTCAATTGAAGACATGTTGAACCCAAATTATAAATTCATATCTTACACTCACGAATGATAGAAAATGACTTTATTTTAATTTTAACTTTTAGATTTAAAATGAATAGTTCGATTTAACGCTTTCACTTTCACTTTCACTCTATCCCTTCCTCTCATTTGATACTATATATATATATATATATATATATATATATATATATATATATATACACCATATCTATTGAGAACTAGGGATTTAGATGAGAATTAAAAACTTTCAATCTTCACAGTTCATTTATAATCTAATAGTTTAGATAAAACCCTAATTTATATCCACTAACTCACTCACTCACTTAGCCCACATTCCCCCTTTTCTCTCGCTTATTTTGATGACTATCGCCACCGCCACCGCCGGATCAGTCGTCATCGCCAGAAATGTCCAGGCACATTGGTGGTTGATGCGAAGGAGAGAGAAAGGTTCCCGTCGATGGGATTCACCATGCCCTTTGTTAGGGTATTTCCAAAGCCGCCGGAAATGTCAAAGTCGTTGGAATAATGGAAAAACTCTAACAAAGGGCATGGTGAACTCCATCGAGGGAGTCTTTCTCTCTTCTCGCGTCAACCACCAATTTGACGGATATTTTCGGCAATGGCAGCCGTCCGACGGTGGCGGCGGTCATGAAAACAAGGGGGAGTGAGAGCTAAATGAGTGAGGTAGTAGGTATAAGTTATGGTTTAATCTCAAACATTAAATTATAAATAAATGGTGAAAATTAAAAGTTCATAAGTCTCATCTAATCCCATAGTTCTCAATTGATATGGTATATATATATATGTAAACACAAATTTCGAGTCTAAAATAAATAAAGACAAGACATTAATTGGATTGTGTACATTAATTGCTCGTCCATTCAGGACATTCAATGTCAAAAATATATCCTATATTTTCTTCTCAACTTGTTTGCTGCCAAAAAAATTAAAAAAAAATTACAACCTATACAAAGATATATTTTTTTTTGCCTAGCATCATTTTTTATTTTCTTTTTTTAAATAAAACTATTTATTACATAAGTAAGCAATATTTTTTTCCTCTTTTTCCACACATCTCAATATAAGATGGTCTTATGTGAAATAACTTGTGAACATACATGAGTACGGTAGGCTACAAATTAGATGATGATAATTCAACTTATGACATCCTTTACATATCCTACTTTACGCAACACTCGTTAAATCCATCCTTCTTTCATCTTTTCTTAATCCATTTTCCTTTAAATTAGCGGGGTTTACATGTCCAAATCATATGTTCATGAAATATTTAATGTATCAATAACAAATTGCAATGAAAACGAAAAATAAACATTCAAGCAAAAGATCCCAACATGAGGTGATGACTTATAGTTCGAGAAAGTTGGCAAAATAAACTTTGAGAATCTTATCAAGTATAATTCTAATATATATGGACATAACATTTGTAGCAAAAGAGATACCGGTACTTAATCTATGATCCCATGTGTGAAGTTATGAGTTTGAGTCACCTATCTCAAGGCATGAATTTCTCATTCTCAATCCCATCAAATTCTCAAGGGTTGCACCATTGAAATTGTGCATTCATGCTCACGCGAAGTTATTTCCCTCCGATGAGCCGTTTGAGTAGCGGATAGCATGTCTGTGTAGCTGATAACTATTTAAGTAATCGATAGTCTGTTAGATTTTATTTGTTAGCGAATATACTGTTCAATTGAGCGGTTGAATAAATGTGTTCGATAAAATTAGTGGTTAAGTTAGCTGATTATTATAAATTAACGTAAAAGAATATAAATAATTTGCCAATATAAACTAACGAAGGGATGTTTTTGCCAAAAAAAACATGTAACGCTACTCTTAAATGTGAAAAGTTAATATTTTTGTTTTTCAAAAACACTATTTAAAACGCTATAAGTTACTACAAACGCTAGTTGAAACACTAATTTACTAAACACTAATATTTGGTTAATTGGTGTTTTGACTTGATTAAAGAACTAAATGTTATTCCAAATGTTATTGCTAGAAGAGTGTTGTCGTCTCATATATACCATAATATGTTGTTACCATTTGTTTTGTTTTGTTTTGTTTTGTTTTGTTTTGCTTTTATTATTAAACCCTCGTTAACATAAATAATATCGTTCACGGGAACACTCAAGTACAATGTTTTCAATTTTTTCTTGATTATTATAATGCAATAATTATTACTCTCGAGAGTACTGACTATCATGTAATCCCGAATTAATTAGTATACAATTATATACTTATTAGTGTATAATTATATATTAATTAGTGTACAATACTATAGACTGTTATGTACTTTCAAAACTAATTATTATACAATTATATATTAATTAATGTATAATTATACACTAATTATCCTCAAAAGTACACCATGATCTGTACTGCTGGGGGACCATATACTGATGTGGGGGAGGATAAGGCAAAAAGAGCCAAAAGTGGATGATGCAAAATGGATTACTAGCAATAGCAAAGAGAGAGAGTCTTGATTCTTAACCAACGCACATGGGCCTCCTGACGCAGTATTTTACACATCTCACTCCACCAGTTATGTGCTGAGCGCGGCGCACTCTCAAAAAATCTTCCCCCTCTCTCTCTCTCCTTCCCCCAGAGCCCCATCCATGGCGCCGCTCCTCCTTCCGTAGCCTCACGAATTGATCCCGCTGTCGCCTCCCGATTGATCGATTCAGATGATGATTACGAACGATATACACAAACGATGACCCTCAAAACCCTACCCGTAATCCGGCCGTCTTCTTCGCCGTTGTTCTTGCTAACTCCGTTCTCGTGGCTCTTCCTCAACCGCCGCCGCCGGATTCTCTTCCTCACTCTATGCTCTCCTGTCCTCCTCCCTCTCCTCTGCCTCTCACTCCCACTCCTCTGCCTCGCGCACCTTTACATCTGCCTCTGCCGCCGCGGACGCCGACGAGATGACGCTGCTGCCCGGAAGATGCGGCGGTGCGAGGAGGGAAGGAAATTGAGCGAAAAGGAGGAAGGGGAAGAGGAAGAGGAGGAGAGAGAGATCGGGTGGATGTTGTTGCAGAGGTACTTGGAAGATCAGTTAGGGCTCGTCGGATCCGTCGTTGCTGTCTACGATTGCGGCGGAGATGAAGAAGTGATCGAGGATTTGGCGGATGGTGAGGTTTCGGAGATCAGGAGGCCATTGTTGCTCTGAATCAGCTCTGGATTGTCGCAGTCAAACTTTTTTTCTTTTTTTTTGTGGTTTTTGGGGTTGTAAAGGAATTACATGTAGATACAGGTTTTCTTCTTTTGTGATGATAAATTATTGTGTGATGAATTTCATTTCATAGATGAAACTTTAACGTGGAATTGGAAATCAACAAAAGGATAATTGTGCAGCAAATTTGGTCCCTGAATTGTTATTGGCAATTTTGTTACTATTGTTTGCTTTTATTTATGGTCTTGTATGTTTTTTATGGGTGCTGAATATTAGGAAACAAGTATTCATCCTTCCGGATCGAAGATCGAATAAGAGAAATAGGAGGACCAAAGATCTAACCGATGGAGACTCGAGGCTTGTCAGATGAAGTACCAACAACACAATTTGATCCCGGACTTGACAGGTCAAATCCGGATCAAATCTGAATTGGTCCTATTATGACCGAATTTATAGATTGTAACAGTTTGTTGTTTTTTATCCAAAATTAATTAAACTTTCAGCGGGTTACACTACACTGTTGTTTTAACCTCCCGATATAACTATGCTCAACGATAATATTATCAATTTCAATTACATATCAATTCATTTTCACGTAAGTTATTTCCATTTTTATATACCAAATATGGTAATTTTATAAATTTACTTGATATTATCAATCCCATCTATCCTTTTATTTCCAACTACATACTCATTTAATTTTAATTTTTTATTTTTCTTTGCTTAATGTTAGTACTTGCTTTCATAATTAAAAGGTCGTTCGACTTCGTACGAAAAACAAAATTTTATTTATGTTTTATATTCTTTTATATTCGTTTATTATAGTCATTTATGTTTGTTTGTGTTGTTTCATGATCGTTTATGTTAACTCGTTTCTTATTTAACAAGTCATTCATGTTTATTTATGTTCGTTTATGTTCATTTCTGTTATTTTATGTTTGTTTTTGTTTACATACGTTTTATATGTAAGTTCGAACATGCCCTAAATCTGATAATAATGGTGGTAAATTTTTTTAATCAAATAATGGTAGTAATTATGCTACGTTATTGATAAAAAAAAAGTTAATTATGCGACCTTAAAATTTTATTTAATTCCAAATATGGTAATTTCATACAGTATTATTATTATTTTTGGCCGACGTCGGGACTACCTCGATGATTGAATCAGAGGGAGACCCCTCGGATGTCCGTATTCGACGGTCAAGTTTGGAGGCCAATCCCCAAAACACAAGAATTGATGGGCCCTTCTCTTTCCTGCTTTTACATCAACTGAACTCGACCTTTCGCGGGAGCCTCAGCAGATTGCTGAGGCGAGGAGAGAGAAAATGGCAGCGGCCACCATTGACTTAAACGCTAACTCCCCACTTTTGGTTCCCGAAGACACCGTCGATGGCGCTGTCGACTACCAGGGTCGCCCTGCTATCCGCTCTAAGCACGGCCGTTGGAGATCTGCTGCTTTCATCATAGGTTAGCCTTCCCAGATTTTCCCAATTTTTCCTGGCTAATTTTTGTTGTGGAATACATACCAATTATCCCTTTTAGGGGTTTCTGCAATTTTAGGGTTTGCTTGGCATGATTTCGATTTTTGCCTTTTTTTCATGCGCCACTGAATCCCATCAGTTAATCTTACTTTATTTGCCCTCAATCGATGCGATTAAGCTGTACATTAAACGAATAAACTACAGGCATACAAGGTTTGGGCAACGATAATTATGGGTGAAGTACCCTTGTGTGTATTTCTGTTGCTAACTCTTCTATGGGGAATTTTGTATGATTTTTTTCCCTGGGGTTATAGGAGTGGAAGTGGCAGAAAGGGTTGCTTATTATGGGATAGCGTCAAACTTGATTAACTACCTGACCGGACCATTGGGGCAGTCGACGGCTGCAGCGGCAGCAAATGTGAATGCTTGGAGTGGCATTGGCTCTCTCCTCCCTGTCGTGGGTGCTGTTGTTGCGGATTCCTTCCTGGGTCGATACCGCACTATTGTTGTCTCCTCCACAATTTACATCTTGGTGAGCCCCTTTCCAATGTCTTCATATGTTACAATCCTAGAATTGTCATGTTGTGAACCTTGTACTTATTTAGAGCATATTGTTTATAAATTATGCAAGTTTTTCTGAGCAGATTGCTTATGGAAGTTAACGTGCATAGAACTAGTCTAGATCTTGTGGTACAACTGTGAAGTTATGTTAAACTGTGGTATCTATAGCCATTTCTTAAGTACCAATGGCTACAATCCATCCTTGCATATAATATTGTGTTTGTTTAGAATGTTTATGCTTGCTAGGGTCAGTGGTATATCTTCATGCCTGTATTCATCGGCTCAAGGGTGTGAACATTGTATCTTTCCACATATTGCTGAAGAAATACTTGCTAATTTCCCTGTATTTTTCAATTGATTTAGGGGCTGGGCTTGTTAACTCTTTCAGCTATGCTACTTTCAACTGCTGTTTCAGCTCATTTCCAAGCATTTGCAGTCTTCTTCTCCTTATATCTTGTGGCCATCGGGCAAGCTGGGCATAAGCCTTGCACACAAGCTTTTGGAGCTGACCAGTTTGATGAACAAGACCCTCAGGAAACCAAAGCCAAGAGCTCATTTTTTAATTGGTGGTACTTTGGTGCGTGTGTTGGTCCTTTGGTCCTAGTCAATGTCATGAACTACATTGAGGATAACCTTGATTGGGCCCTTGGATTTGGAATTCCGTGCATTATAATGACAATCGCACTGGTGCTATTTTTGCTTGGAAGTGCAACCTATAGGCATATCATCAAAATTGAGGATCAAAGTGCATTTATAAGGATCGGTCGGGTGTTTGCTGCTGCTGCAAGAAATTGGCGTTTGAAGCAGTCAGATATTGATGTTATAGAGGAAGCTCAAGGAATCCTTCCTCAAGATGGGTCAGCACAGTTCAGGTAAAAAGTTTGACTGACTAATTGTTGAATATAAGTCTTTGCATGGCAGCTGGGTTTATCGACTGGAACAATACCACAAAAAATCTGCTGTTCTTTTCTTTCTGTGTATAATATCTGTCCCTAAATATAAGGAAAAAATTTCATAAATTTGGAAAAAAATCCCCAAGTATCCCCCTCCCCAAAGGAGGGGTGGGTAGGTTTGTCTTTACAACTCTGCCTGGACTATTTTTGGTTGGTATTATGCAAGTTTAATAATCAATCTGTCTGGTTGATACTGCTCATTCTCTTCATTTTACATCAAATACTTGTGTATGATACTTGATACTGCAATATCAGGATGTCATTTGGTCCTCTTTTTAGACTGGAAACACCTGAAATTTTCAAGGGGAAAATCCCATCTTAATCTATGGAGCAGTGCTAGTGTTTGGTCCTTAATTTTCATGTTGTCTAAGATTCTTGTTCGTTTGACTGCCCTCACTCCTTCCCCCTCCACCCCCCAAAGAAAAAGTGGCGGGAAAAAGAAAGAGAGCTCCTGCCTGTATTGCAGCTCCATTCATGAATTGCTGTAGTCATAGCCTTTTCTCATCCTTTTGCTCTAGTATTTGGATTCTAGAATTCATGTGCACGTATAAAATGTTTTCCCATTTGCATTTACTCGACAGGTTCCTGAACAAGGCTTTGGTTCCTCAAAAAGCTGTGGAGGAAACCCGCAAAGCATGCAGCATTACTGAGGTTGAGGAAGCAAAGGCGGTATTACGGCTATTTCCTATATGGGCGTCTAGTTTGATATATGCTATTGTTTTCTCACAGTACTCAACTTTCTTCACCAAGCAAGGTGTCACCATGGATAGATCACTTGGACCTAGCTTCACTGTTCCAGCTGCTTCCCTGCAGACCTTTGTCAGCCTCTCCATTGTACTCTTTATCCCTGTCTACGACCGCATCTTTGTACCCATTGCACGAAGCTTAACTGGAAAACCCGCTGGAATCACAATGTTGCAAAGAATTGGGACTGGGATGTTTATTTCCATCGTTGCCATGGTAGTTGCGGCTTTGGTGGAAAGAAAGCGCCTAGAGACTGCTTTAGAGCACGGGTTGATCGATTCCCCGAATGCTACTGTTCCAATGAGTGTGTGGTGGCTTGTTCCTCAATATGCATTGTTCGGTGTTGCAGATGTGTTCACCATGGTTGGCCTGCAAGAGTTTTTCTACAACCAGGTGCCAACTGAGCTGAGAAGTGTGGGTCTTTCTCTCTATTTGAGCGTGTTTGGTGTGGGGAGCCTTCTGAGCAGCCTTCTCGTCTCCTTGATTGATAAGTTCACCAGCACTGGGGGTCAGGACAGTTGGTTTTCAAATAACCTCAACCGTGCCCACCTCGATTACTTCTACTGGCTTCTTGCTAGTATTAGTCTGGTCGGAATTGCTCTGTTTTGGTGTTTTTCCAAGTCTTATATATATAACACAAAAATGGTATATGAAGCAAACAAAGTGGGAGAAGATACGAGGTTCTACTGAAAATATATTGTACTTTCGGGAGTCACCTGTGATTCTGTGCACTCGTTTTTCTCTCTTAGATTTTTTATCCACATGTATTTACGTGGGTTGGCTCCTGGGAGTACCTGGAATATGATACAGGAATTGCTGAGTTGGGTTCTACTCTTCATTAGGAATGATGATTGTTTCCCTAGTTTGAGTTCGATTCTTTGAAGTGTTTGCATATATATAGGTTATGCTTATGTTCTTCCTGCTCTATAAATGTACAAAGTCCCTGTATTGCATTAATTCTGCGGAAGGGCTACTTTTCACCTTTCAGTCTGAGAGTCAGAAATTCCTATAACAATGTGCTTTGTGCTTGTGCAAGTGAACTTCCTTTTCATATTGTTGTTATCTGTGTCATAGTTTTCTTTTTTCATTGTTTCAAGGATGATGAAGGGGCACCAGCACTTTTGGCCTGTATAAGAGTTGTTCAATTCAAGTACAGTTGATTCCAGATTGTTGAACAGGTAACTACAAAAATTAGTCGAATCGGATTCATAATGGGTTTATTTCAACAGTTATCAACTTTCTATTTGATACCAGCTTGTCCGGTAAACTTGTTAAGAAAATGCTCGGAATTATAGGGTGAAATCCAGTTGAGCATAATTTGACGCTGATTTAACTCTGATTAACATCCATACTTAGTTTGGTTGTCAGTTGATTATGACAAGACTGGCTCAGTGACGATGAATTGACCCTTGTTTTTGCCCCATCCCTCTCTTTTGAATCACTGGTGAGGCTTAGGGCCCTGAGAAAAGAGAAACCTAAAAAACGAAAGATTGATTTGCCGCCCTCCCTGCGCCTATCACTATGTAGTATGTATGCACTATGCATGAACTGATGCAATCGTTGAGTAG
Source organism: Talinum fruticosum (assembly GCA_021018815.1). Classification (NCBI taxonomy): domain Eukaryota; kingdom Viridiplantae; phylum Streptophyta; class Magnoliopsida; order Caryophyllales; family Talinaceae; genus Talinum; species Talinum fruticosum. The sequence continues at coordinate 1,392,750 of JAITYX010000042.1, forward strand.
AGAGAATGGCAGCAACCACTATTGTAGATTATCAGTCTCCACCCTTTAGTGGCGGAAGACACCTTCAATGGCACTGTCAACCACCAAGGTATCCCTGCAATCCACTCCAGGCATGGCAGTTGGAGATCTGCAGCTTTCATCATAATTTACCATCTGGGTTCTCTTTTTTAGGACTTAATTTAAAACCTTGTAGAGGAAATCTTATGTGATTTTCTCTCTCTTATATAACATATAGGAGTCGAGGTAGCAGAAAGGATTGCTTATTATGGAGATAGCCTCAAACTTGATTAACTACCTGACTGCGAATATAAATGCTTGGAGTGGGATTGTCTCTCTTCTTCCTTTTGCAGGGGCTGTTGTTGCTGATTCTTTTCTGAGCTGTTATCTCACCATTCTTGTCTCCTCCATCATTTACATCCAGGTTAGCCTGTTTCATCTCCATTTACTTTTTCATTCTGGCCTCATTTACCATTAGTAGATTACTTAAGGTGCATTAGTGATGACTAGTTACACATTTTTGGTGACTTTTATTAAACTACCCTTATTTTAGTCGCCCGTGAATGTATTTAGTCATCCTAAAACCTCTAGAAAGTCACCCCTCAAGGACTCCGTTTCTTCCCCTACCCCCTCTCATGGATGCTATGCCTATTGTGGTGGCTCTGTTATGGGGAAGGTTAAGGACACAGGTTGGGGGCTATTTTAAGGTGTATAAATTTTTGCGTGGACTCGATATACTTGGATCTATTAGCTTCCACATTGTCCCAACTCAGGGAAGAGAGAGAACCTTATTAGGGTTTTTATTTTGCTTCAAATATTTGTGTAAAACTCCGTACTCAGGAAAGGACTCAGCCAATTCTCCAAAAATTGTTGATTATGATACGATACTCATACTGACTAGACGAGTACACATTACATTAATTCTCATTGTGGTTCCCCTTGCGTGGGGTTTGAAGTTTGCTCCATACTAGCTAGTCGTCTAGTTTTCCAAAAATGTATTTGGCCGAGACCGGATAACATAGACATGCATATTGCTACGGACTACCGCCAAATCCTCTAACATCTTGGGCCGTGTGGAATAATGGCATTCATGGCACAATTCACAAATGTTGACAACATGGAAAACTTACCCCATCATCATCATCATCAAGTTTTCTTCTTCAAATTCCAATTTTTTTGCAGCTGTCTACATTGTCCTCTCTTTCTCTCTCTCTCTCTCTCTCTCTCTCTCTCTCTCTCTCTCTACATTGTCCTCTCTCTCTCTCTCTATCTGGTTTAAAGCCCCACCATGTTTTCTCAACTTCTTGCCATCATCATGTCTCAAGTTTGAACCTGTTGACATTATCCCCGCTAGCCATCCACTTTTTCCTTCTCTACCTTATGTTGTCACATAAACAAGGTTGGTTGTGTTTCGGGACTTATTATATCGTGCTCTTTCAATCCCTATATATATTTCATACGCTTGTTTATAATTCTTGATTTTGTAACACATAAACGAGGTTGATACATCAAACCGACCCCTATACTCTATCTACGCGAAACTTTCAAAAGATGAATTTAACTTTAATGTGAAATTATAATTTTTTGAATTACGTTAATTAATTAATTAATTAACCAACATTATTATGCCAGTAGAGCATTATCTGTCACCACATAACTTGAGTCTCCGCAATCATTGGCTGGGCTCCTCCGTCCAACCTTGTTTCTTGAGCCAAATATTCGCCACTTCAGTAATTCTATTACTCACTAATTGACAACAAATTTCCCATTTTAAAAAATAAAAGCGTGTTAATTCTTTAATTATCTGCTAATTAATATTCTAATTCAAGTCTGGATTCTTCTAAAAAAATGATTACTTGAGCTACACGCCAAACCTTGGAGGCTATCACCTGTAAACAGGGTTTCCTATAATAATAATAATAATAATAATATTATTATTATTATTATTATTATTATTATTATTATTATTATTATTCAATGTATACTTAATGCATCACGTCACCTACATTAGTCAAAACCAATCATACACTTTCCTTTCATTTGGGTATTTTTTTATGGCTTTGGTAGCTTTAATTTGCTATGAGAATTCAAAATTTGATAATAATTTTGTTTAATTATTATTAATAATTATAAAGTAATCGGTCTCCGCTCGGTTTTTATCGTCTCTTCATATGCATATCCAGATTGATAAAACACAGATAAGATTGTTGTTATTGTTGTTGAAGGTAATATACATCGACCCTTTTATGCTTTCCGATGAAGTTTCTATTTAAAATTAACATAAATATTTAAAACACATAAAAATTAGCTTATTAATCGTATGCAATAGTGATAACATATTTACCTGAATGCATGTTGGCATGATACACTAGCAACATTAAAACAAGAAAGGCAAAGTTTGCCTTGCATAGTGCATACATAGAATCAATTACTACCAACTATCACTTGATGGAGTAAATTTTAAATCTCACTAGAGGCATAGGATTTAATTGAATATCTTCCCCATTTTTAAATCCCGCTATTATATTTTTTTATCTAGGACTTCTCTATACATCTAAAATACGAACGCTGAATTAAATGACTTACCTACCGCTACACACACATTAAAAAAAAAAAAGCGACAGAATCGTTATAATTAATCATCCTAAAATAAACATTAAAAAATTAGAAGGAAAGTGGTTAGTATATAATTGAGTCAGTTATATCTATATATAGTATAGGCAACTAGAATTAAGGCCAACCTCTACAACTACAAATGATTAATGATTAATGATTATGTAGAGTAAACCCTTGATTAGCTTCTGAATTAGCTTAATTAATTAGGGTAGGTATCAAGTGTGCACTAACAAAGGAATACCGGTGCTCTCTCAAAATTTTGTGCTTGATTTTCTGTCCATTTTTTATACCAAAAAAAGAAAAAAATTAAGTAAAGCAAAAAAAAAAAGAAAAAAAGAAAACACGTATTGTCCACTTCTTGTAGCCTATTTGAGTTGGTAGCTAGCTAATCCTCCCTGTCCTAGCCTCCTAGCTAATGTGGGCTCAACTTGGTTATGATGGATATGGTTATTATTATTTTCAATTTATCTTTGCGTCTCAATGGATCTATTTATCAGAATTGAGTTACTGACGATCTATAAAGGGGTAGAACTCTTTATCGTAGAAAATTTTTTAACAAATTTGAATTTAAAACCTTACTTAATTGAAATAAGTGTCGAATAATTTGAACCAACTCTGTATCGGTATGATGATGATGATGATAGTAATAATAATAAAATGAGTTAGATGACAAACCACACTTATAATTATACTAAAAACAATTAATTATTTCTAAATATTTGTAAAAAAATTAAGATATTGAAATAAAATCCACCTCTTAAAATAGCTATTTTTTTACTCTGAAAAAAATATTTTTGCATTTAAATTAAGAATATTCTAGAAAAAGCAAGCCATTATTTTGTTGATAAAGACAATATATAGGATATTTTTAGAAGCCATGACAATAATAATGATGGGGGAGGCAAAGCAGACAAATCTTTAAGCCAAAATTCTAGAAGAATTTTAGAAGAATGTTGGTTTATATGTTAGGTTGGAATTCCACTTTTTAAGTTTGGATTAGGCCAAGCAATTAAATTAGACATGTAATATTCCCCCCAAACCATGTGCTTATCAACACTAATCATTCTTAATTAAACTTAGTTAACTTCTTTAACTATATGTGTATCTTCAACCTTTTGATTTTAGTCGTACACAGTGAATTCAGGACGGCACAAATTGTGTTCTCGATCTAACTTTAAAAAACTTGTTCATCAACGCTATTCACCAGTAATAAAGTTACCCCATTTTTATTTAAACAAAAACTCATTTCTCTAATACAAAAGTTAAATAAACACGGTCATAATTATTATTATCATATAAATTTTTGCATAGGTTATTATTTTTTTAAGAAAAAGAGTTGTATAGAATAAGGAGAATAAATAAGAAAGTAGGATAAGAATGAAAATTGATCAGAAATTGCGGCTCCAAAACTTGACGATATATGACATGGACTAATACTGAGAGGTCCTTTTCAGGTGGGGCATTCTTGTGATTTTTGCCAATGGATTAATTTTCAAAAATGGATTAATCTTCAAAGTTAGTCAAGAATAACACATATATTCTAATATAAATCTGCTAATCTTTTTTAAAAAGTATTTATAATAGAAAATTATAACCGTTGGACCTCGTATCTCGAGGAAAGGCCCAACAAGCTTAGCAGATCGGGAAATAGGGAGTGTCGAGTCCATTAACCTCCACTACACAATATCCTCACAAATGGAAATATTACTCCCACCCAAATTCAAACCTCGGGTGGGATGGGTGGAGGATAGAGCCACTGGCCTCCTCGACGACTTATGTGATATAATGCCAATCCACTTTGCCAAAGAAACTTGCATTTTAAGTTTCAGAAAAAATATATAAAAAATTTGATCTAAAGTAGTTGTTACATACTACAAAAGTCATATACCATCAAAATCATCACCTATAAGAGAAAAAATAATCTAAAATAGTGAAAAATGGAAGTCATCACCTCTAGAGTCATTGTGATGATCATCCCATGACAACAAATACACATATTGTTTACTATTATTTTAATATTAAATTAAAGAAAATTTTGACACATAAACCCTAGTTAATTATAATCATTAATTTTTTTTATCTATAAAAATTACGAAGGTTAGTATAATATAATATAGATCTTAACCACCAGGCTAAGACTTTATTAGTGATTAAATTTTTAATCATATATAACTCACACATAAAAAAGAGCATATAACTCTAAATTAAATTTTGATAGTGAAAGAGAGATTTATCGTGATCGTTTGATAAATTATTAAAAAATTATATGTAATTATAGATTTTAAAAGAAAATACACTTATTTATACCTCAACGTTTATAAGTAGTAAAGCGTCAAATAATAATAATAATTATAATATAGAAATAGAAATAACTAATATTTTAAAACTAATGGCTAATATTCTGAGTTTTTTTTAAAACTATTATTATGTTATGTGTAAACTTCATTATAAAAAACACTTACATAAATTTATCCTTTCCCTATCTTTAAGTCCCACCCCACAAAAGAAAAAAGATCTTTTTGGGGCAAAAATTTGGCCACAAAGCTCTAAAATTATATCCCTTGTGCCTCCAAACTCCCTAGAAATTGTCATTGACCCAAAAATATCTACTTGTTTGCAATACCAAACCCTATTTAATTTACTAATTATTGTTACAAAAAATATTGGAAAATGAAAGTCAACTACTGGTCTACTATTTTGTCCCCCTCTAATTAATCCCCTTTAGCTAAATAAAATAAAATACAATCCCCCCTCCTCCCAAAAAAAAAAAAATTCAAAAAGTATTATGAAACCTCCTCTTATGTGTCTTACTTCGTGTAATAGTAGGTTATCTATAATTTTTGTAATTTAGTTTAATTAAAATAACTTGACTGATATTGAGGAAAAAAGTTGTTATTTATACATAATATTATAATTTGTCCTTCTAAATCTAAAACAATTATATTTAACGATTCGAAAATTATGATATTATAATTTACAGATAATTTTGTTCAAAAATCGAAATTCTTGATCAATGAAGGAACAATATCACCGTTTTTGTTCAATGAGATGCCAAACTGGACGATTGACTCACGTAATTTATTTATACATAATGTGATTGTGTTTTTTTAAACCCCTTTTTCTTTCTTGTTTTAATATTAAAAATAAAAGAATATGTGAAGCTAAAAAGTGAATAAAATTTCTTTGACTCTCAACCTTCTACTGGGGATGCTTGGGGTTGGAAAAACTGATCCAGGTCGGAGATGATTTGTGCAACTCTGTTGGGTAGTAGTGAAAAAGTAGTACTCTGGTTGGGGAAGGCGAAAACAAGTTGGGATATTCGGTTTGTAAGGGCTATGCTTTGTTTTGCAAACCCGCGAGTACTATCAATTGGTGGAAAACAGTTTGGAAAAGTTTTGCTTAGGACGGACATCGGTTTATTCTTTGGCTTACTTGGCAAAACAGACTAGCAACCTCGGAGCTACTTTAACTGCCGAGGGATCCCAGATTGAAAACGGATGCGCGCTTTGCTTACAAGTTGGGCAGGATAACTGTGAACACATATTCTTCTCCTATCCATTCTCAAATTGTGTATGGTCCACTCTACTATGTTGGGCAAAGGGCAAACCTAGAGTGTGGAATTTCAACCAAGAGAAGGTATGGTTCATCGAATACTTGGAAGGGGAGTTCTATGAAATGCAAGTGGTTGAGAACTTTGCTAGCCGCAACAGATATATGAACTTTGGCGAGAAAGAAACTTGAGAATTTTTCAAAGTAAAAGCCGAGATGCAGAGATTTTGATTCGACACATCCAATATACTACTTGTATTAGAGCTAATCCTTTTGTAGTTGATTGGAGTGATTTGATACACCAAGTGATGTAAATACTTTGAACTGAACTTTACAGCTTTGGGAATATATATAACTTTATCTTTTCCAAAAAAAAAAAGTGAATAAAATCATAAATTAAGAAAGTTTTTTTTTTTTTTTTCCATTGAGCCCGCAGCTTTTGTGCTTACCTTTAAAAATCGCATGAATTTAATGATGAAAGCAATCTAGATGACAGCCTGGTGTTGAAAATTTTAAGACAGATCAACCATCATTTGACACGTGTCAAACGGAGGTAGGTGTACCGTCGTTTATTTCTGTGACAGTCATGTTACCTTTTTTTCCCATGAGATTGTGTGGAAGAAAAAGGGAATAAAATCTCATAGGGAATAATTGGAAATAGAGTCCAATTCTTTCTGTAAACGCGGGATTCGTATTATTATTGTTTTTTTAATGAATAAAATTAGTATGTTAATTAAAAATGGGTTCGAATGGATAAATATAAAATTATAAATCGATATTAAGTTACGGAGCTCCATTAATGTCAATGGTGTCTTGGGATATTATTGACGAAAAATTCTATTAATTTATGTGTAAAAATCCTTTAAAATGGTAAACTGGATAAATATTTAAAAAATAATACTTACTAATGAGGTCTTATTTTAGTGACGAATACTGAATTTCAGGGTACATTAGGATATAAGAAAAAAGGTGAAGGAAATATTTATGATTTAGAGTTTAAAATTTATAACTTATGGTAAAAACAAATGAAAAAATTTATAGATTCAATTGTAATTGTGACAGGAAAGAAATTAACAATGCGGCTTATATGAACCAAAAAATAAAAAAATGCATATAAATTGTTGTAAACTTTCCTATCAATCAACACCTTTATACTAATAAGTTAATATATAAATATAATTTTTTTTTGAGTCGAAATAAATAAATAAACATAATTCATGACATCTTAGATCAAGAAATTTCAGACAATTATAACACCAACTTTAATTTTTGGCTAAATTAATTAATTAACATGATAAAAAGGAATAAATTTCAATATAAATTGTGAATGGAATCCTCGGTTAGACATGATTAGCAAGATAAGCAATGTTGTTAAAAGTTAAAATTAATGCTCAAGCAAGGAACTAATGCTAAGTTGTTTTTTAACTTAAAAATCATTAATGTAACATATTAAAATTCAATAATTTGATTGTCTAATTTTTATTTTTCACAATATTGAAAAGATTATTTCTATGTATAATTAAATTTTAACGCTTAAAAGTAACACTATTATGTTAAGGATAACATTTTTAAATCATCATACATATAAAGAATACGACAGAGTTTTTTTCAATATCCGTCCAAAGACCTTGCTATACATGTCAATGACTCAACAGTTTTTAGTTTGAATTCCAATTACATATAATAAAATAAACTTAAAAAACAAAAAAAATAAAATACAAATGTCGATAAAAAAAACCCATTTCTCTTATTGAGGATTTATACTGAGTCTCCCCTTCATATGCTTACGAAAATTTTTAGAAAAGATTGATTTAATAATATTTCTCTAATTCAAATACAAATTTTTTATATGGTGTTATAAGTTTAATGAAATACATATCTTAATTATGACGGTATTATAAGTTTAATGAAATATATATTTTAATTATGACTTAGTACTTAAAATTTTTAAACAAATCCGTCTACCTAGCCGTACATTAATTTTTTTTTTAAAAAAAACCCTAAGACTATCAAATAAAAATAATGATGTTGGAATAAAAGCTTCCCAACTAAAAACTGAAACAATACTGAGTGAAATAATAAATATAAAGAGGCATATTAATAAAAAAAATTATCCAAAAACATTGATTTGACAGAACAATTACGTAAAAGGCGAGGGAGAGACTAACCCTAGGCAGTTTTGACTATTTGCTGCCTTTGCTAAAATGCAAAGAAAGTATGAGGCATAAAAGAAAAAGAAAAAGAAAACAGTAAAGCATCACTGACCCTAATGAAAAAGTGACAAATCACTAAACCTAATCAGAAACAGAAACCGATTTAATCTCCTGAACTTTGAATTTTGTTGTTCATCGTATATCAAAATATCGATTTACTCAGTAACATACATACCTTTAATATTAATAACCGTTGTCCCGATATTAAAAAATATTAATTTCAACGATGGAGATATTATGAGATAAATTAATAATTAGAAATATTATTAATAACATGACCCGAAGTTTGAGATTTTAAAATTCAGAAATTAATAATTTTGTATTTTTGTAATATTTTTCTCGATTTAGTTATGATAAATATATTTATGAGATAATCGGACCAAAAGGATGACATAAGTTGTCAACTCGAACAAGCAAAGAAAAAAAAGTCCGGAGCTTGGAATTTTTTTGTAACTTTTGAAACAATAACTTTACAAATATGACAGTTTTAATTTGGAAAATAATTTGATTTTTTTAATTTTAAATAATTTCAACTTTATTTTGAGGGCTTGGAATTGGAAGGGAAGGGGGTCCTACAATTTCTCGAATTGGAGCTGGCAGTCCATTTCTGACAGTCTGTTTTTCTCTCTCCTCTCCCTCTCCAACGTTCACAAGCCCCTCCCAACCCCACCCTTCACTTCATATTAAACCCCTCCTCCCCTGTTCTCCTCCATTGTCAAACAACCAAAGCTCTATTCTTTTCCTATCCCCTACTCCCTCTCTCAATTCTCTATCTTTTCCTACCCAAAGAAGGAACTAAACAGCGAAGAAGAGATCAGCCATGGCTGAAGAAACCACCAATACCCCAGAAGCCCCAGCCGCGGAGGCATCAATCCCAGTTGAGGAAGTGGTGGTTCCGGAGGCTGAGAAGGCTGTGGCTGAAGATGAGAAGGCCGTGGCTGAGCCTGAGAAGCCGGCGGAGGTTGTGACTGAAGAGGAGAAGAAGATTGCCCCGCAGCCCTCTTTCAAGGAAGAGACCAACGTTGTCAGTGAACTTCCTGAGTCTCAAAGGAAGGCTCTTGCGGAGTTCAAGAAGCTCATCCAAGAAGCTCTCAATAAGCACGAGTTCTCCTCCCCTCCTCGCAAGGAGGAAGAGAAGAAGGCGGCGGAAGAGAAGAAAGACGAGGAGCAGAAGGCGGAGGAACAACCTCCTGCCGCCACCGCGGCGGAGAAGCCGGCGGAGGTGGTTGTTCCAGTTGAAGCTGAGCAGCCCAAGTCAGAGGAGGAGCCCCCAAAACAGAGGAAGAGGCCCCTAAAACAGAGGAGGAGCCACCCAAAACCGAGGAAGAGGCCCCTAAAACAGAGGAGGAGCCACCCAAAACCGAGGAAGAGGTCCCTAAAACAGAGGAGGCTCCTAAGGAGGAGAAGCAGCCCGAAGCCACCCCCGCCGTGGAGGAGGAGAAGACGGTGGAGGCCATCAAGGAGACCATCGTGGAGGTGGCGGCACCGGCACCCGAGGAGGAGCCAAAACCTGAGGAACCCATCCCTGTGGCCCCAGAGGAGGTGTCGATATGGGGAATCCCCTATTAGCTGATGAGAGGAGCGATGTGATCCTCCTCAAGTTTTTACGAGCGAGAGATTTCCGAGTAAAGGATGCCTTCGCCATGATCAAGAACGCTGTTCGTTGGAGGAAGGAATTCAACGTCGATTCTCTCCTCGAAGAAGACCTTGGAAGTGATTATGAGAAGGTGGTGTTCTCCCATGGGTATGACAAAGAAGGACGTCCAGTTGTTTACAATGTTTTTGGGGAGTTCCAGAACAAGGAGCTTTACCAGAACACCTTCTCTGATGCTGACAAGAGGAAGAAGTTCCTCAAATGGTTGATCCAGTTTCTTGAGAAGACAATCAGGACCCTTGATTTCAGCCCCAAGGGCATCAACACCCTTGTTTTGGTTAATGATTTCAAGAACTCTCCTGGGTTTGGGAAGAGGGATCTCTACAAAGTCATTGACAAGTTCCTTGAGATTCTTCAGGACAATTACCCCGAGTTTGTTGCCAAACAGGTATTCTTTTGTTTGCCCTTCTCCATCCTGTTCTGGGCCTTTGGGACACTGATTTGATATGGGTTTTGCTCAAAATTGGATCTTGAGCATTAATTTTGATCTGGGTCTTGTAGTTCTGATATTTTTTGCCAATTGTGGGATTGATTAGTCTGGTTTTTTTTTTTTTTGTGGGGTACAAACAGTTATGCATCAATGTTTCCTGGTGGTATTTGGCATACAACTGGATCTACTTGACAGTATTCACCCCAAGAAGCAAGAGCAAGTTTGTCTTTGCTAGCCCTTCCAAAACTCCTGAAACCCTTTTCAAGTCAGTACCCATTCTCTCTCTCTCTCTCTCTCTCTCTCTCTCTCTCTGACAGTGAATTGAATAATGGTGTGTTGCAAAAACAGGTACATAGCTCCAGAGCAGGTGCCTGTTAAATTTGGTGGGCACAGCAAGGATGGTGGAGAGCATGAGTTCTCCTCTGCTGATCCTGTCACTGAAGTTACCCTCAAGCCTGGCAGTAAACACCCCATTGAATTTGCACTTTCTGAGGTAGACAATCACTTTCCTCTAAAAACCCTTGTTTAAAATTATGCATCTTTTGGCCACACTTTCGAAATATCTACAATTACGTATTCTTGGTGTCACTCTCACCTTGACTGACAGATCCTTCTCTGAGGTGACTAGCTGATTAGGTATTTAATCATCTGATTTAATTAGTACCACACCCCCTTTTATGGGGATTAATGACTTCTCTATGGAGTCCATTCTTACCACCCTATATTTGATACAGAATTGTAAAGATTTTATGAGTTAAAATAACTATTGTTCGTCACCCTAAATTAATTCGTAGGGTACTGAGCTGGCATGGGAACTAAGTGTCATCGGATGGGAAGTGAACTATGGGGCTGAATTCTTGCCTTCGAAGGAAGGAGGATACACCCTAAATATATCGAAGCCGAAGAAGGTTGCACCTACTGATGAGCCCATAATCTATGACACCTTCAAGGTGACCGAGGCCGGCAAGGTGGTTCTCACCATTGACAACCAAAGCACCAAGAAGAAGAAGCTCTTCTACCGCTCTAAGGTCAAGGCTTAAAAAGAAGCTCGTTTATTCATTCGAAACATGATAGATTTAAAATAAGATTACCCTTTGTCACCATTTTTTTCTTTCTTTATGAAATTTTTTGTTACATTCAGTTTGATCAGGAGTTTTTGGGTTTTTTTTTTTTAAAAATTTTTCTTTTTTGGGGTTCTATGTTGGGATTTTAATTTTTATTCCTATACAGAGGAAGAAAGGGGGTGCAAAACTTTGTGTGCAGTGTAATTGATACTCTTTTTGTCTGTATATTTTATGTAAATTTAATTATGGTTTGCTCAATTGTGCTAATATTTTGTTGCCATTTGTTTTTCCATTTGTAATTTTGTCTATAATAATTATTTTAATCCCTATTTTAATTATTTTTTTGCCCTTAATTATGGAACTTAGCATGTGGGTAACTTTAGGGTGGGGGCACCATGTTTGTATGATTGAAGCATGTGTTCAATCACAGGCCTACAAGTTTCAAAAGTATTAATCTCATAGAGATTCTTTGTGATTTTGATCAACACTTTTTATCTAATCTAGTTAAGTTTGGCACCTTTGTAAGTTTTAGGTATTTGAAAAAAGAGGTTTGGAGGGAAAAAAGGAAAAAAAAGAAAAGGTAACTCCCACCCTTTATTTGGGAAAAAAAAACAGTGATTACGAATTGAGGCTCAGGTTTAATTCTAAGAAAATTACGTGGAAATAAATCTTTACTTCTACGTTCAAAATTTGGTCTCAATAGACCCATTTTTTGTAGCCAGAGTTCTAGGTCATTGCTTTTCTTTGTGAGAACATTCACAGAAATTCTGATAGCGAGTATCACTAGATCTTCTCATTCGGGTCGAGTTCCTTCTACCTTGGCCTCAAGAGCGCCAAACAAAAATGCAATTTAGAGCACGTTGTCAATTTTGATAGAGAAAAAGGGTAAGATAATTATTACTTTTTAATTTTAAAAAATTATGGATTTTTTGCCATAGAGTCTAGCTAGGGTTGATTAATAGAGCTTTGAAATGGATGGTGTTGATCAACAATTCAAGGAAGATGATGATCCGCTTGGGGTTGGTTGATGAAGACTAATCAGCAAGGGACAAATTTTCAGGTAATTTTCGCTGACGTATGTGCAAATGTTTTTCTTCCTCAAGGCATGTCGACCCTTGCTTCACAACCAAATAAATTTTAAAAACTTTGACAAATCAATGCATTCAAAATTACATAAAAATCGAATAGAAATAGTATATATATATATCAGAAAGGAAATAGTCAGAAATAAATATAAATAAATAATAAAAAAGAGAAAAAAAGATTAAAAATGAGCAGAAGATAAAAATAAATGATGATTTTTATGTTAATTTCGAACAGTGCTAGTATAAAAAACTCTAAAATTTACATAAATATTCTATTCCGAAAAAAATTTAAAAATTATCTGAAAAATAAAAAAATCAATTATTTCGAAACACGGGAAAAAAAGGAAGAAATATTTTCGATAGAATGTGCATGTAGATATTTATCGATGTGGATCTTATGTATTTTTATCGATGTGGATCTTATGTATTTTGTTGGTTTTCTAGTACATCGTTGGTTGTTTCTATGAAGTTAATATAACTCTTTTATTGAACATGTGCTAAATTTGGTGCCAACGTTCTCTATTTGTATCTATATTGGTTTAAAATGCTTTGCTTATCCAAAGGCAAAACGTTTTTTCTTGCCCTTTTTTTTTTATAAATTAATATAAAAAAGAAACAAACAAACCTCATTAGAAAAATGAATATTAAAATTTTGAATTGAACAATCGTACAATCAATTTACAATCAAAAAATTTCTTCCAGGGAGTTGTTTTTAAGAATATAGTAAATGTAAAAAAATTTAGATAACCCTTCTCTTAAGAATTTTATCGGAATTATCAACCCATAAAATAGAAGAAAATTCAGGAGGACATATTATCTACAAACAATGTCTCCTTACTCTTCGAAGGGAGTTGTAAACAATATTACTATACAACCTGACTATTTATTTTTTATTTTATATGAGTTACATAGGAGAGTACGATATAATAGGAAAGGGAGCGGGACGTCAACCCGAGTGACAAATTTAGAAATTTAAGGAATGAGGATCGAAATAGATCGAATAGCAAAAAGTTGTCATTGACCGAGTGTTAAACCCCCAACCTCTCGCTTACATTAAAGCGCACTTATCAACTTAACCAGCAGCTCTTCTATATGATAATCTGTTGTATACAAATTTTATTTTATTTTTAAAAGGGGTCACCTAACTACACTAACTCCACGTTAGATCCGCCCTGGATCAACCCGAGACTTAATGTATTAAGAATCTTAGTCTATATAAAATTTGAGTATCGATGCATAGTTAGCAACCATATTAGCTAATTCAAAACACAAAAAAAAAAATAGTACATGGTTCTTCATTAGAGTCTCCAAGTGAGAGAGAAAACGACAATGCAGAAAAATGGAAAACAGTGAGATGATCATCCCCCCATCTGGCAAGCACGCTCCAAAAGAGGAGGGAAAATCAGACTTTTTCCTACTAAAATCATGTATAAATATATGCTTTTTATTGGCCTTGCTCACCTTTTTTTTTTTATTTTATATATATATACCAATAAAATTTTAATTGAGGTAGTGCTGATTTCATCCCGATTAAAAGAATAAAATAAATTTAAACACCCGTAAACATATTTATTAATGGAATGACTTTTATTTTTAATATTCTCGATCCGAAAAGAATTAATTTCTGGCTCAAATTGATATGGTATATAATAATTTGAAGGTAGGGTATGCAAAAATTTTGGTGATGTGTAGTCATTTTCTCGACCACCTTTGTGGTAGTAATTCATTATTAGGGTTTTTGCCACCTTTCTTAATTTAAATCAAATCATAGCCTCCAAGCTGTAAATTGATTTAAATAAACTTCACGCCCAAAAAAAATAAAAAAATTGATTGATTTGATTAACCTAGAGGGGCCCTACATATGCATCTATTGCTTTCTCTCATTTTGAATGCTTTTTTTAAAAAAAAAATTTGGAAATCGTAAGTTAAAATAAAGCTCCATAATAATTATTAGATTGATTTAGACAAAGTAAAATTAAGTAAATTATAGGTAGAAAAGAATAAGCCTTGATGTTAAACATAAAGAAAGTGAAATCTATATTGATTATTTTGAATATTGGATAATTTGCATCGAATATAGTAAGGTTTTTTTCCCGAAATATAATTAATTATATGAGTATAGTAATTTTTTAGTTTGTTTCAATATTTGTAGTACTTTTTTTTTGTATAAACTATATATGAAAATTAATTGAATTTTGTTATTCGTTTTTTAGTATAAACGTGATTGATGTAAATAACTTTTAAATTATAAATAATATTTATATTTATATTTCTTATGAGATAACAACTAATAATTCGATCTCTCATAATTGCTGGCTCTTACAATAGTAGGCATTCAATAATCATTAATTTTTATCGGATTTTTAATATTCTCAATTATTTTTTTTTTTTACAAGTTGATATGAAACTAGTATATCTAATTCAATCCGTACTGCTAACTTACATATAAATATGAATATGAAAACCGATCACATAACTCCAACGGTTAGACTGACAAAAAAATCTACAAACAAGAAAGTGTGGCATTTATATTTAGGGGACCAATGCCAATACCTATACCAATATACCAAAGCCATTTTGGTGAGTTTTGCTTTTTTGGCCTTATTTTCTTGGAGCGGGGGAGGGGAGGGGCCTCGTATTTTTGCCGTATATTTAGGGAGTCATTTTCAAAAGGGAAACACTTGGAACTCAAATTGACTGCACCAAATAATCCAATGAAATTCTCATCTAATATCTACAAATTATATGATAGTTTCGGGTTTATAAATCCGATCTTATTGTATATGATAATTTATTTTAATTTTAAAAAATTCATCCTTTATTTTATGACCTGTCTTCAACAAAAATAAATCTCTCCACCAAAATAGATAATGTCACCGAATCTATAATTTTGAATTCATGGTAAATTTTTTGATTCATATAATTCCTTGCTCTTTTTTCTACCTTTCGACTTATTAAATGAAGCATTTAAATATATTGAAATGAACAAGTTTAGAGCATGTGCGAACTTACATACAAAACACACATAAACGTAAACGATCATAAAAGAGCGATGAATGAACATAAACGAACGTAAATGAGTTGTTAAATAAAAAACGAACGCACATAATGAACATAAACGAACATAAAGCATAAATAAATTATATTTTTCATGTAAAGTCGAATAAGCAATTAGATGATTTTATTATTTTTCTTAAAAAGAGCCTGATATCAAGTCAATTGTTACAACGCAAAAATACTTGATGTGAAAAATTTGTCCCCCTTTTTAATGTAAGTTAAATTCAAATTCAGGTCTCGAATAATTATTTATCAGTATTTAAATCAACTGAAATTTGCCTTTTATAGGCTAATAATTAATTTAGGAAGTATGAAAGGCTTAAGAAAATTACTTGTCTCTATTTTTTTTTTTTGGTGAAAAAAAGAATGTTAAAAGAATAGTAAAAATAGTAAGAAAACAAAATCTGAGAGGTTGAGGACAAATTGAAAAATTTCCTGTGGCTGGGGTGCATACACTGTTTGCACGTAGGCAGTCCAACTGTCCATGTTCCTTGGTCTCTATTCTGATAAGAACATATTAAATCTTTGCCCCCAAAAAATAAAAAAGATAAGAACATATTAAATACCTTTGCCCAGAAAAATAAAAAAGGAACATATTTAATAGCACTTCCACCTTTTTGTTTTTTTTTATGTTCCTAATGGCTCCTGAGAAGATATTTCTCTGTTTTAAAATATTTTTTGTTTTTAGTTTTTGAGGGAATATAAAAAAATATAAATTTTATATTAAAAAATTAAGTTGTATTAATATTTTATTAAAAATAAAAAAAGTAAAAGATAAAAGAAAAATAAAAAAATAATTAATAAATATGAAATTGATAAATTAATTATTAATACCTTATCGAAATTATAAAGTAACATACATCATAATTGTATTACAAAATAAAGGGAGTATACTTTTTTATCCAACATTAGAAGATATACTAACAAGTTTAGTGACAATAAACATATGCAATAAGATTAATTTAACGCCCGATAAAATTTTAATGTTAGTTAAATTCGAAGCCTTGAATATGTTATGTATTTTATTCGATTTTCTCCTCCCTTTATATTATTATTGTATTACTTACCTTTATAACTTATTTGAGAGAAAAGGATGTATGACTGGATTTAATTCTTCAACATCTAAAAGTGGGGAGTTCCATTAATTTTACCTAATAAATGGAGTGGACCACCATATTTTTCATATTATTAAAATTATTTTATATAATAAATATGAAATTTTAGCATCCCACTGACAATTATAGATAAACTTAGAAATTTTAGGGTGACATTATGGGCCCTTGGAATGTCGAGTTTTTCTCTTCTAAACACTTTGTTAAGTTAGCACGTAGGCCCGGCCCGCAATTCACAAAAATCACAAATCACAAATAAAAAAGGAAAAGAAAAGCCCAACTTAAGCGGAATTCGAATCTACAACTTTTTTTTTTTTTATCCAACTTTAATAACTCTAAATAATTGTATCAACTATATTAATTGACACCCGTCTATTTCAGTTGATGTTGAGTCCTCGAGAATTGGCATTTTCACCATTCACCGAGCAGATATTACATTGGCCATTACTGCAAGCCTACAATTGATATAGATATAAGATCATAGCACGATCCTAGTAAATTTGCAAAAGATTTCTTTTTAAAATAATGAAAGTTTTTCACATGAGATTCAAAGGACACCTATAAATAAAAAAGTTTGGACCGGATACTAAATAAGATAAGAACAAAGGGCACATACTTTTTTCCGATTATTAAATGGATAAAACCCGAGATAGATGCAAACCTACATTATTCAAAAAACAGCAAAACTCAAAAGGGCACATACATGCACCAGCATCTAATGATTATATAGATGGACTTTATAAGAAAGAAAAAGTTGAGCTTCACATTTGGTAGGTGGTGGGATTAGCCTAATTGGCAGATGGCCTATCAATTCGATTACCCATTAGCCTAATCTTTACTTGGGGCTATTTTCAAACGACACAAGCTTTTACATCAATTCATACATGGATATTGCGCCTCACCCTAGCCTTCAAAAGGCGTTTGTTTGTTTGTTCTTTTTTTCTTTCCAATTTTCCCTTATTGGGTCTCTTCTGTTGGAATCGATATCTCCGCTTGTAGATTGCTTGCAAGGGTAAGTCGTTCTATATGTAGATCGCTTGCAAGGGTAAGTCTATATGTCTATCTTCCCGAACTCCGCAGAAACAGGTCCCACATTAGAAGTTACTGTTGTAAGTTTGCATGTTTGTTGACAGCTTTCAAGAAACCAAGGTGTTCAAACAAGTATGAATACATTGCTTTCATTTGTCATAGATGAGAGTATTTCATTAATGACATACAATCACCTGGAGATAACTCCAACCCAAGATTGTGGACAATGTTCCACACCAGTATCTAGCACAAAATGTGCATCAAAATTCAAAAATACTCCAGGAAAAAAGTCATCATTTTTGTGCCTCTCAATATCAATTAAACATAAATGCGAACAATCCAAA
The DNA here is from genome assembly GCA_021018815.1 of Talinum fruticosum. Classification (NCBI taxonomy): domain Eukaryota; kingdom Viridiplantae; phylum Streptophyta; class Magnoliopsida; order Caryophyllales; family Talinaceae; genus Talinum; species Talinum fruticosum. The sequence goes on from JAITYX010000042.1 coordinate 1,410,900, forward strand.
CAAATTGTATGTGAATGAAATAATGTGCTACAGATTCCTAGGATCCAAAGAACAGAGAAGTATACAGATAAAAGAAAAACCATCCAGAGTTCACAAAGTTTTACAGCCAAATCTGTCAAGGATATTCTTTACACTCTCCACACACCTACTGAGATTCTATTCTTCCCATTAGATCCCCGATCCAATGCAAAACTCGTGCTTCCAGTAGCCCAGAAAAGTTCGAAAAAAGATGAAAAAAGATATAAAATAGCAGAACCAATATATCATCCGAGAAAAGAGAAACCGAAAATTCCATCTACATATAGAACAAGGAAATGATCTCCTGATCATGATGATGATAACATTGGAGTAGAATCTAATGCTTCTCATATTGCATTGTTGATTGCGATCTAGCTGGAGTTTGAAGTAATCAATCAGAGAAAGGCAGTACCTTGTACCTATAGAGGAGCTTCCTTTTCTTGAAAGTTGGGTTGTCAACTGTGAGGACAATCTTACCAAGTTCACTCACTTTAAAGCTTCCAGAGATTACAGGGTAGTCATTAGGAGCCATCTTGGTCGCCTTTTGTATTATCACAGTGTAAGCATCTTTGGCGTTGGGCACAAATTCAGCACTGTATGTCACCTCCCACCCTACTACTCGGAGCTCCCATACAATGACACAGGTCTACAAAATCAAATGTCGTAATTACAAAGCTTTCTATATAGATAAATTGGCATGCATCTATAGCAGACGAATAACCCACTTGGTGACCAAACAGGAAAGGTTTAGATGCAGGCCTAGATTACCCTTGCTATGAAGGGTCCAACACCCTATTGCTCAATGATCATGGAAAATTTTTGGTATGAAACGTGTGGCAATAGTAACAATGCTAGATGCTAGTAACGATGATCAACGATGGCTTATAAATGAACGATCATATATTCTACCTCAGAACAAATTATTTCCACAAATTGCTTTGTCGCAGATTTTAGATTGATCTCGGTTGCAGTATCATCCACGGAGAAATCTGGGTTGCAGTCACAATAGTCAACACTTAAGCCACCATACTGCATGGGGACTTGCTCTGGAGATACGTACCTAAGGCACCCAAAATATTAAACCTTTAATACAATAGCAAACCATAGAATCAGCCAAAAGAAGGACGTGGAATAGGATTTGATACTGACTTGAAGAGGGTTTCAGCCGTTTTTGAGGGTCCAGCAAATACAAACTTGCTTTTGGTCCTTTGAGTCATGAACGGGCTCATCATGGTGTAGAACGCCACATACCACCACGGCACATTGATGAACACCTAATGAATAAAATAGTGCGAAACCAGCAAAAAACTCTCATGTCCTTGTATCAAAGATTGATTGATGAACATCCTCACACAATCCTTCGAAAGACAAAAAGTTTCACGTACAACTCAAGATCTTGCACCAAACATAAATTTGAACTCATCACTTCAACCGGGTAGGCAAGCCCACTAGGGTAAAATATGATAAACCCACCATCCAAAGTAACCCAACAAATGTCACCATTCCTTACCATATATAACTCAGAAAAAGGCAGGTTTCAGATAATAGATAAAATAAGCAGTGAAGTAAAGTTTTGAGGAAAAGTTCCATTTTTCTGAAGAAAGTGCCTAATTAGAAACAATGGCATTGATTTCAGCACACAAAAATACCATTCGATAATTCGATCAGTAACATTCTTAGTCAGTTTCAGATTGCAACTTACCCACAGATTTGCATCCATGGTTTTAGTCTCATTCACAGCAAAATCAATGACAAAACTAGAATCCGACTCGATCAAAACCCATAAAAAATATTGATATACACACATCATATAAAGCAGAAACTTCTAAATTAGAAAGTCAAGAAGAATATACCTGCTTAGCTACAAACTCAGGATAGTTATCCTGCAGTAAATGAAGAGCCTGCCTAGTAGCTTGCCTGAGCTCGCGCTTCCCGGGTCCCGGAGCATTCTTCAAATCATTCACCTGAAAGATGGTGTTCACCCCCCAGGCCTGAAATCCAGCTTCCTAATACTTCTCTCTAGGAACTGAATCCTCCACCTGAGGAATTTCTCTCTCCTCTCCTCAGTTGAGAATGTCTTGACATACAAATCCCTGTTCTGAAACTCCCCGTACACATTATAACAAACAGGGTGGCCTTCCCTATCATGGCCATGCATAAAAACCACCTTCTCCAAATCATCCCCCAAATCCTCCTCCACAAGCTTATCAATCCCAAAATCCCTCCGCCATTTCAGGGTGTTTTTGAGCATTTGAAAAGAGTCATTAACCTTGAAGTCTCTAGCCCTAAGGAACTTGAGCAAAATCACATGGGTTCGCTCGTCTTTCAAGAGGGGAATTCCCCAGATGGAGATTTCATCAGTTGAAGAAGGAGAGAGAGAAGATTTCTCACCCGGGTTTTGCTCCTGCTCTTGCTTAAGAGCAGATTCGATAGTAACCTTATCCTCGCCGCTCACTGACGATGTCGAAGCTGAAGCATCGGATTTGGGCATTAAGGTTTTGTTCGCGACGGCATCTTCGACGAGCTTCTTGAGCTCATCTACCGATTTGCGCTCGGAATCGGAAAGATCTGAGACCAAATTGCTCTCCTCCTTGAAGGACTCCGCCGGTTGTATGAAAGCTCTCTCCTTGGGCTTCTCAGACTCCACTATTGCCTCTTCCGGAGCTGGGTTTTCCGCCGGAGCAGCTTCCTCCGGCGGAGGCGGGGCTTCCTTCTCTGTTGAATCAGCTTCTGCCGCCGCCGGCGGATGTTCATTCTGGGTGGTCTCCGGGGCTGCGGCGTAGAGGAATCAGTGTCGGCGTCAGGTGGTGATGGTGGTGGGTTTGTGTCAGCTGGGGGTGGTGGGTCGGTGGTCGAGGATGGAGGAGGTGAGGGCTCAGACGGCGGCGGGGAACTTCGTCGGCCATTTTCAGGGTTTGGTAACTGCAGTGAGTGAGTGTGCAAGAGAGAGAGAGAGAGACAGAGAGAGAGAAGACGGCTATGGTGATGGGTGTGATGGAGAAGGGTATGTATTGGTAACCGTTGAGGTATCCAAAGCAGGGGAGAGGGAGGAAGAGGACAGAGGACAGAGGACAGAGGAGAGAGGAGAGAGGAGAGAGAATGGAATAATTAAGAAAATGTGAAAGGGGAAGTGGGGCCACGTGGATGCTGTAGACGACAAAATTAATACTGCTTTTTTACTTCCTGGTACTCTCTTTGAATCTATGTATAGTCAACCTACACCTCTCTCACTCTCTTATTTGTGTAATTATCGTATTCCGTATTAGCTTTTGAGATAATAGTTTGCGTTTTAAAAAGATATAATATTATTTATTTAAAAATATAAGTATTTGATAAAGTATTATTTGGTACAGTAATTAGAGTTTTATGTAACGTTTGCACATATATTTTTGAAATTCTTCTTTTTATTTTCTAAAAGCTATTGTTAATTATATCGTTTTAAGTCATTTTATACAAATATGTTACTTAAACGAGTACTATTACCAAACACACTTATTTTAAATCACTAGTTGAACATCTAACCACTAACCACTAGTCAATAACAACGAATCGCTAATAAAACAGATTAACAACGACTAAAATAGATAACCACTACTAAAACAATTAATTTTACTTGAACACGCCCAATATTAATTTTTCTTAAACAGTAAATGCACGTCATTTAACTCAGTCCTTGTCTTAGGACATGTTCGAACTTACATATAAAACACACATAAATAGAAATATAAATAGAAATGAACATAAATGAATATAAAATAGGATAAATAAACATAAACGAATAGAAATGAATATAAACGAACAAAAATAAGTTGTTAAAATAAGAAGCGAATGAACATAAAATAATATAAAAGAAATAAACAAACATAAAACATAAATAAATTATATTTTTCATGTAAAGTCGAAGCACACCTTAGTGATAACACCAATTGAATTAGATGGGTTAAAGAAAATACGAGATATCAAACTCAAACTTACAACTCATCTTTTATTTCTTTTGCACGACTTATAAAAATTTATATCAAATCCTAAGGGAGAGAATGATAGTGTCGATTTTTACCGTTTGAACAACACTTCATAATTAGGATTTTAGTAATACGAAAGAGGTTGTTTTCTTCTTTCTTTTCACTTTTGCTGTCTTTTCTAGCTTTTTTAGTGTTGGATTTGGATGCATGTATTTGTACAAAGTACAACTCATTCAATGGCTAATAAATAAAAGCAATGGAGATAAAAAAAATTCAATATTATTTTTAGTTTCCTTGATAATTTTAGCAATACATTAAAATTTTATTAAAAAAGGGAAATTCATAATAAATAAAAAGTTTTTAAGACAAGAAAAATGTCTTGTCTTATAGACTCAATATTCAATTTGAATATTAATTTGTAGGAAACCCTTTGATGAGGTTGATTAGGATTGAAGAATTGAAATGGTAGGATCATTATGGGGTAGTTGTCATGTCATTAGCCTAATAATCACTCATCTCAAAGGCTTAATGATCATACTAATACACATTCTAGAGGCCCATAACTCCATTTTTCTTCTAATTTTGAAATCTATTACTATATAATGTGAATGGAATCAATAATTAATGCATTGATTACAACTTACATGTAGGTATATTCCAAATAATTGCATGCATAAAACACCATTTGTCACTAATTGTATACTATTAATGAGATTTTAGTGTAGCAGTTAAGATTGAATATACAGGTACATTAGGTATTATCATATTTGATTCCTCTCTTTCCCGTCATATTATAATTATATTGTACTTGTTTTTTATACTTCACTTGTATGTAAAAAAGAATTTGAAATTGTCCGATTGTTACAAATTATAACGTTTTAAATAAATAAATTGCCTCAGTTTTTTTTTTTTTGTTTGTTTGTAATAATCTCCAATTGGTTCTCGTATATGTACAGGGTTCATTCTCTTTAGCTTTAATTTAATTTGATTGTTACAACTTTTTACAACTAATCATATAATAAGTATATAACTTTTTATAGTCATATGGTTTATATTTTAAAATTAAAAGAAACATGTTCCATTTAAGCTGTATGAGGTTGTAAGAAACCGTAAGGAGTTGTATGATAAAATTAGTTATCAAAAATTATAAATAATTATAATTAACTATAAGAAGCAGTAAGACAGTGAACTAAAACTAAATAGAACAAGATATGTTCCGAGACTATAATATCGGAACTACATATAAGTGTTGGTTCAATTGACCTCATTCTCCCCCTTCTCCCCCCAAAAAACCCCACCCATTGGAAGTCCATCAGTGAAGCCCAACGGAATTGGGCCACAACCAGAAGACAGAGAGAGGGAGGGAGGGAGAGAGAGAGAGGAGAAGAAAGAATAATTCTAGTCGTATTATCTGGTTCTTAAGAAAACCGAAGAAGTTGAAGGAAGAAGAAGAAGAAGAAAGAGAATTCAATTGAGGAGATAACTCAAACGAAGAAGATTCACATCAAACCGAGAGAAGAAGAAGAAGAAGCTTCAATTCTGGAAATGGCGGAAAGCAACAAAGATACCGCAATTCCCAAGGAGTATGACCTCGACGCCAAATGGGATGCCTGCCTTGATCTTTCTCTTCGCCGCTTCGTCTACTCTTCCCTCGCCGGCGCCTTCACCGGCCTCCTTTTATTCCGTTAGTTATTCCCTTTTGCTTGCTGTTTCTCTCTCTTTTTTTATTTTTTATTTCATATATGATCTTCCCATTTAATGGATTGGGTCCTTTTAGGGTGGGGTGGAGGGAGCGGATATGGCATTTGTGATTCAGCTTAATTGCTATCTCGTTGATGTATATATAGATTTGTTTTTGCGTAATGATGGGTTTGAACTGTGGCCGGTTTGTGGAGATTTCCAAATTCGCAATGTGTTTACGGAGTTAAAATGTGGGTTGCTGTAGAAATCAATGCTAGGGTTCTTTGTGAGACTGCCTTGGGTTATGATTTGTTATGGGTTCCATGAGTTTCATATGCTTTGGTGTTTTTCTGGTTTGGTTCTGTTTGATTTTTTGCGGATTCCTATTTACAGATTATAGAAAATCTGGAATGGACTTGGTGGTTGGCACTTGGGAGTTTGGAATTCAGTAATTTATTCTGGTTTTTGACTGTTTGAACTAGGGATTCAGTTTCCAAGTACTATAGTGCGTGATAAATTTGTCATACGGAATGTCAAATAACTCACTCTTTGAATGTATATCACCTACCTATGAATGTCGAATGATTCACTCTATTCTTGTGGGCATGTGAATTCTCTCTGGTGATATACACATATGCTAGGGAGAGGTGCAAAGCTTCTACATTTACTTTGGAAATATTATCTTTCTTGCGAATATAATCTATGGACAAGGAAGGATTTAGGATATTGATGGGTGTACTGTCTTAGCTATCTGATGTCTCGTCTGTCTGTTCGTGATACCTCAAGAGGCTGTTAATTGAGCTGCATTGCATCTTTACATACAGAAAAGAATCTGTTCTACTATTCATCACTTACAATTCTAGCCATGCCGGTGACCTTTTTTTTTTTTTTTTTTTGGTTTGCTGGGCGGTGGCGGTTCAGTTTCAGTGTCCATTAATTATCTTTCTGTGTTAATGGTCATATATTAGCCACAGGTCTTGAATCTCTGCTATGTTCCTTTTTTGCCAATTTGGAAATGTTGCCATGCATATAGCCAATTTGGAATTATTCTTATTCATATGTGTAGAATCATGAAAAAGTGTTGACATTACTGCTTCTAATTTTGCTCTTAGGGAGTCCTACTACCCGTTGGGCTTCCGTAGCTTTTGGTGCTGGGGTTGGTCTTGGATCTGCATATGCAGACTGCTCTCATTTGTTTAACAAACCCACAACAGATTTGACATCAACAAATGTTTCTCAGGTAAGTTAAACGCCCAATGCTCTCATCTTTGCTCTCTTTTTTTTTTTTTTTTGGTAGAGAGCACGCTCTCACCTCTTCTAATTGAACTTTTGGGTGAATCATTGGACAATTGAAAATGTTAGTTGTAATTGGAGCTATGTGGGAACAATGCAAGTATGTCATCGAAACTTAAATCTTTTGAATTATTCCCTACTAGTACGAGACGTTAGGCTGTTTCTTTGAAGTTCATTAATCTTGAAATTGATAAAAATGGTGAGATAATGAGTTTCACAAGCCCAGTGAATAATTAACTTTTTGTGGCACTACTCTGATATGAGTTAGCGAGAATGATTAGTCAAAACATGATAAGAGTTTCCGTGGCATTACTCTACCAAGAGATTATATGAAGGTTAAGAATCTTAGGCATAGCCAACCTCATTGGTTTTCCAAACTGGGTGTCCATAGCAGTCAGTGGTGATAGATTTGCCTGCTTTGGGCTGGCTGTTATATGTAACCCCCACTGCTGCTTTCAAATAGCTCATCCATTTCACATGGGAATTTCATGATGGAGTCAATATTGCTGGTGCGTGTATAAAATCCTGGTTGCAATTATTTTCTAGAGCTTTTTTCACATATATGCTTCTAATTTGTTATCATTGTTGAAAACATAGGGTCAGTAGCTATCTGATTTTTATCACTCCAATGTTTACAGTACAAGGTCTGCTTTCAGGTGACTCGGAAGCATTGTACATATTGTTGCCTGTTTGCAAATTTAATTTGGCTTTCAGTAGCTCCTTTTTCTTCCCTTCAGTAGGGATTTTTGTTGAATGAATTTTTACCATAGTTTTTGCATTTTCAGGGTGAACAACAATGACCGTTGAAGTAGATTACACATTGGTGGAAGAATCAATGAGGACATGTTTCTTCAGTTTACAACACTACTCTGTTCTGACCATACTGCTAGACTTGTTTTTGGGTCAATGTATCACCCAATGTACTGCTTTTGTCCTGTAATACTGTTATGGAATCATAAACAGACAAAGGTTGGCAATCCAATTACTTGGCTGACCTTTAATGCGACTATTTTATTCATCAACAAAAATATTCCTCCCCCTCCCCATTGCTTTACATGTTCAGAAATTCAGGTGTTTCAGTTGCTAACTAGCTAGCAACTTATCATAGAGCCAGTTTCTCATGATCATGAAAGCCTCCTCTGCATCTGCATCTTCTTCAGGGGAATCGGGCCTATGCACGAACGCATGTCCTCTCCCCTTGAAGACGACCACCCTGGATCCCTTCCCGATCACCTTTTCTAGCTCAGCAAGAGTGTCAACTGGGCATAGAGGGTCGTTGTCCCCTGTTATGAACAGAACGGGCACTTTGACATTTGGGGCTGCAGTTAGGTCCATCCTTGTTCCATAAAAGGAAACACCGGTGCCAAAAGTTGAGTTCTGATCTCTAGCTAAGACTTCCACCACCCTGCCGCCTCCATAACAGAACCCTATTATGCCAAGCTTCCCGGGAATCCGTGCAGCTGTGAACTCATCCTCCATCCACTTGGTTGATGTGGCTATGTCGTTGGCGACCCTATCAGGCTGCTGTTTTGCCAACCATTGGTCAAAGGAAGCCTTTGGTCTGTCCTTTGACCACGGATCCCCTCGGAAGATATCTGGAACTAGGACACTGATTTCAAATTGAACAATACTCACAATTCAGACAAACTTTGCTTGCTTGAACCCAATTTATTTCAGGTTTGAGGAATTAGAAAATATCTGGTATGAGTCAAAATCGGGTTTGAACCATAAAAGATGGGGATGTTTCTATGTCCAAATATGAAATTCGACAAAGAAATATTGTCCCACCTATGTCGTTTTTAGTTAGAAAATTCGGGTAATCAGATTAGATAAGATTTTGTCTACAAGGAGAGAATGAAAGGGGAAATACTTGAATCCATTGCATGCAACTCGGTAGGCAAAGTCTGTGGTGAAGGAATCCTCGAACCCAAAAATATCTGATAAGAGCAAGATGCCAACTCCATTGTTGTTCTTTACAGCCTTGAAGAGAAAAGCTCGAATTTCATCACTGCCTTCTCCTATTTTAATCTCTGATCCGTTAACGAGCCCACAAGCTTCGTCATCCAACACTTGTTCCACCTTCAGCTGGCTGCAAAATACTTGGACACTTCTTCTCTCTTGTGACTTCAAAACTGCATCTTTTCTGTAAGCAAACTGAACCTTAACAGTCCGGGAAACGATAAATTAGTGCATTTCCCTGATGCTCGGAAAAATGGAGTAGCAGAAAGAAAACATACCGAGATTGGTCGCAGTAAAGAAGACAAAGAAGATGATGAGGGTGAACACGAACAGGGGTAGAGTGATCTTAGGGCAGAGAACTTCAATATGTTGTCGTTGATGATGACTGGAGGGAGATTAAGCATATGGTAATGGGAGGGTGAAGAAGCCAAACCCATTTTGCTGATATGGATCAATAGAAAATATCTGAGTGCTGAGAAGTAAATAGAGCAAAGGGGATATGTGTTTGTGCATTTTTGAGTGGCATATAGTAATGAATCTAGAATGAATATTACCAGTTTTTGGATAAGCTGAGTAAGTATACTTCTGGTCCAGAAAATCAAGGGTCCCTCCTCCACTTCCTTGTGTTTGGCCTTTGTCTTTTGACCTCATTTGATTGACTAGTGAAAAATCAAAAGGTATTAAGTGCACTTTGTGGGACATCAAACCAGACTTTGAATTGAATCCTGTATGTTTATTATGGTAGCTATTTTTAAGTACCACAGAGGAGGCAGGAAAACTGGCTGTTCTTGTCTGAACTTTAAAATAAATCATACTTGAATAGGCAAATTTGATTTTGGCTACGGTTCTTGTGAGGCCGATTCTATTTAGTTGTAAGGAAATATAAGCGAGTATAATACAATTGTAAAGTTAGTTGTAAAAAGTATGAGGAGTTGTAAGAAATTGTAAGGAAGCTGTAAGGCTGTAAGCTAAAAATAAATGATAATGGGTGATTGGGTTCCTTAACCATTTTTTAAAATTAACTATTATTAATAAATTTGACAATAATTGAGTAGGAAAAATCCTTGAACTTGACCATAAACTAAGATGAAGTTGTTTATTTAAGCAATTCATTTTGCTACTACACTCTATTAACAAAGTGGGTTTGACTTTGACTTTTTATGTGATAAATTTATTGGGTTGGGTTAAGTTAGAACTAATTGAATTTAGTTTTATCACATGAAAGAATGAATTATCGGTTTTTAAGTTTATCATATAAAACAGGATAGACGAGAAAAACTAGTAAAGATGATAATCAATAATAGTTAACTTAACTTGACAAAATGAATAATGCATTTAAAATATGGTTGATCATTAATATCCCAGCACGAATATCTTATAGACCTTGGCTTAAATTTGCTTGACTTACCTGACTTTTTTTTTTTTTTTTTTTTTGGTTATCCAACTTACATGACTTGTTGGAAAACCCAATTAACAAATTATAAAAGTTTTGAGATTAATTTACAAGTAAGTTTAAGATGTATAATTTTTTTTTCATTTTTGAATTTCTAAGCTCCTTATTGCGAATTTTCTATTAGGGAAAGAGAAAAAAAGGGATAGGAAAGAGAAAATATAAAGTACCAAGTAGTACCGATGTTGTTTCCTTCGGAAGGAAGAAGAAGAGAAGACTGAGAAATACAGAGAAGAAAATACAGATCAAATTCAACAGTACGAGCATTGTAGTGAGAGAGATAGAGAGAAGAGGGTATGGAGAGAGACGGGCCACCCGCGAATGATTGCTGCTCGATTTGCCATGGAAATTTTCACATTCCTTGCCAGGCCAATTGCTCTCACTGGTTTTGCGGTTTCATTCTTTCTTTCTCTCGTTCTTTGCCCTTTCCCCGCGTTTTCTTGATTTATTCTTTACATTTGTTACCGTAATTTCATGGTTTTCGATCAATATGTCCTTCAATTACTATCCTAGATTCATGGCTTCGTTTTCTGTTGACTTCGTAGCTTCGACTGACAAGTATAATTTTTTTTCTCGAATTTTCGGGTTCTGAAGAATTGTGTTGTGTTGTATGAAATTAAATGTGTCACCAATTGAAGTAAATGTGTAAATTCTGTTCTGGGTTTTTCCCCCTTCAGAGGATTTGGTTGGATGGGGAAAAAAGGAGCTTAATTGGGAGAAATATTGGAGTTTCGTTTCCATGTGATGAATTATACTAATATCTCTTATTGTTATTAGGGCAGTTGTATCATGTATGCTCTAGTTGGTCTAGGGATTGATTACTCTATGTGGGTTCCAACAATTGATGGCTAGATAGATGTTGACAATGATGATGGCGTAGTTATATGCGACTTATTCTATCTGCTGAGAGTTCCGCGTTTTAGCAGCTCTTTGGCGCGATAGTCGTTTTCTTTAGGTTATCAGAACATGAAACTAGTCTTCTTCATGTACATGTATTTTGGTGTCACTCATAGGCATGTTGTAGCCTGTACTTTGGATGGATTGGAAGTTGGAATACTGTCACAGATATACAAACGTTGTGAGGAAAATTTTCTATGTTGAACTCATGTAGTTATATGTCTTAAATACACCTTAAAGAAAATCGAGCAACTTTTTGGTAAAGATCTAAAAGAACTGTTGTGTAGCATGGTATTAATAGAGTACTCTGAGCAAATTGGGAAAATATGTTTGTAACTGATGTCGATTCTGTGATTGTAGCAAACTGTCTGGTTAGATATTATAGGTGGGATGACTTGTTGCTATATTGCCATGACGGACAAACTGATCACTTCTTCTAAGTATTGAATTCTTTGCTTGTCTCTTATTTTCATCTAGGTCGTTGTATTTTACAACTTTGGGATCACGGATCAGCATTGCAACCATGTAAATGTCCTTTATGTCGTGGCCCCATTAATCTGTTGATACCCACTGAGGCTTCGTTGCGGCAACGGAATGACCCAGTGGTTGCCGATGTAATAAGTAGGTTGGAATCATACAATCGTCTATATGGTGAACGTTCCAGCAGTCTCATCCAGGTACATTTATACATTCATTGCTCCTTGAAACTGATAGTTGTGGCTTGTGACATCCCATTAATTTATTACGACGTTCCATTGAAGATCCTTACACCTGGTGACTGAACACCATTTCTCTGTACTCATGGTCCAACTCTGAATCATTTTGGCTTCAGGAATCACAGTCCTCTCTCCATATTGAAGTTATCTCCATCCTTTGCCTCCAAAATTCACCCTCTTAGGTTCAGTATTGCACTGTTCTTCTTTCTTTTGCTAGACACTCATGTGACCAATGTTGGCTCATGTATCTGTATCTCTTTCTGCGGATTCATATCAGAAGTAACAAGCCTAAGAAGGGAAAGCAAAGTTCATTAGTTTCATATACAAATGTCATTGCTTCTCAGTTCTTTTAGCAAATGCACTTAAGATGGTATATGGGATCATTTAATTCTAAGTAATTTATGAACTAGTCGTCACTATAACTCTTGGCAATTAATGTCACAGAAAGATGTGATAAAATACTGTTGTAGATCTGCACTGTGGTCAAACCACTTTTATGGCAAGAGGGTAGATAAGTGGTTGATCTAGGGATGGCAGTGGGTCCTGGATCCGACCCAGACCCGCCATACCCGACCTATTTAATCGGGTCTGGGTCCAAAATTTTGGACCCGATGGGTCCGGGTCTGGTCTGGGTCTAACTGTCCCGGGTCCGGGTCTCAAAAAATAAGATCCAGACCGTTTAAGACCAGTTTAAGACTCGAACACTAATTTTATTTTTTAAAAAATTCTAACAACAGTATTCATGCAAATTTGGACCCGGTGCAATTTGGAAACCCTTCTCACAATTTGTTGTTAAGCTTTGATGAACTTTGAACTTTGTGGTGTCAAATTTTGATGAACTTTGTTTTTAATATATTGGTGTATTTGGTTTGTATGAACTAAGTTTTTGGTTTGTACAATAGGTTGGTTGGTAGATAGGTTAGTATAATGTTAAAGAGGTTATATATAACAAAATTGCTTATAAATTTACAATAATATTAAAATAGGGTACAAAATATTGATTTTTAAACTCATTTATGATAAAAATTATACTAGACCCGTTTAAGACCCGTGAACCGGCCGGGTCCGGGTCCACATTTTACAGACCCGCCGGGTCCGGGTCGAGTCTGGGTCCAAGTTTTAAAAAGTTAAATGGGTTTGGATCCAGTCGGACCCGACCCAGACCCCACCCATTGTCATCCCTAGGTTGATCCCATGGGCATCAACTAGCTTAGCTTGTGAAATTTCTGTTATTTGGAACTTGAAACTTTCTTTTGAATCCTGTCTACATTGGCCGTAGTTCCTTCTTTCACATTCTCCAAGGGGAAAAAAGTGGGAGAAGAAAGCAATACTTCCTGGAAATTCAGTAGTCAGTGTTTTTCCATTTGTCTGAACTCTGAAGAGGTCTGCAGTTGGTCCCGGATCATTATTATTTAGCTAGTATGTATAATGAATTTGAGAGGTTTGCTGAGGATATAATATCAATATCCAGTTGAACAACAATGTGAAGTGGTCAACAGTCTCTACTCGTTTTGCACAATAGCTCAGCAAATCTTTCTGTGTAATAACTTTCCTCATTGGCTCTCCATTTCTTCCCTACAGAGACTGCGAGACCTTCCATTTCTCCTCCGGAGGCTGCTACGTGACATGCTGGATCCTCAGAGGTCTCTTCCTCTCTTTATCAAGGCTCGTGTCTATTTGGCAGTTAAGTGAACTTCTGGATTTCCATTTGGACGTTTGTGAGCTCAAGTATTTTTAAATATAGAGTTCTTAAGGAATGATGTACTGACGCCTTGTAATTTCAGATTTTCCTGAGTGCCGTATATTTAGTGAGCCCAGTGGACATTATTCCTGAAGGTATATGTTGCTCCAAGTTTTGACTTGCAATTATTGGGATGTCATCTGCTAAATGGCCTGATTTCTTGCTCTTTTAACAGGAATACTTGGGATAATCGGCCTTCTAGATGATGCAATTATATTGCTTATCTGCTTCCTGCATGTGGCTGCTATTTATCGGTCTGTTCTTGTTTTCCGTCATGGGGGTTCATGACGTTCTTTGCAGCTCTTAATCATTACGAGAAATTATAGTGAGAGGAACAAGTGACTCCAAGGGTTGAATGCAGCTGAAAATTAGACACCATCCATTTCCATTGTAGCTTTATTCTTTTCATTCTTTTGGAAGATTGAAAAGAAGCTAGTTAGTATCTCCCCCATCCCCCTCCCCCAAAAAAGAAGGCTTGGTGATCTTTTCCATTTTTTCCCCTAAAAGTTAGATTTGTTTTCTGGTGCTGTTTGTACTTGTCAGACTAGGGTTGTAAGGATGTTCTTGGCGAGGGATTTTGTATGCTAGAAATATGAAATGTTTAACAATCATACACCAAATTTCTGCCTCTATTTGCCTCATGCTCCATTGGCCGGGGGTTCAGGATACTCGTACTGGTGAAAAAAAAATTATAAGACGAAGATCATTTATTCTATTCTTGCATCATATTTAAAAAGAAAATTTGATAATTATTTTTTGATATTTTTCTTTCTATAATTGGTAGGTAATCAAAAGTTCGACTTGGCAGCATGATGCCTTTGTGCAACAGGCCATACTACATTGCTAAAGGCTACCTTAATTCCTACCATGTTTTTTTAAAAAAGAAATAAGAGGGTATTATTAATGACTGACAACATACCAAAAACCCTGTTCAAACTTAACCCAGCAAAGTCATAAACTCATAATACTCTTATTTTTGTAACTGTTACATTTAAGTTCAATGCAAGCCTAAAAGGCTTTTGGTAGCAATTACACTCGAATCAGATCAATATTACGGAGTGTTACACTTTAGTTGAATTGGATTACGAATAAATCATTACCTAACTGTGCCAATACTGGTTAATGATATATACAATATGATTGTATGTCTATTATTTCGGCTTCTTGTCCGCCATTATACAGATAATTACAGCTTTGCTACTGAAATACAGACCAATTACATATTCTTCAGTAATTCATCATACCACTGTCCATGAACACTCCTCGACAACATTGCCATGACAATTAGCACTTCTGCAACTTCCATCACCTTATCAGCAAGAAGGGCAGCACCCACGCGGCGGAGTGTTGACTCGACCAGTCGCCTTCCCCTGCTCCCAGTACCACCGAGCATGGCTGCTCTTTCAGCCAAGAAGATGACTCGGGACACACGTGTGAATATTGGGTCCCCCTCTTTCAAGCTTTTTGAGAGCATGTTTGTCACCACCTCCTTTCTTGTTCGCAGCTTTTCCATGTCCACAACATGATTATCATCTGGCAATCTAATGATGGCATCAACAATCTCGGTGATACCCACATCTTCCACATTATCTAGCAGCTCAGAGAGCTGTTTAGCAGATAGAGAAATAATGCTTTCCATGTCTGATGGGCTTGTTACTAGGTGCTCACTAAGCAGGGTTTGTCGGAGGACCAGCATACTGGAAAGAGTGAAAGACATCAGCAGTATGAGCATGAGAGAATTGTTGTCCATCAAATACTGACTAAAGTCGCCATGAGCGAGCAACTAGGGAAGGAGAATAGATGAGAGGATAAACCAACCTGGTAGAAATGACGACAATCTTCTGGAGTAGAGACTGAGCACATCTTAGTCTGGATATATTAAGCTTCAGGGTTTCAGGAAGGGCCTCTAGCGACAGCGCCTCAATGCCACTGATCAACTTTAATAAACCGAGCCTGATCAACAGATCAATCTTTTCTCCTTGGCACTCTGGTTGGTGTTTGCCTGAAGAATTCATGGCATTGTCCACAAATTAAAATTAAAAAACCACCCCTGCTTTCTCGACAAATGTTCAAAATATGATAAACAAATGGTTTTCAGGATCAGACCTGCTGTGATAACCTCTAAAGATCGCATTCTTGATGTCACTGATACACTTCCTCCTGTTCGAAGAGTAGTGGGCAGTGACTCCTGGTTACTTGCCATCTGATTAGTTGGTAATGTTGATAGTGAATTTGCATGTTCGGCCCACTCCTGCTCTGCATCAATCCTTGTCAGAGACAGCCAACTCTTTGTCAGTGGTAAAGAGACGGAAGCATTAGATGGAGGTCCATATCGATTTGAAAAGGCTTTTCGCAGATATTCTAACCCAGCTGGCCCCTTGATCATTGGCTCGATCATTCTTATACGTGCTCTACTGATTTCTCGCTTTAGACTCTGCCAGAAGGTGGGGATGAGTGAGCAATCAAGATATACGAACAAAACAATTGTATTAACAATAAATATGCAGGTGCTTGCTATGGCTGTATACCTGAATCTGGTGAAGGATAAATTGGAGACCCTTGATGACTGCAATTGCACATGAGGAAATAGAACTGTCTCCAGCTTTTGAAACCTCTCTCAATTCTTGTAACAGCTTTCGGTGAGTAGCCTTCATCTCGTCATCATTTGCAGGAGCTGACAGCTTCTCAAGAGTTACCAAAGCATACTCCAAGATATTTCCCAGATAATTCATGTCCAATGTTCCAGATTTCAACACCTGTGGAATCAAGAGAAAGACAGCTATCAATGTACATCCACAGCTATTGTGATGGTACACACTTGGCTATCTTGCCTAGTGGGCTTGGCACCATTAATTACCTGGGAGAGGATATCTATGTCAATAGTATTGGTAATCTCTTCTCGCCAACTGCTGGGGGACATCTTGCACAGTTCATCCCTGACTTCAGTCATAAGCTTAAGGACCCAACTAAAGTCGGGCTGCTCCTGCTTCATAGATTCTGTAATACCATCCCAAAACGCCTTTTCCATCGTCTCTTTGATTTTTGCCTGGATGTAAATAGTGAAGAGGTGAGGAATTCACATATCAAAAGAACACTCAGCTAAGGCATAAACCAAACAGTTAGCAGGAAACATGACAGGAAAATTTTCACACACCTTAACATCATAATCGTCTCCACTGTTGACGTTAAGGTTATCAGCAAAATCATGACGATATTGATGAACTATCTCGTTCACTAGTAGTTCATTCTCTGTGACAGGTGGCGTGTCATTGTTCAATTCTTGGGCTGCAGCTATGTCTTCTTTGAACAATGACCGCACCACACTGCTTGGTCGTTCACTAACACCAGGCCTGTCGCTCGGTTCACCAGAGACTGGAGATGGTTGGCCATCAGATGAATAAGAGTAACCAGATGACGAAATGTGGGCAACAGGGGAAGATAATGGACTTCCAAACTCCTTTGATGCAAAGAATTTAGTTCGCACACCTGCAAGTGCACTCTCCATGCGTTCAATGCCAGCATCACCACTCAGATTCAGCACTTTTGCTTTTAAAAGCATTTGGTCTTCCATTACCTAGCATCAGCAACAAATTCAAGGGAAGACTTAGCACAATGAAGCGAGATAACAGAAAATAAAGGAAAACCTAATGGTTTCTTACCTGTTTCCGGATAGCTTTCATGTCATGGGTAAGACCACCACTGTTGTCTCCATTAGGAGTTACCTTACAGGTATGCATCATTGATAGCTCCAATTGGCAAGCAGTTCTGACCAAATCCTCCTCTAATAGTTTAGCGTCCCTAACTTTCCACACAGTAAAGCAATATAAATATGAGCACCAAGCTCTATCAAATGCCTCTAACTGCGATCTGAAAGTCATGAGTGCAGCATCCAAGGAGTTGACACTATGACCTTCTAATATTACATTCAGCAGCAACTCAAACTCTTGAATAAACTTCACTGCAGCCTCAGCTAGGGCAGACTCATGCACCCCTTTCCCACTAAGTACAGCATCTGGGTGACCCAATATCATATATGCACAGAGAACAATTCTCATGGGATACCTAGACATTGTACAGCTGCCATTAGCAATGTCCTCTCCAGCCACAGGTTTCTTTTGTCTCCGGCTCCTGCTTGTGTGGCTAATATTACGCTTACGCTTTGGAGTTGCAACACGGTTAAGAAGGTGATCGATGTTCTCCATGCCACCTAAATATCTGGTTCCCTGTTGGACTTTCAGATGGACTTCAAGACGACCAAGCAACAATTTCACAGCCTTCAGTGTGGCATCTGATTCAATCTGGAACGCAAGCTGCTCGAAAGGCATTGACTTCACTGATTTTTCATTGATGTTCAAGGCTGCAAAAGCTTTTGCCAATGAATATGTAGTTCCTTTTGACTTCATAAACCGTCTCCAGCACCTAAAAAAGATGCAATTTGTCACACCACAGTCAGAAGTCTGCAGACTCAGGATTGAAGAGTAAGGATTTAAGAAATGGCAGTAGAAGTATACCAAGCAGATGGCAGTCCAAGTAGTTCCACAAAATAACAGTTACCACAGCAACATAACCATGTTGGGGGTCAGATCACTCTAAACAAAAATAACACCATCCCCAAGGTACATAAATAAAAACATGGATCAATAACAACATGACAACTCAGCAAGAAAACACAAGTCAAAACCACACGTTCATACACAAAATTGTACACATGTATGATGGACAAAAATTAAGCATGGGTCCAAACTCTTGCCGCAGCAAGGTTGTGAAGGTCAACATGTAAAACGGCCTTATCCTGCCATTGGCTGTCAAAGATATACACATAAGCATATTCATCCAAAAGTAACAAGCACAATAACTGAGATTTTTTTACCTTGACAATTTTCTTGCAAGCTTTTCAGCCTGTTCATGTGTCATTCTATCATAAGCAAAAGAACAGTTTGCACCCTTTCGCTGCCTCAGAAGTTCACTTCTTTGTCTCCTTGCCTGCTCATCATCCAATACGGTTAATCTTACGAAGAAGAACAGAAAAAAATTATACAATCATAATAATTTAGATGCAGTTGTCATCATCAGCATAATTATATTTATGTCAGCAATTATTAGCACTGATGTGTAAGACAGCAAGCTCAAAAGAAATAAACATGCCATGAGTCGTTTTCAAGATAACATACCTTTTGCAAGCGATCTTCCAGCTGATGCTTCTTTTTATTCTCTCCATTTCCCGCTGAATGTAAACAGAATTAGCTGCTTTCTGTACTTGCAGCAACCTCGCTTGTGCCTTCAACCTCTCTGCTTCCAGCAATGCCAACCTTTTCCTCTCAGCAGCCGCACGGTTTCTGGTGAATTGCAGCACGCACACACTCCTTATATTTAATCTCCTGCATCGTCCTCCGCATCAATGACTGAGCCGTCCGCTCTTTCCTTGCAGCTCTCCGTTGCCTACGAAGTTTCAGAAGAAGCATCCGGTTTGCCTCTGCTTGCTTCACCCGAGATTCCACCTTCTTAACCAATTCTCCCCGCTGTTCCTCAACCCGAGTTTCTACCCCACTTTTAGCAGCTTGCCGCATCTCATCTAACCTAGCCAAACGCATCCGTGCCTTTGCAATAATGCTTGACCTGCATCGTGAATTTTTCTGTTATGAAATAATTTTCAAACAGGACAGACTGCTTTCAACTATATATATCAGCTCATGAGACCATCAACTCAACTATAGCCATCTGAGTCCTTCGACTTATGCTGCTAAAGGCAAAGAGAAAACTGCATCATAAAAATCAGAGCACAGAATAACGTGTGCATCATTAAGACGAATTACCACCTTAAATTTTATTTAAAAGGTGACGAATCCATAATTAATGAAAAGGTATTCAGAAATTGAAGTTGACTACGATATTATTAACATGATTGCTCCTCAGTCAATACATTGCTTAAAGGCCTCTGGGTTTTGTAACAGTATCAAGGCTAATTTCAGGAAATATTTAAGAATAAGTGGTTAGTTTGTTGCTCGCTTTATTTCACTGTTCCTAGCTTGTTTAACAGGGTTCTCCCTAGTTTATGGAAACATGTGCTTATCTAGGGTAGAAGATGTTCCTTTCTCTTTTGGCTAGGTAAAAATTTTTACTATTAAGGAAACTAAAAGGGCTTCATGCAAAGAAAAGATCCTACAAAAGAACTGAAGACATCTGCCAAGAAAAACTATCAAAAAGTGAAACAATATACCCCAAAATAGCAACGCAATCCAGATATATTTGATGCAGTAAAAAGAGTTTATTTATGATTTGAGATGGTATTACTTTCCGATTCTTGTCCAAAGAATGTTTTCTCAAGTAACTACCATTTGTCTTCCATAGTTTGGAAGCTTTAACATATGGCCAAATTGTTCATATATTAATGAGTGATTATAAATACACGACTTAGATTGTTTCTTCGCTAAAACCACTTAATTTCCTCACCCTGTTTGCCTTTTCTATCTCCAGTCACTTGTCTTATTTGCTTCTCTAATTGTCTCGATTCCTCTTCTCTTAGTCTACATCTTTCTAGATTCAGTGACTTGATACCACTGGTTCACACTTATGTTGCTTCTCTCTCACTCAATTTGATTAGAATTACAGGATTATTCTCACTTATGGTGTCCTTGTTATGTACTATGCTGTATGATTAAATTTTTCCAAGGCCATGTTAGATCCCCCACTCTCAGCCATGACACTCGAGACGGGATATCACGATGCATTGTCAGATACACTAGATGATTGATGACATTATGAAGCACCAGTTTTGGTTGATAGGCTCTGAATATAACTGGCTTCCCTAATTATAAAATCTGCAAGAGTTACTAGATCGTCAACTTACCTAGCAACCCCCACCCAACACAAAAAGAAAAGGGGAACACTAGCATATGCAGTGACCTGATCCTTGAACTCCCAACTAAAATTGGAGAAAAACACATTCACAACTGAACTTCATACCTTCTCTTAAACTGAATCAGAATCGGTATTACAACAACAATAGCAAGAAAAATATACCTTTTCTGCTCAGCGGCATTGAGCTTTGCTTCAAGTCGCTGACCAAGTTCCACTTCTTGGAAAGACGACTGAGATGGACTCCTCTGCTTCGGCCTTGCCTTGTTCGATAGCACTTCATAAAATTGCTGCAGCCACACAAACAGAAAATTCTCAGAGACAGCACCCATGAAAACAAAAACAACGGAAGAATAAACAGTATCTAGTCTCCACTATATGCTTAAACACAGTAGCGAGATGGATAAAACCATAATCACAGATTAACAACCATACAGCCTCAGTAGTTCAAACTTCAAAAAATACCATGTCGGCATCAATAAAAATGACTGCACGTCCATGCTGCCAGATATTCGAAAAGGAGTACAAAAAGACCCCTTTTTCTTGGCTGATTCCTTCTACTGACTCTGAAATTCACATAAAGAACTCTAATTGCCCAACAAGCAAATTAAAAACCGACAAATTTTTAGCAAACACTACGATCCTACATCATTAGCCACAGCAAACAATGGCTAAGCTCTGATGATGCCTACTCAAACAATATTAGCGTCAACTCCTTATTCTTTTGCTCAACTCAAAAATGAAACCCTAATTGTCCAATCAAATACTCAAGTACTAGAAATCAGCAAGAAAACTTTCGATCCTAATTTACCAAAGGCCTCTTGTCTTTCCTATCTAATTTTTGTACTTCACTTCCACAGAGTATTGCAGAAAACAAACTGCAAGTGCACTTTCTCTTCCAGACCAAGAAAAAAGAACCGTAATCGCCCCACTCATTTGTTAATCAACACCAGAAACAAAAAAGAAACAATTTTACATAACTGAAGTGAGACGCAAAAATCGACTAAAAGAGTGAGAGAGAAGAGACGAAAACCTGACGACGGAGATCGGCCTCTTTAAGCTTAGCCTCGATATCTTCGGCGGTTGAGGCGCAACGAGGCTCAGAGAGGCGGCGCCGGAGCCGGCGAGGAAGCTTCGAAGTGGAAGAAGGGGACGGAGAATCGTTGGTCGGAAAACTCAAGGCAACTCCGGCGCCAGCCATCTTCTCCGATTCCTTCAACTCCACACCAGAAGGCGATGAAGACGCCATTTAAGGAAAAATACAGTTACAAATATATAATCAAATAATCAACAAACTTACGATCAAAGAAATACTAAATTAGTAAGTATTTTCGCATTCAGAGAAGCCGAATCATCAAAAAATATCCAAAAAAATCAAAATTCGACGTGTCTAGTTTGATCGATTCAAATTTTGATGTGGCAGTCTGAGAATTTTCCAGGTTTATGATGATGGATCGTATAAACCAGGAGAGAGAGAGAGAGAGAGAGCTGTGAAGGAAAGGAAACTTTAAGAGTGAGAAATTGAATTTGCTGTTGCGCGTCTGAAATGCTATTGGGAAGTTTGTGCTAGGGGGTAGTTAAAGGCTGTGTTTGGTTATGCTGATGGATGACAAATTAATCCGAAATTATAACTTTGATGACATAACATATTTTGATAATATGATTTAGTTTATTTTGTTTTAAAAAAGTCACGAAAATAAGAAATAAATTTTAAAATATTTAATCAGGACTTTTGATAAATTTTTATATATGTTAATTTTTTTTATTTTGATACAAAAAAGGAGCTAAGTCCCCGAAGAAAGTAGTATTAGTTATTAATAAATTGGGTCAAAAGGCCTCTACAACATCTACAAAAAGTAACTCATTGATTTCCCTCGGAGGGGTACGGAGAGGGTCTTTTTTTTAACAATATATAGATTATTAATTTTTTTATTATAAATATAATTTTTTAACATCTTTTTAACATTGTTTGTTTTATAATGGCGAATATAAATTTAGACTAATCATATTCTTTACTTGTGATATAATTTTAACTACATATTCATTGTCTTTTTATTGTTAAATATATTGGATGAATTATATCATTGTAATATTTTTTATTATTAATCTTATTTATAAATATAGTTGTTAAATATTTACTTTTTTAATTAATAATTTCTTAAGGTCCAGATTAATATATGATAACTTGAAGAAAGTTTGGTTACAACTGGATTCGATTGTGGTTACGAGGCATGCTTGAGAGGAAAAAAGAATGGCACCCCAAATTCATGCCTATAATCTCTCAATGTAATCAACTAGTATAAAAGTTAGAGTGAGAGGTCAAAATTACTCATTGGTGCAGAGAAGTCAATCAAGTGATCGACGGATTATCTAAATTAGATTTAGAATTGAGTCGAGGATATCATTTTTTGAATCTCATGTTACTGAAATTAAAGATTTATTTTTGCAAATAATGTAGGCACCACTTAGCTCAGATTGATAAGATAATAATAATATTTTTCGGGGCTTAGCCCTCTTCTGTAAAAAAAAAATTAAAAAAACCTTATCTAATATTATAATATTGGATTTGGTTTTAAAATATCTCATTTTTAAATTTAATTTTAAAATTTAAATGTAGGAGGGCCCTCATCTAGAAACGTCAGCGTCTCATGTACTGGAATTTTCTTTTCCTTTTTCCAGGACTGCTTTTTCTTTATCCATCCAAAGTCCAAACTGGGCTTAACCTGACCGTTTTATGGGCCATGCCACGTATGCTACCAATAATTTTGATTCATTGCCACACATTTTTCACATTCTACAAAAAGAAGGCAAATAAAATTATAGAGTTCAATAAAATAAAAAAAAGTTAAGAAGGGATTATTATTTGTTATAAAAATTATATTTAGAAAAATAAAAATTAAAGAAGATTACTATTAGAAAGATAGTTTCGAACGGATATCGTATTTAATCCCTAAATTTTATTAATAATAGAATTAAACTGCTATATATGCATATACACTATAAACATGATCGTAACAATAATAGTGAATCTACAAGCACACTATTGGACGTGATATGAAAAATGCTAGTTATATATGGCA
Source organism: Talinum fruticosum (assembly GCA_021018815.1). Taxonomy (NCBI): domain Eukaryota; kingdom Viridiplantae; phylum Streptophyta; class Magnoliopsida; order Caryophyllales; family Talinaceae; genus Talinum; species Talinum fruticosum. Next base: position 1,434,551 of record JAITYX010000042.1, read on the forward strand.
GTATTTTTAATGCGCACAGTTTTTTATAAGGTCGGCTATCTTATATTAGGAGTATTGATTTTTATTGTCGAGTATTAATTAACGTGAGAGTTGTGTGGTGAGTACTTCTTTGCGTCCACTTTTTTGGTCAATTAACTATTGAAGGTAACAAATCTAGTATTATGGTTAACAAAAAATTATATGTTTTATTTTTATGAGACATAAATAAGACTTTTATATCTAAAAGGGGTAAGTAATTGAAACGGGAGTAGTGAATAATAAGCTCGTAGGGATAAGTAATTGCCTTTTTCCTTTTTTTTTCTTGTAATAATCCATAATTAAAAAAACACAATTAGGATAAAGCCTTCCTTTAAATAAAAAAATTCGTAAATAATTTTATTAAATATTATTTCTCCATTCCATAGTATATAAAATGAAAAGCAAAAATCTCCAAGTGCCCAAATGATAGACCTAGATCCAAAACAAATAAATAAAAAAACACACACAATTTTAACTAAATTATTTATTCTTAATATAGTCTCTTTAAATTGAAGATTAAAGAGGATAACAACATAATTTAATTAATTATTTCTTCTTGTACTTTTTGCACCAAATGCTCTTTCCATTGACGAGGAAGTGTGTCACCTCTTGGTCCTTCAACACCATCCATGTAGTTGTACGGCTATAAAACACTACTTTCCCGAACAATGGTTGTTTTGTAGGATCGTCGTAGTGTATGTAAACCCTCTCCACGCATTTTCCGAAAATCCTAATTACGTGTGTGGAACAACGACGATAACAGTAACAATAATAAATATCAGAGTCATAAAAATTAGTAAAATTAAATATATCATAGATCAATTCATAATTATATAGATGGTCAAAAAAAGAAGAAGATCGGAGCCATATAAATTAATGAAATTAAATATTGTGTTAGAGATGTATTTACGTAATATTTAGACAATAAAAAGAAATAATAAGTACTTGATTGATTTATTTATTTTTTTTGGATGATAGTTGAAAAGTTGGCCAACATTAATCATGCAATTAGATCTATCAAGTTTTCTCAAGATTGAAGCTTTTTAAAATTTATCAAACGGATTTAAATATATACTCAAATTCATATTATTTGATCTAACTTGGTATTCTATGAACTGCTATTAAATTTACGTCACTTTATCTACTTAGATCTCTATAGAATAGTTTTGGAATTTTCACAGAAGAATTAAAATTTTTAGAGTTTTTAAAGAGGTTGTGAAGACCTAAAAACATTTAATATTTCGAAGAGTGACACTGAAGTCTTTGCAAAAAGGGTAAAAGTTTAACAAAGTCAACAATCTGAAATTTAAAGGGAAAATCTAAATTTTAAAAATTATATCCATGAAGTTTCAGTACTGAAAAAAGGGGTAAAAAGTTTAACAAAGTCAGAGATATGAAATTTAAAGGGAAAATCTAAATTTCAAAAATGATATCCATGGTGTTTCAGAACTTTTAGTACGTACAATTTTAAAATTTAAACTATCATTCTGACAATCCTAAAATGTGCATTAAACATAAAATTTTTAGAAAGCACGTAGCAATCATGCACAAATAAATATCTATCATGTACATTAATTTATATATAAAATATATATATACCTGTTGAAAAAATTGCGAACTTGCAAATGAGAGAGAGGATAACCATTTGAGAAAGTGATATAAACACTCCTCTCTGGCTCAGAGCCTCTCTCCTTGAAGGGATCAAATGACTTTGCATTAGGGTTCAACTTTGAATGCTCCATAACCATCAATTGAATAAAAGGGGATAACCTAATTAAATTAATTAATTAATTAAATTATAATTAGAGTATCAGAAAAATGGGTTTGGAAAAACTCAGGGAAGCCACCCTATTTATAATTGAGAAAAGGTTAAAAAATAAATTAAAAAATAAAGGATGGGTATGGGGATGATTTCCTGAAGAAGTAAGAAATCTAACCCACAAAAATGTTATTTTCATGGGATGAGAATCTGATCAGGATTCATTAACATTTCAGTCTACTCAAACTTTGGCAATGATGATCCAGTAATTTGCTCTTACACCACTCAAAATGGTGCAACTTTTCAGTGCTAGCCTTCGTACTAATAAGATAACTTATCTGCATGGCATTCTCCCCCTTTCTAGTTTCCGTGCCGATGGACTGGAGAGCGACAATTATGTACGTGTGACAACCATTGATATACCGTCAACCGAGAGAGATCATTTTATATAAGAATTTGTATTTTCGTAGGAAGACCCTTTTATATATACGGCTCATCTTGATGGGTAGTTAATCAACTCGCAAAGTCGTGAAGATGTCTTCTGTTGTTGCATCATTACTTAAGTTACGTTATATAAGATCGATAACTATCGAGTTTTATGATGTAGTTAATTAACGTAAATCAAGTACTAAGTATTGTCGTACAAAGTTTTTCTATTTTTGTTTTACAAGCTAACCCATTTATATAGTTGATCAGATAATTAATAAAGAGCAATATTAAAGAAATGAGAGTGATTTTATGGCAAAATTTAGGATTTTTTTATGTACATGACCGAAGAACATTACATTATATTATTCATGATCTCAATAATTGAACAAAATCAAGTTGGATATTTTGCTAATTACATGCAAGTTAAAGGGAGAGGGAAAACCAATCCTATTAGAGGTTAGAAAAATTTTATGAACAAAATAAGGAAAAATATATTCCCTAAACCATAAAATATTCTCTAGCTGGCTCTGTCTGCCACAAAATGAACTCTCTTCAACTATCAAGGATGAAAGGGTATTCAGGTATGTATGAGAAAAGAAATAAAAAATCCAGAAAATATTCTGTGCACTTTTCAAATTCCTTTATTTCATCTTCAATTTCAGTACCAAGATTTTTTTCTTTTAAAAAATAAAGGATTTGTTCTTGTTGGTTTGTTTAGTGTGCCACGATTTGCTGCTGTTATGTGAGTGTAGTGTGAGTGGTATACAGTGTCATAGCTATTGAAATATGAGGATTAGCCAATTGCATGGGATTAGCCAAATGGGTTGGTTTATAATGCTGGTACTACTTTGTGCACCAACTGTTTGATGAAATGCCTCATTGGGGCTTGATTGATGAGTTCTGTTATGTTTCAGGGTGGCTCAGAGAGAGGATATGATGTAGTAGGACCGAAGCCTTGTGCTGTTGAAAAGGGCTTATATCGCGGTAAGAGTTCTTGGTAAAATTTGAATGAAATTTAACTTTGTCATGTTACTTCTTCGTTTAGAGATAGGAGGTGGGGAAGGTTTAAGTCAGTTTTATTACTTATTCTTATGTAGTTGTAGAGTTCTTGGGGGAAAAAATCTGGTATTGAATTGAATATAAGCAATACATGGAAGATCATGGCAGGAGCCTCAGGTCCTCTTCTGAATATCGTTGGAAATATTATGAGATACTGAACTTTTAGTGTTTCAAAGAAGGCACAGATTAAAAATCAAAACCCAACTTCAAGCATAGAGGACTACATCTTAACCGTTGAAGTATTAACTAGTCATTGTACCTTTCATTTTAAGTAACGGCAACAATATTGCCCTTGTGTACTCAACATCTAAAGGAACCAAACAGTATGGATTAGTTGAGTTTGATGTTTTTATGTGTCTGTCTTGATGGTCAACTTTAAATGACTTATCTCTTTGCATGTCACATGTATATTGAGAACCTTTTCTCTAACTTTATTGCAGAGAAGAAAACACTTCAGAGGTCTGCAGGTCTGCTACTCATCACGTAAATGTAGGCGTCACTTTCAGATAGGTAAGCTATTCTGCTAGTATTCCTCTTTTCACCCATCTCATATTATTATTGTTTTGTTTTAGAAAACTTTTTGCAGGGAAGTTCATCCCATGTGTCAAGTCACACAGTTAGTGTGGTTGTTCATGTTAGCATGGGACTGTATGCGTGAGCCTGTTCTCACTGTTGCCATTTCTTCAGAGACTTGACGTTATACAATCTCTTTATGCTGGATGTGTTGCTAAGACGATCAAGTAGAAGCTTCAAATGGTGATGTAGCTTGCTTAGTTATTGATATGCAGCCTTTTTTCTCCGACTCTTTAACTTTACTGCTAAAAAGACAACCACTGTGTTGTTTATTATGTCCGTCAGATTTACTTATTATGTGTTGCTTGGGGCGCACGTCACACACCCCTCTCTCGACGAGCTATATTTCTAACTGTTTATTATGTCCGTCAAATGGAAAACAGTTGTTACAACTTCTATTAATTAATTGGTGAGAGTTTCTTTATCAGGTGATGAAATAATATGACCGGTAACATAATTGAGTAGCATGCATGAAAATATAATCTCCAATTTCTCTGTGAATTTCCCCAGTGATATTCTATTGTTCAAATATCTGCGCCTACACTTCCATATATGTTAACCAGCCTCATTGGGTGCTAATATGCTGGTGCCTCCAGCCTCTAAGTACCGCTGTTTTTGGTGTAGACTTGTTTACATTCCTTGCAATATAAAGCATCTTATCAATTATGAGTAATTGATTGCATGGTTTTGTCCTTGTAATTACGGTAGGTGAAAAGTTTGTTCTATGATGGTTCTGAAGTAATGCCATGTTGGATGCATAATACAGATTTGAACCATCCTGCATTATATGCCTTGAAGTTTCTCTCAAAATCCCTATATTCATTAGTCTGCAATATCTGCATTGTTTTTCTTCAATACTCCAGGCACAAGCTTGTTCGTTCCTTTAGTGAGATTTTTAGTGGTGTCACATTTGCTTGATACTGTGTTTTAGAGAACAATTGTTGGAGAAATGTTGCAATACTGAGACTTCCCCTGGATTAGGCGATAGGTGATCTGTTTGGTTATGTAGTTAAACAGCAAATATAATAGCTTTTCTAGCAAAGGATAAATTGGTAGGAAAAAGCATTGTTGCTAGCAATTGAGAGCTTATCGAATTATTGATACCGAGAGATGGTCTTCTGTTGAAGCAATATTTCACTATCTGCAAAAGCTGAGTTTTGTTAATTTTTGAAAACGTGCCAATATCTTGAAAGTACATACTCTGAGTTCTAGTTCCAAGTTGATTCTTGTGATGCGGCTATGGATTTGGAACCACAGTTCCTTTTGCAGGGGGCTCTAAGCTTATAGCTCGCCCTGAGGTAGGGCCAGATCTTCTGTAGCTCTTGTCCATGGACTTCTGGACAACTTTGCATGGGTGCTAACCTTGAAGTCAGCATCACATCTTCCAGAATTCTTCTCAAACGTACTACCAAGTATTGTGATACTAACAACTTTCCATTTCTTCCCAAGATCAAACTTTCCTGATCGTACTACCAGCCCATTTCCCACGGAACCTTCGTTGCACGAGCTAACATGCCAAATGTCACCCTGTTTGCTGGCTCCTATGGTCCTTTTCTTCATAGTCCTTACCCAGTGAGTTTCCATTCTCCTCTCGGCTGAGAAGCTGGAAATATCAGGTGATGTCCAGAATCGACGTCTGGAATTTCAGAAACTTTCTGCAGAAAGCACTTTCCACTTTCTGCATTATGTTCATGTAACCCTGTGTGTTTTGCAGTTTTGATATTATTATCAAGATCATTATCATAATTTGGTGACAATTAATCACCATCGAATATCCTTGACCCCTTATTGGGATCTTTTCAACACCAACTAGCCTTTGCATCATACCTCATGAAGGATTTGCAATGTTTTCATTTCCTCGAGCACTTTATGTATGGCAAAATCTCTTCACACAATCAGACTATTAATCTCACAAAAGCCCGTTAGGGATCTCTCAAGAATTTCTGTCATAATTTGTCTTTTGTGAGGGGAGGGGAAATAGTGAGAAAGAAGATTAATTAGAAAGTAGCGAATAGGCTTTTTCTGGTTGTCAACTGGTAAATGAAAGGAAATTGTCAAGTAGCGATATATCTAGTTCTATCTCGCTGACATTCAAATCTCCTTGACCTCATATTGAAGTTCCCTATTCTCCTCCATTATTGCTCCCACCCCTGATCATTAACATAGGAAAATTGCTGAAGCTATCCTCATCATCCCTCTAACACCCCCCAAAGTGAAAATCAAGCATGGCAATTACCAATACTACGAGCGCCCCTGAAATCATGGCAATTGCTCATCATGTTTGACTCTTGGTGATCATGTATGTTTCCCGATACTGAGACCCCTTTTACCTTTCTCACAATGACATCTGAGAGCGAAAGTTCAGAATATCTTACAATATAATTGATAAACGCCTTCCATCATACTTTAAAATAGACAAGTTAAACTTTTAAACTTAAGAAGCAGGTGAGCATATGAGTCTTAATTATGCAAGATATGTTGACAAAAACTGAAAATGAGAAGCCTAATCTAAAATATGAGAACAAATACTTGCTGTATCTTACAGTAGCTTAAACAGGAAGGTACGCAGATACCCCACTGAAAATCTAAAAGATAAACCACATTATGAAATGTGCCTATTTCACAAGAAGTATGTACTATGAATTCCACTACTGGATTGATGCATGTCTGCCAGTGGATTTGGAAGCTGGATTCCCTGTACGGGGTGAATGCCAAGCTTGAAGTTAGCCCTGAGGCTGCACCGTGTCTTCCATAGTGATTGCCTTTGAACTTCTTCTCAACTTTGACACCAAGTATCCTGTTGCTAGCAAATAGGCTTAGGTTTCTGCTTCTTCCAGAACCAAGCATGCTGAACCCTACACCTAGCCCATCCCCGAGAGAACTCTCCCCAGGCACACCAAAATCACCCTATTTGCTGACTTCCTGATATCTGTCAATGCATACTTTTGCTTCATCTTCCTCAGGCAGCGCCCACCCCTTTTCTTTTTGGACTCGAAAACTGGAACTGGAAGAGGTTTTGGAATTCTTGGAGGGTTTGGTTCTTGTTTCTTCTCTATTTTCTTACGAATCTCATCATAGCATTCTTCCGAAATTCCCAGTTGGATCCCCTCTGAAGTAATCCACTCGGGCTGCAATGCTCAGTTTTGAAGCCAACAGGGTGCAGCATTGGTCTCTTAAACTAGGTGGGGTATTCTTAAATATCTCTGTTTGCTTAAGAAACCCCTCCCTTGTAGCAGTATAAATCTCTTCATGTATATTCTTCTGAGTCATGGCACTAGATGCTACCGGGAGACTGGCTAATGCCAACAGGCTTCCAGCTGTGCCGATAAGCTTTGCTGCAATAGAACTCCCTACAACTGCAGAGAGATTAGGTGCAACATGCCCCATCTGACTCCCCATGAAACCAAAGATCTTCTTTCTTGCTGAATCAAGATCAAGGGCACGATCACATGCCTCGAAAATCTGATGCAGGGCATTCTCTGACAGTGGCTAGTCTGGACTTGTTGATGCCGTGATCGAAACCACCATGATCAGGGCAGAAGGCAGAAGACCTTCTAAGCCATCTAGGGATAAGTCTATATCATTACCAATCTTCTTCTCAACACGGGCATAATCAATAGGATCACGGATAAGGGACTCAAGCTCTGGGAATCTATGACGGTATTTGTCAGGAATGTAGCCGTGTATGCAGGTGATTTCCTTGTCAATATCCATGAGTAGAGCATAACAGTCTGAAATCAGCTGATATCCAGAATCAGTATCTGGGTGATTCAGAAGTTTCTTGCAGAGAATTTTCCACTTTCTGCATGATGTCATTGTAATGCTGCGTTTTTGCAGGTATGATATACTATCAAGATCGCCATCATCATTGAAAGATGATTGATCTCCACCAACAATATGATCCTCCTCAATGTCCCCTAAATCTTTGAGGTCTGCCAGGAAGGAATCCGCCAGTGTTGCCATCGTTCAGATTTGAGGGCAGAGAGAGAGAGAGAGAGATAGAGATGTTCTTAGGTTTTCCTACATGAAAGATGTGAGAGGGCAGATTGGCAGAGAGGGTGTATATTTATAGTTTTTTGTTTGACCTAATTTGATTTTTAAATCTATGACTAATTTGATTATGTTTTGGATAATCAAACAGTCAGTGAAATCCAATGATGGGCCTGGACATCGGCCTTTTTGGGTCTTGGAGAGCAAAACTCAGTCTTCTACCCTTAAGGTGAGAAAAATTTGGATCTATGATAAATGTTTAAATCGGATTAATTATTTGTTTTTGTTTAATTTATTTTAGGTAAGATAAATAGTAAATTTAAACAAGAATAAAAATTAGAAAATATCTACTATATAAATTTAAGATTCAAAAGTAAATTTAGTAATCACATTCATAAAAAATTATAATCGTATACAAACTTTTTGTATCGAGTAATTACTTTTGAGAAAGTTTTATTGACCCTAACATCCTAATTAATTGCAAATTATATTTTAATTTAGAGTCTATAGACTCGTATGTACTGCTATATATAGTAATTTGTTTTTATTTTTTGAAATTAATCATATATTTTGACAATTACCTTCTAGAAAAATTAGATTTCATTGCTTAAGTATATCATGTCATCTGTTTATAAATTGGGTCCATGACAACTTTTGCCGGTTAACACCTGCGCCCGTAATTGGCGGGAAATAAACTTCTCCGAGATGACGAGAAGCTTCCAAAATCCGCGGTTAAGCAAGGGCCGCAAAGCCATCATCAACCTGAAGATAATTTGGGCACTTTCTCTTTCATCCCATCTTCAAATTCTCTTAAGCCTGGTTCGTTCTAGGTTGCATTACTGAAATTGCCATTATTAAGGCGATTACTGTACGATGGGAGGTTTTCGGAGTTCCATCCCCGGCGCGGATCATATCACGGTAATAACTGCTAATTCATTGCGTGGTTATAGGTGGGTTTTGGTTTATAAAGGCAGGAAAGTTTTTGAGGGTCAAGTGTTCGATGAAATGCCTCTTAGAGGCGTGATCTGGGTTTAGTGTGAGAGCTTAGCTCTACCTGTATCTCTGGGCGTGGAACCTATTTCCCATAGAGTGGATTTGAGTACCCAGCCATCTATGAGAGTGTTGGGGAAGTACACAACAAGAGTATCTAACTCTCTGATGCAACCGGAAAGCTAACTGGACATCTATAAGTTTCACTACCCATAGATGAAAGGATGTGTATATGGAGTTAGGTTTGAGTACCTTATCTATAGAGCGCTGTTTAGTGAACCCACATCTATAAGTTTGTGCAAATTGTTGACATAAGCATTATATGTTACTGTGTTAAATCATCACATAAGGCCTTAATTTGAAATTTGAGGGAAATGCTAAGGGATTGATTGATATTTTTGTATATGAACACTGTGTTTCTACCCTGTTCTCCTATTTTCACTTAATAGTCAAATTAGATGCTATGTTGAGTTTGTGATGTTTAATGAGTTTGTCTGTGAATTAAAATGTCTAGGAGAAGAACTCATTTCAAATCAACTTTTTTTCTCACGAAGACATGTACATTGACAATGTTTGCTGTAAAATGATCGTGAGGAGGAAGAAACTCCAGAATTATGCTGACAGTTGTTCAATGATGTTGATCTCAGTCAATTTTGCCATTCATCACATAAACTTGGGGTTTTTTCATAGGAAGGGTAGCATTTGTGTATATGTTCTGCTTTTTTCTCCCTTCGTAATATGTTTGATGATGTATAATCTTGTGTAATCGGCTATCTGATTACCTATCTCAAGGCATGAATTTCATGTTTCTAATTGTTTAGCATTGAGTGTCCACCTGCAGTAGCTGATGTCCACACTGTTCCCACTGTTTTGTACTTCATACAATTAGATCATATTATGATGTGGCTTTGCTTGTAATCACCTTAAAAGGAAGCCTTGGTGACAATCTGTCCAGATTGGTGCTTAGAATGAAGGGTTTTATTTCCAACGCCTTTGGTGTGGCTAGCAAGCCAACATGCTACTGTTTATTAGCAGTATGTGCTTTTCATATCATACCTTTCAATGTGCAGATATCATATCATTAATTGAGGTACACCATGTAATTGATTAAGATACACCTTTGTTCACTGTTTCAGGAAGAAAATGAAACAAAGAAGTTTACTTGAATATTCCTATATGGAGTAGCTTTTGATTATGTTTTGGTGAAAGGCCTATTTTCATGTCAATATGAACATACATTCAACAAAATAAGAGTTAGATTGACTATTTTCATTGTCTGCATATCTCACGCGCTTGATTTGTGATTCAGCGCATACTAATTTTTTTGTGAGAGGCCTTTTTTTCATGTCAATCTGCAGTTCTTATGCTCTGATGGATTTCTTTCTTTTTCTGTCTTCCATGTCTAATTTAGACATTAATGCTTAGTATAAACTCGGGGCTAATTTCCTACATCTTTACCTCATATGTTATGGCTATGGGTATTCTCTTTAACTTCTTGACAAAAACCTGTAGCGTGACTAACTTCCGAAGTATTTATTCTTCAGATGCATACAGAATCACTCAAGGAAAGAGCTGAAATGCTGGAGCATTTTGCCATTCATGTAGATCAGAAAAGTGAATTTGTCCCTTGTCCTACTTGACCAATGCACAATTAGTATGGATGGTATAATCATTATACTCATTTTGTGATCAAATCAATTGATGAAAGTATGAAACTTTTTGAGCTGTCTGATTGGTCCTTCTGTCGTGACAGATTGACCGCACGAATGTGGAAATTGTTGACACTGTCTGCTGCTGCAAATTTCGTTTCCCTCCATAATTTGTTGTTGCCAAATCCATGATATGAGGCCTTGCTACGCTATAAGAGTTGAACCTCTTGATGAAGAAAAAACTGTAAAAAATCTAGGTAGAGTTACTTTTTTTACATTGGTAATCTAGGCCATCCCATGGTGCCTTATCTAAGAACAGCCCAGGGGGACTTGTAAAGCACGAGGTAGGTGGGGGAATTGATTTGAATTCAAGCCCAAGGACTTGTTAGTCACTCCCACAAATTTTTATACTAGAGAATTGGAGGGCACTTGGATACGAACCAGGATGGTGGTTGGTGCACCACTGACAAGGGTGCCACTAGACCAAGAGGCCTTTCATCGATGCTATCAGCATGGGTGTTGCATCTAATTCTTTCTTAGTTGATTTTTTCTCTAAGGTTTGCCTTTGAAAGTTTGCTACAACTGTGAACTGTCAGTTCTATTGATTGTATCGTTAGTGCTATTCCAGTTTATGGTATTTACCTCACTTTCTAATGAGCCTTCAGAGTTTTCACTGCAAAAGTGTTTTGAGGAAATGATGAATATCTACTTCACGAGTTTTTCTCCTGTTAATGTTTTCCGTTGCCTACAGATGCTAGCGGCTGTGGATGAGATCGAGCACAACTTGCTTGCAGAAGCAACAATTGTTTGGGCTTAGCTCAACTTGTAGCCCAAGTCATCTTATCTCCAGCCGTGAGATTCCAGGTACTGGGAACCCCCCCAATGTATATTTATAGGTGCCTTTTACTAGAGACAGTGAAGTTTTTCCCTGTTTATCCTTTTTACCTCGTTTGCAAGTGCAATGTCTTTGTATTGAAGTGACTCTTGGGTTCTAGAAATTTCAGTTTTCCCCGGTGACTAAGCTTTCAGAATCTTTGAACAATGCTAACCAACTTCATGATTAAAACTCTGAAAACTACAGGGTCAAGCTCTTGTTCAGTTTTCTTTTAACTTTTTAATTGTCCCTGTTGTACCCAATAACAAAACAACATTGTGGATAATTGCTCATTTTACGCCTTTCAAATCCGCAATAATGGTTGTCTATTTCATGATTTAATCGTCCAATAGTTTCAGAAAATGTTCACTTGTTATAGAACTTTCCATTTAATATCAACTTGGTTGTAGTAGTGATGTAGGATGGATTTGACAATGAGCTAATAGCAGAGTGCATTGTTTAATTGTATATGCTTATTTGATAGATGCAATCTTCATTCAACTCAACTTGATTGGGTTACTGATGTGGGCTTTCTGGGTAATGAGTCCTTGTTAATTATTATACTGTAGAATACTTTTATCTTTATTTAACATTTTTCAGGGTCATAATAAATACACATTATTGAATAATGTTCTTATCAAGTTGATAATAACTTGATTTAGTAGATAGCGAAGTGCTTAGAAAACTAGAAATTTAAATTGATTTATGTCAAAGTATACAAAATCACCCTAGTATAACGTTAGACAGCCAATAGCCTAATATCTAGCACAGTATTTGGAGACAGTTCTTTTGCAATCCATTACAGTATATCAACCTTTTATATGAAAAAATAAATTTCATTGATTAATCAAAATAATATGGAATTCGCCACAAAAGAAAAGATTCTAAATTCGTTTGGATTTATTATCTACTATAGTATCACTCGTCAAGTTATTTGTATTACAATTTTTATTACTCCAAGTGTTAGCTAATTTTCTTTCCTTAATGGATATTTTTTTCAAAGAAAAATGTTTAGGATATACATGGATAATTATCCCATCCATAATTTCCTTATTTATATGCCCCATTAGGATGAAGCTTTTCATTGAAGAATTAGAGTGGTGCCATCATATGATATTTGGATAGGATTAGTCCTCTTTCATGAGATTGGAATATGAAAAGCACAAACCTTAAAACAATTATATTTTGAGAAAGATCAAAAACTTTAAAAAAGAAAAGAGAAATGAAAAGCCAAGACTATGTAATCCTGCTATTACTTGCCTTTTGTGTCCAGTAAATCAATTCTTCAAAAGCATTTAGTATGGCTTTAGGACCATAGTGAAGTCTTGATGTTGTATTTGTAATACTTGAGAGTAATGACATGTAAAGGGTGGAAAATCATTATGTTGGGATTTCAAAGAAGCAATTGACCTTTACTAAAGTAGGATTAAACAAAAAAAAATACAGTGCTGCACTAATTCTTTTACTGACAATCAACACATACAGGTCTGACATAAGCATGATCTCATAAGGTGCAGATGATACTTTCAATCCTAAACCTCCAAAAAATTAATAAAAAATGAAAAGCATAACAAATAGGAGGAAGAAAATCATGTCAGTTAGTAATAATTAAATTGTTCACGAGTAATTAATTAACAATTTAGTACCTAGTTCTCCTAACTAAAGGAAAATGATATCATATAGGGATCAAATTTCAAAAGAAACTGAAAGGCAGAGCGGTCCAAAGTGTTTGGTAAGATGGAAACTTTACTACAAGAATATTACCGTAAGCATATTGCATGCAATTCATCACCCCCCTCTCTCTCTCTCTCTCTGTGCTTCTCACTATAAATACATGAAACCACATCATCTTCCCCTGGCCTACTCCACTTGATCATTTCCTACTTAATCCATTACCATTGCCACCAAATCATACTAACCCCTCCCCCCTTTTCTTTTTCCTTCAAGGCAATTTTAATCAACTTGTGATTAGTACCTGATTAGGGGATGGGAAAAGGGCGAAAGCCATGCTGTGACAAGGCAGGAGTGAAAAAGGGACCTTGGTCTGAAGCAGAGGACCTCAAGCTCATCTCCTTCATCCAAAAGCATGGTCACAGCAACTGGCGCGCTCTCCCCAAACTTGCAGGTTCATTGCTTTCTCTCTCCTTCCCATTCTTTTGCATGTGCATTCCAATAGAAGCGAGACAGCTATATAAGATACTGACTGTTAAGCTATGACAGAGCTTTCCTTGGTTCATCTTGTTCAATTTCTCTATCATTTTTGAATTTGTATCAGCTTGACATGAAAAATGGTACGAAATGGACTTAGGATCTAGCTTTTACCTTATGCAATTGCTCTTTCATAAATCATGATCATATGGTTGTGTGATAATCATGATTTCCTGGACACTGAAACTTATGAAGCATAATTAACATGTGATAAACTGCTATGTGACAGGAAATATTGCAACAAATTACAATCTTTGCACAATCCCACTAAACTTGAAAGGAGTAATATACGTGTGTTACGGGAATTTTGCAATTAATCACCTGTTGTTTGTAGTTTTATTTCTTCCTTATGCACTAGTAAGAGTTATTTCTTTGAAATTACCCTTTTACTGTTCTTTCTTTCTTTCTTTCTTTCTGTTCTTTGGCCCTTTTTCTAAGAGGCACAAAGATCAGTATATAATTTCAAAATAAATTATAGGTACTATATCTCAAGAACCTTAGTATCGCCTCTCGACCACCAGCCTTTTGTTACAACAATAAAAATGTGACGGTCATTCTATTAACTTTGGTAGACTGTCATTTATATTTCTTCACACGTGTGAATCCTCTTGAGTGGGGGTTGGGGGCATGAGTTGGTGGGTCAAACATTTAACTGACCAATTAAATAGTAGAATGCCTTCAAAGGAACAGATACTGTTAGGTAAACAAGGTCAAACAAGTTTACAAAAGCAATCAACTTTTATTATTGCAGGGCTATTTTCAACATGGTTTTGTTAAAATACTTATGCAGTCAACATCAAAGTTGTTGGGTGATGTCTCCATCCAAACTGAAACTCAAAAGAGATATGGGACGTCCCGATTGATCTTACCTTTGTTTTGCGTATCTAATCTGTTAGGATTGGGTCTCTCTCATGTTACGTCAAAGATTCTTCTCTGTCTTTGCTTGAGGTTCAAGATGAGACTCTCCGCTTTAATGACTATCTAAGTTTTATGCAAATAGACGTTAGGGAGGAGACATTTTTAAAATTGGTCGGAGCAAAAGGGATAATGAATTCGTTCTTTTTTGTTTTGGGAGGGGTAAAGTGCTGCTGTTAATGGATATGTTGAGTTGGAGGTTTCTCTAGTTTGAGATAAGACCTGAATTTGGGTTCTTTTGAATGCTACTATGATACCTGAGTGAGTTTTTACCATGTAATGACATAATGATTCCAAAGATTTGGTGTTGCTGTCATAATAGAAAGCTTGATTTGGTTTGTTCACTTTATACACCTTGATTGCTTAAACTTTAGTGTAATTGACATAAATAAATAATATTGGAAACTTGTTGTTTTCAGGTTTGGCACGATGTGGAAAAAGTTGTCGTTTACGATGGGTTAATTACCTTCGGCCTGACCTCAAGCGCGGAATTTCACTCCTCAGGAAGAGGAAACCATAATCAAGTTACATGAGACACTCGGAAACAAGTAAGTTCTTCAAAGAACATTTCATGCTCATCCATAAGCATTAATTGTAGCAATTGGACATTAGTCTAATCAACTCTTGCATCGTCCAGATGGTCAAAGATAGCATCTCATTTCCCTGGCAGGACTGACAATGAGATCAAGAATGTATGGAACACCCATTTGAAGAAACGTGTCAAAGCTAAAGAATCTAGTAATAAGTCTCCTGTGTCAAGTAACATTTCAACAAACGATTCATCTCCTAACCAAGCCCTGGATGGAACCGAGAACGATTGCTCACAGGTCCTTATGAATCAAACAAGCCCCAATGAAGACACCGTTGAACGTTCATCTAGCTCTTCTTCCATCTCTTACAGCTCGCAAGCCTCATTTTCTGATCATCAAATGAGTGATTACAATCCGGAATTTGATCAGGTCGGAGCCCCTAACTCAAATCTTGTTGAATCCCAGATGGAAGAAATGGTCGTTGACAACAATTTACTGGATGAGCTAATTGAAATCCCTTTCGAGCCTAACTTGAATTTATGGGACTTGTTAGAAGGAGATTCCAAGTCTTCAAATTCACCAGATACTGAAGCTCAGTTCAGTGAACTTGATCAGGTTCCTAGTTGCCCAGTCTTTGAAAGTGATTGCAGGATCAGTAACGAGGACCATGGCAGCTGGTGGTGGCTTGTGTACTTAGAGAATGAGCTCGGACTAGACCATAATGAACCCAAATCACTCCAAGCTAGCAATGGCAACTGCAATTAGTGAAGAGTCATGTCCGAATCTGTTTTTTATGTGAATCTTTTGAAAATAGTCTCTCTAATAACTCGTGTAAGGGGAAAGGTTGAGTAACTTTTGAACTTTCCCATATCTTGTAAAGACGGAATTCATACTGAGTAGTCCATATCTGAGTTTACCTAATAATTAGTTTAGAATTTAGAAAGTGGAG
Source organism: Talinum fruticosum (assembly GCA_021018815.1). Lineage (NCBI taxonomy): Eukaryota > Viridiplantae > Streptophyta > Magnoliopsida > Caryophyllales > Talinaceae > Talinum > Talinum fruticosum. The sequence goes on from JAITYX010000042.1 coordinate 1,450,494, forward strand.
GTTGGAGGTGAATTGCAGTCAAAATATAGGTGGCAAAGTTTTGCCAGAATTTGTATGCTAGTGGCTGGGTCAGAACTCAGAACTGATGATTGATCCAACAACTTCTCAATATTGCCAAAATCTGTACATGTAATAGTGGGGTGGTATGACTTATGCCTACTTGAGGGCATCTGTGTGTATTAAGTCAAATTAGTGTTTATAGTTAAAGTTGAAGTTGTCCTCTGTTCTCTTTTCTTCAGCATGTTTTGTCTTATAAGGGATCTCCCCCCTCTCTCTATCTGTCTCACACGCACTGTCCTGTCCTGTATAGGTTGGTGTAGTGCTGACAAAAGTTTGAGTTCGGGTCAAAATCGGATTAGACAAATTAGTGATCGGACGAAATTTTTGTCCGATATCCGATTGTTTTCGAGTCGGACAATTCGGATAATCGTAAATTCGGATTAAATCGGGTTCGGACAATAGAAATAGGAAAATTTTATATCCAAATTTAAAATTTGAACAATTATTAATAACAGTTTCACACACATATTGCTCTCTGTCTTACTTACACACGCCCACATACTATCCTGTGTAGGTTGGCGGTAAAGCACTGATTTTTTAAATTTAAATCTTGTAAGCGAAGATGTTTCACTTTCAAATAGTTCTTTGTATTAAAATTAATAACAGTTTCGCTTTAAATATCGAAGAATCAAAGATCTATAACAGAATAATTTTAAGTAAGGAAATTTTAAATGGAATATATATTGTTTATTGAAAGAATCTTATCTGATCCGTAAAAAAAAAAAAAAAAAAAATCTTATCTAAACCAATTCAACAAATAAATGTAATAAAAGTTTATACAATTATAAAAAATTCAAATGAATAAATCTTAACTGGCAAATTACTTCATTATTTTATCCATGTATATGGTGAAATATATATGATTTTATCTTGTGTACTTAAAAGTGATTTTTTAGCTTAATTAAAAAAAGTGATTTTTAGAGTACAAACCCTCAATCCCAATATTTTTGGTTTCAAATGATGTAACATTTATTATCCTTAACTAATGTTTTGAATTCAAATCACATAAATAAAACAACATTAAATAAATGTTATCTTTTGTAGCTCGATAGTATTTCCACTAACTCAAGAATGAAATTGGTGTTTTAAAAATTTTTCAAGAACTAGAGTATATTCTTTAAATACTAATGAAGTCGTGGTTTAACCGTTCAAACTAAAATTCTATATATAATAAATTTTATATTCGATTTATCTCTTCTTTGTTGTACAATGAATCGTATTGTATATCGTTGTACAACTCATATGAACTATATATATATATATATATATATATATATATATATATACACTTAAAATAAGAGATATTAACATTTACCTTCCTCGAGATATTTAGAAATCATTTATAAATCCTTCACATATTGGTATTTATTTTTACCCACCCCGATCGGAGCAGATTAATATTTGATCGATGCATTGACCTTTGTTGTTAATAATAAACAACATTCAAATAAGATATGTTTGCTGATGTGGTATAAAAAAGGATGTACAATATCATAATTGCACTTTTACGATATGTGTGTTCTTTTTAGGTTTGGGGGTAAAAAAGTCATTCTATGTTAAAAATTAGGGACAAACTTGTCCTTTTACTATTCCAATTAGCCCTTTGCCTTTTTTTATGTTAAATATTTTTTATCTCTAAATTCAAAGTTGATAAAAATAAATATCAGATTTATAAATAATTTTCAAATATTTCGAGGAGGTAACGCTTAATAAATAGACTATTCCTCAAAAATCTAAGGAAGGAAAATTTGAACAAACTAGTACACTGTGCATCACGTGACGCATTCACATGCGTCAGGTTTTCAGGTCAGCAATATTTGGCCAAAAGCAACCAGTAGTTTGGTAATAATAATAATTATTATTATTATTGGTGATAAAAAAATAATTACAAGGCAGAAAATACAATGAAAATAACATGTATTGAATTGAAAGTCGGCTATTATCCTTCAAGTTAAGGAATTAAATCATTGATGTGAAATATATATATATATATTAATAAATTAATATTTGTGCTACTCATTTTTCATATTTCTGGTGATCTTTACTGTACTTAAATGGGACCCAACAACTGCATCCAATAGTGTTTCACTATTTTGTCAACAATCATCTTGGACTACCATGCAAAAGTAGTACCATCCATGCCCATCTTCTCTTATTTTCCCCCTTGATCGTAGTCCATACATATGATTTATCTAATTTGAATCTAACCTATATTTTGCTCAAACTGAATAACCCGTTTGTCGGCCAAATCTATTACGCCAATAAATAAATTGTAAAATTTTAATATAGATAATATGTGGGATTTTGGTACGCTGCATCTTTTTACAAGGCAGTTTAATTGGATTTGGTAAATGAGTCGTGATTCGGTTTCGGGTTAGTATATTTTAAATGGGGCTTTATTCAAGTTAATAAGATTTGATATATTTATGAATTTAGGTCTAAAGGAGTATGACTGCGTCTTCATAAACAAAAAAGGCGTTTGGCCGATTCGGACATGCTCGTTTCATTTGGGACAAACCATTTTAGGATAAGATAATATTTATATATATTGACTTAAGGTATATTTTACTATCTAAAATATATTTATGAATGGATCAAAATAACATATTTATGAAGCATAAAGTCATACACTCATACCTTAAGATTTCTATTATATTTTTTTTTTTGTATGTAGAAACCTTCATATTTGAGTTTGAATCAAGATATAAATTATATTATTTTAGGAAAAATAAAAAATGGAAATCAATTTTGTGGTTCATGTCGCATTATCAATATTTTTTTAGACAGATGTCCTTATTTAAAGTGAGCTGTATTTAACGATTTTTTTAATAGATTATTTAATGATTGAATATTGCATTATTAATTTAAATTCACTGTAACAAATAAAATAAAGTTTTAAATTGATAGCTTACAATGTCCTTAAAATTATTTTTTTTGGGGGGTGGATGGGTGGGCACTATCACATGTGATAACTTATGCAATTCACAAACCCAAAAAAAAAATAAAAAAAATAATGCTTTAATATTATATCTCCATCTTTACATCAGAAAATGCTCAGCCAAAAAAAAAAAATAACTTTACATAAGAAAATGATGCATATATATAATAATTTTTGAGGAAAAAGACATTATAACTTCCTTTTGCAAAAGTCTTTGATTAAAATTGAAAAATATTTTATTTTATTATTTTTATTACATTTTTAAGCACAAAATAAATTGGTTTTGGGACGTTTTCATAAACTCGGGGGCATTTGTTGGGGATTTATATATATACTTGATTTTTTCTGGCAGTATTTTTGGAAATTAGTCACTTTCAATGAAATAATATTTTTAGAGGAATACCATCTAATATTGTTGAGAAAAAGTTATATAAGAGGCCTCAATTTAAATGAAGCAAGTCACCAAAACAGAAAAAGAAATGGTATTATTTATTTCAGTAATTCAAAAATTAATCTGTTAGTCATATAAAAATTGAGACATTTTCGATAATTAATTTCTAAAAAATGTGGTAATCATATAAAAATGGAATTATTTCTTTCGACAACAGCTGCCCCATACACTATTCATTAAAAAATAATTTAAAAAATTATACATAGAAAATTCTTAACATTATTTCGAAAACCATCTATAATAAAAATTAATTACTAGCCGTGAAACTCTTAAAATTTAAAAATAAAACACCTATATACCAAATTTATTGATTAGCCATTATATGCAAGTGAACTTAAAATACGGGTATAATACACTCATATGACCATATTAAAATTGATTATAGTATCTTGGGTGAACTGATATGGAACTACAGTATAATTTATAGACGAAAAAAATATTAGTAGCATGAAAAAGAAGATGTATTTTAATAAATTAGCATAAGTGGTGATGTATGAACCCATTAAATTTGAATTATGACTAATCTTAATTATTATAGTTAAAATGTTGTTAGAAAAAACAATTTTTTTCTTAATAAAAGAAAAATATAAATCAAAGCAAGCAAATAAAATGGACTGATTGACTGATCAAACATCAATTTGAGCCAAACAAATCAACAAAAGCTTGGACTTTGAGGGTTTGGTGGATGCTGACTCTTTTTTAAAAAAATAAAATAAAAAAAGTGTTGAAAATAACTTCTCTCTTTGTCTTGATTTAGTTAGCTTGAACACCACCAAAAACATTACTATAATGGCCAAAAAAAATATTACTTTAAATCAAATTGTGGTGGTTAGTTTCTTAGGTGTTGATTAATGTAATTAATTATAGATAATTGACAATGGAGTATTTGGACAAGCGAAATCTCGAAAGATTACAAGGAAGACGACTCGGAGTATTAAAACTTAGACATTGTTGTGTTTTTTTATAATGTGTACGTAATATAAATATGAAGTCAATTAAACTAGGGTACAACACAACATCGAGGATCTTTTCTTTCGTTGTCCTTGGCCACCTCTGATATCTAAAATACAGACGGGGTAGAGGTTGCACAATGCAAACGGTTTGGCCATCTTTGATATTTAAACTAGGGTACATTGGAGTATTTGGATTGATCCTTCATTAGCGGGAGTCAGAACTACAATTTGTTCATATATATAAACAGGGTGGAGCTTTAACAACGTAGAGTTTCTTCATTTACAAGACTTTTACCGAATTCTTTTCTTAAAGAAAATAAGTGTTAACGGTTTAAATCAACAATTAATGTATTGCTACACAAAGAAATTGTTTCAATAAATTCAAATTAATAGTTTAATACTAGTGTAGCTCGATCGATATTATATACAAAAAAAAAAAACTTTTTGTAACTTTATTTATATGTTTGCATTGTGCCCTTTTAGTTAATACCTTAATTCATTTACACAAGCATTGTTAAAAGTTCAATATTTCTTTTGACGAATGTTTATTAATATTATTTTCATCAATCTAAATTTTTATATCTAAAATGTATTTTGTTTCGTTTATAACTTTGATCCTAAGAATCCTGTTGATCCTAACTAATTAGAATCTCAATTCTAACAAACTCGATCATATGTTTTTTTATCAAAAACTTGATCTCATGTTGATATACCTTAGTTTGGGAGTCTATCTCATTGAAAACCTATTGATGAACAAACCATAAGTATTTTCATATTTTGAAGAAACATACATGGCAGTTAAAGATTTTAATGATGGGTCATCCCTTTCACGAGTAAAGACTTATATTGTGAACCCGTGTCTATAAATCCGATGACATGACATAATTTGGGGGAATAAATCTAATCTTTTTCAGAAAGGAAAATCATAGAAATAGGGTGTGAGTTTTTAAAAAATTAAAACAAAATAATACTTATAATAACTTAAGTTTATAAACCTGAGTCCATGGTGTATATATACATATATTTGACAGATGATTTTGTAATTTGTTGGCTATTGGTCCATGGGAGCATATCGATCTCATAATTAATTAATTAATTCATTAATACTCCTAATTATTTTAGTGTTTAATGCATTATAAGGGCTATCTTCAATCAATAATGCAACCAAAAAAAAGAGGAGAAATGTGACGTAATTAATTTTTCTAATAATTCACCAATATAACGAGGAGTAACACAATTATTATATCCATCAGTGCTCCCAAATTCTTGGCTCCAAATCAAGAAACTATAACATGTCGCCTAACTAATTTGAGAGTGAAACTATAACTCCAAATTATTGCTTATATTACTTCATCTTCTCGATTTAGATGTTGCATATGTATATATATAACGGGCGGAGCCACCTTATGTCCAATGATGTCTCGGGATACTCGAACTTGTTGAAATTTACATATAAAAATTCTTTAAAATTCGTAAGATTGTTAAAAAAGAAATCAATAAAAAAATAACAAATAATATTTATAAAGTTTATAATCTATAATTAAACGATGATATAATTAACAAAAAATAATTATATGTATAATCATATACTTAAATCGAAGAAAATTACAGATAATATAATAATTTTACACCGATTAAGAATATTTACAACATCATTAGCTTCATTGACTTTTGTTTATCCAATATCTAAACATGTAATAAAACCTTTCCAGATCAATTAATAATGACAATTTTTTCCGATTAATGACCTTCATTTTAGCTTTATACCTTAGGATTTAGGCTTACGGAATTTCGTCATATGCATATAATTCCTTACAACTACATAATTATTCATTTACGATTTCTTACCGCTGCTTGCAGTTTATAACATCATCTTACAACAAAATCGAAGATAATAATTTATGCGTAGATTATTAATACGATCCCCAAATTAACTAACTTCAAGGCTAGATACCTTGGAGTTGAAGGTACATATGACGTCATATCATAATTCATAACCTAATGTGTTGTACGGAAACATCCATCATCTAGAAAATAGCTAAAAAGTATGGGAGACTAGGAGGGCGGAGAAATACCGTATTTGGAGGTATTTTATAATTAGTATTATTAATTAATTAATTACTACGAGTCATTGGACTGCTACCAAAACCAGTACTAGACGACTCAGTCAAAGTCTTATATTCAATTTGTTGGTTGGACGACTTTGGTAAATGGTAATCTCCCTTTGAAATTTCTAGTCTTTGATTTCACCTATTATTCATTACCATTCAAATATGATAATATCTCGTAACAAAACAATCTTTTTTTTTATGAGTCGCAAAAACAGTATAATACAATGAATGGAGGGAGGGAGGATCGAATATGCGATCTAATGTACCCAACATCTCAGTTTGAACCAATAGACTTGAATGATCGTATCATTAAATAGTGGATGAGTTTTATTGACTAGTTATATATCGGAAAAAAATCTCTAAAATTATATGTAAAATACTTTTTGTATTGGTATGATTGATCCGATTAGATCATTATTTACGCCTATCGGCCGAAATTTTATAAATATTCATTATCACAATTTTTTAAAAAAATATGAAAAAATAAACTAAATCCAAAGCTCTCTAATCATTCTTTTTGGAATAGATAAAGATATGATTGCTGAAAATTGATGAAATCTAATTTGTTTTCTTCTTTGCAAGTTGCAACTTGTGAGACTCAACTTCATTATTATACGACTAAAATCAAATGTTGTAGACCAAAAATAAATTATCGGTTTCACACTAATAATTCTTCTTCGATGTTGGTACGACAAATGAAAGTTTTTTTTTAAAAAAAAATAACCTCAAGATTAATTCGAATGTGAAATTGTACTTTACGATAACATCATATAAATAAATATTATAGTTAGAAAAGGTACTCGTTTGATAGTACGTTTAGAAAAGTCTTTCTCAATTTAGAGGGTTGGTCGGTTGGTTCAAAGGAGGGTGTTTTTCGAGTTCAGTGATTTGTTTGTTAATTTTCCGTGAACTATTTTATGCATTTGTTTGTGATTTTGATTGGATGATTTTGTTGTTTTTGAGTTGATTGGATAGGATTGGAGTAATCTCTCACATGTTAACTTACTATTGAGTTACTAATGTATCATTTTTTTTTCCCAATTTCTTCGGATTATAAACATTTATAATATAATTGCACAAGATACAAATTAATTGGATGAAAATACAAAAACTAATCATCAAATAATTTATTCTTGAGTGTAATTGGTGCATATAAACTTATAATTTTGTGTACATCTATTATTTATGTATACTATAAAACATAAGTATCAAGATCATCACATTTTAATATATATTCAAGTGATTTGGCAACAAATATGTAATAAATTGCATTATTAGTCTTATAAGCCATTGGATTGGAGGAACTAATATTATACTACTCCTAGGATGCTGTCATTAAGAATCATTAATGACATTGCAACTTTGTTAATTAATGAAGCTAAGGTCCCCTTGTTATAATTTAGGATTGTCCGATTACTCCCTCTATTTTACTATACTTGTCGTTTTTCGGTTGTAAAATAATATAAAAATATAAAAAATTTATATTAAAAATTAAGTTACCCTAAGTTTTTATTAAAAGTGAAGAAAGTTTGCGAAAAAAGAGGAAAAAAATAATAAAGATAAACTTGGTAAACTAGTTATTTAAAGTGATAGATATTATGAAATAAAAAATATATTTTTTAAATTAAAAAATAAAAAAACTGTATAAAGTGACATATATTATAAAAAATGAAGGAATACCTTTTATTTTAGCTTAGATAAGACGGTTAGTTCTATCCAAAAAGAAAAAAGAAAAATGATTATAAAAACAAATTTCTATTTTGGAATCCTAACTAAAAAAAGCCCCCAAATTATGATTTATAAATCAATAATTCCCATTGTCCCCTTAATCCCTGGTCCTTAGTTCATCATTAAGCTTACTATAGTATGAATTATATTATTATATTATTAATTTACATCAGGAGAAAAATAAAAAAATGGTGGACCAATATGGATAAGGTTTGGTGAACATTTGGGTGGAAATTGATCTGCATTGGTAGATATTATTATGTTGAAGAAATTTATGATAAAGAGCCTCAAAAATTTGCAATTATTTATTTAATCTTTGATTGGAGTGGCATAAGAGATGTGTTAATTGTTACCATGACTATAGTGGTAGTAGGTTATTCTTCATCATTTTATGTTTTGTTTTTGAGTCGGATGGAGTACTCAAATGAGTTGAGATCGGTAAGTAAATCGGGGCTTTTTAGGAAATATGGCAGGGATCCAGGTGAAACTTGTTAATTATCAAACTTGTTTAGAAATCTTTATCTATTTTCACGTTTATCTTTAATTTAGTTGATTTTTTCCTCCAATTCTTATTTTGAACGGACATATGTAAAATCTTTGAGTTTTAATGGAATCCGATTGGCAACGGTAGTAGTTGCCTTCATTCTCACCCAAGTTCGAACTGGGGGATAGAAGCATCCATACACCATTTATTTGGGGTCGAAGGGGAGGTTTTGGGCCTTGGGTTTAAGTTTTGATGGAAATTAAGGGAAAAAAAGATGATGTAAGCATATTAGCATGTATAAACTGACATTTTATATCACACGTATTCTTTTATATATATATATATATATATATATATTTTAGGTAGCTGACTCCATTGGACCCTCTATTTCAGATGGAAGGCCAATAGGATTAACGAGCTATATAAATATATATATAAAATATAGGAATTGGTATAAATTGAGTTTCTTGAGGATTAAATTCACGCGTATACAATATAGGAAGATTAGTCAGAGACTATAGTAACTTTAAAACTACAATGTCAATTCTCACTTTGTGTTCCATACACATAATGTTGGGAGAAAAGCTTGTGGGCATCCTTACCCTAAGAAACAGAACGTAACCCATATTTTTATTGTGTAAAAAAATTATTATTTTTTGCTGAATAAAAGAATTAGATGATAATATTAAGTAACATTAGAGAATCCTAGCATTAAAAAACTCTTTGAAGTCATCTAAAGAGTATGCTTAATGGGACCGATAGAAGATAAGGGGATAAACGAGCCGTAAACCGCTCACTCCAAAGCTAGGAAGCGTATCGACGCACCTCAAATTTCACCAGCAAAATTTTGAGCCTCCCAAGATTCAAATAATAGCATCAAATGATACTAAAGAATACTAGCATAAAAAACCCTTTAGGAGCGTCTAAAAAGTTTGCTTAGTGGGACTGATAGAAGATAAAAGGAATAAACAGGCCATAACCCGCTCAATCCTAGGGTAGCAAGCTCATTGAGGCACCTCAAATTCGACCAAAAATTTTTTGAGCCTCCATTCAAATCGAGATGGAGAGAACGAACATCCAACCTCCATACCATTGAAGTTGGTGCTTTTTGATGAGAATACCATACTTGCAAGTTAAACTACATCAATTATCGCTAGGTATCCAGAAGGCCAAAGGGAGGGCAGAAGTCTGGGATTCCCAGAGAATTTAGCCCAATAAAAGTGGGCCTTGGCCCAGTTCTGAGAGGGCAGGAAAAAAGAAATCTTTATCAATAACTAATTATATGTATAATGACATCATAATTAGATAACTAACTTGCTTGACGAGGGTAACCTTCTTAAACGTGGTTTGGGCGTAGGAAGTTGGAGAAAGAGGGGGAGAGAGAGAGAGAGGGATAAGGGATACCCAAAACTCTTTCAGTTTCGTCCATTGCATTCCGTCTCCGGCCGCCGCCTCCACCACCGCACCGCCGCTGGAAACGTAACAGGTTTGCTTTGTGGCATCTTTCCTGTTACGACGTCATCACTACAATTTTCACGTACAACTTTAGGAGGAAATTTTTCGTAAATTTGATTGCCTTTTCACTCTTCTGAGTCAGTGAACTTTCTACATTTGATTTTAGTTAGCGCTGGCCAAAACTTTCATTCGACCAAATTTATCCAACTCAGGAGAATCTGGGTATGGTCATGAATTTTTCATCTGGGTTATATCATGCATGATCTTTGCATTTTGCAAGAAAAGTTGGTTCCTTTCGTTCTCGAGTTTAACATAATTACATAGATCAAGAGTAACTTGGGTAGTGGATTGTGGTGATTAGCTACTTAATTGCACTGGTTTAGCTAATCACATTTATAGAAATTTCGATGCCTGTAACTTTTAATTGTCCATAAAAGATGAAATGCTTAAGCAATAGCTAGCAATAGTAAAGAACTGATTGTGATTAATATTTAAATGTGGAGTTTGGAGAAAGATAGAATCTGGGTTTTCTTTCCATGAACCATCTCCTGAATGAGCGAATTAGGGATGCCATCCCGCCACAAGGTGTCTTCTCTATAGATTTAGTGTCAATAGCTTAGATATTATCTATGTTACTCTGACTCTTCATTTTATCCCACAACACCTGCGTCGGATCCTCGACCCTGGACAAAGGGACAACATTTGACACTTCAACTCACAATGAAAGTATGCAAAAATGTCCAGTCTGTCACTTGGACATGTATCCATGTTGGGCAGTCCGAGTAACCAGTATATTACTAGCTAAATTGATTAGGGACTCCAAAGTGAACGAAATGGCAGTACATGGCATCTTTTTGTCTGAAAAGAGTGACAAGTAGTTTCTTGGCCAAGTTGTTAACTATATATGTTTACTGCAGGCGTTGGAAGAATGTCTTTCCTAGCTGAAGAAATTACAAGACTGTGCAAGATCAGGAAAACCATTATGGAAATGTTGAAAGATCGAGGCTATACAGTAACTGATGATGAGATTGACATGACACAGGAGCAGTTCATCGAAAAATACGGCGAGAATGTCAAGAGACAAGACCTGTTCATGCACAAAGAAAAGCATGATAACAGCTCTGATCAGGTAGGCAACATACTTCTGAATCCTGATATCTAATTAGTGCATCGATCAGATTTAAAAAATTATTAGCACTTCAACTTTAATTAGTAAGGTTTGGTATCAAGAATATTATTTACGAGTCTTTAGAGTTTAGACGTTCATGTTAGTATATGCTCGAGGAACATGATTGTTACTACGTGATGTTATGAGTTGGATGCATCATATGTTGTTTAACTAATAGAGGTGTTATGGATGGAGGTTTGTATTGCTCTTACACATTACACAAACCTGTACATTTTTAAGGGTTTGGAGAAATATGACATTGACAGTACTATTTGCTTAAGGGAGCTCCTGACTGGAGATTATATTGTACTCGTTACCTATTCTTGATATTTCTTCTGTATCGTGTGTTACAGATATTTGTATTCTTTCTCACTCCTGAGCCAAGGAAGCCCAATGTCGGTATTGGCCCTATCAAGCATTGCATTGAAAAGATGTCATCAGAGAGAGTATTGAGTGCAATTTTGGTGGCTCCAAATGGTTTCACTCCGACAGCGAAAAAGAGCATAAGTAACATCCCCAAATTCACCCTGGAGATATTCCAGGTGAGGAATGTTATTACATGCTGATAGTTCTGTACGAAAAGTTCATTGCATATACATTTGGGAGATTTGCTGAGTTTCTTGTCTTGCTGAAGTATTAATACCACCAAAGTCACAAAGTTAATATATACTACCAGCAAAGCGTAATCTCCAGTGCATTATATGCTCTCATCCGAGTCATTTGATCTTATGGGCTAGCATATTTGTATCTGTAAAACTTATCAATTCCCAGAAAGTCGCGTAAATTCTTCTAAACAGGGTGATTTATATGTATAGGATGCAGAACTGTTGTGTAATATTATGCATCACGATATGGTTCCGGAGCATCAAGTGCTTACAGAGGAGCAAAGGAGTGCATTGCTGCAGAAGTACGGAGTGAAAGATATTCAGGTAAATTTAAATTTTTATATACATCTGTCATTAAAAAGAACTTTTTTTTCTTAATTTTAATTTTGTGGATGCTTCTTCTTTAGCTACCAAGGATGCTGATGATCGATCCTGTTGCGAGATACTTCGGGCTGAAGCGTGGGCAAGTGGTGAAGATCATCAGGCCAAGCGAGAATTCCGGAAAATATATATCATATCGTTATGTTTCCTGATAAATTTTACATTTTAAGATAAGTTCCTATGAAGATGTTCATGTAGTAGTTTGAGCTGGCTGAAATTTGCATGATGAAGAATGTGAGTTTTGGTGACAGAATTATCGATTTTGATTCGAGTTCATAATCTTTAGACTAGTATCTGTGTTTCCCATGGCTGTTTTTTGGACAAATAACAAATAACTTTTCATAATTTTTTTACTGTTAAATTACGGTAGATATTTTATAGTAATCGACTTATTTGTGGTTGATTATTGTATTTATGTTAAATTACGTTAGACATTTTGTAGTAATCGACTTATCTGTGGTTGATTATTGTATTTATTTTCTTGGGCCATGACTTTAAAAGTTCTTACACGGTATTAAAACATTAATTGCTATCTCTCTCTTTCTTGTATATTAGTAAAAAAAAGGTCATAGGTTTTTTTTTTTTTTTTGGAAATGATAGTAGTGACTGTAGATTAATTTTAAATATAAAAATTATAATAAGTTCCGAATTTACAATATAAAATATCTGTCAAATACTAGTAAATAATATTTTTTCCTTATATTTTACTGTTTGAGTTTATACTTAAATTAATGATAAAAAAAATAGAAGAAGCTTGGAACGAGGAATTTGAACTAATTCAAGTCAAACGGAGCCTGACCCAATAAAGTAGCGGGCTTCGGGTCCCCTCAAGTCTCAAACCAGAATCCCGATACCACTGAATCCTCTTCTTCTTCCACTGTTGGCTCTCTCTCTCTCACCTTCCTCTGAAACCTGTAGAGCGGTAAGTCCCCATTCTCCATCGCAGAGTATCCCTTGCCTGTTCAGCTATTTCGTTTGTTGGGGTGGTAGATGGAAGCTAATTTGGCCCTAGTTTCTCCAAAACCGGCACTTGGTGTAATCTCTCCTCTCAATCCCACAAGCCTTTCAACCAAACAATGCTTTGGGCTCCCTCTTCTCTCTAGGAAACCAACTTGGTCGGTTTCAAATTCAAGACCCAGATTGAGAACGACCCTCTTTGCTTTCTCTCACCCTAATTCCAGCCGAAGAGTCGCCCAGAATAAGAAGAAAGCTGATAAGGTTGAGTCATTTGCCAGCACTTCTACAACTCAAGAGACTACTTCTGTGGGAGTCAATCCTCAGCCTTATGCTCCCCTCCTCCTTCCCAAGTGTAATTTTCCTTTCCGCTCCACTGATTTTCGTTTTTTTTTTAATTGTGTTTTAATTGTTGGTGTATGAATTCATAAGATTAGTTTTTTCTGACATTTTGTAATGTGGGTTTTAGTGGGTCGCCTTTGTTTTGGATTGGTGTTGGTGTTGGCTTCTCTGCCCTCTTTTCATTCGTGGCTTCAAGGGTTAAGGTGAGTGTTTCTCTCTTCTAACTTGTGCTATTCTGTATCAAGTTTCTCATTGTAAACTTCTCTCGCTCGTCTTTCATTTGCTAATGGGTTTTAGAGGAGAAAAGCAGGGGCATTAGAAAAGAGAATGGAATTTATTTGAGATGGAGGAGCTATTGCTATGTAACTTGCGAAGTGTTTTGTGTTTCTGCTGTTTTGGACTGACCAATTTGATCTTATATGAACTCCTACTGTATTATATCACTTGAAATTTTTTGTTTTCTGATTCTGAATTCTATCTCCGGCTGCTATTACACGTTAACCATCCTCTCATTGCTTTGTAATGTGATGCCATTTCTGTTTTAGTCCCTATCCTTCTTCTTCTACGTTGAATCCACAATCTTGTGAATTTCGTAGGATGAAATTGTTTTCCAGTCGCCTTACGCTTGATTTACATGTTTGGATAATGTATTTGTTGTTTGTTTTATTGATTGTGTTGTGCCCTACTTTTAACTTACTTAGAATTCAATATCTTTCTATTTGATTGATGAATGGCATCCTGGTGATTTCCGTGTGCAAACAATCACAACATCATTACTTGACATCCTGTAAGTTACTCGTGTACTGCTGTGCATGTTTCCTGTTTATTGTTACGGAGCTTAGTGGAGCTGAGATGTACTGCATTTTGTTCATTTTTGTCGTTAAACATGGCAATGATTTCTAGCTTCATAACCATTTGAAACTCAACTTCCTGTTCTTTTTTCTGTTTCTTTTTCCCCTTTCAGCAATATGCAATGCAACAAGCTTTCAAGACTATGATGGGCCAAATGGGTCCCCAAAATAGTCAATTTAGTAATATGGGCTTTCCTTCTACCTCACCTTTCAGTTATCCACCACCGAATACATCAGGACCAAGTCATTCATCTGGTTTCCCCTTCCCACCGCCATCTGCAGCTGGACCTAGTGCCTCATCTGGCTTCCCCTACCAACCGCCTTCCACATCAGGATCAAGTACGTCTACAGTCTCAGCTGTTTCTTCTGCACCTTCCCAAGCTGTTGCTTCTCCTGCTGCATCTGAAACTGCTGTTGCGGTTGATGTTTCTGCAATCAAAGAAGAAGCCGCGAGGCCTGAGGTTGAAAAAAATGAACCTGAAGTTAAGACTGAAGCAAAAAAATCTGGTATGCTTCCTGGCCACCTGAAATTTTGTTCCTACACTGTGACAGTTGATCTTTCTGAATTTTCAACACATAACTGAAAAGGATGCAAAAAGAACTATCCTCTGTATTTTTTTGGCTGGCTTATTTGATTAAATCTTAATATGCTTGACTTGTTAGTTTTAATTGCTTTATGATGCCTACTTTGGTGAGTATTTTACATGGCAGCATTTGTGGATATCTCTCCGGAAGAAACTTCACTTAAGAGTCCGTTTGAAGACTTTAATGGCTTGGCTTCATCAACAGTAGCCTCTGTGGAGGTAGTATGTAGAATTGACCCTGCAGTTAGGCTTATTTATTGGACACTGGTTGTATGTTTTTTACCCTCATTTTCTGTAGGTAGTACAAAATGGAGCTGCTTCAAAGGAATCTACTACTTCAAAGGAAGATACAGCTTCAGGTTGGTCTTGATTGATGTGTAGTATTTGGCCAAGTATAGATGTTGAGATTTTTAGCTTCTAATGCTCTAGCAATGATTAATAATTATTTATTAGAGACAGAGTGATGCAGAACACATCATGCCCCCTAGAAAGTCAGTGTAATGTGTGCCTCATGCAAGTGATAGACGGTGCATGTGGCTATGATTTCAAGTGTCTGTGCCATTAGTAGTTCCTTCTTGTAATTAGGTACTAATTTGCGAATGTTGCTAACTCTTTGGGCTTCACTTTGTTAGTAGTTTATTCAATCGTCAGTCTGGTCCATTGCTTTCTGTTTTATCTGCATCTGTAATTTCTGGACTAATGCCTGTGCTGTTGTGTGCACTACCAGGAAAACAAAGTTCCCTTTTATCTGTGGAGGCTCTGGAGAAAATGATGGAAGATCCTACGGTGCAAAAGATGGTTTACCCGTAATATAGCCTTTTCCAGTTGTGTTTTATAACATATTATTTTAAAATCTCTCTCTTCGTGTTCCCTTTTATCTGTGGAGGCTCTGGAGAAAATGATGGAAGATCCTACGGTGCAAAATATGGTTTACCCGTAATATAGCCTTTTCCAGTTGTGTTTTATAACATATTATTTTAAAATCTCTCTCTTCGTGTTCATATACCCATTTTCCGACTCATACATCTGGGAGCCTGTCAATTATGAGGAGCCGATGTCTTCCTTAACATTAGTATTGTTTCTCCTCGTGGCCTTTATGATATAGATGATCACTATTTGTAGTCATTTTTCATAACATTACTGTCAAAGCATTCTTAGTAGACCTTTATTGTTATGAAAATGATTTGGTTTCCGCATGCCTTGGAGAAAAGCTTATTTGAGCATTGCCTCTCTGGTGGAGTCAGAAGGTAGAAGTGAGAGTGTAGAACTAGGCTTCTTTTTTCCCTTATGAAACCCATATAATAGAATAAATAATGTTGTGAATGACTATTTGTTTTATATGGATTTAACAATGTCCAGAGAAATCTGAGGGGTTCTTGCCTGGTAGTATCATTTCGAGTGTGATATTGTAGAAGTGTGCTAGCGAAGCTAACTTAAGCCCTTTTCTGGTTTATGAGAATTAATAGGTCTGCCTATCTCCTAGTGGTATTTGTGTTAATTATGCAGGTTATGAGCTTTTTATTATAGTAGTTACTTTTTTTGTTCTTTATCTAGTGCAACTTGTGTTTCCATTCACAAAACATGGGGATATTTTTAATTTTCTTTTCCTGTTGCAGGCATCTACCTGAGGAGATGAGAAATCCAGCAACCTTTAAATGTTAGTCTTCCACACCTCCTCCTTTTCTGTGTATACTTGACATATCTTATGTTCTTTGATATAAACTATCTAGTGCAATTGAATGATGGGAAGACTAACATTTGGAAGCTAGTGGAACTTGGAGATGGTAAATGTGCCGAATATGAACAGGCCTGGAAATGTGACCTAAACCTGCCCCGGAAAATTTTTGGTTTTGACCATGATTTTTCTACCAGAAATAAACCTGACACCCCCAGCTCTGCCCAAATTGACAGTTCTAGGGGTTGGAGAGGGAGAACTGAAAAAATGACTGGTCCCACGACTACTTTTCTTATGCAACTTGTTATCAAGTTCAAAACACTACAGATATTTGTTTTGTGGATAGCATGCTGATTGAAGCAGTAGGTATCTAGCTGCATGTTTGCTCCTAATACTATCTATTCTGCAATAAGGCATTTATTGTCCTGTGAACACTGGTTTCCTTTCTGCTCTTCCCTTTTTGTGTCATTTGTCTTGGTGATTAAGCAATATTGTTGATGTCAGGGATGCTACAAAATCCAGTATATCGTCAGCAGCTACAAGAAATGCTGTGAGTTTCCTTTTTTCTTCTCTCTTGTATTTTTCTGATAATATGGTGTCATCATCTCAAATTCGGTATTGTCATTGCTGGACTTGCTGGATTTGTGTTTGATTTCTTGTGTGCAGCATCTGTTCAATTTCTATCATTGTATTGCACTTATTTTAGAGAAGAAATATGACAGAAGATGTTTTCAGTTTCATGGAGGTTGTATTGCTTTTGAGAAAGAAGAATAAATTTATAATTTGAAACTAAAACTGAAAAAAGTGTGCTATTCTGGGGCTGTCCTCGCATATTTCAAAAAAATAATAAAATAAAAATTTGTAGGGCCTCTTTAAAATCTGCCTTTCTGCTTGCCTTCAGTTATATCTCCCTAGACTCTTGTCAGGCGGGATACATATCGGACACGTGTGGTGGCATTGTAGCTCACATCTGTGTTTTACTGAATATAGAGATTTCAAGAGAGCCTAAGTCATGAAATCACAATATTATTTACTTCCATTCTGATGTTTCACCTTCTTTCTCATTCGTTCATTGGTCCCTTTTTTCCCCCTCTGTTCCTTCATTCGTTTTCCCCTTCTCAAGCGTTAACTTGCTTTCAAATTGAGAAAAGGTGATGATGAATCTTCTTCTTTTCTCAGGGACAACATGGGAGGAAACCCTGAATGGGACAACCGTATGGTGGACACTCTAAAAAATTTTGACCTTAATAGCCCCGAAGTCAGGCAGCAGTTCGGTGAGTTGCTTTTGGTGCTTTCATGTGACATCACTCTAAATTAGGGTGTAACATCAGTATGCCTGTGAGTGTGATGAATTGGCTCAGATTTATCATAAGTTTGTATTTTATGGCATAACAAATGAAAATTTCTTATTTTAGTTTATGTTCTTCTGCTAAGACGATTATCCCATATTGTTTAGGCTGCCAAAGGACTAAAAAATATGTGATAGGAGCAAATTTGATTTGATTACCTTCTCAGAGCTTTTGATGCTTATTTATAGTGCACTGATTTGTGAATAATTTCGGTAGATCAACTTGGAGTCACACCTGAAGAGGTTATCACAAAGATTATGTCAACTCCTGATCTTGCGAGGGATTCCAGAACCCCAGAGTTCAGCAAGCCATGATGGAGGTACCACGCTCTTACTCGATGTCTGTTCTTCTCTCCCAGTGACCCCCTCTAATTCTTTGTTACTAATGCAGGTCTCACAGAACCCCTGGAATATTTCCAAGTATCAAAATGATCAAGAGGTACCATAATCTTTCTTGTTTCAAAATCAAATCACTTATCCTTAGTGCGAAAACAGATATCTTAATATATTAGCTTTTAGGGTCTGCCTATTGTAAAACTTCCGATAAAATAAAATGAATCAGCAAATTATGGGGTTGGTATTTTCTAGATTCACACATTTCTTCTAACTACCATGCATTCGTGGTTAGGTTATGGATGTCATCAACAAATTATCGCAACTCTTCCCACAGGGCGGCCCACCTCCATTCTGATGATCCATGAAATCACAGTGACAATGCAATCGTCTGAATTCAATATCACTCAAGAGAATGAATACAGTTGTTGCTAAAGTTTTGGTTAACCTGCCCCTTTGACGTTATATGAATCTGGATATCTTCAGAGATCTTTAGTCTTTGGCACTTCGCAATGAAGATTGCTTTAGATTTGTTTATATTATGCATTAGGTTAATTTCATTGATTAATTATTTGTACTTGATGAAGAACATGTACATAAAATTATCGGATATGTTGATGAGGCTTGATGCAGTATTGTTTCTGGGTAACTAGCATGCTGAAACCTTCAGCAGCAGGAATCGTCCAAAATGTTATCTGAAATTCTTGTGGGTCAACAGGAATCTATCTTCTGCGTACAGGACTGTTTGTAGGGATTACGCGGCCTATATTTTATGGTATGAAGTCGTGTAATAATGAGAGGATTTGATTGTATGAGGTTGATAAAATGGCCTTAGAAAAAAAGAAAAACCGTCAGACATTCACATCCCCAAATGTGTCTGACAAACACTCGTTTTTATGATACTAATAAGTGAAGCGGTATTACATAAGATTTTGTGTTTATATAATCCTATCCAAATGTCATATGCCACTATTTATGTTATTATGTGGGCTTTTACGAAAGTAGCTAAGAAAAAAATTTAAGTTAACTAGAACGAAATTGAGTTTTCTTTTCTGATATATCCATTGAGTTGTTGCTGTCAATTGACATTAGAACATTCTGCTGAAATAAATGGATGAAGATTGGTGACAAAAATGAAAATCTAATCAAAGTTCCATTAATTAGTAGCTACACTAACTTTTTCCTTGAATTAGTTAACATCCCACTGAGCCCCTCTCTCTCTCTCTGTCTTGGAAAGGGGTCGGCAACAACTGATATGGACCTATTGCTGTATCTCAAAGCATTTTTTTCCTTATTTTCTTCTTGTCTTTAATTCCCTAGTGGACTCGAACTTTTAAGTGGAAGACTCAAACTTGAGAGATTGAGATCTTATAAGGGAAATAAATGCTGAATCACTTGAACTAACCTGAACTATCACGGGTATATGATTCTCAGGTGAATGTGAATCAATAATGCGCATGCAATTCAAGTTGTGATGGGTGGTCCTGGTCCATGATTAGGAAAGTTGGCTTCTCTTCTTTGATGGTGGAAGCAAAATCTGGTCAATTACGGGCTAATCATGGTCAAGCTAATGGTCCCTCCCATGCACATGCCAAGAGGGTTCACTGGTTTTCTCATTCTCTAATCTCCTCCATATGTTTGTGTACTCATCTACTTTGCTGATCTTGCTATTTGTCTCTTCCCATTGTAATCTCAATAGATTTTATGTAGGCCTACGATGGGACATAAAAATAAAGGAAAGAAAGAGGAAATCAACTTTTCCCATAAGCATTTAATTTTATTTCGACGGACTAACTTGGTTCCTAATTGTGCAACAACACGAAAAAGAAGTACAACGAGGAAAAAAAAACCTCAAATCATTTTGTTATAAAGAAGCCTGTTTCATTTAGTTGAAAGGAGTTGTAAGGGTATAAGAAGTTGTAAGAAAAATTGTAAGCAGTTGTAAGGAGTTGTTAGATATTTGTAAAGTTAGTTATAAAAAGTTAGTAAGCATTCAGTAAGGACTTATAAACAGATTGTAAGGAATCGTAAATAGTTATCACTGAATTATAAGGTATAAGCGAATCGTAGAAGTTGTAAGAAATTGTAAAATCAGAAATTAAAACTAAATAAAACAGAGCCAAAAAGTTAATATATTTCGAATAGAGATATTTGATATCAATTTTTAAAATTTAACCATTTAAGTTTACTGATAAAGATGGTTGATTACGACTTGGGACAAAGACAAGTGCAACTACAAGTGATGAAAACCTTGATGAGGCCCACCTTGTGCGGATATGCACTAAAGAGTTATTTTGAAAGACCCATTTTTGTGCATTTGTGGGTAATCCAACAGTGTGGATGGGCATCAATGAGGCCTTGTATTTGTATGAAACACATTGGAATTGCATTATTTGATCTCTCCTAGTTATGGCTTTTGGCCCCTTTGTTGGAGCGTGTATGATTTTGCCACTACCCCTCTCAATCTCAATCGTTTCCCACCATGTTCCCTATATAACAATGTTTTGAAAAACCACTTCTAATAAGTTGGTACATAATAAAACCAAAAACTTAGTTTAGATTAGTTTGTGCGTACCTTATGGCACTCTTTAGTTTGCATGATGTTTGACTAACGACTTTTCGAATAGGTTTTAGGATTCAACATAGAAAAGCAATCAAAAGGTTAATTCCAAAATGTTAATAGTTTTTGTTTTTTCAATTTGATTTCTTTGACCCACTAAGCTTTTCTAAATAGTTTATTTATTTGACACCTAATTAGCTTTTTTACTAAATCAAACGTCACGTAGCTAATATAAACAACTAACACTTGTTTGCCAAATACTTCTAAAATCTGTCTAATACTCGATAATAGAATTTCAAATACATTATATATTTCTAAATCCAACTTTTAGACACAAAAAGTTACAATGGATGAGCAAATTATTAGACGGACCTAAAGTTAGGACAATATACAGAGATTTCATAGCACCATCTATCTCCGGTGACCGTTCCGAGTATCGACCTAAGGAGAATCAAAGCACTACGCAAATGTAGTATATGTAAAGAGGAAGTAGGTAGGGTTTCCATAGCCATGCAAAGGCTTAGATTGAGGGTTACTTAAACTTTGTGGTAGGACCTTTGAATGGAGTCGGCACTATATATGTCCTACTACACCCTGTCAAGGCATGGGCTGTGGCCACTCTTTACTTAAATTGAATTTTCTCCAATTATTATTTGATTGGACATATTCTCATCTATAAAATGACCATATAAATATGCATTAATTCAACCACAATAATTAGGGAAAAAATATGCTTTTGTACGGTTACTAATCCATCACTTCATAACTATGGTGGTTCTTCTATCATCGTCATAATAATTGCCCTTGTTATATGATTAGTACAATAATATTGGTTTCTTTTTATTAATACAAAATTGTATGAAAAATTTGGGATTAGATAGACACATAATGAATTTATGTGATTTTTTAAAAAATTTTACAATAGCTTCATATTTTTTTCTCTTTTAGTCCTGTTTTATTTAGGCGTAAGGAGATGTAAGACTATAAACCGTAAACAATTGTAATAAACCGTAAATTAGTTGTAAAGTTAGTTAGAAAAACCTGTAAGAACTCGTAAGGTTGTAAGATAAGACTAAATGGAACAATGTGTCCTTAACATTATTTTTCTTTACCTATTTTTATAAAATATATAAATAGATTTAGGGTTAAGTTATACTAGATAATGATTCTATTTTTCTTTGTACATAGTCTCTTTTATATGTGTAGCTTAACCTATGTAACCATTTCGAATGTTTAACTAAAATTAGAATATTCAGAAACTTAAAATACCACCTGAGTCTAAATTTATGAAATATAATTATATTCTTTTGGAATACTTAAATTTAAATATGATATGTGAGAATGTTTGCTAGATATTCCTTTATCCTTCTAGAAACCAAATATGAGAATTTACCTACTTCCATATGATTGAATAGATGATAATGTGGAAGAGTTTTCTTATGTCATAGTGAGTTAGATTTGCTAAAATATTATTATTAGAAATAGTTTTTAGTATATTTTAGCAAATCTAACTCACTATGATATAAAAAACACTCATTAACATAATTTTAAAAGTTAAATGGAGTACAAGTTTATCGAAAAATATTAAATAGGCTTAAAATTTGAATTTTTTCGATATAATAATATAAATAACATATTTGAAAGTAGTATAGTTCGAATAAAGCTAAATCTGCAAATCATATAAAACTTGTGACAATACAAACTTTTAAGGAATTAATGGTTTGAAAGATAAGATTCTTGCTAAGTACGCAGAAATTTAGATTCCAAATCATGTTCATTCATCTCTCTCTCTCCCTCTCTAACTCCACAAAGAAGAGAACTCAAATATGAACATTGAATAGAAGAGTGAGAGATGCTGTTACATCAGAATGGCCTAAAAAAACAAATTTTTCTCATGCTTCTTGACTGGAGGTGACTCCATTCGTCCCTCCATGTCTCAATCAAATTCAAAGCTCCCCATTTTCACCAAAATGCTCCAATTATGCATTTACAATTATCCCACCTTACTGATTGCCATATCTCCCCATATATTTTTTTGCCTGCCCATCTGTATCTGTCTGACTCTCCCCCCTGTGCGCGCGTGTGTCTGTGAGGTTTAGTACACTACTTACATTCGATTACCTGTAAAGAAGGGAAGAACCCATCACATTTTCACCCTAAAGATCTCTTTTTTTTTCCCCTAGCTTTTCTCATGTAAGTATCTCTTCTGCCTTTCCCCTTTTTTTCCTACATTGGAGGAGAGAGAGAGAGAGAGAGAGATGCACTGAATTTTGCAGTGAGCTCATCAAGGTACTTCACCATTCTTGAGGCTTTTCCATGTCTTCAGCATCATTTTCTTCATGGGTAATCTGAATTTCGGTTGCCTATTGAGTGTTTCCTCCAAGGGTCCCATAAACTTTATTGGGAATTATAACATGTACTTTATCTTTAGTTGATTGATCTTCGTGGATTGAGCAGAATTATTATGATTTAACTTAGAAATCTGGAAAGTTTTTCCTCTTTTCTATGATTAGGGTCTTCCATCAATGGAGTAATTTACAAAGTAAGCACAGTGGATTGCTTTGTCTGATTTTCTATTGAATTTAGAAGGTCACAAAGAAAATGCCCATCAACTGTTTGATGAGTGGCTTCAAAGAAAGAGATGAACTTTATTTGATCGCCAAACCCACTTTACTTAGTGACATTTTAACTCTCTGACTATGGATATCTTTCTTCAGTTTTACTGTTGATTAATTTATTGGAATCAGGTAATGATTCTTCGAGTGTAAATTTCTTCCTTTGGTGATTTTGATTTATTCTTTTTCTCACTCTATGGCTACTTCACAGAGTTGGTGGTTATGGAGCCTCTGAAGCTAATAACGGACGTGTGTTCATTCCCAGGGTTGATCCCATCCATTCCTGCCTTTCTCAAATGATCATTTGGCCCTTCTTTGCACCCTTTTTTTCAATGGCAATTAACCCCTATCATTTTCTACTTCTCTGGATCACACTGGTTTGCTGTTTCCCGCCAAAATCTGCCTTTGTAACAGATGAGAAAAGGGTTCTTCTTGAATTCAAATCCCACCTCAAAGACCCAAGTGACCACCTTAGCTCTTGGGTTGATTCTAATTCTGCCTGTGAATTTTCTGGGGTGTCTTGTGATCCAAAAACTGGGCGAGTCTCTGGGATTTTGTTTGACAATGCATCTTTGGCGGGTGAGATTTCGCCTTCTGTGTGTGGGCTGCAAGGCCTTACTTCTCTTGTTCTCACTTCAAACTCGATCTCTGGGAACATTCCACCAGAGTTGAGCCTGTGCAGTAGCCTCAAGGTTCTGAATATCTCTATGAATAAGATGGAAGGCAGAATTCCTGACCTCTCTGGGCTGATGAACTTGGAGGTGCTTGATCTATCATCGAATTTCTTCACCGGGGAATTTCCTAGTTGGGTCGGGAACTTGACTGGATTGGCCTCTTTGGGCCTCGCGAATAATATGTTTGAAGAAGATAGAATCCCGGAGAGTTTGGGCAATCTGAAGAACCTGACTTGGCTGTTTTTGTCCAACTCTAAGAGGGTAGGAGAAATTCCAGAGTCAATTTATGGTTTGAAAGAGCTAAGCACATTTGATTTATCAAGAAATAAGATAACTGGTACGTTGTCCAAATCAATTTCTGAGATGAGGAAGCTGACCAAGATTGAGCTTTTCTATAACAACTTGACTGGGAAAATCCCCCAGAGCTAGCAAACCTCACTCTTCTGCAAGAATTTGATATCTCTGCCAACCATTTCTACGGGAGTTGCCTCCAGAGATTGGTAGCCTGAAGAACTTGACGGTTTTTCAGCTGTACGAGAATAACTTCACAGGGGAACTTCCCCGGGGTTTGGAAATATGCAACATCTTAAAGGCTTTTCCATTTACAGGAACAGCTTCTCTGGGGAATTTCCTACAAATTTTGGGAGATTTTCTCCATTGACGAGCATAGACATTTCTGAAAATAAGTTCACTGGTCCATTTCCCGCTATTTGTGTGAAAGCCAAAGCCTAGAGTACTTGCTTGCTCTGGACAATGAATTTTCTGGGGATTTTCCTGCTTCTTATGCAGATTGTAAATCACTTCTCAGGTTCAGAGTCAATCAGAACCATTTTTCTGGGCAACTTCCAGATGGTATATGGGCAATGCCCAATGTAGATATAATAGATTTCAGTAACAATGATTTTACAGGAGATATATCTCCTGAGATAGCTAAGTCAGTCAGGATGAGTCAGTTGATTTTGGAGAACAACAGGTTTTCAGGGTTGCTTCCACCTGAACTTGGAAAGCTTACTCAATTGGAGAGGCTCTACTTGAGTAACAATTCATTTTCTGGTGAGATACCACCTCAGCTTGGTGCCTTAAAGCAGCTATCGTCATTACAGTTGCAAGGAAATTTGCTTGGTGGTTCCATCCCATCAGAACTAGGTCAGTGCAGAAGGGTTGCAGACATGAATCTCGCAGGGAACTCACTGAGTGGAAACATCCCTGATGCACTTGCCCAGATGTTCTCATTGAACTCTCTCAACCTTTCAAACAATAAACTTACAGGTGCAATTCCAAAGAGTCTGGGGAAGTTGAAACTGAGTTTGATTGATTTGTCCAGAAACCAGCTATTGGGAAGTGTTCCTTCTGATCTATTACAGATTGGAAATGAGGATTCTTTTCTGGGGAACAGGGGTCTCTGCACTGACAAAAATATGAAAACCTATGTAAATTATGGGTTAGGAGTGTGTGATGGTGAGCAAAGTCAAAGGAGGGGCCTATCAACTGAAATAACTGTAACTTGCATTCTCTTGTCTGTCTTGGTGGTTGCCTTATTTGTGCTACTGCTTGTGAACTACAGGCACTACAGGGTGTCAAATTCTTGCTTTGAAGATGATCTTGAAGGGAGAGGTGAGAATGACCTCAAATGGAAAATCGAATCCTTCCATCATTTGGAGTTCGATGTTGATGAAATTTGTAACGTCGAAGAAGAAAATTTAATTGGAAGTGGAGGCACAGGAAAGGTTTACCGGTTAGATCTGAGGAAGAACGGTGGAACAGTAGCTGTTAAGCAACTCTGGAAGGGTACTGGGTTTCGGGGATTCTCTGCTGAAATGAATATTTTGGGAAAAATTAGACATAGGAATATATTAAAACTTTATGCTTGCTTACTGAGAGGGAGCACGGGCTTTCTAGTCTTTGAGTACATGTCAAAGGGTAACTTACTTCAAGCACTTCAACAGGAGATCAAGGGAGGACAGCCAGAACTAGACTGGTATAAGAGGTTCAAGATTGCATTAGGAGTGGCAAAGGGTCTTGCCTATCTGCACCATGATTGCTCACCACCAATCATTCACAGAGACATAAAGTCCACCAACATTTTACTCGATGAGAATTACGAACCCAAAATTGCAGACTTTGGGGTTGCAAAAGCCACCGATGATTCTTCTGAGGGCTCTGAGTGTAGCTGTTTTGCTGGCACTCATGGTTATATAGCTCCTGGTAAGCTCTTTATCTCACTTTCCAACTATATGGTACACCATTACAATTTTAATTCTAAAATTCCTCAAATTTCTGATGTTTTATTTTCAAGAACTCATTTCGTATTTCTAGCCTTACATGATTGATCCTCAATTTCTCTGCAGAGCTGGCATATACTCGCAAGGTCACTGAAAAGAGTGATGTGTACAGTTTTGGGGTGGTACTTCTTGAACTGGTGACCGGTAGGAGCCCTGTTGAAGAGCAATATGGAGAAGGGAGAGACATTGTTTATTGGGTTTTGAGCTGCCTAAACAACCAGAAAGGTGAGATAAACGTCCTTGATGACAGGGTAGT
The DNA here is from genome assembly GCA_021018815.1 of Talinum fruticosum. Classification (NCBI taxonomy): domain Eukaryota; kingdom Viridiplantae; phylum Streptophyta; class Magnoliopsida; order Caryophyllales; family Talinaceae; genus Talinum; species Talinum fruticosum. Next base: position 1,477,302 of record JAITYX010000042.1, read on the forward strand.
CTTCCCAGGCATCAAAGATGATATAATGAAGGTGTTAAAGATTGCCACTATATGCACAGCAAAACTCCCGTCTCTTCGCCCTCCCATGAGGGATGTGGTTAAGATGCTGGTTGACGCCGAGCCGTGCACTTTCAGATCCTTGCATGAGTATCCTGACAAGGCGGAAAAGGTTCTCTTCTAGTTCTCTATCTCTGTTGTAAGAAATTCTGGTTTATATTTTCTTTGCAATCGCCTCAAAATATAGACCCATAGTTTATAAAATATTGATTTTTATATGTCATTAGAAACTTTACATTCATATAAACAATAGTATAGTTATCTCTCTGTACCCCTTCATCTTCAAGAATGAAAATTGCAGCAGTCTTTTGTTGGAAATTCATAATGTATTAGAATATCCAATACCTGGTTTTAATTTTATTTGATGTTTATTCTTGGGTCTGGTCTTCCTTTTGACTCAAAGACTAGGCTGCGATCATCCAAAGGTGGTAATTGTTTCAAAAAATAATTGCACATATCATGGAGTAAGCTTGCTTTATTCATATAGTGAGAGAGAATACAATAAACACAATGATGAATCCACTCATTCTCACATTGAGGAATCAACCTGGTGATCTCTCTGTTCCAGGATGAAACAACAGTAAAATGAAGAAAAACAAATAATAATAAATTTTGATTGTGGACAGATTAGTAACCATTTGGGGCCTTGTATTTGGACGTTGGCTTGTAGACTGGTAATGGAATGTAAACAGGTGATTTGTAAACCGGTGCGTGGTAGACGGGTGATGGGGAGTAGACTGGCTTGTGGTAGACTGGTGATGAGGAGTAGACTGGTTTTTGGTAAACAGGTTATGGGGTGGTGTACTACACAGGCTTCTTGTGGTAGGTTGGTGATGGGGTATACACAGGCTTCTTGTAGTAGACAGGTGATGGGGTGTAAGGCTTCTTGTAGTAGCTTGGTGATGGAGTGTAAGGCTTTTTGTAGACCGGTGATGGTGAGTAAATAGGCTTGCGGTAAACAGGTGATGGAGAATGCACTGGGTACTTGTAGTCCGGAGATTTGTGGACTGGGGACGGAGAGTAGTAAATCGGGGACTTGTAGCCGGTGATGGTGAGCAGTATTATGAAGACTTGTAAACTGGTGATGGAGAGTAGTACAGTGGGGTCTTGCAAACAGCGGATGGAGACTTTATCGGCTAGTGGTAGATTGGAGATGGAGAATAATACAGCGACTTCTTGTAGGCGGATGGAGAGTAAGAGGGTGAGATGAGTGGTAAGGCTTCTTGTATTGGGAAGAAGGCTGGTAGACAGGAGCCTTGTATGATGGTGCAGTGTAACCATAGTAATCACCAGCAGAAGCGACGACCGCCATTGACAAGAGGAGGAAGCAGGCAATGAAAGAGCTGTGCATGGCCATTTTTTATTTCTTTGTGACACTTCAAAAGGAGAAGTGGATGAGGGAGAAAGCCATGCTTCCTGTTCTATTTATAATGCTTCCTGGAACAGAGCAACTTCATCTCATAATTTGGAATTGATCGATAAATTGACGAAGCCTTAAATGATTAACAAAAATCCAACATGGAAGTACTTGGCTGCACAACATCGAAATGAAGAACGTTGACATTATGATATTGAAGCTTTGAAATTCAAAGATCATGGCTAACAATGTCCACGTTCTGATATTTTGACAACTTTAGTGCTATAGAATAACTTGGTGCAGTATATGGAGTATATTTGTCGTTCTGATACGATATTTTTACTAGTCAGATAACCGCAGCTCTCCGAACCTTAATCCGTTATGATGGGATTCACGTTCCCCTTGTTTTTTTATTATAGCTCTTTTTTCTCTAGACGTTACAATATATTTTGTTGCCGTTGAAGGGCGGGGGTGTATGGAGCATATATAAGTACGAGTTTTCAATCCATGTACTTGATACAATACATCAGAAAGGCATTAACAGCTCAGAATGCTTCCGAAGTTCAAAATATCTCCTGGTTTTTATGGGCAGATCAGGCTACATCAACACAGATGATTGATCATTTTCTAAATATAAAACGTACAGATTATGACAACAAAAATTGAGAGTATTTGACCTAATCAAGGCCATTAATCTCATACTGTAAAGGTCAATACAACTTAGAAGTACTTCATACTGTAAAGGTCAATACAACTTAGAAGTGCTGTATAATTTTATGTGGAAATCGATATGTCATCTATATTTCTCAATCCTTGGTCAATACCAAATCGTACCATTCAGTACAAGGCATTTTGAGCTTTATCCAAATTGATCCAGTCAAGATCACTCATCATGGATGCTTTTCTGGAGTGTATCAGAAAGAAGGCAAACATGGCATTGAATTGCAGATTCTGATATCAACTATTATTGAGATTAGACCCAGAATCGCCCAAGATTTTGATGTTACAAAAAAATGTTCTCTAAATGATGATTATAAGAGTTGGTTTTGGGGTGCGGGGGTCACTACTGCCCACAAAACCAAACAGAAAATGGGAAGGAATGATCAGAGGATAGATTTTTCACATGATAATTAAACTCATCATAATATAAAAGCTTGTTTGATTTATATATGAAGACGAGGAATGGAACAAACAAAATGATGAATTCGGTCATCCTGAAACTTGGAAATAACCCATTGACCTTATTTTTTTCCAGAATAAAACAACAACTAAAAGAAACACTAAAGATCATAAGTTTTGATTGTGGTAAAATTAGTAGCCTTCTGGCAGCCTGTAATCATATGTTGGCTTGGAGACTGGTGGAGTGTAAACAGGTGACTTGTAAATTGGTGCGTGGTACACGGGTGATGGGGAGTATACTGGTTTGTGGTAAACGGGTGATGGAGTGTACACAGGCTTCTTGTAGTAGGCTGGTGATGGGGTGTAAGGCTTCTTGTAGAGTGGTGATGGAGTATAAGGCTTCTTGTAGTAGATGGGTGATGGAGTGCAGGGCTTCTTGTAGGCTGGTGATGGGGAGTAAACCGGGGTATGATAAACAGGTGATGGAGAGTAGGAAACAGGAGACTTATAGATTGGTGCTGGTGTTGGAGAGTAGTGGAATGGAGACTTGTAACTAGGTGATTTGTAAACTGGTGATGGAGAATAGTAAATAGGGGACTTATAAACGGGTGGAGAGTACACAGGCTTGTGGTAGACGGGAGTTGGAGAATAGTACAGGGACTTGTAGGAGAGTGACGGAGTGTAAGACTTGTATGTAGGTGAAGGTTTGTAGCTGTAGTAATCACCAGCAGAAGCAACAGCCACCATTGACAAGAGAAGGAAGCAAGCAATGAAAGGGCTTCTGGTAGCCATTGTTTCGACAAGAGTTAATCTCTGACACCGCAATACTCAGCAGATAACCGAAGGAGGATGAGTTGATGAGGGAGAAAGGCTTTGCTTCCTGGGCTATTTATAATGCTTCTTGCAACTTCATTCAAATGCCATGATTAAGAAATTATCAAATTTCATCTTTGACAAAGTTTTTAATGGATTAACAAAATAATCAACGTGGAAGTTTACAAGGCTGCACGACAGCGAAATGCAGGAATCTCAAAGTATGATATTGAAGACATTCCTCTTTAATATTATTTTTGCATCAGAATCTGTCTGCAAAACCTTTGAAATTCGAAGTTCATGGTTTTGTTTTTAATTTATCTTTGAATAAGCTAAACATACTTTTTTTTTAATTTTATTGTAAGACGGTAAGAAATTATGAGAAGGGTGCTTAGAGGAGTTACAAGATAGTTATAAAGTTAGTTATAAAAAACAGTGCGGAATGTAATGCTTTATGTAGACTGACTTTGTTAACCCGTGCTGAAATACTACATACTATCATAACAAAATGCTAATGTCAATAAATTAAGTTTTTTTAAAACAAAAATTGAGGCGGCTGAGCTCAATGGTGAAGACGTGTGAAAAGCTGATTGGGTGTGGCAGGAGAATTACAGGGCCAAGTGCACTGGCAGATAATGGGGCTGGTACGGTAGGATGCTTTTGCTTACACTTCTGGTCACAGTTGGCACATTTGGGCATGCCTATATATCCTCAAAACACACTCCTCCTTCCACATTCTCGGCCCATAGCCCAACTATTATTGCACTGCCACAAATAAATTGTTAGTAATTAATTAAAAACATAATAATAAAATGCTCATTATCGTAACAAATAAATCATATAACTTATTTACCTAACGAACCCCCTTCACATGGTATACGATAGGAGCAACAATAATAATATACGAACCTCGTTATGCATATATTTTATTGGTCGAATTTACATGGTAGGTATCATATAACTTTATATATATCAAGATATCATTTAATTTAAAAGGAAAATAAATAGAATTAAGATAAATATATATATATATATATATATATATATATATATATATATATATATATATATATATATATATATATATATATATATATATATATATATATATATATATATATATATATATATATATATATATATATATCTTATTGATCGAACTTACATGGTAAGTATCATATAACTTTATATATATAAAGCTATCATTTAATTCAAAAGGAAAATAAATAGAATTAAGATAAATATATTTTTGATCTCGTACAACAAATTTATTCCCATTTCCCAATTAAGTGTATTAAGTTTGAAATTTAATTTATATGATTATTAAATGCTATTCAAGCTAAGTTAAAGAGCCACAGCATCAAATGTCGGGAAGGCTAAGCCAGCGGAACCACCACCGTGGGATGATCGGCGATAATTGGGCAGGGCCAGTAGCAATGGCACTCTCCGGCGGCATCACACTTGCCTTCACCTCCGGAGTGTTTTTGTTTACAAATACTCCAACAATTCCCACAATTTCCTTGCGTATCTGCCAACTCTGAGCATAGTGTTCCTTCTGTTTTCCTCATCATCTCCCCTGTTACATTTTCCAAAATCAAAACAACAGTAAGATGGTTTCAATGCACGTCATGATGAAGTGAATGCTTTGCGGGTTTGATGTACTGTCCCGACTACATAGGATTTTGCACGTTATATTCCTCTAATCTCCTGACGTGGGACACAGGGATGTTACATTTGACTAAATAATAGGGAAATTTTGCACATATAGATTAAGCTTGAGAAAACAACATCATATAGGATTTTTCTAAAATTCAGAGACTTGAAAGGTAAAAAATAAAATATACCTATGCTTAGTAGGAGGAGGAGTGAAAAGCACAGGGTCCTTGCAGAAAATGCCATATTTGACTTTTTACTGTAAAATATAAACTATAATATTTAGAACTTTTTCAAAGGAGTAGGTCAATGGCACAGTATAATGCACCTTTTATGATTTATTTATAGGCATGATTTTTGTGTGTATTTATGCCAGCACATACCATAGCATGATTCAGAATAGAAAAGACAATCATTTTTAATACGATTTTATTTTCTTACCTTTATTGCTTTGATTTTGTTTTTTTGATGTGTTTTAAAATCTTTCAATCAAACATATTTATGAAAATATTTATATCAATGATTTGGAGTTTTATTTTCAAAACCCATCAACCAATATTATACAATAATTTACTGAAAATATATAATTGCAGCAACAAAATGTACATCAAAAGCCTACCAAGACATTCTAATTAAGTAATTTTATTTTTTATTTTCATAATGATATATTCCATCTGATTTTATCAGGTCAAATAAATTTTAATTTGATATTCATTTTATAAGTGTGATAATTTACTGCATAAGCTACCAAATGGGTAACCTAATGGGAGGAATTTCACAACTTTACATGAAACTTGCCAAACAACACCATCATACAAATATATTTTTCTTCGATCATGGACAAAGAAGGCATTTTTCAACGGCATCATTTTACATTTTTGTTTCTTTAATATCATCAATTTGATCAACTTAGATATGAATTTCAATACTCTCAAGATTATGTAGTATATTTCACCATGCGAGTGATTTATTTTAATACTCTCAAGATCATAATTATGTATTATTAGTTTTTGCCCACGCTAAAGAACGGGATATATATATTAATATTAAAAATATTAAAGAGAAAACTTTTTCATTTAATAAACGAAATTTTAATTATAATTATTATATAAAAAATAAATTCTAACTGACATAAAAAATTTTAATAATAATTTTAAAAGAATAAATTTTGAAAATAAAAAAATCAGAAATCCTACTTACGAATAAATTAATAAAAAATATCATCTAAAAACTATTACCATTTATCCCTAATAACTCATAATGAGATTTATAATATTTTTTTATAAAAAATGCCCAATAATGTAAAAATAATCTCATGATATGAGCCGAAAATCTAATCGTCTAACTATATATATCATAGTGTGTTAAAATACTTGTATATATAAACCAAAAATCTAATCCTCTAACTGTATATATATCATAACCTATTAAAATCAAGGTTGTTAGAATTGATATTCTACTTAGAATCTATATTATAGTGGGGGAGAGGGACGGTTAGAAGTATAGAATCGTAGAATTTGATCGAGGGTCGTAAGATCCTAATATTTATTTGTAATAGTGAAATTCAAGTGCAACTATATTTTGTCAAAGATTTTGATACAAAAGCATACTATTGTAATGAATTCTCGAATATAATTATCTATGAATACTTTATGAATTTTATTTAGAATCGTAGAATTAAATTCATTTAAATCACATGATCATAGAATCATAGAATCATTTTACAATTCTATCATAGATTTTTGGAATTAAATTAATATCATAAGATTCCAATGAATCATAGAATCGTAGGATCATTACATCCGGATTGGGAGTTTAATAACCATCATTAAAATGCTTGTACATATGAGTATAAATTATCAATAATAGACTTGCACATATCATTACAGATACTATTACTAACGCACAAAACTTCACTTTACTCTCTCAATAAGACGAATAGATATTTACCTTGAAAATAATCCATTTAAAATTATAAAATTTATGGGTATATAATTTATAGCACACGTAAGGAGTACATTTTAATTAAAGCTTTCATACATATAACTATTAGACCTTGGTTTCCCCTTTATTTCAAAAAAACTATTATACCTTGGTAATCTAATTCAAATGAATGTAATTTTTCAACATTGTCAAAAAAAACATTAAGTACATATATTTCAACCATAATAAAATTCAATAAACTAAAATTTACAACAAAGTTTGAACACTTATTTTTTATTGGTAGTTAAAATTATTAATAAACATTACAATAATATAATCATGCATTGATAAAAACTTGTGGCCCGAAACAGATTATACCCTCGGTCAAACAAAAAAGACACACATTAACAAATTTCAATTATGAACTAAAGATTATACAATAATGTCTCGTTAACAATTTTATTTTTACATCCATTAACTTATTTGGAGAGAAATATAAGGAATATTATGTTTTTAGAACATAAAAGTATATCAAAAATTGAAAATTCTCACAAAAAAGCCAGAAAAAGGAAATAAAAAAATTTTAATTTAAAATCTTCACTTATAAAAATTAGAATATCTGAATATATTGATGAAACAATATAAAACAGCATAATCAGGTGGATGAGAAATTTTATACCCACTTGAATACTATCTTCTGAGATTGTTGTCATGACATGATAATGATATGAAACATGTAAAAAAGAAGAGATCATAACTCAAGTAGTGTTAAAAGATATAATAGCTTCTAACTAAAACAATATGAAATTTGAGCTAAAATAAATAATTTTACGCATAAATAGATTTTATCCCAACAATAACCTAATTAATCGGTAGAGAGTAAGAGATGAATATGATTATACTAATATATTTAAAGGGAGAACTCATTTGAAGAAAAAAATTAATTTGAAAGAAAATGAAATTTAAGAGTTAATTAGAGGGAAAAATTGTCTGTATTATATATTCATAATGGAATAATTTTTTAAAAGTTTTTTTTTTCAAGGACTTATTTTTAAATTAAATTTTCTTTTATTTGAATGATAATTTTAAACTTGTTAACCGTATAAATATTGCTAACCATATAATGTTTTCAATGGTTATTTTTTTATGAACAAATATTTATAATAATATTTGATAAAAGTGTATCTATATATATATATATATATATATATATTAGGCGTCAATTAATTTTCTCAACCTTAGATATTAAGAATAAGTCAAAAATATTGATTCGAGGAATTTGGTAAAAGTTTAGCAAATAAATTCTTAATATATATATATATATATATATATATATATATATATATATATATATATATATATATATATATATATATATATATATATATATATATATATATAATCTTTCCATAAGTTATGTTTCAAACATTTATGATAAGATAACAATAATTTAGTTTGAATTTTAAAAAGATAGAAAAAGGAGGGAAGTAATTTGAAATAGGTTATTTAGACGGGACTCAATGTGGTGTATGTAACAATTTAAAAAATATTTTAATTATAGTATTAGATATTTCTGAATATAAGTGATTAGTTGCAAATGACAAAAGAAAATTAAAAATTACTATCAAATACTTAAATTTAAATCCTACCAATATCGGAAAAAAAATAATCTAAAACCTGCGTGCATTTACAAAAGGTGCTATGTTAATAATCTAATATACATACCGAAAATTTGTTACTCAATTAGTGTGAGAGTGGAGTTTCATACTTTTCACTAGGGTTCGAATTCGATGGCCACAATTCCTTTAGTAAAAGTTGTATGCACGTGACAAACTTTTAATGGATCTAGAGTTAATCCTCCGTTGGGCACCTTCTCTCCCTGCTCGCGAGTCCACTAGACTTTCACCCTATAAATTTAGAGAAGGCCTAATGAATGAGTCCACTTACTATTACAAAAAAAAAAAAAAAGAAATCAAATACTCACGAACCTTGACCAATAAGCAAGTTCATATATTTCTTTTTAGAGATTAGTCAAACATATATTTTGGTATAAAAATCAAAATGAGATTTTTAGTATTTTTCTTAATCTTTAAGTATAAAATAAAATTTATCCACACAACACGACCAAGAAAACCAAGCCAAATAATTACATTTTTCTCATATTTTTTAGAATAATCATGTTCCACGGTCAATGACATATGGTATTTGAGAATATGCAACCATTTCTCCATAGGATACGTTCTAGAAAAGTATTTGGTGTCATATGTTTGTTTTTTTTAAAAAAAAAATTAGAGTTTAAATTTACTTCCCTCGAATCCTATAAGTCTACCTTTACTATATGTTCAAAAATAAATATATATTCTCGATATTTTATTTTGATCATTACGTTGAAATATAAAAGTAGAATTATCTTACATTAATATAATACAAGTTTTTGACCATTCGTCTTTATAATCCAATGATCATTAGTTTTGTATAAAATTTCAATTGATTTATATTTTCTACTCGACTAGGTCAATTATTTGTACAAGTGTGGCTAACAAGTAAATGCTTGATCAAGTGTATACTCTTTCCAAAATAAATAAAAAATTATTTTTTATATATAAAAATTAAACACTGAAATATACTCTCTAAGGACTTGTTCTTTCGGTGAGAAATGAGAATTTTACACTCCATTCATTTCTTTCCGTTTTTTCATATTAATTCCCACTCTATTTTACTTTTTTGAGAAAAATTTCACTCTATCATATTGAATTCCCACTCAATTTTGCTCTTTTCCTTCTTTTATACTCCGATAAAAAAATCCATTCTTTTTTTCCTCCCGTTTTAAGTTTTCACCTAAAAGAATAGCTAAATGTGTAATCCAATAACCGATAATTTTGTCAAAATATTTAACATTTGTATTTTTTAAGTAAATTTTTAGATTTGAGTCTTATGAATAAACAAACCTGTGATGAGATGAGAGAAATATACCCCTTGCAAAAGCTCACGGGCAACTCGACTCCAGCAAGATGAAGATATAAGACTAAAAAAAGCATGAAATCCAAAGGTCAATGAACTCACTCAAACGAGTCAACAAGCGACTCGTGCTAGAATGCCGAAACCCAGACCACCAACTCAACCGAGTTTCCCCTTTAAAGACCAGTTAACTCACCGAGTGAGCTCAACTGCAGAAGACGACGCGTCTCTTGTCTACGTAGTTAGTCTTATTTGTTCAGTGCCTTATGCGTTTTTAGCATTTTTTAAGGATTATTAGCATTAATTAAACCATTGAATTAGGTGATGTCTTGATAATCCGTTCAAACTCTGACCTGGTCGTATTCTCAAGTCTTTTTGCCCAGAAAAATTCTCTCTCCTAACGCGTTTCTGCTTGTCTGCTTAGTATAAGATTTCCCAACTTCTCATACCCATCAGCCAAACCCTCTTTTTAGGCAAAAAATTCCAGATTTTTGCATTTTCATCAATATGAACCCTTCATTTCCATGGCTTCTTCAACCAAAGTTCCCAATTTTTTCCTCTTTGTAGTCTTCTGTTTCCTCCGTTTTTGTCCTCAAATTCATTCCCTTTCAACTGTTTCAATTTCCGCTACTTCTAACCAAACCCTGGTTTGTGCAATCATATCTTCATCTACCCAACAATCATTCATCAATTGTACCAGTTTCCAAAGTGGAATCCAAAACCCAATCAGATTTCGAAATGTATCATACTCTAGAGTTGTGAGTGGAAATGGGTTCCTTTGTGCTGTTTCATCCCAATCTCTCTCATCACCTGCAAATTCAGTCATGGAATGCTGGAGATTCTCTGCTAATGTTACTAACATTTCACACAAAAGAGTTTACAGGGGACCTGCCTTGAGTGAACTTGAATCAGGAAATTCCCATGTTTGTGGGCTTGTTAGTGGAAGTAATGATCTCAAATGCTGGCAATGGAGGAACGATTCAAACCCAGAATTTGAATCCCACCCTAGGTTTTCCAGCATTGCTGTGGGTGAGGATTTTGTTTGTGGGTTAGATTCAAATGGGAACATTTCTTGCTTGGGGAATTATGCCAATGTTTTTAATGGAATGAACCCTAGTGGGAATTACAGTGTGATCGCATCAGGGTCGAATCATCTTTGTGCTATATCTTTGAATGGCAACTTGGAATGTTGGGGAAACATGGTAGGGAATAAACCAGAGGGGGAGTTCAGGGATTTGGCCTTGGGAGATAACCGAAGCTGCGCTGTTCGCACCAATGGAACAGCAGTTTGTTGGGGGAGAGTGATTTTGGGATCCCTCCAAGGTTAAAAGAGGCTTACTTTATAGGAATTGAAGCCAAGGAAGATGTTTTTGTGGGGTTCTTTCATCTAATTTTTCACTGTTTTGTTGGGGGATAAGAACCTTAATAATGGGAATGATCTCTTGGTTTTCCCTAGAGTGATGCCTGGACCTTGTACAACTCAATGCTCATGTGGTCCTTTGCCTGGGTATGGTAACTTTTGTGGGCAGGGACTATTGGTGTGCCAACCTTGCTCTATGCAAACATCATCACCAGGACTAAGCAACTCCCCGAAGTCGGCTCCTCCACCATTGGCGCCTGCCGGTAGTAGTAGCAGCTGGAAAGCTAAAATGGTGGTTTTTCTAGTGATAGGATGCTTAGGGTCGGCCTCTTTGATAGCAACCATTGTTTTTTTCATGTTGAGATGTCGTGGAAGTAGGGGTAGTAGTCGAGTCCATGATTCAGGGCCTATTGAAATGGCTGAGAATCCTCAAGGAGCCACTAACCAGGAGCCACAAGGTGACTTGGAAGGTCAATCGACGGAGGCACTACCGGCCCTAAATAAGAGGTTGAGCCATATGTACAGTATGGGCAACGGAGGCACCTTAGAGGAGTTTCCCTAGAGGCGCTCCTTCAAGTGACCAACAACTTCTCCCTGGAGCATAGAATGGGAATAGGTAGTTTTGGGTCGGTCTATCATGCCACACTGGTGGATGGGAGAGAGGTAGCGATCAAGCGAGCAGAGTTCCATGGCTCATCATCTTCTATGGTGGGTATCCAACGCCGTCAAGAGGACAGGGACACAGCATTTCTAGCGGAGCTAGAGTTTCTATCTCGACTCAACCACAAACACCTTGTTAGGCTTCATGGCTTTTATGAGGACACCAATGAGAGGGTACTTGTCTATGAGTTTATGAGCAACGGCACCCTTTATGACCACCTTCATAAGCTCAAGGGCGCATCTCCCTCGCCTCATGGCCAGCCAGGCTCAAGGTGGCTCTAGATGCAGCCAGAGGGATCGAGTACCTACATGAGTACGCAAGGCCACCCATCATACACCGTGACATTAAGCCCTCAAACATATTACTCGACTATGATTGGACCGCCAAGGTATCAGATTTCGGCTTATCCTTGATGGGTCCCCAAGATGGGGAGACCCACATCTCCCTGTGGGCCGCGGGCACATTTGGGTATGTAGACCCGGAGTACTACAGACTCCACCAACTAACCACTAAGAGTGATGTATACAGTTTCGGAGTAGTCTTATTAGAACTCCTAAGTGGGTACAAGGCGATCCATACCAACGAAGACGGGTCACATAGGAATGTGGTGGATTTCATGGTGCCCTACATTATGAGGGAGGAGATTCATAGGGTATTGGACCAAGCCGTGCCACCCCCAACCCCATTGGAGATAGAGGCAGTGAACTACGTAGGGTACCTGGCTGCAGAATGTGTGACTCTCGAAGGCCGGGCTAGGCCTTCAATGTCAGAGGTGGTCAGTTGCTTGGAAAGTGCCTTGGCGGCTTGCTTAGCACCCCATTCATTGTCTCCGTCGTCGACTCTGTCTTCATCATGACCCATTCTTACATCACACCATTCTGGACGGAGTCCAAACTTTTTGACCGGAACAACTTTTCCTCCATTTGTAAATCAATTCTTTCATTCTTTTTTTTAATTTTTTTCATGTGAATATGTAATTATGTCAACGTGAAAAGCATTTTTATTTTTAAGGTCAACGTGAGTACAATTTTTTGTCGATTATTAGTAATATAATGTGTCAATTTAAGTGAGGAAAAAGCAAGGTAACTGGTGGGTGGACCAACTATACGTAATCGTCCAGCCGAGGGGTGTGGACAATTTTTAATTTAAACACCAGTTCTTTTTATATTCCTTCAAAATTTTTTAATCAATTCTCTTGTTGACTTCAAAATCAAGGTACCTAACTAAGAATATAGAATTACAATGGATAAATTTGGTCAAATCAAAACTAGTTTTGTTAGGCTGAAATTACTCTTTCTGTTTCACATTAACTAATTTTTTTAATTTTATATTATCAATCACTTTATAATTTAAATGATTAATTTATCTATTTTGTCCTTTTAACATAAATTTTGTGATGAATTTTATATTTTCTTAATATTCCTTCACGAAATAAAAATGACAAATATTATGAAATGAAGTGCACAGATGGATTGAATTTTCATTCTTTTGGGGATGAGATTGCATGAATTATGGTGACTGTAATTAGGTCAGAATTTAGGGCGAAAAATCAAACGCAGAAATGAATGTCACCAAGTGAGTCCATCAAGACTGTCCACAACCAAAATACTTGCATTGGCATTATCTACAACAGAGAATTTTCTGATGAAACTGCAGAATTTCTTTGTATATTTACCAGCCAAAAAATTTCTACAAAGAATAAAAATATGCAAGAAAGATGACACGCCTAGGAAAACTTGTGTCCTCTAGCTACGAATTGAGGAGGAATTTAGAGGGGTGGGAGGACTACATATATGTCTGATCCAACTGTCTGCATCTATGCTGCGACTGATCCAGCAGCAGCCCTTCCTTCCACGAGCTTCGACAGTGCCTTGTCGATCTGAGCAAATACATCTTCCTTGGAAGCACTTCCGTCAATCTGCAAACTCATACACAAACACCTCCTCACTATTAATTTGTTTTCAATTTCAAAGTAAAACAGTCTCATTATAAACAGCATGCATTAGAAATCAAGGTAGAACCCAATGAAGTCTAAAAACGGCTCCTGATTGCCTCTTTCTTGCATTAAGGTATAATGAATTCGTTGAAGCACAAGAAAAGCACGAAGAAATAACCATTATAACCTAAAATGTGTGAGAAAGTTATTTAACTACTGCATGATGCAGACATATGATGTCTAGGAATGCAAAGCGGCAAATTCTGCAGTGTTGATATCATTGCGATAATTACTGCAAAGAAACATCTACCAAACTTTAAGACATTTGAGGATAAAAAGAAGGCAGTAGATGGTGGTAGGTATAGGTGAGGTTACTCCTAACCTTGCCAATATATGACCTTGTATAGACAAGATTTAACAAATGACCCTAACATCACAAAGCAGTTAACGTTTAACTGCTCTAACCTGGAGGGACCGGCCAGTCTCAAGTTTCTCACTACTCAATTGCCAAGTTTCTTGCTTATGTGAAATTGAATTTGAGAACATTTGTGTGATTGCAACAGGGGCATGCATATCTTGACAAATGAAAGTTGAACAGGTAAATTTACCTCAATGAAGACAGTTCAAAAGAAGATCCAACCAGACACACACCTGAACTACTGTTACTTTGACTGCCACATACAAGTTGAAGCACTTGATGGGCGTGTCGTACTCGGTCATTTTTGTGTTCTTTTAATCTAAAATGAAGATCAAGTGCCTGTATTTTATCGAAGGGTCAAGTACTCCACATGGGTCTGGCCAACAGCCTGCAAGTCTTAAAATCAACCCCATTCACCTGGCATACGCACTCGCTCAATGTCAAGGCTCAATCCAGTCACCCACTCGATATCCCACTCTCCGAAACCCAGAAAAGTATTGCCTTGTCCTAGAGCCATCCAAAAACAGGAATTTTGGGATTTTCTTTCCATAAATGGGAATGTCTATAGTATCACTAAGTTCACTATGATTTCTTTTTCATTTGGATGAAGATTCCTTCCATAAACTACAATCTTGAGCTGAGAACAGGGAACTATCTTTTTCAGACGAGGACAATAATACCTTCTTTTTGATAAGGCATCACCAAGCTCCTAGTTAAATTGATTACTAAACCCAAGAATGCAATCAGCTGAGGGGGTCATTTACAAGTTCCATACTAAAGATAACTCCACCTGACAGATATGAGGTGTAGACTTGATATTGAAGGATAAAGACATAGTCTTGCAATAATAGCACCACGAGGTAGGGATCTTGGTTGTGCAGTAGCCAGGACCAAAGTGGTAATAACAAGGAGTTGGTGGTCACCAGGCAACGGTGATCCAAAGATGGACAAAATTTTCCTATAGCCTGCTTTCTGTAAATAAAACAATTACAGCTGCATGTTTACATGTGTGTCCGCATCTGATGCGCCAAAAAGATATAGCAAATAGAGGTGACTAACTTAAAATTTCCAAATGCTTTCCAAATCATGGAGCCAGCACTAAACTTCTGCTTGACTAGTCTGCTAGATAAATGGAAGCAGAAGCGTGATTTATTTGAGAATTGATCGAACAAACCATGAGACATGTAGACAATGGGATCAGCCATCAAAGATGTGTGTTTCAAATGGAAGCAGCCAAGTGAAAGAAACAAATAATCAGGCAAAGACGAAGCAACCACATGAATAAATCATAAAATTGGACAAAGCAGAAAGAAATAGATAATAGCATCATTTCTGCACTTCTGATATTCATGCAGGGAAAAGGAAAGCCAAACCAGGAAAACAGAAGCAAGGGCAAAGTAGGCATGCCTTGACAATTATATCTTGGTACATGGAGAGCACTGCTTCGACGTTTTGATGGTGAGTTTGCAAACGCAGCTTTACCTAATACCAAAAGCAAAACAGATTAGCTAAAATTGAAGGTACATTATATTTTTACTACGCTTAGACAGGGTGCTGGGTGAAAGAACAAGCTCCAAGAAGAATAAAAAGAAACAGCAGCAGCATGCAAAATTACAACTTTAATGAGTATAAGCATCAAACCTTTTCCTCAGTATCATCAAAGCGCTGGGTCAACCTGGCAGCAATTTCATCATTCTCAGGAGGAGAATACTTCAAGTGGTATATCTTTCCGGTAACAGGATCTTGTCTTCGTCCAACAACCCTTTCAACAAGTAATTCTTCAGGAACCTGTCGATATATTTAGAAATACTGTGTAAGTTACTATCACCAGCAGGTTTTTCAGGAAAAGGTAAGTATTAGACCTTCCTAAGATCAGCATTCAGCAGCACATTGCAACACAGCTCTATATTTACTGGAGATCTTAACTAATAACAATAATACACTCTGTCCCCAAACAGTAGTGACACTTGCCATTCAAGGACATGATGAGTCGTCCACAACAAGTTACCAAATACAGCAGTGTGGCACTTGAACCCCACACCCCCAACCATGTTGGGGGCTGTGGGATGAACTACAGATGGTCAAAACCTGTATGTCATGCACCAAAAGGAACTGCTCCATCTGGTGAATGCATACAAGTTCAAAGCGACAGAATCAGAGGAGATCATGTTTGGATCGTGGAAGGGGCTAACACAAAGGTGTACATGCCATGCAGCATAAAAGGGCGGCTCCCTCATATACCCACGATAAACATGAATGACAGAGCAAAAATCACAGATAGCACAGCCTGATTTTCCTTCAGTGATGTAAAGCAAGCCTTTCAGCACCAGGAAGCAAAAGAGGCAGGCAAACATCTTACTGGGACAGCATAACATCTTTCAATTACAGAAAGACAAGAAAAGAGAAAAAACTTGCAGATGAAGCAAACATGGCCAAATGCTAGTAACCAACTATTGTTCCTCTCCTTGAACTTCTTAGATGAAATTGTGGTGCAAACACAATATTAGATGGCTTTGCCCGTGGACGAGATATGGACACTGTAGGTGGAAGATGAACAAAAACCTTACTTCCAATAGAATAAAGAGGTCAGGCTGGATTCCAAAGTCCTTAAGAGCAACTGCTTGAGACATGCTCCGAGGATATCCATCCAGAAGCCAACCCTTTTCTTGTGAATCTTGCTTCATCAAACGGTCTTTAACCATCTATAGCACAGGGAAAAAAAAAGAAAAAGAAAGGTCATGAAGTCATCAAAAGAAAATTCAAAACTCAATGGACTGAGCCTCAACAAGTTACCATCACAACTATCTCATCTGGAACCAGTTGTCCTTTGTCCATGTATTCCTTAGCCTGCTTTCCATTTTCACTACCAGAGGCAATCTCTGCCCTAAGCAGATCACCGGCAGCAATATGCACCAAACCATACTGCACATATGAAGATGACCTGACTCAATCTGTTATCTTCAGGGGCAATCACATAATGAGGAAATCATATCATGGAACTTAAGAACTAGTAATCTGGAAAAATAGAGAATGGTTCTGGGAAATCATTGGCATAAATAGTACTCCACAAAAGTATTGACATGCAGGGCACGAATAGCATGTAAAAAACTACAGGTGACTGTCATAAAAATTCACTTGAGACTGACAACTTGTAATTGCACGCAGCACTAAATCCTGAGCCTTTTCCCAGAATATCATTCGCCCAATCCACAATAAACTCAATTTTCTAAGCAAACCTTTTAGGTTACAAGTATATACTCCTCCGTAAGTCCTCATTGGAAAAGAACGCACAATTAAGGCTTAAGGTATGATAATGAGACTGATGGTGCAAGACCAATGTAGATAACTTTCACATTACACAGTGCCATAGTCTATCCTAACATGTCACCAAGCAAAAATCTAAAGCACCATGCATTATTAAAACTTGACGCTCTTTCTGGTAAACTACAGCACAGCAATAAGACAAGACATCCAGAATTATTACAACTTTCGACATATAATCAAGCTACTGAATCTTTATCTCTTAGTGAACATCCAAATAAAATCACCACCATGCATTCTAGTATTCATCACAAAGTACAGGAAACACAGAATTGTGATGAAGTACCATGATAACTAGCTCAAGCTGCTTATATACTTGAGGAAAGGGGCAGGAAGCCAGGATGTAAACGTACTTCAAACATGTAAAAGAAAAGCATAAGCATAGATAGG
Organism: Talinum fruticosum; assembly: GCA_021018815.1. Classification (NCBI taxonomy): domain Eukaryota; kingdom Viridiplantae; phylum Streptophyta; class Magnoliopsida; order Caryophyllales; family Talinaceae; genus Talinum; species Talinum fruticosum. The sequence goes on from JAITYX010000042.1 coordinate 1,495,268, forward strand.
TCTTGCAGTCTAAAACTTTTGAAAATCCCAATTAGGTAGACAGTGAATCACCAACCAGACAAAAACAGACGCCAAATATGCTAACAATCACAGAATAGGATGGCTTAACACATCTCAAGTATGCATCAATTGTTGTGCAAAGACAAGACATTAACAACAATTCTCAGCATGGGTCCTGTTTTTGCGGACGCAAGCGGAGCAGAGAGATCAATTCCAGAGACAAATGTTGTTCAAAGACAAGATCCCCATTAAACAACTAGCAATATCTGAAATAAAATTGGGGGGGCATGTGCTTTTGGAAAGGAGAGAATGCAGCAACTTACTTTTCCAGTAATGAGCTCACATTGTGTTCCTTTACCAGATGCTGGAGCACCTGATATCATAATCCTCAGAGGCCTTGAATCACCACTAGACGCCATTACCTTCCAATCAAACAAAATGTAATCAATGATTTTCACGTCTAATAGACCTTGTAAAGAGAAGTATAACGGTATGTCACATTAATGAACAAATCAACATAACTCCTTCACCACCAGCCCAAGTTCCAGTTCCATTATACAAATTTGGTTACCAAAAGGCAACTCCCACAATGAGCACGAAAAAGAGCTTGGCATAAAGAAATCAGAAATTAAATTGGGAACCCAAGACAGTCACTCAACATTAGTATATTTCTCAAAACTTTAAAGCATTGCAATCCTCACATTCGAATTATTGCCAACCAGATTAAGTACAAAAATTGCTCCAAGAACATCCAGCTGGTTAATTTCTCTGATCACATCTAAAAGCTTTTGAATTTGACAGTAACCCATTGCTTTTTATCAATCTACAAGGGATCCAACTCTGAATCTATCTCCAAAACCAACTCATATGATGTAAATTTTCAATCCTCGCAAAAAAAAAAAAAAATCTAAAAAGGAGGGATCTTATACAGAAACCACATAGATTCCAGCTTTCCCAGCAACCAAAAGATGCAGAAAGAAAGAAATTAACTGGAAAAATACCAACAGAAGTAAATACAAGAGAAAATACAGACACATCATTACCACGAAATTGGGATGAGCATGGGGAGTTGGAGAGAAGGAATCCCTGGCATGGCGTGAAATTATAGAGTGATTGGAGCGAAGAGAGAGGGTACAATTGAAGGGTAGCGATGGGAAGCTTTGAGAGGCGAGGGTAAATTTGTGGGAAGGATGAGGATGAAGAGGAGAGAGAATGGCGGAATTTCGACATTTTGGATTTGGGTTTCCTAGAATGGGGGCGAGAGAGGTTCCTGAGCACGCCATTTCCGTTCCTCCGCCTCCCTCTCTCTCTCTCTCTCTCTCTCTCTCCCGCCCTCTACTCTCGCTCTAATTTGGGGAAGGAAGAAGATGGCTGATTAGTGAGAGAAAGTGGAGGTGGAGAGAGAGAGACAGAGAGGAAGAAAGGCGTGGCGTCCGGAGGATCAGAAAAGCCAGCGGCTGTGGGCCCGCCGTGATAGCCTTGGGTCTCAGCCCGGCCCACACCACCTGGTTTGGACCACCCTCCATCTCCTCCTCCTATCTCTTCTAATCTCATGTGCCACCACTAGTCTACCACCCTAGGAACATCAACCCCTATTTTTTCAAAATTTTAATTTTTCAAAATAACAAATAAAATATTTTTTTGTTATTAGGCCATAGTTGGCAGAAAATGGAGCCAGAAAAAACTCATTTGAATTGATTACCTGAATATATTCTATCCAAAAAGAATTGGCTTCGATCATGATTTTTTTCGAATTTTAAATTCAAATATAAGATTTTTCTTATTTACGTTTTCCAAACCCGATTTTAACTTCGAATTTGAGACTATGACGAATTTTTCGTCCCGAAAGAAATTGGGTATTGGACAATAGATATTGTCCGATTACCGACTCGATTTTGATCCAAACTTAAATTTTTACCAGCACTAACCGAAACGTTGCTCGATAAATACTAGTACCGATCCGAGTATCAAACGTATTAACTAATATTTGGTCGATAAGCTTGTACATCAATTTTAAACCAAAATGATATATCTTGTATGATATTGATCAGTATAATACAATATTTACAATCGATGTTAAATTTACTCTTGGTTAAACCGAAATCAATCTTTTCCTTCTTCTCTTCTAGATTTTCTAGTCATAATGTCTTTATTATATCTGTAGAGTTTAGTTACTTTCCTACATAAAAACACATACAATAAACTTTTTAAAAAAGTACCTACAATAAAGCAAGATTTTCAAAATGAAATTTTTTTCTAAAGTTTATCGCTTTGGATTTGAAGAATGTTCTTGCCTTTAAATCCACCCCCCAAAAAAAAAAAAAAGAGCTCAAGTGCTCAATATCCAAGGAGATTGTGAGCTCAATAAATTGTAATTTGGTTTCATTTATTGTGAAGTTTTGGGTTACCCATAACGTAAATGCATGCAAAGAAATGTCAGAAAAAACAACTGTTTTTTTTTTCCCTGGAAAATTTCCGTGGCGTGTCAAAGAGAGTAACAGGGCATTTATTTGCAAAATTAAATTTCTATAATCATGCAATTACCAGGTGGCAAAGCAATGGCAATGAACCATGCAGATATTATTATTATTGTTTATTTATTTATTTTTATCAATATTTGGTTTTATAAATATAAGAAAATCCCTATGCCTCCGAAATTTGGCCTCCTCTCCTCTGTTTTCAGTCCCCTGTTTTTCACTCACCTCTGTTCTCTCGTTAGTTCAAAACCCAACAATGGTACAGCCAGGTGATGATGGACGCATTCGGACAGGTAAGCTTTCATTTTTTCACCTTTTGAATGACTCTGTCTCTCTCTCTCTCCAGCATTTTTCTGAATCGGGGAAAAAACTCAGAGAAAATGTTGGAAGAAACTTAAGTTGAGAGTTTAGTTTGAAAGGAAATTTGAGAACTTCACTGAAAATTTTAGAACTTGGAATGGTTGACAATTTTTTACATAAAAGGCTAAAATGAGAATTTTTAAAGGAAAAAACCCTTTGGTAGTCATCTAGCATGAGCCCGAGCCGAAGCTCAATCCAACTATTATCGCGATATAAGCATGACCCGAACCTGACCCAAAGTTACTGAGAGAAACACGAATTAAACGTAAACTGAACCTGTTTTGATATGAAGTTGACACGAAATGACGATTTAGTGTGAAAACGTGTTAGTTTTAATTTTGAAGTAAATATAAGTTTATTTCAAGATAATCCGTTCATTAAATGGGTAGATCTGAACTGACCTGTTTCCTAGCTTTGCACCTCGAAGAGGTACGCTGATGCGGTTGCGTCAAAAGTGAAGTATGTTTTGGGTGGGACAAATCCAGTACTATCTGTGATATATGAACCCTTTAATGTAGGGACCTTTTGGAGTGCAATCTCCCATGCATTCACTGCAATTGTTGGTTCTGGAATCCTAGCAATCCCATGGAGCATGGCCCAACTGGGCTGGATACTTGGCCCGGCTACGGTGGTCGTCTTCGCCGTAATCACTTACCATGCAGCTAATCTTCTGATAGACTGCTATAGAGTTGGTGATCCTGATCATGGAAGGAGAAATTACACTTACATGGATGCTGTAAGATCATTTTTGGGTATGTGCATCAGACTCCTTTTTTACCATCTCTAACTGCACAAGTTTTCAGTTAAAATGCTTATTTTTCACAGTATGTAAGTGTCTTTGATGACAAGTTTTTCCCATTTTCGTCTGTCAGTTGTTGGTTATGGTTTAGTTTGTTCGCGAAAATAATCTAACTCGAGACCTAATTAGGTGAAAGAAAGGAACTGTTGTGCGGTCTCTTCCAATACTCGATACTTTGGGGTACTATGGTTGGCTACACAATAACTACTGCAGCTAGCATCGTGTAAGTCTGTTTTCTTTCATTTGTGTGAAGATAATCATATGTTCTAATGCAAAATATAGTATATGCTTGCTATACTAGGGACTCGATTCAAATCCCATCTGTATCGGCCTATAGGCTCCTTCGATATGCTATCGTTGTCAATTGTGTTAAACTTATACAATGTTGTATACAGGGCTGTTGTGAGGTCAATTTGTCACCATAAGAAAGGGAAAGGAGCAAATTGTGACATATCAGGAACTCTGTTCATGCTTTTATATGGAGGAATGCAAATAATTTTGTCGCAATTTCCCAACTTGGAAAAGGTTGCATTTCTGTCAGAAACAGCAGCAATCACTTCAGTAGGATATTGCCTGATTGCATTAGGCCTTACAGCTGCAAAATTTGCCATCAACCACAAAGTTAGGGGAAGTTTGAAGTTAGGGATGGCTAGTGAAGAAATCTCGTCGATGAACAAGGTTTGGAATGTCTTCCAAGCACTTGGGAATATTGCCTTTGCCTATACTTACTCCATGGTACTGCTAGAAATTCAGGTAATTAATTCAGTCTCTTGTTCGTCTTTCTGTTCTCTCTGCAGAATCCAGATGATTCCTCGTCATCTCCCTATGGAGGATTTTTGGGTATGGATTTATCTAGATGAACCTAATAGATTGGATTATGTAAATCTCCTATTGATTTTGGTTAGGACACAATAAGATCACCGGAAAGCAAAACAATGAGGAGAGTGACGAAGTGGGCACTTGGTGGAACGACCTTGTTTTATATCACCTTAGGATGCACAGGGTACGCTGCATTTGGAAGTGCTGTACCAGGAAATGTTCTCACCGGTGATTATAATCCGTTTTGGATTGTTGACATCGGCAACATTGCTGTAATCATCCATTTGATTACCGCTTATCAGGTTTCTCTTCTCTAACCTAATGTGCTTATTTACACATTTGTACATATGAAGATTATTGAGGACCATGCCCTATAGGGCCTAAATGGGGAGGGGGCGGGGGCAGATCGAGTATGTTACTATTCTTACACTTCTCTAGAAAGAGTAACCCCGAGATTCAAACAGAATTACGGGTTATGGTTTAGAGCACTGACACTACTTTGACTATGCAGGTATTTGCACAGCCAATTTATGGTGGCTTTGAAAGGTGGCTAGCATCAAAATACCCTAACACACCCTTCTTCAACAAAATTTACACCTTAGCTCCTCCATTTACCAAAACCTTCAACATTGAATTCACTCTAAGTAGACTTTTACTGCGCACCATAATTGTCATCTTCACTACTGCCATTGCCTTGATCATCCCCTTCTTCAACGCGATTCTTGGCCTTCTCGGGGCACTATCATTCTTTCCGCTCACAATCTACTTGCCAGTGCAAATGTACATGGTGCAAACTGAGATCAAGAGGGAAGTCCTACTTGGGTGATGTTCAAGGCCTTGAGCTTTTGCTGCTTACTCGTCACCTTAATGGCTGCAATCGGATCCACAGCCAGCATCGTCGAGAAACTGAAGGTTGCCAAGCTGTTTGACAATAAGCTCTAGTCCAGAAAAAAAGCAAATATTGGCTTCTTTGTATGTATGTACTCATCTACTAGATGATAATTAACCTTGTGAAAACTTTCCCAAGTTTGAATTAGCTGATGTACAGAAGAAGAATGCTCTACTCAGTCAAAGTGTGTTTTATGCTTAAGCAACCTATGCTAGAAATTTGAACAGGTGATCAAAATTTAATTAAAATTCTAAATTTGATCAACCGTTTTGCTACAAATTATACCATTAATCCGAATGTGTAGACCCAAACTATCATAAGTAGTATTTTATTTTAACTTTTTAAAGTCTGCCTCCTTTTTCATGATCCCCTTTGAAATAAAATAAAATAAAATTTTATATTAGTAAATTCATATACCCGGATTCATGATACAAGTATTGCTGATTTAGGTTTTAAAGTTGGGAGTGGGGTAGATCACCTAGTCAACTATAGATCCATGGCCAACTACTCCATATGGATACCTTTTTCAGCTGATACTTTATTCCTTTAGGGAGTGCTGTTTTAGGGTGAGGGAGCAAATTATAAGATACCTGTAAATCCATATTTCTTTATTTGCTTCAGGGAGTTTGTTTTTGGATTGGGAACCAATTATAAAATAATTCCAAGTCTATATATTCAGATTTTCTTATATAATAATAATTTTTTAAATTCTTTAAATTCTCACTATTTTAACCTCATATATATTTTTAAAAAATTATATTGTTTCCTCTAGAGGTGACAAAAGTTCAAGTTTAAGTTTAATCAAACAATGTCTGAAATTTAGGTCAAAATTGTGTTCAATTAAATTTTAAAAGAAAATTATATTTAAATTAAATTTTGGATAGAAAAATGATCAAAATTGGTTCAATTAAATTAATTTCTTTTATTCAAATTAAAAATATGGATTAAAATGAAGAGGAAAAGTTTGTTTTATATATATATATATATATAGAAATTAGGGGCTTATATTAATCAATTTGGAAACGAGAACGATAATTTTTTACTGTCAGATTCAAAATAGAGTTCTGGTAAGCTTTCAACCAAAGTCGGAAATCCGAATTGTAAGATTAAAAATGAGTTAAAAGAACGGGCAAGCGAATCATCCCACGGAAGAGTTGATATTAAGAAAGAAAAAAGAAAAAGAGAAGAGAGGAGGAAAATAATTTGAAGCAATGGTATTGGGCAGTTTATAAATAGGAAGAGGCCCTGTAATTTCTTTGACTCTTCTTCCATGGTGGATCTTATAATCCGTTGAATTACATCAATCAATTTTCGAAGCTAAACCCTAAAATTTCTCGAACCCACTGGCATCTTCATCAAAGAAACAAGGGTAATAGAATTCAGCCTTCACCATTCTCTCTGTCTCTCCTCTCGCTCGAAACCCTAACAAAAATCGCGGCCGATTGATTCGGAAATTTCCCAAATTCGATAAACAATGAGCACCATGAGAACGGAGACACCCACAATCACCCAAACCCTAACTCTGGATGCAACCCCATCTTCCGATCAAGAGCAACAAACCCAACAACCGGAAACCCTAGTTCTTCGTCTCAATCGCAAGAAGAAGAAGGTGACCTGGAAAGAAGGTACAATCGACAATGAATTCATGAACAAGAAGAGCTCCAAGAAGTGCTGTATCTTCCACAAAGATAAACCCTTCGACGAGGACGGCAGTGACGACGACGATCACGGTCACGATCGACCCAATTCCGATAAGCCCCATGGTCATGGCGACGGTTGTTGCTCTCATGGTGCTCAAGGTTCTAGTAATGGCGTCGCCGATTGATTCTTTCCCCTTTATTGATTGATAATCAAGCATTTCGTTCTCTCTCTCTTGTTGTAAGTTTAGAATCCAAAATCCCCCTTGTGGGTTGCCAATAGTCAGATGAATCTTGTTGGTGTTGAGTTGCAATATATCAATTACTCACTGACTTCTGAATTTTGAATGAAATTGGAGTTTTCCTGAGTAGTAAGCTTTTGTGATTGTATTGTGATTGTGTAGATAATGTGTGAAATGGGTAGCCATTGCTGTATAAATTGTCCTTTGATCTATTCTATGATTAAAATTTGTGTTTGTGGAACTGCATTTGGCCTATGGCTATGGTTGTACCGAGTAAAAACCTACTATCTTGATGTTTTTGGGTAAATTTGCTTACTTCTTGAACTCTTTTCCCAGACTCACATAGGGTGTTGTTGTTTTGGGTGATTGTTGATGGTAAATGGTGATATATTTTGAAAAACCTGTGCTCAAATTGAACGAAATGATCAACTAAAATTTGGACAAGAAACTAGCATAGTAAGTGTTTCGATATCTCAATTGTTATGAACAGAAATAGGTAAATGGTGATGAACTTTGAGGGATATGTCGAATGGAACTAAATAGCTCAAGTAAGTAAATTTTGGACGAGAAATTAGGATGGTACTTAAAACGACTCGGAAAAGGGTCCAAGATGAACAGTAAAACTCCATACAGACGAATATCACAAGCGAGAAGCAAGAACTTTTCAGGTTTAGAATTAGGATGAACTTCAGGCTAAACATCAACTCATCTGTAATAAACTACAATCTCAAATTGTTATCCTGTGTTCATTTTGTATCATCTCCGAGCCGTCAATGTTCAGAGGATTATCATTGAAAGTTATAGGAGGGGACAAAGGTCCTTCCCAATCCCAAACTTACTAAATGATTTACTTGAAACATGGGTTATTGAGAATGACTATAGATTCATTTCTCTATTGTTTTTTTTAAACAAAAAGTTTAGCATATACAAGCCATTGGACACAAGAACCATTACAAATTTAGCAAACATCATGCTGCAAGAAAAGAGGGTATTCACATGAATGAAGTCATTCACTCTTTATTTCCTCTCTTTTTCCCATGAAACTAGGCTATTCACATGAGTCAGGTAAGAATCCCTCAAAGGACTTACTTCATTCTTTCTCATCTCAATCTTGCTCATCAATATGTGCTCGAAATCATAAACATACAGAGCGTCCTCTTCATCTCTTGTGAAAATAATTTGCCCTCCAAATCTTGATCCAAAAGTAGGAATCATATCCAAACCATAACAGCCTGTGACACTATGGATCCTTATCCAATTTTCCTCGGACAAATTCTTCAATGCCCAAATGTCAATTCGATCCATCTCCATTTCTTCTTCGTGAGTGGCGAAACACAGGAAGCCCCCATCTCAAGAATCCTATCATGGGTTCTCCCACTCTTTGGGAGTTCTATGGTCTTGAATCTCTCCGGCGCTATTTCCATGGACACAATGTAATCATTATGATCAATATGAGGAAGCCAGTGAAGAGCTCCAACAGCAAAAACCGGCTTGTAACCGAACCAACTGATCAACCCCAAGGATGGTGGGTCAACCATCTTCCATGACCTTGCTCCAACAACCAGAATTTCACAGCTGGTATAGTTGTCCTCATCGTGGAACAAGTGAACAACTTTGTATTCAGTTGTAGAAGGATCAAACACAAGTGCATATGATCTTTTGTGGGCTGGAGATATGGTACCAACTGGAAGGGCAACAAGCTTCCGAGTCGCTGGGTTCATCAGTATCAACCCACCTTTCTTCAGCTTATTCGCAAGCAGAATCAACCCATTACAGGAAGCCATAATTCTACCCAAACAGTTGATGTTGAAGTCCCTTATAACACCTTTCCCATTCACAATTTCCAGAAAATGGATATAAAACTTCGACCAAGGCTTTATATCTGGCCGGTTGAAGAAATTGGTTGGCTCAACTAGATGATCTTCAACAGAGAAGGCTCCTGGCTGGTTCTTCACGGCAGGTGGTCCGAAGAGGATGCTCGGGCTTTGATTATCTGAAGCTGATGTTTGAAAGAGAATGACAGCTTCAGAGCGATGAGCATGGCGTTGGATGAGGTCCGGGCAATGGACCAATCTTTGCCATAGTTTGCATACACAACTCGATCTTTGTAATGAGTCGATTGGAAGTCGAAGAAGGATGCAAGAAACACAATCTTGTGGAAGAGAAGGTATGAGTTGTGCGACATTGTTAAGCTGCTTCCTCCTTTCCTCTTCCTGTGCCGCTTTTAACTCCGCCCGCTCTTGAACTATCCTTGCTAAGTTGGAGCTCTTCTTCCCACCAGCCTTTGCCATCATCATCACTATACTGCAATACAAGAAATATATAATATCTTTAAAAAAAACATATAATAACGCAAACACATAGAATTTGGAGAGGGATGGGGGTGGTTGAAGATGGCAAGATATACATCGCCATGTAGCGTAAATTTTGGGGAGTAAACATAAATTTGAATGGCAAAGTTTTGAGGGGGAAATTATAAGATCCCCAAAAAACAGAAAAATGACAGAATGATTGGAATGAACGAATTTACTAACCAGGATAAATTTCAACGACCCAGAAACGCAAAGGATAGAATTTGCGTTATACTCTCAGAGGCAATACGTCGAACATTTGGGCTTCAGCGACTGATTTGTTTTGGGGGAGGAGGTGTCGGAATTAGGGTTTTAAGAAAGTATTGATCGAGGAAGTGACTGACAAGTAGAGCTATGAATTCTATGATCAACGCTTTCCTGTTTTTGGTCGAGTGTTGACGTCGCTGACTTTGGAATTCCCCTCCCCTCCCTCCTCCCTCCGAGTTATTGTGTGACACGTGGCTTAAGATTATAAGTTTTAGAACAATTGTAATGTAAGATCTTCTTATCCAATTGTGTCCATGTGATCTAATTCATCTTATTAGTAAAGTATGTTCCATTCAATTCAAGGTTAATCCATCTACATGGTTGCTCGTATATTTAATCCGTCCACGTTTCTATCTTACATTATTTTCCTTTTCTTTTAATTTTATTTTTGCCAATATTTTCATATTTAAAAAGAAAAATAAATTAAATATGTGTATTTGTAAACTCCATTAAATTTACGGTATAAAAATTTAGGCATACCCTTTCTATACAATGAGAAATTTACTAGTTTTGCCCACGGTGTCAGATGTTTTGAGTGCATGAAATTTAATGGGTATCAATTGCATTTATATGAGTGTCCTATTGGGATATGTTGTCGCTACTATCTTATAAACACAATCTCAAGTGATTTGGTACTTGTTCCTTTTAAATAAAATATTGGATTTAAATCTTGTGAATGGAAGAAATTTCGTGATGAGAAAGCTTTATATCTTTATGAGTCAACAAGTAACTCGCCTCTCATATGTATGAAAAAAAAACACCAAAACTATCAAATGAAATGAAAAATTGCACAAACTTATTTGATGGCTATCAAATAAGCCAAAATGGCAAAACATAAATAAGCCTTGTATAGATGCTCAATCCTCTGTAAGTAGACGAATTTTGTTAACTGATGATTCTCTGCAATTGTAATAAGTTAGAAAAGTACCGATGAGGGCTTGGCTTAGTGGCAAATTCGATTCCTCCCTCCATAGCACTGTCATTTGAGACTCTTATTGACTAAGGAGGGGGGACTTACAAAAGTGAATCTTAGAAGTCTTGCTGCTTGAAATTTGGTGAAATTTTCCATACTTCGCCGTAGGTGGGACTCTATATTTGGGTTTGGCTTTGATTTAATTTAGACCGTCATATATCTCAACATATCAAGGACGCAACGATTGCATAGCAAGCCCATCACTAAATTACTCGAGAACCATTCTAGCATAGTCTTGAACCATCAACTGGTGTAAATTTTTCCAACTTCACAAGAGAGGTGAACTGGGAATCTGAGCAAAGCATTACATCAAAGAGTATTTGCAAATTCTCCTGTAATGTCCATCTAATCATTAGACAGCAGAAACCCACCGTGGCAAAGCACGTTGTGAAACAGAATCAGGAAAACAGGGTGAAAATGATCAGGATACTGAAAATATGATGTTAGAGTATTCCGCAAGTTCTTGGGTATTGTGGGTCCTGCTTGCTCCGGCACTGGGGAGATTCAAATGTAGGCAGTCTTATCTCTGCCAGCAGTTCTTGGATAATTACATCTTCACCAAATAGCAAGATAGAGAGCAAAACTTCTGCTATTAACTGCAGATGGAGAGAAATTATACCAGTTAAAATATACATTAAATCTCACAAGCATGAGTCTTTAGTGATTGCGGAGCATTCTGAAATTGTAATGTACATCACTAATATAGTTTTCCTACACATATGATACGAACGCAAAACAATGTCAACCAATCAGGAAGCATTCATTTGTGATTGTTCTCTAAACTTCTCGGGGTTATGAAACGTCCAGAACACAACCAATGTTTGTCTAGCTAGGACTGGGAGGGATTCACAGGGAGTATGAACAACCCACTATTGTAGTTTTCGCCTATTGTTGAGCTCAAGGCCATCCATCGTTGCTGGGATCCCGGAAATATAGGCCATAAAAGGACACAAAAGGTCACCATATTCAATCATAAAGGATTTAGTTAGTGGTTTGAGGTAACCACAAGGTGTGAATTGGAAGTTAGAACACATTACTTAGAGACACAGGGGTCCAAATATCAATGGCATCATGTGTCATTTGCCATCTATGTGCTATGAGTTAAAGCTGTTGGGTAGCATGCATCTAACATGCATATGGATACTGCTCCGATATATGGAAGGACGGAAAACATGAAGGATCTAGAGTCATTTGTTTAGATTTTAGCATAGCACTTACATCATAGGTTCAAGGGGCTCCCAGGTGGCAAGATTGTTTGAATGTGGCAAGAAAGATTCATTTGCCATAATATTTCCACCCTCCATCTCAATCTCTTTTATTTCTTCATGCTCAAAATCATAAGAGTACAATTGCTTTCTTCTCCTGAAAACCATTTCCTTGGCATTTAAAGCGAATGCAGGAATCGAAAACTCATCATTGTCCACATGACCCAAAATAGCATCTATGTGAATACTGTGCTGTTTGACCCATTCTGGCCTTTCTAATCCCTTCAAGATCCACAGCTCTATGTGGCCCTTATCCAAACTGGTCACAAAACTCAGAAAACCTCCCATTTCAATCAGCCTGTCATGGATATCAAGAGTCTTTGGAAGTTCTGTCACCGTGAACTTTTCATCATCAGCACCCATTGAGACGACATAATCACTAGGAGAATCGTCAGGAATCCAGTGCAGAGCTCCAATGGCTGAAATAGGTGCATGGCCAAACTGCCTAAGAAGTCCTTCAGATGGCCCGTCAACTGCTTTCCATGATCTTGCCTGTAGGCTCAATATCTCACAAGCAACGAAGCCCGATTTATCCTTAAATAAGTGCACCACCTTATAAGCACTCTTAGAATGGTTAAACACAAGCCCATATGACTCATTGCTGACACGACCATTAGCATTATTTGCAGGAGCAAAAGGAAGGGTACCTAGAGGTAATCCAATGAACTTCCGAGTCATAGGATTCATGATTATCAACCGACCTGGTTTTCTATGATTGCCAATCAATGGCGAATCTAACCATGGTCTTCTCCTATTGGACATAGTCCAATATGGCTGATACAAAGATACGATCAAAATCAAGCCACTGCAAGCAGCCACTACAGAACCTGAGCAGGAAATGTTTGAGTCTGTAACCTTTCCAATTGCGTCTTCAATCTCCAAGAAATGGATAACCTTACTTGATGATCCCGAGCTGCTGCTAGGGAAGATGGAGAAATTCTCTGATTGATTGAGCTCGGTTTCAACATGGAACATGAAAGGCCTCTTGGGATTGACACCTCTAAGTAGGATTGGAGTAGTCTGTGCCTGGCTGTTGTAAGCCTCGACAAATTCTGCACAATGGATTAACTTATACCATCCCTTGCACACACAAGTGATTCTTAAAAGAGACTTGATTGGGAGTAAAAGAAAGATCCTAAACATCAGATCATTCGGAAAATATGACACCAAAGAATATTTCAATTTCGCTACCCTTTCTTGGACCATGCTTATGAAGCTCAGCTGCGTTCTCCTGATCTTATAGTACCTTTCTTCCATCACAGACTTCCTTTTCGTTCTCATCTTTCTCCCTATAAACTTGTCACTGTTTTAACGATTCAATTAGTGCAATTACAAGAACAGCATATAGGCTTTGCTCATTTGATACGACCAGAAATATTCATTCACAATAATCTCAGGAATCTCCTGAAGTTTCTTAGACAGGAGGGATTCCACCTCAAAAAAAAAGGGGGAAAACCATCAAAACCCAAAAATTTTCATGGTAGAACTTCACATACAACCCTCCTCATACACCTCAACTACAATACTGAATACTCAGTGTGAATCCTACCATAAACACAGTCTGAATTTATTAGAGCATACCCAAAAACCATTCTTTTTTTCTCTGATTTGCTAAAAACAGATAATATAATCGTAATAGGAACACAACTGAGAGTCCAATTACCTAATCAAAAAACAAAACGGTATGAATTCACCTCGATCGACCAAACTACAACAAAATGAGAAGAATTTTGACTGATAGAAGAAAACCCAGATAGGGATTTCACTTCAGTAATTCGTCCACTTAGCCATGAGCCAAAAATTGGACATTGAATTTGGTCAGGGAAATGATTTTATCAGACGGATGAATACAAACATGGTATTAAGAGAAGGGGAAAAAAAGGAGAGATGAAGGATGATTAAGCAATCAATTAATCGGTAACAAAAAGATGTGAAAATTAAGGGAATCAGCCTCAAAAGACGACTGAGAGTAAAAGGGGGTTGTGTGTGAGAGGGAGGAGAGAGAAAAAGTACCCGAAAGACACAGAGGGAGATCAGATTGTCTCAGCGCAGAAATTGGTGAAGAAACAGGACTGCCTTGCTTCTCCCAGCATTTCAACTCCCCATCCTTATTTATTCATTGCTGTTATTAATTTTAGTAAAATGATAAATTTATTGTTATACAAGACACCTTCTTTTTTATTTGAAGAAATATATAATTTCTTCCCGATATCTGAATTTATATTTTTTATATTAACGGAAACAATTTGTTGTTATCTCAGCAAATATTTTGTCTAAATATGATGTTATTATCGAACAATATTAAATTTAAAAATATATATATAATTGAAGAGTACCATAATGATATTATCATTTATAAATTATGTAAAATTATCTTTTATTTATAATAATATGTGTCTTATTAACCATCGATATAACAGATGAATCATAGAGTTTCACAATTGATAATGTGATAATTAATCATAACAGTTACAAATTTGGTGATTTTTAAAATAAATATCTGTTTTTAGGCCTTTTTTTTTGTTGATAGGGGAGCCAAAAGCATGGAAGATCTTAGTTGAATGATGAAATTGCAAAGCCAAACTAGATTAAGATTAGTTTTTCTCAACTAAGATTAATATCAGTTATTACAGCCATTAACAATAAAAAAACTTAAAAATTAGTTTTTAAAATGTTTTTACGGTGGTATCTTTATAAATGTGGCGAAGTTTTATTTTAAACAATTTAAGTTTGAATGTTGGATCGATTAATGACAAATTATTTTTCAGTTACTTCCTACTAGTAATTGTAAGTTGATTTTATTTTTTTTATAAATGTTGGACCCTTAAATTGTCGATTTCTTTACCATACATAGTTATTATTGACTTATTATCTTTAATAATAAAAAAATAAATATTTTTATTAAAGTATCTCCTAAGAAACAAAAAAATGGATGGATGCTAACAAATATGTAAGTATAAAAAAAAAAAGGATTACTTTAAATAAAGTGGAGATGATGGAATCCACTAAAAATGAACGCCATTAGCCCCTTTGGCCTTTTACTTTTCTCCCTTTCGGCCTTAAGTATTAAGCAAAGTTGTGCTTGAAGTCTTAATCTAAAAATTATTGCTAATTGTTCTTGGTCTCGCTTTTTTAATGAAAGTAATGACGATGTACTTTTTTCTTAATAACTTATGTTTAGTTAACAAATGTCAATGGGCACCGCAAACTATCAAACATAACGGTAAATTCGGGCTTCGACATCATCGGTCGGTTTTCCGACGTCATTAGTCGGATTTGGGCCACCAATATAGTTTACACATAATTTAGGGGACTTAGAATCATTTTTCAGAACTTTGGGTCTAAAAAATAGTTTGACAATAACTCAAGGTACCTCAACGTAGTTTTTGTAATTTTTCCTACTAATTGCTACTTTAATTTTTTTGTTGAAAATCGAAAATAGTAATCTACCTTAGGTGAATTTTGAATACAATAATTATCATAATTATTATAATTTTTTAATTTATATAAGTTTTAATACTGAAATTAATAGATATATTATATTATAATTTTTGTAACAGCTTAGATTAATTATATATAATAAATATTATTTTTATTATGTATTTAAGAAAAATTAAATTTTATAAATGTTGAAATAATTGAATAATCCTTCAAAAAAATACATTTAATAAAATATAATATTGATTATGACTATAATCAAAATTTTTAGGTAATAAAGTATAATTGATGATCATAGTCATTCAAGAGTAGTAAATGTACTTCATTTTATAATTAAAATTTATAAAGTGGGTGTTACAAAAATACTTTGATAATATAAAAAATAAAATATAATAAAAGAAAAAGAACTAATGATGATGTGCCAAATTTCTAACCCACAACAAAGCACTTAGTTTTAAGTATATATATGCTAGTGTGAATCCCGTGCTCCGCAAGGATATGTGCTATTATTTAAATAGTTGATATATTTTATATTTAGAAATATTTTATATAATTTTTATGAAAAAAATAAGGGATTAATCATAATTCACACAAGTAATAATTTTGATCGAAATTATTCATCATAATAGCAAAAACGTTAAAGATAATCAATATAATTTTCCCTACTAATTGCTAACTTATTTTTTTTTTGCTGAAAATCGAAATTAGTCATCTACCTTATGTAAATTTTGAATAGCCAATAAAAAAAATATTTATAATAATATGTGTTAAATTCCTAATAAAAAATAAAAATTAATCTTAAAGAGAATGATATAAAAGAGTCACAAAAACTACACTAATCTAATAAATCAATTGACTAATAAACTAATTAAGCAACACTAAATTCTATTAAATAAAATCTAATTGCATCTTCCATTTAATAATAAGCCTAAATTAAAATAAGAACAAACTAAAAAAGAGACATTAATAATTGTAAAATCATGTACATTATCAAGACATATATATAATAGGGGAGAGGATAACTTAAAGTTAATTAAAAAAACTACACTAATCCAATAAAAGTATATAATAGTATGCAAAAAAAAATCAAAAATATGGAAATAAGATTTTTTTTTATTTTAATCGAAAGATGGGGTAATAGCTGATAGATTGAATCAAGACAAAATATGCAAATAAAATTAAAATGATTTTTTAAAATAAAAAAAGGAAGAAATAAGAGAAGCGAAGGATTACCCTAACGAAGTATATTTTTTGTCACATTTTATAATCAAATCCTAATATTAATCAATTAATATCCCATTAATTTTTCTTAAAAAAGGACGGTTTTAGAAGCTTAACCGTAATTGACATTGTTTCTCTCGTCTAATATTATGAGTCAAAAGTGAAATGTTGTATATTAATAATAATGTTGCCTATTAATTAGTTGCATAATTGAAAAGAAAAAAGTAAAATTTGAACGGCCAATAATAGCTTTTCATTTCATATATAATGGATTTTAGTTGTTGTATGTAACTCGAATATATGAAATAAAATAAAGACAATTGAATGTTTAAAAAATTTATGATAAAAAAGAATGTTTAAAAAATTAAAATAATTTTAATTATAACTATTATTTATTATAATCTATTTAATTTATATATTTTTAATACTGAAATTAATAAATATATTATATTATAGTTTTTTATAATAATTAGATTAATTATATACAATAAATATTATTTTTACTAAGTATTTTTAAAAAAATTTTAATTTTAAGTGTTAAATGTAATGGAATAATCCTTCAAAAAATACGTGTAATAAAAATATAATATTAACTATGATTATAATTAAACTTTATAGGTAATAAAGTGTAATGGTGATTACAAGTCATTCAAGAGTAGTGAATAAACTTCATTTCACTTATCATTAAAATTTATAGGTGTAATAAAATGGATGTTAAAAAAAAGGTTTTTATAATATAAAAAAAAGGAAAATGATAAAAAACAAAAAGAGTTAATTGTGATGTGTCAAATGTCTATCCCACAACAAAACATTCAATTTTAAGTATATATATATAGATGATATATTTAAAAAAACAAGTCAGAGAAGTGAACATAGCATGTAAATGATAAGCAATTGTTTTTCTTGGAAAAACTAAGACTTCTTTATTTTTTTTCTTCCAAAATTTTTATCTTCATATGTAAGAGAAAAAATATAAAAAAATACTCCTTATAAGTAACTATTGTTAACAATTTTCTTTAAAAAAAAATTGCCTTACTTACCTATACAATTTATATATATAGAAAGAGAGAGACCATATCCATTGAGAACTAAGGATTTGAATGATGATTAGAAACTTTCAATCTCCACCCTTCATTTATAATCTAATGGCTAATATTAAACCTAACTTATGGCTACTAACTTACTCATTCAGCTTTCACTCCCCTTTTATCTTTCTTTGTCCATAACTCGCCACTGGAAATATCCGGAAAATTAGTGGTTGACACGGAGGAGAGAGAAAAGGCTCCTCCTCAATGGGGTTCACCATGTCCTTTTTTTTTTTCCACAAAGCCGCGAAAATTTAGCGAGTTGACATTTACTGCAGCTTTGCCGCCAATATAGTGGAAAACCCTAACAAAGGACACGGTGAACCCAACTAGGGAGCCTTTTTCTCTCCTTCTCGTCAACCACCAATTTGCTGAATATTTCCGGTGGCGGCGACGGTCATGAAAACAAAGAGAGAGAAAAGGGGAGTAGAGGACTGAATGAGTGAAGTAGTGGGTATAAATTAGGGTTTAATATTAGCCATTAGATTACAAATAAAGGGTGGAGATTAATAGTTATTAATTCTCATTTTATATATATATATATATATATATATATATATATATATTATTGCTTGACAAGTAATTTAAATTCATAAATTTGGTACCACAATATAATTACATCTAATTATATTGCGAAACCTCGTCAATAATTTATTGTTAGGTACATAGTACCAAATAGATATAATAATAATAATGTTATTTTCAAAGAGGCTTTCTTATTGGGATAAATAAAAATATGTGAAATTTAAATATACAATACTACAATTTTTTTTTTAATATTTATGTTT
Source organism: Talinum fruticosum (assembly GCA_021018815.1). Lineage (NCBI taxonomy): Eukaryota > Viridiplantae > Streptophyta > Magnoliopsida > Caryophyllales > Talinaceae > Talinum > Talinum fruticosum. Next base: position 1,513,879 of record JAITYX010000042.1, read on the forward strand.
TTTTTAATTGGATTTAATGTTTATGTTTAATCTATTTGTACTTTTTAAAGGCAGCCCAGTACTACAAAGTGGCTGCCCTGCCAAATATGTTGGAAAAACAAAGTTGTGTTTATGTTGTTCCATAGAGTTATCGACTCTTTCCGCCTCCGGAATCGAGTCAGAATTGCAGCTTCTCTATCCGCTTACCTCCATAGCCATCCCCAGTCTGGTATGTTTCCAATTTAATTTCAGTCCAAGCTCTAAGATTTTGTCTTTCCCTATTGTTCTCCCATTCCCTTCTTCTGTATTCAGTAGGTATTGCTGTAGATCTGTTAAAATTCTTCTGGGACAATGTTAAATTACAGATTCATGCTTGATGACGATTGTTTTGTTTATATGTTGACTGAATTGTCGTGTACTTTTTGTGGGCAATTGGAAAAAACTTCAATTCTATGACTTTAGCTTGAACCCTTTCGACCCATGAGAGATCATCTGAAAATTTTGTAGAATTCTGAAGCTCTTTGGAGGTTTCCTTTGAATTTGACTTTCATTCCCCACAATGTTGATTCGGATTTTTTTCTTCTCGCAGCAGGGTCAATGGGGAGTTACGAGGAAAAGGACGAGGCTGACAATCAAGTTACAAGGGTTTTGTTTTGTGGACCACAGTTTTCTTGCTCTCATCTTTATACTAGAGAGTACCTGAGTAAATATCCCTTCATGCAGGTAACTTAAGAGATAATATATGGAAATACGTATTTTACTCAGACTCGCCTATACCCATGTTAAAAGTGTCATGTTATTCCCGGCAATTGTTTGAAAAATTTTGTACATTTTTGGTCTAAAATGAAGGATTGAATCTCATACCCATGTTTGACTGCAGAGTGTCCAACATGAGTAATTGTGGCAAAATGAAGAGTCCAACATAGAACAATAGCATAGTCTTCAATTTGTAGAATTGCATTTTTTTCCCGAAGGGGGGTAATGGTGATGATGGTGAATGCTGTTATCTTGGATGTCTGATGACAAGACTCAGTTTTTATAATTTTTTGCTTGATTAAAATTTGAAAATTGTAGGTTGATGATGTTCCTCTCGATGAGGTACCCAATGTGATTGGCAACTACCACATGTGCATTCCTAAAATGATGCGGATAGATTCCGACATTATGTCTTGTGCGAAGCAAATGAAACTTATATTGCAGTATGGGGTTGGCTTGGAGGGTAAATAACTAAATATTCCCACATTTATCATTCCTTGTTTCTTGATAAATTTGGGGGCGAGGATAGGGTCTAGGCTAGGATTTACTGCTTCCATTAATAGTGTGTTTAAATTAAGATGTTGATGCGTTACATGTGAGCAGGTGTTGATGTAGATGCAGCAACCAAACATGGGATTAAAGTTGCTAGAATTCAAAGCCACAATACTGGAAATGCAGCTTCTTGTGCTGAAATGGCAATATATTTGATGCTGGGCCTTCTACGAAAGCAAGTAGGTTTCTGCTATTTTCTTCTTATCTGGTGCACTGCCTTTGTTTCAGAAGCATTTGAATTCCGTCTTGAGAATGGCTGTTCTGCCCTGAAATACTGGATGGTCTGGATTTACGCTATTATCTTAGCTATTTTGGTCATTTGGAAATTGCAGTTTCTGAACCTTATGAATTTTTTTGGCGGCAAATGAATTTCTTGAATCATTTTGAGTCTTGGTGTTGACAGTGGTAGTGAAATGGTGACATGACCTTTAGGATTGATGATAGGGTGTTGATGTAGTGGCAATATGTTGTAGCCATATACTCAAATCAAGGGCGTGGTATTACTATGTTAGTAGTGTCATTGTGAAGCCAAAATCTTAGCAGTTACAACTTAGAAGACACACAGATAAACAGCATTAGCTATGTCTCTTATCCAAGATTCCAACTGCAAGCTTCCAAGATTTTGGACATAGAATTCTCATGTTGTTTTAATATAGAGGAAAGTGTACAATTTGTGCTAAATTCTGGAAAGTGTACAATTTGTGCTAAATTCTGGGACTGCCTTGTGCTTACTGTAATTGCTTCGTTTGGTTTTTGTACTCGGAACTGTAACATTTTTCCTTGCTGTGTAGATTGACTATTAGTCTAGTGTAACCATTACCCTGTTAACTTAAATGTGAGATTGAACATTCTGCCTCTTTGTGTTTTTGGTTGAATTACTTACTATATGGATCTTGTTAATGTTCAAACACTGTATTTCCATTCATATCCCATCTATTTCATGTTGAGATCATGAGATCATGAGATCATGGTGTTCCTCAGACAGCAGGCCTTTGTGACAGGAGATAGTATCTGTGGTTTGGCTTTTTATGCCCCCCTTGTGTTATTCTGCTAGTCTTTCTTGTAAGAATCCTTTGTTCTCATAGGTGATAATTTATTTTTTGCAGAACGAGATGGACATCTCAATAAAGCTGAAAAGGCTTGGTGATCCCTGCGGTGAAACCTTATTCGGAAAAACAGTGAGCGCAATTTTTTGTCCTTTTAGTGGTTGTATTTACTGAAACCAAATTTTGGATTAGCTGACTTGCTGTGTCCTTTACTTTTAGTCTTTATTGCAATTCGACATTAACCACTATGAAAAATTTATATCACTTCCTTTCTTTCTTCTTTTTTTTGGGGGGTGGCTGGGTAAGGTAAGTTGCCCACCCATTGGGCCTGTGCAAGGCTGAACCAGAGGGCTGGGGGAGGGGTAACACATGCACTAGACTAGGCTTGTAGGATCCTAGCTCTGAAATATGGAGGACCAGCCTCCCCCACCCCCCAAAAAAAAAGAAGAAATTCTTTCTAAGAGAAAGGACAACTTGCATACCACAAAGATTTGATCCTGAACACTTATATCTGTTGGCCACCAAAGATTTTTGAAATTTTGATTGGATCTGATTCGTACGAATGGCATCTCTGCTTCCTATATGGGAGGAGTAGAGAACTATTTGTGGCCAATATGCCTTTTGCTGATGACATTTTGAGTTTGATAAAAACCGGATCTTATGCGGATTCATCTTTATAACTAAAAAGGGGAATTCTCTTTTCATCAATAACTACAAGATCTTCAACAAAAAGAGGTAGGTTCATTTTCCCCTTGGTTAGCATGAAAAAGTCTGTAACCTGCTCATTTCGTACTGAAGCTGATCCTAGATGGAGTTGGGCTCTGGGAAACTTGGCTAAACAGGATACAAGGGAAGACTATTGAGCCATAGATGGAGAACATGATGTTATCAGAAACTAGAATATGACTCATCTTCTGTAGTTTTTTTTTTTTGGAATTTGGGTCATCTGTTTTTCATGCTCTCAAATAATTTCTTCCATGATATTGTTAATGAAGGTCTTCATTATGGGATATGGAAACATTGGGTCTGAATTGGCAAAGCGCTTGAGACCATTTGATGTTAAGATCCTTGCGACAAAACGTAGTTGGTCCTCCCCCAATTTAATGGTATTAACACACTTGTTGGACTCATGCTAATTAACTATACCTGCATTCTTTCATGCTTCTACTCAGATATTATTCTATAAGAATCTTTCTTTCATGCTTCTACTCAGGTATTGTGCTGTAAGATTTCACACAGAATCTTTTTTTCTTAGGTTCCTCAACCCAAAATGACTATGTTGATGAGAAGGGTAGTCACGATGATATATACAAGTTTGCCGGCATGGCAGACATAGTGGCTTGTTGCTTGAATATGAACCGTGAAACTGTAAAGTTTCTTTGCCTATGTATCAGCTTTCACTTTGTCAAGTTTGTTGGTTTTATTGCTCCAAGCTGTTAGATTTATTTATTTATTTTTATGTAGGCTGGTGTTGTGAACCATTCATTTATACAATCCATGAAAAAGGTGAGTTTGTATGTGCCTCTTCCCCAGTAAAGCTCCCCCCAAAAAAAAAAAAAGAAAAGAAAAAGAAAGCATCCAAAACTCTGGAATGAGATTGAAATCCCTTAAGAGGTCTTTGGTCTTATTATACACCTCCTGTCAAGGGTAAAACAGTGTACGTTTTCATTGCCCCAGCAACCAGTTATCTTTTGTTGGTTTGTTGATGATTTTTTATTCCCTTTAATTTGATAACAGGGGGCTTATCTAGTAAATGTTGCACGAGGAGGTCTCCTTGATTACGATGCTGTAGCTAACGGTCTCAAGTCAGGGCACTTAGGCGGGTTGGGTATTGATGTTGCGTGGAAAGAACCATTTGATTCCAATGATCCAATTTTGCAGTTCCAAAATGTTATAATTACACCTCATGTTGCTGGGGTTACAGAACATTCCTATAGATCCATGGCCAAGGTATGCAATCTTGCGCTCTATGATTCTTACCGTCTTTCTAAATTCTAATGCGGATTGCACAAATGATGAAAATGCAGATCGTTGGCGATGCTGCTCTTCAACTTCATCAAGGAAATGCCATAACTGGAATTGAATTTGTCAACTGATTGGTACCTGATCATGAAATCAACGACTTTATCATCATCCATAGTAAGGGTGACAGCAGGAGAGGAATCAGCAGAGGCTCAGAATGGAGAGTATCATCAACTCAGTCTGAAGAAAAATTAGGTTGCAGCTTCATTTGGATACTGTTGAATCAAAACTGTCTAGTTTCTGGCTTACTGCTGAGAAATGTTTATCTTGATCGGACCAAATTTATGAATAAAATCCATATACAATATTTATGAAGAAATTCATTTGTTTAGAATTGATTACGTTTTCTTTTACATGTATTGTTAGTTTGTTACTAGTCTAACTCTAAGTCTTTCTCAACAACTCTCAACCACACTTCTTAAAAAAAAAAAAAAATTAATACTCAACCACTGCCATCCGCATTCAACCACATTCACCCACTCTCATCCCAAATCAAACTCATCTTAACCATCTAAAAGAACAGCCCTAAACCACATTCATCCACTCTCACCCCATACCAAACTCAGTTTAACCATCTAAAAGAACAGGCCTACCTACGTGTCGTGACAACTCCCATCACCCATTGTAAAATTGCAGAAGCATGTGTGATTGATATAAAGTTCTTAGAAATAGGCTCCTCGACATGAAAGGGTATCTTTAATGGGAAAAGTTGGTCCTTATATCAGATTTGGTCAATTTTCTCATATTTAATCTAATTAACATTTAATAGTTTTGCTGTGACTCATTCGTGCAAACAATTTCTAGCATGAGTTCCATCTATAAAGAGTGTGAGGAGTCCCATCTATAAAGAAGTCTTATCCTCCCGCAATCAGTACGAATTTTTTGGAAGCATGATACACAAGCCAGAATAGTATTTCTGGGTGTGGCACAGCTCAATGCACACAAGTAGAGTGGCATAAATTACACAACTGATGTTTTTTGGTGTCTTCTACCTTTCAGTTTCGTGCTTCAGGTATCACTCTTCAATTTCCTCTGTTTCTAATCTCTTTCTAAGTCCTCTTCTTCAACCATTTTTTCTCCTCCCTCAACTATTCATCTTCAATATCAGTGATACATCTACAAAATTGGATACAACCATGTTCATTTTTAAGTTCTTTTCAAAAATTTTACAGTACCGGTTGATTTTTTATTGACATCCACATTAAAAATGTTAAAAAACTTTTATATAAAAATATATCCAACAAATTGAAAGATCTTGATCCTGTGCTTTTGATCCTAGAAGATAAGGATATACTTGTATGAGATTATTGATTCATGTTTTGTTTTTGATCCCACAACATGTGCATTTGATATAAGCAAATACTCGTATGAAATGATTTTACAAAATTTTACGTGAGACTAGGCATACAAATGAGTCTTTTTTGGGATTACCCTCTGAAGCTATTGCAGGTTTCTTTCTGATTTGTCTTCCATTTCGCTCATAAACTGTTGTTTCTTTCACTGGCAGCAAGCTCAATAGCGGATGATCGATGAGAACTGAGGAGAATGAAATGAAACTGACTCAAATCCTGTTTTGCGGGACACAATTTTCTGTTTTTTATCATCATACTAGAGAGTACCTGAGTTACTATCCCTTCATCAAGGTATATATTGCATACTAATTTTTTTACCAATCTTCTGATGTTGCGGGTTGCAGTTATATCAGATTCTGACTCCGATACCCAGTTTTAAGCTCGAGTTGGTTGATCAAATTTCAAACTTGTAGGTTGATAGTGTTGCATTTCATGATGTGCCCAATGTGGTTGGCAACTATGACATATGTGTTCCTGTGAATATGCTGATAGATTCCGATGTTATATCTCGCGCTAAGCAAATGAAGTTCATTGTGCAGTTTGGGGTCGGTTTGGAGGGTAAATATTACTAGCACATTTTATCACATCGTTGATTTTCCTAATTCATAGGGGATAAGTCGAACCATATCTTGCTTCCAAATTTCAACTGCCATCATGTTTGTCAGCAAATACATTTCATGCATTATAGTAGGTGTTGATATAGATGCAGCAACACAGTGTGGAATTAGGGTTGCTAGAATTCCCGGAAATGCAGCTTCATGTGCAGAGATGGCAATATATCTGATGTTGGCCCTTCTCCGTGGGCAAGTATGTGCCTCTTATGTACCTTAGTGTCTATATATAATTGGGTCTCAATTCTCACGGTTGAAATTTCATGTACAGAAGGAGATGGAGATCTCAGTAAAGCTGAAAAGGCTTGGTGTTCCCTGTGGTGTAACCTTATCTGGGAAAACAGTCAGTGTGATTTCTTTTTCCCCAGACTTTTTGGCTACAGAGACAAATTTTCAGGCTAAATATCCATTTTATTTGTTTAATTCTTGTTTCCATTACCATTTTGGCCTTATGTTTATGAACAAATTGTTAATGCAGGTCCTAATTATGGGATATGGAAACATTGGGCGTGAATTGGCATAGCGTTTGAGGCCATTTGATGTTAAAATCATTGCAACAAAACGTAACTGGCCCTCTCAATCAAATTTTATGCAGACTCTCGTAGCACTTGTAACAGCTACTAACCCTTCATCTTTGGCTTTAAGAGATCACATAGAATCTTCTTCTTTGTATGTTACTCAGCTCAAAATGATTCTGCCGATGATCTTGTGGATGAGAAGGGCAGCCATAATGGCGATATACACAAATTTGTAGGCATGGCAGACATAGTTGTTTGCTGTTTGGCTATGAACCGCAAGACTGTTGAGTTGTTTTCCTATTACATATACCAGCTTGTACTTTCAAATATGCTCGTTGACATGCTTAGGCGCTTACCTAGGTGTCAGTGTTTGTGTGCAGGCCGGTATTGTGAATCATTTGTTCATAAAATCCATGAAAAGGGTGCACTTTGCTTCAAGCAACCTATCTGTCTAACAGGAAATCACACCTGCTACGAACAGGATCTCTATCTTCGTTGTTGCTGATGATTGGCTTCATCTCTTTCAATTTGTCACTAGGGAGCTTATCTGGTAAACATTACACGTGGAGGCCTTCTGGATTATGATGCCGTTGCTAATGGTCTTAAGTCAGGTCACTTGGGAGGCTTGGGCATCTATGTTGCTTGGAGAGAGCCATTTGATCCAAATGATCCGATTTTGCAGTTCCCTAATGTTATAATCACGCCTCATGTTGCCGGGATTACACAACATTCTTGCATAGCTACGGCCAAGGTAGGCAAATCTTTTAGTCAAATTATTCTTGTTTCGAGGATTGTTGCTAAAAATTTGGTTTATTTAGTATAATTTGCTTTCTGATGTTAGACTACACAAATGATACATGTGCAGGTGCTTGGAGATGTTGCTCTTCAACTTCATCAAGGGAATAAGATTACAGAACTAGGAATTGAATTTGTAAATTGATTTGGCTGAACACGAAATGATTGTATTTCGGAGAACAATCCTACCGATAATGTTAAATTGCTAGTTTGTTTGGATCAAAATCTTTTGTGAACCTACTCCTTTGTGTTTAAACGGCTGTAATTCCTCAAATTGGAATAATCGATCAAAGGGAGTATCTATATTCAACCAGCAGCCTTCTCAAAATTCCGCAAAAATGACAGCAATTTTAGCCCAACTAATCAAAACTTCAGAAATTTTTCTAGTACCAACTCATGAAAAATCATTTCCTCCATAAATTTAAACTCCAATAGCTCCTGTTTGTGTCGTTCTGATATTTCTTCTGTTCTTATATGCATATCTTCAGTAGCTAAATGTAGCTCATAATGCTTGATGAAAACGCCGCCACCTCTGATTCCACAATTTACACAGCCAGCTGAATGCTTAATGAACATCATCGGTTGATCTCATTGCGTCCTTTTAGATTCTTCATTTGTTCTCGCTGAAATCAGCATCTATAACATCCCCTCCATCAGTACCAGTTCCAGATGAGCTCGTTGCACCAGCAGTGGCACCGGCTGTAGGGCCAGCCCGGGCTGCTCCTGGTTGGCTGTATAAAGCTTGCCCTAGTTGCATTGCTTCCTGGTTCAAAGCTGCCATGGCATCCTTGATTCTCTGAGTCTCACCACCTGCAATTGCATCTTTGAGATCTTTGAGTTTTGCCTCCACTTTCTCTTTAATTGCAGCCGGAACTTTGTCTTCTAGTTCCTTGAGTTGCTTCTCTGTTTGGTAGACGACGGATTCTGCCTGGTTCTTTGTGTCAATGGCTTCCCTCTTCTCGCTGTCTTCCTTGGCAAACCTCTCGGCTTCTTCAACCATTCGATCAACCTGCAACATTCGTCAGATCAGGGATGATAATGAGCTAATCTCAATTCAACCAAAGCATATAAATTAGTGCAGTTAAAAAGAAAGCCACTCAGATAAACATATACCTCTTCTTTGGGCAAGGTGCTAGCACCAGTTATGGTGATTTCCTGCTTCTTTCCGGTTGCCTTGTCAATGGCAGTGACAGAGAGAATACCATTGGCATCAATATCAAACTTGACCTCAATTTGGGGTACCCCACGAGGTGCTGGAGGAATGCCATCCAGTCGGAATCTCCCAAGCGATTTGTTATCTCTCACAAACTCTCTCTCACCCTGAAGAACATTGATCTCAACACTCGTCTGATTGTCAGCAGCAGTAGAGAAAATCTCGGATTTGGACGTGGGCAAAGTCGTGTTCCGTGGGATGATCTTTGTCATAACACCACCAAGGGTCTCCAAACCCAGAGACAATGGAATGACATCCAATAGAACTATATTACTAACATCTCCAGCCAACACACCAGCCTGAACAGCAGCACCAAGTGCAACTACTTCATCAGGGTTGACAGTGCAATTCGGCTCTTTCCCTGTCATTTTTCTCACAAGATCCTGAACGGCAGGTATCCTTGTCGATCCTCCAACAAGGATCACTTCATCTATGTCTTTAACTGTCAGTTTTGCATCTTTTAAAGCGGTTTCAACTGGTGTCTTTAACCTGCATAATTAGAAGCAAGAATCAGTGATTGCATTAGAGGACTGAACTTTCGAATGTATGCTTAACAGTCATGAATTACATACCTGTCAAGCAAGTCCGAGCACAACTCTTCAAACTTGGCTCTTGTGAGGGTTGTGTCGATATGTTTAGGGCCATCTTGTGTCGCAGTAATGAAAGGCAAACTGTTATAGACAAAGCTCATCTTAGTGAAATGTGGAACTGTATAGAGAAAGGGCAAAATAGAATAGAGAAGGATGACAAAATGCTTACCTTATGTTTGTCTGGGTGAGAGTCGAGAGCTCAATCTTAGCCTTTTCAGCAGTCTCAGTTAGACGTTGAAGAGCTTGCCTGTCTTTCCGAAGATCAATGCCCTCGTCTCTCTTGAAATTGTCGGCCAGCCAATCGACAATTCTCTGTAACAATCAACAAACTCGTTCAGCACGATTCTTAACAAGAATGATCTAAGAAAAGCTTCAAAATTGCAGTCAAGAAGTCCATGATTATAACCTTGTCAAAGTCATCACCTCCCAGATGAGTGTCACCCGACGTAGAAAGCACCTCGAAAACTCCATCTCCAACTTCAAGAACTGCATAAATGAAAACACAACAACATGTAAAATTCAAAGTTCAACAGCTATAAACAATAGATTACACTAACGTTTCCACAATAGAGTACCTGAGACATCGAATGTGCCACCTCCAAGATCAAACACGAGAATCGTCTCATTGTTCTTCTTCTCAAACCCATAAGCTAATGAAGCAGCAGTGGGCTCATTGATAATCCGAAGAACTTCTAAACCAGCAATCCGACCAGCATCTTTGGTGGCAGTTCTTTGAGAATCATTGAAATAAGCTGGAACTGTAATCACAGCCTTGTTGACTGTATCATTCAAAAACTTCGACGCATCTTCCACGAGCTTCCTCAACACCTAATTCAATTCACAAGCATTCAATCTCAGCTAGAATTCGCTAAGACCCAAGAAAAACCCAGAAACCAAAAATACTCCACTTTCCACTTGAAATTTTTAACATGAAACAGGGCAAACGGAACTGTAGTCTGAATTTGGCCACAATTCTCTCTCCTATTACACCAAATTGACCATATTAATCTCTGCTATGTTCTACTTCGTTGCTCTGGTTCTACTTCAGATTAAACACAACTCAAAATTAGGGCGAAAATAGATTGAATCAAAACCCAAATTAGACGAATTATTACCTGAGCGGAAATCTCCTCAGGGGAGAAGAGCTTCCCAATGGCAGGGCACTCGAGCTTGACATTTCCATTCTCGTCTTTAACCACCTTATAAGAGACCTGCTTGGACTCCTCATCAACCTCCCACATTTTCCGACCGACGAATCGCTTAACGGAGAAGAAGGTGTTCTCAGGGTTCACCACCGCCTGCCTTTTGGCAATCTGCCCAACCAGCCGTTCCCCGGTCTTGGTGTACGCCACCACAGACGGCGTCGTCCGCTGCCCCTCGGCGTTCGTGATGATCGTCGGCTTCCCTCCCTCCATGGCCGCCACAGCCGAGTTCGTCGTCCCCAAATCTATCCCCACCACCTTCTCGTTCACCACTCTCAGCACCCTCCCTTCGAGAACCTTCTAGAATTCACACTCTTCACGTTCAGAAACGCGGCGAGCTTGTTGTCACCGAAGTTTCCGGCGCTGCTCAGCTTTTTTCCAATGAAGGAATTGCTCGTTCCTGGGAAGTGGATTTGCGCTGCTGAGGCCGCCATGGCTGTGCAACACAAGCTTTCTCTCTCCTATCTCCTCGGCTTTTTCTTCTTTTAGGTATTCGTCTCAAACTCGCTTCTGGCTATGGAGGTTCTGGAGTGGCGAATGCGTCGATGAGAGAGAGAGGAAAGGCGCAGAGGGAAAAGTTTATAACGGAAGTGTCTTGGAGGGAGAGTGTTCTAGAAGAGTCTTGGGCGGTTGGATTGAGTGGGAATGACGTGGTCGGAGTGTAGTGACCGTTGGATTTGGATTTGGATTTCAATTTATTATTTTTTTTTTGCGTTTTTGGCGTAAATGAAAGAGGCTAATGAAGTCGAGGATGTTCGTTGGGAAGTGATTGGCGTAAACGAGAAACAACTAGAAAAGTAGTTATACAATTTGGCGGGGCTTTCTCTCTTTCTTTATGGGTAGTTAAGTTATCGTTGTGGGCTTCTTCTGGACTCCTGGCCCAATTCATTCGCCATATAAATTCTACGTGCATGCTTACGCAAAAAAGAAATATAAATAGAAACGAATATAAACACACAAAACGAATAAAAATAAATTATTAAATAAGAAACAAACGATCATGAAAGAATATAAAAAACATAAACAAATATAAAATAATATAAATGAAGATAAAATATAAATAAATTATGTTTGTCATGTAAAGTCCAACAACTCGAAAATTAAAAAATACATATTTTAATACTAAACGGCCAATTCTTACCGACTTCAAGTTTAAGTTATTTTGAGTCGTGTGTCAGGTTTGTGTTTCTTTTAGTAACTTAAGGTAAAGTGTGACTCATATTATCGTATCGGGTTAAACTTTTCTAACTCTAACCCTACCGATGAATTCATCTTTTTTATCATTTGTTGGTTATAGGTTTCTTTTTTTAAAAAAATTGAGTTACGTTCCTCCTTCAAGAATGGGTTCTCACATCAATTTTTTTTTTTTCTCAATTTACAAGATTCGTATCTAAGAACTTATTCAGGTGAATTGGAACATGGAAAACATGTTATTTTAAAGATAAGAGTTGCATGTAGGAGTTTAGTATACCATAATTATGTATGAAAGCTTAAACTATTTGATATGGGTCCAATTATATATGATAATAGTAAGTATTTAATTTACTTTTATCAGGGTCAAGTTAGAGAGAGATATTCTCATGTATTTTCTCAAGAGCATCGTAATTCCGAATGCTTCCCATTTTGTGTCTTGTCATCTCATGCTGTATCCTTTCACAAACTAGCTGGGTACTGCCTCTGCCTGCAGTTTGCCACCTCCCAGATTTTATACTTTCTGTTGGATCCTGTGGGTTTACGAGTTTAATAGTGTGAGACTATCTAATTTGATTCGTGTAAAATTGAATTTTGCATGATCTGAAGACCCGAGTAAAAGTAGTGTATGTCTTGTCTTTTTTAACTGTAAGAAATTATAAGGTTGTAACAAAATATAAGCAATTATAATGAACTTTAAAATAGTTACAAATTTAGTTGAAAAAAATGTAAAAGAGCAGCAAAATTATAAGTTAAAACTAAAAAACACACAGTCAATTCTCATATAGATCCTATTATTCCTTAGAAAGGTTTTTTGAAAGCAAATAATCTTTGTGCTCTTTCTATGGTGAACGAGTTTAGATTAATCAAAATAGTAAATAAATGTGATAAAATCTAATGTAAACTTCGAAACCTCAAAAGTTATAACAAGATAATGATAACGACAACTCTCAGTGTGAGCCATATTGTAAGATCTATAGATCCATACACAATTGTAGGTAATCCTATCCTTATAAATACTTGTATAATTGTACAAACAAAGAGATTAATCCATAGAAAGTTATACGGTTGTTACTCTTAGACAATAATATTATCGATCTACTTCATCTCTATACTCATACTTCCATACTAACTCGGTGTTGTCTTGTGACAAAACTATCCATTTTCCACCTTCTTCCTCTGAATTTAAACTTTCGGAGAGACAATTTCTTACCTTGTATATAAAGAGGAGTCGTGATAGATAGTGGGCTCTAGGCTTTATAGTCTAAGTTCGGTATCCTCTCTCCCCGTTGAGCTTTCAAACCTAATTGAGATATCCCTAAAACAAAGGTGCATTTAGGTGATCCGCACCTATCATTATAAAAATAAAAATAAAAAAGTAAAAGCTCACATTTCTTATATATTGTGCTTCCTTTATTTTTCTTTGTTTTTTTGGGGTAGAAAGATGAACGGGCCAGTGGGTTTGTGTCGTGACCTGCCCAGCTGTTGTGTAATTATGAGAGTCATTTACGGGAGGATTTCTGGTTTTAATTAAATTAATTACTTTGGTCCACGCCCACTTTACCTAATTAATATAATCTCATGCTAATTAATTAACCCCTGTTGGTTAGTCTACTGTATGTGCATTAAAAATCCCAGCACAACTTTTCTACCTTCAATTTTCTTTTTCTAAGAAAAATTGTCAGACAAAAAACAACACTCTTGATTTTTTTTTAAAAAAGCAAAATTAAAACCTCCAGTTCAAGAACGTAGTTTTCTGATTAAAAAAAAACTACTTTGTCACAAGAGTCACGGCTCCTTTGTTGATGAAATTTAAGTTTTAACTATTCATTTGCTCAATAATACCGTAATGATAAATATGATTTGATTTTTCATAGAAAAATTTAATACAACAAATGCGTTATTTATAAATGCGTTCTTCATATACGGTTAATAATAAAAGTTCTATTGTATCAGAACAAAAGGAAAGATATAAATGAATGCTAATAACATTTTTTCTTTCTCAGGAGGGAGTTTTTGAATGTCTGTTTCTATCAAATACTCAACACAAACTAGAAACCTTACTGCAGAAAAATAAGCAAATGTCGTCAAAGTACTTGAATCGGCCTTTATCGGCATAGAGACCGATAATGTAATAAAAGCGCCTAGCAAACATATTTTGATATCAATCGATGGGGTTCCAAGCATGCATGCTATTACATTATGTATCCCTTTAGCAAACAGTTTTCCTTTGCATATGATTTGAATTCCCAATCACAATGGAGGTTTTGCATCCCCAAAGCTTACAAAATGTCGTTTTGCCCCTTGCAAAAAGAAGCAAGTAATTATAAGCCCCGCATGGGGAGAGGGGCAAAAATCAAAAGAAATAATAATGAGGTTTCCCCAATCATTTTATTGTTAATTTTGTCGTAAAGGTTAGAACCCAAAAAAAATTTAAATTTGACTTCTTGTTCTCTTTTATTTTTTTTATACCTGATATGATAAACATCTACTTAAATAACATAGAATTTAACGTTACCATTCCGCTCTTTAAAATTTATCGTCGAGTTTACCATACCTTTACATCAATCTTACTTATCACTTATAATTAAATTCTATTATTATTTTTTAATCGTGTCCAACACCCATAAGCCATAACGTTAGGGGGATGGATGGTCCCTTCCCTTCCCTTACTTTTGTGGCTGTAAATTGTAATTTTAAGATCGCGGCGTGGATATGGCGGGGCCAACGGCCACATGAATGAAATTGGTTTGGCGGGAAAAAAAAAAGAAAGAAGAAAGGTAGTTAATTAATTAAAGAAGGAAAAGGCTGTTGCTTCTTTAATCTTTCTTTCTGCTGTTTGGGAATGTTCTTCTATCGACTCATGATGGTGAGAGTCGAGGAGTGACGTTTGGGGTTCTCTATTGGCTAATTTGATGGGCTTAATTTTTATTATTTATGAGAATTTTATGATCGGAATTCAGATCTTATTTAAATATTGAAGAAGTTTTTTAGGTTTTTTAAATTACATCAATTACATTAAGAAAAACGTAAATGTTTTAACTCATTTCTTATCAAAGTATATTTTATATATTGACGGTTTACAAACTTGAATGTAAGTCTCAAATAATATATTCACATCGCATAGATTAAATAATAACATATATATAGATCGGTTCATATACCGATATATATACAGATGTACTACAGAGTTACTATTATCGTATTTATATGTTTGCCTAATACTAAAAAGAAAGAATTAAAATATGATTAGCCACACCACCCAACTTCATCAATGCATGCTAGTATCATCATTATGACATTATCCCCTCCACATGCTAATCCCTAATTAATCATTAGTATTTTGGTAACTTTTTAAAGTCATTATGGTTGATTCCTCATAAAAACCCTATTAGTCTGAAAATGGTGATACCCTCTCCGTGCATGGGATATGGGACAACAATGAATTTGAACTTTCAACATTGAACTGAGCTTGGAACTATAAAAGGACTCCACTACTAGCCTAATTCTCAATTGCAATTTCACTTCACTTCACCTGGTTATCACATCTGCATTCATAATCTCAATTCATGGGGGAATTGAAAAGCAAGCATAACAATCTGAAGAATGCCATCATAGCATTCTTAGCCCCTCTCCCCTCCATCTTCTTCTACCTCTCTTTCCTCCTCCATTACTCCGAACCCGACCACTCTCTCTCCTCCCTCTGGTCATGGTGCCTCCACCACCCCCTCCTCCTCGCCAACGCCTTCTTCTTTCTCAACGTCAATGTCCTTTTCTGGGTCATCGGCCGCCTCCAATCTAGCCACTGGGTATGTGTTACAGTCCACATTTCACGATCAATGGGTTCTTGTTTTCGGGTTTTATTGATTTGGGTTTTTAATTTTGCAGATGATCGATCCTTATTGGACGGTGATTCCGGTAATGTTGGTGTATTACTATGCCACTCACCCCTTAGCGATTTACAACCACTGGAGGTCTAAGATTGTGATCCTCTTGACTTGGATTTGGAGTCTTAGGTTGTCTCACAACTATTTTCGCCGCGAAAATTGGCAGTGGGGAGCGAGGGAAGATTGGCGTTTCATTGATATGAGAATTCAGTATGGGAATCAGTGGTGCTGGGTCTCTTTTTTTGCCATCTACGTTGCTCAGCAGGTACTAATTTACTTGAAATGTTGATCTACTCTCATATGAATATATGATGTCCCCTGTGTTTTTGTTTTGATGTTTGTTGAAAAGGTTCGATAATACTTGACATGACATGATAACATGATCTGAACCTAACCCGGAAATGGAAACTCTAGGGGAAACATGATCTAGACATGACATAACCCGAACTAGACCTGGAATACCCACATTTCAACAGAAGATTTGTTTAACTTTTTTCTTTACATCTTCATGAGGTTGGATTTATGGGAGAAAGTTAAAGGCTACATTTTGCTTAGTTGTGATGATTTCTAGATGATCAAGATGGTTGAGGCATTGGCTTGATTGAGCTTATACTGTCAATAGCTAAAGGCCTAAGACGATAAAATTTTGAATGTGTTGCAGATCTTTCTGATGGGAATAAGTCTTCCTTTCTACGTTATCCACACAGTTGAAGCACCCTTGAGCATTTGGGATTTTGCAGCCATTTGTGTGTGCTTGACTGGAATCATTACTGCTTACTACGCTGACACTCAACTTCATGAGTTTGTCACCAAAAATGCTGAGTTGAAGGCCCGTGGGAAGCTAGGGGTGCCAACTCTAGAGAAAGGCTTGTGGATGTACTCCCGACATCCAAATTACTTCGGGGAACAGTTATGGTGGTGGGGGATTGGTATCTTTGCATGGAGTCTCGGACACGGGTGGACATTTATAGGGGCACTTGTGAATACCTTATGCTTGGCTTATGTGACTACCCTAGTTGAAGAGAGGATGCTTAAGCAACCTTTCAGAGCTGAAGCTTACCAGAAATACCAAAAGACAACCTCAGTATGGATCCCATGGTTCAAGTCATCATCCCTCGAAGAGACAAAAGATAAGGCAAATTGATTTGATATTGCTGAAATCCATGATATTTTTGCAATGTAATTGTCTTCCTGTCCCTTTCTGGTATACCCTATGTTAAATCATGTATCTTGCTTGTTTAATAGAAGTTCTTGTTGCGGTTTTCTCCCTGTCTGGTATAACATATGCAACTGTACATTTCAATCGAGTTTTTATACGTCTTATCATTGGTTGCAATAATGGTATTAGTTACTTAGAGATCTGATCTATCTTTCCCTCCAACAACAGCAAGTTCAATTCTTGAAATATTTGAATTAACATTTATGTAATCATCGATAATAGTTCAAACGTAGATTATGGAGTAATAATCAAGAAATTATATGGGATCATAATTGAGGATTTCAGTAAACTGTGCTTGGCTTTGAGGAGGAATAGAAAAACAGAAGGTAAATCTCCTCCAATGTATATGGCTTCACTATTCACTCTCACACTCAATCTCTCTCTTTTGGTTGACCTATTGTCAGGTAATGGGTAACCATTTTCAATGGCTCAGATTTAGTTTTTTAAAATAATTGGTTCAGAAGATGGTAGTGTTGTGCTTACAAAATGTGCAGCAGTAGAGTACAGGACCAGATATTTTAGCTCCCAATGTGTTCAGTTCTTCTGTTGTTGCCCTTTTTATTAAAGTGTAAATTGGAAATTCAATCTGAAATAGGAGAGGAGATGGTGCAAAGAGCCTCAAAGTTTCCCTCTCTCTCCAGTCTCCACCCTTTATCAGAACAGAAAGCCAAAATCGATTGTACGTTCTGCCCCTCCCCCATCCTTCTTTCCCTCACACTCTTCACTTTGCTTTTCCAGCTTTATTGTTTTCGTCAACTCAGCTCACTGTTCTTCTCAATGACCCAAGTAACAGACAACAAAATCAAGAAATGTATGTGAAAGATTTGATGCTCCAGTTAAGAGAGGGATCCACTTTGAGATAGTTCACAAATCTGATGTTGGACAAAAGAATTATTATTTAACTCTTAGTTACCATCTCTGTGTTATTTTGTTATCCTCTCTTTTGAAGGGGTAAATTCTCCCATTTGTGAGCCTTTTGGCTTTGCTGATCTCTTTCGATTTCCTCTTTGCCATGACCAGGAAAGGATTTCAACTCAATGCTTAGGCATATTGCTTTAGAAAAAAATATATTCTCTTCAACAGGTTTCCTTTTATGTCTTTGAATGACGATCTGTGGCAAAAGAGCAGGGTTCGGTGTTCCTAGAATTATATTATAAGAAAACAAGTCGGCTTATTCTGGCATAAATTGGTAGCAAGTGTGATTAGCAATGTTTCCTGGTGGTTTTTAAATGTGTTTTTGGATATGACATATTATTCTTACTTGACATATTATTCTTACTTGGCCTATCATTCATGATGCTGCTGGCCCTTCTGTTGTCTTGTAAGAATTGGATTCCGATACGAAAGAAGAATGTGCCTATTTTGAGTCGCACTCTATTTGGCAATTGGAAAATCTTCCAATTTCGGTAAGTGTAAAGTTCAAACTAAGTGATGATCAAGCTATGCTATTACTAGATGATGACGAAAGAGTCTGAGCTTGGCAACCTTCTTTGTGGTGGTGTTGTATGAAAGAATCAACATGCACTGAAACTTGTGGAAGGAGAATATAACTGTCAAAATGTGAATCTATTGGCATCAAAATGAAGTTGATGTGATGTTCCCTATTTGATACCTTCCTTTTCAAGTCCATATCTATGCCATTGCAAGGAGGTCAATCTCAGCTAAAATCTCTTCTATAGACCAAAGTTGTAAAGGAAGAGACGAGGAAGCTAACCTTTCCAAATGGGGGCTGTCACAAATGGAAGCCTGTTATTGTGATACTGGTGGTTTATTTTCTAATGGCTGTAATGAACATTCTATTCAAGAAGATTCTTGACGAGGGTATGAATCAGTTAGTTATAATGACATACCGACTAGCAGCAGCTGCCATTTTCTTGAGTCCCATTGCCTATTTTCTCGAGAGGTATTTGCCTAGACTCATTATTTTATAAAGGTTTTCGACTAATTGGCTTAAAGAAGTCAATATAAGGAAGGAAAAATGAAAACGATCGGAAGAGACTAAGAAAATGAAAACGATCGGAAGAGACTAAGGAAACAATATGCTGACAGTTTACAACTTGACTGTCTTGCAGGGGAAGTAGCATCAGGCTCACAACGCCGATCTTATGTCAACTCTTCTTCAGTGCACTGATTGGGTGAGAATAGGCTGCTTATGCATCCTTTTCTACTGTTGCTATTATCTCACTTTGATGGCAAGTAGTTATTCTGCTCCGATAGCAGTGATGCTTCAGGAGTAAAACTGCTTATATCTGGATCTCCCAAAACCTGCAAAAGTAGGACCTACATTAGGAGGTTTTTTTAAAATTTTTTTTATGTTGTTGTATATGGCAAGTAGTTATTATTCTTTAACCTAACTATTTGGTGGTTTCAGGGCAACAATCACTCAATCCTTGTTTCTTATCGGGATGAAATACACATCTGCTGCCTTTTCCACTGCCTTCACCAATATGGTACCAGTGACCACTTTCCTTCTAGCCATTCTGCTCAGGTGAAATGAACTCCCATTTTTGCTAGCTTGTAGAAGACACTTGGCTACAAGGCAGTGATGGTAACCACATTGAGCTTTTGCAGGCAAGAAAGTGTGAATGTGATAACCCTAGGTGGCATGGCTAAAGCGTTGGGATCACTTATTTGCATAGGTGGAGTTATACTGCTGATCTTATATAGAGGAGTTCCATTAAACCATGCAACTCACTCAGGAAAGTCCTCTTACATTGCAAAGAATCCAGGTATGGAGGCTATGGGTGACAGCAGCCAAAAATGGATCCTCGGATCAGCTTTCCTTCTGATAAGCGTCCTGTGCTGGTCCGGCTGGTTTCTCATGCAAGCAAGAATTGGCAAGAGATACCCGTCCAAATACTCAAGCACTGCTTTAATGTCCTTCTTTGGTGCTATTCAGTCTGGAATCTTATGTTTTTCTGTCAACCACGACATAACTATATGGATTGTCACAGGGAAGTTGGAGATCTTGACTGTCTTATTCGCAGTAAGTATGTTTATAAACGACATACCTTTCTGCACCACAAAGACATCAATTCTTTCCAAGATATTCCTCTGATTAAACTGATATTTTAATGGATGAGTGGCATTAATTTATGACAATGAACTGTTAGAACATGAATTAAATTGTTTCTTAATTAAAAATGCAGGGAATTTTTGGATCAGGACTATGCTATGTGGGGATGGCATGGTGTGTTCAACAAAGGGGTCCAGTTTTTACATCAGCATTCTCCCCTTTTGTACAGATTTTTATAATCATAATGGATTTAGCCTTTTTCGATGAACAAATATACCTTGGAAGGTCAGTTGTTTTCTGTCCATTTCTTAACTATTTACATTCAAAGTTAGTCTAAAATCACAATGGATGATGTTTTCTTGGAACAGATGGAGTATAAACTGCATATCGTTTTTCCTTGATGTAATTTCTGATAAGGTGATGACCTTTTTGTTCATTTTGATGTACTTTTTCTTGGTTGTTGACAGCATTATAGGATCCATCCTGGTCATCTGTGGCCTCTATGTTCTTTTGTGGGGTAAAGCCAAGGGGGAAGTGGATGACATAACTAAGCCAGTCGAGACAGCAAACCCTCATGGAAATTCTACAGCTCCTGCAGATGCCACTTCCGATTCGCAATGTCCTGCTTAGTTTGCTTTTGATATGGATTACGTGCCAAGGAAAATAACACAAGACAGGAACCTAAGAAGCAGAAGAAGGAAAAGAGGTCCAGGTCTCTTCTTTGGTGTTCAGAGAGAGACATTTACAGTATATATTATGTAATGATCCAACATCTACTGTCGGTTTTTTTTTTCTCTCTTTTCACGATCAATTTTCAATATAAGTACGAAACATATATGATTTTATCACCCAACGCAGCGCATTGACCTATCATGCCCTTTAGTATAATACAAATTATCTATTATTATTAAATATATTTGGATCACTTCTATCATTATAATATTTTTCACTATTAATCTCAATATAAATAGTTATTATATGTTTAATTATCTGTGTGTAGAGGTAGGTAAGAATGGATAAATCATTATATTCACCTTATAATTTTAAAAAATGAGATTCCATTATGGGTATATGTATACTTTTTTAGAGTTTGTGTAATATTTAATTTAATGATGTTTTAGTAGGTTGGTTGCATATAAATATTTATCTAGGCGTCAATTAAGTTAAATTAGTGTTGACTTTGTAGAGAGTTATGAGTTATAAGTTTGATATTCTTTTATTGATTCGGTATACTTTGTGTTGTAATATAATTTGTGACATAATGATATTTATTGTCATTTATAGGTCATTTAACTCAATATCTACCAATCATATATTATTCCTTTTCCTACTAATATTTACCTTTTGATACCCAAACATATTGTCACACTATTTATGTAACTGTATGAGTTAGGATTATTTAAATTGTTTGACTCTTAGAGGGGCCTGGTTTCGTAATATTCCAAATCACGAGTGTAATTTTAAAACCTTGATGATATTTTTTAACATTCTTTTTTATTTATTATTTATATTATTTATTTATTATTTTGAAATTTAGAATGATTGGAATACGAATGTGTATTGGGCTCTAATGATTTTTATGTGTTGGGTTCAGTAACTTTGATGAGTCACGAAAGCATTTTCGCTATAAGGGGATAACATGTAGAAGAATGTTGTTGAAAGTGAAATCATTCAATAAAATTAAATGATTGAGAAAAAGAAACTCACAAGTACAACATCACTCGGTAATTCAATAATTTCTTAAGTTATGCATTATATATCATTACTCCGTGCATAGCATGGGTCCGGACTAGTTCAAATAAAGACCAAAATCTAACATTAAAAGAACATAATAGATTATTTAACACAGGACATTTTAGCTGTGAATGAACTGCAGTGGGATGTTATGAGAAATCTATTTATGATATATGTTTTAAATTAATTAAAGGCAATGTAGTGAAAGTTATATTGTTTTCTATTTGCTATTTAATTTTTTCTATCTGCTATTTAATTTTTTCTATTTGCTATTTAATTTCAAACCATCCTTATTATATTTTGCACAAAAAAAACAGCTAATTTGAGTTGTTTTTATTGGGGTTTTTTTTTCTTGATGAACTAATTGATATTTTCGAGTTGAAAAAAAAGAATGCATATATAACTATTACTATACGACTGGCAGACTTTCTTAAGGTGCTTTTGAATAAAAGTAAAAATGTACATGAATTTTGGACCAATGAAATCAAAATAACGTGGGATCTGATGTATTTAAGAATTTAAAAATAAAAAACATTTAGTTTTAAAATCAACCGTGTATTTTTTTAATCATTAATAGTTCACTATGGAAGTGTTGTCAAAATCAACCCTATATAAATGTAGATGCTTTCTCTTGTAGCTGGCAAAATTTGTCTCACCTGAATTTGTAGATTTGTTTGATCCGACAAAAAATAATCGGGTATGCTCATTAATTATTCGTCCAAATTTTTAATCCGGACATAATAATTTTTCTATTTATATAGTTTGAATATGATTTTGACTCGAATTTAGATTTGTCCAATTATCCGACCTGAAAAATTGAATTTCGAATAAAACATTTTGTCTAAATTTTAGACATTGACCAACTTATTCAACCCAAATTTAACTTTTACCGACGCTCTTAAGTATACTTAATTTATACTTTTTTAGGAATCTCGGCTAATAAATAGAACCATTAAGTTTTCAGCCACCCAATTCACGTTTTATATTGTGTCTATGTCATTTAGCCTCGGTGTAAAGGCCATTTTATCTATCACTATTTCCATGCATTAAAGAGTGGCATAGGAGAAAAATTCCTTACAGAACAAATTACTATAAGAAGAAGGAAAAAGGAAATATACAAACTACATTTAAAGTTTGCAAATTAAAGATGACTTTGATGTACTTAAAGAGTTCAAAAGGTATAACAAAGTGTTATTGAGATGCTCGCGATTTCACACGGTAACGAAAAAATACAAATTTGAATTCTCAAAAGCACACTTGTTAAAAAGGCTTCTACCTTACATGATTGCAGTTCGAAAAGGGTTACACCCTTTTCTAAATATTTTCACAAAAAGAGTTGAAAAAATTATTCTAAAATAATATTTCCTTACATGATTGCATTTCGAAAGGGATGCTTGTGTGAATAGAATGTTTTTTTTCCTGAGCACAATTTTTAGGACTAATATTCGGAAAATATTTTTTTGTTCAATAAAAAATAAACCTGATCTCAAAAGGTCAAAAGAAAAAAATATGGGTAAATATTTTTTATTTAAAAAATTGTATAATGATAAGTACATATCATTCAGTTGAATGCTTATTTCAAAGGTAGTTTGGAGGCCTAAAGGGGAGGGATGATATTAAACTTAGACTATAAAGTCCATAGCCCATCATCCACCACAAACTCATAAAGTAAGAAATTGTTTGCCCTAATGCTCGGACCTAAAGGGATAAGATGGAAAGTGGGGAGTATTGTCGTCAAGACAAAACTCACGTGATAAATTATGTATGAAATAGTTATACACGTGAGTAAAGTAGAAGTCATAACAACAAACACTAAGCTTATATCCTTATAGCACTATTATACACAAATAATTTTTTTCATTTTACGGGATTCGAATTATTATTGGCTATTATATATTTTCTTCTTTTGTAAAACTCAAATATATATTTTTACTTAAAGAAAGACAAGTGTGAAACTATTTACGCTGACATTTCTTAGTTGACATTAAATTTGACTATAATTAATTATGGATATAGGCCAACAAAATAAAGAAAATCAATTTCCTCATACAGGCTATGTTTAAATTAAGTTTTTTGATAGCATATGCCAAACATTTTTTAAAAAAAAAGGAATAAAACAGAGAAAGTAATTTTTAAGAAAATTTTCTTTTATACCAAACAGACCCAACCCAGCCCAGCCCAAATTAGTTCTTTTGAAACGTCAAAGCCTGAGTCATTTGGGCCACTAGACCACCTTGAGGAACTCCTGAGCAGGGTAAAATATAATAGCCCGGCCCAGGCCAGCCCAGCCCAAACTTGGCCTTCTCAGTTGACACCGTCTTCCGATAAATTCGATCAGATATCTCCTCCGCCGTTGAAGGCGGTTAGAGCAGACGGAGAAACGGCGGCGATGGGAAGAAGAGAGAGACAGACGAGTCCGGCAGTGGAGGAGATGACCGAAAGCCTTCGATTTCAATTGAGAAGAAGATGAAGCAGATACTAGGTCTGAGATTTGCTCCGAGCTCAAGCGCCAGAGGAAGCTGGAGAACCGAGAAACGCATCGTCGAGGTTTACGAGGAGGTCCGATTTCTCTCTCTCTCTCTCTCTCAATCTTTTGGGTTGAATTTGGATGAATGATCCAATGATTGGTTTTACACATATTAGAATTGAATGTCCTTGATTGTGATAATTTGTGTTGTGAGTGATCTTTTTTGTTTCTTAACATTGCAAGAATCTACAATCAATTACTTGCCCATGGATTTCTTCACATTCATGGTTATGGCTGTGAAAATAGGATATGATTCTGATTAGAATCCACTAAACTGTTACTATGCTTTTGAGACATCCATTAGAAATTTAAGAAATAGTTTATATTCGTCACTATTACTATGCTTGTTGAGAAAGGGTAGTGGAAGGTGATGAAGGATCCCAAAATTCCCTTTTTGTTCGTCTCGAGTTCATGAAGCCTGTGAATCTTCAGCTTGAGCTTCGGCAGGTCTAGGCTTGATTGCTTTTGTTTCCCTAGTTTTGTGATTGTTGAGGAGGACCGACAAATGAGGACGAAATGTGTAATGTTTGGTTGGATGTAATAAACTATGTAATGCAAACAACTTTGTAACTGTGTTTTCGTTGACTTGTGTGATTGTATGAAAACAATGCAATAAACAATTAATTATAATTACCACAAACTACGCAATCATGATTACATTATTGCATCATATCGAACCAAACATCACGTGGATTCAATTCTTGAACTTCCTGCAATTCGCAAGTTCATACTATGATCTATCATCCGCTACTTTAATGATCCACTTTCTTGGTAATTATATGTTAAGCTTGACTCAGCTGATATTGCATGCCTGCCAAAATTTTTAGTCATACTTGTTTGGATTACTACCAACCTCCTAAAATTCTCTAGGTTTAAGGTTTCCCTACGGGAGCTCTGGTGTTATGTTTTAACATTTAAGGATTTGATTTGGTAATGTTGATGTTGGTAAAAATAAAGAAGAGTATGAGCAACGATGATGTATTGTTTGCTGGTTGTCCTCTTTAAAAAGAAATGTCGGATCTGTAGACCAAACAATAGGTTTATTCTTTCAGGAATGCAGCCCTCAGTTTGTAATGAAACTGATCAGTCTCCTACGTGGAAAATTTGATTCTGATTGTGGAGAATATGAACTCACAAGGTCGTCCACCTACTGCTCATAGTGTTCAGGCAGAAAAAAAACATTTATAAACTACTGTTGCATTGGTTTTGTCTCTTGCCACTAACATAATCTGCTACTAACCTTACAAACAAAATTTAAAGTGTTTCTTGTTTCTCAAAAAGTTGTGCACTAATTTCCTTTCCTCGTTTACCTCTTTCAGTCTGTTACAGCCAGAGATGGACACAAGTTGGAGGGATCTTTCTTGTGACTAGCTCCTGGATTTTCATGGCAAACTTTTGTGTAGAGTAATTTCAGGATTTCAATTTTTCCTGTGTTTAGGATTGCATATTCACAAAATTCATCTACAATCTACGTATCACATTCATGAATTTTCACATGCTGTTCATATCACATTTTGGTGGGGTAATCCTGTCTGTACAAAACCACTATTAATGCAGTAAACAGCATTGCATTTTTGTTTCCTCAAACCCGTATTTCTGTTGCAGGTGATTCTACCATCTTACTGTGTTTTCCTGGTTGCCTTTGTAAAATGCTACAATTGAAATGGTTAGCCGTTTCAGAAGTTGAAGGGAAAGCAAAACATAGACACCACCGAAGCAAGCCGCCCTTGTCCAACTTCTTCCTGGAGGAGAAATGATTAATAGATAGACACACTCTAGCGTTATTAAGATCCAGCTCAAAGCTTCCATTGTGAATTTGATGAATGTAATCCGCGCTTTCCCTCTGTGGCCAGCCTACTGAAAATCCTGAAAATCAGAGTACCAGCCACCATAGCAGTTGTCGCCGACCACCCCCTGTAGAAAACCAGCCTCCCCCACAACCAGAACTTGCTGCCTGCAGACACATGTCAAGCATTCACCTGAGAACCTAGATGATATCAATGCATCAAGACCTGTATAGAAAGGTAAGATTATGGAATCCAGGTAAAGTGCTGTGTGTAGGATTCCTGATATAGTTGATGCCTCTAGAAATACATACTTGACGTCACTTTCAGCTTCAGTGGCAAAAGCAAGTGCAGAGATTCGAACCATTTGAAGAATTGCTGGGCCATTAAATGACATGGGGAACATGGTGTTTATCCGGTATCCCTTTGCCATGATGACGAGAATCACAGGTAAGAAGATTGGGCCTGATGGGAGAAAGTAACGCCTTGACTGAGCGAGCCGACTCAGTCTACTTGGCTTCCTCCCTCCCATCATCTCCACCACCATCAAAATCACGGTTGCTAAGAATAAAGCTGAGATGAAGACCAGCACCGTGTTGTCTACCCAAGCTGGGTAATCGCCAGCATAGTTGCTGCTGCAGTAGTAATGGTAAGGACAATTGATTGGATCCAGTGTTTCCTCCAATTGCCATTTTGTGCATTTGAAGAATGCTCTTTGGATATCCCCATCCCATTTATTTTGAAATGCTGGGTTTTGGGGTTGAAGAAGTTGGCTATACATTTTATGAAGGATCTGCCTTATCATTAATTGGTCATAGCCTAGTTTGATCTACAACATTTGTGTTGTTTTTAAGGGAAAGTTGAAAGTGTCTTAAACTGTTGAGCAGTTGTTTTTGCTGAATGGGAATTTGATGAGGATAGGTCAACCAATGAAACTTGTTCAGAAAGGGGTTTATGTGTCTTTGATTAATAATGAGGGAATTATATTACATTTTCCTGGACCTCATGGCACTTTGATTATGTCTAACACTAATTTTTCATTTACATACTGTGACTTGTCAGGCTGGCTTAGTTAGGTTGGTTGTCGCAGAATGCGGATGAAAGAGCTGAAACAAAATATGGATGAGCCCTATGTTGTTATAGGCCATGATCAGTGAGTTATTTATGGGGTATCTTGCAAAAAAATCTAGAAAGTGTGACTTTCCTCAAATTCTCAAGTTTTTCTGGATTATGTTTTCCTCTACTTTTATGTGCAAATATTTACATAGAAAAGTTGGAAAAAGTGCACGGTATCTGCATTTTTGGCCAAAGCTTTGGTCAAATTTTTTCTTATTCACCTACCCTTTATTTTTAGGGGGAGAAAGGGAATTGGGTGGGAAATGTCTGTTTATTGGTGGGGACTGGGGATTATCTCTTTTTTAAAACACTCTTCTAAGCTCGTATGGTGTGTTTTCAAAAAAAAAAAAAAACTTCGTGTGGTGTGTTTGAATAGGAAATGAATTGGGAGGTGGGAGTAGGTGCCATTCTTGATTAAGGTCTGCATCATTAGCAATTGGTTGCTATATCGCGGTCTTAATCACCGTATATATAGATATTGCTTTAATGAAAGTTTTATACTTGACGTATTATTTTTTTTTTTTGATATTATTACTTTTTTTTTATAATGCATTATTTATTACACTATTATTATCATACCTTTAAAATTTTTAGGATATTAAAAAATAAAACAATCTTCAAAATAGTAATAACTGGAATATCAAGACAACAATCAAAACGAAAATATTAGAGTAATAGTTATTATTATTATTATTATTATTATTATTATTATTATTATTATTATTATTATGTAAAGGCATTCTTATAAGAAAATAAAATAATGCTATTAGATGAACAATGTTACTTAAAATAATATATATTGTAAAAAAGAGGAAGTATCATTTAATATTATAATAATTTACTGAAAAATAATTTTAGAAAAAAGTAATTTTTTTCATACCAACATTTATATCAATTTATCATAACCAATGTAAAAGTTGATTGTAGGAGGCGAAAAGAGTTTCTATTATTTATTTTATGATATTATATAAATAATTTAAATAACATATAAATATTAATTAATTGATTAATAATTTGATCGAACAAATTAAACTAAAAACGGTTACATTTAAAAAAAATAATAAAGTTAACGAATACCCGTACAAAGTACGTGATATACACTTGTTGTATATTACATTTATCAAATACCAATTCACAATTCGTCATGAGTAAAGATAGTTTAGTGATATTGATAATAATTGATTATTAATAAAAAAGATGAGGGTTCGATTCTCTCTATATTGTATATTTTTTTATTGAATTTTGGTTGTCCCTATTTGTATAATTCGAACAATAAATACCTCAAAGGTTTATTGTTGCTTTAACTTATAATCAAAGAATGTCCTCATATTTAAGTGTTACCTACGGTTCATGACCCTTGGAGGTTAACTTTGACTTCTTTTCTCTTTTTTTAAAAATTATTTTATTTTTTTATTATTTATTTTGTTTTGGAGTGTGGATTTAAACAATTTTCTTTGGCATGTATAACCTACCTGTCTTCCCTTTGTCTTGTTTTCTTCTTGGTTCTCGTTGCTCTTTTTTTGGTTTTTTTTTTGGGAGGGTGGGGGGTTGGGGGAGGGGATTGAGATAGGCTTAGGGATTGGCACCTTCCTTTCAAAGGGATGATGTTTGGTTGATGATTGCAACATATTTGTTGAGGAATCATCTATTTTAAGTTGTTGGGTTGGGACATGGGGGAGAGTTTTCAATAATTCCTCAAAGCCTTAGACTAGGCTCTTTGCTTAAAGATAGATGAAGATCATATTGAGAGATGTATTACCAAAAGTAAAATTTTATTTAGTTTCAAGAACGATCATACAGAAGACAATAGGATATAAATTAGTTATATTTTAAGAATAATCGTAATTAATAATGAGCAGATAGTTATAATATTGATGGATAAATTTGTATCTAGAGTTTGATGGAAAACCCTAAAAATATTACCAATAGAGTTTTCTGACATCTTATGTTGGATTGTGCATTTTTTTCAATTGGCCATTGTGAAAGCAGGTATGAAATTGAAGGCATGGGTGCAGAAGAGTAGATGATGGCTGATGTTATAGAAGGGTGAACAAGCAAAGCCTTAAATGGGGTGTCCATTAATTTTGTGGAAGGGAATCTGAATCTGCCAAAGCTGATGCATATGTATTTGTCATGGTCTCTATACTAATGGCAGCTTTTATTAAATACTCCACATCAATGTCTCTCAACTACTTGCTACCTTATATATGGTACATTTGTATTGCCCATTTGCTCCAAATCCCTCCAATATTGACCTATTTCATTTAGTTGTAATAAGTTGTAATATAGTTGTAAAGTTAGTGATAAAAAACTAGAAGGAGGTCGAAGAAGTTATAGGGGATGTAAATAGTTGTAAGACTGTAAGTCAAAATTAAATGGAACAGGGAATCTTTTGTTGGATTATCAAAGGAGAAAATTCATTTCTTTGATTTGTGGAGGGTTTACTATCAGCAGTATTTTATGAGAATTAAAGGGCGGGTATCAAGGTGTAGATCATAGTGTTTATTTTTCTTCTATTGGCATACTTTGTACTCTTTATTTAGCATATTGACTTAATAATAATAATTGAAAAAATGTACTCTTGTCCCCATTATTTTAAGACCATGGAAATAAGGGTCAGTTTTTAAACATTAAAATAAAATATAATACTTTAGATATATAGACTCGGGTCTATGTTACTGTCTTTTTCTCTCTCTCTTTTTTTTTTTTTTTTTTTGAGAACAAGCATCATCTCCAAGTCCAAAACTAGTAGTTCTTATCAATTAGTTTCATTAACTTTGACTGAAAATAATTCAACAATGAAATTTCATATAGCTTGATCAAAGTGATATTTCCTTCGATTGGATCTATCATATCACACAAAAATCTATTATATGAAGTTATACAATAATTTGCCGATGTTTGCGAAAGACATATTGAAGTCGAAGAATACGGTTTGTAGTTAAATTGATACTACAAGTTTGGAGTCGAGCGAAAATATATTACCATTAACTTTATCGAAATAGAGATCTGTTTTATTATTTTAGATTTATTATTGTTGAAGAATTATTTTTTAGATGTCGTATGACTTTTTATTAATGACATTTCTTTTTTATTAAAAAAACCCAATAGCTCTTAGGTTAGGAAGGTCCCGAAGGGAAAAACAAGATAATATGCTTTATAAGGGATAGAAATATTCACCAACTTTTTAAAATTGCATTCCAAACGTCACTTATTAGTTTACTGGAAATTGGAATATATAGCATGGAATAATAAATAAATTGTAAAAAAAAAAGGGGGAAGGTTTAATACCCGCAGAAAAAGCTGAGGGAAGAGAGAATATCTGAGAGTACACATATTTGACCTACACGAGTTGTCGCATTTCAATTTTCTTTTCTTTTCTCTTGTATTCCAAATCCAATATGCTCCCATTGGCTTTGCCTTCATTGCCTTTGGCTTTGGTTTTCGTTGGTTGGCCATCAAACTTTGTTCTCCACTCTCTTTTGCCCGTTCTTCCCTAAATATCTCATGTCTTTTAACTCCGTACTATCAATACTGTGGCTCTTAAATGTTGTTATACTATTTCTCTGTATTGGGTGTATTCTGGGAATAATGTTAAATAATGAATATCTTTTAAATATGATCGGGTGTATTCTCGGAATAATGCTAAACAATGAATATTTTTCAAATGTGCTAATTTTTAGAATAATTTTTAACATTAATAGATTGTTAATAAGTGTATACGCGAAATAGTACATGTATGAATACAGTGCAACTTATAGTTATATTATGATTATAATATAGTGAAATATATACACTAGTTGAAGTAATAAATAACGTGATTTAACATGTCATGTATTTTAGATCATGTATATTGATCATAATTTTTCGCTTTGTAGAATAATCTTGTTTGTTAAATGAATGTATTTGTAAGTTGAAATAACCGAGCTTTATCCAGGCATGTCTAAGTTAAAGAGAGAATTTTTGACTTATATTTGAGCTATTTTCGAAGAACAATGGGGAGGAATTTGAGATTTAATAATGATATAGATTTTTATAAAAAATATTAATTAATCCGAATACTAACCAGTAAATTTTATAAAAATTACAAACTTGTAAATTTATTTTACAAATATATTTATTAGTTGGCTTATTATTACAATTCCTCCAAATTCAAAAAAAAGAAAAAAAGAAAGTAGAAATATTCTCAAATTACATAACGCCAAACCCTTTTTTGAAAAAGGAGGGGCCGACTTCGCTTTTACCGGGTGCTCTCTCCTCTCTCTCGCACACAAACACAACACAATCCCTACAAAACCGCCTTCCTTCCTCGCGGTTCACCTCCTCTCTCTCTCCCTCTCTCTCTCTGGGAAGAGAATAGAAGAGCAGTAGATAGAGAACCGAAGCCCCAGAAGAACCCCACCTCCCAAATTTGATGGCCAACAAAAAGATCTCTCCTTTCGTGCTGATTATTAGGATTTAGGAGAGGGATAGATACAGAGAGTTGTGTGTCAGTGTGTGTGTGTGCGTGAGAGAGAGTCGATTTGATTTCTCCTTTTTCCTTCTGAGAGTCTAAAAGCAGAATCGCGTTGATAGACCGTGGAATCTTTGAATCACACAATTTGCTCTCTCTCTCGCTCTACTACTTCTCTCCCTCTCTCTATCTCTCGAGAGCTGCTTATTGCGTGCTTCGTACGGTCTATCAACGCCATCTCTGCTTCTATTTCCCTTGAATCCAAATACCCTTTGTGATTTATTCTCTTTTCATTGAATTTTTAGCTTTGGGTATCTATTTTGCTGTGCTATTTGATATTGCTGTTGTTATTTCTGCTCTGATTTGTTTCAAGTGATTTCCGGCAATGGAGGACGGGAACAAGGGTTCCGATGAGGCCAGACCCACGTACTGGCTCGACGCCTGCGAGGAAGATGACATCGCCCCTTGTGATCTCGTTGCCGATTTCGTTGATTTTGGAAATGGGTCTTCCAATCACGACGTAATTGTTGATGGTGATCATGGATACTTGAGTGGGATTAATCACATTCTTGATAGCATAAAAAAGGGTAAGGAAGCTAATGCTAATGGAATTTGTAGAATGCAAGTTGAGAATCCCGTTGGTATGAATTGTGATGTTGAGATACAAGACCTGCTTGATGATGCCAAAATGAGCATTGATCATGGAGCTAACGGGAATTTGTTTGTGGGCAATGGGGATCAAAAGAATGGTTCACTTGACCCTCCTAAACAGAATGGAGCTCCGAAGGTTGGAACTTTTGGTGAGGGTTTCAAGGGTGATAGGGACCGGAACAGGGACAGTGAAGAAAGGAATAGCAAAAGAGCTCGTAGTAGTGGTGGTTCTAGAGATGAGAGATCATATTTGAGTTCGGGGCAGAGTTGTAACAGGGATTGGGGGAGTAATGGAAGGAAGAGGGCTCGAGAATGGGAGGAAAATGGCAGGAGGGAGAGGGATAAGGACAGGGATCGCAGACGAGATTACTATAACGGCAGGAAAGAAAGTCGGGACAGGGAGTGGAGAGAGAGAGAAGCAAAGGGCTACTGGGAGAGGGAAAGGCCTGGATCAAAAGAAATCGTGTATCGTGTAGGTTTATATGAGGCTGACAGAAATAGAGATGGCAACAAGGCGGAACCCAAAAGGAACCAAGAATGTAATGAGAAAGTGGAGAAGAATGAGGTGAACAATAAGGAAAAGAACTTGGAGGAGCAGGCACGGCAGTATCAATTGGACGTACTTGAGCAAGCCAAGCAAAAGAACACTATTGCTTTCCTGGAGACTGGAGCAGGAAAAACTCTAATAGCAGTCCTACTTATTAGAAGCATTTGTAATAGATTGCAACTGCAAAACAAGAAATTGCTTGCTATATTTTTGGTGCCTAAGGTGCCGCTTGTTTATCAGGTAAACTGAGCTAATTGTTACAAACCCCTGTTTCAGAATGTGTTTGGACTGTCTACTTTGTATTTGATGTTGTTTCAAATTGATTGCCCGAAATGTGCACTATGCACACCTCCGTTGAAACCTCTTGAGTTGCCTCTTGTAAAGAAAATCAACTATGACAATCCTTATGGGATGGAGGTAGTGTTTGGTTTTAGGATAGTCATGCTTGTCAGGTTGTGAATTTGAAAGATAAATTTTTGTTCTTATTGAATTGCAGCAA
This sequence comes from Talinum fruticosum, assembly GCA_021018815.1. Taxonomy (NCBI): domain Eukaryota; kingdom Viridiplantae; phylum Streptophyta; class Magnoliopsida; order Caryophyllales; family Talinaceae; genus Talinum; species Talinum fruticosum. Next base: position 1,547,139 of record JAITYX010000042.1, read on the forward strand.
GCAGAGGTTATACGTGAACAAACTGGTTACAATGTAGGCCACTACTGCGGTGAGATGGGTCAAGATTTCTGGGACACTCGAAGATGGCAACGCGAGTTTGAGAGTAAGCAGGTAAGCTTCATCATCTGTTGTCAAGTTGAATGTGGTTGGGCTGGTTGGTTACTTTTGCTTTCAAGTTGTATGGTAAACGGGCTTCTTAGTTATGGATCTTAACTTTTAGGAGAGGCAGGTGTTCTCTTATAAGGATGTACTTTTATTTAATAATGTTGACGGAGATTATGATAATTGCAACAAACATTTCAATTTGTTAGTTTGCTGAGGAAGGCATCTAGCAGGGGAAAGGTGTTTGCTATCTGGCCACTATAATATTTTGAAGATCTAATCTCAGTTTTACTGCTATGAGCATATCCTCCTCTAGAATCTGACCATGTTTCAGTATTGTTTCCCCAGATTTAACTTTTAATTGCCCACCTTCCTTATTTATGTCAAATGACCTAAGCAGCAAAAGACCATAAAGAGGAAATATATGTATTATTGAATGCTTTGGAATATGCAGAAGGAAAGGTGATTGATTAAATTTGAAATGTTGTGAACTCATTTGAACTAGTATGATCGATTCCTTTTCTGTCTCTATCTGGCTCTATTATTTAGCTGTCTTTGCATGTTTGTGCATGCCTTTACTGGCTAGCTACGTGTCACTTAAATTTTACTCAGCAGCCGTCTATATGAGAAGTTTACTTATGAATATGTACATGCTAGCTCTTCTTTCATCGAATATATGCTTTCCTTTAGTATTTGAAACTTTGTGCCAAAGTCCTTTGTAACTTCAATATGTTTCTTGGGGATGCTCTGTGGCTCTGTTTTGCAAAATGAGCTGTTTGAGCAGTGGATAGTTATTTGTGCAGCGGATAGTTGTTTGTGTAGAGGATAGTTGTCAACTTAAGTTGAATAAATGTGTTTGGGAAATTTAGTGGTTGAGGGAGTTGATTATTGCAAATTGATATAAAAGGATATAAATAATTTGCCAAATATATATTAATGAAGGGATTTTTTTCAAAAATATGAAACACTATTTTTAAAAATGAAAAGCTAATATTCTTAGCTTTTTAGAAGAATGCTATAAGTTACTGAAAACGTTAGTTGAAACAATACCTTACCGAACACTAATATTAGATTAGTTAGAGTTTTGACTTGATCAAAACACTAAATGCTACTTTAAACACTGTTGCGTGCTTTATGCTGTTGGTGCTGATTGGTGGATAACCATGGTAACAGGGAAAAATTTCCTTCTCTGCAGGTTTTAGTTATGACAGCCCAAATATTGCTGAACATTCTCAGACACAGCATTATAAAAATGGAATGCATACATCTTCTCATTCTGGACGAGTGTCACCATGCTGTCAAGAAACATCCTTATTCATTGGTGATGTCTGAATTTTATCACACTACTCCAAAGGAAAAGAGACCTGCTGTTTTCGGGATGACCGCATCCCCTGTTAATTTAAAGGGTATGTACATGATACTTACCCCCCCCAAGTGATGCTTCTCTAAGAAACTTTTGTATCTGGGTTCCATACTCCCATGCTCTATGTTAGGTTTGTGGCTTCTTCTGGTTGTCTTCCTCATGCATCTGCAGTCTATTTTTTTGTTGTCACACTTCGGAATACTGCGCTTTACACTGCTATTTTCTTTTTTAATGTCATGGCCCAGGTGTTTCCAGCCAAGTGGACTGTGCAGTCAAGATACGCAATCTTGAGACCAAGCTGGACTCCATAGTTTGTACAATAAAAGACCGTAAAGAACTAGAGAAACATGTTCCTATGCCATTGGAAATTGTTGTAGATTATGATAAAGCAGCGACATTGTGGTCCCTTCATGAACAAATCAAACAAATGGAGTTGACTGTTGAAGAAGCGGCACGTGCGAGTTCAAGAAAAAGCAAATGGCAATTCATGGGAGCTAGAGATGCAGGAGCCAAGGAAGAGTTGCGCCAAGTTTATGGTGTTTCTGAGAGAACTGAGAGTGATGGTGCTGCTAATTTGATTCAAAAATTAAGGGCCGTTAATTATGCACTTGGTGAATTGGGACAGTGGTGTGCCTACAAGGTATTATTGACGGGCAATTTGTAAACATTGTCTGTTGTTTCATGTTGTTGGTTTGCGTAGTTTCTCATCCTTGGACTAATTATGCTGTCTGCAGGTTGCACAATCTTTCTTGGTGGCCTTACAGAATGATGAGAGAGCGAATTACCAGCTTGATGTTAAATTTCAAGAATCGTATTTGAGCAAAGTTGTTGCACTATTACAGTGCCAGCTATCTGAGGGTGCTGCCTCCAACAAGGATGAAGATAGTTCAAAAGATGATAGTGGCAGTTTTCAAGGCAGTTGTCTTGATGAGATTGAGGAGGGAGAGCTTCCTGATTGTCATGGTGGGTATCATAGTGATTTGTGTGGACACCTGTTATTGAATCTTGTTTTTGTTCTTACCCTCTAGTATTGACCTGTTTATTGAGACATGGCTCTTGTGGTGTTGATAACTGTCTGTTAGCTTGAAATGTCATATTGTCTATCATATTCATGGGCCAATCTTTGTTTATGAGAGTGTGCTGCCTACAATTTTCAGTGCGACCCCCTAGGAACATAAAATAATAGTTTAAACTTTGGTGAAAAATATTTTGGTGGCATGGAGAAGAAGGTTGAAGAAGAGTTGGGTTCTAGGTGTTTGGAAGTTGATGTCATTAGCTATTTGGTGGAACACATGAAAGGAGAGGAATTGCCGGATTTTTGAGGGCAAGGCGAGGTCCTTTGATAATTTCAAGCTTTACTTTTTGAGAACTTTGTATTCTCGATTATGGTACAAAGTTTAACTTTTGGGATTTTGTTGATATGATTATTGTCTAGAGCTTGAGGGCTTCATTATTTTGTGTTTGCCCCTTTTGTACATGGGTGACACCCCTTTGGTGTCTTTGAATACATGTTTTGTGATTACTTGAAAAAATTAGGTGAAAAATGACATGGGTTGACCCTGCAATTTAGTGGCATTCTTAATTCTTAATATAGTGCTTATTGACCCCACATGATTGAAATCCTGGATCCTCTACAGGTCATAAATTGATTACTTTAGCAAATCTTTCAAAATTTGTCATTCTCAATATCAAATTAATATGTTGTCTTATATGATAATTTACATGGAGACATGAACACCATACCATAACAAACATTCATACATGTGATGCTGTGGTAATGTTCAGGGAGATATCTAGGACATGACAAACATTCATACATTGTCACAGACTGTTAATTTCCCTACATTCCTGTTTTGAATGGAAATTTTGAATCTAAGGTTTCTCCTCTCCTCCCTCCCAAAGTGGAAGAAAGAGAATCATTTAGGAATTTGTGCCAATATTACTATATTAATGGATTTTTCCTGTAATGATCAGAAATTGGATATTTTAACCAATCTGTATTGAACTTTTCTCCCTTGCATCTTATCCTCTCTCAATCTTGCCTAGGTGGGAGATTGGGGTATAGATTTGGATTTTTTCTATCTCTAGTGGCTTTTGATATCTGAAAAACAGGACTGAACTGAACTCTGATGTCTTAACATAGAAATGGATATATAAAAGTGTTGAAGGAGTGCTGTTACCTCTGCTTCAGATGACTGGTTATTACTGTAATTTAATAGTTCTGTTTTGTAAATGTACTTGTGTCATAGTTGCCTCTGGCGGAGAGCATGTTGATGTCGTCATTGGAGCTGCTGTAGCTGATGGAAAGGTCACCCCTAAGGTGCAGTCTCTGATAAAAATACTTATGAAGTATCAGCATACAGAAGATTTTCGTGCAATTATCTTCGTCGAGAGGGTTGTGGCTGCACTGGTTCTTCCAAAGGTTCAGTAATCCATAACCGTAGTTCCATTAATTAAATGTCTGGTTCCTTTATGTAATGTCTTATTTTACTTTCTTGCTTATTGACAAAAATGCAGGTTTTTGCTGAGCTTCCTTCTTTGAGTTTTATCAAGTGTGCAAGTTTGATTGGGCATAATAATAGTCAGGAAATGCGGACATCTCAAATGCAAGATACAATTGCCAAATTCCGAGATGGCCGTGTAAGCTTGCTGCCTTACTTGGATGCACAAATATTGCTTTCAGGAATTACTCTTAGCCTGTTTTTCCAGCAGCAGGGGTTTGGGTGGGTTTAGATCTGGTTCACTGCCTTCATGTCAGCGTCAAGAGCTATATTACATGTGACATGTTTCAGCTCTTTTAAGAAGGTTCTGATGTTGAGCCTGACCTCATTTCTATCTTAAAAGTGTTACAAGGATTAAGGATCTTGCCATGTCTTTGCATTAATTCACAGAATGTGCTCCACTTAGTCAGGTAGAACTTAAAAGAAAAAGAAGAGCTATCATTCTGTTCTTATTACCTTTACATATATGGAAATGTGGTTATTAGTGAAACTAAGTTCTACTTTTAGTACTAGCTTATTTGCTGAGGTTTCTATGACTGGGATTTTGGGTTCTTGATGTTATAGATGCTAAGAAACAATCTAGCTTGCCTCACCTAGTGTTGTGAGACTTAGATGAGATGCTGAGGATGACCATGAGAACGGTATTCTTTCTCACTGTGATATATAAAATGCATTCTAGTTGGGAATGAAACCCTGGAATGTTTATTAAACTTTTGGCCACATTTAATGGCCTCAACCCAACAACTCCCAGTGTGCCAAGAGTACGGATTTTCCATGACAGGTATTCTAAACTTCAAATGGAGAACTTGCTCTCATTTCTAAAACCTTTTCAGGTAACTTTGTTGGTTGCCACAAGTGTGGCTGAGGAAGGGCTTGATATCCGGCAATGTAATGTGGTAATTCGCTTTGATCTTGCCAAAACTGTTTTGGCTTACATTCAGTCAAGGGGTCGTGCAAGAAAGCCAGGGTCAGATTATATCTTGATGGTTGAGAGGTACCTGATACGTTTTTTAGTTTGTTTACCTTGTTTTTCATTTATGTATATATTTATTGATTGATTTATTTATTTTGAATTCGCCCTTTCCGGATGAAGTAGAAGGTAGGAAGACACTTAAGTTCTTTTTATTTTGATTAGGGGAATGTGTCACATGAAACATTTTTAAGGAATGCTAGGAACAGTGAAGAAACTTTACGGAGAGAAGCAATTGAGAGGACTGATGTGAGTCACCTTAAGGGTACCTCAAGGTTAATAACAGCAGATGCTGGTCCAGGTTCTGTGTACCAAGTGGCTTCAACAGGTGCTACGGTGAGCTTGAACTCTGCCGTAGGGCTTATCCATTTTTATTGTTCGCAGCTACCCAGTGACAGGTGATGTTCTATTTTTGCATGTTTATGTCTGTTTGCACCATTACTATTTCAATTTACAGTTATTTCTTGATTGGAGTTCCAATGTTTCTTTGCTTGCATTTTGATCCAGATATTCAATACTTCGTCCTGAATTTATCATGGAACGACATGAAAAACCGGGGGTTCAACTGAGTATTCTTGTAGGCTGCAACTCCCTTGTAATGCTCCATTTGAAAAACTTGAGGGCCCAGTTTGCAGCTCAATGCGTCTTGCCCAGCAGGTCTGGTAACTGTGATCCTTGACTTTCTTTCTGTTTGTTATTATAATGGTTTCTGTTCTTATGACTATTTTGAGCATATTCTATATATTTAAGTCTGAGACCATTATTTTCACATGCAGGCTGTTTGCCTGGCTGCTTGCAAGAAGCTCCATGAGATGGGGGCATTTACTGATATGCTCTTGCCTGACAAAGGAAGTGGAGAAGATGGTGAAAAAGTTGAGCAGAATGATGAAGGAGAACCACTCCCAGGAACTGCAAGACATAGAGAATTTTATCCTGAAGGCATAGCCTCTATCCTTCGGGTTAGTATTTCCAGCGTAGTTCATGTTTTCATGTATATTTATCTTGCTTTGCAACATATTTTTGATACATGTCCTGGCATGTACAGTCTACATCATACGTTTAATCTTTTAGCATCTTTTCTATTATCTCGTGGAGCAGCATTTGTCATATTAGACAGTCCTCGCTTGTTATCAGTCACTTTGTCAGTGGACCTTGAGTGCCGATTTCTCTTGTTCAAATTTATCTTCTTTACATGTTAAAAGCTTTGACATTTTAAGTCAGCCCCTATGAAAATTTGTTGGATTTGGTATCGAGGAATGAGGATATGTGTGTTCTGCAGGTGGTAGTAGTCCATAACCGAAATATTTAATGTAACTTACTGTCTGGAAATATCATTAGGGTACTTCTGACAAAACTGAGTCTGAGTGACTAGTGGCTACGGCAAGGTCATTAAATAGCATATGATGCTTTGTGATTCTTCAGTGGTATTGTGTTTTTTTGGCTGAATTTATTGTGCATTACATTGCAGAAGTAAATTGTATATTATCTAATTGTTGGGCACTCCTTGTGCTATTGGGAAACTATGGTTTGATGATAGGAGAGTGCCATGCTTGGTTAGATGGAGAGGTAATATCTTGCTTTATATGGAAGCCATTATGGATCTTCCATTTGGACTGCGACAGGCTTTTGGCGCCCTTCCACTTGATGTTGCATATTGGTCCTTAGGGGCCTACTCATGCTGTGGGTCCGACACTTCACCCTTTCCCTCGGAGGTTAGATGGGGATTTGTGCATAGTTGTTAACTTGCTTTGTTTATTGATTCACAGGGGAGTGGATATTGTCTGGAAGAGATGATTGTGATGTTTCAAAATCATTTCGTCTTTATATGTATGCTGTGAAATGGGAAAACATTGGGTACTCAAAGGATCAGTTCTTGACCCAAGTTTCAGATTTCGCAGTGCTTTTTGGCAATGAGCTGGATGCAGAGGTACTTTGTTATGGCTTTTTTTTTGGGTTTATTAATTTTTGGACGAAAGATTGAATAGCACTTACCTCAAAACTTTTTCTTATTTATTTATTTGGAAAATCAGGTGTTATCGATGTCGATGGATCTCTTTATCGCTCGAACCATGAAGAGTAAAGTATCTCTTATCTTCCGGGGTTCAATAAGTATCACAGAAAGCCAGGTGTCAGTTATTTTCTTGGTGTCAAATTCCATGTTTCTTTTGTCTTAAACTTACAACTCCTTGACAGTTGGGTCAACTATTTTTTTTTTCCCCTTTTTCCGTTCATGAGCAGCTAGCATCCCTGAAGAGTTTCCATGTGAGGTTGATGAGCATTGTACTGGATGTAGATGTTGAACCTCAAACAACTCCATGGGATACTGCAAAGGCTTACCTGTTTGTCCCTATGGTTGGCGATAAATCTTTTGATCCTCTAGGAGAAATTAACTGGAATCTTATTGAGAATATAACAAAGACAGATGCGTGGAATAATCCCCTACAAAGGGCTCGGCCTGATGTTTACTTGGGAACAAATGAGCGGAGTCTAGGTGGGGATAGAAGGGAGTATGGGTTTGGTAAACTTCGTTATGGTATGGCATTTGGACAGAAGTCTCATCCTACTTATGGTATTAGAGGAGCTGTTGCACAGTATGATGTTGTCAAAGCTGCTGGATTGATTCCTAACAGGGGTTACGATCCTCATGGTAACATAGATTTGCCTAAAGGCAAATTGATGTTGGCTGATACCTGTATTGATGCAGAAGATTTGGTCGGTAAAGTTGTGACTGCTGCTCATTCTGGAAAGAGGTTCTATGTTGATTCTGTACGTTATGATATGACTGCGGAGAACTCGTTCCCCAGGAAGGAAGGTTATCTTGGTCCGCTGGAGTATAGTTCATATGCAGACTATTACAAGCAGAAGTATGGCCCATTCCATTCCCAGCTATTAATTATTCTTAGTCTTGCATGAATTCTACCTCTCCTCACACATGTATTCTTTCTTTCATGCTTGTTTTCCTTTTCACTGTCATTTTACTGGCTCTGTCAATCATTCGGTGGCATTCTGATACAGAATTTCCACTATGCACGAAGCAGACATGCTGTAGCCAATCTTTGGAGGAAGGCTTTTCTGCTGTGTTAACTTTTTAAAGTGATCTTTGGCCGTAATTTATTTTTTAAATGAGTTAGATAAGATTTTGCTTCCCTTGCATACTAAAGAGTGCATATTATGATGCTTTTAATTTCTGCCACAAGGTACGGAGTCGAGTTGATATACAAGCAACAGCCTTTACTTAGAGGACGTGGTGTTTCATATTGCAAAAATCTTCTTTCTCCAAGATTCGAACATTCTGATGGTATGTTGAACCCTACATATATCTCTCTGTTTCCCTCACCCTGCCTGATGTGGCTGGAGGAACTAATGGGCTTTATCTCTGTAGAACCTGAAGGTGAATCTGAGGAGAACCTCGACAAAACATATTATGTGTTTTTACCTGCTGAATTGTGTTTTGTACATCCACTTCCTGGCATACTTGTCCGAGGTGCACAAAGACTACCATCAATTATGAGACGGGTTGAAAGCATGTTGCTTGCTATTGAGCTTAAGAATGTCATCAGTTATCCTGTTCCTGCTTCAAAGGTTTGTGTTCTCTCTGCCACCATTTTTTTCATTGATATGTTTCATCATTCATGTAGTAGTTGTCATATGTCTTTGTCCATTTAACTAGCTGCTAACTTGCAGATTCTGGAAGCATTGACTGCAGCCTCATGCCAGGAGACATTTTGTTATGAAAGAGCAGAGCTTCTGGGAGATGCTTATTTGAAATGGGTGGTCAGTAGGTATCTTTTTCTCAAATATCCCCAAAAACATGAGGGTCAGCTCACACGAATGAGACAACAGATGGTGAGCAATATGGTTCTGTATCATCATGCTCTGAATAAAGGGCTACAGTCATATATTCAAGCCGACCGGTTTGCTCCGTCTAGATGGGCTGCTCCTGGTGTTCTTCCTGTATTTGATGAGGATGTCAAGGACGATGAGTCATACCTTTTTGATCAGGAAAAACTAACTGGACAGACTGGTCAAGGAAGAGATGCTGATAATTTCGATGATGATGAAATGGAAGATGGTGAAGTTGAGAGCGATTCAAGTTCTTATAGGGTTCTTTCTAGCAAGACATTGGCAGATGTTGTTGAAGCATTAATTGGAGTTTACTATGTTGAAGGTGGAAAGAGTGCTGCTAACCATCTTATGAAATGGATTGGCATTGAGATAGAATCCAATCCTGAAGAGATTGAGAGTCCAAAGAGGCCGACCAATCTTCCAGAGAGTGTTCTTAGAAGTGTGGATTTTAATGGCTTAGAAGGGGATTTAAAAATCCAGTTTAGAGACAGGAGCCTCTTGGTGGAAGCAATTACTCATGCTTCACGTCCATCTTCTGGGATCTCTTGTTACCAGCGGCTAGAGTTTGTAGGTGATGCTGTATTGGATCATCTTATTACTAGGCACCTCTTCTTCAAATATACAGATTTGCCTCCGGGCCGTTTGACAGATTTGCGTGCTGCAGCTGTTAACAACGAAAATTTTGCACGAGTTGCAGTCAAGCACAAACTTCATGTTCACTTAAGACATGGATCTACTGCCCTTGAGAAGCAGGTTCCATTTTCAGCTCATATTTAGAAAATTTCTGGAGTTATTTTCTTCTCTTGTTGAATGATATTATCTAACAAAGCCTTGTTTCAGCCCCATTTCTCAGTGCAAGTTTATTCATTTCGGTGTTTGCTTTTTCATTGTAGATACGAGATTTTGTGAAGGAAGTTCAAGAGGAGTTGTCTAAACCTGGTTTCAATTCCTTTGGCTTAGGAGATTGCAAGGCTCCCAAAGTTCTTGGTGATATTGTTGAATCAATTGCTGGGGCCATTTTTCTTGATAGTGGACGTGATACTGCTATTGTTTGGAGAGTAAGTTCAATGCATAAACACTATTTATCTTACATTATCTACATCCTGTAGAGCAAATGTTGTTCGAGTTTGAGGTATGAAATTTTTGTTCTAATTGCATTAGGTTTTCGAGCCTTTATTGCAACCAATGGTTACCCCAGAAACACTTCCTATGCATCCCGTGAGAGAGCTACAAGAACGATGCCAGCAACAAGCTGAAGGTCTAGAATATAAGGCCACTCGAAATGGAAATGTAGCCACTGTTGAAGTTTATGTTGATGGTGTCCAGATTGGGGTGGCTCAAAATCCACAGAAAAAGATGGCACAAAAGTTGGCTGCACGTAATGCCTTGCTTGCTCTGAAGGAGAAAGAAACAGCAGAAGCAGAGGCCAAGGATAAAGCTGATGAAAGTGGAAAGAAGAAAAAACAATGGGCAAACATTCACAAGGCAGACACTCAATGATATTTGTTTACGTCGGAACTGGCCCATGCCACTCTACAGGTTAGGATAATCCATCAATTCTGATGACCGTCACCCCGAACACCCAAGAAAAGGAAAAAGAGAAGGCAACATAATTACTAAGAACGAGGATCACATTTAACGGTTTGACTTTGTTCAGGTGTGTGAATGAAGGTGGTCCTGCACATGCCAAGAGGTTTACATTTGCAGTTCGAGTTAATACCACTGAGAAGGGTTGGACCGATGAATGCATTGGAGAGCCCATGCCAAGTGTTAAGAAGGCTAAAGATTCTGCTGCAGCTCTTCTGTTGGAGCTTATAAATAAATGGTATGCATGACTGCAGTGGAGAGGTTAGTTTATTATGATGCCCTTACACATTCAACTGAGCTAGAATTCTCTTTTTTAATTTGATCGCATAAAAGTCCCCTGTTGGGTCCATGTCAGGAATTAGAGATGATTGATTACCTGTAATTGTAGCATCTTATCAACATGCAGAATTATGTTATAAGCTATAAATATTTGAAGCAAATAATGAATAATGCTCCCATTTTCATGGATTCTATTTGGATGAACATCCATCCCTTGTGTTCTTTTTCTTTGCTTCTTTTGGGGGGGTTGTTTAACAAGTAGAGTTTCTTTCTTTTGGATGATCATTCATCCGCGTGTTTGTTCTGAGTTCTCCCTGTGATATATGTGTTGTGTTGGCACTGGGATTATCTCTTTGGACTTATCAAGTCAAGCTGCTTGACTCGTATCATTTATCATCAATGATCCAATGGATGAGTACTACATTATGGTTATATGAGATCCAATACCAGTCGTTATCCTTGGTTTAAGGTTGTATCCGAGCTGGAGATTAGTCAACCTTTGTGTTGATGGTGCCCTAGAGGCGGTGAGTCATAGGCTTTGGTTTAGGCGTTTTAGTTTTTAAAATGTGGGTGTAGTCTCAAGCCTAGTGCCCTAGAGGCGGTGAACATAGGCTTTGGTTTATGCGTTTTAGTTTTTCAAATGTAGGTGCAATCTCAAGCACTTATAGCCTCATTGCATAACTACGGCAAACAGAGAAGACAATGTGTCCCTCCTGCACTAGCATTTGGCACTTTTATGGGCGCATGTGACGTATAGGTGTTGGCTGCTGCTCCCTTGGCCCCCCACTCCTGGCTGGCCTAGTTGGCTAATCTAAACAAGAGTATGGGGAGATCCCGCTGTACCCAATTCAAAGGCTCAAATTCATGCTGTTGGTGTTCTGGGCGAGGTTGGAGAATCCTAAACTCTGGTCCACTGGACCCCTCCAAGGACTGATTTAGGTTGTTAGGGTAGAGGGTTGTCAATAGCCGTTGTTTGGCTTAGAAACAGTCACCATCCTGCTTGGGCCCTATCTGTGCTTATCTCTAAATATAATCTTGTGCTTGTCCAATTCTTTCTCAAAAACCTTCCCCACGATTATTCCATAATTTTTCATTATTTTTATGAACTTTTTGAATTTTCTCTACTTTTCCTCAAAAACCTTAATAAATAGCTTGGGTGCCCAAATATTTTGAAATTATAGTTTCTAGTAATTTCACATCAAATTTGGTGTTAAATTTTTTTTTTTTTGGAAAGATAGTCTTCGAAAAACCTCAATATAAAAATTATGTAGACTTGTTGCCAAGTTTGTCACACAAGTGCCTGCCATCAACTGAAGTATTAGGTCTCGGCTCTGAATACATTCTCAAGTCTTCGAGATGATGATGTGTTTAACTAATCAAGCAAATCACTTGGTCATCCTCTGTTTAGATTGTTTCGTTTTTGGCATTTATGGCCTTGTGTTAGAGCTCAATTTTGCATAATTCATTAATTTACCTCCATCTATCTGAATGATCGGTCTCAATTCGGGAGGAAGAACGACCTTAAAAAAAGCGAGAAGTAAGCATTGATCCTCTTGATGGCGGGAGCTCTTTGAGTTCGAAAGAAAGCGGGGTGGATTTACATCTAATCAAAGAAATTGTAGGGGACCTAAAGCAATACTAGCAGATACCATTCTGAATCAAGATTTTGCTAAGCTTGGTGTGACAACTTGACAACCTTCCAAGACATCGAATTACTCTATTGTTTGTGTGTGGGGATGGCGACAGGTCGGATGCATGAAGCTCCGAATCTGATCCAATTAATGTTTACATTTGCAAATCCGATCCGACTATGTCAGATTCCCCCTCTATTAATCTAATATGACTGCAACTGTAAAAGGAGGGGGAAAAATCCACCAGAGCTTCAAACATCGACCAACCACGATGAGAGTGAAGTCTTCAATCCGGCGACTATGTTTGGGTGTGTAGATTAGGGGTGAGAGGAAACTAGAGTTTCAACAAAAGTGTTAAACAACACTCATAAAAGTTTCAAATGCAAAATCAACAGTCCTCGTCCCACACTGTTGCCCTATCCCTTTAGGCCCCATCCCTGTCCTCCGCTCTCTCTCCGTGGCCCTCATCTCCTTCACCATCTTCTTCGGCATCCTCCTCTACTCCTCTGGCCACCAGATCTGGACAAGGCGAGATGAGAGAGGAAAAGAGACTGAGATGAGAGAGACGGAGAAGCAGATCGAGATGAGAGAGAGGGAGAAAGAGACTCAGAGATGAGCGGAGAGAGAATCAAATTTGTTTTTTTTTTTATTTGGGTGGGGGAGGGTTGGGCTGGGAGAGGGGGAGAACTTGGTGAAGTGGGAATATAATTGAAATTAAAATTCTTGAAAGTTGAAACTTGGATTTTTTATCTATAGATTTTTTTAGGGGAGGCGGGCAGAAGGGTTTGAGGGCTAGGAAGGGGGATGAATTAGGGTTAAATGAATATATTATTGAAATTGAAAATTTTAAATATTGAAATTTGATTTTTTAAAAATAAAAATAAAAATTAATTGGATCGGATGTAGATACGATTCAGATTCAAATTATTTCCAATCGGATTTGGATTGAACTCTTCTTTTTGGATTCGAATCAGATTATTTTGCCTCTGATCAGTTCGGATTTGCCTCAAACTTTGACTTAATTGTCATCCCTATTTGTATGGCTTTTGGACACACAGTTGGAACTAACAAACCTCTAGAAACCGGAGCAACATGTCCTGTCCTCATTTACAAGCTTCATGAACAACTTCTCATGTCACTTATCACAGTGCTACTTAAGGTCCAAGTGACATGTGTGCTTAAATGTGGAGCTTCATAGCAAATTAGCTTTAAACTCTTCCCCTTGCCTTGTTTCTGGTATGTTACCCTTGGAGTTGGGATTCGTGATTCATCGTAGATTCGTAGTTGTAGGTTAAGCTTGTGCCATTAGTGGCTGTGACTGCAGCTTCTTAGTTAATATTTCACTTTATTGAATACATTTTCTGGATTCATGTATACAGAATTACAACATGTATTGACTAAGGATCTTTATTTGAATCCTTAATCAAAATTCATAAGTTGAAGTGTTTGATTCCGACAACCTAAACACTTCATCACAAAACTTAAAAGAATAAAAATAATAAAGTAATACTAACTACTCTGTTATCTTTGGGTTGTGGGTAAATGTATAGAGATCTCTGAGAATTCTTTTCTTCCTGAGGCGGCAAACATAGAAATGAAAGCTCAACAAAAGGGTGTCCCAAAACTGCTGAAAACTGTGGAGAGCAATTTGTACTCTCTAAATGGTCAAGACAATGGGCATGTCTATGTTGCTGGTTTCCTCTGTGCCATCTGTTCTATCTTTTTAGTGTGTGCACAATGTATTCAGCATACAGGTCCCTGCTCAAAATGCATCAATGATAAAGCTCGTTATGAATAGAAGTAAAGGAAAGAGAAGGGGCCTGGTTTTTTTTTTTTTTTTTTGGGGGGGTGGGGTTTGCTTACATTGCATGCTGGATAGTTTCAAAGGCTGCATGTGAAGGGAGAAAGTCATTGACTGCGACTTCCTTAAGCTCATTCTTCTTGTCTATGGTGTTAGTTAAGGAAACAATACATTCAAACCTCAGAAAGAAAATAGAAACTTAACAGTTCCCTTTTTTCTTTTCTTTTTTTGGGAGGGGGTGTGCATTTGGTGCTGTTTAAAGGATACAGTCCTCAAAGAATTGTCGGATTTCTGCAAGTCGATGTGGAGGAAGCTCCTTGATGTCAGTATAAAACTTGTACTCTGGATCATCAGCACAAACTGCTATGATCTTATCATCTGCTTCACCCTGTTGCATCATGCATGATGAGTATGATCTTATCATCACCAGAAACTTTTATTCATGATGAGAATGGGGGTAACTTTCAAAAGCTCAAGCCTTTATGGATTTATGTCATTGGCAAAGGTGTAATTAGCTGGAAACTTGGCAGTTCAGCACAGAATATATGAATGCCATACCTGATCAATCATGGGCATTACTCCAATGGCCCTTATTCTCATAAAACAACCAGGCAGGACTGGCTCCTGTCACAGCCAAATTACTGATCTAATTAGTATGATGAATGACTTTCTTGTCACCCCCTCCCCCAAACTTTTTCCTCTTTTTCTTCTCTTATTTTTTCAGCTGGTGGCGGTGGGGTGGGGGACATTCTTGCAATGATCTTGAATTAAGCAAGCAGGACTTTAAATTCAACGAGCTTATGAGAAAATTGATGTCACCTGCATTAGGACTAAGACATCGAGGGGATCATTGTCCTCACATAGCGTACGAGGAATGAAGCCATAGTTGTGAGGATAGACCACTGATGAGTATAGAATACGATCCACCTGGAGAAGTTTCAAGTGGGGAAAATCACTTGATTTAGTTTTTTTTGGGGTTAAATGCATAGAGATGCTCAGGTTTCTCAGAAGGAATGTTGTTCCAATGTAGGATGCATTGCTTAGTTAGATACCTTAATCAGTCCTGTCTTCTTGTCAAGTTCATATTTCACCTTGCTTCCTTTTGTGATCTCGATCACCTGTATCAAATAGATTAGATGGAGGAATTGACATAAGCTTAGATCACATTATACTGACACAACTTTAAACCTTTATTGCTCAAACCTACCCGGTTAGATTGTTGAATCTAACACAGGTATGGATGTCATAAAATTATACCTTACTTTCTGGCCTACCCAGGTAGAGGACATTGATCTCAGATTCAATCATTTTCTGAATATCTTGTTGTAATTTTTCTTTAAGAAAAGGGCAGGGAAGAGACTTACACAATTGACAGTTTTTGGTGCTTCAGGTCCTGCAACCAGTATTTTGAACATCTCAATCAGTAATTATCAATTTTGGTTGATCCTCTGTTTGATTTCTATAGTGCTCTGTTTTACAGAAAGAGAAGCTGGATAAAAGAACTTGTTGTGTATACATCGTTGACATACCAATCTCAAGATCATGCCATGGATGGGCAGCAATTGATCTCCTGGAGAGTGATGAAAGGATCCTCTCGTTCAAACGGGCTGGTCGCTTTGGCGATTGCCCGGCCTTTGCTGCCTCGTTTTCTACGTTGTCACCCATGTCTGATACCTAAACATAATTTTCATGTCATCGATGATTAATACAAGCTATGAAAATTATTACAGCTTCAAACACAATGGTGAATTGATTACCTTCAGATTTTGCAAGGGAGGAATGGAGAAAGTGTTGGGAGAATAGGAAGAGAAGGGAGGATGCTTGGGATTTTATTTGGCGGGGTGGAGCCTGGAGGAGAGAGAGAGAGAGGTGGTAGCGTAAGCGTAAATGCAAAGTGGACGAAGGGGAGATAATATAGGGGGCAGAAACAAAGGAAGTCCAGTCCATCCTTGTCCTCCATGAATCATCATCAACCAGCTATCAATAGCTTTTTTGTTATTTTTGTCCATGTTTCTCATCCGCTCTACTTATGCTTTTTTTCATTTTAATATTTGCATATCTCAAATCTGAAACCTTCCCTCGTGTTTTCTTAGCTCTAAATTCTTATATGAGGCAATGCCTCATTTAAGAGTTATTCGAGACGGATTTCTTTAAAGGTGATTTTTTAAAGTTTTGATGACTAATAACTTATACTAAAGTTACTTTAATTCGAAAGTAACTAATAATTAATCAAGATGTGACTTTTATTACAGTTATCCCTGAATAAATTATTAGTCATCCTTATAAAAATTTTCGTCTATCAATCACTTTTTAGGGGAGAGAGTCTCAGACAAAACTTGGGTTTCCATATCTCTCTCGATCTTCCAGTGAGAAGTAGCTGTCTGAAGATAGCAGCAAGGTGGTTGGTCAGAACAATCAAATCTTGAAAATCTATCATCAAAATATATATATTCAACCGCATGTTATAAATCTTCCCATGCCGCTCAAAAACAATACACGTTTTCTTGACATACCCTTTTTTTATCCCCCTGTTTTCTGCCTTCCGTTATTATACTGCGTTTTAAGAGTCGAGATCAAACTGGGTTCAGATTAATCCGCAAAATATTTTTTGAGTATGTATATGTGAATTAATTGATTAAAACTATTTGTCGAAAATTAGTAGGTATCTGAGCCTTAAATGATGTAAAAATATTTATTATGGACCAACATTTCTTCTCGTTAACGAAGAGGAATGTGTTCAAATTGACACCTAATTTTCACGTATCAAAATTCAAAATTCTGATGAAAAATTTAGGATTTATGTGCGATTATTTTCTAGATTGGACAAATTAAAAAAATTAATGGTGTGCTACTCTAAAAAAACTAAGAGTGTGTTTGGACCGTTTGGTTGAGGGAGAAAATGATTTTCTTATTTTCAATCATTTGATAAAAGAAAGAGGGAAAATTTTTATGAGTACTTCGATTTTTTTTTCATAGCTTCTAAAAGATACAAAGAAAAGATAGTTGAGTAAAATTGATCAAAGTTTGATTTATTTAACTTATATTTGAGGGTGGTCTTTTAGAAAACTATTTTCCATCCTACCAAACAATGAACATATAACTTTAAAAAATATTTTCGACAGAAAGACATTTTCCATGGAAAATGATTTTTCTGAGGATAATTTTCCCTCCAGGGATAGCAGTGCGAAGCATAGCATGATGCATATCCTTCTTGGGATATGCAGTGCAATCCATGACCATGAGCTTTTAATCAAGAGTGACCTTTAGTTTAGGGAATAGCCATCCCATGATCCTATGATCTTCATTCATCGAAATATTTGGTTCTGATTTTCACTTTATTCAAGCAATTTCAACCCCCACTTATCACTCAGCTGGTTAATGTGGTCCATTCTTGGGTGCTGATAATAAAAATGCCAATAACCTCGAAATTTGGAGACGGGTGGGTGACCATAGCACCTGAGCTAGTGGTCTAAGCTTGTTTTCCTAGCTCACACCAAAGGTTTTCGGGAGCCTGATGACCTATTCTAAGGACCCAAAACTAGCCTTGGAGGGATCATGTTGACCAAGGTTCGGTATTCTCCTACCTACCCATGGATCCCCCTCAAATATGACCTATGTAGCCTTTGGATTGGGCGCGACAAGGCCTTCCTAGGGGCCAATTTAGATAACTACTTGGGGTCTTGCAGGAAATTGGGGGGGTACAGATTGAGTGTCCTTGTGTTAAATAACATCTTACTGAGATAACCCTCTTTATACTTGAGCAAAGATGACAACCATTAGGTAAATAGCTTAAATAACAACATGAAATGAAGATCACTGCCTTAGTAAAATGCATATACATGATGCAGATTCAATTACATAGAAATACATTAGAAGAAATCGTTAGGCATACAAGAATTCACACGCCATTTTGAAGTCCAGAAATCGATTTAGACTCAGGGGACATAAATGGAGTCAGGGGACATGGAAATCATTTGGAGAAGACTTGAGTTTGAAAAGGTTTCTTCCAAGGCTGGCCCTCTTTTGCTACCACCATCAATGCTCTCCTTCATAATGTGCACAAGTTCCCGAGCCACATCCACCATACCAAGTTTACCACTCCCTCCGAATATCAGGCACCTCGTGGCAAGATCAGCAACCGTCTCAATCTGTTCCTTCCTAAAAGGAGGTTGTTCGTGGTAATAAAGAAGAGGGTCTAATATCTCTTCCAACTTGCCATCCCTAATCTTCTGCAAGGCCACAGTTAAATCTGTTAGTTTTGAGCCCGAGATTATCTCCAAAAGAATTAGCCCCAAGTCGTAGACATCACTTCTGTACATAGTAGAGCTGTCCAGAAGCCCAAAACAGGCTAGTTTCACATTATGTTCCTGGTCTAGGAAGATGCTGCTAGTCTTGAGATCCTGATGGAAAACAGGAGGAGAAATCTCATGTTGTAAGAAAGCAAGGACACTAGATGTTTGGGCAGCTATGCTTAGCCTTTTGTACCAAGCAAGGCCAATCTTTTCTTCCTTCCTTTGGTGTAAATTATCTTGAAGGGTTCCATTTTCAGGGAACTCATAGACCACCATAGGGGTGTAACCAGAGTCGATGCAACAACCAAGAATGAGAGCCAAATGCCGGTTTAGAATAGTTGATAGGAGCTCAATCCGGGTTAAAACTTGCATGAGGTCCCGTTCATTCTCACATTGGACCCTCTGGACTGCAATTTGGGACCCATCCTTGAGGGTACCTGTGAAGACACTTCCGCTACTGCCATGCATCAGTTTCTGGCCCTCGTTGAATCCTTTGGTGGCTTCGTCTAGTTCATTTAAGGTGAAAAGCCGGGTGTTACAAGATTTTCGGAATGATAAGGTGCTGTGGAAGGGGGCTTGTGTTCAGAGCCATATCCGACGGATTTCACTGACCTTTTCATCATACAGAGAAGGGAAATCAGGCAGACAGTGGCAAAGACTGATAGGAGAACTCCTGCAGATTACAAAAGAAGCATTTTTTTTTTCTCTCAAAAATGAGAATATGATCGGCTTTATAACTAAACATTCTTTGCTAGATTATTATCAAACTGTATACCAGTTAGTATTATTATCTTCCTTTTGCCCTCCCTCTTGGGTTCACAGTCTTTGTTGAATTTCTCCTTCCCATCCTTGAAGCACGCTGCAGAAATACGAAATTCGAATTGAATAAATACTGCAATTTTTACTCTGATGAATATGTAATATGATTAGCAGGGTAAACTGGCAAACAGTAGACGAGCAAAAAGTGATTGGCAATGAAGCAGAGGAGAATGTGTACTTTTGCACCAATTCACCTCATCCCTTTTGTTCACCAACGTCATTGCCTGGATGACTCCTTTTACCTTGGTACACGCACCCATGTTGGATGCAAAAACTCGGACGTGGATTTGACACTAGAAACATTCAAAATATACTAGAAACTAAAAGAACCCGCACAGTCTAGAAAAATAGCCTAGTGTGACACTTGGTCGCACAAAACCAATTCATGGACTTATAGCATATAGCGAATATCCATGTTCAAATCTCTTTCAATACATATGAAAGGAGATTCATGCTACTGTAACATCATCCAGGTTCTATAGATAAAACTTCTTTATTAGCCTTTTTCCTCAATCATCTGCTCATAATTTGAGAAATTCCATAAACACTAAGCATGTTTGACATCATTAAGTATAATCTACTCCTACCCAGAGAGAGAGAGGGAGAGACAGAGGAACTTACATTTCAAGCATCCAGTACCATTGGCATATCCATCACCAACAAAGCCATCATCACAAGTACACCTTATCCCATGCCTAACAGAGGAGGCATTGACACTGTGTGCATTGACATGACAAGCATCTTTGGAAGAGTTGATAGGAAGAGCCCATTCCAATTTGACCCCTCTTTTCCCTGAACCCATCCCTCTAGGGACAATCCATGAGGAGAATCCCCTACACTCATACTTAGAGAACACATCAAAACCATCCCCTACATGCCACACACTATGATCAGATAAAGGGTAGCAACAAGCTGGCCCGTTCCCATTGTTCCTATTCCTATCACAACCAGGCAAGTCATTAGCTTCACAATTAGCTTTGCACAAGAAAGAATCCTCACAATCATACAACCCAAGAACATTATCACTTGAAATCCCAAAACATTCATTCCCCACAAACCCAAATGAGTTCAAGTCATTATAAGGCCTACAAGTGTTGGAAAACCCTGGAAAATCCACCAAAACTCCATCGGAAAAGAATTCCAGAACTCTGTAGTTCTGGGAGTCAATGTTGAGGAAAAGGGTAGTTGAGTTGAGGCAAGATAGTTGGAACGAGTCAGAGAATAGAGCATCTGACCACTCACATGAACCATTCTTTACATAAAATGGGAATGGGACTTCAAAGCTACCACAAGTTTCATTGCATTGATGATCAAATATCAAATCTTTAGAGTTCAGATGTGATTTTCTCAGAGAACGGGAGGTGGGAATTGCATCCAGTTTGCTCAAAATGAGAAGGAGAGTGAATAGCAGGGCATAGACTAAAGAGGGCATCTCTTTTTTTCTTTTTTTTACCAATTTCAAATTCCTGGGAGGAAGATTAAGAATGAAGAGAATGAGAGTTGATGAGAGAGAAACACCTGATTTTTGCTGCTTATTTTGCTGCAGCTGTTGTCAGTGACACAACAGGGATGGCAGAGACTAGAAGCAGCTGTTGAAGAGTGCAAATAGGCCATGGGGATTGAGCTTTTGGAGAGGAGGAGAGAGAAGCAGAGAGAGAATTGCATTGGGGTAAAACCCTTAGAAGTGAGGGAAGGAGGACGGTTGGTCTCAGTTTTGCCCTACAATTACCATCTGGGATTGTGCCTCTAACCCCCTCGTGGGGTGTACTAATTTGGAGGTGGCCAACTTTATTTTTTAAAATTTTGATGATCTCTTGATTGTTTAGATTAAGGTTTAATCACAGTCATTCATTACAAGATCTATGGTGGTAATTTTGTAGCTTGTCAATGGATTTCTTGGTGGTTCCACGTGATGTCAAGATTTCAAGGACTAGGATAATATTAATTTGCATGGTTTAGGGTTAAAAATTGCATAACTTTCGAGATCAATTGAGTTCAATGTAAGTTGAGAATTTTGGCATAGATGTAAGGTTTTGCAGTCAAAGTACTTATAAATGTCCATTATAATTTTTAATTTCGTACTATCTTCTCACTTTATTATAGAAAAAAAACATACGTTTTTCTATTTAATAAAAGTTAAAAATTTGAAGACAAAAATGGTGAAAAAGTCACTGACCAAATATTAGTTTATCCATTTTTTTGATTAGTTTAAATTACCAAAAAATTAAGAGTATCAAAATACAACTATATATGTATTAGCAAGGTTGGCCTTAAAGATGTTATATTTTTAAGATCTTAACCATTATGGCATATTGATCATTGAGTAAATTACATAATGGTTTAATCATTGCACACATGCATGAATCAATGTGGGAAGAAGTTACAAGAATTGAGCAATAATTGATAAATAAACTCACTCTTGATACCTTCAATTAGTTGGCCCTTTATATATACTCTCTCTTGTTCTATGTCTCAAATAATATGAGTTATTATTATTGTTATTTTTATTTAGGAGAATATTATCTACAATTTTTATTATTTTTTAGAAGATAATTTAACTAGCGGATTTATTTTTCCTTGAAAATTTTAGCAGAGAATCATATGGTTGAGAGTCGAGAGTGAGACGACAAAGTGTACGAAAATTGAAAACTAAGCTTTTGTATCACTAATGGAATTTAAATCGACCTTTTTCAATAGATGGTGAAATATGTAAAAGTAAACCTTACAAAATGTCAATTAAATTTTATTTTTTTAAATAAAAATCTTTTTGGAGGTGCATTGGAGTTCCATGGGCCCAAAATCCATAAACTTGTTTTCAGACATATTAGCAGATATGGGTAAGAAATAAGGGAGATATGGTCGTTGACATTTCACATAAAGAAGGGCTTAATTTGATCTTTGGTGAACAAGTTTGCAATAGCTCAGTTAGATCTTCTATTGACCAAATATATGGACATTATTTCCAACAAGACAACATCAAATATTACTAGAAATCAAGTTAACCAGGTCGGACATAATATATATAGATATATAATTTTAAAATTTTAATTTTGATTTTATTGGAGTCATTATATAGAACTGATTTTTTCAAATTTTTTTTTCTTGAAAGGACCTGGGTCGGATGACCTCGGTTCCAATACACTTGTTGAGTAATTTCTTGGAAAACATGGGCACGATGTGCAAGTACTTGAAACGAATATGATTATCCACGGACAGATCAAGAAAATCTTGAACAAAGTTTACTACTTTGACAATAGAGAATAAATTCCCAGGAGGGCATGCATAACTGTGCTTTTGAATCTTTGTCAATTGTCATAGTGTGGACGACAGGAAATGCAATTTTAACGAAATTACTTGTATGATCGGGTTTCTTGTATAGATTTATTCAATCATAAAAAATAAA
The DNA here is from genome assembly GCA_021018815.1 of Talinum fruticosum. Lineage (NCBI taxonomy): Eukaryota > Viridiplantae > Streptophyta > Magnoliopsida > Caryophyllales > Talinaceae > Talinum > Talinum fruticosum. Next base: position 1,569,733 of record JAITYX010000042.1, read on the forward strand.
ATAGAATTCCACACTTATAATTACAGTAGATCATCAAATTAAACTATTATAAAATATTAAAATAAATTGAATACCACCCTCAAGGGCCCAAAAATATATATAACAATAACATCTATTATGTGTGGGCCCCGCTCCCATTTTTCTGGGTCTAAGAGGAGAGAAAAAAGATAAAAACCTAATTATTCAACATGCGCTATACAAATCGTTAAATGAAACACACATACGTAAATCACGAGTCTTTCTTCCCAAGGATTGCGAAAGGATTTAGCAGCTAAATAGTCATCAAAATATACTCATTACGTGCAACAAATTCTTCATTAGTTGTTCAAAACTTCAGAGGCAAACAAGGGCTAAGTAGTTATCAAAAATTTAGTCATTCAAAATCATTTTATCAAATGAGGCCTGTGGGATTATCTATTTAATACTATTTTAATATTTATTTTATATATTATATTCTGAGGTAAAAAGTGATTCTCTTATGACAGAGGGCATCTAATACCTTTTCTTTTTCTTTTTTAGAAAAAATATGCCCTAAATTTAAAGGTGATTTTTATTTTTTTATTTGTCTTTATGAATCCTTAGTTGTAATAAAGTCAAACTACTGTTAGTTTCTAAAGAAGTAAAACGCTCTCATCACAAATTTTTACCATTCATAATACTTGTATCCGAGAGCTACTCAAACTAAACAAGCATCAAACTACTTAGAGTCTTAAACCCACTTATGATGATAAAACATAAGAAGGATATTTGATTGCAACAACTGTTTGGAAAAAGATTTGTTTAAAAAAATTTTAACAGTTTTGACAAAATCAAACTACTAACATAATATTAGATAAAAAAATACCTTAGCAAACATCGTCTCGTTAACATTGTCATTAATTAGTCATCACTAGGGCACCAATATGATAGTTAATGTTACATAAATCAAATCAGTTGATCCAAAGTCCTAACAGTTACTTTCTTTATTACTTTACTTTGACATTCCATATATGATATATGATATGTCATCCAAATCTTTGCTTTATTCACTTTTTTTTAGTTTTATTTATTTACTTCGTGAAATTGATAGATATGATAATTAAAGAGATAGATTACTAATATAATACTAGTCATTAAGTTCCATCCTAATACCCTAATCTTTTTTTTTTTTTTTTATAGTTTTCTCTTGTTTCTTGATAATTTTTTTTTAATGTAAAAGGGTAAATATATATACATATATATTTTATAACTTTCAAAAGATTCACACCCAACTCAGGTATAAAATCTACCTATATATTGAAACTTAGATATAATTAATAATTAATTAATAATATGAATGTATGACCAAGTTCAATTGAAACTTGGAAGAAAGAATTTAAAGCTCTCAACTTTTAATAAAAAACGCCAAAAGCTCAAAACTTCCTGCTTCGTCTACGCTATTATTTATCCATTTGCATCCAAACAGATTTACAAACAGCACAACCTCTCTTTCTCTCTCTAACTCCTCGCTCTCTCTCTCTCTCTCTCTTGAAGACAAAAGGAGGGCGCTGCTCCAACCAAGTCACTGCAACAATCGGCATCGTTTCCCTGCAAAAAGCCATACGATATTTTTTTGATTCGTGGAATAAAAATCCAAATTAGGGGATGAAACATAGGAAAGAGATATTAGACACCCAACCACCACTACGATTACAAACAAAACCCACTAAGCAAGACTGCTTCTTCCGTCTGGTAAAAGTAATGGGGTTCTTGTTTGAGAACTGATCCGAAAAGGGTTCTTCGAAAACCATGGATTTTGGGGGTGGAAACACTCGTTGTCGTTTGGTGGGGGACTATATAATCGGGCCCAGAATCGGGTCGGGTTCGTTTGCTGTCGTTTGGAGGTCAAGGCATCGTCTTCTGGGCACTGAATTTGCCATCAAAGAGATTGATAAGAAGCATCTTAATAATAATTTGAGGAAGGAGATTTCCATCCTTAGAAATATTTCTCACCCCAATATAATTCGCCTCTTTGAAGCCATTGAGGTTTGTGGGTTTTGTTTTCGCCCCTCTTAAATTTTTTTGAAGATTGATGCTTTGATTACTTTCTGGCTATTTTTTTGATGGTTCTTTTTTGGGTTTCTTAGACTGAGGAAAGAATTTTCCTGGTATTGGAGTACTGTGACGGTGGGGACCTTGGGGCATACATTCAAAGGCATGGCAGAGTATCAGAACACGTAGCTAAGCACTTCATAAAGCAACTGGGTATTCCTTGAAATTCTGCTTATTTGATTTGGCTTCCTAGATTTTAGTTGAACTTTCCCTGTTGCCATTTTTCTGAGCAATTGGATTGTTCTAGTTTTGGCATCTGAGTCAGTTTCAGATTCTACTGTGAAATACTAACAGTTCATACTAAATGTTGCACCAATTTGAGTTAGGGGATGGATTTACAGTTTGGGTTCATTGTCAAATAGTCTCCTTTAGCTGTTATAATGCTCTTGGTCGAAGTTTTAAGATATGATCTGTAGTTTTGAACTTTTGATTGGGAAACGATGACTGCTTAAGTATTGCCAGATTAGTGATTGATGATGCTGGGCATCTTGGTGGTACTAATAGTTCCTGTTTACATTGAACTGAGCTGAAATTATCTAATAACAAACCAAACAGCTGATATGAAGGCTTCTTCTCCCGCTTTTTTTCTAATTTTGGAGCTTTGATTGTCCAGCTGCGGGATTGCAAGTGCTTCGTGACAATAATCTCATTCATAGAGATTTGAAACCCCAGGTGTGTTATCTACATTCTGCAATCTTAAGAATGCATATTTAACATGACCAGTACTCACTGTAGCTAACAGTTGCTGTTATCTATGCTGTAGAAGTAATATAGTGGCTATATTTGGTTTCTGTAAGATTGCATTTAGTGGTTGATTGTTTATGCACACTTTTCGTTTTTTGAGCCCTAAAGTATGTTGCTGAAATAACATGCTTTGAACTCGCAGAACCTACTGTTGTCTGGTAAGGGGGTGACTCCATTGCTGAAAATAGGTGATTTTGGCTTTGCTAGGTAAGACATTCCCCTATGTAACTTCTGTTCTGCTTTTGTTGTACATTTTCATGTCCGACTTTTGCAAATTTCAGCTATCTATAGATGTTCCTTTGCTCTCCCAAAGAAATTCATCTTGGGCATCAGTTGAAAATGAAATTTAAGAGAAACTTATCTACACTTGTTGGGATATCTTTAAGTAGATGATCTTTTCTGCCAACCTTTTTACTATGTTGGAAGTATACTTGTAAATCACTGATCACTGATCAGTAATGAAATACTTGTGGCTTTTGTGCTTATGACTGTATCTGTATGCCTTGCTAGGTAACATCACTGTAGTGTCACCAATGTCTTTTATAAATGCTTGTCTTGTAGATATTTGACTCCTCAAGGCTTGGCTGATACACTTTGTGGTTCGCCATTGTATATGGCTCCTGAAATAATTCAGAACAAGAAATATGATGCGAAGGTAGGCAAATGATTCCTTTCAAGTCTGTAAATTGTGGAATTATGTAAACTTTTGAGAATTACACATGACAATCCGGCTTTTTCAGGCTGATTTGTGGAGTGTTGGAGCAATATTGTATCAGCTGGTGATAGGCAAACCTCCATTTGATGGAAATAGTCAGCTGCAGGTTTGCTTTTGTTTATTATTTAGTTTTTGGAAACTCTAGAGTAGATAACATAATTATTAAAGGAAGGCTATGGCTTCTGAGAAGTGCCTGTTCTCAGTACTTATTCTAGCTCGCAATTGTCCTCTCTATACAGCTTTTCCAGAATATTTTAACATCTACAGAGCTGCGGTTCCCCGAGGGTGCTCTCCAGGTCCTGCATCCTGACTTTGTGGAACTTTGTAGAAGTCTTTTGCGTCAAAACCCAGGTACCTTCTTTCATACTTACTCAAAAAGAGGTGAAATTCTCTCTGTCTTATGTTGGTATCACTTTTGGATTTTTATGCCTAGGAGTTAAAAAGAGGCATAAAATAAATATAAACCTGAGAAAATCTTTCTTTGCCTGGATCTTAGCTAGGTCTGTGGTTGCTATTTTTGTAGTCTAGTTGAGCTTGCATTCATTTCCCTAGGAACACAGAAAGATACTTGTATGTGTTGTCATTATTAGATGTTATAGACACAAGGATTTCTGGATAGAGAATCTGAACTGCAGAAACAAGAGCATGTGTTTTGAGGTCCAACAACTTAGGTGTATGATCTATGGAGAGCCTTGTATTGGTTGGAAGAAGAAATCCTTGTGGTGAATCATAGTAGAAATATTTAACGTTCAAATGCTGTCAAAAAGTCAATTTAAAAGACCTTGTAGTAAGTTGGCAACTACCTGGCATGTCCCAGGTGCCTTAGTTTGCTTCCCACATTTTTTTCCTGAGGAGCTAGTCCCAGCTTATCTGTGATTACTTCATGCCTTGTCTTATTGAATCTTATGTGGGTGCACATCTGTCAGATTATCATTATCTCTCCCTTATAATTGTCTTTTGTCGCTGTACCTTCTTAATTGGTCAATACTCTGCGCTAATAACCATGCTGATAACGTTTTTCTTTCAATTTAATAGTAACTCCTTTGTCACACAAGACTGGAAAGATTTTTCCATTTTTTCCACTCTACTCGTGTATGATGTATAGTATGATTATCCATCTCCCCTTTACTTTATAAAGTCGACCCCAAATATCTGAAATTCAATGTTGGCTACTATAGTTCCACTGGTGGTGCTCTAACTTGCTCCTTCATCGTCAACCTCCTTGTTACCTTATACAGTCAAGCCCAAACAATTAAACTGTTCTGACTTGGGTATCATAGTCGTACTAATTTTGACTTCCCCTGTCTGTCTCGCCTCCTGCTACCTCATTGAATTTGTATTTCAAGTTAGTCTTAAGACTTAGCCTGAGAGGCATTGTTCTATAGTTTTAGCTTGGTTTTAAGTCTTGCTTTAGTTCCATCAATCAAAATCATATAACACATCACGTAACATATACCATAGAACATTGTTTTGTTTTGATTGATTAGAAAGCTCATATATAACTATTGCAAAGAGATGAACACAGCACAGATCCTTCGGCTAACCCCATATCAATAGAAACGTCATTGATGTGACGGTGTCCCTCCTAGTGTCCTGATATTTGACTGACCTTCATAAATGTCTTACTAAAGCATCTCACAACATCTCTCCAGGCACTTTATCTAGTCTTTCTCTAAGTTGATAAAAACCATAAATCCTTTCTATCAGTCTTCTTATGAGATGAATAGCTTCCATTGTTTGTATTCGTGTGAGTAAAAGTCAAACTAGTTCTTCAAGATGACCATGTCCTCTTGGGCCTCTTATCAATTACATTTCCTGAAGTTGTTTAAGTAATTTGATACCCATGATTCACATATTATAGCCTCTTCCTGTGGATTGAATGGTGCCATGAGATGTTTTATTAATTTCAACTTCCCATGTGTCATATGCTTGCATCATATAAGGTTCAAGATTTAACATTCCAGGGTCAGCTATTTTCATGCATGTGGTGGAAATGGCATCAAGCTTCTGAATTGTAGTGATGCTCGTAATTGTTTTCCTTTCTTTTGGAGACAAACAAAAAAACGAGTTGCTACTTATTGTAGTATTATTGCTGTGCATTTGCAGTTGAACGGTTAACTTTTGAGGAGTTCTTTGATCACAGATTCTTGAAGGATCCCCGGTAATCTTCTGAACTGTGACACTCATTAATTTCTCACTGTCAGATTTTTTTCTTGACATTGTTCAACTGACAAATGTAAGTAGATGGTAGTTCTGTTAGCAATATGAGAGTGCCTTGATATCTTTGCTGGTTTCACTTCAGTGGAAAAGTGCTATAAACGAACATTTATTATTTGCAGGGCTGCAGAATCATCTGCTCGAATTTCTAGAGTTGAATCTCCTGTTCTAACAGATGTCCATAGATCCCAATTGCATCAAGATACCTTGAAGGCATCTGATGAAAGCGTAAAAGGAGATTGTTCTTCTGCAAATGATGAGGAAAGAGCTTTTAGGAGGTTTCATGCTAGTGCTTCTAGCACCAGAGAGGTCTGTGGAACTATGCCAACTACATCCACTGACAAAAGTAAGCAATCTGTTGAGGTTGACTCACACCCGCCAAGTCAGGTTCAAGGTCTGTTTGCCTAAGGCTTGCTCATTCAGTCATTCTTATTTCGTTGCTTTCACTTTTTTAATAGTTCTTCTTTAATCTGCTATGGCCAGTTGCTGATTCGCTGGAGTCTATAGAGAAAGAATATGTTCTTGTCCTTTCTAATTTTGCTTCAATGGAGATCCTCACTTCTTCTCTGGGGACTTCTCTGAAAAAAGTTTGGATTCTAAATCTTGTCCCTTGGCACCAAATAATAGTGAAGATCAACAAATGCCTATTGGACCAGATTTGAAAGAATTGGCTGCTAAACTAGTTGGTGGCACTGAGAATGCTTCGTCGAGTGGGATGGATCTGTCTACTGCATCTACTGCACCTCAAATCCTGAGGGAAGCACAGGGACTAACCATACTACATCCTTCTATAAGGCTTCAGCTTCTGCATCAGTATATCAGCACTCTCTCAGCTCTTGCACGAGAGAAGGTGAGTTTTGCGCCATTCATCAATTCAAAAGCAGTTGTGCTAAATTGGAGCCTGGTTCTATTTGCCAGCCTTTGTGGATAATCTTTTGGGTCACTGATATCATGTTGGCATGGCTAAATACCTCCTCCTTGGATAACTATGTGTCCTCTGACAACAATGCTAAGTGACAGTTGTCAACTTTGAGGCCTTATGAAGAACCTTTTATTATTCATGTCAAACTGCCCCCTCCGATTCAGAACTCAAAACTCATGAGTGTAAAGTGCTATGGAACATTTATGGACTGCTGATTGCCTGATTTACCTTTTTCTTTTCTTTTCTTTTCTTTTTTGTTGTTGGGGGGAGGGGTTTGTGGCCTTGTCTTCCTTGTTAATCAGTTATTCACCTACTTGTCGAAGATGGTGTGGAACATTTGTGGGCGTTTTTTTTTTTTTTTGTGGTGTAGAAGTGATGGTTTAATACTAACAGGCATTTGTAAACCATATAGTGGAGTTAAGTGCATGAATTTCAGCTTAGTTGTAGTTTTTACTATTTGGTTGCAGTTCAATGGAGGCTTGTTTATGGAATCATTCTCAGTTGAATTGATCATTTTGGCCATATGGAAGGAAGTTTTACGAATTTGCGGCTCTTGGCTGTTGTCATCAAGGGAAGCAAGTGATCCACCTGGAAACACTTCAGGAAATGAGACTCCTCACAGGGGAGCTGCGAGTTCCTCAGAAACATATGCTACAGATTTCACGAACCCTTCATCAGCATCCATTTGGGCTGAGCAAGGTTTTATTCTGGCATATGATTGCACCGAAAAGCTGTCAAAGTATCTACAAGATGTTGATGGTTAGACTCTTTAGATACTGTGAAACCTTATAGTTGCAGAGCTACGAGAATGCAGACTTTCCTCACTTCATTTTTTTTTTTTCCTTCTTTCCCCACCGGGCTTTCAGGTGCTGCAGAGATGCCAGACGCGATGGAGATTATATACCAAACAGCTCTTGCAGCCGGAAGAAATGGAGCTGTATGGAAACCTTTCTCAGATAATTGCGTTTTAACTCGTCACGAATTTATTCTTAGAAATGAGCTTACACTTCTCTGCATATCATTTTGTCAGGCGGATGAATTGATAGGAAATCGAGACAGTGCTGCAACAATGTACTCGAAAGCTCTGGTTCTGTTTTCCTTCATAGTAGCTGAAGCTCCCACATTGCCTCTGAATCCTCCATTTTTACTAGCACCTGACAATAAACAGCATATCCTGAAATATATGAAGAACTTAGAGTCTCATCTGAGTCGGTCTCAAATGTCTCAGCCATCTAAGCACCTGCGCTTTGTTACCAAGTAAATATCAGAAACTGTACAAAATATTAATCTTATTAGAAGAAGAAAACACGTATGAATGGGTTACCGATGCTAACGACTGACAAAATTCCCTGGGCCATGACAACGGAAAATCAAGCATGCATTGTTTTATTATTTTATTTACTGAGAAATCTTGATGAGGGCCAGGGAACACGGACTTCTCTGTCATCGGAGTCGAATTATAGAACAATGTACATATATTACTGCCTATTCTTTGTCTGAAAGAATGTAAATATCAGAATATCATGTGTACAGTTCAGTTCCATTATAAGTACTTATGTTTTGGCTCGTCCATTTCAACAAGTTTCAACGAGTTTAGCCTTTATTGATACCATCTTTTGGCATCAAGAATATCAAAAACCTGCTGCAGCGAAATCCATTGTCAGATTGTGAATTTGCTACTTTGTTTTCTGGCTCTCTGAAATCAGAAACTATCAAAAGGTTCCGGCCAGCCGCTCTGGGGGTTGATGGTTCTATCAACAGGGGTTTTGATATCTCTGAGGAGCTAGTGGCATACCTAGGATAATGGGAAAGCAGGAATTGGCTGTATTATTAAGGGTCTCTATGTATGAGGAGTTGAAGTGCGTTGCTGATTTAGCTGCTTCTGTCAACATCCAGTGATGCACTCAATTCTCACTAGGTCTTCGGCAACAATATTCCCAGTAAACTATTACGACAATATAATGCATTGACTCTCCAGCTAAAGCTAGTTTCAGCCATGTGCTTTGGGAAGAAAAGCTTGCACAGTTTATTCAAATTGCGATTAGTGTCTATGAGCATAATCATCATACGTCTATTCATGTAGAAATATAAACATCGGACAAAGTTTGAGAAACGAAAGAGCAATGTAGTCATTAATGGTACACAACACGAAAAGTCTCGTGAAACTTTTCAACAACTTGAATTAAGCTAACTGAAATGATGAAACTGATAAATGGAGAGAGTACTTGCAGCTGGCAAAGGTTTCCGTTGCACAAATTGCATGCATCATCCACCATCTCAAGTTGAAACCTCCCTTCCAAGCGTAATCTCTTGGGGCATTTTTCCAGGTCTTGGTTGTCGCTATTCATTGCCCTGTTATCCCTAGCCTCCATAGAACACCTCTTGTATGGCTTGAATCCTGTTCTGCGAGTCTTCAGCTTTCCTTGAGTTAGACCAAGTGTCAGTGGCACATATTTTTCAGTGCCCACTCTTAATCCGTCTTTCTCAACATGTAGATCACTTGAACAAGATTCCCATGTGTTGCTGTTGAGGTCTAACTGGGATGCATCTTCATTTGTTTCCCCTGCATTTTTCCTATGCTCCCCAATGCCCTCGCTCATTTCTTGATCCATCATAACATCCTGTGGGGGTGAGAAGCTCTGGGGCAGTCTCTGTCTAGAGAAAAGCGCTTGAAATGCCAGGCGCCCCTGATATGTATGGTATATGAGATACAGCAGTGAATGAAGAAAATTCTCCAACTCAAGATTTATTTATGACAATTACCTACCTCCTCTGAAACCTCTTTACGACTGTCACTTATGCTGTTAGCGATCCTATTGCGACGGCTACTAGGTTCACTGCTAGGATGACTTGCATCAGGTTCCTTACAATCTTCATTCTCTTTATCATTCTTCCCTAGAGCATCAGTTTCAGCATCACTACCTGAAGGTGTATTGGAACCACAAGAAGAGCGGTCCACTTGTTTCTGGATTTTGCCCTTGCTTGATTCCTTTTGCTCAGTTACCGCATGAACTTTTTCCTCATTATCATTGGCCACTACTTCAGCATCTATCTTTGCATCTTTGCTGTTACCAGAATCTGATGATGATGTTGCTGAAGATTTAGATGCTGAATGCTGTGGTTGTAAAGCTTCAGATAACTCCTGATCAGGTTGCTGAACTTGTGAATCAGGATTTTGGAAATTGTTCTCTTCTCTCTCTTCATTAGATGGCTGAGGTTCGGTAAGATTAGTGTATGGAGCAGTAGCTGATGGATGTGGCCATGTGAAGCCAGCATGTGGTGGAGAACACATGGGCAGGAATCCATGGGCTGCCCACCAAGCAGTAGCAGCTGCAACAGTGGCTGCAGCAATTGCTGCCATGCTTGGAGCTGGGTTCACTGGTTGAGTTTGGAATCCATTTGTAACTGGAGGAGAATTGGGCGCAGTTTCCACATTTGTGCAGGGCCAAAATGACGCTGCAAAACTTGCTGCTGCATGTGCAGCTGGGTTCTGGAGAAGAGCGGATACAATCAGACTTGAAAAGGTTGAGGACATCTGCAGAAATGAAGAGTAGTTTTCATGGATGTTAGGGAATGGGGTGAATGGAGGATGGAAAGTCGGGAACATCTGGTGATTAGTGGATCTCGATGTGCTATTTTGGCTCTCTACAGCAGCTGATACTGGTGGATGGTTAAATAATGCAGGGAGACCTGGGATTCCCATTTGATGAAATGCAGATTCTTGATGAGATACATCTGAAGAATGAGCTTGACTGCACGCTCCAAGGCTTCCATCAAGAATTTGAACTGGAGCATGCCTGGGAAAGTTCTTAATGGCCTGTATTCCATTGTCTGACAATAAAACAAGATTGTCAGATGCTTTTCAAGCATTGGACGAACTCCTCGCAAGCCAGACTCGACAAATTCAAAACCTCACCTAAGTCGTTATTAACAGTCTCCATTGCATCAGATTTATCAGCCTTGTGATTTTGGTTTGACCCATCGGCAGCATGAGAATCACATCTTTCACTGTTGACAGACTGTCGGTTCACTGGAACAAAGCCTGTAAAATTACATGACCTTCTGGCTGTTTCTGTAGTTGTGGCAGAGTTTTCATTAGCTGGTGGCTCCAAGGAAGACGGTGCTTCTTGAAATAGTGGTAAGGTTTCTGAGTGCTTGTCATTTCCACGAGTTGCTTTGGTGTTTTCTTTCCCATCGTCACCAACATATTTCTGAAATCAACAATTATGTGCACAATACTGAGCAAAAATGAGAATACAGACGGCATACCATGATATAAAAACAAGGGATACAACATGCCTCAGGAAGTGGCCCCTTTTCCAAGTCCAGCACTTGTTTTGCAGCATGTGCATGAGAAGAATCAGAGCATACTTCCTTCCCGTCCTTTACTCTAGCCTGTGTATTCAGGGAACTTATAAAACCAGACTTGCGAGGATAAGGATTGCTCGGTTTCCTTTTGGGGCGTGGAGGGGAATTTCTATGTCAATTGATTGTCCTACGGGAACACCTTTAGCAAGAGCCTCCTTTTCCAACTGAAAAAATAATACATGTCAACATTTTGACAAAATGAGAATGTCAACAAGACAAAGTGGAAGATTGCAATGCCAAACTGCTCCATTGATCCAAAAAATGTCAGTTTCCATTTTCGGATGACCCATGTGCCGCAAGTCCTCCAATAGTACTAATATTACATCCAAGATATGTTCCAATGGTCCATAACATTTTGAAATGACAGGACCAAATAACTAGCGGCTAATATGCATTCTAACTTCACAAAGTCAATTGCTACCTGCCAAGAACGAGTTCTCCGCATCAAACATTCCCATTTTAACTCTATTATTGTCTAGTCCTTCTTAAAATTTAACAAGATTTAATTTTTGCTACTTTCAGCATCCTCAAGAAACAGGTAGGGAAATTAAGCATTCCTATACCATCAATCTACCATTAGAGAAAATATGACATCAATTAGATGTGCAGGGGAGTAATTGAGCTGAGCTCAGCCTAAGTTTGGCGGGCTTGAGCTCTGATTGGTAACATAAACGCCAGGCTCAGCCTTGGCTAGAAGCTCGCCGAGCTTTAAAAACCTAAGGTTGTACTCAGGCTCATCACACATTGCTCAGTTCGGAACTCAGATTGAGCTCAGCTCACTTTTCTTTTCTTTTTCCTCCCGTGAAAAAGATTCTAAATACAACATTGAATTAATCAAAATTTAAATTTTAAATTTAGAGATGGAGTGTAGAAACGCGGGGGGTATGTTCCAAAGCAAATTTGGAAATGTAGAATCAATCATTTAGATATGACAAGGAACCTATGGTTAAACAATGAATAGCCTTTAATCGGGCTCACAATTAGATTATTAATGCCCAAGAAAATAAAAATATGAATATCTTGTGTAGATAAATATTTAAAAGAAAAAAAAGAGAGAAGAGATCGAACCGAGTCAAGCTTAGCCATGCTGAGCTCTGGCTTGGCTCAGTAAGATCAATAACTTGGCTCAGCTCGGACTCATTTTGACTAGAGCTCCAGCTCAGCTTTAACTGAGCCGAGCCAGCTCCTTTCAGTTACAGCCCTTGCGCTCAGATCCCTTCGAACAATAATACAGTCTGCTTTGGCTAAACTAGTGCTAAATGGTAAAAGGGGCTGGTTTAGCTGGGTATACACGGGAGACCTGAAAAGGCAGAGGTGTTATGCATCAAACCCCACCCGTTAACATAGCAAGCACTTGCTGATTTCCAGTTTAAGCAAAGATTGGAGGTCTTAAGGCTTGGGGAACAAACTTGTGAGTGGAAACAAAGAAGTACATGCATGAAAGCAACATATTTCCACTTAGGAACTATCATGAAAACAAACATCTAGGTACCAGAGCGGTCTTTGTTTTCCCTTGGTTTTGAGTCATTTTCTGTTGCTTTTGACTTAGCCCAGGCCATGCCTACAAATGGGAAACTTGTCAACTTTAAGAACTTGTGCTTGATGAATGAAATTACAAGTGTTGATTTATTTAGTAGAACAGTTTCTTCTTGTTAAAATTCGGGATTACTTACCCGACATAGGCCAGTAGTAAATCAAGGAGTCCTTTTGTGGAGACAGGGCACAGATTTAGCATATATTGGTGATTAATAATCTTTTTTATTATTATCTCTATAAATTTTCTTTTTTCTTTATATGCGATTTTTCAGTATAAAAGAAGGCCACTCAGTTTTTAGGTTACAGGTCCTCGTTGTGCTTCAATCCAAGATCTTTGCCCCTATAGGCGATTGCCAGGGCTCCCCGTCCACCGACACAGCTGGGTTGGCTTGGTGTAACGACCTGTCGGGACAGCCCAATGGCCAACAATCTGGCCTCAAGGCGTTAGACCCAAAGACTAGCTCCTTAACAACCCGTTGTCCTCACTTAGGCCGAAAAGGGAAAATGCTTATTGTTGTAGTAGGCCTATTGCATCACTTATAAACCATGCCATACTTCCCTCAATCTTCCAATGTGAATGTTATAATCTCCCCCACTTAAACAACATAACATACTCGTTGTGCCTCAATAAAAATCTTTGCTCTACTAGGCCACTGCCCAAGGATCTCCGTTCACTAGGGTAGCTCGAGGTTGCAGGTCGGCCACCATCCATAACACCTCGACCTCATAGATCAGGTCGTTAGACAACTCCCTGGCCAACAACCTAGCCCCTTAACAAAGTGCTTGTGCTCCTTGTCCCCCATCACCACCATCATTCATTTGTCAAGTGCTTGTATACTTTCATTTTTGTCAATACTTTTCATCACTGCTCAACCCCGTCCAATCCCATCCAAGTCTTCTAGCTCCAGAGTAAATCACCCACGGGAATTGCTTACCGAGGCTTCCTTGTCTTTTCTATGGTTGTAGTGCCATGAAAAATGGGTATTTGATTTTAAGGGTGATTGAATAGTCTATTTTAAGGGTTGAGGCTAACAAAAAGCAAAGAGAAATCCAATTGCAATTGCTACTAGGAAATTTCGCCAAAGAGATGGTTGAAGAACCTCTAGGAGGAGATCAAAATAAGACAAGAATGACAATAAGGGGCTAGGTATAGAATAGTTCTAAGTGCCATAGATATTCAATTTGCCCCTAAAATATGCAAGTCCCACATTTGATACTTGGACAAGGGGAAGATACTCATTTTGGATCAAAAATGTACAGAAATTTTTCAAAAATTTCCTAGTGCAACACAACATCTATGTCAAACATACGACTCAATGTAGACATGACCAAGTTTAAGTACCCTACATGAGGCCTTGTCAACATCTTAAATCTAAAGGTGGCCTTGCTCATGTAAAACATATTGGTCAACGGTAGTTAATAGTGGTGAGCCACAATCCTCAACGGTCAATGGTAATGAATATGAAAAAGGATTCAATCATGTACTAAGCATATGAGCATTTTCTCGTGTATTGATTGTTATTTTACTCACGACTACACTAATATAACCTTCTACAAGGCCATTGGGACTCATAGGATTTAGTATTCATGGCTTTTGCTCCTTCAACTATGACACCAAACAAGGAGAATTTCAAGGAAGTAATGGTAACACTTTTTCCTCCAAAACAAGACTTGACCAATGCGTTACACTAGTCGGTTATGTACTCATGTCCAATGCTCTTGGCTCATCCTTCATTCAAATAATTCTTCCACTTCTAATCACTTATTAGTTCTTATCTTCTAAGTTCCAACAAAAGTTCCCAAATCCTATTACTTTCACCAAAAAGTTACATTCTTGTCTTATTAGCTTGTTTTCACTCATTAGTCTCTCCAAGGCTCCAATAGCTCTTAAGGACATTCACCCCCATGATCGCATACCTTACTCCACCACACCGGTGACTCATGATCTCATAAACTATGATTGCCCCCATAGAGTCCATTCCATAGAAGCATCAAGATCTAAGCCGAAGCACATTCTTTAACCTTCGAAATTCATTTCTAAGCATTGCTAGGAATGCTTTTACTAATTGAACCAGCCTTGAAGATTTCACTTTCGTTTCATCAAAACTTTATTCTTTTTGAGAAAAAGTAAAAGGTTTTATTGGATTTTTCCAAAAAGGCCACTAACAAGCTTGAGGTATAATAGAAGGTTCCCGTTTTCTTAGATAAAAGAGATCATAGAAGTTCCACCTATGAATTGAAAGAAATGAAAATCAGCCTCTGGAGTTGAATGGTAACCTTAACTTATGTGCCTCTATTTCTAATATAGGACAACATAGTTTAACGCTTTCTACCAATAGAGAAATCATGATTTGATACCAATAGTAAACACTTGTTAAAGTAGTTTACTATTAATTGATGTCATGATCTTTGAGGTTATAATCATCCTTTGTAGACCATTGATATGTTGATTGAGGATATAAAGAGAAATGTCAAAGGTAGCTTATTTATTCAATGGCCTCCATTTTGATGCCATCAGATATGGAAGATTCTCCACGGAGGTTTGGATTTGATTTCAGTGAGGTGTTGATTTGTTCAACGAGGCATGGTAAAGTGTAATTCCTTTAACTTTTATAAACCTTTGAGTCCCCTAGTAAGATAAATAGAAACTTTGAGGTAAAGCCCTAAGGTCATTGTAAGAGAGGATCCCCTAGTGAGACAAATAGAAAATTTAAGGTGAAGCCCCAAGTTCATTATAAGGGAGGGGCTGCTGGTATGATTGAACATGAAAAACTAATCTGCCTTACTTTCAAGAGTATGCTTGCTAGAGGGGATCTCTTCATTTTTATTTTTGATTTTTCTAAGAGTTATATATTAAGGACCATGAGTTCAAAGATAAAAACGACTATTTCAGGAATAGGAATTATTTGGGGGAAGCGTAAAGTAGAGGAATAGGAATAAGAACAGATTCAGAGAGTAGAAAGGCAAACTGATGCCAAAGAATAATCATTACAGCTTTTCTCCAGAAAAGATTAAGGAAAGGTAAGGGGTATGAATAGGCATTATTAGGGAATGGGTAAAGGAATATAAACAGGAAGATACAAAAATTGAGGGGAAACCAACAAGAGAAAAATAGATATCTGGATGTGAGAAGCAATACAAATTTGTATAGAGAGACAATGGCACATAACAGCCTGGTATAGCAACAAGGAAGATGGGTGGTTAAGTCCCTTCTGTATCTATCATGTGATTCATCATAGTCACTTAACTGTCTGCACCCTCCATAACAGAAACTTGTAATGTTTTCTTTTTATAGTTACCCAAATTGACTGCTCTAAAATGTTGATCAAGTGGTATCCAAATTCCAAAAATCTAATGATCCTTCACTTATCTCCAGTAAACTTAATTTGTATCAAGTGCTTCTCTTAATATTAGCATTTCGTCAACTGTAGCAACTTCTCAGAAAGTAAAACATCATAAATATGGATGAGATAGCACATAGAACATAAATATGTGAAAAATTCTTTTTCTTTTAAATCGCATGTCTCTGATGTAGAGCAGATTCTACACTAAAGAAATACTCCATTTTTATTATTTCCGTTTTGAAGTAGTCTCAAAATCAAATCTTGTATCAGCTAGAGGTGCCTCAACGTAGATGAATTTAAAAAACAGTTATTTGGATCACCTGCTTCCTATTGCTTTTTATCTAATAGTAGCTTTCAGTCCCTAACACAGATGAATATGAGGACGAACAAGGACGAAAAATGAAGCACACAAGTAAGAGGATGTAATCAAGCCTTACATATCTGTTCTAGTGCTTAAGAAAAATGTAACAGAAAATATTGCTGAAAAGGTGCTCTCACCTGTACAAACTTGTCAATAATGGATCCCCAGTATATTAGAAAATGATATGGTAACATGATCAATATTGAGAGAGTTAGGCATGCACATGAAAAAGAATGCTCTTAGCTTGTAAAACCAGCAGGGTAAAAGAATTCCAAAGAAAGATTGAGGTGAGAGATACCGATGGACCTTTGAAAAGAATTTCTGCGCATGACTTCTGATCTGGACAGCGGTCTTTGTCCCAATATGTTCTGCACACCAACCGGACAGGAAACAGAGAAAAGAAGAGAAGGAACAGCTCTTCAAGTAAGAAAGATGTTATGCACCAGATTGACTAGGTATAGAATAGAGCTGAATGAATATGGGGCTGAAGTTCAGTGTTCTAGCCTAATAGTGCACCAAATTTAAATTTATTTTTGAATGAAGTAATAAACAATCCAATTTATCAACTTTGATTTTTAGTTATGTCCTAACCCTTCCACACTCCATTTTCTCAGTCTCTCTATCTATGTCCCTGAAAAAATGAACAAACAAGCAATTGCATTCCCATAACAATTGTTTTCTGACCCAGCCTTACCCCTAATATCATCTCACGTAGTTTTATTAATCATGAGATCACATGACATATGGCTACTATGCTAATGAATCAACAAGAAATCGGATTCTAAAACTATTAGACATAAAGAAAAACAAAAAAGCTAAGGTCAAAAGCAAAGACCTTCTATCCGCTGCCAAGCCCGTCCATAAAGTTTCAAGGCCTCGAGAAACCTATTATGCTCCTCCTCCGTCCATCGCTCTCGTTGCTTGGTGATTGTATAAGGCTTTCTTGCCTACCATTCCAACACATCATGATCAATATAAACTTCTCTCTTCCAGATAATCTGGGTAAAAAACTAAATAACCAAACAGATAGATAAGTAAAAAAAAAACGACACCTTAACCACTAGTTCTTCACCAGAAGAATAAGCGTCCATTTAATGGACAGTGTACCACTGCTTTCAGATCCTCTTTGGCAAGTGCCGGATACCAAAGCCTCCTCTCATCACTCCACAAATCATAGAGTAGTACTGAACATACACTCTTTGATACCTGATGAGTAAATCACTACTGCAGAAAAACAAAAAAGTTGCAACCCAACAAAAACAGAATCGATAGAGATCTGTCTTTCCTTCTTTCTAGTTGCACCTATTCAAAAACCAGGTTTTGCCCAGAAAAAAAAAAAACCCAAACACAAGCGAGACAATAACTGAAAAAAGCTCAACTAATAATCTAATAGTCACAAATGAACAGATCCCCTTCTTCCCCAAGGCAAAAATAATTAATCCCACCGCTTTACAAACAAGTATAAGTTTCCTTGTTCAGAATCCTCACCGAAACAATCGTGACTCCGCTCACAGCTTCATCCAAAATCCAAGCAAACGCCCAAACAAACACAAAATATTAAAAAAATTATTACTGGTCATAAAAGATTTTCGATTCAAAATTGACAAACCCTAGCTAAAGAAAAGTTTGATACCTTCTGAAGACGCCATAGCAGATTCAAATACGCTGCAAGACCTAGTTCACTATGCGATCAAGCAAAAGTTCAACCCATTACTTGAGCAAACCTCTCACACATCGATTAAATTCAACTACTCCGAATACTACCGCCGCCGCCGCCACCACCACCACCACCACCAACAACAACAACAACAACAACAACAGAATCTAACGCCGGTGCAAGGAGAGAGAAAAATAAGCACAGAGACGAAAAGGGAGAGAGAGGAAGAGAGAGAAAGAGGATGCTGAAGAGCAGAAGGGATGGGGGCAAGAAAAACCAGGCGTTGCTCAGAATCTATTTCAGCCACGAATAATTCCTATGGATTGTTTGTTTAATCTTTTTCTCCAAAATAATAAATCGTGAAAACTACGAGAAAATTTTGATTTTGAGGTTCAGGGAGAGTTCTGGGGACTGGTCTCATTGGATTAAGCCACGTGGCGGTATTCTAGCGGCGGATGTCGTCGCGAGTGGGGTCCAGCATACTTTTGCGCTTTTTGGTTATTTTAGTCATTTTGGTACTGATAGGGAAGAGAGAGAGAGAAGAAGTGGAATCTCGGCCACAAACTCGGGGAGACCGAGTCGAGGTGAGTCAGAGAGTAGAAGGTGGGGGTCCAGGAGGCTCAAATGGCGCTTCCAGAGAGATGCGGTACCCGGTTACCAAGTGGAAAAAGGGAGCCCTTAGATTCGCCAACGTGGCAAAAGTGAACTGACACGTGGCGCCATGTGCGGTAAGATCGTAGTCGATGTTTCTGGAAAGAGTGAGAAAGAAGTTTTTTGAGGATTTTTTTTTTTTTGTTGAGTATTTGACTAGTGTTTGTTTAGCTGTCTATTGACGTTCCCATCGCGTAGGTTCGGGTGCGCGGAACTGAAGGCCAGGATTGCCGCAACGTGTGACATTATCGGGTTTGCACAACCAATCGTAGCCGTCCCTTCCACTTGGCCCTCTCTTGAAAGCTGCTTTTTTATTTGGACAAAAAAATCTCAAAAAATTATTTTTATAGAAAATTATTTTCAACACATATTTTTCGTTGGTAGGAAGAAAAAATTAAAAAGTTATCCATCAAATAAAATTTTAGTCCATTTTAATTAACTATATATTCTATGTGTTTTTAAAAAATTCATGAAAAATTAAAATATTCCTAAATTGTATTAAACTTTGTTTAACATGCATGAGTAGGTGAAAATTGGGAGACCAATGATAGAACTACGAATGGTGAAAATATCAAATAATGACATAAATTTATAAACATATTTGTTTTTAGGGAACTTATTTCCGATTGGTATTTTTGGCTATATCTATTCAATGAAATAATATCTTATGTTAATATACTTAACGGTTTCTAAATCTCTCTTCCATGATATACCGGAAAAAGTGATTGTGAAAATCCGAGCTATTAACGAACTTTAAAGCGGTACTTTGGAGTGGAAATCGTTTTTTACATTAGAGAGTGCACAATTGATATTTACCATGCATTTTAGACGTGGTATGATTAAATAATTAATAATTTTTTCTTTTTTTTTGACAAAAGGGAAAAAACCTGAGCTTCATTTCGTAGCCCAGAGGATTTGGGCTTTCTTTTTGGGTCGACACCACTAGGGTTAGGCTATAGGGATGGACTTTTTTATTAATGGGCTAGTGATAGGGAAATAATTTAAAGGTTCTTTTTTAAATGGACAAAACCGAAGCTATTTCCATTTTTATGGTCCAATTTGCAATTCAGTTATTAGTAACCGCAATTTCATTTACTTTTTTAATTATTAAAACACGATATTTTTGTAGCGATATATTTCATCTTATCATCCCACATGTTAGTTTAAATGTGGTATTCAATTTATTTATAATGGATGAGATAACTAATTTCTTATGTTGTATTGCATTGTTGATTTTTTAACAAACAGAAAGCTACAAAGTAAGTTACATAGTAATTAGCTCTTAAAGGTTGTAATTATAGTAAAAGTATTCCGAACTATACTAAAATCTAGTAATCGACAATCTCGATAGTGATTATAAAAGTTTTAGTCCTCACTTTGCACCCGAGAAAGAAATGTTAAGAAGAGATATGTAAACTAGTTATTCAACATAGAGTGTTGTAAGCTATCATTTTCAGTCCTTTCTTTCTTCCGAAATAAATATTTTTACGATATGCTTTTTTAAACTTTATCGCAATTCAAGTATATCTTATTTCCTCAACTTCTTTCTAATTTTGTAACTCTTTTAGTTCCTTCCATTCTAATTTTCTAAAATGAAGTTCTTCTCATTTTTCAATTTTGTCCTCACATTTATTGGAATATTGACATGGCAAATTCATAGAAATTTAAAAATCTTGACGAGGGAGAAAAATAGAAGAAAAAAAGGACAACTTAAATTCCACACGACGAGTTACGCTGTCGTTTATATGACCTAATAATGAATTTATATATGAGTGATAAAAAAATAATAACGAATTTATGTATGGAGGGGTGAAAAAGACAAAACAGTGCAAAGAAATTTTAGTGGCCAACGTCAAAGTGGGTGCCACCATGGTCAACCCGCTTGACTACCAACTCAACGTGCATTCAAGGGTTAGCTGCCCCCAACTTAGCCCGGGAAATATTTTCCTTTTATTTTTGGAAGGTTGGTGAGAAAATTAGTTGTTCTTTGAGAGTGATTGCCAAGGAATAGTATTAATTGTTATATCCTCATTATTATTATTATTGTTCCAAGGACATTATTATGGTACTAACTTTTAAATTTATCGATAATATGGGTATATATGTTTTGTTGGATGTGATATTTGGCTGAAACTCGTCAGTCACACAGTTTCATAGGGCAGAGAAGCATAGGAGTGCCATAAACGTCATTACAAATAGGGTGCAAACATCTCTTTTGACCATTTATCTTTGCTAGAAAGGCGTGTGAAAGCTCTCCGATGAAGATCGTAAATTTCCATCGAAACTATTAAAGACAACTTGTCCAGATGAATTTAATTATGCCCGCTACATGCATACTATTCTTATCGAGGAAATTAAAGAAATGATTATTATATTATTCTTTAAGCTACAAGATGACCTAAACAAAAATACAAGATACTCCATGTAAATGACATGATGATGGCCGCCGGGGGTTGGTGAAGCCTTGATTGCTTGTCAAACTTTTGGAGAAAAGCAAGCAAAAAAAGTGCAGAAAACCAATTATGGATTATACCCCATCATAGTTGGCCGGTTGGTGTAGTGCGGTATTGTTTGGTGCAAAGCATAACTCTCAATAAAATAGAGTATTCTACTATTATAGCTACACAGGATAGGTTTAGACCAATGTTATAAGATATATAGATGAATCTCTTTGTTCTAGAAATGTAGGGTTTTTGGGGGTTGATTTTGGGGAGAACCAGTAAACTCCATCTTATCGAGATGTCGAATATCGAGTTAGCTAATTAGATATATAGAGGTTGTTGCGGAATGCGGGAAGATGACAAAATTTAGAAGCAAGTTCAACTGGGACTTTTATTTGACATAAGATTTAGTATTAAGATGTGAACTTATCAACCATTCTAAATACATCGACATAATGAACAATGATTTTTCAATAAAATGATGTGACATAATTAGATGAAAATATTATCTTGAACATATGAGCATTTTATCGAACACTTAAAACTATTATGATCCTATGCAATTTACCACCGGGGCGGTTCGATTCGCTCGAATCGGTTTTTTAACAGAGCTAACCGGGCCCACCGGCCTGCTGCCCAACTTTTTTTTTTTTGGTCCAACCAGCCCAACAACACTCCCGAGCAAAGGTAGGCGGTAGGAAAAAATCTTGAAATTTTTTGTTCAATCTTATTATAGTTTTTAATTTTTTTAAAAAAGTTATCGATTTAGTTCTAGTTAACTATCAATTTTAAAATTCCAAACCGAATATGTTATCGGTTAACTGAAAATTTAACTAGTTTGATTAACTTGATAAACAGTTCGATTCGACCGCTCGTGATTCAATTATATAGTTCTCATTTTTTGCACGACCCTATTTACCATCAACTCCAAACCAAACCACTATTCTCAAACATACTCCAAGAATAAAGTTATTTAACAATAATATATAACTCTAAAGTATTTTACACATGCTCCCATTCTCATATTTAGATTGCCCTCAATTAACTTCCATTTTTTTTTCTAACTTCAACTGTTACAATATGGAATTGTGGGCATTGTGTAGGGTGGAATTGTTTGGGCTTGAAAAATTGCAGTTCAAGGCATAGAACAATGAGCATGACCCAAGGGCAAGTAGAATGAGCCATGTAGGCAAAGAAATCGAAGACAACACAACCAACAACTGGCACAAGATGGTCGTGTCAAAGGACATGACTCGTGCCAATGGTGACTTTTGAGGTCTGTGCTTGTTTTTCGTCTGTTTTCTTCCTTTTTTTGTAATTATAGCTCAATTAATTCTCCATTGTTGAGTGTAGCAGTGAGTAGTAAGGTGTAGTAGCTTATATAACTTGAGAAAAATTTCTTGGAAAGTTACCGAAAATTCTAGTGAATTATTCGTGGTTTTTCCCTGTTTTGAATTTTTCACATAAAAATCTTTTGCATCTTTGTTTCTCTTTTCTTCTTGTTCTTATTATTATTTGTGAGCGTAGATTCTTGATCCTAATAGAAACTACTACTATCATATCTATTTTAAAATGTACTTTCATGTAAAAAAAAATTATAGCAAGGAATAACTTTTACAAGCTTGTATTTGTATATAGTGAGTAACATATTAAAGTGAACAATACAAATAAGATAGTTATAGAGTAAAAAAGTTACATTCTCTTTAGAAACATCACCTTTACCTTGTGTTTTAGAATTAGTTGTCTTATATTGACCAAACTCAAGTGATTATGACTCCCTAATCATCTTACTATTAACTAATATAGACTAATACTATGCACAAAATAATGTAATAAATGTTAAAAGTTATGAATAAAGTGAATAAATATATAACAATTACATATATAGTCGAGATTGAATAATAAACAATGAAAGTAATATCATCTTTTGTTCCTAACAGAAAATATAGGTGTCTCTTGACCCAAATTTATTAATCAATAGTACTAATTTTTAAAGCAACGTTGCCCCTTTTAGCCAAAAAAAAAAAAACAATGAAAGTGATCTAAATATATATTTCACGACAATGATGAACTAACTAGTGGAGTCGAGTGGACCAAATCCAACAAACTAAAGCCACCACCTAGACTTTTGACATGTCTTACAATCTACTCTCTCCCTCCTGTCCCTCCCCACCCCCTATAAAAATCCTCCTAGACACCCTCCATTAACGTAAACTCTTAATTAGCCACCCCTAGCTCCACAATTAGTGACTAAACACAAACCTTATTTCATGGCGCCATCATCAGAAAGCAAACCTGCCACCGGTGAGCTTCCTAGTGAGGTCGCAAATGGAAAAAACAGCGTCGTAAATAATGAGGTAGAAGACGAGGAAACCTACGGGTACGCGGCTCAAATACTCAACTCATGCGTCCTCCCCATGGTGTTGAACGCCACCATTGATCTGGGGGTGCTCCAGATCGTCAACGAAGCGGGTTTGGGTTCAGGTGGGCTGTCCCCAGCCCAGTTAGCGGACCGGATCCAGGCCAAGAACCCGGAAGCCCCGGTCATGCTGGACCGGATGCTCCGAGTGTTGGCCACCTACGACGTGGTGAGCTGCACCGCAGTCCCCACTGAGGACGGAAGGTTCGAGAGGCGGTATGGGCCAGCCCCGGTCACCAAGTGCTTCGTCCCCGATGAAGATGGGGTGTCCTTGGCTGCTATGTTGAACTTGGTCATTGATAAGGTCTTTCTTCAAAGCTGGTCAGTTTTCCACACATTCATTCATTTCCCTTTAGTTTTATGAGATAATTACTGTATTATTTAACTTTTTTTTCATTTAAAAAGGGTAATTAGATGTTTGATTAATTTTGGGATTGGATTAGAAAAGTAATGTAAATGATTAGTCGTTAATCAAAATGGCCTTTGATTGCTGCCCTTTTCCACAGGCCTTGCCTTGCCTAACCAATATAAAACCCTATCTATTAAGGCTAGGTCACTTTCCACTAGAGAGCAGTTGTTGCTCCATTATTGTAAAGTTCCAACAAAGTAATTCATTTTTTAGCGTTATTCGGAATTATTGATCCGATAACATAACGTAATTTAAAAAATAAATAGGTGATTGATGGTCCGAACTATTAACTATTTTCAAAATGAAAAATCGATCTACAAATGTTTATACTCTCAAATGTTAAAATTGATTCATATATATGATATCAGGAGCAAGTTGAAAGAAGCAGTGATGGAAGGAGGCATTCCATTCAACAAGGTGCATGGAATGCATGCATTTGAGTACCCAGGAGTAGACCCCAGGTTCAATGAGATCTTCAACAAGGCAATGTACGACCAATCCACTTCCATCATCAAGAAGATCTTGGCTAAGTACAAGGGTTTCAGCCAGATCCAACAGCTCGTCGATGTAGGTGGAGGCCTTGGCCACACTCTTCGGGTCATTACCTCTCAGTATCCTTCCCTTAAAGGCATCAACTTCGACCTGCCTCATGTCATTGAGCACGCCCCTCCCATTCCTGGTATGTGTAACTAAGTACATATATAACTATAAATGATCTCAATCTGTTTATTAATTTTAAGAACTTAATTAGTTAATGTATTGACATATATATATATGAGGTAGATAATTTAGGTTTGGTATATACTCAAATCACACTATAACGAATCTACTTTTAGTGCTTTATGTTTTTTAGTTCGATGGGTCCATTCGAAGGGCTCAATGTACCATATGCAAACTGCAAATATTAATTATTTTTCGATAAATATAAAATCATAATCAGTATTAATTAGAATAAATGCATTTTAAGACCATCCATTGGGTATAAAATATAAGGTTTGGGTCACTTTCCATATGGATGATCGATCATCATCTTACCCAACTTTAGTTTGTTTATAGCATCTAGCTATGACTTATTTTCAAAGTGACAATTATAATTGAATTTTATCTGCCGTTATATAGGTGTGGAGCATGTTGGTGGAGACATGTTCGATAGCGTTCCTAAAGGAGATGCCATTTTCATGAAGGTACACCACCTACTCCTCAATGTGTATATATATATATATATATATATATATATATATATATATATATATATATATATATATATATATATGTACTCTCAAAAATTGAAGAAACTGACATATTTGTTGTTTTGAAAACAGTGGATCCTCCACGATTGGAGTGATGACAAATGCCTGATAATGTTGAAGAACTGCTACAAAGCATTACCAGAAAATGGCAAGGTGATCGCAGTTGAAACAAACATCACAGACCAGCCGGAGTCCACGGCCTACGCCCGAGCCATAAGCCAGTTGGACGTGAGCATGATGACTCAAAACCCTGGCGGCAAAGAGAGAACCAGGAGAGAGTTTGAGGCCCTTGCCAAGTCTGCTGGTTTTGCCCGAGTCGACTTCATTTGCTGTGTTTCCAGTTTCTGGGTTATGGAATTCCACAAATGATAGACAAATTTATCGTCATTTTGATCTTGGGATCTAATTCACTAATGTTTTATTTCTTCCTCAGATTATGATCCCTCTTAATTTTTCATATAGTTATTATGGTTTCCATCTTTTTCACCTTCTCAATGCCAAATAAAAACTCAGTAACATTGGCTGTTTTCTTCACTGATCAAGTGCTTTCTGTTTTCTGGACGAACAAGGTTAATAAAAAGGGGAGCATGGAATATTATTGATGTTATATGAAGATACAAAGACAGGAATTGAGAGTATATATAAATACACAAGAGTCTTGAGAGAGAGAGAGAGAGAGAGTGAGAAACAAGAGAGAAAATACATTACAAGAATTTACTATAGGTTAGAGGACACTCTATGATATATAACAAAAGAGCAAACAGGAAATTGCAATCCAAATGCAGAAAAAAAACTGCAAGAAATTCTCTCTGTTGCACTCTTTTGGGCAGCTCCATACATTTTTCCATCCAACTTCCCTTCCCTTTATACTTTGTTCATCTTCCATTTAGCTGCTGCCTATGACTTCCTTGTATGTGTCCTTGATTTTCTGTATCAATGCCTCCCTGATAAACATTCATAATCAGCTCGTACGTTAGGCTTAGGCTTTACATGATAATAGCAACATGAAGATCAACAAATCTGATCGAGGCTCAAGGTGCTTAACATCAATATAATCAACAAATCAAATGTTTACCTGTCAGGCTTGAAGACCAAATTCCGGTATGCAAACCACTGTGACATTAACAGAGAAAAGGGCTCTCAATCAAAGCTAGATTAAACAAAATCAAGTGACTTTTACTCAAAATGAGTCACATTAAGTTTATGGGTGTGAAAGTTACCCCAGTGTAGCCAATGCCTACAAGCTCAAGAACACCGGGAACCAAAGGAAGCCGATCAATAGCCTAGACACAACGAAGAGCTTGAATTGTTAGTTTGGTTTACAAAATTAGATCAAAGCTTTTGTTCAGATGAAAATCTCATAGGGACCAGAAGACCATCAGCTTCCTGAATTTAGATATTTGTATAAAAATTTCGATCATATGAAACAAACAGAACCAAAATGAATAAGCAATTAAACAAGGGCGTTAAAGAAAAGGCTTACAGAGATCAGTCCAGCTGAGCCATAAAGGGCAATAGCCGCGGCAACAGCAAGTGAACTCACTGCATACTTGTCCTCAACTTTGTCCCACTAAGTATTCATAGATTATATCCATACCAACAAAAAAAAAATGTCAAATATATCAGAAAATTGGTGAAAATGTTCATTAATGTTTGAAAAAAGAAGTTGATGTGAAAAGACTGGGGAGGATGGATTGTTCTCACAGCTTCTTGGATGGTTTTCACGATCTCTGGTGTTTCACCCACCGGAGCGATTTCTGCTGGGGCTTCCCCTGTTGCCATGGCAACAACATTCCTTGCAAGCTTTCTACCTGAAATTGTGCACTTCATTTTAAGTTAAAAAAAAAGAAGAGGTAATATAACACTTATTGAATGCTCGAGGCTCGAGCTTACTGTAGCATTAGACCCTAAATTGATATATAACGATTTTCTGTTTAATTTTAACAAATTAAATTTTAGAGTATCTATACAAGCTTGAGTTCGATTATTGCTTGCTCATTTACACTAGGAAACAATGTAAGTGACATGAATACGATTGATCTAAGCTTAGTGAAGGCCTTGTTTGGTTCGTTCTAACTTCTAAAGGTATGCAAGAGAGTGTCACCTCATAAAAATTATAAAAATTAAATTAAATAATTCATCGAATCTCATCTCACTAGTAGTCACGAGATATAGTCTCATTTAAAAATATCAAATAAATTATATATGTCATTTGAGTGATATCCTAATATAATGTACATCTAGTGCCAAGGGAATAAATTTAAAATCAAACAACGGTAGTTATATATGTATATATATTAAGTTAGTCGTGGGCATGGGGAGAAGTAGAAGACATACAGTAAGCAGTAGTCTTGGAGACACGGCTTTGTGACTGGACAGGCGGCGGAGGGAGGGTGGGAAGGCTGACGCATTGCGGTGAGGCGGAAGCCGGCTGGCGGAGGGCGGCCTTGGTGTCGATGACGGTGGAGGAGGAGGAGAGAGAGAGTGAACTGGTTGTGGCAGTGGCCATGGTTAAACCTGTGGATTATCAAGAGAGGGAGAAGAACTCTTAAGGCCACACACAGGCAATGCTGATGGGGAAAATGGAGGAAGAAGTAACAAAAGAATATTAATAAGGGGGTGTTTGGATATTTAGTTTGTCGTAGAATTTCAAGTGACTGGGAAAATTTGATAAGAAATGGATTTTGTGTTGATAATTTGGGAAGTGAAAGGTGGAGATGCAAAATCAATCACCCATTCACAAATCATCATCTGGATAGTGCTGAACTGGCTCTTCAGGATAGGCCTTCTATGGTCTTCCATTGGTTCACTTGGACCCCCTTTTTCCTCTCAACTTATATACACCTTTTATTTTCTTCTGCGCCCCCCAAAAAAAAAAAAAAAATATGAAAAGATCTTTTGCCTATCCCCAATTTAATGGACCACGAGATGTGTTTTAACGATTTTCTGGCCCAGTCCTTGGAGACAATTTCTGTTTAGTCCTTAGAGTCGGTGTGATTTAGATTGTTTATATGTTGATGTTAAATTTACAATTTATTAGCTAGTTTACTCCCTTTTAGAAACAAAACTGTAAAAATTTGAATATTTTCAAACCTCGGTAAACACATGACCTTAAGTGTGTATTGTAAGAGGTCCTATTTTATTTAGTTGTGAGAACCAGTAAGATAGTTATAAAGTTAGTTATAAAAAATTGTAAAGAGTTGTAAGCAATTGTAAGGAGTTGTAGGTTAAAGTTAAATGGAGCAGTGCCTAGAAGGTTCAAATTTGAGATATGTCAAGTAAATAATATCGAATCAGAGTATGCAATTTTTTAAAATCTTCATATAACATTAATTGAAACAAATCTTAATTCTCGAATCAAGGATTAATGGATCGATTGCTAGCCTAAGCCCAAGCTAAACCATCATTTGAATATTGTATTTAATTCCTTTTATAAAGAAGAATTGAAATGGACAAGTACAAATCTTAGTGGGCCTAGCAAAAGACAAGGGCCCAAATTATATGTTTTGGTTCAAAATTATTTAACATGTTGATCCAATTTAGCCTGAATTGAAGCCTTTAGCCAAGCCCACATAATATCCAAAAATACAAGCCATACATACATAACCTAACCCTGGAAATTAACCAACAGATATCCAAGTTATCATAAACAACCTTGTCTCTTTTGGGCTGTTTTTAAATTTTATATATAATATAAAAAATATAATATAATATAATTCAAAAGGGCAAGAATTCCGGTGAAGAAAATAATCGTAAAGAAAGAGAGTAGAGAGAAATTGGCCTCTTAATTGTGGAACTTTCTTACCTTTCATATAGAGGTTTAGGTTTAGTTTCGTTTATGTTCGTTTATATTTTTATTTTTATTTATATGTGTTTTGTATGTAAGTTCAAACAAACCATTTATCGTCTGTTAAATTCTTCAAATCACTTTTGAAATTGAACAAGCACGCGTAAATATAATAGGACCAGATTGTTTTTTATTTTTATTAATACTGCACATTATACCTATCGAAAACATAGATTATTGTATTTTTTTTCTCTTTATATAAACTTTGTGCGTATTTAATTTATAACATGTAATTTTATGTACTTGTACAAGTAATTGGTGATGTTAAAATGGGTAAATAGGGGAATTGGGGGAGGAGGGGGACACAATGATAAGGATGTATGGGTTAAGAAGAATGCAGATGAGAACGACCTCACCTCTCGAGATTGACTGTGTCATTGGGCCTGCAAAAAAAAAGATGGGAAGAAGTAAAATGAAAATGAGAATTTGTTTCATTTAGTTTTATTTTATAATTTTATAATTTTATATAATTTTTTATATTTGTTTATAGTTTTTTATAATTAATTTTATAATTATTTTATAATTTCTTATAATTATTTAGAACTTCTTACAATTTTGTTTATAACTCCTTACAGTAATCCTTACGACTAAATAAAACATAATCTAAAAAGTAAAAACAAAAATAGTGATGTTTTGATCATTGCTAGTGTTAAATTGAAAATTGAAAATAACTTGGGAGGTGATTAATTTTGATGACTATTTTGAATAAATAAAACATCAAAGTGTGAGTTTGGATCCTTCAGTCCTACAAAGCATGCAGAGGACTCCATGCACACACGTGCCTCCTCCCCGTACGTCTACTTCCTTAGAATTTTCACCGCTCAAATTGTTACAATATTGTTATTAGTTATATTTTTCTTTTTGGTAAAAAATGATTCCATATTTGCAAGACTGCTTACAGATTATTCATCAATATGATCCTTATGCTATGAGTGATTAAGAATTTTACAAATATCAAAATTGAAGTAAGACGTAAATCAGGTATCCTTATTTATTTTAGAGAGAGACTTTGTTTCGTTTAACTTTTATCTTATAATTTTACGGTTTCTTACAACTTCTTACAACTTTACAACTCTCTTAAAGTTGTTTACAACTCTTTACGACTCCTTACAATTTCTTATAACTTCTTACAATTTACAGCAAAACTTATGATTCTTTATAACATTACAACCCCTTATAACTAAATAAAATAGAATTAATTCTAAATACGGTGAATATAAGAGGTTCTTATAAACCAAATAATATATGTATAATTTTATTAGGAATTCTCGTAGGAGTATATGACATTTTTAAGCTCGTAAAGTATTTCTAGTTTTTGGTATTTGCTCGCTATATTTGCACATGGTATATCTTGTGTTTCTTTCCAAAAGAGAGCTTGGTTGGTGGAAAGCTTTTCAACAATGAGAAATTTAGAGATATAGACTCAAAAAAACTCTTTAGTGTAAAAATATAGCTGAGAATTAGGCATAAATTATTTGGAAGTCTGTATAAACAGACTAAACTCGTAAAATTTATGTGTAAAGTATAAACAGGACATAAATGATACAAATACACATAAATCCCCAAAAATTGACTATGGATCTTACCTGAAATCTAATGTAAATACGACACTTATTACTTGGCAAGAAGGTGGCCTTTTAAGTTTGAAGGTTATGAAATCAAATTTTCTTAAAGATAAATTTAAAATAGCGTTCAATTAGAATGACCTGTACTTATACTGCTATCGAAATAATAATAATAATAATAATAATGATATATTTCTTGCTTACAACCCCCAATAGAGGGAAAAAAAAAAAAGAAGGAGAGAGGGGGAGATAGCATGGTTTTTTGGTGAAGTCGTCTTTGGGAACTGGTGTTATTTACAACAATGATAGTATAAAGGATGTTTGTCATCTTTGGAACTCGATCAATTTATTATTGAACTTCGTTGAAGGGACAATTGATATCACCCCGAATAAATAAACACAACCTATAAAGATATGGATCTTTATTAGTTATTTTTAAATCCATCATGTAGCTAGTGCTATAAATTTGTTTTTTTTTATAATAATTTAGTTTGAAAAAGTATAGCAATAGGTAAAAATAATTCTTACATACTAATATATTTTATTACATGATCTAAATTTTGATGGACACTTTAAAATCTAAATACATCTACCTTTAATTTATAGTCATAGTAAATTGTAAGTACTTCTAAAACGATTCTAATTTAATACCATCCCCGATAATCAATATGAAATGAGTCCAGCATAAGATCCAACAAACATCGAATTGAAAGTGCTACTTCTTACCCTGGTGATTGTACTTTCCCTTGATAGCATTATAACACAAGACTTACACCCACGTTAAATATATTTCAACACAAGATCATGGTGACTTTTGGTATATTACTGTATTTTATTACTGATATATATATATATATATATATATATATATATATATATATATATATATATATATATATATATATATATAAAAGAAAAGGAGGGAAAAAGACAAAAAAACAAACATATGATTCCATTTCTATAGATTTTCTGACATAAAATTGAATTAATTTATTAAAGTTGAGTGTCTCTGGTACTCAAGGGATTCACTTGGCATCGATAAAGCGAATAAACTTTATGCATTGGTTTCAAAAAACAAGAAATAACATAAGAAATGAAGAACCATGAAAATGATGAGAAATTGAAAATTGAAGTACGTACAAAGATTCGCATGGCCAAACCAGTACAGTCAACCTAACCTACCCTAGCGGTCGCCACATATTATATATGTTGTATAATCAAGCTATGACTTGAGAGATTGGTCAAGTATTCTTATTCAATTAACCTATTAAGAGTATGTTTAAATTAACATTTATAATCGCTAATATAATAGTTTATAACAATTTATAACAACTCTTAATAACACTTAACAACTTATAAAAGCTCATAATAACTTTCAACAACTAAAATAACTACCTATCAAAACCGCTAATCATAACATTATTATTATTATTATTATTATTATTATTATTATTATTATTATTATTATTGTTGTTGTTGTTGTTGTTGTTGTTGTAGAAAAGTTATTATATTTAAAAGTTTTATTATTACCATTATAAGTTCACAATAGTTCACAACCGCTCATAACAACTCATAATAGTTTTAACGAGTTGAAATGAGCATAACCTAAATACACTATAAACACTATCTATTCTCATAGAAAGGGTATTTATAGTATTAGAATTTGAATTTTGGTGGTATTTTTAATAAGGTTATATTTGAAATAACTATTTAAATCAATTGTTATACTTGTTATAATTAAAATAAGCAAATGAGTTGAAATAATTAGATGCTATGAGTTGAAATAATTAGTTTCACAGGTAAAGTCAGCTAAACAAAGCTCATTAATAAGTAGTTTTTACGGGGTGAAGTGAACTAAAAAGAGCTCATTAATAAGTAGTTTTTACGGGGTGAAGTGAACTAAAAAGAGTTGAGGTGAGTTGAAAACTATTATAAATACTGATATTAAACGTTATTTCAAACAGGTCGCCGTGAATGACCATTTTCCTAAAACTATTTTCAATTCTCAAGTAGCACATACATTTAAAATACTTTAATATCTTTAGGAAAACACCAAACACCTTAGGGTTAATACCAGTAGGAAGATTGGATTCCGACTTGGGGTTATGAGCACATTTTGTGACTATTCCCGGTTTACATATATTGTTTTACTTGCCTAGAGGCCGTGCATCATCCCGACCTAAGATCATTTAGAACCTTGGCTAGAAAATGAGACACGAGTTTTTAATTTAAACAAAAATAGTGTACAATAAATAAAATTAAAATACTCCGTCTCACAAGAAGTCATTTTTGAAAAACTTTGACCAATTATTTCATTGTTAGTTTTTAATAAAATTTACAAAGTTATTTTTTGATAAACTAAAAATTTCACAAAACACATCTCTAGTGTTTTGACTGGTTACACATTATCAGTCAATATGTTAGAGTAGACGTTTAGATTTGCATGGAGGGAGGGAGTCAAGCCGGCAAGCCTTGTTAGAGTAGAAGTTGTTGTAGGTTTCTGAAAATCTAAATATCTTGTAAAAAATTGCTCTGTCTGTAAGTTTTGGGGGGCTCTGCTGTTACTGCTGTAAAAAACGAAGTCTGAGACACTGCGCCATGCACATGGACATGGACATGGGGATGGCTGCTCTGCTCTTCCCTCTCTCCCTCTCTCTCCCTCCCTCTCTCTCTCTCTCTGCTCTGCTCTGCACTGCACTCTCTCTTTATCTCTCTCCTCTCTCTCTCTCTCTCTCATCTTTCTCTCTGTGTCCGTCTGTCTGACAGTTGTACGTGCTGCCTTCTTCTGATATGTTTCTCTCTCTAGCAGTGCAGGTGAAGCTCAGCTCTTAATTTGATCACTCCTTTGACCTACAATCCCATCAAAAAGCTCCCATCCCCTCCCTCCATTCCATCCCCTTTGGCTTTGACCCCAAAGTACGTACCATTGAAATTTCTCTCTTTATTATGAATAATTCTGGGTTTTGAAACACCTTTTTTTTTATTCTTTTAATAAAAAGAGGGATTTGGTAGTCGGTACGTAGCAATCGAGTTGTCATCATATCAACAAATTAATGACTGGATGGATGCATCAAAGGCGACATTTCCTCCATCTTTATCTAAAAGATATTACCTCTATTATGCTATGCTTTTTTTTTTTTTCCCCTATTTTCCCCATTTTTTCTAATTATGCCTCTTACCAAAACTCAAGAGAACTACTCATATTTAATTCCAAAGTTAAAATTCTCTAATCTGTTAACAAATTTCTACTGTAATAAGATATTGATTGAGGTGATAGCAGTCTCACTCTCATGAGGAGGATAATACAAATTTGAATCCCCAAAATACGTTTATTAGGAGGATTTCTATCTTACACGCTTGCAGGCTGAACGTATTATGTCTCAAGATATTACTTGAATAATCATTGTTTTGAGATGATATAAGTACAAAAACTAGGGCTAGCAAACTAATTAATCCAAGGCTTAAGCATAGACTTACTTCAAACCCTAGGCTCACTAATTTTACAGTAAAAAAAAAGTAATAAATAAAAAAAGTAGAAATTGAAGGATAAAAAGGGAAAAAAACAAGTAGCTAGGTACACAAGATGGAGACTATTCATACACAAAGTAGGGCCAACTTGATCATCCTTTTGTTTTCTAATGTGATATCGAAAATCAAAGCTTTAGTAGGCCTTTTGAGGAGGAGACAGGGACCAGCTAGAATGATGAACCACCAAAGGGAAAACTTTGTGGGGGAGAGATAGACAGACCCAAGTCAATGTAAAAGAGAAGCATCATTCACTTGTAGAAAGATCATCAAAACTTTCCAAACTACTTCTTCCTTATCCTCCCCTTTTTCCTAATTCTAAGGTGTGTATGGTCCTATTTCTCTTCTAATAATCCCACAAATCAACCTAGTCGAATGTTCGTCCAGTGTCAAATACTCCACACTTTCACCCTATTCTTCAAAATTCGAACTTTGAAAAAAACAATTTTCTTGCAATTTACTGTGCGAAGGACTTGGGGTGGGTTGTACACTTAATTTTTAAATTTAGACTTGATTATCCACGGAATAGAAGTCCAGTTAGATAATCCACAGAATTTAAGAAATAGATAAACAGTAATTAATAACTTAATTATAATTAGACAAAATTAAAAGAAGGAAAATTGGCCCTTAAAAATTGAAATTTCATTTCAAATGTTCCAATTCCAAGTTCCTGCCCTGCCTTGCTTTGCAGCTTTTTTTCTGGTACAGGCCACACTTATAGACAAATTAGGTCTGCACTCTTCCCCACTCTCTCTCTTCTCCCTCCTCAGTTTTTCTTTTTCACTTTTTTTCCTCTCTCTAAATTTAAACTACCATATATGCCAAAAAAGAAAAGGAAAAAAAAAAGGAAGTTCCTTGAGCAAGTTTAGGTGATGTTGATGAAGCTGAATATTTGATGAACTGCACTTGCTATCTCATCTGCTGATCCTAATTTACAATCATCTTCTATCTGCATTATCAACCACACCCAGAAAACAGAAATTTAGAAATTGGACAAAATCTTTTTTTTTTTCTTATCAATATAAAATCCAAATCGAAATTCATCTACTGAGAGTATTTCACCAAAATTTCATCTTTTTAATATTCTCAATATTTTTGGGAAATATTTTCTTTTTCCATGTAAATTTTCCCTTTTCTTTGTTCAGAAAAGAAGCTCCCCTGAAGAGTTACACTACCAATTATATGTTGTGTTATAAGAGAATAAAATCTCCCATTAAGATTGAAAAAGGGGTGGTCCAACTTCTAACTATTAGAAATTAAGAAGAAGAAAAAAAGTTAGTTACTTTTCCCATATTAGCCAATTTTGTTGGGGAAAACCCTCAAACCATTTAGGTTATTCTTCACATATAAACCAACAAAATGAGCAAAGAGATTAAAAATACATATTAAAAATAAGGTCTCGCGAAATTGACTTCTTAACTTACTGTCTCTAAGGGTAAGGTTGACCCTTATCACCCGAGAGTGATTTATATCGGTAGTTGTTGTTATTGTTGTTGGTTATTAAGAGTAAGGCGGGTGAGAAGAGGGAAAAAGAAATTTACCTTAAGATTAAAGGAGTAGAGGACTAGGCTATGCAAGGAGGTGATGTTGAGGTGAAGGACAGAGAATCTAAGATCTTCAAGAGCAACAATGGCCCTCAAGAGTTGGCCAGGTCTTCTTTGACATTGGACTTTCAAATTAACGTGATTTTGAATCACCACCACTTCAATGTCAGCCAAACTTGACCTATTTTCTGCACATAATTCATCGTGATTCCCCTTCCCATACTCTGCAAAACTTCCTTCGTCATGGGAGTACTGGGGATTCCTGAACTGGAGGGAGGATGAAGATGGAGAAGATGAAGATGACATGAACAAATTGCTGAAGAAATTGGAAGATGAAGAGGTGGAAGTAGAGCTGGCTGAAACGTCCCCGTTTAGATCTTCACATTGCCTCATTCTCTTCTGGGCTTGCAGAGATTGAAGAAGCTGCTCTAATTCCTTCACAAAATCTATGGCTCCTCCTATAATGGATGCTTGGTCGCCCTTTTTACCAACAAAATCCAACCAAATATTAGCATCTCAAATTTATCCCTAAAGAAAAAAAAAATTGAAATGGGGTTCTTTTTTTTTTTTCCTTTCTCTGCATGAAATTTCAAATGGGGTTATCAAGTCAAGCAAAAAAGTAGAATTCTTTTTCCCCAGAAAAAAGGAATGGGTAGGTGAAAATACAAAAAATTAGGTTACAAAGTTCAGAATTTGAGCATGTAAACTAAAAAAAAAGAATTTTTTGCCCTGAAAATTCTAAAATGTGGGTTTTGAGGAAATTGAAAGAAAAAGCTCACCCTTTGAACGTAGGAGGGTGGCATCAAGGAGCGAAGAGCATTGAGATGCTCGTTCATTTGACGGCGGCGATTGCGCTCCACGGCAATGTGGGTCATCCTTTGGCTTTCTACTTGCTCCTTGTTCTTGCTCGGCCTCGCAGCTCTTTTCCTCTTCCTCCTCTCTTTAGGGGCGGCGGTGGCGGTTTCCCCACCAACACCATCTTGAGATGACGATTTGAGCGAATGGGTCGTCCTCTTAGATCTGGCCCCTTTCTTCCTCTGATTCTCTCTCTGATCAATTGGAGAGAGATTATTCTGGGTTAATGGGGGAGTTGGGATTTTCATTTGGGTTTCTCTGTAAGTAATCTCAGACTTGACTGGGGAGTGCAACTCCATTATCATCATGTCGTTGTTGTTGTTGGTTACACAGCTAACCAGCTCCGTAGCAAAGCAGCTCATGCTTAGCTTCTCTTGCTGAAGCCTCAGGAGGAGTTGAAAGTTGGGTTCTTGCAGTAAAGGAAACGCCATATCCGCCGCCGTTGGTGGTGGTGGGAGAGGTGGTTGTGTCTCTACACCTTGTAGCATTTGTAAAAAGGGCATCTTGTCTTCCAAGCTTGGTAAAGTATAATGTGGGTCTTCAAATCTGTTAAAGAATTGACCACAGCTCATGCCTAATGCAATATTTTCCTGTTCTAAGCATCCCACTTCCAATTGCTCCTCAAGCAAATGCTGAAACCCAGGAAAAAAAAAAAAAAAGAAACCCAGTTGTGAAAATGTATAGAAAGTGAAAAGGCAAGAAATTTCAGAGGTGCCCTTTTCAGCGCCACGAAAAAATAAAAGAAAAGGGGAGAGGGCGGAGAATTATTGAAGAAATAAATATATGGTGTAATGAGATTATTACTGGGTGGGGGAGGCGAGTTCATAAGAGGGGAATAAAAAGGGGAATGAGCAGAGAATTTGCATGTTTCCAGGAAGATAACATGAAGCATTGAATGCAACTTAACAGAGCACTCATTGATGATGGGGTTGGGGGAGAAGAGATAGAGAGAGAGAGAGAGAGAGAGAGAGAGAGAGGAGTAAATGCAAGTCCAAATGTTGGGGAAGAAGGAAGTTTGCCCAAAAATGGGATGCAAAGAATGAAGAACAATACTTTAAAGACGGAGAGAGAGAGAGAGAGAGAGCACAAAAAAGAACCTTAAGAGGGTGTAAAAATAGGGCAAAAAAACATACACAGGGATGAATGGGTCCTTGGAGCTTCTCCATTACAGCCAAAGGAAGCCCAAGTACAAACTTGCAATAAATTGATTATACTCCTCTCTGATCTTTCTCTCTCTTAACTGTTCAATTCCTTCATTAAAAGCTTTGATTTATATCCATCCTGCTATTCTTCTCAACATTCCCCCAATGCAATAGTGAAGTAGTAATGTGACCCCAGATGAATTAATACAGGAGATTATCAATTTAAGAGGATAGACAGCATTAAAGAAGGTAGCTAGCTCGGGGAGAAAGGGCGAGATAGATAGAGAGGGGTTGACAAATTAAGAAGAAAGGGATGGGGTTGGAAAATGAATGGGTGGAAATTGCTTTCAGAAGCTTGCAGATATCATAGAAGAAGGAGAAGAAGAGATATATTTGGTCTCTGAAATAGTTGGTGAGGCTAACAGAGCTAGAGATAGATAGATAGATAGAGAGAGAGAGAGAAAGGCAGGGTTGTCTGGTCTGTAAAAAGGTCCCCCATTTAAGCATTATTGGCGTGGCAGATTTGTCCAGCACCGGGGAGGGGACATACAGTTGTGGGGTCTCTCCCTCTCCCTCTCCCTCCCTCTCTCTCTAGCTTCTCTCTTTCTCACTCTTCTTTCTTCTTCTCTTGGGATGGATCAAGTGTCATTCATCCCATGATGAGAGATTTCATTTTTTTCTTGGTTGGGTCTGGCTGGGGTTTTGCATATTAGTTTGAGAAATTGGTTTCTGTATCTCCAGTTCCCCAAGTATTTATCTTTTTCCTACTAGTTTGCAATAGTCCAGATTACCCATCTCTAACTAAATCCATATATTCATACATCATTCTTTTTGTATTTCTTCTGTAATTTCTTCGCTCCAGGTAGTATAACCCTTCCCTGGAGCAGGAACATTTTTATTGCTTTCTATTTGGATGGTTTCAAATCGCTTTTTCTAGTCGATGTCATCACCTTATGTAGATATAAACATAGAAAGATGACGGGATAACGAGTTTTGATTGTGTTCAAAAATTGAAATCCTTCGACTCAATTGCCAATTCTTGCCACTGGACATCTTGTTTACAAGATTACCTTTGCGGATCATGGACAGTGACGATCGAGTATGAACTCTATGATATTGATCGCTTGCTAAAACTGCCTTTGTCTTAATTGCATATTTTGTTATTTTTCACTATTAAACATATACAAATGATGGTCTAAATGTGAATCCAAAAATCTCAATTATCCAAATATATAAATTTAATTTATTTTCAAATTAAAGTTTTATCGTGACAAATCCAAAAATTTAATTTAGCATAAAAAAAGGTAAAATTTGAAATTGAAATATATAGCAAGGTCAAATAACATATCAATCTTGGTGGGGGTAGAATAGGGTTGGGATTGGTCCCGATAATCTTTACCCATGTGCTTCTGATACAATACTCATAATTTATTTTGCGTCAAAATCAAACCTATGCATGCCTCAATATAAGGGAATTCATGCTTTTGTTTTCACTCTAAAATTTCGATTTCATTATCGAGTTTAAATGTGAATTCAAGAATTTTAAAATAGGTTTATATCTCCATCAATTTTGAGATAAAATCATGTTTAATTATGGTTAAAGTA
This sequence comes from Talinum fruticosum, assembly GCA_021018815.1. Taxonomy (NCBI): domain Eukaryota; kingdom Viridiplantae; phylum Streptophyta; class Magnoliopsida; order Caryophyllales; family Talinaceae; genus Talinum; species Talinum fruticosum. The sequence goes on from JAITYX010000042.1 coordinate 1,608,920, forward strand.
TTCGGATGATGTGTACAAGTTTAATTTATAGTGTAAACCACAATAAATATCGGGAAAAAGGAACAAATACTGAAAATGGCTAATTTTGTAAGTTACCGCTTGCATGAAAGGTTGTATTGTGAAATATATGTGGCCTTTAAAACCACAGGGAAAAAAAATTATAAAATTGTTTCATAAATGGATATGTATATATATATATATATATATATATATATATATATATATATATATATATATATGTGTGTGTGTGTGATGAATAGCACCTCGGTTTTAAAAGTAAAATAAGTTGACCTTGTTTGTTTATCTATTCTCAATAATTTGAAAAAAGGTGGGTACTTGAGTTGAATGGGGCCAATTGGAGGCAAAGGCAACAAGGTGTGGGCATCTCATTGAAGGCAAACAATCATCTCATGTGGGAAGCCAAAAACATTATTCATAAGAGACCCAATTGATTGATGATGGGACCTTCAATCACACTTGATTAATGGTTGGTTGAATGGCATGATGTGATCATAATCCCCTGAGGCTAAGGCAAAAGGCTAAGGAACCAAAGGAAAATGCCATTTTATGTCAACAACACCATTCCCATTTACACTGTTCACTTTCGTGTAGATCCCGGTACTATTCTTAATAGTACAAATGTACAATCCAATTAATCAAAACTCTTTTCAAATATCGGTAAGTTTCGAATAGGTTGAGTTATATTCACGAAATTTTTTCAGTCAAAAAGATAGATTTTGTATAGTTGGAAGAAGAATGAAACAGGATGGAAAAAGAACATGAATGAGCGGAGCTGGAAGGAATTGAAAGAAAGAATAGTTCTAATTGACAAAAACAGGACCTAAATTAGTATAATGCTGTGGACAGAGAGACCATTCTCAATTTAAAATTCTTTAAAGACACCTAATGAAAACCGTTAAGTCAAGTAAATATGTAAATGTATCAAATTGTGGATAAGAAAAATAAATTAATGATGAGGAAACAAAATCTCAAACTCAAGTGATATGTCTAAGAAAGTCAAGTCTCGAAGTAAAGAGACAACATGAGGAAAAGATCATATCCTAATAATTAATAAGGAGAAGAAATTGAGGGGAGGGAGAGTAGAATCGTTCTAATTAAACAGATGCTAAATTGGTCTAATATGATTGATAGAGAGATCATTCTTAAAAGATATAAAAATGTTTAAAAAGTCTCTACAAACACCTGATTGAAACCGTTAAATTAAGTATACATACAAAAACACATCAAATATCTGTTTACAAATAAGAAAAAACAGATTAATGATGAAGGGAACAAAATCTCAAACTCAAAAGTGAGAATTCTTAATATATGCCTAAGAAAGTCAAGTCTCAAAAAAAAAAAAAAAAAAAAGAGACAACATGAGAAAAGATCATATCCAAATAATTAATAAGGTAGTCCAATCTAATTATAAAGTCATTAGATGAATTGGATAATGGCAAGCCTAATAAAGACAATGTTATTTTATAAGAAAACCCAAAATTTTATTAATGAAATTGCTTTTGTTTTGGGAAAATGGTAGCTCCAATTCCAAATGACCAGGTAGCTATCAGACCCACCAACAAAGCATGTTATTTTTATGTCTTATAAGGCAGGATAGAGAAGGGAGGAGGTCCTCAGTCTAATTTTATCTTTTTTTTAAAAAATTCTTGTTTGATGAAATTATGATAAGTACAATGCTCTGCACCTCAAACTTGTGTTTTTTCTCAAAAAATATATATTTAAGCCAAAACCTGTTTCAGCAATCAGAATTACTCGTCTCTTTCACATTGGCAAGCACAGTCGGCATTTGATTGTCTGTGTTGTCATCTCTCTCTACAGCATTCTGAAATGTAAGATGAATTTCAGAAACCAATTGTCAGAGGGAAAAAATGCAAAATCCCGGGTAGAAACTTAACTAGGGTAATGACATATGTTATACAGACTCAGGTTATTACCCATGTTGAACTATTGCGTGTTCCATACAAGGGCTGCATGTGGTAGATTCGGTAATTTTTATAAATCTTTATATATTTTTGTCTAAAATGAAGTGTCAGATTTTATATTCATATCTAAGCATTGAGTATCCAACGCAGATATTTAAAGTAAAATGAAAAGTCTATATGCATCATCGATTCAAAATACCTCTCCTTTTTTCGCCTCTTCGGAATCACAAATATATTATTTTTAAGCAACGAAATGTATTTTCTTTTGCTTTCTGTGTATTCCAGTTGCCATAGGCATAGGCTGATCTATGTTTATGTTACAGGCCAATCTGTTTGAAGCTCAGCAAAAGATTGGCTGTGTGTTTGGTGTGTCAAAGGCAGACCAGGGAGTAATCTCATATCATTGGTGATCTTTTCCTAATTAGTTCCTTTTTTTTGTTTTTTTAGGGGGAGGGGTGAGAGAAAAAATACAGTATTACTGCCTTGCTAGATGTTAAACCAGACAAACTAATTGAAGTGGGACATTTTTCATTTGTGGCTGGTTTGCAGGAGTTTGGACCCACCCTTCACAAAGTAGAAACTCATTTACTTTGTTCTGTGTTGCCAAGGATGCCTTCTTGCCCATTTGACAGTGACACCAAATATCCTACTTATAATCCCCCCAAAAATAAAAAAACCTCTTAAGCATCAACATTGTCAAGATAAGATTTGAGGAGATGCAAATGTATGCACCGTTATCCATTGAAACACATAATCATGATAGACATCCAATACTCGGACATATACGTGTCATTTGGCACTTCAAACTAAGCCTATAACAAATAAAATATCAAGAACAAGGTAAGTGCGCAACTAGATCACAAGCCCACCCTCGTACGATGTCCATTTCGTACTCACGGAACCACCCTCCCCGGCTATACCCATCTTTAACTCTTGTATCCAAGTCCAGGTAATGTAATTTCCATCCAAGACTTGACAAGTTCAAACTCATAGAGCCACTCTCTCCCCATTGAAGGAGGGGATAATGGGCCAACAACAATAGCCTAGACCTAATTCTACCCTCTTGTTACAGAACATTGGCCCGAAGGAGAGGCTTGAAGAAGAAAAACTAAAAAGGAAATAAAAAAGAAACCTTCTAGAAAAAGTCTTCTTTGAAGCTTACCATGTGTCTTGAAGGGCTAAGAAATCTTATCCTCTATCCAAGGGCAAGGGGTGGAATATCTTGTGTTTCCATTTGACACTTATCCTCTTTCTTCTGGTTGAGAATCAGCTTGTCCTTGTGCTGTGCTGTGCTGTAAAACAAGCACAGGGCTAAGAAGATCTGGTATAAGAACAAACACAATAAACACCACAGATTCTTTCTTTTTGTGCAGTACAGTAATAACCACATCTTAATCTTAGGAAAAGATCCTCAAAAATTATGTGTATCTAAGGTCATAGGCTTCAAAATGACATTGCAAACAACTAAGGACTTTCAACGCTTCCGCACGAGGAGAGGAGAACTTGCAATTTTGGCATCAGTCAGCCACTAAGAACAGCCAATGTTGTGCAGAAGTGTTAAGACAGGATAAACAGACAAAGGATCTCAAACCAACGGACTGTCGTTCACAGAACTTTTTGAAATTATATAAGAGTGCACGAAATCTACCATATCGAGGTTTCCATGCAAAAACAAAGTAAAAATGGAAAAGAGGGAAGAAGACACTAGAAAGAAAGCTCATCAACTTCGAAGAATAGGGAGTACCTGAAGAGGAACGTATCCAAATCTTCCATGCTCATCAGACTAGCTCTAGTAGGAGTAGGACCCAAAGATGAATCGCATGATGCAAGAGAAACGCAAACTTATTCATTGATCTATCACTTTCCAGCTGACGGCAGCTTCAACTCGTAAAAACAAATAATGTACAAAACTGGGATTGGGAAGAAGGGGAGGGGACTGGGAGGGGGCTACATGGCGAAACCAGATTGAAGACAACAAACTAGACTTCATCAAACAGCACAAAATCTCATTCATTTGTTAATGTTCGACAGCAAGGCATGCAATCCCCCTGTAAAACGGGAGATTCACATGTCTAGTCATCAGCTCATAAAAATAGCCATTAGGAATTAGCAGATTTTTCTGCTCACTAGAAGAAAGGCTACATGCAGTCAAATGACTAGTTAAGAAGCAAAATTGAAGCTGTCTTCAAGAATAATTTTGTCGATCAGCCAAAAAAAAAAAATTAACGCTCTATTTGAATAGTGACATGGCTGATATTATACTCCCTCCTTATGTATTCAATCACCTTGTCAAGGACCATGTCTGCATCTGCCTCAGGTTTGACTTTGACATGGCAAGCCAGTAAAATCTTCCCTACTGTAATTGCCCAGATATGTAGCTCGTGGACAGCCACCACTTCTTCCATCTCCAGTAGCCCCTTCTGCAATTTGGTTGCATCGATCTCTCTTGGAGTGCTTTCCATCAAGACTTCAAGTATATCTCTCAGCATCTTGATGGTTGTTCCTAGAACAAGGATCGAAAAGATAAGGGTGCAGATGAGATCCACTATCTTCCATTCTGGCTTGTACCATATGATCCCCCTCCGATCATCACACCAAGACTCTGGATTGAGTCACCAAGAACATGGAGATAAGCGCCCTGCACGTTTATATTTCTTCTCTTCTTTCCTTGCCCAGCCTTCTGCTTGCATTCATCGTCAGTGTGGGAATCCTTGAGCAGGGGTTCAATGGGATCATGGTGGTGATCTTCTGAATGCTGGTTTTGGGGACTTGAGGTCACTATCACTCCATGGCTATGGCTATGAGCATGACCATGATCATGATGATCGTGAACATGCCCATGACTGTGACCATGCCCATGACTGTGACTATGCCCATGCCCATGCCCATGCCCATGCCCATGATCATGACCCAACACAAGAGCCATTATTACATTTACGACCAAACCAAAGGCAGAAACCAAGAACATAAGGAATCCATTAACCTCACCAGTCTCGTATATGAGCCTAACAACGGCTTCATACACCAAAATACCAGCAAGAAGCCATATAAGCTGAATGGAGACTAGGGCGCCCAATATCTCCACCCTCAGAAATCCATAAGACTGACGAGGAGTGGATTCCCAGCCTGCTGCCCACAAAGAGAATAAAGAGATGGCAAAAGCTGCCACATCAGATAGCAAATGGGCTGCATCAGTCAGGATAGCTAGACTATTCGCTTTGATCCCACCAATTACTTCAACGGTCATGAATATAACGCAGAGGGCGACGGCAATGAGAAGTTTACGCATGGAAGCTGACCGCTCTGCAGCATCTGCTGAGTTTGTTCCGGCATTTTCAAATTCACAAGGAACTTCGCCACAGAACTTGCTTCCTCCTCCAACACGTGTCTTTCCTCCGGCAGGTTTGATTTCAATAACATGACTACCATGAGAAGTGTTTCCTTCCATCTTAAATGCAAGATCAGGGATCAACTGGCAAAGCAAAAGAAATCTTAGCAACATATCCCCAAGCAAAAGAAATTTAGCAACACATCAAAGAACCTCATGTCAAAGCATTTAGCTTATAGTTTTTGGCCAAACCACTTAGAAATCAAATCAACATGACCACAAGCCAAGCGTAGAGATTGATATTTTAGGACCATAGACAATATATATGCATAAAAGATTGCGGCCAAGGCAAAAACTATTCTGATTAAGAGTATAATGAACACAGCTAGGAACGTCCTGTTGATTCACCAGTATGGTATCAAGGACAATTGACTGTACGGGTCAAAACAAGCCCATGCTTAAGCCTAAGTTCTTGACCATGCTTGCCAACAATCTGTATCGCCAATTGAGAAAGGCGATTTACAAACTTCCTACTAACAGATCTTGATTTCATTGTGCACCACAAAACTCCTTTTGTGCTGCCCAATGTATGTTTCAATGCTCAAGGCCAGGTGGCTTATAATGAGTCACCCAGCTTAATCATATAGAAGCTTTAGCCACCATCATATGCTGACACAAGACATCAATAGTAAACACTTCAAATTCTGTGATATGCAAAACAAACTGAACAACAATGCCTGCATGTGTTTCAAAAATAAAAATAAAAAACAATGCTTGCAAGTGTAGACGCACCCTGTGTCAACAGTCAAAATCTACAATGCAACCAATATAAGACTAGCCACAGGTCTCGATGTGCTAATCAAAGAAAATACATACAGACTTGGGCCGATGATCTATGCTCTCACTGTCTCACAGTTAAGCTAGACACCAAGGGCTACAAATAGTTGAAGAACCTAGGGAGCAGAAAAATGTCTCTTTTGACTGACAAACTAAAGAGAACAAAGCCTAACGACCCAGAAACTCATCAAGCAAGAATTCTACATGGAATGGATCTCCTTTGCTTCTCCTGGCTGTCCCACGTCTTCTGATAAGGCAACCAAAACACTAAAAGGCCTTTCCTCTGCACAAACAGCCCTATGCAAAAGCTACACAGTAGATTGTTATTTCTAGTCTCCAACTTCCAACTACTAAAAGTAACCAAAAATACCTGTCCAACAGCTCCTAGTTGAACAACAAACTGCATATACCCCTCCCTCGAAAACCTCCGACCAAAAACAAAAATGATTTTATCGGGGCAAAAGTATAGTACATACAAATCACGAATTACAGCTTTAGAGCTTGATTGCCATAGAATTCAATAATCATATTTCTTTGAAAACTTCAAACTTTGAACAATGTCATCCATGTAACCACTAGAAAACCTCATCAACATTACATACATAGACATCAAACATGAAAATAAACATAGTTCTCACAGACATGGATATTGGACGCTAATTTCAACGTCAGATGAATAAAAAAATCCCATCAACACTGAAATTTGTATGGTAAGGCAAGCTAGATGACATAAAACAGAGCAATCTAATAAAATCAGACAAAATTAACAAAATTCATCACCATTCCTGACATTTAAGCGAAGAAATTCAAAGCACATACCTCTAAGAAAATATTTATCACCCAGCACCAAATTAGCACAACACAACCTCGAGGGGATTTAACAAGACTACAGAAGCAATTGAATATAACCTAGAGAGAGAATCAGAAGGAAAAGGTCGAGAAGTATCAATGAGAAACTAGATAAGGATTCGACAAGGCATACATGCCCACCACTTTGCGCAAGAATTATTCCCCAGAAAGCAAAACATCAGAAAATTTCAGATAATTTATAACAGAATCAGAAACCCATTAATGAATACTGATTCAAAAGCGAACAATGCCTCAAAAAATACAACTAAATACATATATAAAAAAAAAAAAGGACTTACTGGGAATGGCCTGACTGGGGTTATGAGTTATGAGTTCATGGCTCTGGGGATGCAAGATTTGATACAACTCTTTCTTCAGATGAGAGAGGACCCTTTTTTTTTTTTTGGTTTTTTTTTTGTTGGGTTTTCTCTCTCTGATCTTTGTGGGTGGTACAATCAATCAATGGTCTGGGGCTAGAGGAAGCGCAACAACTTCCCCGTGGTTTGTAATTGACGACTGGTTTTTTACAGTTGAATAGGAATTCATTAGTATTTATGTTGACTGCTCCGCACCATTAGGGCTGACACCTCATGACTTGAACCCTTAGAAAACAAAAAAATAAAATAAAATGGAAACTTTTGTGTCATATATATATATATATATATATATATATATATTAAAAGTTGAATTTCAATCGTGATCTACACGTGGAATTATAATAATAATTCAAAATATTCATTTGTCCAAAAATATGAGAAGAAATATTATAGAAAACACAAAAATAAATTCGTTTAAGATTGATAATAAAATATAAAATTATCATTTTCTCAACATGAACTAAATAAAAGTCAAATTGATGGTAGAGGGAAGTTTCTCTAACATATTCATATGCGTACATATTTTGAGATGAGTAGCGATAAAACTAATATCGGTTATATTATTTAATGTACTCAAATTTTCGAATACAAAATAAATATACCAAAATTTATATTTGAAATCATGTGTGTTAGTTGCTGAATATTTAGAAGAATTTTGTGAGCGAGAAATTTACATCTAGCTTTATCTAATGCAAAAATTTGCTAGAGTGATGTTTAATAAATAAAAAATTCTACACAATATTTACTTTTTATGTTACAAGATTATAACAAAAGTTTTAATTTCAATTCCATTATTTACTACTACATTTGTTTTGACTTCTTTGTTAAGGACTTTCTTAGTCCTTTACAAGTCAAACGCCTATAGAAAAAACCTAATAAACGTTTGATTAGATTAAAATGAAATTTGGTATTTGAACAATTATATAATATATTATGAATTTGAACGTTTAAGTATTATAATCATCAAAAAATAAATAGTACGGTTTAGGAACAATAAATATCACTGAAGTTCAATATCCAGATATTTAATTTTACAATATGATATATAATCATCCAAACACTTCAAAATGCAGTATATTTCAATTCAATAACCCTAAAAGGGGCCTGAATCTCTAAATAGTTCTAGAATTGTGAAAATAACTTTTCATAAAGTTTACAGTAGGGAAAAATATCTGGTCAAGCACACACTGATTGATTGATGAATTGCCAAGTGAGAATGGGAGACTTGGGTTGGGCTTTGCTACCCCACTTTTTGTTTTGTTTTGCCCCCCTTTCTTTTTTTTTGTGGTTTGGGGGGGTGGTTTATCTTCTCCTTATCATAGTCAGATTCCAATATTTTGAATGTGTTGGCTTAGGCTAATAATCCATGTAAAGTTGGTCCATTGTCTCCATAATAATTAGGCCAAAGTTAATGGAAAAGGTTGAACATGAGAGTGCACCACTCTCTCTTTTTCTTTTCTAATAAACCTTTGCTTCTTTTGGGTCTTTTCCTTGATGATATTTTAGTTAGTTCTTCGTTTTTGTAATAAATTATAAGAGCATAATATAGTTCGTTATTTAACTACTTGTTTTGATAGAATATTATAAAGTTAGATAACTAATACGCATTGTAGCCCCTCAATACATTGTCTAACATTCTATTTCATTGAACTATTGATAGGTGACATTGACTATCATTAAATGAAAAAATGTGAGAAGAAGGATTATTTTTAAGTGAATTATTTTCTTTTGAAACAGTTTTAATTCGACCTTTTACGTATAGAAATACTTATATAGGTAAAACTATCTACATATGCATCTTTACAAATCATATAATAAAGGAACCCATCAATTAAGTTGTTATAATAACCCTAGCTCGAATTTTTTTGTAAGTATAAAAAATTTCGTAACTTTTGTTTTCACCCAACCCACTTCCCACCAAACAAAAAATAACCAACTATTTAGTGACACAAGATAAGCACAAGAACAAAACGTACATGATACATTCTTTAGTTTAGTAGGGTCCCCCCCAAAAAAAAAAAAAAAACCAAAAGTTGAAGAGACTTTATTATAAAAAGACAATCAATCCAAAAAGAAGTTGCTGAAAAAAAGGCACTCCTGAAGAGATGTTTGTGCTCTGCCATTTAGCCTGACAACAAGGACTAGATCGAAGATAGAAGAGAGGGAAGACAATGAGCAAACTGGGGCAAGCATATTGAAAAAAGTGTATTTACAACACCACCTTAGAGGCAATTCATAACCAGAAACAATGTTATATGACTAGTAGTGTAAAGTTAGAATCCCACGAGGAAGATTGAACCAAAAGCACTTCCAACCACAACACACGCCTGCTTCCTACATGTTCCTACAGTATGTCCTACATGTATACACACAAAAATAAAGTACTCTCCAGCAATTTCTCTTTCGGGCTTCTTCCGTGCTGGGGGTGAGGCGAGGGAGGTTGAGTATAACCTTTATCTATGGTTGATCAACATCAGTGATCACAGGATCAGTAGGGGCTTGGCGAACAAATTGTCCTTTTACCCTCGGTCGTTGCTCTGCTAGTCTTTTCCTGCTCTGGTATCTCACCTGCAAGCATTCACAACAAAACCCACTTCAGGAATGAAGTGACATGCAGTAGGCACCAAATAGGTGTGTTCATGAGGTCTGATACCCAAAAGTGGGATGGTAAAATTTCAAAATCTGCAACCAACCACAATAAAAAGTGTGCTATGTATCGTAGTCCCCAGTAGAGTGGTTTGCATGCTATAATAGATATTGAGTATTCAGGTGTACTCATTATCGTTCAGAACAGCTAGAGAAGTTGGCAATAAGCATTTCTTGTAATATGAAAAATTCAGAAACAATTTCAAAATTCTACCAAAAGCTTTAGACCATGACTCCCACATATGCTAAAAGCTTCACAGTTTTGATAAATTTTGCAGGGCTCTACTAAAACTTCTAGAGCTCCACAGGAGGAAATTATCAAACAGATTCAAGGAAATGAAATTTCGAGTGACCATAGGCAATGACTCATAAGGGTACATACCTTTTTCTCAAAGCATCGACCCTTGCGTTTTAGACGGAACTTTGCAAGAGCTGCTTCTCTTTCGGCAGAGTGATGACATGTTCTTGATCTGAACTGCTCATGGTCAAAGGTGTTGCTACCATCATCCCTCACACTCTCCTCCATGGCACTTGTAGCCATCGTGCTCGGAGCAGTAGCATTCACATCAGTCACTTCAGATACGCTTCCATACGCAGTGCTGCTTTTCTGCTGAGTGGCATTTTCATTATATGGAGTACTGCTACTACAAGGATCAAGTGATTCCATGGTTTTCAGTTCATGCCCTCCTGCTTCTCCGGAGGATTTGTTAGTTGTTTCACCGGGTGCAGTGCATCCTTGAGCCGAATTCTGAGTTCCGAGATCAGAATGTAGTGAAGGACTTGTCAGAAATGGTGACTCCTCTCTTTGAAAAGCCGAATTTGGGCTCATGGCTCTCGGCACTGTTGGTGGGCTATATACGGGTTGGAACACTGGAGCATAACTGGTCCAAACACCACCATCAAAAATAACCCCTGGTATGGGAAAAAGTCCTACTTGAGCGCTCAGTGATACTGCTTCATCACGCGCAGATTGGGCAACTAAGTCTTTAGGTTTGCTTTCCCCACTGTCGCTGAATGCCTTGGGCCATGGTTCAGTATCAGCCACCGCTTCTATTTCTTTCAGGTCACCCACTGTTGATGGGAAAAAGGAGCGGAGCTTCTTGTTACCGCTGTAACTGCAAAGGAAGAGTACAGCATTAGTAAATTACAGTTTGAGAACATGGGCATATGGTATCCAAATCAGTCCCCTGACTAACAAATAAGAGAAATACAGTCACACCCTTGTGCTTTTGGTGTCATTCTTGTCTTAGGATGCATCTCAATACCGAAATATGAATGTCACATCACACAGTTGATACATGCCCTACTCAACCACAATTAAACAAAATCCCATTTTTCTGATCTGGTCCTAGGGTATCAAACAAACATAACCCACTTGTGCCTGTGGCTAAAGGTAACAAGATACTGATCAAACTATCAAAGTACAATAGAAGTGTACACAAGGGTTCGGTCCCCTGTACAAGATGTTTTAATACAACAAAAAATGGGTTAAGGCTAACTTTATAACAACTATTCTCAGTGTGGGCCCGCTTGCCGGCGGTATTATCTCTACACACATCTCTGCCAGTAGAGTGATCCATTCCAAAAATCAATAAAATTGAGAAAGACATTTTCAGAGTTTTTTATAAATAACAACAACAACAACAATAATAATAATAACAATAATAATAAAAAATTGGGACACAAAAGATAACATAAAAGGAAATGATTTGGGTGAGTATATACCACATAAAAAGGAAACGGTCCTGCAATTACATCGTACATCTCATGGAAAGTGTGTCCTCTCTGAATAATTAATATACAACAGGACGGGTGACCTCTTGGTATGCATCTCACTCCAATAATATCTAAGGAGGTCTAGATGTATGTAATCTTTTGCTGAAATGGCTGGCCCGTCAAAGAAGCTGTTTTCTAGAAACATGTAATCATCCTTTACACAGCAACATCTACGCTCATCTACCAGAAAATTGCGTACAATATTATCAGTATGTCTTAACAACATGCATCCCCAATCAGTCTCACTCCCAACAGCACGTCTTGCCAACAAGTCATAACAGGCCAATTCATCAATGGTTATCGTATGGACACCAATATTCTCTTACTTTTACAGATGTCTCATGATGCTTTTAGCACACTAGTTTGACAACATGCTTCTACAGATTGACTGAATTATACCACAGAGAAGCAACTCACCGTGAGAAGGCCGAGGCTTTAGAATGATTTAGTATATGCTTCTCATCTATGTCTTCGGCCTCTACATCATGGGAACTCCTTAAAGTAAGTTCTAGCCCTGGAGCAGAGGTGAATCTGTTTAGTTCTACATTGGAACTTGACTGCCCTGTTGTAGATTTATGCTTACTAATTCTGCCAATCAAGTCTACGGCTTCTCTTGAAGGTACAGGAGGTTCATGACCAACAACATATGCTGCATGTCTCTGACTTTCAGGGCCAACTTTTCCACCCCCAGTTGCAATACCAGAATATGATCCATCTGTACTGACTTTGCATGCAGCTGAAATATTTGCTTCATCAGACGGTCGAACCCCTCCAGAAGTGAATTTAGTTTCTTTTTCTGCAGAAAGCAATGACAAGATGGTCATGTAAGCAAATCTTGCAGGACAAGAGGCCTAAGACTTGAAATCAATTGGGCCAAATCACTCAAAACTCACGTCCAGAATCACTGGTATCCAGAGTAAAAGCTTCCTCCAATTGGACATCATTTCCGTGGCGCAATGTTTCTTCGTGGCTATGTCCAGTTCCTCCCCGCTCTCTTATCTTCAAAAATCCTGCATATTTTCCACGCACGCACTCTCAGCTTCCAAGTAACTTCTTGCACAAGAGCTCTGCACAAGATGTATCAAAATTTGCTATCTCTATGTAAAGCTTCATGACGCAAGCCCAATCTGGAAAAGAAATTTTCCATCAATTGGACACATTGTCATTAAAGACTATACAGTAATGTACATCATATACTACCCTTCCACCAGAAACAAACTAGGAAAGACAAGAGCCTGCAGACCCAGAAGGCAAGAGAAGGGAAGGTGGGGGAGGGGACAGCCTGTCTGGGCATTGTGGCCCTGCACTCCCACTTCTCAAGGGGAGTGATCAGGTTTGGAGCCAGTAAGTTCACTCTAGGAGGAACTCAAGGGCAACTGGGGTTCTGGGGCGAAACTCTTTGTCAAGTAGCAGGTACATAAGGCAGCACAGCAACATACAGCAAAACTCACTTGCGCATCACTAGCTTTTTCACTGGATTTACTATTTTTCCGGCTAGAAGAGACATTGTCATGAGAGTGATTGCTCATTGGATCAATCTCAAATATGGTCTCAGCTCTAAGTTGGCCAGTAGCTGGATTTTGGGGATTATGTCCAACATCAATCTGTAAAGGAAATAGCTATAGCAGATCAGAATGAACTCAGAAAGAGAGTGACCAGCATAGTTGAAAATGAAAAGCAAAGATGGCAAAACTAAAAAGTAGGAGAAAAGAAAATTATGGATGAAATTCAGGAACAGACAGCAAGCCTCCTCCAGACATGACGCCACAGATTCTTCAGTTCATTTCTCCTCACAGGCTTTATCAGAAAGTCAGCCGCACCCTTTAACATGCATTTTAACACCATGCTAATTGAATCTTGAGATGACATGACTGCATGATCATTAAGAAATGCTTAATTAGCTGAAACGATGGCTTAATCAGTACTTTAGCAAACCATGACAAAGAACACAAAAGAAAGTTTGTGAATACATTTGCAGGTGATGAGACTCACTTATAACAGGAATATTTCTGCAACCATCATGCTCCATGATCAATGTAAGAAGTGCATAACCAGATATTGATGGCAAATCCAGTTCAGTCAATATGAGGTCGATGCTATTATGCCTCCGCTTCAGAAGTTCCCATGCCTCTAAACCATCAGAAATAGCAGCAACTGCAAAACAGACATAACATGCTCTCAGTTTCAATTTTTGAGTCATGCAATGTTGCCAAAATGATAGAGTTCCTCAGAAGTTACAGACAAAGCCAACAATTGAACTGTTCATCGGAAAAAGAAAATCAGGCATTTGGCTTGTCAATCAAATGAGACCAATATCCCAGAGTCCTAGCTAGGGTAACGTGCAGACAGTGACAGGAAAAAGAAAAACAAGATTCAACATATAGAACAGACGAAGCCAACACCCTGATCTTCCATGTAAAGGGAAGCGTAGGGGGCACAAATCCATGCAACATTGTCCCTACAACCAGATCAGAGCTAATCCTTCTGATGCCTAGCCAAAATTTGCACAGACAGATAAACTTTCCCCACATGAACAACTCCAAACATCAACCTCTTATCAAAACAGGAGCAAATTAAAGATCCTAAAACAATGACTATCTATTACTCTCATTTTTCTTCCATTTGAAACTGACTAATGAATGTAACTCAACTGGCCCAGTCTCATGCAAGAAGTCATAACTATGAGTGGGATCAATCGACAACCATACAAGGAAGAACTGTGAAGCTGAATACAGAGGGCTTCAAACCTCAACAAGTGGAGACAAAAGCCAACTCAAAGATCTCATTGTCCATCACCGATTGGACACAGAAGGATGAACTTCCAATAATCTGTTGCTCACACCACAAGAGAAGACAATAAATTCCAATTCCATGACTTCAACAAACCACTCTTCCCAATAATTTAGCAAAACAGATATTCTAATGGTGGTAACTCCTCCAAATTCAAAAGATGCACTCAAAGGAAGCTACCCCAGCCAGGGTAGCTGGGTACTCTGTATAACATGATCAAACATTAAGCTTAATTATCACCCAGTGTTGAGGGTCAGTTGACAAATCAGCATTAATCATTTTGGTTCTTTTGGCACAAGGTAGTGAGACTTCACCTGCTCAATTCCAATCTATTGCCATCTTGCCGTGCCTCCTCCTCGGAATCGAGCAGGATCAAGTGGTAAACCTCAACTCAGCAAAATTAGTGATTTTAGCCAGACTAAAAGACACCAGAACAATCCCCTTAAACAGGTCAACCTTCGAAAGTAAATCAATTGCATAAAACCCTAATTATCGATAGTCAATCCTCAAATATTAACAGAATCACAAATAACACAGCACTAATTAGTAAAACAGATTAAACAACAGTAGTAAGAAACCAAATTCGGCCCAAGATTACCTTTGTAATTGCATTTGCGAAGAAGGGCAGCAATGATCTGACGGGTAGAATCGTCAGCCTCAACAAGAAGAACTCTGAGCACCATCCTGGGCAGCAACTTCTCCCATCTGACCATTTCTGACCCATTTTCTCTCTCCTCTTCTCCATCATCCTCAACCTCGACCACCACAACCTGCTTCACCTCCGTGCCCTCTTCCCTATTAACCCCCAATTGACCCATTCTTAACCAACCCAGAAAAATTCAACCACCCCCTTTATCTTCCACGCAATACCCACAAAAATTCACCCCATGAATTTCATTCTCCATTCTACTTAACACCTAAACCCTCACTACCACTGGAGCACCTTTGAACCTCCGCCCATCATTCACCAAATTCCTTTCTCTCTCTTCCCGCTCCCTCCCTGTTTCGACCAAATTCGAAAAATATCTGAGAGAATTTCAGATTAATTTTAGTGGATAAGAACTGATCTCCAATACTTTTTTCTTTCAAAGAAAAAGAAATATATGGGCTAATGGAGTTTTAAGTTTTTCCCTCTTTTTGGTGACCGCCCTTTAGAGGACTCTCTTCTGGGCCGCGAATGCGTATGAAATATCTGCAGAGAGAGAAAGGATCAAAAGCGGGGCCGCCATTGGCTTCTGGTTGGTCATGATGAGCTGTCAAATTCCTGATCACTAGTTTTGATTTTGATGCCCTCCCACTCTTTGATTCTGTGGTTCATATCAAATGGATGTGGGGTCGATCTTGCGACACGTGTCGTTGAGTTTTCGCACTTGGAGTAGGATATTTTTCCCTCTCAGTATTGATGGATTTAATGGTGATGATTGTTGACACGTGTTGGGCTCTGCTTCAATCCTTTGGCTTTGTGGCTCTCAAGTCCACTGATCCAACGGTGGGCGCTTTTTAATTGAGCCATGGGCCCTCCCGTTGGTGCGTGGATCTCACGCACCGGCATAGTGGTTTGTTTAGGAATTCAAGTGACGTGTCACGTTAGGACTTTGGACGGGAAGATGACTTGCACGTGAAGTTTTTTAGTTGGTCAATAAGGCCATTTCATTTTCTCTAATCACATGTATATCTATTATAATCATAATTAATTATATTTATTTAGAGAGATATATATTAGATAGTACCAACTAGTACAATGAGTAATATTTTAAAGATAATTATTATTAAAGAAATAAATTTGAATTATATATATCTCTTTATGATTTAAAAAATAAATAGCACTTGAAATTAACATTTTTATTTATATGTATTAAATAATTATTTTAATTGTATGAAATTCATATTAAAGTGTCGGTATTTATATACACGTAGCATAATTCATAATTATTTTTTTTTTTGGTTTCAGATCAAAACATATGACTTAATAATAAAGAATGAAAAGCAACTTTCATCATCTTTGATTCAAATTCTACCTAAAAACAAAAGAATTTTTCATTAATCTTATATTCAATATTCAGTAATAGCTCTACATTATATTCCATTCAGTGTTATCAAATTGATATTAATATAAAATTATTCTTTTTTATGACATATCATTTAAATTTAATAATTATACTTATTCTCTAAATCTGAACCCTAATAATTCAGTTCGAAGATTCAACCTCGCCTAATTAAAGTCTCTTTCTAAACAACGGGCTTATACGAGAGTTTAAAGAAGGATCCACTGACCATTACTAGAACCGTGTTTTAATCTTAAATCATTAAATTTTCCTCTAATTAATTAAATGGTGAAGGAGACGCGCCCCGAGCGAGTTGGGTTGGGACAAGCTAAGCCTAAGCCGGTGGTTTTTTTTCTTCCCCAATACGTGTATTATTTTATGCGAGCATTTTTTATTTTATTTTTTTGATAAGGCGAGCATGTTACCTTGGGGGCAGCTGCTCTTTACCCTTTTTTTTTTGTTTTTGTTTTTGTTGGCTGATATAATCCAATTTCCACATAAATCCAAGTCCCCAATTCAATTAAGAAGGCCTAGAGGCTCAACTTTAATTTGGATGTATATGAACGTCATTTACTAGGATTATACCAAAATTCTTATATTTTAATTCTCCATTTTTTTATTGATCGGCAGACCCATTTATATTAGTTCGTCTATCTCATAAATATCCAATAAATTTAATGGACTAGAGGATTGATGTCAAGGCCCACAAGCTATCCCCCAATTTCCTCAAATGAGAAAATTATTCTCCCTAAATTTGAACGTAGGAGGGAGGAAGGGGGATAGAGTCAATAACCACTGCGTCATTGACTGCTTCAAAATCTGTAACTCTCTATGATATTTTGTTCAATAATACTCTCTAGTTCAGTTAGGTTGGAGATCACCGGTCCCTATATTCTATAGTTTAATGAATATTTATTAAAAAAATTAGAAATTTATTTCAATAAGACCTTAAACTAATGACAAATTCCAAATGTACAATACTAATTAATTGGGATGGAATTATAAGAGCATATTTTGACTTGATTTTTGGAGAATTTTGGTAGTGGATTAGGAAATATTATGCTTAAAATGTTTGATTTATACCCCTATTTTCATATTACGCTTGGTGTTGTTGTTTTTTATGTGAATTTGTAGGTTTTGAGGCCAAAACAATCCAAATTCCTAAATTTCTGGTCAAAACAAGTTGACAACGGACCTCCCCTATGGACCCCCACATCGTAGTAGAAGAATTAAAGTGAGAGAAGTCGGACAGAGCCCACTCCGAGCTACTCGGAGTGGCTCCTTTTTGCAAATTTTGTGTGGTCTGTTCAAATTTTGGTGTTTTTGGAGTGTTTTGAGTGCTCGATTTATGGCTATTGTTGTTTTTTTATGTGAATTTGTAGGTTTTGAGGCCAAAACAACCCAAATTCCTAAATTTCTAGTCAAAATAAGTTGACAACGGACTTCCCTATGGACCCCCTAACCGTAATAGAAGAATCAAAGCGAGAGAAGTTAGACGAGCCCACTCCGGTTGCCCGCAAGTGGCTCCTTTTCTCGCAAATTTCGTGTAGCTGTTCAAGTTTTGGTAGTTTTGGAGTGTTTGAGTGCTCGATTTATGGCTATTTAACACGTAAAAACTGCAGAATCCACCATTCATCCATCATTCATCCTCCATTCATCCATTGACAATATCCTACCTTCGTTCATCCACATCAAATTGAGACACTTTGAAGAATTGAAGAAAAAGTTTGAAGCAGCTTGTGGGATTTCCATATGAAATCAAGATATTCAAGTGGAGTTCATCAAGTCTTTCAATCCTAATTCTTTATTATTACTGTTTGAGGTTTGACTATCATGTATTAGATTTTATTTATACTATCAATAATCATGTGTGAGTAGTTTTAGTTTATCTAATGATTTGTAATATAGAACAATGAAGTTTGATTAGGCTTTCATGATTTGTACTTGAATTCCGATTTTGATCAATATAAGGTTGTGTTTTTCATTTTTATGAGTATTTTCAAGGTTTAGAATACTTGTAATTTGACATTAATCTATGAAGTACTAAAATGTGAAATGGAATAATACGACAACCAACTTTTCTACCTAGTTTATGAAATTTGAGAAAAGATTAGTAAATTAGGGGATCAATTTGATAATTTTAAATCTTTAACTTTGATTAATTGTAAAGGCATACGAAAGTCGTTTGTTAGGTTAATTAGAGTAATTCTATTTAGTATCAAAAGAGCGGTAGAATTTTGTGATTATCGATCCTTAATTCAATTAAAAGAATGATCGCACAAATTATGTTTAAATAATCAAACTCATTGCGTTAAAGTCAAATTCCTAGATGTTTTTATCCATTGATAAAATATTAAATTAGTTTTCTTAATTTTAGTTTTAGAAGTAGTTTAGTAAGCAATCAACATCAAAAACTGATTGCTTAGCAATTGTGTAGAGGTATAGTTTAGTGTGTTGCTAAACCGAGTCCTTGTGGGATCGACCTTGACTAGTTACAACTCATACACCGCGCGCTTGCGGCCTCGTTAGAAATCTTAACCCCAAAAAAATTATATCACATATTACATACACCTCTTTGTTATAAAATTTTTTTGACGTGCCTTTAAAATACATTAAACTACTGGTTATTCACGTAGATATAGACAACATTATTCATTTGGTGGACTAGAATCTTAGGGTGTGTTTGGTTGCAGGGAAAATATTTTCCCAGGAAATTATTTTTCATGGGAGAATGAATTTCCAAGGAAAATAATTTTCCACCCACATTTTCTTTTATTTGGTAGAAGAAAAATAATTTTCTAAAATAGCTACTTAAATGCAAAAACCAACCATAAAAACCTCATAAATATGAAAAAAAAGTAAATAACTAATTCAACTTCAAAACCCATATATATATATATATATATATGTGTGTGTGTTGAGCACCTAAATTTGATAAGTTTGTACATCTCCCTATAATCAAACTTTTCCATGTATAAAATAATAGAAATTTTAAAAAAAGAAATAAATACCGTAAAAAAAATTTTCATCTATGAACTTTATAACAAAAAAGGAAAAAGAAAAGAACAAAACTTGGAAAAAAAAACTGAAGATGGCAAAGTAAGAGAAGGTTAGAACTTGAATTCCCATTGATAAGACTTTATTTTCCCTTGATTGAGGGAGAGGAAAATTAACTTCCTTCCTAATAAAAGGAAATTTATTTTCCCTTAATTGAGGGAAATTATTTCCCCAGAAAATATTTATCCACCACTTATACTACCAAACATCAGAAAATAGAATGATAATTTTTCAAGAAAATATTTTCCACTAAAACAAATACATCCTTAGGATTAATTTCTTTTAATAATGTTACAAACAAATAAAGACAGCCCATGAGTGAAAAAAGAGACACAGATAACTATAGATTGAGATTTAGGAAGATCATATTTATCATAATGAGCGGTTTTTATGAGGGAATAATGTATGCTTTTAAAGCTTGAAGATAGATCCTCATAATTTCTTAGAGTAAAATATTTTTAATTTTTCTTTTTAAATTATAATACAATGTTCTGTTAGACAAAATTTTGTCTGATAAAACCATATTAGATACATATAAAAATGGATCAAAGATTACCAAGTATCTCGAGTTCAATTGATGCAGATACGAGACTTTATTTCCCTATTATAGTTCAAATTATGGGTTATAAATTTCTATAAGAAAGGTTTTTTTTTATTTATTATTTCTCTCTGATTTGTTGATCTTTAATTTGAAAGTTAATTGAAAATTCATCTTATTGGATGAGATTTGTCATGTGTTGTGCTATACTCGTAAGCTTCATGCCTCTTGCAATGAATCTATGGCTAGTTAAATAGTATGGACACTTACACCACACATACCTTCAAGATCCCGAGTGTGATAAAAAATCATTAATATTCTTATATGTAATTCGAGATTTAAATTATACATTATACTCGCTCTTATATAGGTAGTAATGTCACTGACCTATCTTCCTAGATAAGCTTAAAGACATAATTTTTATAAATATATCTTTTTAACCTATCTTATTAAAACAGACTTATGATTACGGTATAATTTTACATTTGGTGATATGATAGTGGTTGGTTTACCCTACGATCGTTGAGCAAAAGCTTAGGTTTTTCTGAAAGAACAAAAGCTTAAGTTCAAAAAGAGACGAGGCAAAGAAAAACACGAGCCCAGGAAAAAGATGAAGGTATTGCATCGAGCTCTTCTTCGTTCCTGCAATTCGCTTCTGCCCATCGCTCGCTATGTTTTTGTCTCCTCGACGCTCTCATTCCACTCTTCAATCAGCCTCCACCATGCCCACCATCATCCGTCCCCATCACCATCATCACAAGGAGGGAGAAAATCATCGGATCCCCAGAATGACATTGAGTTCTTCTCGACTACCCAGATTGCCTCTCCTTCTCGAATCCAGAAGTTGATTTCTTCCCAATCAGATCCTCTCTTAGCTAAGGAGATATTCGATTTAGCCTCTCGCCAGCCCAATTTCTGCCATTCTTACTCCACTTTCTATACCCTCATCCTCAAACTTGGCCGTGCCCGCCAGTTCTCTCTCATGGACGACGTTCTCTCTCAGGTCAGGCGCCTCCGCTACCCTACCACTCCGGCCCTCTTTTCTAACATTATTCGTATGTATGCCGATGCCCGTATGCCCGAAAAGGCCCTCAAGACCTTCTACGGCATCGTCGAGTTCAATTGCCAGCCTACATCGAAGCACTTGAATCTTGTCCTGGCTATTCTTGTGGCTCACCGGAACTTCGTCCGCCCCGCTTTCGACCTTTTCAGGATTGCCCATAAGTACGGGGTGGACCCAAATGTCGAATCTTACAACATTTTGATGCGGGCTTTCTGTTATAATGGGGAGATTAGTGTTGCATACAAGCTGTTCAATCAAATGCCTGTGAGAGAGGTGATGCCCAGTGTCGAATCTTATAAGATTTTGATGCAAGCCTTGTGTAGGAAGAGCCAAGTCAATACAGCTGTGGACTTGTTGGAGGATATGCTCAACAAGGGATTCGTGCCCGATACATTGAGCTATACCACTTTGTTGAATAGTTTGTGTAGGAAAAAGCAGTTGAAGGAGGCATATAAGCTGCTGTGTAGGATGAAGGTCAAGGGGTGCAATCCCAATATCACGCATTATAACACGGTTATAGTGGGGTTATGTCGAGAGGGACGTGCACTTGATGCAATCAAAGTTTTGAATGATATGCACTCAAATGAATGCTTGCCGAACCTGGAGTCATATCGAACTTTGGTTGGTGGATTAGTTGATCAGGGGTGCATGATGAAGCGAGGAAGTATATGAAGGAAATGATCTTGAAGGGTTTTTCTCCACATTTTTCAATAGCTCATTCTTTAATCAAGGGGTTGTGTAATGTTGGTAAGGTTGAGGAAGCTTGTGGGGTGCTTATTGAGCTGCTAAAACATGGGGAGGTGCCACATATCAGTACATGGCAGGCAATTGTACCCAGAATTTACGAGGTTGATGAAATCGAAAGATTGGGTAGTTTGCTGGATGATGTGATGAAGGTTGAGATAAGACCTCATACGAGAATACTTGAGGCTGGTGTGGCTTTGGAGGAGTATTTGATCCGAAAGATACAGGCAAAGTCTGGGAAAGCTTGAGATTGTATGTACAGATGGACTAGCTTCTTGATTTCTTCTGCCTTACCACGAATTGAATCACCAGAACAACCAATGCATTGGACATTGACCTGAGCAATAAAATTATGTAGAAAATTTGAAACATTTTGCTCAGATCAGATTGGTGAGAATGGAGATCCTTGTGCATCTGATTCTCTCCCATTAGCAATTGTTGCTCAACTTCAACGCGAGAAGTTCAAAATGATGCTTATCTGCAAGGATTCTCATCTGCTTATTAGTTGTTTCTACGCTTTCCTCCTCTGCTATCACCCACCCAATCCTCAGTTGAAGTAAAAGGGTGCCTTTGCTGTTCACCAATGGTCAGACTCCTTTCCAGTTCTTTTAGCAGATTGTAAAATCTGTTTAATACTTGATGATGGATTGCTACTGCAGGACATGCCATACCCACGCTTTTCGAGGGGGAGAATGCAGAATGTAATGATTTGGGAGCATGGAGGGTCGAAAATCTTGACAAGAGCAATCAGGCAAATAGGAGGAGGGATGCTGGATCCGTGCCTACTGCCTAGTCTACTATATAAGATTAACCAGCGGCTAACAGGGAACATTCAAGCGCCACAGCCTCTCCCGCATCCCGCTGAGTATATTGGGTCTTAGCCTCCTCGGTCACCACAGCAAGTGCTTGAGTATAATTGTTATGTTGAAAAGCAGCCTTCATATGAACTGCTTGGGCATTGTTTAGAAGATTGTTGACTTTTTGCAAATCTTAACAAGAGTTCTTTTTTCGTAACACATACTTGCTTCTTTAATGGGATTTCCCTGGCAATTTTTTTGCCTGTTCGCATATGATCTTTCTCATATAACTTGGCTCCTGAGCATTGACTTTCTCCTACTCTGCAATCTCTTATTCGCATTTAAATGTAGAATTACTCCTGCTACGTTCCGGGACAATACAATCTAATTGATAGTAGAATGTTCTTATATTCACTAGAAGACAGTGTAGCATTTTTTTCAGAAAAAGATGGGACATCATCAATGGCATCAACACCCGGAAATTAGATCTTCAAACATTAATCCACCCATAAACAGCTCACAAATTTGGAAAAAGGAATTGACTAATCACTACAATGAATAAAGAGTTAAAGACCATGATTTATCATCACCCAGAACCTACAGCGGCAAATCTCTCGTAGATTAAACATTTGAAAGTAATACAGAAGATAAAAGCCTAGAAAAAAACGAGATTAAGTGATTTAAGGAACAAAAAGACTACAAAAACATTAGACTTGGGCAGTGCCTTCTGTGAACTTAGGGTCCTCACACCGGTATTTACCATCTGGTCCAATTCCGAATCCTTTAGGATCTGCGAACACATTCTCCAGAAGCTGACTCCGAGGTGGGGCGGGGCTTTCATCAGCAAACTCAACGGCCTCCTCAACTACTTCATCTATCTTCTTCTCAATGGCCTTCAGATCTGCTTCTGTGGCTAAGTTGTTCTCGGTCAAGTACTTCTTTAAAGCTACTATTGGATCTCTGGAACTATAATGAGCTTTCTCAGCTGTAAAAACAAGTGATTGATGGGTAAGATGCATATTTTATTTTCATTTAAAAAAACAGTAAAGAGTTTATCTACGTCTCCATTAAATGATTGCAGACAATCACTTCTGCGGAAAATTCGGCTATACAATCGCCATTTCATGCCTAGATTCGTTGAATTTCAATAATATGATAATACAACCCCCATGAGTGAAAATACTCATGGTAGTAGGATAACTGTAATTATAATTATGTAGTAAACCAAGGAACCTAATTCAGGATACAGCTCTCAATAGGTCTGGAGGGAACAAACTTGAAATGAGAGTAGAGAATATATCAGGCTCAGCCGATTATCAGGTTTTGTATAATATCTCATGCTAAACAAGTATCATATTTGTCCTCACAAATTCAATAATTCAATCACCAACGGAAATTCTTGTGAAGAGTCTTTGGAGATGAATAAAATGACTACATCATTGATTTTATAAATCATTAGATCATCAAATCAAATGAACATAAACAAGCCAACAAGAATTTTTATCATGAGATTTACCCAACTCACCCACCCCTGGCTTTTGCATCCTCGAGCAACAAGGCATAAAAGAGAAAATAAGAAAATGCATGATGTAATAGGTCCCAATTTATGAACGTTGCGCTATTCCGTGCCACATATGCAGGATCCTTATTATCAGCAAACTGTGACAGGTCACCCAAACAAAATGGAAAAGATTTTTAAACGAAAGAAGCATCTTGAAAATTTTTAATCAAAATGGCCTTTCAGAAGCTTCAATTCTGTGCAAGTAGTTGATTTCCTAAGAAATGAGTGCATAGATAGGGTGGCACCAATTCATTTGGAGCAAATACATAGGCATTCAGTCCAGTACATATTCATTCAGTTCAGTAACAGAGAATAACATATTGATTTAGTGCTGAACTTCAATATATAGGCCATTGTCTATCGAGTATTGACAGATGATTCCATCAATCAGCTTTTTATATTAATAACGATAAACATCCATAGCAGGTGGCAAAGATGATGTTGAAATATAAAGATTGCTGTGATCAATCAATGAAAAAAGATATCATCAACAATTATGAAAAAATAAGCAAAGAAACAGGCCAGATTAGTCTTACCAGGGTCACGAAGCTCATCGGGATCAGCCAAAGAGTGTCCTCGAAACCTGTAAGTTTCACATTCCACCAAGGTGGGGCCTTCACCTCTCCTAGCTCTCCCAATTGCCTCCTTAGCCACTTCCCTCACCTTCAAAACATCCATGCCATCCACATGAACACCCGGCATCCCAAAAGCCGGCCCCTTCTTCCAAATTGCTGGATCAGAAGTTGCCCTCAAATGTGACATCCCAATCGCCCACAAGTTGTTCTCCACTACAAAGATAATAGGCAGTTTCCACAATGCAGCCATGTTCAAACACTCATAGAACTGCCCATTGTTACAAGTCCCATCTCCAAAGAATGCCACGGTCACATCATCACAGTCCTCATTTAGCGCCTCTCTCTTGTACTTACTGGTAAATGCAGCACCAGTGGCAACTGGGATACCTTCTCCAATGAAGGCAAAGCCACCAAGAAGGTTGTGCTCCTTGGAGAACATGTGCATAGACCCTCCTTGGCCCCGGCAACAACCAGTTGCCTTACCAAAGAGCTCACTCATCACAGCACGAGCTGGAACACCTTTGCTAAGTGCATGGACATGATCACGATATGTACTAACTACAGAATCCTCCTTTTTCAAGAGCTTTATGAACCCAGTTGAGACAGCCTCTTGCCCATTATATAAATGGACAAACCCAAACATTTTCCCTCTATAGTACATCTGAGCACACATATCCTCAAAGACTCTACCCAAAATCATGTCCTCGTAGAGCTCAAGTCCCTCCTCCTTCGTGATCAACTACACAAAAATTGCCCACAAACAGACAGCAAGAATCAAAACTACTTGTAAACTACGAACACAATATTATACCCAAATCAACTGAAACCAAAACAATTCTCCAAATGCAAGTTTAAGTTTTGTTCGACTTAGTGATGATCTAAGCAAATTCAATAACAGGTAACACTATATGCATGGATTATAAATGCAAAACTACGACGCCCACTAAGTACAAATTAAAATTAGGATTCTTTACTAAGAATTCGAAGCTAAAACCCACATGGGCAAGAGTGAGAAGTTACCAGATTGGAAGGGGAGGCAGTAGATTTGGGCTTGCGCTCCTTGACAACCTCAGCAACAGCGACCACCGAAGAGGAAGCGGATCGACGGTGTTGAGATGATAAAGTTGTAGACTTTGAGAGGCGAAGCTTGCGGGTAGATCCAACGAAAGAAGACGTCGGTGCAGATTTCGAAGAATCGAAGAGGGGCTTCTCATTGGATCTGAGACTAAGGGGTTGAACAATTTTTGGGGCAACAAAGGCTGAAGACATGGTGGGCATCAATTCAATCACAATGCAGAAATGGCGGAATTATTGAACACTGCGGGCGATAGCTGGCTTACTCTGCAATCCAATTCGGAGAGGGGAGAGAGAGGGTGGGATTTGGAAGGAGATAGAAAATTGAGGGAAATGGGGAGGGGTTTGAGAGAATAAAAAGAACGATGAGGGGAAGAAGTGCAGAGGGAGAACAGGGCGGAGAAAACAAGAGGGAGGGAGAAAGTGTGCGTGTATGTGTCTCTGGAAATAACCGTCAACAGAGCGTTGGGAAGACTAATGTTTATTCAATTACTCAGGAGAAAAACAAATTTGGACGACCAAGAAAAAACAAAAAGAGAGGGTTTTTGGGTCAGTGACCCAACCCAACAACAGGGAGAGGGTAACAAGGAAAAAGGAGGGAAAAAGGGAAACTAAAATAAAATAAAAAATTAAAGAATGCAAAATGAGAGATGATGCCCTCTCTGATTTTCTTGCATTTAATGATGGATTTTTTTTATCTAATTGAATTCTAAAGAGTAATACAATATACTTACATTACAATAAGAGTTTTGGATTTAACTATTAGGTCACCACTCTATTGATAACGATAGATGATTCTTAAACATGAGATTATTTGTTATTGGCAGTCGTCTTATATTATATACAAATTTTTAAATGCTCCTAGGAGCATATACTCCTATGAGAGAGTAAAAAGATTAGACCCACAAAATTCTCTCTATTTTTTCGTTCGTCCAACTATCTCGTTTACATATGGTGAAGAAGCAAATACTTTCAACTGCATATAAGACGTCCTGTTTGTTATAATTTCTTTTAGTTTTGTATGGCCTATTGACTTAAAAAGTATGACAAATTGAAAAAAAAAAATTCTTTCATGAAAATTGAGCTATAGAAAGAGTACTCTTTATTTTAGATATTTATTTTTAAAAGAGATGGAAACCAATCGGGTCCATAGCTCAGTGGTAGAGCATTTGACTGCAGATCAAGAGGTCACCGGTTCGATCCCGGTTGGGCCCTTTTCTTTATTTTTCCTAGTCTTAAAAAAGTAAATTCCCTACCCGAATATTTTTGTGCTCTCTCTCTCTCTCTCCTCTCTCGTCTCTTTATAATGCTGTCGCACACACGCTTCCTTTCCCCAGTCCGTGAAAGCGCCGATCAGGTCTTCATCTTTCTCTCTCTCATCTTCTACCCTTTTCTTTTTCTTTTTCTTTTTCTTTTGTTATTCTAGTTTTCATTCTTTGTTCTTCGTTTGATGGTTTCGATTTCGATTTCGATTTTGCAGGCTTCCTTCTTGCCATACGATTACAATTCGATTCTCCGCGTTTCAAGATGACTCATATCCTTCCCAATTTTCTTCTTCATTTTTGTTCCCTCTGTAAATGATTCGTTTTATATTTCACGGAACAAATCCCTAATTTTATCCCCTATTCGCAATGGGTTTAGTGGTTTTCTTCATCGATTGCTTCAGTTCTGTTTTCGAGATCTGAAGATTCTTGTTTTGTGTTTATTCAATCGTAGATTTGTATTTTACTTATGGCTGTAACTTGAGTTTTAGGCTAAATCTAGCTCCTTTTCGCCTGTGTTAAACTTTTGTTGTCTTTAACTGCATTGAACGCGGTAACCAGAGGGAAATCGATCGGCAGAGAGCCCAGGCTCGGAACGCCAAGAAGGGCGCTAAAAAAGATGATGGATTGACACCCGAACAACGCCGTGAAAGGTAAAGATTTGTGCTTAATCTGATTGATGATTTCAAACTTCTTAGAATTCGTTCTGGGTTGGTTTGCTTTTTCCTGGGCTAATGCTAGCTTTCAATTTGTGTTGCTAGGGATGCAAAAGCACTTCAAGAGAAAGCTGCTAAAAAGGCTGTACAAGCTGCCGGAGGTGGGAATGCTGGAGTCAAAGGCAACAAGAAGTGAGGGTATATGGACTCTCATTTATTTGATAATGACCCTCATAGGCATCATATCTTGATTTAGGATTGTCATATGTGATTGAGTTTTAATCATCGTATCTGGGTGATTGGAGACTGATCTTGTTTCGGTTTATTGATGATCCCTTTTAACTGAATTTCGAGAAACACTTGTGAATGGTGATACCATCCTTGCGATGTACTTTTCATTAAGTGCATACTTGAGAATGTATCAGTATCATGCTTGTTTCCTTTTTATTGTTGGAGATTTACATTCTGTTTGTGTGTGTGTGTGTGTGTTGATTTCCATGTCTTACGTTTATGAGAGTTTAGCTATACATTCCTCAATCTGGCTGCACATAAGAACTCAAACAGTGGGTGTAGTTTGTGAATCATGAACCTGAATTTATGGGTCTGTTTCCGCCATTTAGAGCTAGGAAGGTTGCCATGTGTGAGTGTGAATGTGGTAGGATAGTTGAGACAGATGACAGTGTATGCTTGTTATGAGTTCCTCATTGCATTTTTGTTAACCAAATCCCAATTGCGGATCTTAGAAGGGCAGAAAGAGATGTGGGAAGGTGCTCGCTTATTCTTGTGGCTGGGGTTTGTGAGGAAAGAATGCTATATATCATGTTATCTTATTCATTGATGAGATCACCAAGTTCCTGTTTTTGGGGTTGAAGATCTTTTGAACTCTGGAATTTTCCCAATGATGTTTATCCTTGTTCATTGATCTCTTTTCAGTATTCAATATTCTAAATAGTAAATTAAAGTTGCAGTACTTGTAGACTATGCTTAGTTGAGAGTCAGAGGAAAACGTTTCAAGCCCCATGTACATATTGGAGAATGCTCTTCATATCTTCATATGTGCTTCTTTAAATTTTAATAGGAGCCTGTTAGCTCAATTGGAAGAGCATTGTGTTGTTTCACAAAGGTTGTGGGTTCGAATCCTACATAGGCTATACTTGGAAATTATTTGTTTTATCTGTATTAGCTCTAGACTAAAGGCTAGAGCATAAACAGGGTTTGCTGATATACAGATGGATAGCCTTCTACCATGTCTGTCTTCTATCTTGTGGTCCGTTTTTTGGAAGTAATGGAAATCTGAGGGCATTTACCCTGTCTTGTTTCTGTGGTTCTGTCTTTGGTGTTGGGGATTGCAAAATGTAGAGGGGAGTATTCTTCGGGGTATGGCATGGTCTTCAGCCCAAGAGTAGGCGCTCAAGGATGTCGAGGCTTCAAAGAACTTTCAACTATCCAAGATCCTTAATTGGTTTAGCTATCCAATATCCACCATTTATGAGTAGAGATAAACGAGGAATGGGTGAAAGCTCTTTGATAAATATCCAGGATTGCAAAAGAATATCATGTTAATGATTTTCCCTAGTGTTTTAGCTCTGTAAGCTAAATTTTTTTACCAGGTTTGAGAATTGAGCGAATGGCTCTCTTAAATCTGAGTATCTTAAGTGTGCTAGACTAACCTTGTGAGTGCGGTGCGTAGAAAGTCCTTCCATAATAAGAGCTTGTTTAGATGAAGTTTAGCCATGTCATATGGTGGCATGTCTATACCGGAGCTCTTATCTGATCTTATTAATCGTAGATGACTTAATAGTTCAACATGAAAATTGCTGTCAGACTCAGTTTGAGCTTGGCCTGTAATTTCAGGAGCTTGTTAATATGAATGACCGCGCGGTGGGTGGTGAATGTTAGCTTCTTTAGTTAATTTGGCAGGTGAAATATCGGAATATAGGTTCCTAAGTTTGCGTACTCAAATTTCAAACCAGTTCTATTGAAATAACGGAATATTAACATATATGTCGCTCGTACTTATGATGCAATCATTTTTCTATCCATGTCCTATTGAAAATTATTTTCAACCCCCGACCTTCTTGACATATTACCATTGTAGGTAAATTTAGAATTTTAAGTTGACCGGAGATATTAAAAGACTAAAATGTCCTTAAATTAACCCCACCACAGTCATATTTTAATTTGAATTGAAGAGATTTTAAGGGAAAAAAAAACCCTCAAAGCTCTATGGTCATGGCTCTTCTCTCTCTCCTCTGCACGTTCCCTCTCTTCTTCAAGTTCTTTATTCCTTCAACTTCTCCCTCTTTTATGGCTGCACGACTCCCTTCCTCTTTCCTCTCAAGTTCTATCTCATTTGCACGTTCTATATCCTCTTCTTTTCGATTTATAACAATATTAGATTCTTTTCAATTTTTATTTATTTTTTAGTATTGAAAAAATAAAAAATTATGATTAATACTAGTTTAGAAAACCCCGTAACGTAATCTTACAAACCCAGAAAATAAAAACCCCTTTAATCCCACAAACCTAGAAATTGAAGACCCAATGTCAATCGCACACACACTTAATTTGTTAATTTTTAGAAAACCTTTGTCATAAAAACCCAATGCGTACAAATACTATCAAGCACGTAAACACTACTAAAATCTTTTTCTAAACAGAGCGAGCGGTGGTAGACTTCATAAACTCGAGGGGAGCTTTGATGGCTTTAGCCCTCTTGAGTACTGGTGACAATATCCGAATTGATTCTGCTCGAAAGGCTTTCGGATTGTCGGGTTTGTGGAGGGATTTGCTTTCCTCATTTGCGGCTTCAAGAGTAGTCAAGATGTCTCAAATGGAGGACCATCTGTGTCTTCACTTTCTCTCCTTCTTCCGGAAAAGTGAAAAGCCTCCATTTTCGGGTCATTTTTCTCCTGCCATTCACATCTCCAAATCCTCTTCCACATATTTTGCTATCGCCTTCATCGGATCGACGTAGCTTAGGAATGATTTTGTGATAAGATCATTCATTTTTCCCCTAAATAAAACATTCACAATTAAGAAATTGTGAAATTCATAGTCATAGAAGAACAATTAGACGGGTGAAGGACTTGGATTTAGTAACCTAGGCTTCGAATTGCGAGTCAACTCTAACCGATGGGTGAGACAGAGATAGATAAATAGAGAGAGAGGAAGAAAGAGAGAGAGGGGGTTAGCGAGAGGAAGAAAGAGAGCGAGGGAGCAAGAGGAAGAGGGAGATGAACTCGGATATGGTGGTGAAGAAAGAGATAAAGTTTTTTTAGGGTTAAATAAAATAAATAAAATAATCTGATTATTTTTATTTAGGTAAAGTTGTCATTTAATGTTCACCAACTATCGTTATATTAGCACAAATATCGGAAAAGGACAGATTAATTATTAACACCACCGAGTGAGGGGGTTGAAAATAATTTTCAATACGACATGGGTGAAAAAATAATTGCAAGCATAGTACGAGGGTACGGATGTTAAAAATCCAATTAAAATATAGACAACACCATGTCCCGAAATGGATAGCATGCGCAAAAATTAGGCGGAGTTGAGGGAGAAACTTTTTTAAAAAAAATGTACTGTCGTCCAGGTCTATAAACACGGTCATAGATTATAATTTGTATCAAAACAACCCCAAAAATAAGGGTTTTGCAAGGGTATCATGAAGTATAAATCCGTCATAATAAATAGGGAAATTTTCATGTCTCCTTTATCTTATGCAAGTATCATAGAGGGAAAATTTTCACATCACCTTTCTATATCTTATGCGAGTATCCGTATGACTGAAAATTTTCACATAACCTTTCTTTCTATGTCTTATGCAAGTATCCCCAACGGACACTCGTATCATCTTAATTCCGAATTAATAATAATAAATACTCTTTTAATTATTATTGAGAGCATTTCATTCCAAAAAAATTGCAATCCAATGTTGCAAATTTGTGTATACAAAAACACTCATCAAGATCCAATGATTTTTCTTGCGGGGTAAGAACAACAAATGTACACTGGCTGAAAACTTTTACACAGTACATGTTTGTCTTTTCATTTACCTAGTAGTCGTAATAGAATGATCAGACTATCAGGGGATGTAGCTCAGATGGTAGAGCGCTCGCTTAGCATGCGAGAGGTACGGGGATCGATACCCCGCATCTCCATTTTTCCTGCACCTTTTGCCCATTTTTTCTGCACTAACTACCTTTTGCCCTGCACTAGAATTTACATTTTCAGAACTTGGATTCTTATTCATGACTTGGAACCTGCTGCCAGCAGAGCCTCCAGTGGATGAAACCGACCTCAGTTGTTTTATTGGCCTTGGCCTCTGCTGCTGCCTGATATTTCCAGCACCTCGTTATCGTGAATAAGTCAAGGAGACCTTTGGAGTTGGTTTATTTATAGTTGTCTGGGGAAGTTGTATTGTGGCTAATGTTATAGAGGTTAAACATGTGTATCATCATGTCTACAACCGTATCCAAGACAGCAGGTGTTGATCAGCAATCGAGACTGGCCTCATCGAGAAGCCATCATTGATGACACAGGGCGTGGAATTGCTAGCTCTTTTCCTTCAAAGTTCAAAATGAGAGCAAGCCAGACGAGCTGGATGCCAAAAACCTATGCATACTTAAAGGAATGCCCACACTAAGATCCGGGCAAACCTTGATGACATAAAATCGCTCTGCTTGGTCGATAAAGATTGAACATGAGCAGGAAAGCTTAGACAAGGGTGAGGAAGAGGTGCCCTCCACTCATTCCAAGAAAGATAGATTCTACTTCATTGCGGCAATCAACAGAAGAAAATTGTCTGTCTATATTCCCATTATCAAATCACATTGCACCCCATCAAACATGACTTGGGTTTTCACTGGTCAGTGTAAACACTTCACAGAATCTACTTTGAAACAGTACCCAACACAGAAATCAGGTCTCAAATACTATGATCATACATCAAACAGCCAGCATTTCAATCAGAAACAATCACAGCCCAACAAAGTAGAAGTCATGAATAGAATACTTTGTATTCGAAAAAAGGTAACACAAAGAAGAGACCAAAGACAAAACCTCAGGATAAATTGTTTTCCCAAAATACAAAAAGTTTAACGACGATCGATCTCGAGGGCATTTTGCTAATGTCTTCATACTATTAATAAACTAACAAAACCAGAGTAAAGCTGAGAAATGAGCCTAATCGAACAAGCTGAATCCCATGTCATCATCACTCTCTTCCTTGGCCTCCTCCTGAAGAGACGAACACAAAATTAAACATAATGCAAACAAGAGGAAAAAAACCCTGAACTCATTTGGGTAGAAAAGAAATTCAAATGAAGCATATAAACTTTTACCTTCTTTTCCTCTTTCTTCTCCTCAGCAGCAGGGGCAGCACCACCAGCAGGAGCAGCAGCGACAGCTACAGCAGCACCTCCACCAGAACCGACATTCATGATCAGGTCTCCAACGTCCCTCTTCTCACAAAGCTTGGCAAACAAGCTTGGCCAATATGATTCTACACCATCAACTTTGGCGGCTTTCACCAATATTGCAATCTTCTCCGCCTGATCATCAGTAAATTATTGAGCAAATTATACTCCGCATTCAGAAGAATGGGAAGCAGAAGACATGCCATAACATATCAACATATTCTACCAAATCAAGCTTAGTACTTAAGGCACAGTTTGCATTCTTCAAGTTCCAAAAATACAAAAGGCATTATGTCATCATTAGTTACACTACCGTAGCGACTTCCACCCCAAAAAACTATAGTAAATAATTAAAGCACCATCTAAAATCCACATTGTTATTCAACATTAAACTAGCTTAAAATCGGAAGCAACCATCTAGTCAAAAGACAATCACATAACATTATTCATCAAATCCCAATTCCAAAACAACTCAACAATTCCCATCAAAGCTCACAAATAACACCAACCTCAACTCACTCATCAAACCCTTGCTACAAAAGATTGCTTAAAGTCTCTCACTAGAAAATCCAAATCATCAAAGGTAAAATCCTAACAAAGCATATTTTCAAGACCATGGCTCATAGGGCATAGTAAGATCCATTTCTTGCCATAAAAATGAATATATAACCCACAACAATTCATAAGCTTCTGATCCAAACAGAAATCAAGGCAAAATCCAAGGTTCCCATGAACCAATCTACAATGATTTCAACTAATAATAATACAACAGGCATACTAAAGAGCTCATAAACAACAGACCAAAAACACAGCTAAAATTTAAATTAAAATTCCAATTAAACAATAAAAAGCAACTGATTGTAACAAATAATGTTGTGGACTACAATAATAATACAAATCTAGTAAATCAGAAGCAAACATTTCACACAAAAACCACAAAATCATGAAAAGTTAGAAATTTTATTTGGAGGTTGGGGAAAGGAAAAGATACCGTGATGGGAATGCCATCATCGTAGAGGATGAGAGCGGCGTAAGTGGCAGCTAACTCTCCAAGTGACATTGTTTAGTGAGTTTCTTCAACCGGAGATCAACGACGAAACTGTTTCCAGAAACAGAGACCTCAAATCAGATATTAAATCGAAGAAGGAGAAATGAATTGCAAGTTCGTCAATCGGAGATGTGCGAAAGAGGAACGGAGAGAGAGAGAGAGAGAGAGAGAGAGAGAGAGAGAGAGAGAGAGAGGGTACCTGAAGAAGAGAGCTTTTGGGTGCTTTCACGCGGCCGAAACTAGGGTTTTCTGAGAAATGACGAGCAGAGGACTTTTATAGGGCGAATAAGGGTTTTGATAGTGGCTTTACGATTACCATGGTTTACGAAGGCCTTGGCTTGGGCCCAAAGGCCCATTTACGAAATATTTCGGCCCTTTTCTTTAGTATCGTTTTCCAATTCCCGTCGTTTAGAGACACCAACAATGGCAAATGAGTGCTGTTAGGTGACACATCTATATACATTTTAAAATTATCAATGTCGTCTTTTTTATTTTGATAAAATTATCGACGAGGTTTTATCTAGTGGTCAAGACTGATGTTTAGAGTACGTTATATTACAGGTTCGATTCGCATCTCCTTTTGTATTATACTTGTCTTTTATGATTTATTAGAACAAAAAGAAAAATAAATATTATACAATCTACCAAAGGAAGAATAACAATGGAAGAATTATCCAAAACCCCTATAAGATTTAAGTAAATTTGGTACATTATGAAGTTCAAGAATTAATTTTCAAAAAGAAAAAAAGTTCAAAAATCAATAATTGGTATAGAAATATCAAAATCCTACAGAGGAACACTTGTATTATCAATTTAAGTGTATGAATAAATTTAACTCAAATACAACTTTTTGTAGCATTTCAAGTCTAGAATCGAACATTAAATTTGTTGAAGCTGCTAAAATCTTTATATATATATTCAATCCCGTTTCATTCCATTTTTTCGATCATTAATAAGCTAAAAATGGCTAAGTTTCTAATAATAATTGGCTAATCTAAGATCTCCTACTCCCTATGGAAAAAACCACCAAGACATTCCTTGCCATTCCATACACTTGCCCCAAATACATACATAATCAAGATCGATAAAGATGGATGGTTTCTGGGCTTCATTTGGACATTGGTGGGGGACCCGCGGGGGGTGGGTGGGGGTGCCTGTAATGGACTGGGCTACATGAACTTGGATGGGCTTTACACTGAGAAAAGCAGGCCAACTCTTGGCATTCCCAAAATATCCAACCCTCTATCTTTTAATTTTTTCCATCTTTTAAAAAATCACAAGTATATATTCTAATCCAACGGCTAGATTCGCCCCTCTACACAAATTAGT
The DNA here is from genome assembly GCA_021018815.1 of Talinum fruticosum. Lineage (NCBI taxonomy): Eukaryota > Viridiplantae > Streptophyta > Magnoliopsida > Caryophyllales > Talinaceae > Talinum > Talinum fruticosum. The sequence continues at coordinate 1,644,638 of JAITYX010000042.1, forward strand.
TGGTTAGAGCGATCATTGATGTGGCAACTTTTTTGGTTATTATGTTTGGCTTTGCTGGCTAATCTTTTCCTCACTCCTAACTCGAACGAGTTATCTTTTGCTAATTTAAAACCAATGTCATACTTTTCGATCCATTTATCCGATCTAGACTTGCTAAACCGACAACGGAGTGTTTCTTCTTACAAAAGTTTTTGTGTTTGATAGGGATTGAACACGAAGACTATGATCAAAAGGGATAGAAATCATTTTGAAGGGATGATGGGTAGATGGGGGTTACAAAGACAACACAAAAGAGCTTGTTTGCCTTTAATTCTCCCTCACATGTTTTCTGACCAAAGTAAAATGATGGGTGGGCAAACAGTAAGTTTAGAAGGAGAAGTGAAAAACAAGGAAAAATGGCACCACCAAAGATGGATGTAGAAAAATGGATAATGAATAATCAGTCTTTTAGGTGCAATCCATATCCCCGCAATCATAGCCTTTCATAAATCAAAGATTGCCTTATGTCATGTGCATCTATTCATTTTTCAAATTAATATTCTTTACTTCATATGTGAATGTGATCTCTCGACCTTCTTAGGTATACAATTACTTAATTTTTGCCCGTCTTAACTATATAAAAATTTAGTGTGATCTTTACTTTTATATGATTGACAATTAATTTTATTTATATGATTAACTCACTACTAATAAAGAATCGGTTGAGGTCGTGGCACCTCGATCATCCCAGGAAGAAGAATAACACAAGGTTGAATCTCCGTAAACGCACTTGTTGGAAGAACTTTCACTTTTAACACTCGCAATCCAAAAGAAATTACACCATTTATCAAACCGAAAAAAATGGTCCTCAGTAAATGCTTTAAAGAAAATTGTTGTATTTTTTATAAAAACATGTTTTATTTATCTGTTGGTGGGTACATCATACATGCATATAATCAATTTAATGAATAAGAAAAAGTTTCTTAAAAAAATTGTCATGGAATTTGTCAATATAAAAAATTACACGTTTGTCCTAGCTTTTTCACTTCTTTTTTTTTTTATAAAAAAACACACTAGTGTGTTATAGGTCACTACGTTTTTTTCCCCATTGTATTTTGTCAAAAAAATTGCCTACAATAAGGAAGTATTGGACACATATTGATTATAGAGACACGTTTAAAAAGCTACAGTATGTAGCATTGAAAGTTAGCTGTTTAGACGAAATTTCTTTTTGAAATTTTGTTATATTTTAGTACGTGTAATTTGAGCATATGAGTTGATTTTGAGTATTTTTTCATCGATATAACAAGTACTCATGTATATTGTGAAGGCAATCAAATAGTAACCTCGTTGATTAACTCATTATTTTATGCATAGTAACATCTTTACTATGGCTTTAAAGATCTCTACTTCGTTCAAAGTTTTCATTAACGATACTTTAGGACTAAATAGCTAACCCTGATTTACTTTACCCTTTTTAGGGAAACGTTATATTGTATTGTTATCTTTGAAAGATAAAGTTATAGGGTTTTATCCAAAAAAAAAAACTTCTGTGAGATGTAATCCTGTAATGCCTTGGATCCTTACCTTGGATTCTTATATATATTTTTAAGTAAAAGGAGAAACATATACTCATGCATGGTTGAATGCCATGATTCCCTCTATTATGTGTGATGTAGACCTTTTAGCTAGCTGCATGAGATCAATCAAAGGGAAAGGAAAAAAAAAAAAAAAAGTGGATTGAACCCCAAATAGTTGAAGATCCCTTGGATACCAAATAAAATTTTACAAATTCCCTAAAAAATAAAGGAAATAAAACTCAAAGCAAATTCATAGAAATTAATCAGACAGTTTCTTTGAAAAAAAATCAAAAAAAAGAAAAAGGAATGTTGAAAGTGAAGCATCACAGGCAAAAAGGGAAGCATGAAACAATTAACTTGCTTTTTTATTACTTTATTTTTCTGGGTTTTCTCCTTTGCTTCCAATACTATTCCTATGTGGAGAAGTATCAATGATGATCATTGAACAAAAAGGAACAAAAGAATTACAAGTTAAAATAGGCAAAGCTACCCAAGCCTGCCCTTTTTTCCTCTTTTTTTCCTTTTTTTTAGGAACTAGAAAATACAATGCAATTTAAGGGTTGACATAACCCATATTAGCTACTCTAATTACTATAATTAAGGCAAGGGGTTTGAACCATATCTTCCCCTCCTCCCTACTAATTAAGCTATAAGAACTTAACCAACAATAATAACCTTTGGCTCAAAAGGCATAAAACCAATCTTTTGAACCAACATACTAAAAATGCTGCTAATATGAACAAGAATATACCCCATTAGAAGCTGCATGCATCCAAGGGGATTTGAGTAATTTAAGGTAAAAACCAATGCCATAAATTTGGTTTTCACCCTATGAAAAATATATGGTAAAAAAAAAAAATGATCAATATGATCCCCCAACCTTCCTCCCCCTAATGCTAATGACTCTCCTACAACTACCTACCCATATTCCTAATACTGAAACATGTATGATGATGAAGATGAGCGATGATGATCATACTCGATGTGAGTGATCACATATAGTGGTAGTTAGAGGATCGATCTTCGAATATTTGGTGCTTAGCTTCTCTCTTGTGATGAGGAGTTATTCTTTGCTGGCATTTGCCTCAAGTAATTTCCCCAACTTTTTGCATTTTTTGTGAATCTTGTTAGTCTTTTATTTGTGGAGCTAGGTTGATGAATTTTGCTCAGATGCTGCTGAAGTTGTGGGTTGAGGACCTGGTCCTGAGCCAGCATGTACAGACATGGTTGCTGTCACAGCTGCAACATATATCAGAAGTTTGATTAAGATAAAAATATCTCATGTGAAGCTAACTGTGGGTAAATTTTATGTTATAATAGAAGTGACAGAAGCAAGCTTAATGTGTACAAGACACTGGGTAAGTTCAAAATGAATACCAAATCGTGTGGAGCTATCTGATTTTTCCAGGACTTGACCGAGAATTGCACAGGGTATTTCACTGGGCTCGTCATTATATGCAGACCTGACAAATGGGTTGTTTGAGTTAGGTTATAATGTAGGTGGGTTAAAAGGGGTTTGATGAAACACTCGAGTTATAATGGGTTTTAGTGATACCAAGGGTTTTATCATCAGGTTACAAGGGTTTGGTGAAAGCCAGGTTGGCATATTTAATATCTAGGTCGGGTTTAGTTTTACTTAAGTCTAATCTTGTGTCTTTTTTGCAAACGAATTCTTTTTTACCACATTAGCACAAAGAAAAGAAAAGGTATGGTAAAAAGGAAAAAAAGGTGGAAATTTGAGATCTACAACCTGCAGTAGTAGTGGTAGGCATTGCCATTGTTGAAGTGGGAAGTGATAAGATTCCACTGGAGCTGAAGTGCTGCTGGGGTAAGAAGGGGTATTGTTGTACCATCTGAGGATATTGGACCCCAAAGCTCTGAGCTTGGTTACTTTGGGCATATGGGGCATAGTATGGGAGGAAGTTGTGAAAGTACCCTACTGTCCCTGATGCTGTAGCTCCAGTTGTTGGATAGTATGGTGAGAATTGCTGACCATATACCCCATAATAGTTCTGTATGTCAAAATAATTAGGAATAAAAATTCATCACACAGTTTACGACATAAGATTATAACATATACTAATATATACACATGTATCCTTTATGGTTACATAGTAGTACCACTCACCATTTGGTACATTGTATCATGTGAATACCCAGTGTATCTGCAAAATTTGGGACAAAGTAAGGGAAAGAGGACTGAAAATGAAAGCTTTAATGGGTGCTGAAAAATGGAAGATGGAGAATTGAAAATCAATACTCACAACAAAAGAAAAAGGAAAATAAAAGAAAAGAAGGATCCCCATTCCTCCAAAAGGGGTAGGTTCAAAAAGTGTATTTTGCCCATTTCACATCAATTACTTCCACTTGATTCCCACTGCTGCAACCATTATGCAACAGCATGATAGGCATTATGTAGTCAAATGCAGTGCTTTGTGTCATTTGACCAGGTTAAAACAAAAACAAAAAATGCCAAAATTTTGCAGGGTATTTTATTGGGTAAATGCCAGAACTTTTGTTTGGGGAGGAGAGAAGGTGGCATTTACTAGAAAATATCTTTGTTTCTCCCCATTACAAGTCCACTTCACTCTCAAGAATTCTGTGTGTGAGAGAGAGAGAGAAAGAGAGATGAAGATCAAACATAATGCAGCTATATTATATACAAATATAAGAAAAGAAAAGGTATAATCATAATCTTTAATTCCATGATCATAAATTGTGCTTACGCATAAGTTGAATAAGGAAATGGAGGCTGCCCAGATGGCTGATGGAAGAATGGAGATGAAGATGAGCCTGGATAAGTAGGTGTGCTCATCAACCCTTGTGCTGGTCTAAACCTTCCTGGGCCTGAAACTTTTCATCAACAACCCACCAAAATAAAATAAAATAAAAATATACAAGTTACTTGAAAATTGCCATTAAAATGCTTGCATGCATAGATCTAAACCTTGAATATTGGTTTTTTAATCATGGTCAAAGCATTTGATCACATAGAATTGCTCAAAGTCTTTCCTAGGTTTCCTGTCTTAATTAAAGACAAGATCTTGGTTGAACATTATATGCTGTTATCATTAATCTGGAGTGACAGGTCTATGATTTCCACAAAACAACAAGTTTCCTAGTGAATGTGTATGGTTGTGGTCCAATTCATTGGATGCTTTTTATGGGTTCTTTTTTTTTTTTCTGCAGTTATTGTTGCATTGAAGATGGCCAAATAAAATTAATCACCCAACCAAACCCACTCACCAAACCATGTTTGGAGGGATGGGCTGGAGAGGCTAAAGAGAAATTCTAGAGAGAGAAAATGTGAAAAAGAGAGAAGCATACCGTGTTGAGGGGTGGGTGAGCGGTTCTTCTGGGCACCAAGGGAAGCAAGATTGCAATTTGCCCTCCTTCCATCTATCACAGGAGATGGGTTTTGGCAAGCCCTAAAGGCAGCTTCTGGTTCCTTGAATGTCACCTAAAATACCCAAAAAGATCTCTTTCAAAACGGCTCACCAAACAACAACAATATTAACAACTATGACAATAACAACTCCCCGTATGGATTGTGCTTACAAAGCCATAGCCTTTGGATCTTCCGGTGCTCTTATCAGTGATGACAACAGCTTCCAAGATCTCCCCAAACTGCTCAAAATATTTCTTCATGGTATCCCTTTGAGTCTCCCAAGCCAAACCACCCACAAAGATCTTTGTATATGTTGTGTCATTCATCAACTTCCCTCCATTATAATTCCCCCCACCCCATGGAACTGCCTTTGCTGAGACATATGGGGCAACCCCAAAAACCCAAAAAGAAAAGTTGCCCGGAAAAAAAGAAAGAAAGAAAGAAAGAAAGAAAATAAAACAAAAGAGCTCAAGAGATCACACAAACAAAACCCCAGATCAAGACCCAATAAAACCCAATTAAAGAAAAACTAAGCTTTTACTCTAATATGATCTTCCTTCCCTCCTCTTAGCCTTGATTTTGCTTCAACTTGCTTCTCTTTAGATGTAGGGAGATGGTGGCTCTGTGTGGTACTTCAACTGCCTCAGTGGCTCTTTTTCAAACCCACGCCTCAGATTCCGCAAACAACGATGCTCTAAACGAGAAAATCATTGCTGTTGTTGAGGGAGGGTGTGGAGAAAGAGTGAGAGAAGAAGAGGCGGGGAGAAGGAAGAGAAAATTAGGGATTTGAAGAAATTTATATATATATGAAAACGACGAGTGGAGAGAGAAAGAGAGAGAGAGAATTTAGAAAGCGCACACTATGTGTTTGAGATAATGCGTAGCTGGAAAATGGAGACTGTAGTGAGAGAAGGGACAAGAAAGCTGCTAGTGGGGACTGCTCGGCAAATGGGTAGAAAGAGAAAGAGAAAGAGAGAGAGGGGAGGCTAAAAAATGGTTAATTTATGCCTTGAAATAATTTTGAAAAACCCCAAAAAGCTTCGAAATTAATGTGTTTTTATTTGGGGATTTAGTGTACATTTCGTGTACTCTTGTCAATTTGTGACTGGGTACTCCACACACGGCTGACTACCTAATAGTACTCTTTTTCTTTAATGCGTGCCTTTAAGTATTTTGATTTTGTTTATTAATAGGAATATATATACTTAAGGGTGAATTATTTTGGGTACTAGTTATAATATCCCGAAATTAAAATTAGAATACATAGATTTTTGTACTATTTTTAACTTCAGATAACCACAAGTGAAATTAATATGATCGATTTTAAAAGTTGAAAGTTGAAATTCAAAGAACATTCTTTTCAATGTGTTCATGTTCTGAGGGAAGATGGGGAAGGAAACAAAAATGTCATCTCTATAGACTCTCCATGCTTCCACAAGTTAGAAATGAAGACTTATCATGATTCAATTATTTTAAAAATACAAACAATGTACTCCACAAATTGTAAATATGCCCTAATTTTTCTCACATAGTTAAAATCGATACAAAATATTATACGCTATGTTGCACACTCAAACGTGGATAAGTGGATGATTGTATAATTGCATGTAACATTTACGTTAACACTAATGCATAGAAACTTAGAGTGTGTCAAGTACTTAATTAGTTCGAGTAATTGAGACCCTCTTCCTTTTAGTTGTAAGAAGTAGTAAGGAAAACTATAAGGAGTAAAAAAGGAGTTGTAAAATAGTTGTAAAGTTAATTACCAAAAGTTGTAAGAAGTTGTAAACAATTGTAAGAAATTATAAAGTGTTGTAAGCAATCGTAAGAAAATATAAAGTATTGTAATAAGATGTAAGAAAGTATAAAGTGATGTAAAGAGTTGTAATAAAGCTGTAAGATAAGTATAAGATTGTAAGTTAAAATTAAATATAATAGAGTCTCGATACTACACATACTGTTAGTACGAATTACAACAGCACTTAGATTAGAAATCTAAAAACAAGAAAAGTGAGGAAATAATTGAGATTGAAAAGAGCTTTTAAGTGCTTTTATCAGTCTCCCACTTTGTGAATGGCATTGCATACATATACATAAATAGGATGAGGAGGATACCAAACCTGGGTAGAGGGAAGGAAGGGAGAGAAGTGAGGGGCTTTTTAATTTGCTTCGCTGTATTCAACTAACCAATAACCATGCACTCATCCACATCTTCCTACTTCAACTTCAATTCTCTCTCCTGCCTGCTGCTGTGTGCACGGTGAGACCCTTTCTTAAAACTAATTAATTACTGTAATTAATTCCTTTTAACAATGTAATTTAATGGAGTCTTAAGTTTACGTCAGAGTGAGTAGCAGATACAGAAAAGTATAAGGTACTCAGCAGTGGGCTAGCCACAGCTAGGGTTTAACATCCTTCTCAATCTCCTAGTATAGTACTGAGTGTTATGTACCGACTACAATTGCGGAAATTATTATGGTTGTAGTTTTAGTATTAAAATTTGAAAATATAACGTAGAAATAAATTATTTGTTGAGTATAATGTAGTAAAAATATTTAGGTGAATTAGACTATTTATATTTTAAAATCTTTTCGAATTTTACAAAACTAGAATTCATCGTTATAATAATTTTAATTAGTTTGGATTCGCCCCAATGATATAAAAGATTATTATACTTGTATCAGGGAGGGAGAGAAAGTACCGATAATCTTTCAGTAGATAGTTATATGTTATAATAATTTAAGTACGAAAGAATTTACACGAGAGAACCCTAAAATAGCTAGCAACCACAAATAGTGCATGGGGAAGGATTTTATTTTCGAATTAGGTGATTATGATAATGTGGAAAGTAGTTAGTGTAGAAAATTAGAGCAAGTTGCAAAAAACAAAACGATGGAATTGTCATATCAAATTCAATGAGATTGACAGGTATATAGGGGTGCCCATATATGCAAATAATTGAATGAATTTCTTAATTTGTTGGGTCAGGTCTGATTGTTCTGCGGATTTTCAACTGATTTAGGGTTGGAATATAAAGTTTCTTTGCAATTCTAACATGAAACAACTTCGATTCGTTTAGGACCCTTGGATTTGTCGGATTAGACGGATTTGGATGTGGGTCCATGCTTCATAGATCCGATGGGATCCGACTTAAACCCGGGTCATTTCGTTCATCATTGCATATTTTATTACTCTCATCTTATGCTATGGATTATTGAAGTATAAATTCTATCCAAAAAAATCAACAATCATACAAGAACATTTTTTTGTGGAATTATTGGTAATATTTAAGACTTAATTGTAATAAATAGTAGCAAAATGATGCATTCCTTGTTCAGAATATCTTATATGCTTCCGGAGTACGTATTTTTCGTCATATGTCACGAGATGATTGGACAAATGGCGAAATAGGGGATGAGTTTTGTGGGCCTAATCTTCTTTTCTCTCTCTTAATAGTATATGCTCCGAGAGTATTTTAGAATTTGTATTCCTTGTTAGGCTTACGTGTAAATATATATGAATGAACGTAAAAAAATTATCATATACTGCAATGTATAAGCTAATTAATTTGATGAGAGTAGACAAATAAAATGAAAATTTTTGCATTATAACAAAAATTTATGGGATTATTTTTCCTTGCAAGACTATGCATATGTTTAACAAAGTATATACAATATTAGGTCTAATTTCCTCTCTGCTCGCTAGTATATATTCAAGACTAAAATTCAGAGATAAAATTTTACATTCATGGGAATAACTTTCATTTTTTAATTTAATATTGTCTCCCTTTTACAATATATATTACTTTAACTAAATTTTTTATTTCACAATTTTAAGTATATGAGTAACTAATTTACCAATTTTATCCTAATTAATTGCTTTTTCTTTTCTTTTTTCATTGATTTCTTCATTTCTAATGAAATTTTGGCGCAACTTAATCTTTTAACATAAATTGTCATTAATTATGCATTTATATGTTATTTCCTCACAATTCAAAAACAACAAGTATTGTGAAACGAATGGAGTGAGCAAGCTCCATCACATAACAACTCATTATTTTTTTTGGTATAGAGGAGAAACAAAGGGTAATACAATAAATAGGAGAAGGAAAAATTAAACCCGAAACTTAAATGTACTCGGGACATCGAGTGTTAACTATTAGACTAGGACCCCGTTGATACATACTCATATTGTATAAGTACATCATAGTGAGTGAAGGAATGGGATAACTTTCATAATTGTGTGAAACTGACATTATTATAGTGAGAACTAAAAAAATACATAATGACATACGCAATTAAGATGTTAGAACATGCCTTCTCACGCACTTGGAAACACCCCCCGCCCAAAAAAGTTTTGTTTAAAAATTTTGCTTCTTCTCCTGTATATCATCAACAAGAACTTCCTGTACAGCAATATCATATACGTTTATAACAGCACAGCACTTCTTTTAATGAATATCCTTTAAAGAACCCTCTCTCTCTCTCTCTCTCTCTCTCTCTGAATGCGCATGCATTCATAAAAAGACATTGCTGGATTTTACTCAACTGTAAAGCTACGTACGGTTCAGGGATTCACATTCACTCATACCTGCTGGAAAGATAGAGAGATGAAAATCCTAAATAGACTATTAATTTCCTGTTCCCCACAATGTAACTAATGACATGTATAATAATATCCTTTGGTTCTTTTTTGGATCAAAGTCAAGTTACGTTTTTGTCATAAAATTTAAACCTAAGACCTTATAATCAACTGAATCGAGTTACAAAAGTCGGGGTTTTTTTTTTGGTTTTTTGTTTTTGGTTATAAGAAAGGCGTGGAAGCAAAGAAGAGGCAGGGAGGTCAGCAGGACATACAGAGAGTGCACATGCACTATGGCAGATCGCCAGCAGTGCTGCTGCTGCTGGTGTTAGCTGCTCCCATTATTGTTTCTCTCTCTTTCTTCGTTCTTTGATCAGTTTCTCTCTCTTACTATGTACTTCCTGCTGGGTGCCTGCTCCATCTCGACTAATCCTATATCAAGTGTGTTTAATTATGCCATAATCTTAACTAAAGCACCATGATGCTGCAGAAAAGAAATTCTTAACAATACTACTGTCTATATGTTTTTAAAATTTTGAATTAGGATTTTAGGGTTCGACTATAATGTGAGGGTTTTAAGATTGTAGGAATAAGATTGTTTATATCCGAATTTTTCAAGAGTTTACAAAAGGACGGACTTACAGATGAAAGTTGTATGTTATTGACATTGTCAACTAAAATGTAAATGTGCCGTTATATATAGTATAATCCCTATTCATATCTTATTATAGGTTCCAAAATAGTCACTTAAATTTTTTTTTGGGGTTTATTTAAAAGTCTCAATTGGAAAAGACTGTTTTGGATAATTTTATCTCGTAATGAGACAATGACAAATAGTTCAGAAAATTAATCGAAGCTGTAGCCTTTTCTTTTTTTTTTTTTTTAAGGTTTGAGATTTATATCATTATTTTTAGAAGGAAAATAAAACATAAAATTATGCATTTTTTCTTTTCTGCATATGGGTATATGCTGGCTGCCAAAATCATACAGTATATACAGTTCCACGGAGTTTGCGTAGTCGTTGTTGTATGTGATTAATAGAGAGGTGGCAAATATGGGCCAGGGAAGGCCCGCTTGAAGGCAATCCGGGCCTACACAAATCCAATTAACAGACACGGCTGGCCCAGTCTCCTATAATTTTGCTTCACGAAGTCTCTCAGTCTCCCACCCATTACTACCATTATAAATTTCTCATCACTCATATCCGTCAAGTGGCATTATTACCTTAGATCAAATCATCCAAGCCCTATTCCATTGGTTGTACCTTATAGTTTTACAGTTGTTTGCCATTTTATATATCTGTTTATAATTTCTTACAATTTTTTATAATTAATTTTATAATTATTTTACAATCTGTTCATAATTCTCCTTGCAACTCTTTACACCTAAACAGAACAAGTCTCATCTTCAAGGAAAAAAAAAGTATGTTATTAAATTTATAATTTATAATTATTTTTTCATGTATTATTAAAATGCGACTTCTCACATTTCAAACTTTGAGAGTTTTTGTTTTTTGAAAAATTTATAAATTTTGAGAATTGAAAAACACATAAATTTCAAATTAAAAACCTTAAATTTGAAGGGGATGTAATTTCAATCTAGCGTTGTTAATTTATTTGTGATTTGTGAGTGAATATACGGTACACCATCTATATATCAAACGTTGATTTGGTATTAGACCAACTCACCAACACGTCAATATCAAGGGAAGATGCGGGAAAATCAAAAGGAGCTTTGCTTTTTTTTTTTTTTAATGGAAAGGCTAATTTTATTAATTAATAGCCGAAAACGAGGCAAAGTCCAAACTAGCCAGATCAAGCACACAATCTGGTTCATCCCGTACTAAACTCGAGTCTCCGAAACAAAGGGCTAGAGATGGGCTAAACAGTGAGTTACCCGATTCCTCTCCCTCTTAACAAAGAAAAAGGTGAAAAATCTAAGGAATTGGATATGAGAATAATGTCATCAACTAACAGCCCTATACTGGATGGTAAAGGGACCTTCTTCTGAAGCTTAGAAATCAGTGAGAATCAATCACCTTCGATCGCCATACTCGTGAATGCCTTCTTCACCGCTTCCAGTAGAGCAAAACAGCAAGCTCTGCCTTCCTCGACCTCAAGACCAAAAAAACGGGACATTGTTTTACAGGAGCCATTAACACCGAGCCCTTATTGCCACGAACGACTGCACCCCAGCCATAACCCCAATCATCTTAGTTAAGATTCACAACATTTGCACAAGGCGGTTTCCACACTCTCGATCCACTGTCCATCGTTATTGCAGTGTTGGTCATCAACTCACAATATCCTTGCGCCATTTGAATAGCTCTGTCCGCCACCATATCAAGATTCATATGCTCATCACCAAATAAATATTTGTTCCTGGCGTCCCAAACTCCCGAAGTCACAGCCGCAAGCTCTTCCCAATCTTCTTCACCCATTAATTCTTTCAGCAAGAAGAACACATCCCAGATATGAGGCCCATCAAAGTGAGAGTGATATTGCCTAAACTTACAAGATAACTAGATCGAAGCTGTAAAAGGACAATGGAATAAGGCATGGATGTCACTCCCCTCCACCCAGCCACACAACAGACACCTAGATGAGATAGAAGGTACCTGTGCCCAAGGCCGATGAGCACTAGGTAGCGCTCGCACAACATCTCCACGCAAAAGCTTTGATTCTCGGCGATAACTTCATACCCCAAATGCTCTTCCACCTATCCCTCGTATCAACCGAGCTAGCCTCAGCTCTCCCATTACTTCTAGAATCCACAATAAAATGATAGGCCAGTTTAGCCGTTAGCTCGCCACTACTCGAGCCGTACCAAACTAGATGATCCGGAGGAAAATTAATACTGAACGGGATAGCTTTAATAATCTCAACATCAATAGGTAGAAAAATTGCATCCACCATACTAACATTCCATTCCCTCTTTTCCCAATCAATAAAATCACCCACTCTAAGTAAAGCACAACTTGGGTTAAGGGGAGTGATTACCTTAAATGAGTGAGGCCTAGGAATCCATTTGTCTCCCCACACATTAAAGGACATGCCATCCCCCAATCGCCAGAAACTTCCTTGATCGATCACACGAACTTCCCACAAACTCCTCCAAGTGAAACTAGGCCGGTTACTAAGATTTGCTCTCGCCAAACTGCAATTTGGGAAATATTTTGATTTGAGGAGCCTCCAAACTAACAAATCCTCGTTACGAGACAGCCTCCACAATTGTCTAGCCAGAAGTGCCGAATTGAAGTCATTGAGATTCCTAAATCCGAGCCCACCTTTCTCCTTTGGATGACACAGATGGTCACTACTAAGAAGATGAATTTTACGTTCCTCCATTGATTTGCGCCCCCACCAGAATTGATTATCACAAAGGTCATTGGGAAATTTAAAAATGCTCAAGGAATAGGTGGGGATTACTTGCGCTACCGCTTTTACTAACACTTCCCTCCCAAGCCACGGGAGATGATTGCCCATCCACTGCGAAATACGCTTCGCTATCCGATCCTTAATAGGCAAAAAAATTTTCTTAAAGCGCCCAATCTTTGTCAGAAGTCCTAAGTATTTATCATGAGACAGAGGCTATTGTATTAGTGGTAAAAAATTATGGATTTACGTATGATTAAAATAAGCATTTTAGCTCTTAAAGCAAATAATAATAATTTTCTATTTAATTAAAGTGAGACTTTTACACTTTTAATAAGCATGGTCATATTGAATAAGCCGATTAGATTTTAGATATCATATAACTTTTTATTAATAAAATTTATATCTAAAATAACATGCTTATGTTGAATACGCCAATGAGGTTTTAGCATGTAGGATGAAATGGGCCAATAACATAACTGTGTAGCCTCTAGGGCTCGTGCATAGTATGGGTTATGGGCTGCATTGAGTGAGCCCATCTCATATATCTTCATTTGGGAAATGGACTGAAATCCCTCGACAAAACCCAGAGAAGAGAACCCATTTCGTTAATCCTGTTCCTCTCTCTAGTTCAGCAGACAGCACAACAAATCCTTCAAACCTAATAGAAAAAGAAAAAATTGCCTCCTTGGCACGGATTCAAACTTGACTTGTGTAGTAGTTTGTAAGAGCTCTTTATTATCAATAGTTCAATCAATACAAATCGATTCACGTAATCTGATAATACTTATTTTCTTCGAATAAGCTTTTGAATTCCATAGTCTGTTTCGAGAGAATTATTTACCTATTATCGATTATTTTAAATTAAAATCAAGGTTTAAACGAGATATAAAAGTCTTCAATAGAATATAATACTCATAACCAAGTCGAGACATGATCCTACTAGGGGCGACTAAATTTACATTGTGACTGAATTTTCAGGGTCGGATAATATCTAACGTGAAATATTAGGCAAACTAAAAATATTGACATTATCATATTTTTTTAAAATCGAACAAATTCGGATAATCGTGGTGTAACTAATTATAAACGCTGGCCTCATTGATAGAGGGTGATGAATGATGAGGTCCATTATGAGGTGGCCTCTTCTGAGATAATGTAGTTTATGAAGCCGTGTCTTTTTCTCTTTCATGGCAATTAAATTTCCAACGTGTGTACGCCCGTGTGGTGCACATTTTGGGCTTTTTGACGGAGGGTTCGTCGAGATGGGGATGTATGGTGGCTTGGCTGTGCTTTTCCCAGACACCCTTATTCGTCTTCATCTTTTTTGTCATAATCTCAATCTTTGACTAATTTCCTCGCACTACTTAGCTACATATTACCTGTCTTCTCTTTCCTTTACTCAAAATATTACTGTATATGTCTTCTCATTCTTTTACTTAAAATATTACCATATATGTGTACAGATCTGTTCGACAATAGTGTTTGGAATAATATTTAGTGTTTTGACCAAGTTAAAATATTAACCAACTAAATATTAGTATTCGATACTATTTTAACTAGCGTTTGTGATATTTTATAGAGTTTTAAGTAGTGTTTCTAAAAAGTTGATAATATTGGTTTTTACATTTAAAAATAGTGTTTCATATTTTTTTGACAAAAATATCCATTCATTAATTTATATTTGACAAATTATTTATATCTTTTTATGTTAATTTATAATAATTGGCTAATTCAACCATTAAATTTAACAAAATATATTTATTGAACCGTTTAATTGAACAATTATCCTATGTATGGACAGTAGAATAACTTTTTTTTTGCAATTAACTTTCAGATGCAACTTTACCTAATCTATACTAACCGTAATTTTGACCATGATTAAGACTCAGGAAAATAAAATCTTATGTAGAATTTGTATGCAAGGATCGGGTTATGAGATGCTCAAGAAATTTTAAGAAGAGGCTAAGATAATTCTCATCTTTGTTATGGCCTGTGGATTGAGATTGAAAGTAATTTTTTTTTCTTTCTTTGTTTTTTGTGTTAGGTGTTGAACCAAAATTAAATTCTGTACCGGCGATTAGATTCCCAAATCCCAAATACAGTGTTTGGTACAGAGAACACCTTAAATCAGAGAGACAATGAAAGTGACCACCTGATTTGATGGATATATTTGCACACTGTTGAGTGGTGAGTGATGACTTGTGGAAAAGAAGGTACAAATATAGGCCTCTTTTATTTATTTTTTATTATTTCAATCGTATTTTTTTGGATTTTCCATGACGTATATATGCCGACAAAATTTACATTAAATTTATGCTAGTTAAATTGAAAATTTTAACCTTAAAATAAAGTTAGAAAATTTTAAGATTTTCCATAACCTTAAAATTTTATACCTGAATTTTTTGGAACAAATCTTCAATTTATAGGAATAGTGCTAGGAATAAGATTATCAACATTTGAATTTTCGCGGACTTTATAAAAGTAGGATCTATGCTTGAGGGCTATTTGAAATTACATGAAAATTATCTCTATTTCTATTTTTTGTTCGTTTTTATTCATTCTTATTGATTTTTGTTTGTTTATGTTCGTTTACATTCATTTTTTTTATTTTTTATTACTCGTTTTTGTTTATTTATGCTTCTTTTCTATTTATTTCTATTTAATTTTTTTAATATAATTTTAAATATTTTCTGAATATTGCAGTTTGGTGTGATGTTATATCTAAAGTTCAGATTCATAGATTCAAGAGTTTGAAATTGGTTAGTGTACAATCTATAGATGTGTTGGGACTTTTGGCCAAGATGATGCTAGATTGCCACAAAAAATAATGGATGGGATCCACACGAGAATAGGGAGAGAAAGGTGAAGGAAAGGAAGGATCCGAGAGGGAGAGGGAGAGGGAGAGTTAATATGATAATATGGGATATGATGGCGATCCTTGACCAAATCTCCTACGATATCGCCCAACAATATGTACCCCAATATGTACGGTTTTGGGGCTAGTCAACTTTGAATCCATACATACAGTGGACTTGTTATAATATTAATTAATTATTTAATTATTATGATTCACTCAACATCAATCCCAATTATGCGATGTAGCTAGCTAGCAAGTACGCACTGAGAACTTAATTAGTCTCTCCACCTCCAATCTCCTCCACCTGCACCGTCGAAATATGTGGTCAACATTACGTGCATGCGCTCCTCACTTTCACCAAACCTGCTTCACACTCTTCTTTCAACATTACGTGGATTAAGCCTAATGAAGGCCTATTTCCTATCTGTAGATAGGGAAATGATTTACAATTATTGGATTAAGTTTAACGGAGGCTTATCTCTTATTTTCGAGTCCATCAAAAGCCTATCGTAACTGCACAAATTGAAATGAAAACGGTATGAAATATGATAAAAGATATATAAATGTGGATTAATGTTAGCAAACATAGTATTGCAACAAAATAAAAGTAGAGTAAATTCCATATTTTTGTCTTATTGTGTGGATGTGATTAAGGTAGCTAGCTTAAGTAGCTTAGCTTAAGATAATCGTACTTGCTAATCATAATTATTTGGGGGAGGCAGCACGGGTCGGGGTCCCAAATAACTCCAAGACTTCGTGTCATGGTGTGGGTCCCTCTTCTGCCTTTTCGCCTCGTAGCGATTCTTGAGCGTCGGTTTTTTTCTCCTCTCTAATCTCATTCTCTCTCTATCGATAAAACCCCCTATAAACCTAAAACCTTCGCACTCCACCTCCACCCACTCTCCCTCCCTCTATCTCTCTATATCTCTCTCTCTCTCTATCAGTTTCTGCGAAATGGGCAACTGCGTCTGCAACGGCCACAACTCCTCCGCCGTCGATCAATCCCATCATCGCAAGATGTCTTCCTCATCATCAACTCATCATCATCAGCAGCAGATGATGATCAAAGTCGTGACCTCCACCGGCGGCATCATGGAGCTCTACGCCCCAATCACAGCGGATCAAATCATCTCCGAATTTCCCGGCCACGGCCTCTTCCGGAGCCCCAACCCGGCCCACTCCCACCCCCTCCCCCACAACGACCACCTCCACCCGGGCCACCTCTACTACCTCCTCCCTCTCTCCTCCTCCAAATCCTCCGACTTCAAGCAGACCACGCCGTACCGGATGTCCTTCGACGCCCCCTGAAGAGATCCGACCTCAATTCGGGACCCAAACCCAAACCCGGAGTTTGGAAGGTGAGGTTGGTCATCAATCCGGAGCAGCTGTCGGAGATTCTCTCCCAGGACACGAAGACGGAGGAGTTGATCGACAGCGTCCGGACGGTGGCGAAGTGCGGCGGCGGAAGCGGCGGAGGGTCGTCGTCGGCGAGCTCGGAGACGGACCAGCGGAGTGTGTCTAGCTGTAGTTTTAATTGGAAGTCGTCGTCGTCGTCATCATAATAATTAATGGTGCGCCTAACGAATTAAATTCATAGCTTGTAGTATTATTAATATTGGAAATGGTCCCTCTAAATTGTTTAATGTGTCTCATATGGTTAGTGAGAAATTATAGTAGTGGAGGAGTTTTTTTTGTTTTTTTTTTGGAGAGGGAGATTAGTTGAAATTGTGAATGTTAGTGGGTGCAGTTCTTCATACAAGAAATGTAATACAAATTATGTAATTTATATTATTTATTTGTTTGTCAATAAGCTTCAGAAAAATATCGCTAACTATGATAACCCAAATTAAAAATTTGGACATAATCATGCAAATCAAATGTAACATTGTATTATACTTTATAGTAAGAGTGTGAACTCATGATTTAGTAAATTTTTAAATCAATTACTAAGTATATTAGATTATGCTGATCGATTATTTTCATTTTCGTACAAATAATGATAAGGAGCATAATCACGATGGACATAATAGTTCGATATCTAGAGGAACCATTCGTGTAGCAAGAGTATTGTTAGCAACAATTGTTTCATTAATTTATTATATTATATTATAAAAGTAAAGTTAAGTTGACTCTCCTTTCCTTAATTATAGAGGTTAAACTGATTTTTATCTCTTAATTAAATTCTTTAATTAATCTCAGCTGTTAATTCTCTCCCCTGTCTCTTCCCTCTCTTACACACGTTTCCCAACGCAGCCACATCCCTCCTTATCTCCTCCTCCTCCTTAAAATGGGGTCACAATTTCAAAAGCCCTCTCTGCCTTTCTCTCTTCACGTCATCCCCCTAACTCCCCCACCTTCCCCAACTTTTACTCCTACATTCACACCCCTAACCCTTCTTCCAAAATCACAACCAACCGCCCTACCACCACCCTCCACCTCTACCCCCGTCGACCCATCCCTTGAATCCGACCCACACCCGGCGCAGAACGTCGACGACGACGACGAGGGGCCCACCATGGAGGAGATATACATGCTATTTTTCGAAGCGGAGCAACCCACACTACACGGTTTCCATCGGAATTCCGGCGAAGATGAAGAAGCCCCCAACAACAAATCTGCCTTCAACCATTTTGAGGCATTAAACGAGTCCGAAACTCGCTGAGAGAACGATGGTTAATGAACCTAACCATAAAATATCTTTTCCCCGTTCTCTTTCTTTCATCAACTCCATTTATCATGTCCCCTCACTATCACTATTTTCTATCTCTCTATGAAATCACTTGGGAGAGGAAGATGGGATTCCTTCTTTTTGCCCAATTAATTTTCAAACCTTGAATTAGAAATGTGGCTCCGTTCGGTTGTAGAATCCGATTAGTTGAGGATATTGTAAAGCATGATAACGGTAATCTTGGTTTACTCTCTAACTTCGTTATTTTGTTTTGGGCTTCATAATTATGGAGCTCATTGTCTCCTTTTTTTCAGCGATGATCGAATGTGAAATAAATTAGGACAATCTAGAAAATGAGCAAGGGCTTTTCTCTCGTCTCTCGATCGGTGACCGGTTAGTATAAGTCCCTCTTTCTCTTCAATCCCTTCAAGTCAAAGCATTGCTCGGATATCACTTCAATTCCGATAGAGTCTTCCTTTGAATTTTGTTGTTCAATTAATTTTGCTATTGATTAGTCTCAAAACTAAATTTGCGTATAATATAATGTTCAGCAAGAGGTTTGGTTTGATATTTAATCTTGTCTGTTCTTTTGATTGGGTTTCAATCTTTAGTATTTCTTTTCACTTTAAGTTCCGTTGTTACAATCCGCATCAAATTTTTGTGGCCAGATTACCCGTCATTAGGATTTGATTGTTAGGATATCTCTGTGTAGGACATTCCCTTCGGTTTGATTGATGCAAGCTTGGGTTCAATGGGGTCGATCGACTTCAAGGCAAGTGGCACCGCTTCTTTTCCGCCATTGTATGTTTAGTTCTGTGTTATCTTCTTAAAAATTGGGAATTTGGGTTCCTATCGATATGAAATCGGGAAAATCTAAGGGGTTAAAAATTGAATCTACATCCCTTTGATTTGGTTCATATGATTTTGAGTTTTTAAGTCATTCTTTGTCTAAGTTATTTTCGAGTATTTTAATAATTGGGGATAAGATTTTGATTTGAGTTTATGATTTGATCCGTTACTTTTACCACCATCAACTTTTGTTAATTCCTTTAGTATAGCTATTATAATCTTATCTCTTTTTTTTTACGAAGCTTCGGATAAAGAGGTGTTTGAGAAATGGATATGGATATGGATAGGGGTTGGGGGAGGGGGCAGTGGCGGTGGGATCATTGGGAGAATTGATATTTGTGGTAGTCGAAATTAAGCTGGGAATTTATCAAATATGGCACATGTGAATTGGTTATGGTGGTGGCTGAAATTGGTGGGAGATATGATGATGATATTCTCTTAACTTACCGTAGGAGTTCTTACTATAAAGTGTTTTTCATTTCTTCTATTTTTCATTTCTTCTATACTTTCTCTTGAATTCTAGATGTGTATTTTCATAAGTTTTAGACTTTTTAAGTGGTAAATCGATGTTGGATAAGTCATGTTGACAAGTAATAATATGTAGCAGCGACCGATGCGATTCCAAAGAGAGAGATGAGCTAAAGTGAGAGAGATTGAAGATGAAGAAAAGGTTCAATTTGTGTATCTAATTTAAACTTCTCCGGTGGAAAAGGCTCGATTATTTTTTTGAGTTTGATCTCTTCCCCTAAAAAATCATCTCTTATTCTATGGTTTAACAATCTTATCTCTTATTCTATAGTTTATGTTCACCCGAAAGGAAAGACTCAAGATTGATGGTCTCAAGTTGTGGGGAGGAGGATTTTAAGACGGGCGATATCATCTATAATGCGAGTTATTTCTCTATTTGTGTTTTTTTTTTGGAGATTGATTGAACATTAAAGTTTTCTATACACATTTGTAAGAAATTCCTTTTCTAACAATTTTTTAGGTAATGTTCTCGATCATGAGAACAACTTAGGGATCAAAGGTTGAATCGGTTCGAGATTGTAGCTCGTAGCTTCTTTATATATCTCACAACTCGTTCTTTCAGGAAGTATCAATTTTCTACTTTATTAGGTATTTTATTTTTTATTTTTAATTGATAATTGATGATCCAATTATTTTTTGGTACTATTGATAGGTGATTATATGGGTACCTTTACAATCTGTTAGGTTCTTGAATTTTTTTGGTGATTTTATTTTGTATTTTAAGTTGTGGGCATTTTGTTGGGATCCTTTTTAATGGATTTTTGTATTTATAATTATTTGATAAATTTGGGAAAGATGTTTTTGTGACTATTTACAATAAGTTAGGATTATTGGGCATAAATTATCATATGGAAGCAACCATATTTTGTTTTTGAAGTCGTGAACATCCTATTTCAAGATTTTTAACTTTGCTGAAGTTTTTTTTTAATTTAGTATTTTTAATGTGTTTGATATGTTGTAATTAGGTTTTATTGTGTTAGAGTTTTTTTTTATGTGTTTGATACAGTTGGGTTGTAGTTAGGTTTTACTTTGTTTTGTACAGTGAGGGGCCAAAACAGTCAAGTAGCTAAGCATAAGTGCAAGGGTAGTGGTTTTAGGTTGTTTCTATCTATCCATTATAGTATTTCATTTTTTTAGCCGTACTTCCAACATTATTGGTGTAATCTTTCTCAAGAAAGATCTTCCTCTCAATATCACTTTCCCTCTTTGCAGATTCGAGGAGGAGGGGGTGAATTTTATGAATTTCAAGAGGGATAGAGATTGAATTTTGTAAATGTGAAGGGGATTGGGATAATGGTACATCAATGTCTTACTAATTTGTGAAGTGGGAAGTTGAGGGCGAATTGACATATTTAATTGTTTTCTTTTGATTATTTTGTATTATTTGAAAGCATACATTCTCTTTACGACTCCAAGACCTTCAACAACTTCGACACCCCTTTTGCGGAGGGTAAATGAGTTGTGTTTAGTGATATTAAAGCTTATTGTCGAAGAGTTTGACTTTTGATTTGATGGATTGGTGTTCCAAATTGAAGGTATAATTGGTGGTGAGTTGGTGAATGTACAATCCAAGTTGGAGCTATTTATACGTTACATGTTTAATGTAATATCTTAAGTTTGAGGCGTGTTTCCTAAGTTGCATGTGATATGCCATCATGATTTTAGTGTATAACATTTCATTTTTCAAACAAATTAATAATATATAGCAATGAGTTTTTTCAATCATATCACGACTCGATGATAAGTTTATAAAAGCAACTTATAAAGGTTAATATAATGTTTATTCATTTATTACTTTCAACATACCATATAATATAATTAGCAAAATGATCAAAATAAGTTGTTGATTTTATTTTTAGTGTATAATTGATATTGCGTGATTTATGTATATCATCGAACATTATAGGTTTTAATAACAGTCATGGATCAGATATACTTACCCAAAATAAACCGCCTTTATTTGGCATCGACGAATAAACTTACCCACAATAAACAGGGAGTAGAGTTTGATTGAGGTTATGTTATTGGTTAACCATCATTATTTTCATCGTATTACCTTATATTACTTGTATGTAATGTTTTTAATGATACTTTAAACTTTATCTATACTATTGTTTAGATCAATATCAACTCTTATATTTATTGATCATATTTTTAAATTATGTTATATAAATAAATTTATTTAATGATACTTCTAAATTACTATATAATTATTAGAAATAGCGGTAACGTGCGGATCATAGCCAGTAATAATAATAATAATAGTTTTGTTGGGGAAGACGGGGAAAGTCGAAAGCAAAAGCAGTGCATTGCACTTGCTCCCACTTTAATTTACCATTTGCAAGGGGTATCATTAAATAAACTTTCACTTATTTATTCATTAATTCACTGCCCTTTCTACACGGCAGTTACTCATTCCCCCCTTTTTCTGCTATACATTTTTTCTGTAATTTACTGCTGCTTCTGTGATTTTTTACTGTTTTATGAATGTGAGCTTACTGTTAGAAATATAAGTTACATAGTTAATTTTGGATGGGTTTTTATTTTAAGACGGAGGGAATATTTATTCTCTAGCTAATCGGCTCTTTTTTTCTTCCATTTTACAAGAAGGAATGAATTAGAGACTGAAATTTGTAACAACTCGACCCTAAATCACATTATTTATTTTAAATCACATTATTTATTAATTACACTATTTATACAATTGAGCGCGTGCACTTCAATTCGATATTTTGTATTTACATTATCCTTATACATGTGTTATGCAGCTAAGGCGACGAAGTGGCCCCAATAAAAATCTCATAATAAGATTATAATTTGTGAACGTCATTATTAAAATAAAATTAAAAGTAACAATAAAAGAAAACAAAACAAGTAAATTAATTAATTAATTAAAATAAAACCAAAATAATAAAATAAAATAACAAAATCAGATTTTTCTAAGGAAAAATCCGAAAAGGAACTATCCGAAATTTATGAAAAAAAAAAAAAGAGAGGCGGTTAAACCAAAATAATCGGGCAATTTCAATTCAACCTCCTCACTTGCTTCCCTCCTCTACTCCTCCCGTTCCTTTGCCTTTCGCCATCCCCTACTTCTTCTTCCCTGTTGACGCCTTCTCCGGCCACCGGCGCCGGCCGACGCCGGCGGGAGACCGGCGCCGGCCGTCCCTCATCGCTCCCTCGTCTCGCATCCTCCCTCTCTCACGCTGTTGCTCTCTCTCGTCCTCGCGTGCCTCTGCTCCCTTCCTCGCCTCCACCTGCGGCCCTGCTCTCGGCCACCAAACGCCACCGACGCCGGCATCATCGCAAGACGCCCGGCGTCTCCCTCCCGCAGCTCTCTCTATCATGCTACCTCCCTCTCTTGCTGCTGCGTTCCGCTTCCCTGCGTCACGGTTCCTCTGCTGCGGCCACCTAGCAGCCAACCCCGCCGCAGCGAGTCTCCGACTCGGTCCAGTGGCCGCCGGCGCAGCCGCCGCGCCACCGCCCCTGTTCGTCCCTCTCGAACCCTCCTCTCGTGAATTTGAAGGTAAGTTACTAAACCCTAAGTTATCAAATTCCTTATCATTCAAGTAATTGTGATTGCAAATTGAAACATATGATTTAGAAATATGTCTGTTGAGTGAATTTAAAGATTGATTTGGGAAAATCCGAATTGTTGTGGACGATTGAGGTGTGGCAGGTTGATGGATTAATTGGTGTATGCATATGAACAAATGTGATTCTTTTGGGAAATTATGAACTAGTGAATGAGATTGAGGATGTTTTATTATCGAATTGAACAATTTGGTGGAATTGGTACATTTTGTAAATAGCTAGAATTGAACACAAAGGAAGAGAAAAATAGGCAGGGAGGATGAAGACAGATAATAGATTGTGTAAGAGGCATGGGGGACATCTCGAACATTTGGTATGCTTAATTTGGATATGAATAAGAGCTCTGTCGAGGAAATAACGCTTAGGCACTTAAAATGGCGTATATGTATGAGTTTTGGGCGATTCGGCAAAGTTGTGAAACCTTCCGATGGAAGGGCATTTGATGGATTAATTAATTATTTAACTATAGGTTTGAGTGCGAGAGAAGGGAGAAGTGAGGAAGGAATTAAGAATAAGTGTTGTGTATATATGTACACCATTTTTCAATCCAAGTCATCTAGCAAATCGAATAACACCAACATCATTGGGTATTTAGTTAACCTAATCAACTCCTTTAATTAATATAAGTTGTATTCAATAATTGAAACGGAATCAACGCAAGTAAAGATGAGTAATACAAACATTAGTTTAATCGATTTTCATACGAATATATGAAATGAAATAAATTGTTAAAGCTTATACAAATTCAAGCATTAAAACTCAAGAAAACATTATTAACCCTAGAAATCCATCTTAAATGTAACCGAGGCCACTTCCGTTGCCGAATAGCCGATGACTCAAATTTCTACAAAAGGGGAGAAACAAATATTCTCAATTCGAGTACGTGCATTGCTCGTGCTCTTCGAAAATTCACATGTTTCATCAAATCTCAACATTTCTCATATATGCAATCAATAATGAATCATTTACAAGGCAAGTTTTGCCACCTAATTAAGTGGTCCCCGCCCAATTATCAATTACCAAGGGCTTAGGCCCGCCAATTATACCGCGCGGCGTCAACTCGGGTTATCGATCGGCCGGGGGTGACACTGTTCAACGATCGTATCAATTACCAAGGGGTTCTACTTCCGGATAATAACCGGCAAGCAATTTTACTTGTATTCTCTCCCCCGATTTCAAACTAAAATGAATTGAAATGCGCGCGCTCAATCAATATATTTTTCAAAGTTATTTTATAGTACAGGAATGTTCGTACCGAGTTTCGACTCACCCTTCCAAATATTTTACTTGTTTTTGTTTTTAGGGAAAGCATGTGTGAACAGCTCATTGCCTAGGAGGTCCGCCGCAAGCAAAACTTAGCTGGAAATATCGTTATCACCGATCCGTGATGGACCTAGAAGCTCACGAGTGATTTTTCTCCACATCGGGTTTTGGGTTTGCCCTTGGAAGGTATTACATATGGCATATTTTCGGATAGTCCGTTGCGGGGTTTGCATAATGTATAAAATGTGACAAAAATGTATGTTGGGAGTTGGTTTAATGATGTGGTATAATTTAACTCTTTGGGACACCAATATTTACTCTTATCGAGACCTGTACAAGCGTAAGTAATTGAAGCAAGCCTCCTTATATACATTCTATTTAGCCTCGGTCCTATTCCTAGGACGGCGGTAACGCCTCCGGTCGTTAACTTCCGCTGCGACCATATTTCATATTCTCTAATCGGGGATTATTAAGTAATGGTGATTGGGGGTGTTACAAAATTCAAGTAAAAGTATATACTCTCTCCATTTCAAAATACATGTCACTTTAACTAACTTTTTCGTTTCAAAATATCTATAACTTTATAATTTTAATGTATTAATGATTAATTTACCAATTTTGCCCTTTGTTTCTCTCCTTTTTTCATTGATTTTTCTTGGTTTCTAAAAAATATTGAGGGTAATTTGGTCTTTTAACACAAATTTTGTTATGAATTTTATGTTTCATTGATATTCGCTCATAACTTAAAACTGACATTTATTTTGAAACGGAGGGAATGGCTACTTGCTCGCAAAAATTGTGATGGGATACGTTACAAAATACAGATAGAGTACTCTGCATCATCTGCTATTTATTTCGCTCACATTCTTTTATATGGAATATATTTATTGTAATTAACAGATGATTATTTGCCTAATTTGTAAAATTTACTCCTTCCATTTTATAATAAATATTTCTAATTTTACACTTCAATAATCTCAATAATAATTAATGAATTCCAATTTCTATAGTACAAAGCACGTGTTGCTGCTGTACATTTTTCTTCTGACAGATTTTCTGGAAACTCAGTTTCCTAGTTCTCCAGAGCTTCTCAATTCTCATAAAGAATGAGCAGAACAAGTAGATGAATGAAGAAGCTATTGAGCTACTCTAGTCCAATTTGGAGGAACTATGTATGATCATGCTTAATGACTACGAATGGGTTCGTCTATTACTATTTATTACGTGAAGAGACTTCACGGATCTGGATCAGATTTAAGATCCACTGCCACCTCTATGTGAAGTAATAAGTGATACAATAGACTACAACAGTATATATAATGGGGCTGTTGGGATGGTTTTAGCTTGAATCGTTTGTCACCATTTATATAGGAATTTGGAATCGAGTTGTCCTGAGTAATTGTTCATTTTCTGATTGGGGAAGTCCTATTCTCTCCACTTCCCGCACCCTATGCTGTAAGGTTTAAGTCTTGCTTGGCAATTTCTGCCAAGAATTTCATGTATATGCTGATAAAAAGGGCCAAGGACTATATCATCAATAACTAGCTTGGCATTTAGTTTGCAGCTTACCTTACCGGAATCTCAGACAAGCTTGTTGAAGTCCGATTCAGGGCAAGGGCAGGACCAACTGATGTTTTGTTGTGATACAGAAACCTTCACCAAGTCTGGGCTTAAAAGGAATTCTGAAAAATGAACAACTCCCGCAATGTGGACATTGTCGATACAATGTCTGGGAATATCCCGATATAGGCAGTTTTAGCCTAGATTTTGGCCTATCAAGCTAAACATTGTGCTGTTTGTTTCCTGCTGAAAGGATTTTCAAGGCACTGTGCAGTCCTCATTGCATTCAAGATCGGAGTAGCTATATCCTGTTATTCTCATTTCTTTTAGTTGGGTTTTGACATTGTCTCAGCCCGTCAAGAATCAGAGACAACTATCCTCTGTCTACGACTCGCCTAGCTCTGACAGTTGAACCTCTACATCCCGCATATGTGCCTGTGAGATCCTAATGAGAATGCCCAAGATGGAGTCTTCAACTGACTGGACAAGCTTTGACATGTATTTTTTGAGCAACTAGACGTTTAACAGACAACTGTGAGACCCTAATCCTATGCAAAACATTTGGTCAGGAACCTAAAAGCAAACTGGAGGCACTCTGATGCCCAGAACCATTAATTTCACTTCTCTGAATCAAATGACAAAATCGAAAATTAGTCGTGAAAACAGGTAAAATAGTACAAGTTGCAGCAAATCCAGTTTGGTAGCTTTGTGATGTCCTTAATGCATCTGATCTTCATGAGTATAATACATTGGCGTCTTCAGTAGGCCTGTTGTTCTTGATCCTCTCATTCTTCACTTCCTGTTCTGCATCTAGTTCATATATTATAGGTTTGGATCTGACTTCTATGAGGTAATGGCGTAATGCGACTAGATAGAGCCAATATTCAGTGTGCAAGTACTCTGTCAGGTTCATGTCATGTACGAGTATATGATGCATATTCATAATTACGGAATTCTAGATCATATATCATAATGAATTCTTGTAATACAGGAAATATGGTATAATATGTCATGCCATCTTCCTTAGTTTGATGCGCAGGGCATTCATCAGCATGAATGTTGCTTTCGAAAGAAATTCATGTAGACTCTAATGGAAATTTATAAACAGAATCACAAAAAGATGCACTATTTTCTATACAACACTGCATTCTGATCAATTTTCTAGGAAGTTGTCTAATCTGTAGAAGCTCGTCAATGTTTTCTGGTCTTGTAAGGCAGAACAAATAACTGAGAACAAAACCAACCGACCACCCTGAATCCTACCTGAAACAACCTGTTTGTCAGGTCTATCTATGTATGACCGATCCCCCCACCCAATGCAGTTTATACATGAACCTGAACGGAGCATGGATTTCTCATTCTGACCTACTGATACATTATACAGACTCCACAATCAGCCTGTTTGAACCTTTGATCGAGTTGTTATACATGAACCCTGCACGGTTTCTAAACACAGAGTTCTCTTGTAGTGTTTGCTTAACTACACAATCTGAAATCCATTAATTCACACTTCAACAATTCAAGTGAATGCCCAATTTTCCTTTATAACTGATCGCAAGCATCTTCAGTACAGTGAGTTTTATTTGGGTTTCATTTCCAAGAAAAAAATCCAATTTTATTTTGCAGCCCCTGGAACTAGAAGATGTAAATCTTTCCCTTTAGTCCCTCCTTTTTCTTACAGCTTCAGGTTTCTTTAAACAGAATTTTTGTGTAAACTTTTTTATTTTGTTTCTCTCATAATCGACTTGATTTCTTGTTGCCATAAGATTGCTTACATTCAAATCTCAACATATTTATGTGAGATCAATCTATATATACATAAAACATAAAAATACACAGTAAATAAACATCTGTACATGTATGACTTCCACGTTCTTCACCGACTGGTGGATATTTTTAAAAAACTTTAACAAATCATATTTTTCAGTATCTAGAACAAGAAAGGTAAACAACCAAGAAGACTTTTTTGGGATGATGGGTTAGCCTTTGTGCTGAGCAAATAATTACCAGTGCAAGTCTTTGGGAGTTGCTCAGTCGATTATCAGTTAAACAGTTTCAATTCTATGGGGAGAGAAATTCTTTTCTGAAAAGCCCCTTATCACCATTGATATTGAGACCTCAAAAAGGACTGAGGGTGCACAAACCTCATCCAAAAAGTACTTCTCCTAACTAAATATATATATTGCTTTTGCCCCCATTTTTCCCCTTTTTTTGAGATATGTGCAGATAAAAATAGGAGAGGAAAAAAGTTTATAGAAAAAAATTAATAAATTAATCAATAATACGTCATTGAGATTGTAAAGTGATAGATATTATGAAAAAGATAGTCAAAATGACATATATTGTAAAACGAAGGAAATACTCCATCCGTTTCAAAATACATGTCACTTTAACTAATTTTGTTCGTTTCACAATATTTGTCATTTTACAATACCAACGACGTGTTAATGACTAGTTTATCAATTTTGTCCTTATTCATTACTTTATTTCTCTCCTTTTTTAATTGATTTTCTTCATTTCCAATGAAATCTTGGGGCAACTTGATCTTTTAAACTAAATTTTGTCATAAATTTAGTGTTTCCTTAGTACTCCCTCATAACCTTAAAACGATAAGTATTTTGAAATGGAGGGAGTAATATTTAAAGTTCGATCACCAAATTGCTGACCTGAAATTGTTAAAGAAACTTATGAATTTCAACCTTAATTTAATGGTTTAGCTCTCCATTAATTAGAGAGTTGATTAGCCTAAAAGTATAGCCAACAATCTCCTAATTATATTTAATGCATTGATGAAAACCATTAGCCCACTTATTGCAGTATATTTTTCACCACATTTGACCATTATATTTATTGCCATCACACTACTAGTCAAGTATTGTCCTTGATACATCTACATGTGTTCTTGGCTTCGCTTTTACATGCTACCACTTTTGAGTTTCGTGAGTTTTTGGACATATTTATGTACGTAACACAAAATCAAACTAAAATGTCAAATATTACTTGTGGCATTGGCGGAGTTTTTTCAAATTAATGTTATTGGTGACAACCGATCGTTTAAACACGATATAGGTCGATTGTATTTCGATATAGCCCTCGATGATTTGTGCTCTTTAATTATAATAAGAGGAATATAATTATTTCCATCAATAATTATACGTGTGTGCATGCATGTATATAAGAGACTAAAAAGAGGTTGCTACTTTGGTGATGGCTATAGTATGTAGCATACCAAAAGACCAAAGACCAAAAGTCTACATGACAAATTATTTGGGGGACCCCATGCATCAACGTCAACCTTTACAACAAAAATATCACCAACTTTATTAATTAACACACCAATACCATTTTTCTTTCCTCTCTCAAACCTCTTTTAAGTTTTCTTTTTACATTTAAAAAGACCATGTCGTTCTTGTTATTCTAGTGAAAAAGTTCATGATATCTTTAGTTAGTAGCCATAAAAATCTCATCTTTGAATTATATTTTTCCCTTAATTTATGCATCTTAATCATTAAGAATACGTACATGTACATACAATCTGTTCCCTTTTTCAACTCCATTTTTTATATCAGTATAACTTTATTGAATTTAAAAATATTATTATTTGCGATTTTCAAAATATAAATTCAAGATTCACTTACATGCCCCGAGAAATAGAGTAAAAAACAAATACAAAACTTGAAATTGTTATGCGATTAACATTATATATTATACCTACATAAATTGATACAAAAACATGAACTGATGCTCATACTAATAATGACGTACAAAAAAAAAAACTCCAAATATTTTAACATGCACAATAAGAGGCAACTAATTCTTATTATACTACCTAATCATACCTTTAGGGGAGTGAAAACAATTATTATTCGTGAAAGAAATTTAAAAATGAAATAAATGTAGCTAATATGATAACAATGGCTGGTAAAATTTCGTTCCATCCGAATATTTAAATTTGTCCAACCCAGAAAAAATAGGGTATAGTCATCAATTATGCGTCCAAACTTTAAATCCGGGATAAAATTTTTTCTATTTCTATAGTCCGAATACGATTTTGATATGAATTTAAGCTCGTCCAATTTGTCGGACTCAAAAAACCAAGTAACGGACAAATTATTTCGTCTCGAATTTTAGATATTAACCGATGTGTCCGAACCGAGATTTGCCCGAACCCAAACTTTTACCTGCGCTAGGTAACAAAAACATGTTGATTTTGTGTTTTCGAATTTGTATGAAAAAAAAAAGAAGAAAAAGGGGTCCCACAAGGGTAAGGCAATGACAGCAAAATGCCTCCGACCCATCATCTCCTTGTAGTTGCGGTAGTTGCGGTGAGAAAGCTATGACACAAACACGACGCAAACAGAGAGAGAGAGAGAGAGGTTGAGGTTGGAGGGAGGGGACTTGGATTGGCTTTCAGTTTCCGAAGAGATCATATATATGGTCGAAGGTCACCATTACGATAGTGGCCTTCGTCCTACATTCTTGTTTTCCACAACGTCCTCTTAGACCCCACCCTGACCCCCCTTTCTTCTTTTGCTTTCTCCTCATTATCATATACTTCCAAACCAAACCCTCTCACTCCTACACTGCTACTCCCCCTCCTTCTAGACCCTCACTAGTCCCGCTTCTAAGTTCGGTAAACGGGTTATTTGGTTTTAGTTTGAGTCATACCAATTTTAATTCAATCATATGATTTAGATCGACGATTAATGTACTTTCAGTTTGGATCCAAACCGAGTTATTTTCAGTCATGTTAACACCTAAATTGTTGGGCTCGATTCGAGTTTGAGTCCAAATTCTGTTGCAAACTACCTTGTTCCATTTATCTAAAAGAAGGTGTAAGGTTATAAGAGGTTGTGAGAATCTATAAGGAAAACTGTAAGCGAGTGGTAAGGGTTGTAAGTTAGAGTTAAATAGTAACGGGACCGAGGTATTCCTATGAATCACTATATTTAACATCGGTTAGAGTAACCGATAAATTAAAATTTTCCAACCCAACCGTTTGATTATAAATTTATACCCACCATTTATGTAGTGATTATAGGTTATTTTTATCACATGAATTTTCATAAAAACTATGAAAAATTAAAGTTTATGTAATACTTAAAAACCATATGATTAGTCTAAAATGCAAAAACTTGTCTACTCTAAGAATTTGATGAGTTGAATGTAGGAATCTTTCCTATATTAATGAGACATTAGAATAATAAAATTCTAATTTGATTTGATTTAGTTTGTCCACTTCCTCTTCCTCTGCCCCCTACCACTTCTCCCAGCATATCTCTTTTTAGGTGTTAGTTTGTGCCCCTTTCTCCAAGGCCACCAATCTTCATCAAATCTGAAAGCTAAAGGGGAAAAAAGGGGGCAAAGAATCTTCATAGTGTTGGGTGCAACTATTTCACAAAACTAATTATAATTTTATCTTCTCCATCATAATTAATTACAATTTTCTGCTAATCCTACAAAAAATAACATTTACCCGTGAAATGGAAAAGGCCGTGATCTCAACTTATTTAGAAGATGGACTATGTGACAATATCATTTGGGGCACATAAATGCGGAAGCTCGTGACTTCAAATTCTCAAATTTTGTAAACCGTGTGTATTATAATTTATCTATCTAAAAATAGAAAGTTGTGAAAGAAATTAAACTTCAATCTATTTAATTTTATGCCCTCATTTTTTTAGGGGGAGGGGTGTCTAGTCTAGTCTAATAATATACCTACAAATTATTCAAAGAAAATTTTAGATTGAGCAAGACTTTTTCTTAAAAAACCCTATAAAATTTTACGGGAATAAAATATATTCACGATAAAGCTCCAAATGTTACATATGTTGTCCTCCTCGGTGACATGATGAGAATCATATATCGAGGTTAATTAGCTCACTAAAATATAGACTAATAATATAAAGCATAACTTAATAAATATAGATATGCTCTTCGGAGTTTGTTCACTAATCCTTACTTATTGAAGTGTGCTCTATATTTTCGTAGTGTAACTCCCAAAATCTATCCAGTCTTACTAAGATATAATCTATATTTTAACAAGCAAACCTCTCGAATATATAGTGTTCCCGTTAGTTCAAAAGGATATTACAGTTTACGATTTCAATAATCATCCACATCGATAATATTGCGCAAAATTTGTGAGTAGCCGACGGGAAATAATATTCGTGAAAAAAATGATTGTTCTTTATATAGTGCATGCTGCCAAGGTGGGATCAGTTTTAGAATGAGTACGAGGAGCATAATGCTGTTTCCAATCTCCAATCTCAAAAAGTTGCAACTTGTTACAACCTTTATAATCAATATTATATGTTTATTTATATATCTTATGTCCCTCGAAGGTCCCTCAATTACATCAAAATAAATAAATAAATAATAAGATTATTTAATTAGAATTAATATATTTGATTTTTACAAGAACCATTAAGATTTGATTGTTTTTAACTGTATACATGTTTAAAAATTTAACTTATAAAAAAGAATTGATTTGTATTATTAATATAAGTTTGTACGTATTTTAGTAATTTAAAACTTATTCCCTTTAAGTAAAGTATATGTTTGAGTTTTATAAGTTAAAAAATACCTATATATATATTTGGAAACTCTACCTCCTCTAAATTCAAAATTTTAACGTGAAAAGTTCATTCATGTTATTATAAGATGCCTAAACTATGAGGTAAGTTCTCTAAACCACATAAATACGTATCTTAAGATTTTTCTTTTGGAAGTTGCTGAATTATCCGACCCCATTCGATTGTTCTTAAAGTGATGCATCCTCTTATATCTGCCTTTTATATATCGACAATAGTTCGAGTCCAGTTAGCGAGTGATCAAATGTGCAAAAAGTTCCATGCGTACATTAACAAAAAAAGTATATTAATACAAATATAGAGGAGGGTCACGTACTTCATGTTAAGTAATAACAGTGCACTCGTGCTATTCCGGGAACCTCATCCCATATATAAATATCAGGCCACCCTCTGCCCCATTTGGATACCCACCGTACCTCCAAAATTGACATTTTGCCTCTCTCTCCCTCCCTTTCTCTCTCTCTGTGCTTCAGATTCTCTGTCATCAACACTGCGATTTAACCAAGCAAAGCAGATTATAGAAACCAAAACCTAAGTCTAATTCTCATCACTTGGCAGATAAATGAGAGAGAATATGAACATATCTGTAAATGGGCAATCGAGGGTGCCTCCCGGATTCCGATTCCATCCAACTGAGGAAGAGCTCCTACAGTATTATCTCAGGAAGAAAGTTGCTAATCAGAAGATTGACTTGGACGTCATTTTTGAAGTTGATCTCAACAAGCTCGAACCTTGGGACATTCAAGGTAAGTGCCAAACCCGAACATCTTATATCTGAATTAGCCGATATCCAGTTAACTGGGATTTGATTTCCAGAGAGATGCAAGATAGGAAGCACGCCCCAGAACGAGTGGTACTTCTTTAGCCACAAGGACAAGAAGTACCCGACGGGGACCCGGACCAACCGAGCCACGGTGGCAGGATTTTGGAAGGCGACGGGCCGAGACAAGGTCATATACAGTAACAGTAAGAGGATAGGGATGAGGAAGACTCTAGTTTTCTACAAAGGGAGAGCTCCTCATGGTCTCAAATCTGACTGGATTATGCATGAATATCGCCTCGATGATACCACCCACTCTAATGACACCCATGTAAGTATCATATGTATATATTTTTTGTGATTTTTGTTATATTTTTTTAATTTGTTTGGGTTTTTAGAAAATTTGAGTGACATGTTATTGCTCACCGGAAAAGCAGAGACAGAAGAGAGAGACTATGATTAGTGTCGAGAATTAAAGCTAATAAAATGAAAATGTCTCTTAGAAAAAAGAAAAACCTTCTCAGTTCTAAAAGAAAATTGTATTCATGCTTAATTTTTAACTGGTATATACACCCTCAGTTTCATAATAATTTTTTCGTTTTATAATATTTATAATTTTACAATTTCAATGATTTACAAAATTTGTCCTCATTAATTTTTTTTTCTATTCTCTCCTTTTTTCATCGGAACAACTTGATTTTTTAACATAAATTTTGTATTTCTTTAATATTTCTCCACAATCTTAAAACAACGAGTATTATGAAACGAGAAGAGTATATGATAAAGACCAGCAATTGATGGAACAAAATAGCTTACATAATGTTTCGTATTTTTGTTTAATTTGCTGATGCTAACTGGGGCAAATATATACACATCATATAAATAATTCCCATTTATACACCTATAAGTCCTCCTAATTCTAGTAAATTAAGAAAAATTTCAACTTTGACATACCAAAGGACAATATGCTAATTTCAGCTATTTTTAGGAGCTTTTTTTTTTTTATTGTCTTTACATTGGATGTACTGGTCTTATTATGTAATTTTAAATTTTCTCATAATTATTTATTTAATAGGAGAAAAATACAAGTACTCATTATAGTTCATGCGCTAGCTAGCGAGTCTCCTCAGAGCGAAACATTGAACATGAATCTCGTTATTAGAAATACTTATTTTTGTCTTTATATATATATATATATATATATATATATATATATATATATATATATATATATATATATATATATATAAGTTGTGTTATTTCTACAAAAGAAAAAAAAATTATTTTACCAATAAAGTGCTGATTGAGGTGATAACAGTCTTATCCTGTTAAAGAAAAAACACAAATTTAAATCCTTAAAAACATACTTATCGGAAGAACGTTTACCTTAAAAATTTATAACTAGAAAGGGTTTACACCCTTTTCAATTTTTTTTTATTAAAAAACTAAGTTATGACATTCTATTATAAAAATTAATTTTGCTTCAAGAAATTTGATTATATATATATATATACACAACTAATTATAAATTTTATTTTAAAGTGAGTAACTTATTAATATATTGTCCATATATTAAGGTTGCAAGTGCTATGAATGGAGAGATTACACAAGAAGAAGGATGGGTAGTATGTAAAATTTTCAAGAAGAAAAACCTCCCCAAATCCCTAGATAGCCCCATCAATACTACTTCATCATCAAACTTCACCAGCATGCTTGATTCACCAAGTGATCACGATCACGATCACGATCATCATGATCATCATGATCAAGGGGCACTTGAGCAAATATTCCAATT
This sequence comes from Talinum fruticosum, assembly GCA_021018815.1. NCBI lineage: Eukaryota > Viridiplantae > Streptophyta > Magnoliopsida > Caryophyllales > Talinaceae > Talinum > Talinum fruticosum. The sequence continues at coordinate 1,680,010 of JAITYX010000042.1, forward strand.
CATGGGGGCCAATAAACCTCAAAAGAACAATATGATCATCAACACAAGATCATCATTCCAAGTAGACAAGTTCATGAAGCTCCCAAGCCTTGAGAGCCCGACTATACCTCCTGAAGACGACGTCGTTTTGATGGCGAGGGCCGGGGCCGAACCCAACTCGGTCTACAACTCGGAGGCCGGACTCACCGACTGGGCCGCCCTGGACCGGTTCGTGGCCACCCACTTAAACGGTCAAGCTGCGACGACCGAGACAATGGCGTCCATCTTTTCACCATCATCATCAACCGATCATCATCAACATCACGATCACGAGATTATTCAACTGCCACCGTTGAGATCATCGCCATCGACGTCGTCGGAGAACAAGGTGTACCAAAGTGGTGGTACACTGGATAGTAATAGCTATGGAGGCAACGAGATAATCGATCTGTGGAGCTTCACAAGATCATCATCATCATCATCGTTGGGTGTTGACCCATTATGCCACGTGTCGGACGTTGGTTTATAACGGAATGAGAGAGAAGATTAAAGCTGGCTGGTGCTTCGTAGCTGAATTTCACTGAAATGATTCATCGAGTGTGATTATGGCGGTAGTTGTTAAAGTTCAAGTCTCAAAAAGGGTGATTATTAGGGTAATTATTATGAGGTTTTACTCTTAATACTACACACCAATAATGAAGTGACACATATATAGTAGCTACATTGTAAGATATTATGACGATGCTATACAGTTTGAAAGTACGGCTACTCTTCATATGAAATTCCGTTGTTAATTGCATTATATCTTTATGGTTTCAATAACGATGTCTTCCATTTTATCCATGATTACCTAACATGGAAGTTTCTATATGCAAAACTTTAATTTTTGCATAAATATGACGTGGGCGTTGTCAATCAATACAACAACGATAACAACAAAAATTTTTACTATAAATTCTGTTTTTTTTATAGAGTATAGGGAAGTTCAAATGTAAAAAAATAATATATTCTAATTAAAAGGTCTCGGCCGCCACCCTAAATGGTGAGATAAATATATTAAACTACAAAATAATTCAATCATATATGATCTACTAACAAACTAATTGAAAATGGTAGACAATAAATAAAGACTGGAAAAAAGGGTAAAAAATTATCTCATTTGCAAGTTAGCAGTCAATTATTTTCTAGCATGATCAACTATATACGGATGGGACTAGGCTCTAATAAGGAAAAAAAAAAAAAGAACTTTTAGTAGGTTCAATGTTCCATGATAATAAAAAATACTATTCCAAAAACATTCGTTATTATTTTTATTTACTTTCAAAATGCATGTATAATCGATAAAATAATCTTTGAGTTATTTGTTTCTATATTTTGAATTTCCAACAACTTTTATCATAGGTTTCGTTTGTACGGACAGGTAATATACGAGACAGTCTTACCTCTATATGCATCTCTGTTAATAAAATTTAATAGGTACAGTTATTCGAGACAATAAATATACTATTCCAAAATTATTTGTCATGGTTGTTTTCTTAGTTACAAAATGTTTGGTTGATTATAAAAAAAACTTTGTCTCGTTTGATTTTTTGTATTCCAAACTAACAATAATAATACGACAACATTAATAATATGACTGTCATAACAGAAGCACTATCAAATCAGTAACGTGATGAGTTACATATGTTATATGTTCCTTTCATTCGATACGTTCATATCATCATAATTATTGCATATTCTCATCTCAAATTGATCCATCATGGTGTTATTATAGTCATGGTTTTAGGTTGCCATCAATGATGCTTGTATATTTTGAACATACATGTATACATAAATCCTGTTTTATTTAACTTTAGCTTACAATTTCTTACAACTTTTTATAACTAACTTTACAACTAACTTATAGTTACTTATAACTCCTTACAATTTTGCTTACAGATCTTTATACCCTTATAAATCCTTCCACTCTATTCCCCACGTAAACAAAATTGGAAGAAAAAGAGAAAAATAATAGTTAGTTTAATCACATGTGTAGGACTATAATGGCCATGGCATGGTTTGACGAGTAAATTTCATTAATTGAGCAAAAAGGGTGTTATGTCTTTGGGGTTTCTGGCAGTGATGATATGAATGTGAGTATGGATGAATGTGATATAAAGCATATGATAATGGACGTAACTCGTACTTGCAATGAATGAATTATGAAAGCAAATGAAAGGACAAATGGGGGTGTTTTTCAACCTTTTTTCACACAATTGGCTTGGCAGTGGTCTCAAAAATCGATTTGATTTCTATGTTGGGATTTTCGTCAATTTTTGTTGAAAATTATGTCTCTATTTTGTTCTATCCTCGACTCAATATTGTCCTTATTTAAGTTCTTTCTAGATCGCGAAGAATAATACTCTACTTGTATAATTAAGGAGAGTTTTCAAATTAAAATCAGAACTATTGTGTTAGATAATTATATGTCTAATCATAGTAAATTAGTATTTTAAGTTGGTTAAATATGTGTCACCTATGGCTATCAAATTTTAGAAAACTTGGGTAAATAATTTATAAAAGCCATAAATTTGAATATATGTTAATATATTTTGTCACATTTGTTCAATAATTTTGTTTGATTGTTGTGCCATGTATGAGTTAATTGACTTTAGAGTTGACTTTGCACAACTTAATTCACATCAAATAGTAATTCAATCCCACTCTTCTCTCATCAAATTACATCTCTTCGACTCCCATTTAATTCATAAAACATGGAATCAGAGCATTTATGAGTGAAAAGTCTCAAATTTGAATATCGACTGACCCTCATAGTAATTATTTCATATGCCGCTCATATAAGGGGGTGTGTTAGTGCATCAACCTATGTTTAAGCCTTCAATCATTAATTTATACTTTTGGTTAAGTTGATTTTGGAACACATTTTTCACTCTCTGTCATCTTTGGATGCCAATTAAGCTTAATTAATTAATTAACTATTTTATTTTTTGAAATGAATCATGCAATAGCAAGTCAAAATAACCCATCAAATGGGATGGAATATAATATATGTATTAAAATTGGGTGAGCTAACACTGCTCTTTCATTCGAAAATGACTCTACAGTAATGGGCGAAAATTGTGCGCCACCTAATTAATTAATTTAAGGTTTTGACCTGTTATTTTCTTGACTTTAATTACTGTACATTCCCACGGATCCAACTCAAAATGTACGAGTTTTGTTTCCAATTCCAAGGTTGCCAGCGACGTGTGCTGATTTTTGATCCGTGCGTCTTAAGTGACATTTGCATAATGTGAAAGAGATTACTTGATTCGACTGGTAAAATCTTCATAATATAATATCGACAGCTTAGGTTATATAAAGAGGCGAGTTTGGGTGACAAGAGAAGGTGATTTCATGCTGGTTGCTAGCAATAACAGTTAGTGGTATTACTGGGGTAGAGTAATGGCGCTCAGGAAGGGGTGATCCTTTTTTCTTTTTTTCGTCCGGCACGCCCTGTTCTCAAAGTATTTTCCCCATGCTAGCCGTTCGTTATCCCGCAATGTGATTTTCTCGAGCCTAAATGCACCCATTAGGCTCCACACATCCAACAATTTTAACATTTATAATCAATGTTTGTCAGCAATTACAATTAACAGTTATCGAAATATAACAGTAATTATACTTAACATTTAAATGTAAATTAACTTTTATCGGCTATTATCAATTACAAATGGTATAACGAATAGACCCTTATATGTGATGCTCCTACCTCTCATTTGATACAGTATTATATAGTTTACATATTGCCTGTACCTCAAAAATCGGATATGATATATAGAAAGAAGCAATATTTTAAGAAACGCACTCTTTCTCTCTCTCTCAAGGTTGGATTCACTTTATATGATAAAATTACAAACACCCCAAAACTAGGACCAATTTTGCACTGCTCACTTTGGGTAGTCTAAGACTAAGGCTATAACCTATTCTATAGAGAGAGAGAGAGAGAGAGTTGGCATATTATTATTTTAGTTTAAACGTAGAAATCAGCAAACTCTGTTTTGATAGCTACTTGACTAGAAAAAGTCGATATGAAAATGACTCAAACTCGTAGTTCCACTCCCACCCAACTCCATTTAGCTCGATTACGTACACCTTCAAGTTCAACAACACAAACATGGCCTCAACTTCAACCATTAATTATCGCAATTAGATGGAGCTCAATTAATTAGCCAGGTTCATCCAGATAATTTATATAATTAATCTTCTTTTAATTATTTATATGCCCTTTTTCATCCATCTTTAATTCCCACGTTTTTGCTTCATTAACTTTCAAAAGTAGTTGTGTGTTTTCTAACATCAAAAGAAAAGAAAAAAAAAACACATCTCATGTATAAACTACGAGTTGCCTAGGTCAAGCTCCTCCGAAGGTTAAGCTATTTCTAGAATTAGAGCGTAGGCCATTAACTTTTGTAAAAAAAGATAATGGGAATCCTAACAATTTTAGAATTTGTGACGGAATTTACATATATGAATTAGGTGGGTAGGTGGATATTTATAGCATGTGAGATGGCAAATACGTGACACCTGATGTACGGAATATGTTATTCTATATTGAGCTTTTCGAGCCTTGGGAGAGGATTATTTCGGTCCCGACTAGCTTACCCATGCAAACAGGACCTCGATTGGGCCCAATCGTGATGTGGAATATGGAGGAGCTTATATTGTCATCCTTGAAATATGATACATTATACTCGATGGCCATACGATTTCAGTAGACAATTGGACAAAAGAAAAAAAAAGAATAAGGAAAAGGGTTACAAAATAAAAGAAAGAACAAGAAATTGTAATTCATAGGACTACCTTGCTCGTTGATACCGGGACTACAGTAGACTTTTCAAGCATAAGGTTGAAAGGAGATAATGATTTTAGACAAGGAAGAATGTAATGAATGCACCTTCAATTTTAGTTGAGAGCACAAAAAGGCCATTGTATAAACTACAAGGTGGCTGTTGGTGCATTAAAACTATACATGAGAAAACAGAGCTAAACGACATTAATATGGTGTTACATCTCAAAGATGAAGTGGATACTTAATTCGGTTGATTAATCAATTATAAGTATTGAAAATTGATAACAAGATATAGTAATAGTTTATATTATATGAACTAATTACACTGATTGTGACAAAAAGGGTTGTGGGATTCGCCGACAAGCTTTTATTTACAACCAAGCACTGGTAAGTCTTTAAAACGTTAGCTAGCAAGTCACCTATAAATGACCACTGGATTTGAAAGGATGGGGGAGGGGAGGGGGAGAAAGGGGGCCATCATACTCTCTGGGCGTTAAGTGGTTGTTGGCTATGACCTTCTCTCCTCCCTTGTCTGTCCTCTTCTTGTCTATCATCTTTGTCAATTGCTGTTAATATTCCACAAAGCTATAATTTGTAATTAGTACAGCTATATGCACAACCGATACAATATTAGCGCAGTTGGTAAGGAACGGTACTGTCTTAAGACTTGTGTATTTAGTACAGCTAAATGCACAACCGATACAGTATTAGCGCAATCTGTGCTGGGCAAATCTGACCCATGTTAAGATGATCTTGGATGACCCCAGCCTGGGAAAACAGACCGGCCACTGGCCATCTTATCACTAGAGCTGATGGTCTAACTGTGGTAGGTGCTGTGGCAGTATCCTTTGTTACATCCTAATTGGAAAAAGGAGGGAACACACGGGGATTGGGGTTGACGATAAAGGGCGAAACCTTTTTAGCTTTAAGAGATAACATGGTTCCTTTGCAAACAAGGTCAAATGTATCAAAGATTTGATTGGCCTGTGAATTTTAATTCTGATTCCCATTTTGACAAAGGTGGACACAAAAATGTATCACATCTTTGTGAAGTTTGATGTGATTAAAAGAAGAAAAAACACAGTGGGCACCTTTCTTTATACTCTAGTAGTAAATTTCTCTCTTTTCACCTCAGTTCCCTGTGGTTGCTATCTTCTTCTGTCCTCTCTTCTTGGACATCCTTGTTTGCCAATTCCGAGACGTACATTCTCTTTTCAGCTCAATTGCTGTCAAAACGGTTGATGTGATTAAAAGATGCTAAACACCACTGGCATCTCTTCTGCCTCCTTTGATACTGAAGTTCACCATCTTTTCACCTCATTTTCTGTGGAATGCTGCTCCCTTTATACTTCATCCTAGAGACTTTTTTGCCCATTCTGAGATGCATCTGCACACACCAACACAATTGTTCGGGTTAGAGACAAACAGCACGGTGCTGTCAAAAATTATACACAGTTACCTTTAAGCGAAGATGCACAAAATCTAACCTGACCAAGCATTTGATTGACATTCTTTTTGTGCAAAATTAAACTCTGAGTTAATGTTGGAAGTGATTTAGAAAGACCCCATTTCGAATCACATGGTTTTTAGAATTACAGAATATCAAATCTGATTCGATTTTTGTCTTAACCCATAGGACTTCAATTTAGCATAGACAGGTGTCAAGCGACAGATTATCAGCCACCTTCGAGAGGGGCGCACACAACAATCTCTCTCCCTTCTTCCTATCTCAAATGCTTTTCTACTCTCCAACTAGAACAGCCTTCTTAAGCCAAAAGGAACCTATTTTCATTCGTATTTACCACTGCTCTCGCTTTTCTTTATTGTTCTCACATCCTGCCACTCTGCGATTGATCAAGCTTCATTTATCACATCCTGCACACTAGCCTGTTTGCTTGATAGGTGGAGCATTTGTGCAATTTTGAACAATAAATGGACACCAGCCTTGGGGAAAATAGAAGCCGCAAAAGCACTACATGAGCCAGCTAAATCTGCCTTTTTTCAAATTGAATCGAAAGAACTATCAAAACATATAGTATCGAACTATCAACCATAATGCCAGAAGCCTCCAAGGACTGAAAACTCCTTTCACATTGTGACAGCTTAAGTTTAGAAACATATCACATATGCACACAGATAATACCTAACCAAAACCAAAACCAAAAGCAGCCCAGATATCTGAATACTGACTTAGCAGTAAACTCCTCTACAAGAGAAACAGAATTCGATGTCTGAATACCGACTGAAAACCTTAGACGAAGGCAACTCATAACTAATAACTTAAGAAGCATACTCCCAAACCCCAAAATATCAAATGTAAATCACCATATTTCATACCCTTATATAGGGTAAGCATCACCATTATTGCATCACATAAGCATTAGAGGTAAACCCATAAACGAAACTCCACCTCCACAACAGCAAAAGGCAAAGAATATGTATCGTCCAGGACAACCCTTGAGAGGATATAGTGATATACTAACATATGTCCTTCAAATATTCAATAAGACGAACCCCATTTCACTCCTAAATTTGGCCAGGCCGCCCGGGGGTTGCGACTATCTACGATCTCTACGAACTAACTATTATCCAGGATTTTACAAATTATGGCGCTTGACGAGGTAAATTCCTAGTTTTTATGGCTAAGATTTCCCTGTCTCACTTTCTCGTAGCAAATTTTCTGTTAAATTTTGCGAATTTCTGACGTCTTCTGTGCGTGCCATATTATTCTGCACACATTGAACAATGTTATAACTGATTTCTGGCAATGAATGAACTCTTCTTTTACTTAGGGAACCAGGGTTTGTCTACATTACCGCTTTAGCTATTGGAATTCAAGCAATTCATTCAGTTATCTACGTTCCATTAGCCAAAATTGATGTATTACTAGATGAATATCTTATGTTGGACAATTAATCACACAGAGGATCGTTGAGTAATGAGTGAAAGACGTTGGATCATGAGAGGACAAGAAATTAAGGTGATCAAAATTATATTTGCTCTAGGAAGAATGGAGGAGACTAGGAGAATAGCGTTTGTGGTGACTTGGGCGGAGAGAGCATTTACAAAGAGTTTAGACCAGTGGGCTGAAGTGTGCACTGTAGAGATGAATCTGTTTATTATGAGCTCTGCACTTTCTCTGTTTGTGGCCAGGTGACACGTTCCTCAAGACTCTCTGGTAATTGTTAATATGGAAAATTTATTCGTATATTGACACCCATAAAAATTGATTGACACTTACAAAATCTTAGGAAACTTGAGAGTGGACACCACTCTTGTATAAAATTGTTGGATTTCCAGTTGTTCACACCCTTGTGCCCCCGATCTTCAGTGGTGAGATTGGTTGGTTACTAGGTGCTTGTTTTTACGTCCCATGTATTAGCCTATTTTAGTAGATGAACAATGGATTAACTGAAACAGATGGCAATGATATTCAGTTTTACAAGTTGTTGTATGACTGACATGGAGATTTCTATGATACCGACGTCTTTTTGTCAGTCGATTCAACAAAAGCATTATGTTTCGTGGGATTGTGTTTTGTTCGCAATAAGCTTGGGTGAGCCTTTCTTGCCCAAGAGTCCAAGACAAGCTGATGGAAGTTTGTTCTTCTTTCGCAGATGGGCATTGCAATTACACATGTTGTCCACTAACCAACATGGTGTTACTGTGATTCTATTTTGCTGTTCAGTATGTCTCTATCATATTATAACAGGATTACATATGCTAAATTAGATTGGTAATGTCCCCTTGCATTAAAGGGATAAACTTGGATGAACATGTCAGGAAATGAAAGGACCAATTTCTGCTGTTCTGGAACCATCATTTCTATGGCTTTCTAATCCTTCTAATGTCGCATTATCTAGGTTCCTCGATGCAGAGTAATTGTACACCAACTTTAATGCTGCTGTTTGTATGTGTGAAAATCTCTGACGTCTCGATATTTCATCAGCTGTCATTGGAATTTTATGATCATCTTAATTAGTGTCCAAAATTCACACTTAGCTGTGATATAAAGTGTGAACCCCATTCCTTTTTTGTGTTATTGTGCTGCAGGGATCCTTTGCACCCTGGACACTATAAGTTCCAGGCTTCCAGCACCGTTAATCCCTGTGTCATGGTCGTACTGCTCTTCCTCTCCCTTAATTTGTCAGGGGAAAATGGGGATTGTCTATTGATTGGTTAAATTTTAGGCAAATACAAAATCCTGCAACCCATTTGGCATGGAATCTTGAGTACTGAGAGATGCAGGGATATGACGATACATTGCAATAGTTTTTCGATTGACAAATCTGTGGAAACATTCTGCGGACTTCGAATACTGTAAGTCATCCTTACCTCTGGAAATAAGAATCTATGATTTGAAATATGTTGCTGTGATTGATGAAGGTGATGGTCTCCTTCTAACATGTAACAAGATGATGACTGTCTTAGTGTAGCACCCCCTTCCCATATTGATAGATTTGGCAAAGAAGCATACCTTATAAGGGATAAGTAAGTAAGGTGCCTGTTCGTTTCATCTATTAAAACTAGCGATTATAGTGTTTATAACGGTTATGAATTGTCATGAGTTGTTATAATTAGTGGTTATCATTGTTTTGAGCTACTATAGCGGTTATGAGCTATTATAATGGTAATAATAATATTTATAATTTTGTTTTTAATAATAATAATAATATGTTATTATTATTACTATAATTATTATTATTATTATTATTATTATTATTATATCATGGAGTAATAATAATAATAATAATAATAATAATAATAATAATAATAATAATAATTATCATTATATATTATCATAAATAATTATATCAGTTTATGATTAGTTATTATAGTGGGTAAGCTGTTATACTGATTATAATTAATTGTTATGAACTGTTATAACGTTTATGAGCGATTAGTGATTATAAATGCTTTTATAAACGTTAATTCGAATATTCCCTAAGTTTTACTAAATAGTAAGTGTTCTTTCCAGTTAAACTTAGAGACAAGATGTTACATACTAGCTTGCATAATTTATTGTCTTTCTAACTACCTTTGCATTTACGAATTTTGTCCTGTTCTAACCATAACATGAACTTTTTTGGGGGGGAGAGGGGAGGATAGGGGTTGGTAGGATTTGAAGCAGTGAAAATGTATCCCCAATTTTCCAGTTACTAATTCTTTTTGGTATACTTTACATATGCGAATGCACATGATGGATCATGAAAGTAGATAAGAGATCTTAATTACATAATCTACATTAATATTCCCAGCTGGAACCTGTATACAGTTTCCCTAAGAAGTGGCATACTGTCAGTACTAAAATAATCCTGTAAAAGGGAGAGAGAAAATGAAGCCCGTCTTTGCCGGTCGAAGAACCAGTACTTGCATTGCATCTTGTAAAATTGTAGATGGAGAGATGTGGGGTGGGTTGGGTTGGGGGGATATTTAATTCAAACTGGCAGGTAAAATGAGCTCTCACTCAATTCCCTGGTTTCTCCGCAAGCAGAGATGGAAGCCAGTTTAGGGAATCTTAATTACTTTGACCAGTCTTTCTGCCCAGCTATCAAAGCCACTCATCTTATCTTTGTTGAATTATATTTATATTTACTGGTGAACAAGTTTTATTTCCGTTTCTGTTTAGTGTTTTTGGTGTTTTCTGGATGGAGAAATGCTGGTACAGTGATACTTAGCTTCCTGTCAAATTACTAGTAGATGAGTACTGGGTTTGGGGTCCTTTCTGACCCAAAACTCTAATAAAAATTTGCAAGATAGACAGCTATCCAACATGAGAGATGTAACACTCTTCGAAGGCCCCGCACCCACCCCGGCAAGCAAGAGGCCCCCTTCCCTTCCCTTCTCTATCTCTCTCTCTCTACCATTCATGTTGATGTCCTGCGGGTGGGATATTGCTGTTCCTGCTCCACACCATGTGCTGAGAGACAGTTGAACTGTTGATTTTTTTGCCTTGTATTTTATACTAACCTTCCGTAGCCACTCAGTAGCCCCCAATTATATTCTATCATCTTTTGTTAAATATGCAAGCATAAAGCTGGAAACTCATAAAAATCTAGCTTTTTTTCTTTTTCCTGTGGCAAAAGCTCTTGGACATTGGTTCCTGTGCATGCCATCTCTCTCTCTCTCTCTCTCTCTGTGCTATTATTGTTCTTACAATCTGTTGTTTCTCTCTCATCACACTCGTTCGCAGCTTTCAATGTTCTCGATTGTATCCAGTCAGCTTACTAAGTCACTACCTTCAATGTCCTCCTTTATTTATTCCCACTACCCGTATTGCCATATATGGAGAAAAAGAAGAAAAAACCTAAAAAAGGGATCTATAGTACTTTATATCATTGCTGGTGAATTATTTATGAAATTAAAGCATACAGTTGTAGCAAGTAAATGACGCACCCTCTGACATCTACCACGCTTATGCCCACTAAAAAACGCTCACCTTTCCCAGTGAAATTTTTGGCATTCAATCCCTTTCCCTCCCAGCCTCTCCCTCCACAGTTATGATTTGAGTGTCTCTGTTTCCCTCCTCTCTCTCTCTCTCTCTCTCTCTCTCTCTCTCTCTCTGCCTTCTCTGTGTCCATCTGCATTTATTAATCAAACCTCATTTACCACTCATCTGCAAAAAAAAGATCGGAACCCCCATCAAATAGACCTCTGTTTCCACATTCGTTTTTAGTTTGTGGGCTCTTGTTTTATCCACCACTTCCCCCTTAACACTGATAGATAATGCCATAGCTTGGGAACTAGAGCTTACCTGGTTCTAAAATTTGATGATAATCCATGGGAAAGAAAGGGGTCCTTCTTGGTTGACTGCTGTAAAGAGGGCTTTCAGATCTCCTACTAAAGAGAGCCCTGACAAGACTAGGAATTGTAGAAGAAAAGAAGATCATCATGACCCCGTATCAGAGGATCAAAATGATGAAAAGGTATTCATTTGATCCTCTCGTAGTTTAAGTTTAAATTCCCATACTTAGTTTTGGCTTTTTTGAGTGTGCTTTCTTTTTCTGTTTCAGAAGAAAGAGAAAAGGAGATGGCTTTTCAAGAAGGCCTCAAACCAACAAGAATCAGCTGGTTTGGCTGTGCAGCACAGTCCACAAACCAAGGGTCTGGGAGCAGCGGCCACACCAGGGGATCCCGCTGCAGCTGAGGCTGAGCAGAGGCACGCCATTGCGGTGGCAGTGGCCACGGCCGTCGCAGAAGCCGCCGTGACAACCACACAAGCTGCCATAGAGATGGCTAGGCTTTCGAGGCCGGCACCCACCTATGTAAACCCCAGAGAACATTATTCAGCCATTGTTATTCAAACTGCCTTCAGAGGGTACTTGGTAAGTGGGTCAGTTTGTTGTTTTAGTGAAGGTAAGAAGGGGGTTCTGTAATTTCTCTAATTGCTGATTTTCTGTTCTGGATTCAAGGCAAGGAGAGCGTTAAGGGCACTGAAAGGGTTGGTAAAGTTGCAAGCTCTTGTAAGGGGGCATAATGTGAGGAAACAAGCCAAGATGACGTTGAAATGCATGCAAGCTCTGGTGAGGGTTCAAGCCCGAGTACTCGACCAGCGCATGAAATTGACTCATGAAGGTAGTAGGAAATCCACCTTCAGTGATACTGCTAGTCTGCTCGAGTCCCGCTATCTCCAGGATATTGCAGAGAGGAGATCAGTTGTAAGCTTTCAATTCCATGTCTTTCCTTGGTATTTTAGCAGGTACTTGTTTTCTTTTCCATCTTTCATTGGTCTTTGGTTTCACTTTACTAATTGGATTTTAATGTGACAGTCACATTCAAGGGAGCCAAGTAGTATAGCAGATGACTGGGACGAGAGGCCTCATACCATTGAGGAAGTGAAAGCCATGTTACAGAGCAGAAAGGATGCTGCTCTAAAGCGGGAGAAGAGCCTTTCCCATGCGTTCTCTCACCAGGTAGAGTACAGTTTCATTTCTCGTCTCCCGCCTTCCGCCTTTCTACCTTTTTGCTGCGTCTCTAATTGATCTTGTTTGTGCAATTTTCATGGGGAACACCATTCGGACAACTAGATGTGGAGAAGTGATCGGAGCTCGGTGGGTGAAGAAGAGCTGGAGGATAAACCCAGATGGCTAGATAGGTGGATGGCCACTAAGCAATGGGACTCTTCAATAGGCCCGTCCCCTGCCCTGAGGGGCAGAGCCTCAACGGACCATAGAGACTCAATCAAGACTGTTGAAATTGACACCTCTCAGCCTTATTCTTACTTGGCTCCTAACTTCAGAAGATCAACAACCTCTATAAGTCAGTATCAATCCCCATACCAAAATCAACGGCCTGCTTCACCCCGCCACAGTCGGGCTGGCCATCCCCAACCTCAACCTCAATCCCAGTCCTACAACCAGCATCAGTATCAACAGCAACCACTGCCCACCACTCCCTCTCCTGCCAGAACCCGACCTATCCAGATTCGTTCTGCAAGCCCAAGGACCATTCGGGAAGAGAGGAGCTACAGCACTAGTGTGTCCCAAACACCAAGTTTGAGATCAAATTACTACTCCAATGGAAACTTGCACCCTAACCATAACCACAGGGAGCTGCTAGCTCTAGTGGTGGGTCAATACCCAATTACATGGCTGCCACTGAGTCAGCTAAGGCTCGGCTCCGGTCCCAGAGCGCACCAAGGCAGAGGCCTTCAACGCCTGAGCGGGATCGGGGTGGCACCGGGGCCAAGAAGAGGCTATCATTCCCCAACCCAGACCCTTACAGTGGTATGGGGTATGGGGGCTATAATTTGAGGAGCCCGAGCTTCAAGAGCGCGAGTGGATTGCCAATGGGCACGATGGAGCAACAGTCGAACTATTCATCTTGCTGTACGGATAGCCTCGGAGGCGAAATTTCCCCTTCTTCAACGAGTGATCTTAGAAGGTGGCTACGGTGATCACATTACATTGATTGTCGGCCATGCCTCATGTTGGAAAAGTTTTCACTAAAAGAGTTCAAATCAAGAGGGGTGGAGGGGCATGGCAGGGTCATAAATCTTTCTGATTTGGGTTCAGTAATCTCCAGCGGTAGTTGCCATCATAATTGAGCTTTTTCGGTTGGCAGTTGCATGTAGTTTTCTTTACTTTCTTCCCCCCTCCCCCTTTATTGTTGGGGCAATTATTGGCTGGACTTTAGCTTTAAGAGACATGCGTGTGTGTACGCGCGCGAATACAAACGAACGCGTGGACATGGCTAGTCCGCCAAAACCATGTCCAGCCAATAAAATTCTTAGTTAGGGTCTCACCATTGTATTGTGTGTGCTATTCTTGTAATCATATGGTTTGCGACATTCTAAAGGCCAATATAATACAGTAAGTTGGTGGAAAATGCCAAAATGTATTGAGTCCTCGTCTGCTTAACGGGGGAATGCGGACCATGGTGCATCTACAAGAAGTTGTGAGGATTTTGACAGAAGAGGAGCCCTTTATGGAGGCATATTATTAGTACTTTTAGTGTTTTGATAGGTCAAGATGAAATTTTGATACCGGTTAGTGCTTTGAGAATGGGCCATACGCACTTGTACTGTATGGAGCATTTTCTAAAGGGGCTATCTCACCTATTTACCACTTGGTTTGGTTCACTGTTCAAACTCACCAGTCTCTTTCTAATTCTCATGCCATAACAAGGGTGGTACTAGAGCGGATAGTGTAGTTGAACTTTTACACTATTAGTTGTTTGTCTTTTGTAAATTATAATAGTTTCAGGACTATAAATCCGACCAATAAAAATTATCCGCCTTTCTTAGTTCTCTATTTCTTACGGTTATGGAACTATAACAAAGTTGTTCCCTTCGTCATGAATACATGGTCTTAACTTTAGGCAAGTCTTGTCATAAATAGCTTTAGCTTTATCCATTTTGGGGATGCTCTACAAAGATTTGGAGCACCCCTCAAGTGGCTTTTGGGGCTTGTTGAAGTCTTGAGGACTCTTTCCAACTCGAAGGAGAAATTTGTTCGGTCATTTCGCAACTTTGTGGAGGTGAGTATTGTGTCGTATCCTTGTTATTAGTGCCATTAGAGAGAGAGGGAGAGAGAGAGAGAGTAGAAAAGACTTTCAGCAATTGATCCCTGAGTTAAAGTGAAGCCAGGGGGTTATTTACCATTTTGCATCAAGTTTTTACTGTAAAATGAACGGTCAGATATTTCTTCACTGAAACTCATGAAAGGTCGCTCAACATTGACATTGTTCAGTTATTCAATAACCTGTGAATGCTGATCATCATCATCAGAACCTTTTGGTACTATTGCTTGCTATCAATCTTTTGTATGACATTTGATCCAAAATTGTCCAATAATGATTCAATTTCAGTTACATTGCCAACGAATTAAAACCTAATGATTAATACTGAGATTTTATCTTTAATTTTCTCAACCCGTTGTAATTAGTAATTATATTAGATTGTTTTAACACATTCCTGTGCTTAAGAAAAGATGGCCATAGTTGTGACATCCTGGCCAGAGAAGAGCAAACCCTCTTCGTTTTGTTCGTATAGCATTACATTCTCTTGATTGTATTTGATTTCTTCCTTTTGTTTTTCTTCGTTAGAGCTGCAATTTTTTGGTGGGGCAATAATTCTGCTTCTATTCATCAAACGAAGAAATATCTTGGCAAACAGTTTCATGTGAAAGATCTTGATCCTCTAAGTGGGTTGAAGTTTTTGGTCTCCAAATTCGTGGTTCATTTAGATGCAAAAAGTAACTACAAAAAATTTAAACCGAATAACACCTCTAATATGGTTAAAGAAAGTTAATACAATTTTTTTTTTTTTTTGGTTCACAAGAACTATGAAAACAAAATGAGAGAGAATCAAGCTTTTCTTTTTTTTTGGAAAGGATAAGTATCGGCCACTATATAAGTGGTAATCAACTGGGCCTAGAGGCCAAGGGGAAGAGGGATATCACGGCCAACGGGAGGCCGATGCATATGGATTAACCAATAATGGTAATCCTTATCAGTTTTCGTTACCGCTTTGATGAGTATACGATTATGATTATTTTGTCTAGATTTGTCATCAATGTGTTTGTTAATCAACTTTACCCCTGTGATTTAGGTGTCATCTTTACCGGCTGTCCAGTATTAGGATACCGAAATCGACTCCAGAAGTCAGGAAGATGGTCTGATCACAACATGTCCATTCGACGCGAGAGTGAACGGAACACTGGGGAAGGAAACGAAATTTGGCATTCAAGGAAGTGATCAAGAATGGGGCAGAGTTCCTAAGGGTTAAAGACAGGTTTGATCCATTAGGGCTGTTATCAATCTAATGAATGGACCGATCGAGTCCTTGGCCTGAAAGAAGGGCCTCGTATTGTTAAAGAAGGTTGTTCCCTTGTTGGGCTACGCATTTGCTCAGAGGACGGTCACTGTGCAAAAGGGTTTTTTTGTCGACCAGCCGTATCTATAAAGCAGCAGGGGTTTATATCATGGTTACTAAACTTTCGTTCTGCATCTTATGATCCTACAATTTTACAATCCAAAATCTCCCCATTGATCCAACTTTCATTAGAACCTTAGATATATCGGAATGTTACAATCCTAATTTAGTTCCAAAAATCTATGGTAGGATCGTAATACGATTTTATGATAAAATCTACGATTCTAAATAAATTTTATAAATTAATAAATTTTATTCATCACGATATATGTTTTTGAAACAAAACCGTTGACAAAGTACAGTTGAGTTAGATTTTTATAAATCTTTATAAATATTTGTTAAAATTTTTATTCTTATAAAAAAATTTCACTATTACAAACAAATATTAGAATTTTACTATTCTTGATCTGATTGTACAATTTCATTTATAACCACTACCGATTGATTATAACAAGGATTTTTCTTTAAAAAAAGTGAGAGGGAAGTTGAAGCGTACAAGAAGGAAAGTAATTCCTTGGTTCAAATTGGTCCACAATATTCATAGTCTTGCAACTTGCAAGGAACTGCAAAGCTTAACTGTTACGGACGAAAAAAATATAAATAAATTAATAAAAATTGGAAATGTCGAAGAATTGTTCAAAAGTAATGTTATTGAAAATATTTTTTTGATGATATTTTTTATATTTGTAGAACTATAAATTTATTAAAAATTATTTAATTAGAAGAATACATACTCTTAAAATATATAAAGAAAACGAAGAAGATATGTATGTAACACATGTATTAAAAATTAAGGGCGATGATAGGGAGTTATTAGTTTGAAAAATCGTCGACTATGGCCATGTATTTAAATGAATGTATAATTAGGTGGGAGAGATTTTTTTAAAAAAATAAGTAGATTAGAGAGGAAGTTACAATTGAATAAAATAGGAATAGGAAATATATAATCTTGTGTATTTATACATTATGTTTTTCACTTACATAGTATTACATCTAAAAATGATCAAATCTAATAGTAAAATTTTAATGTACTTTTAATTCTTTTTATGTATTAATGCACAATATTATTAATTTTTTATTTTTTATTTCAAAAGATTATCTTTTAATTTTAAATTTTAGGTCAACTTATCATTTTCCCAAAAAAAAAAAAAAAAGAATTCATTGGTGGGTCAGGTAAGAGCCGTTGGGTCGGAAATCACGTAAATTAGGCCCTGTATTTAACAATGCGCTAGCCTGATGATTAGTGTGATTATCAAAACTTTGAATTTCATAATCGCACACATTTTGTTCTGATCATGTTCAATCCTACACGTTTGTTGACCTTTAAAAAATTAAAAAAATATATATTAAGGTAAGTAATTCCATATTTACTGATTATTGGTTATGGATAATTAAACTTTTAAATTCAACTGACAATATGTTTATATTCCGATATATTTATTTTTATTAATACTATTACCGAGTCTGTGACGTTTTGGTTTGACTTGCCGATTAAATTGCATAATATATAACTCGATTACTTATTACATTTGAATAATGGCATCGATAAAGTGAAGGAAAGTACACTATATATGTCACATCTAAATCAATAAGTGTAAGAAAACTGGATGGTGACACACACAAAGTGAATAATAGTCCCCAAAATTCAAGATGCTTATCAAATGTTCATGGTGGTGTGTTGGAAAAAGTTAAGGAGAATATATCATTCATATAACATAATTAAGTTACCATAATGATCCAATCCGCCGATTAGAGCATTTTTAAAACTGAACATCTCCGAAGATCGTTATATTGGATGCCAAATTAATACAATGCGAAAACAGAAATTATCAGCATTCCGAAAACAAAAAATCCTACATGTTTGTTTAATTTGCACCCATATACCCCTAAAAAAAACTTGTGTTTAATTTGCACCCATTTCTCTCTTTTTTTTTTCCTGCTTGTGTAGATATTGAGATTTTTTAAAAAATATGTAAAGTTATACCGAGTCAATAAATGATCTCAAAAGAAAAAGGGGAAAAAACAACCACGATTATAACCCAATTTTTTTTTTCAAAACTATGTTATTATATACCGAACTCACTTTGATTATAGAAACTTGGCCTTATAGATAATATAAACTTCTTTATCAAAATAAATAATACTCCTCGCTATATATAAACTTCAACGCCTCATAGTCAAAATATAACTATTGACCTTCCATAACCAAAAAAAAAAAAGAAGACTATTGACCTTAACTTGGCGGTTGGCTAATCAGGAAATGCCACGCATTTTGGTGTAATTTCCATCCATTCATTAATTTCTTCATCCCTTCCCTTCTCACGCCATGAAACTCTAGATAGATAGGCTTTCATTAAATAATAATAATAATAATAATAATAATAATAATAATAATAATAATCTAGCTAAGGCAGTTATAGCTTATTGGTGAGACCCGCCAATTTGCTACTCGTGGCGAGTCTATCTTGGAAATTTGTAATCAGATTTTGATTAGATTTTTTTATTTGATAAAGGTTACAATTTTTTTTCAGATTACAAGTATTTAGCATAAAAATTCTATAAGTACACTTCGTAATATCTATTATTTTAACAAACACTTTATTAGTTACACTTCGGGTAGACATATTTATGTCTAACTAGTAGGACTCCTCTGCTTTGGGAGGATAAACAAGAGTAAATAATTGATAGTAACTCCTAATAATTTGGCATGTACTAAAAAAGCGTACTAACAATTTGGCCAACTCTAGATCGTTTAAGTGTAAATTAAATGTAGGCCAAATTAAAACAAAAGGATAGATATTATCTTTTAATAGTCATCTTTATCAATAGTTTATATATTGTGTTTTATATATGTGTGAGGGTAATAACTCTCTTGTGAAAACATTAGCTTGTCGATGTCCGATTTATTCACCCTATATCAAGTGAAACTAAACATACCTTTCGCCACCTAAAAATAGAAGAGTAACAGTCTATTTATTTTATATATATATATATATATATATATATATATATATATATATATATATATATATATAATTTGATCGCAATATTACGTTTTTTTTAAAAATAAAAATTTAACGTGTTCCAGAGTGGATTACATATGTAATCTTGTATCTATATATACATCCATACATATGTTGCCAAACCATGTCAGTGCATAGGCCAAATTTCTCATTTCCAAGATGTTTATTCTATTTAGTAGTAAATCTTTCATCTCATCAAGTAGGCCAGCTTTTATTGTTGCAATAAGCTCCTTGCTCCTATTGCTCGTCAAGGTTGGTTGTAGCCCCCTGAGAATCCCATCAAATGCTCGGCCAATAACTCCAACTGCACCATCACAAACTCCTATGGCACGTTCCCCGACCGGACCACCTGCCGTGCGGCTGATGTCGTTTACCCCTCGTCGGAAAACGAGCTCGTTTCTGCAGTTGCAGCTGCCACCAAGATGAAGAGGAAGATGAAGGTATTGTTGTGCTTACAAGTTTGTGCTTCATAGTTTATACTATGTATCGATCATTTCTTCACGTCCATGCATGCAAGGTTTAATCTTCTAATTTTGAAAAGTACGTACCTGATTAACAGGTAGCAACCCGTTACTCACACAGCATACCCAAGTTGGCGTGCCCTGGAGATAGTAACGGTCTTCTTATAAGCACAAAGAACCTTAACAAGATCCAGAAGGTGGACGCAGTGGCTGGGACGATGACGGTTGACAGCGGAGTGACTCTCCGGCAGCTGATCGATGAGGCCGCCAAGGCGGGTTTAGCACTGCCCTATTCACCATATTGGTGGGGCCTCACGGTTGGTGGGATGCTCGGAACAGGGGCCCATGGGAGCTCGTTGTGGGGGAGGGGAGCGCGGTTCATGACTATGTTGCAGAGATCCGGATTGTTAGCCCTGGTGGGCCGGAAGACGGGTTCGTCAAAGTCCGGACCCTTAATGAGAGGATTGAAACCCATGCTGAACTTGATGCTGCTAAGGTCTCCTGGGGGTGCTCGGAGTAATTTCACAGGTATTTACTCCAACTACTAATACGGGTGATGATATATATTTTGTCGCAAGAGACACTTCTAGCAGGTTAAAATACTATACAAGAAATACTTCATGGGTGGGGGACAGTCCGGATTCGATAATTAAGTTGGCGGCCAAAGATTTATCCTTATTTGAGATTGATTCTAATCAATAGAAATCCCCCTTTTGATAAAAAAAAATACTATATATATATATATATATCACCAGTTTTTCAATACTTATTATAATTAATTATTAAATAATTTTAAAAACTTGTAGTATTTGTAATCAATTACACCAATTAGCATAAATAATACTGTATACTAATTGGATTAACATATCTGCAAAGATATATTATAATCGTAATTTTATAATTTTTAAAAATTATGGCTGAAAATACGTTTTGTGCCACCCTTCTATTATTCAATTATATTCAGCTTTTCAATTTAATACAAAATTATAAAATTTTTAAACCAAATCAAAACACATAACAACTTTTAATAAGACATTTATTATTTTATTATGCAAATATTTATAGCCAAGGACTAGCTACTATTATAGAGAGTCAAAAGTGCCATAATTTTCAATCCACAGTGTCGTGAATTTTGAATAGTTTAAATAGTCATTACACATTTTTCTGACATAAATAATTATCAGAATCAGAATAGTTTACAAAGGGAGCTTCGTCCGCAGCCCTTCTTGGCATGTTCATCCAAATAATAGTATTTCAATTAGATTTATTTATCATTAGTTTGCTTGTCAATATGACTATATATGACTAACCAAATAGAGGTAGTTGCCTTGAATGATAGTGTATAATACAATAATGTCTAAAATGCGAATTGTCCCTTTGATGAGAATAGTGTGTCCAAAATACAATATCTAGTGGACCTATCTGTACCATTGTAATTACGTAACATGTATCAAAACACTACTTATTAAATGTTGTGTATCCTAATTTATCACGTACCTAACTTGATTTCATCAACTTCGAAGGTGACATTTAGACTAGAGCCTATGTTCAAACGATCCATCAGTTACATAACAAAGGATGATGACGACTTGGGAGATCAAGCCTTAGTCTTTGGAAAGCAGCATGAGTTTGCAGACCTAACATGGTACCCTAGCCGGAAGAAGGTGATGTACCGGATTGACGATCGTGTCCCTTCTACCACCCCCGGCAATGGACTCTATGACTTCACCGGTTTCCGCACTACGCCCTCATTTGCGTTGGCTACAATTAGATCTATAGGTGAGTATTCTATAGTTGAGATTTAATCTTTCCATCCAACAATCATCGAGAATTACTATAAAAGTTTACTCGATAAAAAACATAAGCCGATAGTTTAAGTACACCGATGTATTTAAAACGCTTATTGTGTATGTTGTTAAGCACGGAGTTGATTGGAGTTTTGGTTGTGAATATATTTATACAGAGGAGGATCAAGAATCAAGGGAGGATGCACAAGGGAAATGCATCAGTTCCACGATCACATCATCCTTACTCAACTCCATTGCATTTGGATTAACCAACAATGGTAAATCCTTTGTAATTATTTGCTTTTGGATCAGCTCATGTTCCATTATTTTTGCAGATATGGTAATTTTTTTGCTGGGTTTGTCATCGGTGTGTTCATTAATCAACTGTAAACTCTGTGATTTAGGTATCATCTTCACCGGCTATCCAGTAGTAGGGTTCCAAAACCGGATCCAAACGTCAGGAACGTGCCTCGATAGCCTAGAAGATGGCCTATTCACAGCGTGT
The DNA here is from genome assembly GCA_021018815.1 of Talinum fruticosum. Lineage (NCBI taxonomy): Eukaryota > Viridiplantae > Streptophyta > Magnoliopsida > Caryophyllales > Talinaceae > Talinum > Talinum fruticosum. Next base: position 1,701,970 of record JAITYX010000042.1, read on the forward strand.
CCGTTTGACTCGAGAGTGAAAGGAGAGTTCTTCTTCCAAACTGCTTTCAGCGTTGCCATGTCGAAGGTGAAAGACTTCATCAAAGATGTCCAAAGCCTCGTTTCTCTGGCACCCGAGTCCCTTTGCGGTGTGGAGCAATACAACGGCATCCTAATGAGGTACGTCAAGGCCTCATCGGCTTACCTCGGGAAGGAAGAGGATGGAATAGACTTCGACATTACCTACTATAGAAGTAAGAACGCATCTACCCCGCGGTTGTTTGAGGACATACTTGAAGAAATCGAGCAAATGGCGGTGTTCAAGTATGGTGCGTTGCCACATTGGGGAAAGAATCGAAATTTGGCGTTTAAGGGAGTGATTAACAAGTATAAGAATGGGGCAGAGTTTCTAAGGGTTAAAGAGGAGTTCGATCCATTAAGGTTGTTTTCAAATGAATGGACTGACCAGGTCCTTGGATTGGAACAGGGGCCGGAAATTGTTAAAGACGGATGTGCCCTTGAAGGGCTATGCATTTGCTCTCGGAACAGTCATTGTGCCCCTAAGAAAGGTTACTTTTGTGGACCAGGACGAATCTATACAGAAGCAAGAGTTTGTAGAAAAGATACTTAAATGTGCTAGATTTCACATCGCAAGTGCTTTGTGCTTTGTGTATTTGAAAAGAACATATGTTATTTTCACGTAAAATATTGTTACAGTGATTATTGTAAAAATTAAAAAAAAATCACAAGATAGTTACGACTTACCAGCTAATTAAGTCATTCTATTTTATTATCAAAATAAAAATAAAATTGATGGATTGATTGGTCTTGAAATTACTTAATTAAGCCATTGTATTATCAAAAATGTGCTATAGCCTGATTAGTGAAGTTTTTTTTTTCAAAAAAATCTGATTAGGAAAGTTGACTTTTCATGTTCTTACAGACATTATTGTTCTAATCATGTTCAATCCTACACCGCTACACGTTTGTTGACACACCCGCCCCGGTCCACAACAAAAAATCCAAAAGATGTCCATCCTATGTAATAGTAAAGTTTTTGTGTCATCAAATATGGCAGCTTATATTCTTATAAGCTCCTTGCTCCTATTGCTCGTCAAGGTTGGTTGTAGTCCCCCTCAGGATCCCATCCAATGCTCGGCCGAGAACTCCGGCTGCACCATCACAAACTCTTATGGCACGTTCCCCGATCGGACCACCTGCCGGGTGGCTGAAGTTGTCTACCCCTCGTCAGAGAGCGAGCTCATTTCCGCGGTTGCGGCTGCAACCAAGATCAAGAGGAAATTGAAGGTACCTTCATAATTCATACTACGTTCAGATGATCACTTTTATTTGGATTATAATCTACAGGAATACTTGCTCTAATTTTTCTCAGCTTATTTTTGGAAAGTTTTTTTTTCCCCATGTACCTGTATGCATGATTTTCTGTATAGATGTGATGCTCACGTCGTGTTCAGGACACGGTTAAGAGGCACTCATTTGATTTATTTAATTGATATGGTTTATCAACGTGCAGAAGCTAAACCTATAAATTGGTCAATCTGCATATGCTTATCTCAATTTAATAACTGAATGTGTAAATTCGATAAAGTATTTACCTTTAATTATCTTGAAGAGTGAAGTTTAAATTTCACAACTAATTTTGACTCTAGAATACGAATTATTAAAACAAGGGTGATGATATGTGTCTTGTATGAAGACACTCTTAAAATGTCTTGTCTTCACCTATATTAATGTATTTTATGATTTAAAATCACTATTTTTTTAATAATTATGATTAATTATAAAGGTAAATTTAAACTTTTGGTTGATTTGATTTTTAAATATGATATCAGAGCCTTTATGAGGAAGATGTCTCAAGTGGAACATGTTGGAGTATAAACTTTTTAAGACTGTTTTGGGGTAAATATGGATCATACAATTGAGTCTCTATTTTGAGGATATTACAACTAGACCTAGAGGATACAGAAGAGGGGGGTTATCAAATTTGGACTACAGAATCCATAGCTACTATAATTCCTCTTTACACAAGATAATGAATTATCTACACTGAATTTGAACCCAGGGGAGAAGATGGAAATGGAGTGTTGGTTTTAACTTTTTGAAGCTATTATAACGGTACAATTTGCTCGTATATATTCTAACAATAGGTAGCAACCCGCTACTCACACAGCATACCAAAGTTGGTATGCCCCGATGAAGAGGACGGTCTTCTCATAAGCACAAAGAACCCCAACAAGATCCACAAGGTGGACGCAGAGGCTAGGACGATGACGGTGGACAGCGGAGTGACTCTCCGACAGTTGATTGATGAGGCGGCCAAGGCAGGTTTAGCACTTCCCCATTCACCCTACTGGTGGGGCGTCAGTGTGGGCGGAATGCTCGGAACAGGGGCCCATGGGAGCTCATGGTGGGGAAGGGGGAGCGCAGTTCATGACCATGTTGGGGAGATCCGGATTGTTAGCCCCGGTGACCCGGAAGACGGGTACGTTAAGGTCCGGACCCTTGATGAGAGCCACGTTGATTTTGATGCTGCTAAGGTCTCCCTTGGGGTGCTTGGCATCATTTCACAGGTTTATAGTCCTACTATTAATGCGGGTAATGATATATATTTTGTCGTAAGACACTTCTAACTTGCTAAAATACTTGATTCCAACGAACTTTGAAGGTGACATTTAGGCTAGAACCTATGTTCAAACGATCCATCACTTACATAACGAAGGATGAAAATGACTTGGGAAATGAAGCCTTACTCTTCGGAGAGCAGCATGAATTTGGAGACCTAACATGGTATCTTAGCTGGCGGAAGGTGATGTACCGGATAGACGATCGTGTCCCTTCCACCACCTCCGGCAATGGAGTTTATGACTTCATTGGTTTCCGCTCGATACCCACGCCTGCGTTGGCTGCCCAAAGATCTACAGGTCAGTATTTTAATTTTTATCATTGAGATCTGGATGTTATAAGGGGGAATTACAATCTTTCCATCCAATAATTGAGGATTTTTTGGTAAAAACTTTTACCTCTAGTAGCAAGATTATAATTGGTGGTTAAGTTTCATTTTGAGTAGATTGAAGAGCTTAATTTCAAGATTTTGGTTCCTTTTTCCATCTACCAAGTACAGAGCATATACAGATTATACTTTTGGTTGTGAATATATTTATCCAGAGGAGGATGAAGAATCAAGGGAGGATGCAGAGGGCAAATGCATCAGTTCAGCGATGATGTCAACCGTATTCAACGCCAATGCATTTGGATTAACCAACAATGGTAAATCCTTCTTAGGTTTCCTTCCTACTTTAATTTTATGAGTACAGCTCGACTTGAATGGTGAACAATGAGCTGCCCTGCAAGTACACAAGAATGGGGAGGGGAAGTAACCGATCTGGGTTTAGGCCGAGCCTGTAAATTTCAAGTGTGATCCCCTCCCCCTCTCTCAAAGTCCAGAAATGCTTATCTGGGTTTAGGCTGAGCTATGGTGTGGCTTGTCAAGTTTAAACCCGCTTGTAGTCTACCTAGCCAGTGAGGCGTATCTGTTTAGCTGCCACCCAATCTAACGCTTTGAAGATTTGAGCATGCATGACTTGCATAATTTTATCCTGGCTTTGTCATCAATGTGTTCATTAATCACCTCTCTTAACTCTGCAATTTAGGTATCGTCTTTACTGGCTATCCAGTAGTAGGATACTAAAATCAGCTCCAAGCATCAGGATCGTGCCTTGATAGCCTCGAAGATGGTCTAGCCACAGCATGTCCATTTGACCCAAGAGTGAAAGGAGAGTTCTTCTTCCAAACTGCTTTCAGCATTGGCATGTCAAAAGTGAAAGACTTTATCGAAGATGTCCAACGCCTTGTTTCTCTGGCACCCGAGTCCCTTTGCGGTGTCGAGCAATACAACGGCATCCTAATGAGGTACGTCAAGGCCTCATCGGCTTACCTTGGGAAGGATGAGGATGGAATAGAATTCGAGATTACCTTTTATAGAAGCAAGGATCCATTGGCTCCACGGTTGTACGATGACATACTTGAAGAAATCGAGCAAATGGCGTTATTCAAGTATGATGGGTCGCCACACTGGGGAAAGAATCGAAATTTGGCATTCAAGGGAGTGATCAACAAGTATAAGAATGGGGCAGAGTTCCTAAGAGTCAAAGATAAGTTTGATCCATTAGGGTTGTTTTCAAATGAATGGACCAACCAAGTCCTTGGATTGGAACAAGGGCCGGAGATCGTTAAAGAAGGATGTGCCCTTGAAGGACTATGCATTTGCTCAGAGGACAGTCATTGTGCCCCTAACAAGGGTTATTTTTGTCGACCAGGACGTGTCTGTAAAGAAGCAAGAGTGTGTACAAAAGATATTATTGAATACTCGAGATCTCATGTAGCAAATGCGGATGTGTGCCACGCACCCATGTGCTTGTGATTTGTGTGTGTATTTGACAAGAACATATGTCTTTTCTTACGAAATATTCTACTCCCTCTATCCTTGAAAACCTTGTGTAAGATTTTTTGACGTTACATTCATCCTTGTATCGAAGTTTTGACGTTACATTCATCTTTGTATTGAATTGATTTGATCAAAATATTTTTCTCATGACAAATACGAAGGGCATTTTTATAAATTTTGATATTAGTGCAAATAAGAATTTAAAAAGATTAAAAGTATGAGGGAGTATACAAATGACAAACAGTACGAGGGAGTGTACCAAGAAATATATCATATTGATCTTAATTAGTTCTTTAAATAAGAGAGAAAGTTTGTAACTTTTTCTTTCAAAAGTTACATTGTAAAAATTCTTGTATCATTTTTTTACTTGTAATATTTATTTGGGGACCCATTTGTTGTTTCTCAACAACTTTTAATTTGTTTTGTTTTTTTTCTTATTTAATTCGTTTTTCAAAGGAAAGCCTTGACTTGAAAATACTTGGAAGCATACATTACACATATGCTTGTATGAGTATCATGTAAGTGCATAGGGCCAATTAAATTCCTCATTTCAAAGATGTCTTCTTCATCTTATATTGTAGTGTTAATCTCATCAAGTAGGCCAGCTCTTGTTCTAAGCTGCTTCCTCCTCCTACTCCTCAACGCTAGTTGTAGTCCTCCTGAGGATCCCATCAAATGCTTACCCAACAACCGCAACTGCACCATCTCCAACTCCTATGGCGCCTTCCCGGACCGAACCACCTGCCGGGCAGCTGATGTGGTCTACCCTTCCTCGGAGGACGAGCTTGTATCCGCCGTTGCAGCTGCTACAAAGATAAGAAGGAAGATCAAGGTACTGTGTACTCTTCATATTTTTATCATCCATGGCCACTTTAATGTTCAGATTAATTCTTCAATTATGATCAAAATAGGTGGCAACCTGTTACTCGCACAGTATGCCGAAACTGGTATGCCCCGATGGGGAGGACGGTCTTCTCATAAGCACAAAGAACCTTGACAAGATCCACAAGGTGGAACCCGTGACTCGAACTATGACAGTGGATAGCGGAGTGAGTCTCCGGCAGCTGATGAACGAGGCAGCCAAGGCGGGCTTGGCACTTCCCTGTTCACCCTACTGGTGGGGTGTCACTGTGGGTGGGATGCTCGGAACTGGTGCCCATGGGAGCTCCTTGTGGGGGAAAGGGAGCGCGGTTCATGACCATGTTTTAGAGATCCGGATTGTTAGCCCGGGTGGGGCCAAAGATGGGTTTGCCAAGGTCCGGACCCTCAGTGAGAGGATTGAGACCCATGCTGAACTTGATGCTGCTAAGGTCTCCTTGGTGTGCTTGGAGTCATTTCACAGGTATTTACTCCACCTACTACCACATGTATCGAACTAAAAATTTGCTAACACCAGCATTATTGAGACTCTTTGTGCTAAAAAAATATATGATTGTGACTTCTGAGAGTAATTAAAGGTGTCTTACAAAAGGAGCTAATTACTCCCTCCTGGTCTTGTTTGTCAAAGAACGAATCTTTGAATGTGATATTTTTTAGGTTTATTGTCAATATCACTTATTTAATTACTAGTCAATAGGGTAAGTTGTATTTAATGATATTATGTGTTCAGCGAATCATCTCATGAAAGAGTGGATAATCGATCTTGAGACTTAATGTACCCGTCAACATAACGTAGCGATTTTAATTTTAATTTTATAATCTTACACACAATTATAAGTTTATGTATATCTACCAACTGATTTGATTTTAACGAGTATTGAAGGTGACATTTAAACTAGAACCTATGTTCAAACGATCCATTACTTACATAAGAAAGGATGATATCGACTTGGGAGATGAAGCGTTAGTCTTTGGGAAGCAACATGAGTTTGGAGATCTAACATGGTACCCTACCCGGCATATGGTGATGTACCGGATCGATGATCGTGTCCCTTACACCACTCCCGGCAATGGAGTGTATGACTTGGCGGCTTTCCGGTCTTTACCCTCCCATGCTTTGGCCATTGTTAGATCTGTAGGTAAGTAACTCATCATGGATAATTTGGATGTCCAAAAAGGGTTGCAATTTCTCCTCAGTTTAAGGTTGAGGATTCCTTCTCCTAGTGAAGGGCTTCTAAATCTTTTCGATGCTTAAGCGGAACTGATCATGGCTTTGCTTGTGAATTTATTCATTCATTCAGAGGAGAACCAAGAATCAAGGGGGACGTAGAAGGCAAATGCCTCAGTTCAGTGCTGACCTCGTCCTTAGTCCACCTTAATGCATTTGGATTAACAAACGATGGTAATTCCTCCTAATTTTGAGTTATACATTGTTTTCATTTGAGTAGTTATAACCTCGCAATCGACATATATTACAGAAATTTTCGTTTCTTTGGAATTTTCGTAACCCTGCACAGGTGTCGGCTAGCTTAGTTAGTAAAGTTTTTAAAAGTTGTCCTGAAAATGAAAGTTCAAATCCCGCATACTTGCATCGCAGCCTTTACAGATCAACTTAAGTTCAGTAATTTCTACTTAAATGGTACTTTTTGTAGCTTTAATAAACATGAGTGTGTGTATTGACAGACTCTAACTCTATAATGCAGGTGCCCAATTTACTGGCTATCCAATAATAGGATACCAAAATCGGCTCCAAGCATCAGGAACGTGCCTTGATAGCCTAGAAGATGGGCTTACAACAGTATGTCCATTTGACAATAGAGTGAAAGGATATTTCTTCTACCAAACTGCCTTCAGTATATCCATGTCTAAAGTGAAAGACTTCATCGAAGATGTCAAACACCTCGTCTCTCTGTCACCCAAGTCCCTATGTGGCGTGGAGCTCTACAATGGCATCCTAATGAGGTATGTCAAGGCCTCATCCGCGTACCTTGGCAAGGAAGAGGATGGAATAGAATTCGACCTTACCTCTTACAGAAGCAGTGACCCGTTGACCCCACGGCTGTACGAGGATATACTCGAAGAAATTGAGCAAATGGCGTTGTTCAGGTATGGTGGGTTGCCACACTGGGGAAAGAATCAAAATGTGGCATTCAAGGAAGTGATCAAGAAGTATAAGAACAGGGCAGAGTTCCTAAAGGTTAAAGAGAAGTTTGACCCATTAGGGTTGTTTTCAAGTGAATGGACTAATCAGGTCCTTGGTTTGGAAGAAGGGCCTGAAATTGTTAAAGACGGATGTGCCCTCGAAGGGCTATGCATTTGCTCTCAGGACAGTCATTGTGCCCCTAAGAAAGGTTATTTTTGTAGACCAGGACGAATCTATAAAGAAGCAAGAGTTTGTACAAAAGAGATTTAGTTGATCTAGATAAAATGGCAAATGTGAATCTATACATTTGGGTTACGCACCTATGTGCCTGTGTTTTCTGTGCTCATTTGAGTGCATAGCATGTGTTTGATGAGAAATAACTAAAGATTATTACAATAATTATTATCAAACAAAATAAAAATACAGAAGAGTTGTGAGTGAATTGTCAATAAATATATATATATATATATGCTTATGAGTTAAGCATTTTATGGCATGTTCGATCTTACTTTTACTTGTTTTGTTTTGTTTATTGTTGTTATTCAATTCGTTTTTCTTAAAACAGTCTTTACTTGAAACTCATAAACATTGCATAAATATAACAACAGGAGTTATTTTACATTGATAACACAGATAGCATGGATTCGGGTATATATATATATAAGATTGTGGTTTGCTACTGTCACTTGTATTAGATCAATGTCATATGTTGGTCTTTGTTAGTAGCCCAGTACGTGAAAAAGGTTTATGAAAAATATAATTACAGCAAGCGTTGTTTTTAAGTACAATGATCCATGACACAAATGGCATTGAGTATATGCGTTGTCTTTAAGTGCATTGATCCATAACATATATGGTTGTAATAGAAGCTTGTGGTTTACTTTTCCTATTATAAATTAATTGTGTTAAAACGTCGTTGAACTTGTATTCATTGCTCAGTTAGAAGTGAAGGCTCATGAAATTTGACACATTCCTCGACCGACCCTTCTTCGAAGGGCAAGCTCATTTCCGTCATTGCAACTGCAAACCAACATCAAAAGGAAGACGAACATATTGTATTAGCTAGCTAGTGTGTGCATATTTCCTAGTTCACCATTTACTCCCTCTATTTTAAGATACATGTCACTTTAACTAACTTTTCTCGTTTTATAGTATCTATCGTTTCATAATTACAATGACGTATTAATGACTAATTGACTAACTCGTGTCCTTGTTAATTACTTTTTTTCTCTTCTTTTTTCATTGATTTTCTTTATCTCCAATGAAATCTTAGACAACTTGGTCTTTTAACACAAATTTTATTATGAATTTTATATTTCATTAGTATTGCTTCATAACCTTAAAGTGACAAATATTTTAAAACGGATAGAGCATTTTTTTAATCTTTGCGTGAAATTTTTGCGTCAAACAGTGGGTCAACTTATCCGATATTTAATTTGTTCACAGAAATTGTTCAGTGATGAAAAGCAGCCAAAATTGAAACTGTCAAGTTTTATTAGTATTCAATATATAACTTGCAAGTATTCATCATCATCAAGAAGACTCTTAACTTCCACCAATCATTTTGTAGAATTCATTTTCTCAACAAAAGATTTGATTTGATGTAGGAGTTGTTTGATTAATTTGGTGAAAGATTTTCTAATAAGTTTTGTTAATAAATTAACTAATTTAACCAATAATCAAACTTAACTTAGAAGAAATTTTCAAGTTTGTGTGTGTGTCTATATGTATTTCAAATGTTCTGATCCCATAAAGATGAAGGAGATTAATATTTTAGGTGAGAAAATCTGGAAATTAAGTGGCAGAAAGAATTACAGCTAATTGAATAGTGCATCTATTTTATATATTCATTCTAGTTTTTTTCATGAAAAAAAAGGCTGAATTAGAAAACTTTAGAATGTGAGTTTTGTATTGGCGGATAAGATTTTTTATTCCTTATCAAAAAAAAAAGATTTTTATTATCCTCGCATGTTCAACTATTAACTGCTACACGTTTGTCCCTATGGAACTCGAAAAACAAATATATGTTTTTCTTTTATAAATAAACATATTTTATTCATTTTATCTTCTTAAAATATTCCTTTTTGATATTTTTTCTTATAATATGATATAAGAAAAATATACGAGTAAAACACTATTTTATTAAAGCTTCACCATACCACGTAATCAAAAAGACTTGAAAGATAGTAATTTTAATTTATCTATCTACTAGATTATACATATATTCAACTTAAATTTATGTCATCCACCTTTAATGTGTTATTGAACAAGAATTCATATTATATGTATATCGATCATCTAACCAAAAAAAAAAAATTTCTATACATAAGTAGCTGGACAGTCTTATATTTTTTATTATTATTATTTTCAATTCTTATTTTGAATGAAAGCTATGACTTGAAACTTGGAAGCATGTGTACATGCATGTATGCTTGTATCTATATATACATCCATACATATGTTGCCGAATCATGTCAGCGCTTAGGGCTAATTAAATTCCTAATTTTGAAAGATGTGTTGTTTACGTTGTAGTAGAATAGTTTTAACCTCATCAAGGCAATTCGCTCTTGTTCTAAGCTGCTTCCTCCTATTGTTTTCTAACGCTGGTTGTAGTCCTCCTGAGGATCCCATCAAATGCTTAAAGAACAACCGCAACTGCACCATCACCAACTCCAATGGCGCCTTCCCCGACCGAGCCACCTGCCGGGCAGCTGATGTCGTCTATCCTTCCTCAGAGGACGAGCTCATTTCCGTCGTTGCAGCTGCCACCAAGATCAGAAGGAAGATGAAGGTACGTATTCTAGCTAGCTAGTCTTTCCGCATATTACTCACACAGCTTTCTAACTCTCTACAATACTCGTGAAAATAGGTGGCAACCCGTTACTCACACAGCATACCGAAACTGGTATGCCCTGATGGGGAGGATGGTCTTCTCATAAGCACAAAGCACCTCAACAAGATCCACAAGGTGGACCTGGTGACCCGAACGATGACGGTAGATAGCGGAGTGACTCTCCGACAGCTGATCGATGAGGCGGCCAAGGTGAGTTTGGCACTGCCCTATTCACCCTATTGGTGGGGCGTTACTGTGGGAGGGATGCTCGCAACTGGGGCCCATGGGAGCTCGTTGTGGGGGAGGGGAGCGCGGTTCATGATCATGTTGCAGAGATCCGGATTGTTAGCCCGGGTGGGCCAGAAGACGGGTTCGTCAAGATCCGGACCCTCAATGAGAGGATTGAAACCCATGCTGAACTTGATGCTGCTAAGGTCTCCCTCGGGGTGCTTGGAGTCATTTCACAGGTATTTACTTCAACTACTACATATCAAATAAGGCTAAAGATTTCTTGATTCTTTAGCATTGTTGCTAGTTCACCAATTATACCATCAGAGTTCGAGTTTTAATGGCTTCTAGTATCTTTTTTTTGTTCAAAAACTAGGTAGGATAGTTAAAAAGTCCTTTAACTTAGGCTTTATTGTAACCCCTTGTCGATCTCGTGGATATAAATAGTCCTTTCTAGATAGAAGTTTAATGAGGTGACTTGACTTCGGCTTACGAGATATACATTCAACTACTTCATATCATATAGAGATTAATTACTATATATCTTAGGTTGATAACTTCCAGTAGGAAGATTCCTCCTCTGGTCTTGTTTGTCCAAAAATGGATCTTTAAATTTGATTTTTTAAATTGTCTGTCGTATTACTGAATTACTAATCAAATTGGAGTAGTTGCATTAGATGATACTGTATAGATAATGCTTCTTAATTATGAAAATTATCATCCCTTTGTCCTGATAAATACAAATATTGCAAGATCATTTCGGTTTTTTTTTCTTTTTTATTATGAAAATAAAAAATCAATAGTGTAATATATATAATCAAATTACAGCGAGCATCCAAAACTGATTACTTAATCTTGTAATTATCTAAATTACATCTAAACTGGTAGTTTAATAAGTGTAGTATGTGTCGGCTTTAATTTGTATCCTTATAATTTTCATCATAAGTACGAATATCTGATATCTGAATTGATTTCAATGGATTTTAAAGGTGACATTTAGACTAGAACATTTGTTCAAACGATCCATCACCTACGTGACAAAAGACGATATAGACTTGGGAGATGAGGCCTTTGTGTTTGGGAAGCACCATGAGTTTGGAGACATGACATGGTACCCTAGCCGGCACAAAGTGATGTACCGGATCGATGATCGTGTCCCTAACACCAATCACGGCAATGGACGCTATGATTTTGTTGGTTTCCGCTCTACACTCTCACTTGCATTGGCTACAATCAGATCCATAGGTGAATTTGCTTACCTGCTGGTGTACAGTTAGCTTCTATAAACACTAATTTGATCCCAATTAAATTGGAATTAATCGTGGATTTTGTAATCTAATCATTCATTCAGAGGAGATTCAAGAATCAAACGAAGATGCAGAAGGCAAATGCATCAGTGCTGTGCTGACATCGTCCTTACTCCACGTCAATGCATTTGGACTAACTAGCAATGGTAATTCCCTCCTGACTTTTCGTTACTGCTTAATCCAATGATCGACTATTGGACAACTTGACCAATGAACTCGAACCCGAGCGCCAAGTCTAACAGCTTTGGCTAATTACCAAATCTGAATGTATAACGTAGGTGTCTTATTTACCGGGTATCCAATAGTGGGATATCAGAACCGTATCCAGGCGTCGGGAGCATGCCTTGATAGTCGAGAAGATGGCCAAATCACAGCATGTGTATTTGACCCGAGGGTGAAAGGAGAGTTTTTCCACCAAACTACCTTCAGTATTGCCTTGTCAAAAGTGAAAGACTTCATCGAAGATGTCCAACACCTCGTCTCTCTAGCACCCAAGTCCCTTTGCGGTGTGGAGCTCTACAGTGGCATCTGGATGAGGTATGTTAAAGCCTCGTCTGCTTACCTTGGCAAGGAAGAGGATGGAATAGACTTCGACATTACGTATTACAGAAGCAATGACCCATTGACCCCACGGTTGTTCGAGGACATACTCGAGGAAATCGAGCAAATGGCTTTCTTCAAGTATGGCGGGTTACCACACTGGGGCAAGAATCGGAATTTGGCGTTTAAGGGAGTCATCAACAAGTATAAGAATGGAGGGAAGTTCTTAAGGGTTAAAGAGAGGTTTGATCCATTGGGGTTGTTTTCAAATGAATGGACCGATAAAGTCCTTGGACTGAAACAAGGACCAGAAATTGTTAAAGAAGGATGTGCCCTCGAAGGACTATGCATTTGCTCACAGGACAGTCATTGTGCCCCTAAGGAGGGATATTTTTGTCTACCAGGACGGATTTATAAGGACGCCAGAGTTTGTAGAAAAGATATTTGATTAATCTAGATTTTATATCACATGTGTGCAGTTGTGCCCGCACATGTATATGTTTGTGTATGTGGCCGTAACTCTAAATTGTGTTCAGGAAGCAAAGAATGACTATTTCCCGACTTTATTGCTAGATACAGTACGCAAAGACAGAATGCATACCAATTCAATCTTAATTTAAGACCACTAATTTCAGAAGTTGACAATGATAATCTTCTTGCTCCAGTTTCACCGAGATGAAATTAAAACGGCGAGTCTTTCAAATGAATCCTGCTAAAGCCCCTGGGCCGGATGGATTTGGAGCAAGTTTCTTCCAACAACATTGGAACACGATAGGCAATGAGGTCATTCTTAGTGTTATGGAGTTTTTAAATATGGAAAACTACTTAGAGCAATTAATCACACCTTTATTGCTCTTATACCAAAAGTAACTAATCCATCGACAACCTCTCAATATAGGCCAATAAGTTTGTACAATAGTTTGTATAAAATTATCTCCAAAATTATAGTTAATAGACTTCGACCAATTCGAAAAGAATAATTAGCCCTTTTCGGAGCGCCTTTGTACCGGATAGGGATATTCATGATAATATCCTTTTGGCACATGAAATAGTCAACAAGTTTGGTAATATGAAGGGAAAACAAACATACATTGGTCTTAAACTTGACATGGAAAAGGCATACGGTAGACTAGAGTGGGATTTTATTTTAACTCTGTCTAAAAGAACTTGGATTTCATGATAAATGGATTAGTTGGATCGGAGAGTGTATCTCTTCGTCACTTACTCCCTACTTATTAATGATGAGTCATGTGGTTTTTTAAGCCGTCTAGAGGTGCGAGACAGGGAGACCCGTTATCTCCGTATCTCTTTATTATTTGTATGGATATGCTTGCTTGCCAGATTACAGGTCGAAGCAATGAAACCAAAGTCTGGTTTTGGGATTAAGATAGCGACTAGAGCACAAAAAATACCATGTCCGTTATTTGTCGATGATAGTACGCTTTTACGCAAGTCTAATAATGAGACATGCTTTAAACTTAGTAATCTACTGAATGAATTCTCAAAATTCTCAGGTCAATTAGTTAATTTTCACAAATCGGCAATCGTGTTTTCAAAGAATGCGACTTCTACCGACGAAATTCAGTTTCCTCCATATTCAACATTTCGCATAGAGATTCATTCGGAAAATATCCGGGATGCCCGGTGTTTAAGGGTAGGACAAACAGTTCCACCTTTGCTGATATTTTGACCAAAGCGAGATAACAAGCTCCGAAGTAGAAAGCTAATTCGTTTTCAAAAGAAGGAAGGGTGGTTCTTATTCAATCAAATTTAGAATCTCTTCCTGCACATACGATGCAATGTTTTAAATTGCCAAAAAGCACTACTACTTCGTTGGATAAAATTAACAGAGACTTTTTCTGGAGCAAAGCAAAGGATATTAAGGGTCCGGCTCTAGTGTCTTGGGAAAAAATATGCATGCCAAAAAGTATGCGGGGTTTAGGCCTTAGGAAAATAGAAGCCGTTAATCAAGCATTTCTCTGCAAACTAATTTGGAAATATCTTCATGAACCAAACAATTTTTGGGTCCAAAACATGTGCTCTAAATACCCTGTAGATGAGGATTTTTTCGGAGAAAACTTAAACCTACGGACTCCTGGGCTTGGAAATGTCTCCGAAAGAAAGAGATCTCTTCAAAAGAGGGCTAAAATGGGAAGTTGGTAAGGGAAAGGCTGTGAAGTTTTGGCATGATAATTGGAGTGGACAAACTCCTTTGCTACAATATTACGATAATACTAGGAATGATATTTCAGCACTTGATGCTAATGTTAGTATATGCATCACGCCGGAAAAAGAATGGAATATTCAATTTCTTTCTACGTTCCTTCCAATGGACATCTGTAGGAAAATTAAAAGTATCCCCATTCCGTACCATGATATGGATGACAAAATGTGTTGGGAACTTTTGAGTTCGGGAAAATTTACGACAAAATCGAGCAACTTGGAATGCACATAATTTAAGGGCTCGTAACCATGTCCGGGAAGCTGGATGTCTTGCCAAAAATTAAACTTTTCTTGTGGCAACTTCATCATAATTCCATAGCTACACGGGACACACTTTCGAAGAGAGGGATTAGTGTCGATAGGCATTGTCCGATATGCCAAAATAGTGAGGAATCGATTGACCATCTCTTTGCTAGATGTCCAATGGTTAAAGATACTTGGGAAAAAGCTTATCGACATAAATGGCTTGACATTAACATAGGGAAACTACGTGAACCAACACTATTCGATATATTACACCATTTCAGGTGTATAAACAAACCAACTCAGCTAGTTTGGGTGATGTATTTGATATGGAGTATATGGAAAAGTAGAAATGAGGTTGTTTTTAACAAAGGAAAGTACATCTCTGTTTCAATAATAATCAAAGCAAAAAGAGCATGGGCGAGAATGGAGGGCAAGAGGAAAATTTGATGGAATGTATAATCTAGGTTCTTTACATCATTCACCAATTACTCCTCCTATCAATTCACTTCATCATATCGGATGGGAGAAACCGCCGGGGGATTCATCAAAATCAACTTAGATGGATCAAAAACTTCAATGACGGCGACAGGAGGATATGTGATTAGAAGTTGGGACGGAAGATTTATCCAAGCGGGAGCTTCAAATCTGGGATCGACCTCAATACCCATTGCGAAGCCACGAGCAATAAGGAACGGAGTACGAGCGACCATTCAAGCGGGTTTTCGTTCTATTGTTATAGAAGGAGACAACCAATTGGTTATTAAGGCCTTAAGACGAGAGTGTCAACCCCCAAAAGAGATCCGGATGCTTATTCGGGATACTCACATGTATCTTAAGAACTGTTACAATGTTTTTATCAAGCATTACTACCGAGAAGGAAATAGGGCGGCGGATCGCCTAGCAAGACTAGGTCGACCATCACCCAATCTTTATATTGGGATTCTCTTCCTTCTTCTCCCCCTTCCTCTCCATTCTTATGGAGGACAATTTGAGTAGAACCCTCGAGAGAAGGGCTACCTAAAATTTCTTGTATTTACCTATTTTCCCAAAAAAAAAAAAATTGTTATTTTCAAGAGAAACATTATATACGTACAACTTAATTAGATTGTTATAGTGAATATACATCATTTATAATATACTGCAGTAAAAATATATTTTTCTGTATAAGTTTAACATTTTATGGTAATTTAGAAATAGAATTGTGTTATGACATACGAAGAAAATTTGACTTTTAGATGATAAATGTGAAGGGACAATATCAATCGTTCAAGTTAAAATTCCTAGAGACAAATTTTCATCCTTTTCCTCGGTAGATAAAACAAAATTTTGCCTTGGTGTAATATAATTTTTCATTTATAAACTAGAAACTTAATTCTTTAAGCTATAACGTTGATCGCATAAATGTAAATTATATTTGCCATGTGGAGTTTATCTGCATAAATAAAAACAATTAAAAATAAAAACACAACGGGAAATTACCTTTATGCAATTTTATCTATCTGATGTGGCAAATGGCAACCAACTCCTTTCCACACTTTATGACACCCCCGAACACAATCCAACTCTCAAAAAGAATTATGAATTACTTTTTTTCTTTTCTTTTAATGCTAATATTGTTGAAGATGCTCTAAGTCATATATAACATGTGACTAGCTGATCATAATATTCTTAAGTTGGTTCATTTAATTGAAATTTATTATTATTTATTTTACTTTAAATTTAAATCATAAATCGATACACTTGGAATTTATAAATGGTATGTATTCAATCTTATTTTTATTTTGGTCACTATATTTAAATTTTTGACTATATATTCTACTTTAAAATTAAAATTATAAATCAAAATTAAATACATTTGTGATTATTTCATGGATTTAATTCAATTTCTTTGACTTTTTTATAAATAGAAAATTACAGTATATATCTATAAATTAAAAAATATTTTTTGGATCTCCTCATACATTTAGTATTTATTTATATGTCTCTCTAAACCAATAGCAGTAATAATTTATTTATTTTTCCTTAAAAAACGCGTATTTCTTTCCCCACGGTAGCTAACGCTCAGTGGTTACAATAAAAGAGGGTGCCTGTGGCTCAGACCTTCAGTCTCTATCTGACTATCTTCGTATCCTCACGGCACCGGAGCCTCGCCGTCGCTGACTGCCGGAAGCTGTCGGTTTTCACCTGAGTGTGAGCCGGAGAGGTGTGATTCAATCTCTCTCCTCCTTTTCTTCCCATTTCTGCCATTTTTCTACGATTTTTTTTTGGGGGGCAAATAGAACGAGAGTTAGGCTAAGAGTTTGTGGTGGATTCGTATTAGGGTTTTCTAATTTACGTTCTCGTTCATATATGCATCGATTTTTTAAATCTTTTGAGCTGAGCTTGTAAAATTTTGTTGAATAAAGGTCGATTAGGGTTCGCTCTTGTCTGAATTTTTGTGTTC
Source organism: Talinum fruticosum (assembly GCA_021018815.1). Taxonomy (NCBI): domain Eukaryota; kingdom Viridiplantae; phylum Streptophyta; class Magnoliopsida; order Caryophyllales; family Talinaceae; genus Talinum; species Talinum fruticosum. The sequence continues at coordinate 1,719,255 of JAITYX010000042.1, forward strand.
ATTTTCCCAAATGTATCATGAATGTTGATGTGATTTTCTACATTTCCGGATTGAATTTTGGTAACAAAGGCCAAAGAAAAAGGCTCATCTGGTGCTGTCGATTAAGGGTTTTTATCAAGAATCTTTTTCTTTTGTGAAATTGTTTTATATAAGAAATATGCTCCTTTAATTGTAATCCAGGTGTTATTGAGAACCACGACAGTGCTAGGATAACAAAATTGTTCACAATTCACGAATTCGGGAAGAAAAGATGCTTTTTTTATGACCGTAAAAATTCTGTTACCTGGTTCCGGGGGCATCTTTCTTTTGGGGTTGTCTGAAAGTGAATTTGGGTCATCTAAGCTGAGTATAAGTTTCCTTCGGAAAAATTGAGTTCTCGGACTAAAATAGTTGGTTAAGAGTAATCCCTTACCTCATTGTAGCTGCATAGGGAAAATTTCACATTGCCGTGAAATATGGGTACTCCTTAACTTGAATTTACTCAATCAAGTTCTTCATTTCCTGTTGTTCTAAAACAGCTGGAGTCTTCAACTTTTGGGGTTTCATTTCATCATACATGGGCAGAGCTGGAGCAGATATGGTTCTATTCAAAGATACTTAGTTATGACCATTGAGGTACCATCCAACCATCAGTTGCGGACTGTATTGGGTGAAACCTTCATATGTTTTAGGGAGAGGGAGAAGTAGTCCTTTGAAATATCTTGATTCCACATCATATCCTATTTTCCGCACAAGCATTCAAAATACTATACTCTAAGTTCTTTGGGATTCCACAATAAATTCTGTTTACCTAGACATGCATTTAAAGTGCTATGCCCTTGTTCTTTTGGACTACTTATTGATGTCATCTATAAAGGGGAAATACTCAGGTTATACTTCTTGGTTGGGTTTGTCTCACAACTATCCAACTCTGTACTTTAAAGTTCCTGGCTATCAGGTGAACCCTAATCAAACATTCGAAATTGAACACACAAATTTCAGTGATTGATCCTCTTGCTTCTACATTTATCTCTGCTTCTCCTTTCACGTCCTATCCAAATTTGTCCCATTACTGGGTACAAAATCTCATGGCTTATATGCATCCTCACGGGTTCCAACTGTCAGTTGATTGAGGATCTGATTATTCACAGAAGCACATCAGAAGACTTTCATACAGTACTCATGGCAGAGGGTTCGGAGATTGATGAGCGTGTGGATCTTGATGATGACAATTACATGGAAGAGACAGATGAAGATGTCGCTGATGGAATTGAGGATGAGCCCGAGGAGGGGAATGGTGATGAGAAGGCTGAGGAGCAGTTTGAGGAGCTGAGAACTGATGGTAGTGGGAAAGAGCAATCATCGGAAGCTGATCAGAGCCCTGCTGATGATGAGCATGAAGAGGATGATGAGAAGCATACAGCTACTAATGAAGTTGATACAGAGAAGCATGCTGAGCTTCTTTCTCTTCCTCCTCATGGATCAGAGGTTTTCATCGGTGGACTTCCAAAGGATATTTCTGAAGAAGATCTAAGAGAGCTTTGTGAATCTATAGGTGAAATTTATGAGGTTGGAACTATGATGCCTTATTTTCTCTCCATTCCCTTGGATTTATCTTCCTTCAATTCGGTTTGCATGCTACTGTGATTGTGGTTTAACTTCCTAGTGATATTATTGCAGGTAAGATTAATGAAAAATAAGGATACTGGTGAAAGTAAGGGATACGCATTTGTGGCATTCAAAACAAAGGAGGATTCTCAGAAGGCAATAGAAGAGCTGAAGAGCAAAGAATTTAAGGTAGTTTTGGTCTTCATGTGTCTGAGCTGTTTATCTTTTTGGGCCTTCTCGAACTGGCCTTTTGGACCACCTTGGTATTCATCTTTTCTGCATTTCATTGCTGCAGGGGAAATCATTGAGATGCTCATTGTCTGATTCAAAGCACAGGTTGTTTATTGGTAACATCCCTAAAAGTTGGTCGGAGGATCAGTTCAAAAAAGTAATACATGATGTTGGCCCAGGTGCAGAGATTATTGACCTCAAGCAGGTAGATTGCAGGAGTTGGATTGATTTTGGATATTGAATTTTTTTATGATAAAGATTGTTCAATTCTTTCTTCACTTATGTTCTTTGGCCTATGACAGGATGCTTTGAATCCTGGTCGCAACCGTGGCTTTGCTTTTATTGAGTATTACAATAATGCCTGTGCTGACTATGCTAGACAAAAAATGTCTAGTGGAAGTTTTAAGTTAGAAGGCAACACCCCAACTGTCACCTGGGCTGATCCAAAGAGTGCACCAGACTCTGCAGCTGCTGCACAGGTAAATTTTAGGATATCTGTAACTTATTTTTGTTGCATCTTATATGTCATACAAACCCTAAGAAGCAGGGGAGTCAACTGCAACTACCTGTCAGACTCACACCAAACAAGCTGAAACACATAAGAAACTAGAAATTATATTTTTCTTATCCCAAATATAAACAAGTAATCTATAGATGACATTTCTATTGTCTTCCCCCTTCATGAAACTAGTCCTGTTTATCATCCTGCTTTAGAAGTCAGAAGAGTTGTTCGAAACCAGATTTGTGAATTTAGTTGTGCAACTTCTAGTATAGACTTCAGAAAGTTAACTTCCAATGTTGAAATTTTTGTAAGGTGAAAATAAATCACTGCCAAGTTACTACAAATGGAAGTTCTGACAAGTGATACAGCACTTTTCAAATTCAGTGAAGTTTTGGATGATTATTGTGTCAGATCCAGTGAAGTTTTCCATTTGACACAATGCCTTGTCAAAGTTTGTCTCTTTTTCTCCTTAGGGCTTTATGTCAGCTGTAGGTAAATCTAGGTGTATGATGAGAAGCATGCAATGGAGGCACTTGGGTACAGATGTAGAGTCTTATGGACTTTAGAATGCTACTTGCCTACTTATGAACTTGTTTTTTTTTTTTTTTTTTTGTTCTTCAGAGAGTGAAATTAGGGGTGCAAGTGAGTTGAGTGTAGCCCAAGCTGTCCTAGCTCAAGGTTCACCTTGGAAGATTTTGAGGCTCAATCCCGATTCAGAATATTCTCGAGCTCATTTCCTTAAGATTCACACTTATTGGGATAATAAAATTTTTGCATCATGGTGCATTGGTTCACGTGGTAGAGTTGATCATACTGCCATAGAACTTGTCATGTATAATTGTTTTTCATTTCCAGGTTAAGGCACTTTATGTGAAAAATATACCGGACAATGCCACCCCTGAGCAATTGAAGGAGCTATTTCAGCGCCATGGTGAAGTCACAAAGGTTGTACTGCCACCTGCAAAAGGTGGCCAAGGCAAAGGGAATTTTGGATTTATCCATTTTGCTGAAAGGTCAAGTGCTCTGAAAGCTGTCAAAGACACGGAGAAATATGAGATTGATGGTAAATACTTTTTGCACTCTCTGGAAGTTCCTGTAAAGAAATGCTTAGGACATGCCGTTTCAGCTCATTATTATATTTGCATAGTTGAGCCACTGTGGTTTCTTTTTTTTCCCGGGGGTGTCTTGTTGGTGGATGGCAACCTCTTAGGTCTTGGAATTCACGAATTTAACTAACATCAAAGTTATACTCTTCAAGTGTTGATCCAAACCTAGGTCAGCATCCCATTTCTTACCGACATGTTACTTTTAGTCAAGTAAGACCTTCCCATTCTTCAGATTCATTAGGCAGAAATCTTACTGCATTTATCGTTGGAAGATTTTGCCAATGTTAATATATGTAGGGGCCCAATTTCATCAGTGCAAGAACTTAGCACTAGATTTGTTTGTATTCCTATCGGTTGCTTTCTGCCTTGACAGTGGCTAATTGAATCCTGAAAACAGTGTACATATGACATGCTAGAAATCCTTTCCTACTCAACATGATTCTCACACAAAGGTGCAATATCTACTGACCATTGTGCTTCTGATATCTGCATTTTATTCATTGTTTTTTTATTTTTGTACGGAAGATGGGGCCCATCCATGATCCCCGTCTCTCATGGGGACACCATAGCAGAAGAGGGCTTGAGGATGTAGGCCAGTTGGGGAAAACCTTCCTCTTTCTGAATGCCCTGTGCTCAACCCAAAACTGAGGAAAGAAGTTGATACTTGTGGACCATCTCTTTCATCATTTCTGATATCAGCAATATGAATTGCACCAAATGGTGCAAAATATTTTGCATTATGACTGTTTGGCGCTGTAAGGGGTTCTTATGTTCATTGCTTACTTTTTGACAACATAAGTATCGCTCATACTAGATGATGTTATCAGCTTCAGAGTCCCAAAGCAATTTGAAATTGGATAATATTAGGGTCAAGTGACAACTTTATGCTTTGCGACCTCTTTGGACATTTGGTTTTTTGGGTTTCACCCTTTTATAATGCCTGTCAAATGCAGGGCAAGCATTAGAAGTTACAATGGCTAAGCCCCAGACAGATAAAAAGTCTGATACAGCTGCTGCCTTCAATGCTGCTCCAAACTATATCCGTCCACAAGCTTATGGTTTTGCTGGGAACCCTTATGGTGCTCTGGGGGCTGGCTATGGGGGTCTGCTGGTGGATACCAACAGGTGATCAACTAACTTTGCATTTCTTTCTCCCTGATCTGGAAATCATTTTCTCATAGGCTTAAACTTTGTCATTACAGCCGATGATATACGGTAGAGGCCCAATGCCAGCTGGCATGCAAATGGTGCCTATGGTTCTGCCTGATGGCCAAATTGGCTATGTCTTGTAAGTTGCGATTTCTCTTCTACTTGGGAGTTTGTTGCCTCTGTGAGATTGCATTTAGAACTTGCAAATTTGTATGATTGCGCAGGCAGCAGCCTGGTGTACAGATGCCACCAGGACGGCCAAGGAAAAATGACCGGTCCAATGGATCTGGCGGGCCGCAAGGAAGAGGTAGTGGGAGCGGGGACAGTGGAAGTAGGAGTAAAAGATACCGACCCTATTAGTACTGGAGCTTGGAAGGGAGGGGGACTGTCTTCATCATTTAACAGCATCCAAGACTTCCATGACTGCTTTCTGTTAGCTTCCATTTGCCGCAAGGTGGAGAGTTGTTCGTGTAACTTACGGAAAGCAAAAGAATGGGAGCGATTTGATCGAGTTGATTATAGTAGTTAGCTTAGTATCAGGATATGTCGAGGATGCCATGTTTCTGTAAAATTAACTAACTTGGCTTGAGATTTGGATAACTTTGGGAGTTCCCATATCCTGAGCTTAGAGCTGTAAGAGCTATTCTCTCCCCCACCTGCTGTCATGTAGTGGAATCTCATCTTTCTTGTGTACTGTATTGGGTCGAGTTGGACATTTTCCTTGATATAATTTCTGTTTCTCAATTTGGGGACATATTGTGAATCCTAGGAAGCTGAAATAATGCATAGAGTAGTCGGCCATGCTTCATTTAGGCTTAATTATTCAAGACTAAAAATTGTTCAATTTATGTAGAGGGACAATATCCATTGATAACCCGTGGTCCAGTGAGAATTAAGAGCTCTAAATCAAAGCAATTAAAATGCAATTTAAAGGCTAGAAGCTGCCTCCTCATCTGCCGTTCTAGTCGGAAAAACATCGGTAACCACATCTAGGCAACTAAAACGGCTACCACAGGCGTTGTCGGTGGCCGGAGAAGCCCGAGTGAGGTTTTCCAGCCACCGGCAATCCTATGGTGGTTGCCTTTAGTCCCAAAGCTTATCCAACCCGAGAACTTATTGGGGCTGGGGCAGAAAAGGAATGGCTCATACTTGGCCCGAAGGCCAAAAACCGGTCTCATATACAGAAGGGTTTTGCAAAAGGAAAAAGGAACATAAGAGAATTCATCTATTGGGGTCATTAATATTATTTGATAGTATTGCTACCATTTACAAAGCTTATTACGGAGTAATGGTCTTCTAAATACGAGGGAAAGGGGATGAACACCTAAAAAAAAAAAAACAACTTATTTTGAGAAATTATACTTTACTCCCGAGTCTCTCCATCGCGGTTATCATAAAGGAGGGTGTTAATTCAGATGCTTAAGAATTGTTGAAGACGCTTCTCAAGCTCGTCCAATCGGGTTGCCCAGTCGCTCTTTATGGTAAGGGGTCGGACCTTATCATGATCAACGGCCCGTTTCGCACTCTCTCTCCGATCCAGAGAATCCGCCGCTCTTTTCTGCTGCTGCTTCTTTCTGAGACTAATCTGGGCTTTCCGAGCACTCGCTCTCTGCAGAGCACGCAAGATATCCGACCCGCTTATCTCTTTCCCCTTTTCCTCCTTTTCGGGTCTCTCCCTCTCCTCCTGTCTATTAACCATCTTCTTTCCTTGATGCGGGTTCGAACCCGGGTTGTTGGTGGTTGCTGCGCCCGAACTTACGGCGCCGAGGACTGCTTTTCCCAGCCCGCTTACATCTTTAGAAGTGGCGGAAACCTTCTGGATCCTCCGTCGCGGGTGGGCGGGCTTTGGGGCGGCGAGATTCCTCTCCGGTGGCGGCGGTAGATTAGTGGTGGGGATGGAGAGGAATGGTGTAATTGGAGGAGTTGGACCCGGAATAAGGGTTGCCCACATGGTTTTCTATCAGCCACGGGCTCCGAAGGGGTGGGACTGCTTTGGGGAAGAGAGAGAGAGAGAAGCGAAGTATAAAAAGCCAATCGAAATTGTGGAGAGCGATGCGATTATTAAGCTCGCCCTTTCACAAAATTTCAGTTTTTCTCAATTAAAAAAAAATGTCATATTTAATATTTAAAGGAAAGGACTTATACAAATAACGTATCGGATTCAAATCTTTATACACGAAAAAAATAGTATGATAAGAAGATTTTATTTTTTATAGATCATAACTCAATTTCTATCAAATGAATAATTAACAATGTGTTTTTTTAAGTGGTTAAAATAAATATCGTCAAACTTGATATGGATACATGTTTAGCTTGTATTTAATAACATCCACTTATTTGCCAAACTTAGGTGTTCAAATGAATGAGAAATGAAGGGGAGATTTCAGTTAGAGAATACTGATTGGATGGACAAAGAAGCCATCCAAATCAGTCGTTTAGAATTGTGTTTATCATGCATGAGTGGTCATCACACATACGATTGCAATTTGTTAGGGACAGTAGTCATCCCACAATCCACAATTTTAAAATTGACGTAGAGTTTCTCTGTCTTTTCTTTTCTTATGGTCCAATCAATGGATATAAAAAAGACGCAAGCATTATCTAAGTGATGTGAAGACATTGACTTATGGTAGTTTCGTTATAGGATGACTGATTTCCACAAGGAACATCAGATTCGAGACTCACTAAATTATATGCGTCTATTATAATTTTGTTTTCTGGATGGCTATTGGTTAATAAGTGTAGATATTGTTAAGAAAACAAAGTATTTTGTTCGACTTAGGAGACTAAATATGTCTTTAATTTGAATTAATTTTTCTAGTTGTATTAGAAATAGTCTTCCTGGGTTTTACTAGGATTAGGAGTCCGAGTTATATGAAAAATGATCATCCTAGTAACTAGGATTAGGAGTTTGAGTTATAATAGAAGTGATCATCCTAACTTTACTAGAATTAGTTATCTTGCATGTATAAATAAGCTGTTTGATTGGATATTAAAAAGTTGATTTTCAAATTTATTATAGCAATTTTTTATCGTTCATAAAAAGTATGTAAATATGATTCCTCTTGTCACACTTTTCTCTTAGTTAGGTTTAAATTCTACTCTCACCCTCTTAATATTGACATAATAACCTAGTTTAAGGGATGGAATTGAGAATAAATGTCATCCCTTCTTACCCATATTTTTTAAAGTTGATGAATTTTGAGTAAAGTTGTAGATTTAGCTCTCTCTCTCTCTCTCTCTCTCTCAAGCAAGCAACCATACTCAGCATAAGCATGCTCGTCATCACATCCATGATCCATCACACCATCACCATACGTTAATATCCCCACACAACATCTCTGTATGGGTGTACTTCACACAAGTACGTAAGAGATGTCATGTATTGAAAAATATTAAAGAGAATGATAAATTATACTAAAGTTTCAATCCTCTAATTTATCGAAATTAAAATTTATTATCCTAAGTAAGTGGGGGACGTCATATATTAAAAATAAAATGGGTAACAACGTGACAATAATGAGAATATTTTTCGTTCTAATTAAAGTAAGTGTTGCTTAAGAGGATCATTTGCACATATAAATCGATTGCTTGGAAGGCAATATTGGTTGTTCATTTTAACATTTAGAATTAACGTTAAGTGGTTATGGCCATTTAGGAGCCAATTGGAGCATTTAGCATTGATGGATGCAACCGGTTTGATTCTAAAGTTACATATACTAACAGTTAAGGAGTGGTTAGTTGCACATGTGAATATTTAATAAAAGCATTTAGAACGTTAACTATAATAGTTGTAAGGAGAGTTTAAGAGTTGTATGCCCATAATTACAAAATATCGAAAACAAACAAGGCAGGAGTGCTTCGATGTCTTGTTACTGTAGACATTTTAACCAATAAAATAAAAGTATAAATAAGGACGTTGATGTCAGTACATATTTGCTTGACTTGCGTAAATCAATGTTTACCACTGTTGAAATGGACATTTGAAACCATTTTTGGCGGGAATAATTTGTATCAATTGATTCAATTGCAAATAGTAGGGTACATAGTTCTCTAGTCCATCATTGATAAGTCATTTTGTTCTGGTTGAAGCATGGCCAAGAGGTCGTATCTAAGTACATGTGATGATTTTAGCCGACGAATAAAAATGCGTCAGCTAACTCGTACTTATCTATAAATTGACGTATCATGCGTTTTTTGATGATTTGATGAAGGGTATAATTTAAAGTAAAAGTCTTCCCAACAAGTGCATTTTTGGAGATTTGAACTTTTATTCTCCTCCTTATCAATATGACTATTTCAACCAATACTTTGTTGGTGATATATCATATATCTTTTAAATGTGAAAAGTCGAAACATCAATCATTACATAGCATAAAGCAACACGCAGGCATAAGATTCATGCAAATAAAGACTTTTCAAATAGGGAGTTTCTCGATGCTGATAATCTCCTTTTAAGTAATAAATGTCAATAATCTCACCTTCAGAAATAACCTAAACTCAAAAGAAAAAGTATAATGAACTTTACTTTCATTCACCTCTTAGCTAACTTGATATGAAACAATTTCATTTCATCATACAACTTACAAGTGAATCTTGTTCCTCCATGCAATTAAAAGTTAAAAACCAACATCTTTACCCTACCAAATGTACTAAATTTACCAATTAAAGAACTTCATTCCTTCACCAAATCACTAAGATCTTGTAGTCTTTCATTTCCATGAATTCTAAACCTATTTTAACTAAGCAACTTAACCGGGTACTTCTCAATGGACTGAACCCAAGGGTTAGTCCTACTAGAGGGACTAACCTGCACCTCCCTCAACGCCTTCCATACTGCACTGTTACACTTAAAACCCGACCCAAACGCGATCTGCCACACCCGGTCCCCACCCTTAACCCGACCCTTGGCCTCAGTGTAGGCCAACTCATACCACAACGAGCTACTCGATGTGTTCCCGAACCGGTGGAGGGTCATTCTAGAAGGTTCCATATGCCACTCACTGAGCTGAAGATTCTTCTGAATGGCATCCAAAACCGCCCTTCCCCGGCATGGATACAAAAATGTTCAAACGCGAGCTTAAAATCCGGGATGTACGGCTTGACTTTGGCGTTATTCAACAACTTCTTCCTCAGGAGCGTCACAAGAAACATCAGCTGCTCCGACCACGGGAGCACGAGTGGGCCGAGGGTGGTTATGTTCGTTTTGAGGGCGTCCCCAGCAACCGCCATGAGCTCGCGTGCGAGGGACACTCCGACCACGCCTTTGTCGTCCTCTCTCTGGTACACGCAGTTGTAGCTGTTCTCGTCGGACCCTTTGTGGGTCCGGACCGTGTGGGCCAACTCGTACTTGGACCGGGCCTTGTCTTGGGCCTTGTTCGAGAGAAGGACCGCCGCCCCGCCCATTCGGAAAATGCAGTTGCAGAGGAGCATTGACCGATCGTTACCGAAATACCAATTCTGTGTAATATTCTCTGTGCTGAAAACCAAGGCCCGAGAGTTCGGGCTGGCCCGGAGAAGATGCTTCGCGAGGTCGATCGAGATCAGGCCCGCGCTACAGCCCATTCCGCTCAGGTTGAAGGTCTTGACGGAGGGGTTGAGCTTGTAGTGGTTGACGATCATGGAGGAGAGAGAAGGGGTCGGGTTGAAGAGGCTGCAATTGACTATTACAATATCGATGTCTTCGGGTCGGGTCCCCGTTTTCTCGAATAGGGCATCGATGGTGCTGAAGACGACGGCTTGGGCCTCTTCCCGGGCGGAATCCATGGAGAGGTCAGGGGGCTGGGAGGTGATTCCCTTTGCGAAGTACGTCTCGTCTCCTAACCCCGATCGCAGGGAAATCCTCTTCTGGAAGTCGACGGTTTCATCTGCAAAGGCGCCGCAATTCTCTGTCATCTTGAGGAAAGAATCGACGGACATTTTCCTTTCGTCTTCGGGCTTGTAACAGGCGAAGTCGACGAGGTAGACGGGCCTGGGGCGGCGGGACCAGTAGATGCCCATGACGATTAAAAGGGCGGCGAGGCCCGTGAGGCCCGTGGAGGTGTCAGCGTTGGAAAAGATTTCCATGTTGATGGGGACGAGAGGGGTGAGGTGGATGAAGGTGGAGATGAACAGAGGAAGCGAGAGAAAGAAGATGAAGATGGAGGTCGGGGATGATTTGCTGAGGGAGTAAATGAAGCCCAGCTTCACGTACTTGAGCTTAACGGACTGCAGAAAGTCCGGTAACTTGCGCCGGATTTTGATCACGATTGATGCTTCGTCACGGAACGCCATTTCTGCAGTTAGTCTCTCTCTCTCCAACTCTATGTCGGCCATTTTGGTCTCTCTCTCTCTCTGTCTCTCTCTGTCTCTCAATCTCTCCCTCCTGGGATTGTGCTGTGAGTTCTTCAACTTGTTGGGAGTGGTTAAGAAAATATGTGCTCAAGAATGGAATCAAAAAATGAATATATAATGAGGACCAAGGAATGAAGTGTATATATACACAAGTGAAGACGGAGAAGAAGAGTGAATGGAAAAGCGAGTAACGTAAGAGAGGGATGAGCTGCGAGGAAGCTGGATGTGTTTGGGAAATAAATGCGAGTAGTTCCCAGAATTGGATAGATAGCTCAACTACCCAGCAAACCAGGCAAGGGAGGGAAGAGAGATTCTCATTTCTGGGTGGAGAGCCGGAGAAAAGTACTACTCTACTAGTATTATTTTCTAGGGAACACATCAAATAAGATAACCTATTAAGGTTTCAGATTTTGTAGTAATTTTTTATAAGGTTTCAATTGACCAAAAAAAATAGGTTGTCGACTGCTCTGTTTGACAACAGTGTTTTGAGTATTCTTTTGAGTGTTTAGTGTTTTCTAGTACTCCTCGTATTTTTAAAATGATAAAACTAGTAAACTAATTGAGATCGTAAAATGACAAATATTATGAAACAGATGGAGCATTAATTTAATAAAGATAATATACCGAATTATTAAAAAAATATAAGGAAATGTGAACAAAGGAAGCATAAAAGGAGATTTCTTTCAAGTAAGCCATGAAGTGGGAAGACTAAAGATTATGGGCTCTTTTATGTCTCTCAATCTAAACTTGTTTTCTAATTTTTTTTTTTTTGGACCCCACGTGGCTGCTTCACGAGGGCACATTTGGAAATTGATTTTTTTTTAGAATAAAAATGATTTTAACCAGTTATGTTTTGTTTTCCAGTTGACAAAAATTGAAGTTTTTTTGAATAAAGAATATATGACAGTTGGTGGGTGGGTTTTAGGTGACAAAGCTTTTATTATGGATAGATAGGAGACATTGAATGGGAAGATGTTTGTTTTGGGGTTATACTTACACTTTTGAAGGTGTGTAAAGTTTATGCTCAGCTGTCCATTGGCCCTTAACCCTCACAAGTCATACCCCAAATGACCCAAATGCCTTCATTGCTCTTACCATTTATTGCCTTCAAATTCCAATTCAGACATGTATAGATTACAACAACTTTTATTGTAAGTCTCATTTGCGCGGGATTTACGGAGATCTAGATGTATGCAGTATTATCTCATTGCATATTATTTCGATTATGATGTAAGTTTTAAATAAGATTATCTTTCAACATATGCACTAGCTATGTGATCAACTTCGATTATGTTGATTGAGTCGTTAGTATATATTTAGGATTACGGGACCGAAGAACTTAATCTAGGGTTGAATTTTCTACAGCAGAGAAGAAATAAGTGAGGAAATGGATGGGTATCCGTCTGGTGGCCTAACAACACCGGCCACTAGCATATTCATATACGAGTAAGCATTAATGGCCATAAATAACGAGTCAACCATGGCAGCCTCTTCATAATAATGGAGTATATATATATATATACTCTAATAATAAGAACAAGGAAAAGAAAAAAACGAGGGCAGCTTCAATTCAATGATTTTTGCTCAGCAAATTCGCCGTACTAATGAAATTAAACAAGTAGCCAATGTTGCAACTACCATTTTGCTTCAAAACTATTTTCATTCATTTAACACGATTATTTAATCGAAGAAAAATACGAGTTTGAAAACTCAAACTTCATACAGTTAGCTATCAACTAAGGTCAAGTGCCGCCGTGCCGGCTACCTTTCCCATTCTCTTGTAAAGAAAGCCACTACGGGTGTCTTTTCCATAAATAATATCTTTCTCCCACTCTAATGATTCGTCTAACTATTACTTGAACTGTTTTTGTCAAAATGATATACGGAATAGTTATAATGCTACTCAAGTGTACCTATAAATCTTATCTCATTGATCTACTTCAACTGGTAAAAATTATAAATATCTTGAGATTATTTTGCATGGATAACATTTTAGTTAAAAATTAGGTTAGGAGGCCCCTTCATTATAATAACGATGGTGGCTTGGTGGTTATTGTAGTTGTGCTGATAAAGCTAATTTTTGTGGTGTGGTGTGTGGCAGATAGACTAAGAAAAACACACGTCATAATAATAATAATAATAATAATAATAATAATAATAATAATAATAATAATAATAATAATATCCCCAGCTAATGATGGACTGTAGGGAAATTAAAGAATGAGTTTGGGTCTTTAATTTTACAAGTCCCACCATACCAAATTAATAAATATATAAGCATCTGTCTAAATTGAAAGGGCACATGGCACAAACTGTAGTTTAGGAAATTGGCACATTAAAAGTAGGTCAACAAATAGGCCCTTAAATACTATATGTTACATTATTTATATTAATTAAGTTGGTTATAATGTGACTTATGTTGGCTCCTTTGCCTGCCCATCCACCTCATATCTTTAGATTTTATTAGTATTTGTTAATAACTCTCTCTCGCCACAGTTCTAAAGTCATTTTTCAAAATTAAGGACATAGTTGCTATAGTTGAAATAATTAGCTATTATAACTTTTATGAGCTAAAATGATTAATTGTTGTAGCTAAAATAGGCATAAAATGGGCTAAATATGATTCGTTATTATAACTGTTATAAGTTTAATTGAGCTGAAATCAGTTATAAATATTTGTATAAAATGTTATTTCAAACAGACCCTAAATATTTACTAACATAATTAGGTACACTATGTCGAACGACTATGTATATTCAATATTATCATATATGATAAAAAGACAATACACGTCTATTTGGGTTGAGGTAAAATTTATTTGTATAATATTAATGAGTTTTTTCTTATCATTTAGGTTACCGTTGTTATGTTCTAAGCTGGTTTTTTCACCCTCAAGAACACGACTTTTTAATTTTGTTTTGATATTATTAATAGTATATTATATTCAGTTAGGCACAAAATCAAAATAATGGTTGACTTGGATAATTAGTTTTTTGTTAGTTAATTGTATTAAATCTAAGATAATCGCCGGAGAACGTTGTTTTAGTCCATGCAATGCAAAGGCATGTGAATATGTTGCTTCATTGCATGCATGGTTACCTGCTAGCCAGAGTGTTACGTCGGGCCCATTTTATTTTTGTATTTTTCATACGTAATTCAGTTCATTAAGATGTATATATATATACCGTAAAATTTTATAGGTGTCGGTTAACTTAATTGATAATATCTTTAAAAATTGTTATCAGAAATTTGGATTTGAATCATGTATATATTGTCCTTTACGTCTTATTTTATACACCGAAAATATACCGTGAGACTCTCTTATATATTTAAAACTTTTGTCATAAAATATAAATTAAAAAATTAAACTACATAATCCAAAATTAATTGGAAACTTCTTAAATACATTGTCTTAGTCTAAATTAATATATTATATAGTTTAAAATTATTAATTTTTTATTTAATTAACTATCAATATTGTGAAAGTTTAGCATATAAATGACACTTTAATTTGATAAACCCTGTCAGTAAAAAAATATTATAAATGTAAATAAAAAATAATTTTACCAAATATATGAGTGGTACGTAAGTCCCCTTCCGATGATTCCTGTTTTTCAATTTTTATATATGATGTTATAAATTTAAATCTAGACAAGACATTTAAGAAGTGACTAACGCGATAAAACAATTTTCATTTTGTAAATTGAACTATAAAGCTCACAATGATAAAAGCAAAGATATAGACTCAACTACTCAATGAGCGCAAAAATTCTCTTATGTCTTAGCATTATTTTTATGTCTATTCATCACCTTGCGTCACCCAAAAAGTAGAGCAAGGGGGATACGATAAGGGCCTGGAAAAGCGTACAATTAAGCTCAGCTCGGCGTAAATGGAGTCCGGGCTGCCCGTACCAGGATCCAACGGAGTCGTTGATATTGTCCGTGCAACACCACCCATATTATACAATATAAGTTCCAGATTAAACCAAATTTTATCTTTTCGAGTGAACTGCACATATAGTACTTCAAACATTTGATCGATGGTCACTTCAGGAGACCATGCTACGGTGTGAAACATTATCGCCAAAATTATGACTTTTTAGCGAGATCAATAACATTTAATCAAAATCGAATAGTATAAGTGGAATTATGGCTTGCTCTTATCAAATATAATTATGTAATATTTCAGTCTGTTTCACAATACATGTTATTTTAATTAATTTTTTCGTTTCATATTGTCACTTTACAACCTCCAATGACATATTAATGACTAATTTATCAATTTTGTCCTTATTAATTGTTTTTTTCCTCTCATGATTTTCCATTAACTTTTTTATTTCCAATAAAACATTGATGCAACTCAATCTTTTAACATAAATTTCATCATAAATTTTACGTTTTTTTAAATATTTCCTCACTCCCATGAAAACATATTTGTTGATGAAGATAAAGCCAAGTAGTGGAAGATTTAGAATCTTGAAGTTCATTTCATGAAAAGTGTCAAAGGAGATTTATTGTTTTGGTGTCACATGATGCCACATATATTACATACCGTTGGATCACCCAAAGACATCATTCGAAATTGGTTTTTTTCTATAATATAAATATGGACCATCTAATCGGACCCTATTTTTAGGGATAACTCTCAATTGGATTTGAAAGTCATGAAAGAATAGGAGTATCAAGCCCACACCATCCTGTGATCCCATTGCACAATTTACAAAAAAATTCACTTTTAAACCATGTGAACTAATTGTCACTTAAGCCAACACTCGCTTAGCAACATTCGAAATTGACTACAAAAGAGGTTTATAGCAATCGTGGACCAACTAACAAGAAACCAATCCAATTAATTATGAATATGACTGAGATTAACCAAGTTTTCAGTATATGGAAACAGAACAGATATTTTTCCTTCTCGAACAACAGGTGTCACCACATAAGCCTGGAAGCTTAGTCCAAATTGATGTAATAAAATGTGAATCATTGGCTTTATTATTCGGCACAAACTTTCTACACTAGGAAAATTACAGAAGATCACATTTCAACAATTTAACAATGATTGACAGTAACACCCGGTGCCAGAAACAGCGGGAATACCTGGAAATTTCTCATCAACACCATAAGAAAATCATAGAGGCAGATGGAATAGGGCTTTAACACAAAAGTTTTGATTAAATTGGCAAGAGTTCATGCTGATTAAGACAATGAATTTCTCTTCATAATACAAATGAGCATCGAATAGCTAGCATTATCATGTACAGTTGTCAATGCCACGTCACACCTCTCTTTTGAGGGAGGGGGACAGTTAACAGATGAAGATCAAGCGAGCACAATTCATGTTCATGCTCCCTGCTGTCATTGCTACTGATCACTCGCAATAGCAGATAGGTATAGAAGCATCTATGATATACTCGGGTATCCATTTCTTGCACGGATGATCCACAAATATCACAATAATATTGGTTGCGGATCATGGTATAGGAGAAGGCGATTCACTCTGTCTTGTACTGATCATCACGTCCTGCACGAATAGAACTCGAACATAAGATATTCGTCAAAATGGCTTTATGTCATTTGAGTTGCAACCAAGCTATACACTATTTTGCAACCCATAGGACATTTGCAGAGCCCCTAAATCCACGCTCCCCCACATGAACAAGCGTAACCCAGCAAGTCAGTTGTTATGAATAGCTTCTTAATCGACCAACAGTGTTGAGAATTCATGGGGACACAGTTCCGAACAAGGTTACATTAATTGTCTCTTTTGACGACTGCAAGCCTCTCCATAATCACTAGGCCTGACTGAGAAGGGAAGGGGAGTGTAGAAGTATGACAGTTTGTTCACCTTGAATCTTCACCGATCACATCACATTTCCATACGACGTCTTTCAATCCAGATGAGAAGTTCTTGTAGAACTGTCATGGATCAAAAATGAAAACCAGTTCTAAATTGAGTAAAAAGCTCAAGCATTTTCTTCAGAAACATAGGGAGTTCAAAAGGAAGACTCCAAACCTTGTGAAACTCTAATGTATCACCGCCGGTCTTCCGCAACTCTACTACATGCAAAGACGGAGCTACTTCAAACACCTGAAGCCAACAAACATGCAGCAGATTAAAATTTACCCCTCAATAAAGCAAATAAAAGAACTCCCTTTACATGATCAGTTCTATGGGAACACATGCAGCTGCTTTAAACTAACTGGCTGATGAGCAAACTAACAATTTTTTCAGATTCAAGAGCCATAAATTTCAAGAAGCAAGCTCAACCTTCTCAACAGATTGGTATTTAGTCATATTATAAGACAAGGCACCAGTATTATCATATCATACTATCAACAAAGAAATTCACACAATGTAATTTTAATCTTAGACAATCAATTGATTTATTGACTTGATGTTATAAAATTTGTAAATTTTTCTAAAAAGTAATTATGGGGCGGTCAATACACAATTATTTCATGGAAATAAGAAAAAGACCAAGGTTGGGTAAGGTTGTCTGCATTTGGATCTTTTAAAACCTTGCTAAAAGTGTATTATAAACATCAAGCACGGCAGGGGAGCAGTCTAAGCCTCATCCCGTCAAAATATTTGTTGACCCACAAGAACTAGCTATCGTCGCACTTGAGAAGTAATGATAACATTAAAGTGAAATACAGCATAGATCAAATATGGTAGCATACCTCTGTCGCCACTGAAAGGCGTCCCTTCCTACCACTTGTATGACCCTGTAACTTCACCTGAAAAGTTATCAAAAGATAGGGCAAAATTTAGTGCTATACAGTCATCAGAACATAGCATCATCCAACAATAGAAGTTCATGGAAGAGTATGTGAAACATTCACCAGTATTCACCTTATAATTTCGCTTACGAACATTGAAGTCAAGAGACTTCGCAGCTTCCTCAATCTTAGAAATGATATCATTTGCAGGACACTGAGAAGTAAAACGTGTTTCTCGCTTTACGATACCCTATACAGTAAAGAGAGAACTTCGATAAGAAAAAAGGGAACCAAGCAACAGTGTCGTGTAGATTGGCAAAAATATTTGCAATGGGTGAACTACAGGAATCAAGGGGAAAAGCACTTCCAATCAGAATAGAAAGTCAACGAAATTCTCAAGTGTCTAAGACAGACAAGTAAATAAAGAGAAGGAACTATCTTCAGAAGACCACTATATTAGATCTCTTGGTTCTTTCAATATCTCAAAGCATATCCATGAAAAGACAGCTGAACTCCAAAAATTACATCAGAATACATAGCCGTAAATAATTGAAAGACCAGCTTACAGGCTCCTTATAGAAAAGGCGTTCAAGACTGAAGCCTTGCGACCCAGAAATGAGCTCAAAGGCATTCATTGATGCCGGCTTCTCCCGTCTTTCTGTGACAAGATGTTCCTGCAGTGTAGCCAAAAAATGGAAATAAACAAATGACAAAGTACTACAAAATAAACAGGTCACCATATAACAGCTATTAATATGTTCAAATAAATTCACTTTCAGTTCTTCATGTCAGTGGCAAGGGAAATAGCCCGTCTATTAACCAAACTTCCCATTTTGTTCACATGTGCAAGAATTCGAATATGCCATTTTATACATTACCAGAATCAAATAATACCAGCAAGATGTCTTACACTCTTACCTCAGAGTTATTAAAAGCAGCATCAACATCATCAAGATTAACATCTGCTTCATCTGCAAAACTTGGTGGATTATAGTCCTTTTTGAACCATTCATCTTGAAGAATTTCTGAAATTGTGATTCTCTGCATGCAAGGCATTCCCATTAAAAGAAAAAAATCATTATAATAACCAACATAAGAGTCATGCATGAGATTTCTTGAGTCTAAATCGCACAAATGCTTCAGATCTTACTGTCAGTGGATTTGGATCGAGAATACGTTTAATCAACTTCTTTGCACCAGATGAAAACCATGAGGGAACTAGGAAGTTAGCCCTTTGAATCTGAAACAAATCAAACAAACCCAGTGAGCACTGATGCATGATTCTCTGCCTGAGATCAAAGAATTTCTAGTAACTTACTTTCTTGTACAAGTTCATGAGGTTTGGATCATCAAAAGGTAAATATCCAGCCATAAGCACAAAAAGAATAACCCCACAGGACCATACATCAACTGCCGTACCATCATAACCTTTGTCAGTTAGCACCTGAGGCAACTTTAAGAAATTAGCACATATTTGCACTTCAAGACAATGATTAGTTAGATTTTAGAACCTCAGGATCAGTACCTCAGGTGCAACATAGTTTGGCGTCCCACAGGCAGTGTGAAGTAAGCCATCTTCCTGAAAAAAGTACAGACCATTTATCTCAGGCCTTAATTCAAAGTTCTGCATCTGCATGAACTGTTCCACTGATTCTCTTTATTCCAAGATACATTCTCTTTTTTTTTTTTTTTTTTTGGGGAGCCAAAGAACAGGACTTCATATATCCTTGGTCAGATTTCTGAGAACTATTATTAATCAAGCAATAATCAGATGTGTTCTCTAGCTGCGATAAACATGGAAATAGAATAGGTAAAATGCGAATGAGACAATAATACTTACACGAACTTGCCTTGAAAATGTGCTTAATCCAAAGTCTGCAATTTTCAGAACACCATAGGAATCCAAAAGTAAATTTTCTGGCTGCAAAACATCAATTGAGTGGAGTAGTTATGAGTTTGGCTTTCAAGAGAGAAGGAAATCAGCAACTAACTCCCAAAAAACAAAGAAAACAAATCTAAAGACCAACCTTCAGATCTCTGTGGTATACGCCTCTACTATGGCAATAATCCACGGCATTGATCAGCTGCTGAAAGTACTTCCTAGCTTCATTCTCCCTTAGCCTGCCTTGCTTGGCCTACACATGAAAAGATTATAAGATACTAATCTATTTTGTCTTGTCGTACCTGTGCCAAACACACAATATTCCATGGATAGGACATGGAATGTGTTTCAAACATATTTAACTCTACAGTAGTGGGGATCTTTTTTGGGGGTGGCGGTGCATATGTGGTGCTCTCCTTCTCGATTTTTCAATAGTTCTCTAATATTTACCTGTTCGACAAGTGGACAACCTTCTCTTTCCAATGTCTCTTTTACTTCTTATATGATTCAAAAGTTAAGTATCAGTTTCTTTTCTGATTTAGATTTAGGTACTTACATAATGAAATATATAGAACTACTTATATAAAATTGCAACCTTCACATGTAAAAGGACGAGTCCTCATATTTATGTCCAAATCTTCGACAGCATTCCCTTCTCTAAATTAAGAACTCTGATGAGTCAGAGTGTAGACTTGGATTCATAATCATATCTGACAGTTCG
Organism: Talinum fruticosum; assembly: GCA_021018815.1. Taxonomy (NCBI): domain Eukaryota; kingdom Viridiplantae; phylum Streptophyta; class Magnoliopsida; order Caryophyllales; family Talinaceae; genus Talinum; species Talinum fruticosum. Next base: position 1,739,489 of record JAITYX010000042.1, read on the forward strand.
TACCCAGAATCCATGTAGCTAATTGTAATAGAAAACAAGCTAAAGCACTATCCCATAAACAAATTGACAAGTTTTTGGAACTAAAAATGACAATAATAGAGACTCACTATTTTGTCAAAGAGCTCGCCTCCATCAACTAGCTCAAGGACCATATAGATCTTCGTCTTGCTTGCCATGACCTGCTCATAAACAAGTGTTCAAACTAGTAATAAGTAGTAACTCTGATAACATATTGAAATGGACTGCTCTCCGTTAGTTTTATCAGAAATCACAAACAGTAACAGAACAGTGCTATAAACAATAAGCTACAAAATCTCGTCTCGAGGGCCCATCCTGAAAAATGTCATCAACACCTACTCTAGTAATTTAGTAAAGGATAACTCACTTCAACGCATAATCTCAGCAGTTCCCCTTTTAGTATTACTACTACTGCGCACTGTGAATGTCCAGGCAGGAGTTCAAGGAATTGCTCAGTTTGGTACGAGTAGGTTTAGTTTGGTAAGACTACAAATGTTGTCCAATGAACAGAGTATTACTTAGCCTAAAGGTCTGAACTGAACTCAGTGGAAATGAATGTAATGGCCATGCCACCACACAGAGAGACGTTCGTAGTGCCATTTCATTGAAGTAAAAAGTTAACTAGTAGAAATTAATACAATTTTGTAAAATAGTTTCTAGTTAACACCCCCAAAAGAGTGCACTCCGGAACAAATTGCATATGTAAATCTAAAGACATGACATGGGAATGCTTGGCAGCCCTCAAGTGAGTACCTCATGGAGTTGGACAACATTTGGATGCTTGATCTCCTTCATAGTTGAAATTTCCCTTTTGATCTGAATACATACAAGTTACAACAATGTCCAAAGAGAAATATACATAAGCAGAATAAAGATGATGATGATGATGATGATGATATCCTAGACAACAGTGCTTTTGATGGGGACAGCAGTAAACAACATCATTTTCAGCATCAGTATTTAATCAGATCCAACTCCACACCACAGGCAACAATGGAAAGAAAAATTAGTCAAGAGAACAAGTCCATAAAATAGATGTCCATCTCAAAGCTATCCTTAAAAATTGTTCCCTTTAAAAAATGAGGTAACAGAAGTCAATGGGTATCAATGAAAGTATTGTCCACGCTCTCCCTATTTAATTTTCCCAATTAAACAAGAAAATCCAACCACGCCACTCTTTTGGTTCTTGTTCAGTTTGCGAGAAATTCCAAAAAAATAAAAAATAGACATAATCACTTCTAGGAAAAATGACTGAATAAGCAAAGCGTGGTGCTATTGTTTGGGATGAAAAATAAATTAATATAAAAGGGATTTTCTATATATTAAAAGAGGGGGATAAATTATGAAAAATAAATGCCATTCATAATCAACTCAATCAACAGCTGAAGTTGCGTGTAATCATCAATTTCCGCCGCCTATAGAATAAATCAACCAAGCATCTATGATCTACCTACTTCAATTATTTTACTAATTTCCATAATTACTGAGCATATGTTCTTTCGCATAAGTTTTTCTCCTCCAGTTTTGCTGAATTTGAAGTAAAGCAGGTGTTAGAGAAATTTAAGAGAGATGGAGCAAGGGATTAGTATCGACCTGCTCAACCATCTTATGGCGAAGAACATGGTCGCGATTGAGAATTTTGATGGCGACAGCGTCGCCGGTGTCGACGTTCGCAGCGAACTTAACTTTGGCGAAGTTTCCTTCGCCGAGAGTCTTCCCCAATTCGTATTTGCCTACTCTCGTACGCGACTTCAATGGCGACGCTCTCCTGCTCATTCTCCGGCAGCGGATCTATACTCCGGCGCTAAAATCCAGCGGAAACCGAGTATCCTCGTCGCTTGTGCTGATAGAATTTCCGATCGAACGAAAATGGGGAGTTTCGCTGGAGGAGTTTGGGATGATGAAGGTTGGGGGAAGCAGAAGAAATAGGCAGTAGTAGTAATCGGTAGGAGAGAGAAAATGTGAGAGATGCGTGGGGCAGGCGCGAGCGAGGATAAGGTGAAACTGAGGAGAGAGAAGGGATATGTGGGACCCGCAGCGGACGAGTGGGGTCCCCATAGATTTAGATTCTGTGCTTCAGGCCTTTAAAAAAATTATTAAAAAATAATGGGACTGAAAGTTGACGCCACCCACGTTCCTGGGCCCTACTCCTTTCAGTTCGTTTCTTCAATGTTGGACTCTCTCTAGTTTACAAATACTCTACGCGGAAAATTGTACCTAATGTGTACTTTACCTTATTCTATTTTATACTATTCAATTCAACTATTCATAACAGATGTACAGTATAGAAAAATAAAAAACCTAATTTAGATTGTATAAATTGAACAAAAATTAATAAATATAAAATTTAATTTCTTTTAAGATCGTAAATGTGGCATAATAATGTAGTTGTGATATAAACTGTGCATCTTATTTAAAATAGTAATGATAAAAGATTTTGTTGCAGTAAAAAAATTATTTATTTTTTATGAACATGACCACTAATTACGACTTATTTAAATTTGTTTCCTATTTTAAATCTAAGTGCATACTTCATGTTTTTTCTTATTTTTTTAGTTAAACTACAGTATCTTCCTTTCCATCGAATTATATATAAACTTATTCAATCATTTTATATGTAATTTTAATGTTGACTGCGTATTATAGTATGAAAATATATTAATATAGAATGTTTAGTCAATTATAGGAGTTATTCATTCTTTTATTTTTTTTTTAAAAATAATAATCTGAGCAGAACTAAAAGAGAATAATGAATTATTGAAATAATTTGATACTTATTTTTCTCAAATAAATTTCAAGATTAAAATTTGTAAATATAAAAATTTATGATAGAACATTTTTATTTATGTTTTTAAATGAATGGATGAAAACTTGTTTAATGAAAAAATGTACGTTGAAATGGTGGTTAGTCCATCAATCAGTGGTCTCCGCGTCACTCCCGTGTGCCCTTTCAATTTTATTATTTACTGATGTATCATTATCTCTGTTTTGCCATACACTGTGAACAGCAGACCAGCAGATGCATTTTTTTTTCATTTTGTTTTCGCTTGTCAGTATTCTCCCTCTGTTTCTTGTTTTTATAGTCTTGTTCGGTGCATGAACTTGTAATTTACAAAGGAAATTTATTACAACTAAAACTCTAACTACCCATGCTTCATCTTTAGTATTCTAAGACGAATAAATTATAAAATGATAAAAGTATGCCTTATATTTTTAAGTGTTGCATATTATTTGATCCAGAAATTTTTATATTTTTCTTTTGTCTAATCATTTATTGACATATATATTAAGAGTATAACTTTTAAATATATAATAAATAAGTTGATTTTGTATTTACAGTAAAGAAAACAAGTTTACCCCACCCTTAAAAGAGGGAGCATGTGCAATTATGCAGAAGAGAATCAACAATGAAATAATTGAATGAATACCTTATCCCAAAGGGAGCATGGATGGGATTTATTATGTAAATAGATTGATATTTAATTGCCATCAGTGATGATCATCACTCTAATTATAAAAAAAAAAAAATTAGAATAACAATTGATGGTGTAAAGTGATTCAGTCACATGTGATGTGATGCATCATGCCAAATAAAAATGTTCCCATCAATCCTCTGCAGCATACTAATCTCATCTCCGGATTCATTTTCACATCGATAAGCAAGTTTTCTCGAGATTTACATCTCATCGGAGTATTTCATATAAATGAATATAAATGAATAAGGGAACGAAATTCATTTTTATGAATAAATGAGTAGATTTCCACTTAAGAAGATCGCACTAACGGAAACAAAGAATTTGCACATTAATGGTCTTCTCTTAGTCTGTATCAGAGTGGGATGTGTGTATTGATTGATTTAAGGAAAAATCAAACAGACGTGTTCAATTGCAACTGATAGTTCTTCTCCACAGAAAAACCCAAAAAAAGTTAAAAGAAAAGTAAAGTAAAAAAAGAGGGCAATTATTGAGAAAAGCTCAAAAAATTAAAAGTCCTTGGAAAGTGCAGCAAGTGGCATAATTCAGACCATCCATGAGTAATGCTTCTTCTGATATCTATGCATGTTATGTTTTCTTGTAATATAATTTGCTTTTACTATTATTATCATATAATTTTCACAACCAATATAATCCAATTTTTTAGGGGGAGGTTTGAATAAGGGTTTCTTTTCCTTTTAAAAAAATTGAATGAAAAAAATGAAAAAATTAGTAATTAAGATGATGGATTATTTGAATACGACATTTTATTAATTTGATAGATACATTAATGAAAAAGATTTTGAGAAAGATGATAGGGGAAAGAATATTGTCCCCTAGTAATATATACTTAGATTTAATTATATGGTAGGTCAAATGTCATATTTTTAAAAATTATTCGGTAGGATTTTCTTTTAAAAAATTAGATATTCTTGTTTTTCAAAAACTTCCCGTCTTCTCAATTTATAAGCTTTTAATGTCCTCTCAAGTTGTTTGTGGTCCTATTTCGTACAAAAATTTATATTTATGATATAAAAAGAGATAATTCTCCAAAACATGATAAAATTGAGATAATTAAAAAGTAATTGTATACCATTCCTCACCCGAGTTTTACAAACTATAAAATAAGTAACTGTACAGTATTTCTCATCCGAATTTTATAAACTATCCTATAATCTATTTTAAAAAATATGTGAGTCTAGGCCCAAAAATGCACATGTAAACCCTAAAATTTGTTTCTGCCTTGAAAGATGGGTAGGCCCATGATATTCTATGATGCTGTAAAGTCAATTTCAAGGCCAGCTTACAGTGGGATTACATGGTCTCATTTCATTTCCAGCTTTCTCAAGCCCAACTGACCAATAGAACATAGAAGTGGGCCTCATTTCCAGCTCTTATGGGGTAGTGAAGAAGAGCTATATCATTTTTCGAAAAGAGTCCAGATGGTGAGGAATACGATTGCTCTGATGATAGCATAACAATTTCAGAGCCTGTGGGGGCTGTGAAGAACCGCCCTACATATGTTGTGAAATTTCGCCCTTCAAGAAAGTCCTATCGTGATTACGTTGTGAGTAGATCTTCTACGGATAATATTAAGAAAAATGAACACTCTTCTTAGTTATATCCTTGCGAGCTCCTAAGACGAAGGACAAGCAGCAAAGCTCTAAAAGAAGTCAATTATCAATGGAAAAATCAGATGCTAAACAAAAGATGTCAGAGAACTCCAAGCAGGACTCACCTATATCTACGATGATTGCTTAAAAAGGTGTCCGCCCCACAGGAGATGATACTCTTGTAATAAGGAAAATTACTAGGAGTTTTGAGTAATAAATTTGGAAGCCAAGCAATAATTTAAAGTCGAGTAGGACGTAATAAGCATCGTAGTTGTTTTGATGTGACATAGTATTGTGTTTAATCACCTGAGTAGTAGTGATATGGTATTGCTTGATAGCTAGATAATTGTATTGCACCTCTTCAAATTTATCTTAAATTTCGCAATCTATTAATAAAAAAAAAAAGAAAATTATAAGATGAATGCTCAATGTTAAAGACAGAAAGACATAAAATCAACCCGTGTGATTAAAAAAACATATTCATCTCACAAAATAGTCCACAAACCCAATGATCTTAAGTTATAATAATGTCAAAAATATTATATTAAAGTTTGCAATTTGTTGATTAATTGTGACACTTAAAATCATAAGTATTGACTATTATCGTTTTGTGTCCCGATCCATAACAATTATCAAATCTTCGACTATCTAATTTGTAGCATCTGAATCAATTGGAGTCGCTTTTGTTACTCCTCAAATTGTCAACTATCAAATTTTTGTAACAAATGAATCCACATCTGATCTGATGTAACAGGTGCAGTTGAAATAGTGCAGTCTCTGACCCCCAGTCTTCTCAGAGACAGAGGCGCGCATGATGAGTTTGGAATGGAAAGAAAGTAGTGGTGGTGGAAAGCAAATTTGATCATCCCATGTCCGTGAAAACCTCTTTGGCTAAAATTTTGACTTTCTCGACTACCATGTCCATAATGCATAATTCCCCCTCCCACTTTCAAATTATATTTTTTTTGGTGCACCTGCCAAACTCCCGAAAATAAAACATATTACATACGGGTTAAGATATATCCAATAAATCTTCAATTAAATTTCTAGTTATCTTAAGAGAAGGGGGTTAATAAAAGAAATATCTGATGAAAGCTGAACACCTTGGTTAGTAAGTCAACCGATAGATCTCGTTAAGTTTCTTTGCAACAAGTAGAAATATAATATAATTATAAATTGACTATAAGCCTATTAGTAATCCTAGACCCCAAAAAAAGAAGGAAAATCAAATTGATCAACGTAAAAGTGCAAAAGAAAAACAAATTGATTTAGCTAAAATAATTTAAGAGATCAAATTATTTTAAAAAAAAAAATTTCAATTACTATTTTAAGAAAAAGTAGGTTTAATATGAGAATAAAGTAAGATTATTATTATTATTTTTTATCATTGATGAGAAAGTAAGACAGCATCATTGGCATATATAGTTTGAATTTGAGAAACTGTCCTTCCAAATTCCAGTAATTGACAAATGAATAAATCGAGTTATGGAAGGAGAGAAGAGCAGCCAAGCCATGCCATGCACAGGCAAAAGGGGAAAGCTAAAAAATATATTATCGGTTGGGTATAATTTTGTTACATACAGAAGGCCCCGGTGGGCTTCTGAGGCCCAATTCAGTGACCCACTTTCAGGCCCACAGTGCTCTAGTAGGTAGTAGCTGACTCCCCGAAAAGTCAACCATCATTTATAAATTCACAATCATATTTAGGATCGGTTTGTTTTAATAGTTAAAATTCACGATAAGTAGTTGGTAAAATTGAGTAGTAAGTAGTCGTAAATAATATGTTTATTTTATTTAGTAAAAAAATAATATACTAAAATTAAAATAAATATATCCGACCTTATTCTTAAAATCTCCTCTCGCTATTGCTTTGGACCTAAACAAAATCTAAAAAAGAAGAAAAGGAAAAAGTGAAAAGAAAAACTGGGCGAAGACCACTTTATAAAACGTAACCCTCTGAAACTATACAAATTAGGGGTTTCTATCTGCCCATTTACTTGGTAATTTATTTGAACATGCAAAATGGAAGTTTATTTTTTTTAAAAAAACCAAAAAAACCCAAATATAAAAAGGACTCTCAGTAGACAAACTTGGCATCAGCAGCCTCTCCCTGTTTGACACCTCTCTCTCTCTATCTCTCTCTCTATCATTAATTATATGTGCTTGAAGGGCATGGCGAGATCAATCAAAACAGATCATATGGCATAAATTAACTAGCAGTCTCAATATCAATATCAGTTTGGGCACTTCAAGTGTAAACCAGAGACGACCCAGAAATCAACCAGAAGTTATCGTTTGGGCAGACCCAGAAATTGTTCCATGGGAATTCATGGAAGGCAAGGGGAGAAGAAGAAGAGGAGGACAGAGAAAGGAGATCATGGAGGAAATACACAGTATTAGTGTGTATGAGCTCATTCATGGCGAGCATGGTTGGAGGGGCAGTTTTGGTATATTGGCAAATAAAGTACCACCCCCATAATAGAGAGCTTTGGATGGTTCCTTTTGGGCTTATTCTCTTCACTACCCCTCTCTTCGTTTGGTTCATCTCTCTTGCTTCTGACGCCTGCTGCCCCGGAGAACAGCAACTCGTTTCCCAGCCGAGTCCACTCGCTGCCGCCTCACTGAGTCGCTCCCTCAATGACCCAGAAAGATAATCATCATCATCATCATCATCACCATCAGATCATGCATGACCATTAGTCTAGTTTAAGAAGCAAACCTCCTGTGAGTTTTTTTTTAAAAAAATTTCTTTAGGCTGTATTTAAATTTATGAATCGTTTTTTCCAATAAATAATATATTAAGTAATTGTGTATATTAATTAAAAATTTACAACTGTGCTAGCTAATCTAATTGAAAAAATATTATGTAATAGACGTTCGTTGAGTATGTTTTCTTTTTTGAAAAAAAAATTAAGGAGAATATCGGGGAGATATAATGGCATGCATTAGCTAATTAATTGCAGAGTTCTATTATGATTATGTTTGCTAATGACGAACAATCATGCATATCCTACTAAAATATTATGTCAATAGTTCAAAATAGCGTCCTCAACACGAGTTGATTAATTTTCTTGATCTAGATGAGCCATAAATTAAAAAAATAAAATTTTATGGAAATGTATCAAAATCTCAATCTCGATTATTAAACGAAATCTCATTATAAGTTAAAATAAAAGTTGATTATAAAATAGGTACAAAAGAATTTTTAGTGATATTTATTATTGACATATAGGAACTTGAAGTAGAATAAATAATACCAATGCCAATATTTTTATTCGGGTTAAAATAAAGAGTCTTTGCCTTTTTAAAATTGCGGATAGATTACTATTTAATTCATTTTATTTTATTATTTTATTAATTTTATTTTTCTTTTATTTTTTTACTGACTTTCTTAATTTCCAATAAAGTTTTGGGGCAATTTAATCTTATAACACAAATTAATTCATAAATTTTACGTTTTTATATTCCCTTACAGTTCAAAAACGACAAATATTGTAAAATAGAGGAAGTATATATATTGCAAGTTTGAACCAAATATGATTGGAGATTTGTAATGCTTACTTATTGCCATTGTCATATTTGGTTTAATTATTATTACTTTAATAAGGCAAGCATTACAATATGACGTTGATTATTGGCCTGAAGTATCATTTCAATTTAGTTAATTAATGGATGCTTTGGCGTTAAGCGCAATTATTAATATACTAATTATTCCAGAGAAAAATAAAGCATAGGTTATAAATGAATGATGCGAGGTGCATGGCCGGTAGGTTCCCCCATTCCCCAAAAAGAAGGAAAACCAAAATCATATCCAAAAAAGGCAAACTTTGTATTAATAATTCAAGGCCTTCATTTTTCAAAGGCCTTCCCCAGTAAATAGCTGTACTAGTAGAGTAGTCAACATTTGAGTCAGCTCACAGAGAGAGAGAGATATGCAGTCCAGATATGAACTGATGAAGCTCCAGTTGGTGATCTAATGAAAATCAATTCTAATTTGACACCTAATCCAACGGATTACTATAATGCTTTCCTGTAACGCTGTTTGGATTTGGGGTTGGTCATAATTCAGCTAGACATACACTTTCCTGCATCTTCCTTCCACCGGATCAATCTGTCCCTGTAACATTTTCACTACATACGTTCTTTTATCAGATAGATAATTCAACAGATAAAGTACGTATCTGAATTCTTACTCGAACAAATATGTATTTGGTTCCCTGTAAGAGTAAGCAAAGTCGCATATTTCTATGGGGGTAAATACGAAGAATGGAATGTGTCAAAATCGGCAAAGACAGATGGGGTGATATGGTACAAGGGATCAAAGGCACCTCAAAATCAGTTGATGTAATCTCCCTCTGAACAATCCGTGTCAAAGCACCTCAAAACCAGAGGATTCAACATTGGAATCGATATCGACCATTAGTAATGTGACAAGATTCAACATCACAACTTACAAATCAAGGTCGATAACAGCCCTTTTCACACAGCACACCACGCTATCAGGAGGATCAGAGAGTTGCATTCGAAGGACCACATTGAGCTCATTTTTGACTCTAAATGTGGTAGAAAACAGACTACGCGGTTTACTTTTCCACTGGAATAGACTTACCAGTTACCACTAGATTCGTCAGGTTTCTAGGGCCCGTAAATTACATATCTTGGCTGTATCGAAATAGGCTGATTGGAATAACGCAGTATCAAGATATTCTCAAACACAACAGGAACTACTACTCCTGAGGCATTCTCAAACACAACAAGAACTCTCACTGTTGCCCGCTTGGCTGGGTCTATCAAGATTTATGTATAAACCGTCTTATCTTTGCGTGGATCATTACAAACAATGATACCGACTTGTATAGACCCACACAAACTTTTTACAGACATTCTCAGATATGCCGATACTTTGTTTTATAAATTTGTCTAAGCAATTGTCGAGGAAAAAGACACAAACTATACAATAATGATACTTATGGAACAATTTTCAAGTGGATTAAAATACAGTATGCTCAATTTGAGTTCAAGTAAAAAACAAGTTACCTTCTTTCAAGTCCGAGGCTCGGTTCCAGGACTTTCAGGCTGATAATTGGATATGAGTTTTACCTTACCAAGTTAGAATGAGGAACACTAAGAGCGAAAGCAACCTCGACATAACCTGACATCGCTGATGCTCCAAAAGTGAGAACCCAGGACCCCACTAGAAAATGCTGGAAATAGGAATCTTCATATCCACGAAATCTATCAGGACCAAGGATATCCAGAGTGACAGTACAAGTTACAACGAAAATCTCCAAACAAGTTGGCATCTACAGATTGAAAACCGGCTCCACCATCAACTTTAGCCTCCCAGTGTACATTACACATTTCACAACGATGAATGGAATCATATCACATCAGAGATTTAACATTACCAAGTGAATAATACGAGGTATGATGTTTACAACAAACATGTAATTAACAGTGTACTATGGCTTCCACACGAGCCATGGTGCCCTGGCTTTGAAAATTTACAGGGATCGGTTGGTTCCACAGGCAAACTGCCAAGGGTTTGGGTGAGTAATTGAACACATCACCTTTCTAAGATCCGGAATCACCATGCATTGGAAAATACGTGCCTTGCAGTGAGGGTACATTGTCTAGATCGTCCTTCGAGAAAATTGGAAGAAGCCATAGTGCCTTTTTGTGCCAAAGACCTGGAATTATTTCAAAATAACAAGAAATTACACTCAAATTGAAAGAAAGTGATAGTCATAACACTCAGAAACTCTGCATCCGTTTTGTCAGCTAGGAAGCTTCATGCAAACATCACATGCAAAATGTACGATTTTTGGACAGTAATTCCTTACACTACGGGACAAGAATCCAACTAAGCTTCTCAAAGACATGGACATATACTTTGGAAAAAACCTGTTCGGTTTCATTTGTAGTTAGGCATTCAAGTGACTTCATTGGGAGTTCTGCAACATACACCAAAAGAAGGAAAGAAAGAAATGCAGAATGCACAAGTGAAAGCTCAAGCCATAGTTACGATAAGATACAAGAATAAAAATTTGCACTAGTGATCTGCTCTCTATTTAGCTTGGCAATTAAATTGGTACTCATTCCTTACATCTGACCAACCACCAAGCAAAAAAAAAAAAAGAGGCAAAAATAGACAACAAGTAAACCTCGAGCATGGCTCTGGCTATTAGTCTTCAATGATCAGATTATTTAGTTCTAAGCATACGAGCAACTGATGCACTATCAAGATCAGAGAAAGACTGCAGATCGCCATTTGAAAAAGCGGTAAGTAGTCCACAGAGGGATGCAATCCTTTAACTTTTAGAGTGGGACCCATAAACAAAATCACTACTTATATAGTTCTAGAAACTTAAAAGGAGGACACCCTTTTACAAAATCTTTGCTCTTTCAAAGAAAAGGTCAGGTACAGCCACTTTCTCCAAGGTTTACATTAACCCCCTACTATGGTTGGAATCCTTATCTCACAGCAAGACCTGGCCCGCATAACTAAATAAATAAATAAAATCATTGAAGGACTAAAGCCATGAGCTCAAAGAGAAATGCATTTACTAACCTGCTCCAAATTCCTTTTCCAACCTAAGTCATATTTCCATGTGGCTCCTCTTTCCTTCTTCTCCCTTCTTTTTCATAAACCTGAAAAACAAGCTCGAGAAAGTTAAAAATACCAATTTTAGTCACATGCAAAACATGAGTATGGTTACCATAGTGCAGGCAATGTTATTGTGCGCAAGTTCCCAAACTTTACTAAGAACATATTTTAATGCAACAGCTACAGCTCACTCAGTGAAAATAATGGCACTATCATGGATTATATATTCATTATCCATCCAGCTTTGTGTACTAATGTACTAGAGTTCATCCAAATCCAAATCGAAATACCTACTCTCAAAGTCCCTACTAGTTGGGGTGTTTCTTTTTGTTTTTTTTTTTTGGGGGGTTGATGTAATTCCCTTATCCCTAAATTACAAAGAGCCTGCTTCGTTAGACCCAAGATTGAAGACTACCCGCCTACTATTGCATAGAAAGGAAACATCCACGCAAATATGCACATAAGTGTGTTGTGTCTCTGTATAAATAAAAGGTTTTTTTTAAGGAGGGGGAGGGAGTACTTAGGGCAGCCTTACCTCTATTGTTGTCGTGTTGCTCCAAAGAAGAGTTGCATGCATAACAAGGAAACAGAGAAGACTGAGGGCAAATGCCAAATTTAGAACTGCATTAAGGGACAACATCTGTAAGGAACACCAAAAGGATGAGAAGCCAGAACTAAGTAGATAATGGAAACAATTAAGTACGGAATTACCCTTACCAAATGCTAAAACTGTGACAGCAAGACTCCCAGGAGAGGCAGAATGCTTCTTCGCGTCTCCAAGAGTTTTAATGATATTAGGAAGCAAAGCCAGAGTGTCCAATGTCGTTTCCAGAAATGTGTAAAGCTGCACAGTGCACAAGAAAGAAATAAGAAGCAGCAAAATGGTTGGCCTTAACATATCAAGCAAGCTGTACATTATTTCCAACTATTATAGAAGATAATTAACACTAATTAATTAAAGGAAATCCCAACACATCTAGAAGAACAATCATCATGGGATGACAGTGATTCCCTTTATTAGGTTCACATTATCATGTACAAGCAGAAAAGAGGCTAACAGAACATGGTTAATGTATGAATTGAGAGGCAAGAGGTGAGCATGAGGTGGATGTATCCCTATTGGATAATTGCCCTTAAGGTAAAAAGATGAATTGAGATGATGAAGATAACTTGGTGTGTGAGACATCACACCAATATGGGTAAACAAGTGGTGGGAGGAGTGACCAGCCTTATGCGTGCGTGAGAGGGCACCCAATAGGAGCTTAATTCATGATAAGGAAAAACACAGGTGAGTTAGCAAGAAGAAAAAAAGATCACGCCAACGCCACTCAAATTTCACACTAGACAAAGATAACGACTATACTTCCTCGCAAGTTGTAACATTAGTGTGGTGTACTCAAATTTTGTACATTGCTCCAATAATTGAAGATGTGATGCCCTCTAGGGGAATATGAACATCACCAAAAGAGAAAAGGAAAGAAAAGAAAAAACTAATCAAAGAAAGGGGCTAAGTTAAGCCGACATATTTGTTTGTGAGTGCAAAATTCTCACACACTTGTGTATTGATGGATAAAACAGTGGCTTATGTGGGTTTCGTGGTATCACACTGTAGATTTTCCTCATAATAGTGGTATATTTCATTATGTATTTCTCGGGATCCCGTGCTAGCATTCCCATCAAGTGCATGGACCCACTTCATACACAATATAATATTAAATAAATCTATAGCTAGCAAAGATGAGATCTTGGCTTTCTAAATGGAGTAAAAAGATAGTTTCCATTTCTCTCCATAAAAACTGTGGACTGAATTAAAATAATGCCAATCTTGTCACCTAATTTGCTGTAATATGAAATATCAGTATAAACAAAAGGTTTTCTCGCCCTTATATCTTCTTCACGTGTTTTGTCTTGCTAAGTGAAGAGAGAAAACTGTAGCCTCTCAGAAGGATGTAGGTTATGTAAAACAAAGCATTCTGCCTAAACATATCTACCTGCTGGGTTTTATATAAGCGACAAATAACCCTATCCTACAGCAATGGAAGGGAAGACAACCTTTGGTCACTTCATTATTACTACAGTATCAGAGAGATGCAGATGGTTAGTTGGTGGGCAAGCACAAGAGGGAATAATTGAGAAGAGCTTGAAGTTGACTCCTGGAAAGGCATGAAAATTTATGACATTTAATCTACACCTCACCACCGCCTTTTTCATTTCCATAATAGAAAATAAAAACAGAACCTCACCCACACATTATTTAAGAACATTTCTGAGCAAATACTGATCTCCTGAATAAACTAAATTCAACAAAATCTAAGAAACTCTTCAATATGATATACATTTTTTAACTCAACATGCAAACATAACAAGAAAGGGCAAAACTTTCAATTTTCATCATCAATTTCAATCATCCCATGCTCAAAATGGAGAATGTCTTACAAGGAATGAAAAATTGACTTACAAGAAATAAAAGGAAGAACTTGTAGTTGCGTGCCCCGACACAGTTGACCACCCATACACAGTGGTGATCCATTTTAAGGACACATCTTTGGCCTACACAACACAACATTATTCAATCAGCAGGACTCTCCAACCAAACAATTTAAAAACAAAAGTTAGTGATTTGCTCATCAAGATGTCTATAAAGCAAGGCTCTGATTATGTTCTATCATTATCAAAAGCAACAAAAACGCATGCCACAACTCAAAGGATCTAGGGAGATTTAAAGCATATTTGGTAAAGGTATTGATGAAAAACAATAGTCAACAAAACTCCTTGGGGTTTATAGGAATAGTCATTCTCAAACCGCTTTAACTGAGAAAAGTTTTGAAGTTGGAAGGTTTCCTTTAGGTCGCCCAAAGTTTCACACCTCCAAAGAAGAAGAAAAGAGCTAGTGGCTATATAGATTAGATTGGGGGGGAATCAGGCTAAAGGAAAATACCAATTCCATTAAAAGAATTGCTAGAGGAGCTTCCTTATCAAGGAGGATAGGGGAAAGAGGGAGTAGCTTACAGACAGAGCAATGGTGGCAACGTGGAGGTTTGGTATTCTGGCACCGGCTACAATAACCCACAACTGGCCTTCCCTCCATTCCATCCAATGGAGATCGTGCAGATGCTGAACTCTCTGGAATAATGTGATCCGATTGTAATGATGAAATGCCTTCCTCTAGATTAGCATCCGATACTGGTCTCCAGTTTTGGGGAACAGAACCAGGGTCTTGAAATACAACCATAAAGTAGCTCCATGTTAACAGTATAAGCTACAAAATGAGTATTCTACAAATAATTAGAATAGCCAATCAAGTAACAAAATAAGAGATAAGACAGCCAAATGCACAACAATACCCATATCAAAAAAGATAATAGGGGTCCAACATCTAAAGGCTTCAAATAACCAGCAGCAGAAGCAACTAAGCAAGCACTGTCTCTACTCTAGCGATGGTCAATACAGTTCAAGATAACCTAACAACCAGCATATTTCCTAATTTGCTAACACATTCCTAATTAGCAATAATTATTATAGTTACTACTGCCTACATCAGAGCAAAACACTGAAATTCCTGGATTGCCCATTTCTTTACAAACCCCAGATAAGCCAAATTAAGCATGATATTCAGAAGGGTAACAAATCTAATGAACTTCCCACTGGAAAGAAAAACAACACTATAACTGATAGCAAATAGTAAAATACTAAAATCAACTAGATACAAATTGCCCAACTCACCAGAATGTGAAAAACAGCAAGGATGAAGGCGGCCAGAACCGATTGATACCCACCACGAATCAATTTGGGAACCCAAGCAGTGACCACAACAGCCCAGTAAGTGACACCGATTATCCCCAAAACCATGAGGATCATCAAGTAACCCAGATACCTTAGCCCCGAACAATACTTAAAAGGATTGAAATCCATGCTGGGTATAGTTCGCCGGGGCGCCCGGAATTCGGGGACTAGGAGTAAAGGCGGAGACTTTCTTTGTCTGGGTGGGAACAAAGATTTCAAGACGTCTGAAGCCAGGTTTAACAATTTGGGAGAGAGAGAAACCCGGGATTTAATTGAATTTGCGGTTGCTTTGTCCGAATTGCGAAGATCAATGGCAAAATTCTTTTCTTTGGGAAGTCGAATTTGGGGATTTTGAGGGCGAATTTGGAGTTGGAAGATGGTAGGGTTCTGTCAAAGACGGAATAGGTTACCGAAATAGGAAGAAGCTTCCTTTAACATCATGTAGTGTACACCTCATCGCTTGATTGTTAGTAGTCGTTACCTTTCATTGCATTGATTAAACAATTACCGTTAGGCTTTGTATGAAATCCTCTTATAAAATTTATTATAATAAAAATATAGAAATTGAGGGTAAAAAATGTAGGATTAATCTTTGTAAAATCTAAATTCTTATTGTATAACAACATAATAGGTGCTCATAAAAAAAATATTAGATAAAATTTAATATTTAGTGTCACTAAAAGATATAGAAAAAACCAACTACATTAGTATAAAATTATTGAAAATTATTTAAACTATTATTTTCATTTATCAGATAAGACTACTTGTTGATTTTTGGGTCCTTGTAAATATAATCTACAAGAAAATAGAATAATGCGCAAAAGTTTCTACATGGCTAATGAAATTCAAGCCTACATTTGCTAGCAATTGTTTAAGATTTTTTTATCTTTTGGATTGTTTAACAAAAATGCATGATTAAGATTGACTTTATATTGATGTATCTAGTAATAAAATATGAATAAAATTAAAAATAAATTTACTTTATATTAAATCGTATTTTCATACTTAATTCATCGTAATCTTTTTCACACCCTATAACATTTCACTACAATTTGTGATTTTTTATTCGTTCCTTTTACTAATTTCTTCTTTGTCCATTTCTCCTTAGTAAATTCATATTTTATAATTAATTTATAATTATTTTACAATTACCGATAACTTACATTTCCTTACAACAAAGGCTATAACTTTATATAATTCTGAATATTTAAAAAAAATTAAACCCTAAATCTTTTTAATTTTCTATGGAAAAAACAGACGTTACAAGTATTGATACAAGTGGTAGAAGGAGCACGTGCGGTGGCGGCCCCGACAGAAGGAACCCACGGGATATTTCGTATGTATTTAATTTAATTTAATTTAAGCGCTAATAGAAGAAGGCCCCTGCCTTTTGTCCTAAATTCGAGAAACCTCGGCGACACCTTCGCTCAGACATTTTCAAATTACCATCCACACTCTCTCTGTCTCTCTCCTTCCTCCAGGCAAAGTATTCTTCAACCCCCACGGCCCCCCTTCAAAAAAAAAAAAAGAAAAATCTGTCCTCCATTTTCGTCTGGTTCATCAGGTTTGCCTCTTGTGCCCTGATTTCTTTGATTAGGGTTAGGTTTAGGTTTAGGGTTTATTTCGGTTAATCGGTGACGAAAGAGAACAGGGGGAAAAGAATGCAGCAGCCAACGACCCCGATGATGCCCGTTATGCCCCAGTTTCCTCCAGCTAACATCACTACCGAGCAGATTCAAAAGGTTTTATATTTGTCACTCTTTCCATTTCGTCATGGTCTGATTGTTTGAAAATTTAATTCTATTCATCCCGCTTAATTTCCACTTGCTTAGGCTAGTTTTGACTCTTTTTTTCGTTTTTTAGCTGCTTAATTGGGCAATCTTTTGCTCTGAAATGGAAGGTATAGACAGATCACCAAACTAATCATTGCATTGGGGAAAAAAAAAAGGAAAAAGCTTTTTGAAGCTGATTTAAGAACATGATTTAGCCGGCTGAAAATTTTAAATTATTTAGGCAATCTTATGCTTTTAGGTATTGAAAGTTTAGGTGCTCCGGTGTGGTTCTGTAAATACGAGTTGTGATGGTGATGCTGTTGAAGGGAGTTAGTAAAGCACTTATGGAAATGAAGATATTGGTTTATCTAATATAAAGGGGTAGTGATGATTAATGGGTCTTTTGAAGCTGTAATTAGGAACATTGAATAAGGAATTAAGGATATAAGGACCCTGATGGGTTTACATGGGTATTAACTGGATATTGTGAAGCTGATTGGATGGCAAGGAAAGTTCAGGTATGACTTGAGCAGGTGATTGGTTTGGCATGATGTTGTATGTGTTAGGAGCAAAAAGATCATCACAGAGATTCGAACAGAGAATATATGAATGGAATTGTTTGGGACTCAGAATGTGTAATGTGTTATATGGAGGACTATGAGGAGAGGAAGAGACCATAGGCTAGTTATATTTATTAAACATTTTTCACCAAGTACCATGACATCTTAGAAAAGCCTGGAACGAACAAGAGTATTGTTATTCGGTGACCTCAATTAATGATACAGTCAAAATAATGAATCTCAAGTTTGGAAGATTTATGTAGCGTCCATTTGTCCTTGACGCGTCTGTGTATGTTATGGAAGGCATCGTAACTCATGTGACCCCTTGTGCGCCATTTGTCATAACTGTTCTATTGAATATCAAATCAAATTGAATATTTGCAATGACACGAAGGTGGCATGAACCTTGTGAATTTCAGACTCAATATCTGGAACATAGCTTTGCTGTCTATCAGATAGAAGCTGAATGATATGATTTCTTGTTTGTGAGTCTTTGTGACCCTTTTTACAAAATGAAGTTTGATTGGGGTCAATTAACACATGCTATCATCTTTTGGCCACATCAGGGGTCTACCTTAAATTCAGCAGTAGGGGGGTTCTAAAAATGATTTTTGGATAGACATAATTCTATAACAGTCCATGAACACTAATTAAAGCTCAGTGGCACTTGTAAGTACCTTTCTCCAATGTCTCTGAATCTGCCACTAGCTCATATGCTGAGACATGTGGAGTAGAAGTTCCAACCATTTATTGGGACCTGCATTTATGTTGTTACTTGGAAGCATAATTTGATTACACTGATTTTGGGCTTCATAAGTTATATACCTCTATAAAGCATGCTACAATTGATTTTGAGGAATATTAATGTTTATTTTGGTTTTGCACTGCATGGTTTTTGTCAGACTATTTTCCATTGATTTTCCGTCATGGTTGATGCCCATTCAATAAGCTTCCGATCTTGCTGTATTTCCTACTTCACTAAGAGACCCCTTTCTGCCTGCCTGAAAAAGCAGCTTCAACATGTTCAATTGTATCTTCCATCTGACCTATACCCAATATCCTAGCTACGGAACAAGTGGATTTCCTCCATTACCAACCTTTTCTATAAAATAGCATTCTTTGACACTTAGTTGGAACAACGCCTTTACTAATCATAGTGTCTGTGCTAATTGAGAAATCATAATTTTTGCCTATGCATGTTGTATCTTTCCTCTTACTTGTTCTCTCATTCATATTCGATCCAGCATACCATTTGTTTATAGTTTATTGTCTATAGAGTTGATCCTGGCATCCTGTCTATAGGACTCTACTTATGTCGTTATGTTGGTTGCAGTGTGATGCATCTTAGCGTCTTAGTAAGGTATATCTATCTGATTCACCTTGATTCAGGAAGTTTCCTGTTATTTTTAATCATGGTCTTGAAGTCGAACAGATTTTGAGCAAGATAATTGGTTTTTTTTTTTTATGAATAAGGAATTCATTGCTCCACCAAAAACACATTACATCTCCAAGATAATTGGTTTTAATGCAGCATTTTCTGTCGGTTTTGGAGTAAATAACAGTATAAAAATATTGGCATATTTGTTGACTTCCTTTCTCCTGTCTTCACCTGGGTTACAAATAATCATTCAAATTTTTGTTTAAGCCTATGCTTCTCTGTATGTCATTATAATTTTCTCTTCTTTATAGCTCATACCCTCCATATTTTAAAAATCTGCGAGCTTAAGCCAAAGTGGCTGTATTTGGATGGATTCCTGTGATCTCCATAAGTTTTATATGATAATTGTTCAGATGGGGTTCACCTATTGCTGGATTCCAACAACATTTCTCTTGATTTGTTTTCCTTCTTGTTACTGGTGGTTAATTGCCCCTCCTCCACTGCTCCACCCATCTCCTGTGCTTCACAATTATTTTTATGTAAACTTGTCCTTGTTATGTCTGAGGTATCTTCTTATTTGTAATTTTCTTATATATAGTTGTATGAACATTAACTGCTTCAGAAGTTCTTATTTGGCTATGAAGACAAATCATCTACTAGTATATATTAATATTGCACATGTGATGCTTAATTTAAGGCACTGAAACATTCTTTTTCCCTGCTCATTCTTTTCGTATATCCCAATGCAGTGTCTTGATGAGAACAAGAAGTTGATCCTGGCTATATTGGATAATCAAAATCTTGGGAAACTTGCCGAGTGTGCCCAGTAAGTGGATGCATAAATATGTTAAGGGTGGTTGATAATTTCTTAGGTCTTGTATGCACTTAACACATTGTTGGATGATTTTGTTTTTATTTTATATTTCTGTCATTTGATTGGAATTGGATCCCTGTGAGCAAATGACCCATTTAGAAAGACAAGACCACAAGACTGAGAGGACTTTATTGTATCTAAGTTACTGGTAGCTAACTACTTGCCAAGTTGAAGCTTAATGGCTGGGTTCACTTGTTTTCCATTCCCTGCATAACCCTTTTTATTCCTTTCCTCGTGTAACTGATTTGACTGAACAACCCCCTTCCTCGCCTCTCCCCTGCATGGTGAGCCAAGTAACCACAGCTTTGACATTTTTTTGTTTTATATGGAAACTAGGAAAGCAAATCTGCACTTACCAGAAGTAGCGGGTTCATATCATTAAGTATTGTGATCAACTCTTATAGTGAAGATTTATGCGTGACATCTCACATGAAAGTTGAATAGGTACTGTGCAACTTTTTGGTGGCAGTAGCAAACTCTGGATTAATACCCAAGCTACAAAGACAGCTTTTGGTTTGAATAGGTACTGTGGAACTTTTTGGTGGCAGATTTTGACAACAAGACAACCCCTCTTCCCCTCCCCCAAAAAAAAGGAGGAATTTGGCATCGACTCCTGAATTCTGACCTTGCTAAAGTAGATGCGTACTATAGTGAGGAAATGGGTGTAACAATGAAAAAAAAATTTCGCTCAATGTAATGGTGTTATCTGAACTGAATTCTGCATGTATTAATGTATTTGGAATATTGCCCAAGATAAATAGATATGGTGGATTAAAGAAGCTGAAACGGACAAGCATTTTGTAACAATGGAATATGTTGCAGATCATATGATTGTTACAACATGGGATTTGGGAGTGAGTGTGCTGAACTCCACGCTCCAAATACTATATTTACTGAATTATGTAGTGTTTTAATCTTAATGTTGTATCTCCATAACATAAACAGAAGACAAAGATTTTAACAAATCCAATTATATCATGTCATGATTACAGCCGAAGCAACTCTTGAATCCTTATGACATCTACAGCATCTACTAGATAATGTAGGATTACTTGGGTGGTTGATGGTCATACTTTTTATGATATTGTGTGACCCTTTTTATTTTGATGTGATGATAATGAGGTATCTTCTTCAATTAAATATGAACTAATAATACGACACTCAGGTATCAAGCACAGCTTCAGAAGAATTTAATGTATTTGGCTGCAATTGCTGATGCACAGCCTCAGATGGCAACGGTGCCTCCTCAAGTATGCTTTCCTTGCAATAGATTGCATTGGTGAGCGAGTAGTTTCATGATACCATGGTCTTTGTGCTTATTTTTTGAACCTTGGTTGCAGATGCCCCCTCATCCTGCGATGCAACAAGGAGCTTACTACTTGCAGCAGCAAGCTGCTGCAGCTGCTGCTATGGCTGCACAGCAAGGCGTTTTCCCTCCAAGGATGCCCTCTCAATTCTCTAGTCCACTTCAATTACACGAACAACATCAGCTACACCAGCAACATCAACAAACAATCCCAAGCCAAATGAACTTCAGACCTACAGGACCGAGCAACAGCATGCCTCCAATTCAAACCGATGGAGCTCTTGGAGGCAGCACTAGTGCTGGCCCTCCTACAACGGCCAGTGCCAGCAATGTACGTGGTGGAAACAAGCAAGATGGCCCTGAATCGGGGCATGGGGCTGGCTCAGCGGGAGACGGACAAGGCGGTGAAAGAGAACCTTCCTACATGAAAGGTTCAGAAGAAGGAAAGTAACATTGTGGCAGTGTACAGGGATATGTCATACAACAAGATGATAGTGGGTGTTTTTCCATGGCCTCGTCTTCGGTAAGTTTGACATAGAGAAGTCTTCTAGTCTTGTTTGTTCCTAGTTTTAGGGAAATGTTTAGTGGAAGGTCAAAGATGTAGGTTTTGTGTTAAGAGTCATGGGATGTTCGTAAACATGAAACCAGCACAAAACTTAGTGGATCAATGGATTAGGACAGACGTGATGTTGGATTGTTCTTTTCTCTTGTCACCAAAAACCTTCCTTGACGTTTTCCAGGAGGGGTTCAAATTTCAGTGGATCATGCCGTGCAATTGCCCTTTTGAACTCAGTTCCTTCTCTCTTTCCCGCCCCTGCCCCCCCAAAAAAAAAACAAAATTTAATCCCACTATCATCTTGACAATAAACTGAACTAGAAGATGCCGGCTTTGCTTAGGTTGATATTCGACATCATCCCATAACACAAAAATGACAGTGGTTCTGCCTCCAAAGTCGTTGTCAGAGCCAGCCCATTAATTATTATTGTTATTATCATTATCATCGAATTAAAACCAGACATACATAAATTAATTAACTAGGTAGGTATGACTTGAGAGTTGAGAGGATGAAATGATGAAATGCAAGACAAAAAAAAAATTATTTATGTTTCGTGGGTTTTTGTCCATATTACCACAATTTATCATATATATATATTAAATTAATTTTATTTATGTATTGATCAAATATTAAATTGAATTTATTGGATGGATGTGCTTGAATTTTGCCGAACAAATATTTTTTAAAAAAAAAAGAACAGGAAGAGCACCAAGTAGACCTTAAAAACTCGCAACAAATCATAGGAAGATGATGAATTCAGGCGGCCACGTATAGACATACGCAAAGAATATCTCACTAACGACACGCAAAATTCAAACCAATTTAAGGCTTCATGTTTTTGGCATTATTTGACAACAATTTTTTTAACCCCTTTGAGAGGACAAAATCACCTTTAATCATACCTTGTTATTGCATCATATATACCTTTCTTTTGATATATATATATATATATATATGGGTTTTTTAGTAAAGATAAAAATATGCATTAAATAAGGTGAGAGTTTAAATTAAATATTAAATATTTTTTTTTACCTAAACATGCAAACCTTAAATTAAAGTATTAAGTTCTTTTTTTTTTTAAATTTAAAAAAAAACTTTCATTTGAATAATAGTTTACAATTTTTTTTTTTATCAAGACAATAGTTTGTATTCATATTAGTTTAAATAAGCATGCATTACAAAATGGGTCAAATTGTTACAAAATTTCATAAACTAATCATTAACAGAACACAGAAATTTGTAAAATGAAAAAAATTAATTAACGGGATGATTCTAAGTTCCGAAAATTGAAGGGAGTACTCTTGCATGGATTCATCCCAATTTAAAGCTCACATACTACTCCCTAGTTGGTAATAACATAAATACATATATGTAAGTATGTGATGTACTTGTTATTTATGTTTGACCTGAAAATTACTGGGTTTGACCTGAAATTTGCTAAAGATTTCTAAATACTTTTGTTTGGGGCCAACAAATGAAGTGAAGTTTATAAGTTCGGACAAACTGAGACTGAGAGAAGCACAGATTCATCTACACCTCTCTCTCTCTCTCTCTAACTCCAGCTCCTTTTTCCAGTTCCCCTTTTCTTTTTCCAGCCTTCTCTCACGAGTCACGAGTACGTTTCCCGGTTCTTGTTCCTTCTTCCACCTCTCTCTCTCTTTCTCTCTCCCTTTCCTACAGTAAGACGACATGAAAGAAGATGACCATCATCACTATCATCAATCGCAGCCTCAAAGAAAGCTCCGGAATTTCTTTTCTAAAGTACGCGCTAATCCCACGGCTTTTATTGTCCTCCTCTGCTTATCTTACGCCCTTGGCTACTTCTCTGCTTCCTCCAACTCTTCTTCTCTCTCCTCTCCCGCCCATGTAACCGTCACAACGGCTTCCCCAACTGGCTCCTCTCCTCCTCTCACCAACTGCTCTTCCACCGGCGACCACAACCGTTTCGGGCAACGGTGCGCCGGCCCGATCCATCCGGGCAGGGTCAGGCAGAAGATTCTGGAGCGGGTCTTCAACGGCACCTCTCCCTATGACAATTTCCCGCCGGCCCACTTGGCCCAACTCCTCAGGCCCAATCGGGTCAAAGGGTGGGGCTCGTACGGCGCCGTCTTCGAGAACCTTATCAAGAAGGTCCGGCCCGGAGTCATCATCGAAGTGGGCACCTTCCTCGGCGCCTCGGCGATTCACATGGCCGAGCTGACCCGGCGATTCGGTCTCGAAACTCAAATCCTCTGCCTCGACGATTTCCGGGGCTGGCCCGGATTCCGGGACAAGGTCAACTACACTCCGATGCTAAACGGCGACGTTTTGCTGATGCCCCAGTTCCTACAGAACGTGATGTACTTCAACGCAACCGGGTCGATCCTGCCCGTGCCGTTCTCAACCGGGTCGGGTCTAGCGAAGCTCTGCGAGTGGGGAGTGTTGGCGGATCTGATTGA
Organism: Talinum fruticosum; assembly: GCA_021018815.1. Classification (NCBI taxonomy): domain Eukaryota; kingdom Viridiplantae; phylum Streptophyta; class Magnoliopsida; order Caryophyllales; family Talinaceae; genus Talinum; species Talinum fruticosum. The sequence goes on from JAITYX010000042.1 coordinate 1,763,868, forward strand.
GGTGGATGCGGGCCACGATTTCCACTCAGCGTGGGCCGATATAAACCGGGCCCATAAGCTGCTTCGACCCGGTGGGGTACTATTTGGCCACGATTATTTCACCAGTTATGACAACAGAGGAGTCAGGAGAGCCGTGGATCTCTTTGCCCGGGTTAACGGGTTCAAGATCAAAGTGGATGGCCAGCACTGGGTCATTGACTCGTCCTGAACCGGGTGCACTCGCTCACCATTCTTTTGACACGTCACACTTACGGGCAATGATAGACAAATATATAAATGTGGAAATACGAACATACACACATCATAATCTGCAGGCAGTGATAGAAAAACATGATTTTCTTTTTTTCGGGGGTAAAAACACGAAATTTAGAAATAGTTCAAAACACCAAAATTAGTTTTTAAGCTTCTTGGGCCTTCAAACGAATTTATACTTGTAAGTTGTAACTGTAACAGTGTATATGTGATGTATAATGTATACAGTATACGATTGTCTACCCATCTGTGATTTATAATGTATACAGTATACGATTGTCTGCCCATCTGTGATGTATAATGCATACAGTATACGATTTATAATGTATACAGTATACGATTGTCTACCCATATGTCATGTATAATGTATACAGTGTATAATTGTCTACCCTTTTCAATCTCATACGTTCATGTGTATATTGTCGAAGTGTTCCTAGTTAACAGGAAAAAGATTCAGTTGGGAGAGAGTAGTTATTATTAACACTCGCATTGTTATTATAATCGAAGCATGTTGTACATGACGGGGTTTTACAACAGCCTGATTACAAACTATAACTAACATTCACTCTCTAAAACTCTCGGTTAGGATCTACTGGAATATTTTCTTACAGATCATGCGATTATCTCAGACTACACACCCCTCCCTCCTCAGGTCTACAGCCAATCACTCAGGTTTTACAGAGACGCATAATGGTCTGAACTAAATTTGACAGAATGACATTCTGAAACTGAGCCTCATCTACTATTTACAACTGCAACTTCGGCTGTTTTCTTTGCAGGTTTACTCAGCTGGAAAACAGGATGTCTGCAAAGCTTCTTCACCCCCTTCCTGAAATTAAACCTATCAAGTATCCCTTCCACTCCTCCACCTTCATATCTTGACCCTGAAGTCATAGATGAAACAGGTGGGCAGCCATCGGCAATGGAGTTGTAGGGGTTCTCCTCATCATTGCATTTCTTCTGATACTTCCGATGTTTCTGCCCAGGACTGAGTTCAAATCGGGCTAAAGTCACACTTCTAAGAAGCTTATTGCTGTGAGGACGCTCTTGGTTACAGGTGTGCTGTTGTCGCTTACTAAAAAGCTGATCTCCAAGTGACATAGATGGATGTCGATTGCTGCTTCTCTCAAAGTATTCTGAGCATGATGAAAGCATTTTTGATTTGGATGCAGATTCTTCTGTTATCTCGCCGCTTGAAGAAATATGACTGCCTACATCTGAATCTCCACATACTGTGCTCAAGTGAGAACCACATGGGGTGCTGTATGTAGAATCTTCTCTTATTCGGAGGGTTCTCATAATCAATGTTCTAAGGAGATTCATCACTTGTACAGCATGGATAAGTGCAGTCAGTGGATCAGCCATCTACAATGAAAAGATGTACAGACATACACAAGTCAGTTTTTCATGTTATTCATGTTATACTGATATCCAAGTCTAGAAGGCCAGAACGTTGGCAAACACCCATATTTAGATAATAATCTCAAAGCCAAAATGGTGCAGCAGACAAGGTTAAGACAACCAGACCTTAACACAAGTACACAATCCAAAGATGCCAAAAGAAATGCGCAACCGACAAGATTAACTTTGCACTATTTTTTTATTTTTTTTGATAATTTTGCTGTTTGAAGGAAAACCTGAGAACAGCCAAATTATTACAAGGCCCTAGCCTAAATTGCGGTTATTGAATCTTGAGTCAAGCCATTCATAGTGATTGTTGGGCCAAAGAAGGTACCAACAAATCATCCCAGGTAAAAACAATCAATAGAAATATAAACGGCTTGGACCCAACAGCTTCACTTTCGTTAGTCCAACATCCAAAGGAGCTAATTAAGTGAACAGAACGCCTTGAATTAGGAGTACATAGGTCATGGGGCAATAAAAGGAGGAGAAAAAGTTAACCTGTGTCATGTTTGGAGCAAAGACCATGGCAATATTTCGTGCATTCATCTTGTTATGATGTTCATTTTCCACCACGTCAGCCATCAAATTGATTGCCCAATCAAGGAGAGCATATTCTGTCTGAGGAAGAAGCTTCACAAGCTGGGTGCATTGATCTTCTGTATTGCAATGCATAACTTGTTCTGGTGTAAGTGAATCCAGCACTCCTTTAGGCAGTTCTCTGAACCATGCCTTGAGCAACAATAGCAGCAAGAAATCAGTGATCAAAATAAGCTCTTTAGAAAAAAAAAAATCTTCAAAGTCCATCTTTTTGCTATTTGCTGATTCTTTGTATTGCCTGCTGCTATTTCTCATAACTTTTTAAACTTGGTAACTTGTTCCAGGCATATGCAGCTTCTGAGACAAAATAGGTACCTTTATTAGTCCCGCCAAACAATGAATATCAATCTCTTGTGGAAGAGCACCTCTGTTTAGTTGATTTCGAACGCCCTCTTCTTGGCTGTTTTCTGGATTTATTCGAAAAATTCCTTCTGCCTTGAACAGGGGACAAAGGATAGAAACTACCTAAGCCGTTGGGTAAGAAGATGGAAAAAATAGCATGACCTGATACTAACTACGCATTTGAGTTGAGTAGCATACCTGAAGACCACCTTCTTGATACAAACGATTTTGCATCATAAGAAGTATGGTTGGCACACTATTTCCTCTTTCATCAATGGTACACTGCAATGACTGAGGAGAAACACCAAACACACTTGCACTGCATGATACAAGAAGATCCAAATATCGACATCATTGTAAAGAGAGAGCTGAAGACATAACATGCAATCTCACCAGAGAAAGAGAAAGAGTGAAAGACAGGAAAGTGGGTGACGAATTGAAGGCCTATAAACATTGCTTCATTTCAAAATTGATCTTGATATTATAGTTCCCCAGTATGTAACAACATCTGATAATCAATTGTCCAAAGTACTAAGTACTAATGTATGAATTTATAGGCTAGTGGGCAAAGTTATATTAGGTTCCAAGTGCTGATGACAAGAATCTTGAGTCTCCACAATATATATCCTTCGTTTCTGCAGCAACAATGGTTTCCAGAAAGATGCATCAGGAAACTCCATGCCAGGATCAAGGGTAGTGGCAATTGGCTAGGAACCATTAAGGGCATAACAAATCTGAAATCTTTTGGAGACTTGGATTGACCCCTCATACTAAATCAGAGTGGATTTGATCCAAATAACTTCTTAATTCTGCCTAATTGGATGATTGAGTTTATACCTTAGACAACTAACAATAACTGAATGCCACAGGAAATTCCGAATCCTACCCAATTTTATAGCTGCCAAGATCACTAAAATCAGAAATTTAGTCTCTCACCTTGCACTAGGGACTCTTGTGGGCACCTCCGGCTGAAGCTCAAGGGGCAAACCCAAGAAACCACTAAACCTATCAAAAGTCACATGAGCAATATGTCGAACATTTGTTGGGCAGCTAATATCCGACGGCGACACATCTTCTCTATCGACACTACAAGTAACAAGCAGAGACTTCCTGAGCACCGCCGCAACAGACGCCAGAATGGGGGACTGGCCGCCGGCCCTGGCGGCGGCATTCTCTCTCTCCTTGGGGTTAATGAAGGGGGTTGAAATGGGCTCGAACTCATCGACCTCCTCATGTAACTCATCTTCTTCCTCTTCCTCTTCTTCATCCTCATCCTCTTCCTCTGTTTCGACCTGCCAAAGGGAGGGACTCGGGGGCGACACGGCCGAGGTGGCCCCGAGTCGGCAGGACATGGATCGGAAGAAAAGGGTCATCCTAGCGAATAATGTGGGCACCCAAATGACAACATTACAGCCCCAGAAACAGCGAATAAGCAAGCGTTAATAACAGAAGAGAGAGAATATTAAAATGGGGGAGTTCAATTTCAGGTTCAGGGAGGGATTTAAATATAGAGTGATAAATGAGAATGCATAGAGTATTATGTAAAAAGAAGGGTTTGTGAGATTGAGGGTAGGAGACAGGGACAGATGAGAGAGTGAAGATGAAGACGAAGAGGAGAAGACTGGGAACACATGCTCTGCTTCTTCACCAACGGAGAGACCACACGACAGACTATTCAGTGGAGGAGAGCCCAGGATGGGACTCGGACACCTCAATCTCAATCTCAATCTCAATCTCATTCTCTCTTTTTTTTTTTTTTAATTTATTATTATTATTTATCCCCAACTCAACTGCTCACCATTCTTCTTCTTTTTTTCTGCTTTTAAAAAAAAAATCCTGCAAAAATCTAAGCTTAATAGAGGATATTATATGAACTACATATGACTTTACCGATGAGACAATGTGGGTCTGGTGATTAATACTACAATCCTAGATGTGTTAGATATTATTATATTAGTAGTTCGATTGCTACTTCTTACAAATTTTAAACTCGAACAGAATTTTTATAAAAAATGTTGTTTGGATTGTTTTTATATTTATTTTTTAAAAAAATTAAAAAATAAGGTAGTGAAGGATTTTGTTTTCCTTTTATGTAATTATATTTGATTAAACTACTATGTTCTTTTGTTATACTTAATTTCAAGATTTGCGAGGAACGCCCTTCCGACACTCAAGTTAGTTCGACGAAAGTTGAAAAGTCAAGTAGAATTGTCCTCGAGGTGCTTGAAAGAGGTTTGTTTGGGATTTGTGTTATTTTACCGAAAAATAAGAATTTACCTCTTTCTTGGTAGTATAGAAAATGAATGAGTTAGTCAAGTAGATACATGGGTCTTGTGCCAAAGTTTGGTGAGTATTTACGTAAGAAATAAATTAGAGGTAATAGTCTTTTACTATAAATCGGTAAGAAACCTTAATCCTAATGGGTTTGGACTTTACCTAACCCCATGTGGACAATAACTTAAACCGATATTGTGTTGATATGACTGATCAATCACGATTATTGTGAGACGTGACAGATGAGTTTGAATCATTGGAAAAATAGTCGCCTCGGTTATGTTAAGGAATATACATCTAATATTTCCAAAATGGGGAAGGGAGGTTCAAAAATAGGAGACCTAGTAATTCCCGAGCACACAATAGGCTCGCTTTACGGATTGCCATTACTTACTGTCTGCAACAACAAATGCAGCTATCCTTTATGACTATTTATGATATCATTTTAACTTACGAACCTTTTACCACTTTTATTTTATGATTCCCAACCACCTTTTCTCTCTCCTTTTATCTCTAAATAAATTCGGCAATTCATATATAAACATTCATTGTAGACCATAATGACTCTTTATTATATAACCTTCTGAAATTCAAACATTATAAATACATTTCACTCGGTCAACATAAAATTGAATTTAAGACAATATCGTAATTTTTTTAACGAGAGAGCTCTGGCAATTAAGATAATATTATGAAAAGAAAGATAACTAGATTTGATTAAGCCGAAGGGACAGGCAAAATGAGGTATACTCCATGTGTGAGAATCTAATATTAATTTGTGTGTTAAGCAAAATAGAAGATGAATATGTTTAGGGCAAGTTGAAGGTTGAAGGCATGTGGACATCATTATCGGACTTAAATTAAAGGTGGAAGGGATCCCTCAATTTAATTAAGATGTTTAATTTGTCGAGATTGGGATTAGCAACCTAAACTCAACCATAAACAATCATATCATTTCCATCCCTTTAAGAAAACTAATCCTTATTATGCCTCTTTGTTATGCTCTGTTGTATTGTCTACAGTACGGACGCTGAGCTGTCCATGTTGGCTGAACACTCCGGCAAGCCTAAGGGAAATTCAGCCAATGGGCTTCTTTTTTCATTCATTATGGTCAAGTTGGCCCAATACATTAATAAGTTGGGCCGCATAAAACAAGCCACAACAGCTGGACTCATCGTGTTCGATGAGACAATGCTTTCCTTTTTTTTTTTTTTTTTGGGGGGGAGGTGGTGGTGTTAAAAATAAACTACCATTGCGATACTTGAAACAATTGATATATTGTTACCTTGAGATATGAATATTGTATAAATTAATTAAAAGGTTTTAAAAATAATATTTTATAACATTTATGTTTGAATTTGTCGGGTATCTATGAGTTTTTATTCGAAGAAGATTCATGACTTTTTTATAAAAGATTTATAGGAGGTAGTACTTTTTTTTAAAAGACGAGACTTATCATTTATTTTGTTTACTATATCATTTTACGACATCTGAAACAAGCTTGCAAAAACCCAATCCCAAGCCTGATGTACATTGCATTCCCTCACGCACTTCATAAATGAAAAGTGCGTGAGCATTAAGAGATGAATCTGAATCCAGTAAATAAAAATGCTCTTGACTACTTAACATTGAAAATAAACTTCATCAAAATTGGTTAATAATCAATCTCTTTTTTATATCTTGTATAGTAGATTGGGATTTAGACATGAATATTTTGAATTTCTAAAAATATCTTTGTAATTTTTAGTGTGAGTTTTTTGAAATAAATCTCCTCACTGATAAAGATATGTACTGAAATAAGATTGTTTACATCTAAATTTTCTTAAATCTCGACTGTAAGAAACATTATAGAGTCAAATATAACCAATTACTTAAATTACAATCCTCTTGTTTTGGGCATGAAGGGGCTTCTTTTGTTTTGGTGTGGGTGGGGGGCCTATGAGATAGTATAGGTTCAAGGCATGACGTTATTGTTGGTTATGGTTTTGTTTCTTGAAGGGCCGACCTCCTTAAATAGTTAAATTGGCTTTATCCATTAGGACATGGACCATGGCAAGCAATTGAAGCATATATGATGAAGATGATACCCTCACTACCCTAGCTTGTCTCTTTCCATGGAATTCCCAACTAATCCACCTCCTCAAATATTTACATCTCTAGAAAGCAACAACCAACTGTTTTCGAACCTCTCCTCCTCAATTTACTAACTCGTGCTAATAACAAATTTTAATTTCTCCTTCAACTATTTCGAGTTTTCAATCAGATTATAAGATGGTAAATGCAATATAACGAACCTCAGCTTAATTTGTTCTTTGAACCTAATATTTTCAAAACTTATCAATCTCTTATATTAATGGTACATTATTATACGAATTACTATTATAATTATTATTATCTACACAACCACGTGACCTAAGTACATGGTGGGAAATAAAATGAAACAAAGACCATATTAGAAAGTGAAGGTCCATTTGGCCAACAGTAGGCTCTACATGCAATATATTTTTTTCCATAAATTCCAAAATACAACGACTCTTTTATGCTATTGTGTAAGTCAGCACAAGAAAAATAATCCACATCGTGATTTCATCGCTTAACTGCTATTCTTATCCCAATCTCATAAGATTGTTCTTCATAACTTGGATAATACAAAATGAACTATTTGAGTAGCGAGATATCCGTTAGATTTTAGTTATTAGCAGATAAGCTGTTTAATTGAGTGGTTGAACAAACGTGTTCGATAAATTTAGTGGTTGAGTTAATTAATTATTAGAAATTAACGTAAAAGGATATATATATATATAATTTGACAAATATAAATTAATGAAGGGATGTTTTTGTCAAAAAAAAAAAAAAAGCTACTTTTAAATGTGAAAAGTCGATATTCTAAACTTTTCGAAAACACTACTTAAAACGTTATAAGTTACTATAAACGATAGTTGAAACAATACCTTACCGAACACTAATATTTTTTAAATTAGTGTTTTAACTTTATTAAAATACTCTTGTACCATTAACAGCAAAACAAATAAAAAAGGGGCCAATAATGTAATATTCTTCTTACGAGAGAATGGTAAAAACGACGGTGTTTTCACCGATTATAAAAAGAAAAGCTAATTTTTCTAAATTTAATTAAAAAATATGTCTTTATCTATGCATGTCGTTTATAAAAATGACCTTGTTTATGGTTAAAAAATAATGTGAATAAAGTATCAAGTGATTATTGTTAACCAACTAAAAATGGGTAGGCCACTTCACTAATCCGTCAGGGCGGGGGTAGGTTAGACACCGCCTTAATTGTCATTATCAATGATGTTATAGTCATTGAATCTACCAATTACTTCTTTTAATTAACATTAAAAATAGACAATACGTATTAATCTTTCTGCTTAATTAGTGGAGGTCTTATCCGTCATTTTCTTTTTGTTCCATGATAATTTTTTCAAAGATGTATATGTTTTTTCATGTTTAATATTAAAACCAATGAAATTGCTAATTAGTTAAAGACTAAGGTCGTGGGTATATTAGATTTTAAGTTCGATTTCCCTTTTCCGTTGTATTATACAGGCTTTTGTGGCTCATTTAGATTAAAAAAGAAAAGTAATTATAAACTTAATATTGTTTATTTTTCATATATATAGTCAAGATCATTTTATATATGTATGGGAAATTTTGTTTCTTTTTCTCCTATTGTACAAGTAATGAATGTATATAAGTTAATACTATGAAATTGTAAATCACAAGTAGTGGATATGTTCTACTTATTAGTTATAATGTCGGGTGATTTATTTCTCTTTTTAGCCAAAACTTAATAGAGTCCATAAATTGACTACTATTAATAATTGTAATTTCTTTCAACTATATGAAAGATTTTAGTAAATAACAAAGACAAATCAATAGCTCAAACAAATCCGAATCAACAATAATTAGGCGAACTAATATTCTCTCTTTAATTTTTCTTTCTATCATGGTCTAATACGTTTTAACCTGGTGACTAAAACCCTAACATTATTAAAATAAATCGTGATCATAAATTTAAAAAGGATAATAAATATGAAAAATACATATATATATATTACTTTATATAAGTACATAGTATGTTATTGTGTATCATACTTAAGTAAATCAAAATGATAGTGGATATAAATAATTAATGGTGAAAACCAAACCCTATCAATCATGGTTATGTATACGTAACAAATTTTAAAATAAACAATGTATAAAGCTAATTATAATGGCATAAACTGAGGAAAAAAAACTAAACTAAATGTACCCAACCTCATCTGATTCAAGAAGAAAAGGCAAAAATCGAGAGAGAGAGAGAGAGAGAGAGAGAGAGGGGTTGGAGCGAATTTGGTAAGACGGAGGCCCATAATCATGGAGTTGATACCGCTTGAACTCTGTCTCTCCTCCTCCGTCTTGATTGATTTCTTGATCAACGTTGCTTGATTCATTTCCAGCCGCCATGATTTTCTCTCTCCATATGCTTGTCCGCGCACGATAACTGCCCCACTGTCTCCTTCCCTCTCTTCTCTCGCTCTCCCTCCCTCTGACTCTGACTGCCATTCTTCCACTTCATTCCTCAATTTTGACGTTTTCTCGCCGTAGATCTCTTCCTTCGTCTGCTCCCGCTTTCTCTCTCCTCTTTCGCTGTCCAACCTTTGAATACTGAGACTTCCTCAGATCCATTGCCTGATCAAACCCCCTTCTCGCCCTCAGATGCTTACTAGACGTTGACCATCTCCAGGATCAGACGGCGGGGGTAAGGAGAGAGCAACCCCCTCCTCCCTCACTGAGCTGCTGCTTCTCTTATGGGCCAGTGTTACGGCAAGGCCGTCGCCGGCGATAAACACGACGGCGTTACCGCAGTCGCCGACACTCACCCTCAGTCCCCACTTCCGGCATCTGAGGTTCCCAACAATGTCCCGTCGGTGAGGAATACGCCTGCCAGGTCGTCGGCGACGAGTCCATGGCCTAGTCCTTACCCTCACGGGGCACCCAGCCCCCTTCGCGGCGGAGTCACTCCGTCGCCGGCGAGGTCCACGCCCAGGAGGTTCTTCCGGCGGCCGTTCCCTCCGCCGTCTCCGGCGAAGCACATCAGGGCGTCGCTGAGGAAGCGGCTCGCGTCGGCGAAGCCGAAGGAAGGTCCGATTCCGGAAGATGGCACCGAGCCGGAGCAGAAATTGGACAAGAGCTTTGGGTATGGGAAGAATTTCGGGGCCAAGTATGAGCTGGGAAAGGAGATTGGAAGAGGGCACTTCGGACATACTTGCTTTGCCAAGGGTAAGAAAGGGGAGCTCAAGGATCAAGTTATTGCTGTTAAGATCATTTCCAAAGCCAAGGTACTCTCCCTCTCCCTCTCTCTCTCTTCTCTCTCTCTCTCTCGCTCTTTGTTTTCTTTGATTCTAAACGAAACCAGTTGTTGAAATGAAATGTTATGTATCTTCTATGGAATTCATTAGTTGTTAGTTAGTTGGAGGTGGGGTTGGCTTTGCAGGGAAGTGTTGTATGATTTTGATGTGATGAGACCATGATCATTGATCGGTTTACTGTAGTATAGTGTCCGAATGTTGTGTCGGGTTCTGATTAGGTGTCCTTCCAGTTGTTGAAATTGCTCAGAGCTCAATTGTGTCTCTTAAAAATGGAATTATGGTTTCTTGGAGGCTTTCAGGATGATATATTATCAAGGAATAGTTTTTCTTCTCCCTGAATTATTTGTCAAATCTTCCCAATGGGCATTCTTGATTTTTACTTTTTTCCAGGAGGGTTTTCTGTGATTGATTTTTGTCTTTTCACTGCTTGGCTACTAGCTAGGTGGGCCATGAGGGTAATTGTGGATACTCTCATGCTGTGTAGTTTAATCTCTCGTGGTTCAGTTTGCTATACATTTGTAAATTTCCAATTCAACAACTTCTGTATTTGTTTGCCTTCATTGAATGACTACATATGCGCCAATGCTCGGTAAAAATGATGGGAAAGCTCACAGTCGTACTTGCTCTCAACAATATTTGGGGGTCTAATTTGTAAAGAATGATTGATGGACTCATACTTGCTAGATATGGTATATTATTGCATACCTTCTGCTAATATATTGTTTGAAGGAGGAAATCTCTGTGTAACTCTCAAGCTTAACCTACAATAACACAAACCTTGGTCCCGCCTTCTTGAGGGTATTAGGAGATTCATCTGCAAGCAAGCAGAGAGGCGGATCTGAACTTTAAACCTTATGCTAAATAGGATAAAAGGTGTAATTTTACCTTTAAAACTAATCATGCAAATCTAACATGTCTATACCTTTCTAGTTGGACAGTTCTGTTCTTTCTTCATCACGAACTGACTATCCTACATGATTTTTATGAATAATATCTTAAGAAAGGCTGAAAAGGCCAATGGTAACAGACTCCTGTCAAGCTACATATCGAACACGATGTATTGTATATTTAGACACCTTATTTCAGGCAAACCAAAATAGAGAGTAGGGTCTTCATTCTAAGGCGAAATATACTTGTAACTGCCCCCCCACCTTTTCTCATGGCTTTTAGTGTTCAATGTTTTACTGATTTTTAGATATTTGTCTATGCTAAACTTCTCTATGCTTGCTTATTTGTCGTTGCTTGGTTTTCCCACATAAAATTTTTGATGTCGGTAGCATGATCACATTGGGTTTGTTACTTTGTTTCATTGCTTGCCATGGGTGGGAAATCTCTTGATCAGTACACACCCTTGTTGCAATTCTTGGCTTGTTGACCGTGGATATTTAGCAATGTTATCGTTCATTCATAGTGAGATTTACAACTTGCTAAAATTTGGGCAGATGACGACAGCAATATCAATTGAAGATGTTCGTAGGGAAGTTAAATTATTGAAAGCACTATCAGGGCATAAGCATCTGGTTAAATTTCATGATGCATGTGAGGACTCCAACAATGTGTACATAGTCATGGAGTAAGTATTTTTCTTAAATTAAGATAGTCTCCGTGCAACGTATTTATGCATGTGATATACCATTGTCATGAAAATATTCTATCTTTTCCCTGGACACTGATGTATTACCATGTTATGATGAGATGAAGGGGAATCCCCTTCTCAAGGACTATATAAAGCTACTGTATCTGTTGAACGTTATGTGTGCTAGTTCTCTGCCTTATTGTCTATAACTTGTATTTTGGTGGCTAAATATTTGGTAAATTCATTCAGCATTTCAGTGGAGAACTGGTAAAGCAGAACTTATAAAACATCAAATCCACTGTTTTTTTATATTCCCTCTATTTTGAAAGGATTGTATTGATGGTGAAAGTTTGCACTTAAATCTTAGAAGTACAGCTTTGAGACAATTATTATTTTATTTTATTTTATTTTATTTCTCTGGGGTTGAACTCTGAACTGTTGGGTCTTGCTTGTCTACACAGATTATGCGAAGGTGGGGAGTTACTCGATAGAATTTTGTCGAGGTAATGTTTACTGTTACCATGACGATATGAGAATTTTGTTAGACTAATCTTGTCTTGATCAATGGGAATATGAGTTTTCCTTTGTGTTTAAAGGAATATTTTTACCTGCAGAGGTGGAAAGTACTCAGAGGATGATGCAAAGGTCATTGTCAAGCAGATATTGAACGTTGTCGCCTTCTGTCATCTCCAGGGTGTTGTGCACCGTGACCTGAAGCCTGAGGTTGCCACTTCTGATTTTGGCTAATTGTTGATAGTTGATACGTGTTTGGTCTTTTTATATATGATATTCTCATTCCTTGATGCTCTTACATTGCCTATTATTCTTCTGCTAACTTGTTTTCGCTGTGGCACAGAATTTCCTTTTCACTTCCAGAAACGAAGATGCAGACATGAAGCTTATTGATTTTGGTCTCTCGGACTATATTAGGCCAGGTACCAGCTACAAATTTCTGCTAGTTGTGGATGTCTTGTTGGTGGTGGTGTATTCTATTAGCAAATAAGACATAGTTGTTTTTGTATCAAAAATGAAATGTTTGTATTTCCTATTTACTATCCACCCTAGGACAGTCATTTGCCAAATTTATTCCTTTTCAAAACCTTCCATCTATCTTTGCTCTACTACTGGCATTCGTAATCTAAATATTCACTCATATTTTTCAGTATTACCAAGTAGACAATGGTAATTGGCTAATTGCTATAGCTCTGCTCATGTTACCCAAGGGTTGAGAAATACAGAGTCAAACAAGCATAGAATTATCATAGACTGAGGATCGGTTGGTATATACTATGTGCTAGTTCTGATAGAGGTTTGTAATTGTTTTGACCATGTTGCCCATTTGAGCTGCTAGACATAGAATGGATTTTTCATTTGGCATATAGATTGCTCTACCTCGACCTTTGTGTCAGTCACTTTTGTGTACTCATGATAGGGCTCCTATCTGAATTTGTATAATACCTTTCAGAAAAAATGCAATGTTCTCATATACAGTATGCATGTGTAGAGATTTTTCAGAATCATTTCATTGGGACTGCTGCTTAGTTTTTTATTCTGGATATCCATAGGAGGTTTCTCGGTAGTAGTTATTCATTTTCCTCAGTTGAGATATAGCAGGGCTTTAGCAGTCCTCCAACACGACTGGTTTAATTTTTTAAGACTTCAGCTTAGCAGATGCCATTTTCCTGGAGGGGGCAGGAGAGCTGACCTGGAGGTCCTCAACAACCTCCCATCTGGCAGGGACATTAGGAATTGGAATATGCAGCAAAGAGCTGCAAAGAGGAATTTGTATGACTTTTAGGCCGAGCAATTTGTGTCTTCCAGTTTAGCTCTGTGCAATGAGCTACTTACTTACAGATGCCTGGGCCTGCATTTTTCAAAGTAAATTTGAACCAGTGTTTTTTTCCCCTACCCTTTTCAGCCACATAGATGTGTTTCATTTTGCAATGCAGACGAAAGGCTCAATGACATTGTTGGAAGTGCATATTATGTTGCACCTGAAGTCCTGCATAGATCATATAGCTCAGAGGCAGATATATGGAGTATAGGAGTTATCACATATATCTTATTATGTGGCAGTAGACCTTTCTGGGCACGAACAGAATCAGGGATTTTCCGTGCAGTGCTGAGAGCAGATCCCAATTTCGATGATTTGCCTTGGCCTACTGTCTCTCCAGAAGCCAAGGATTTTGTGAAAAGAATGCTCAACAAGGATTACAGGAAGAGGATGAGTGCTGTTCAGGCTCTGAGTAAGTGAGCTCCTTATTGCTTGAACCTGAAAATGGTGGCTGTAGTTTTCCATCCATTCTCTTGGCTTTTGATGGAACCCTTTGTTTTACTTTGAGTTTGATGAGCTTAAATTAGTGCGTCTTATGCTGTAGGGTTCAAAGTTATAATAATTCAATGCTTATAATATTGTTTGAGGACTGTAGTACTGAGTTTTTTTTCCTTCAGTTCATAATGAAGCTAATCACCTGTAATATCATTTATGAATGGAAATACTTTCATGGTGTGCAGCTCATCCTTGGTTGCGGGATGAAAACCTTCATGTCCCTTTGGATATATTGATCTACAAATTGATGAAGTCATACATTAATGCTTCTCCTTTCAAAAGGGCTGCACTAAAGGTATGCTTCTGGGCATGGAATTGGTTTCTTTGTGGTTTGTATTGTATTTGTTATTGGTTCATCAGCTCATCCTTCATCATATTCTTGTTGCTGAATTTTTTCTGTTTACTGAATTTGTTCTTGTCCCCATATCTGGCATGCTCCCTTCCCCTTACTCAGTGCTCAATTGTGCTACCACTTTTAAGGACTCCAAAATTGAGAACTGAAAAATAATAGTCAATTAGTATCCTTTATGAAAAACAAATGATTCGTTGGCTTTACAATTGTGACAATGGGAAATTGCTGTATAAACTTGATATATATCAAATTGTTTATGATTGGCAATTTGGCATATTGTCATTTGTAGGACTTCTGATCCTGCATGCATTACTTGGTACTCTTAGCTGTAATAATTTTGTCTAGTAATTACAAACAACCTTAGTTATAGTTACTTGTTTTCCTGCGAAGATTAGGCACTCATTCTTCTCTTGAATCACTTATTAAAAATGTTGAATAATTTAGTATGTAACTACCTGCCAATAGTTTTGGGTTGATCTTCTTACACAATTCAGGTTAACGAAATGTCGACCCCCCCAACAACAAACAAACACTCGAGCTATCAAGCCAGGCTTTGATGGTTGTAGCATGCATGAACACTACCTACTCTAATAATATGCTTAGATTGATATAAATATTCTTCAATTGTTGTTAATATATTCTTTAATCTTGCAAATAACATTGGTAAACTAGTATTCTTGTTTTGATGTATCTGGTTTATTCAGGCTCTTTCAAAAGCTCTTACGGAGGATGAGCTGGTCTATTTAAGGGCACAGTTCATGCTGTTGGAGCCAAATAAAGATGGCCGTGTTTCGCTCGAAAACTTCCGAGTGGTCAGTTTCTTATGCTTTTCTTCTCCTCCTTTTGATTTGGGCTCTAAGAAGTTGATTTTGTTTATAACACATCAAATAGTGGAATCTGATGGGCGTGGATGCCAGATACAGGAGCAAAACTTGTATTTAGCATGGGGATTTTATTTTATTTTTTGTTTGAATTTTGGAGCACTACTAAGTTCCTGACTTCATGTGCTTGTCAGGTAAAGTTTTAATCGTCAATAGATGAATTCATTTTTTTCCTGCCCTTCTTTTTTTACAGGCACTTGTGAATAATGCTACTGATGCAATGAAAGAATCAAAAGTTGCTGATATTTTAAACTCGGTAATATAACCTTTTTGTCTTCATTAGTACTCTATCAGTGAAAAATGGAATTGGATTGCGAAAATTACTAATATGCTATGACTCTTGGGTGCAGATGGTGCCGCTTTCCTACAGAAAGTTAGATTTTGATGAGTTCTGTGCAGCTGCAATAAGCACGCACCAACTGGAGGCACGGGAAGGTTGGGAGCAGATGGCAACTACTGCTTTCGATTATTTTGAACGGGAAGGCAATAGGATTGTGTCCGTAGAGGAACTTGCTAGGGTATGTGTTGCATCTGCCATCAGCAGCACATCTCCCCCCCAATCCCTCATCCCCCATCCCCCGCTTTTTCTCGCAGTACGATTGTGAGCTTCTGATTGATTGAATATATGGTGATGACAGGAATTGAATCTGGGACCAGCAGCATATTCAATTATAAAGGATTGGATCAGGAGCTCTGATGGGAAGTTGAGTTTTCTTGGCTACACAAAATTTTTGCATGGTGTCACAATTCGTACAAATATAAGACGTCAATAGGTTTTGGTATTCGAAAAGGGTGTTAGCTGGTTAAATTTGTGGCTGCTTTACGGAAAAAAATTCAGTAAATTTCTCCCTTTTTTTTTTGTGGGTACAGGGTTTGGGGGCGGGTGTTGGATGTGTATAAAATGAATGATGTTTTGTAAAGGTGGTTCAGAGGCAGAAAAAGGATGTAAAAATTTCTCCTTCCCAAGATATATTGAAAATGTATGTTGGGTTTGAGCTCAAAAATTTAAACTTGACCTGAATCAAACAACCTATTTCTTAAATCTAAGTGAAATATGTTAATATGTGTCTCTCTCTATTGGGTGAGTGGGGATTTCAACTTTTGAGGATGCCCGAAAAGGCAAAGAAAAGTATACCCCTTTGAACACGAATAAAATTAAAATAAAACTTTTTTCATTATAAAAGCAAAGAAAAACAACAAGTATATAATATAATATAATATAATCTTATGGACCGACCATGTATGCTCCTCCATTTGCCAACCTGATAACCACCAGCCCAACCAAAACAAGCCTCTCTCTCTTTCTCTCCATTAAAGTATCTCTGAAAAATCACACCTAAAATCCTAATCAACCATTCATCAGTGGGATCCTCATATTAAAAATAATAATAATAATAATAATAATAATAAAGACCGTCAAAGAAGACTTCTTTTCGTTACATCCTAATCTTATCCTTAAATACATTTTCCACTTTTAGCTTTTAATTTTATATATATCTTGTCAAACTTTGTACTATGTTACTATGTCTTTGTTTACAATTTCTTTTCTGGAGTTTGATTATTATTTTAAACATCCATATTATTTTGATGATTTAATCTGTAACTTCCTATTGTTATACTTAGTTAATCACAAATTAATTATTGTATAATATTTTCTTTTTCCTCTAATTTAATATATTTCTTCATACTTTTCAACATAGTTTCTTCAATATTATAATGCAGACAGACAGTAGATTTATTGACATACGAATTAGAATTGAAAAGTAACAAACATATTCAAAATTCTTAATCTTGACATGATAGCACTTTGCTTTCCGAAATGACACTGTTTTCAATTATCTGCTTAAAATTCAAAGTATATGATCAACATAAGAGTAGACCGATCATCGTTCAAAGAATACTTTAAAGATAAAAAATGACACATATGTTTATCTTGCAAATATGTGTAGATTAGTCAAAGATATCATCTTAGCATTGAAAAAACTTCATTAATTGTACTTGTGAGTGGAGTAGTATGCTAAAGCCCTTTCCACACCAAAAAACTCCTAATCAGTTTTTTCTCTTTTTTTTTTTTAAAAAAAAGGGAAAACAGGAACCATAAAATGATGAGGACGATGGAGTGCTCCCAATCACGTGATGATGGGCCCATTTTGGAGAAGGGACAAATTGGGCCTGGGCCAATCATATCGTGATTCTTGAGGGCGATGTTAAGCCCAGCAGTTCCCGTACACACACGGTGTACTGCTCCCATCTAAATATTCCTTTTTTTATATTAAAAAAATCCTTCTATTTTTTTTTGAAGGGATTATTTTGTTTCTTTTTGGATTTTTTTTTTAGAAAAAAAAGGATGGGGAAGCAGAGAGAAGCATGGCACCATTGGAATGCCATTGCAAAGGTGCCCGATTATGAAGGCAATTTCTTATTTTCTTACATTATAAAATAAATATCTTCACAAATTATAAGCAGATCTACAATATTATAAATATTATTAATAAAATAATTATTTTACATGAATGAGACTACACATTATGGCCATTGGGTAGGGCATGATTTAAGCGTAATTAGGCGTGGATTAATGCCACTTTTACTGTTAAGACTTTTGTGGGGCAGAGGCCTTTTTCAGAATCAGAACAATCAGGGACAGATATCAGCCTTTTTTTTTTAGAGAGAGATTTATTATGAGTTTTTATTTTTGTCCTGATCAAGTCACCAAGCCCAGTCCTGAGTCCAGAGTCGTCCTCAGGTCATTCATATTCTAAGCTGATGGTTTTCGACTTTCCAGAACCATGCCCTGTCAATAAATGGATGGTCGCAAATTCCTATCTTTTATTTGCCCATTTATATTGTCCAGAAAATAGTAAATTAGTAATT
This sequence comes from Talinum fruticosum, assembly GCA_021018815.1. Taxonomy (NCBI): domain Eukaryota; kingdom Viridiplantae; phylum Streptophyta; class Magnoliopsida; order Caryophyllales; family Talinaceae; genus Talinum; species Talinum fruticosum. The sequence continues at coordinate 1,782,118 of JAITYX010000042.1, forward strand.
AATAGATTAAAATATTCTTAAAATTTGATTGAAAATCAAGAACAGAGATAAAATATTGGTATACTAGTTATTAATATTTTACTGTAATTATAAGCTGACATATATTACGAAATCAAAAAAAGAGTAAATTAAAGCCACAAATAAATTGAAACAGATGGAGTATATTTTCTCGGTGTGGATGTATATAATTAATTTACATTAAAAAAAAATTGGGATGAAGGAAGGAATAACAACAACAATGTCATTGAAGTAAGAACAATATTGATGAAGTTCAAGTCTAAATTTTAGACAATATTTTGTGAAAGTTCATACAATACTAATAATTGACCCTTTTAAATAAGTTAAGTAATTAACAGAAATCCAAAATAAATCTTTTTGTAGTTTTATAGCTATGAACGTTAGACTCATTTGTTTAAACTTATAAATTATTATCTAAAAAATAATAATAAAGACATACTATATTTTAACAACATAATTAAGCTGAAGAGTATAAATTAATTTATAATCGTCTATATTTTCCATTAAATGGGAATCACTTAAATTAAAATATATTTGTTTGATGTTTATATACATGGGCATGTTCGGTAAAATTACTTGTTTTAGTAGTGGTTAGTTGTTTTAGTAGTCGTTAATTGTTTTATTACCGATTAACCGTTAATGACTAGTGGTTAGTAGTTATATGTTCAACTAGTGATTTGAGATAAGTGTGTTCGGTAATAGTAGTTGTTTAAGTAGTAGATTTGTATAAAATGACTTAAAAGGACATAATTGATAAAATATTTTTAGAAAATAAAAAAGAGAATTTTGGAAATTATGTGCAAACACTAGGTAGTGTTTTTAAAAACGTTAATTTGAGTAGCTTTTCAAAAACACTACCTAACACTTTACTCACTATGTCAAACACTATTTTGCCGAACACTTACATTTTTAGATAAGTAGTGTTTTACATTCTCTAAAACATTAATCACTACCTCAAACGCTACTGCCGAACACACCCATAATATACATATACATGCATGCATGCTGTTGATGCAAATGAATAAAATAAAATCCAGTAGATCACGGGCATTTATTGTTTGATTTGATTAGATAAAATATATGTGATGATCAACATATAGGGCGTGTTCGATAAAATTAATTGTTTTAGTAGTGGTTAACCTGTTTTAGTAGTTTTTAATCTGTTTTATTATCGATTAGCTATTATTGACTAGTGGTTAGATGTTTAACTAGTGATTTAAAATAAGCATGTTTAGTAATATTAGCTGTTTAATTAGCAGATTTGTATAAAATGACTTAAAAGACATAATTGATAAAAGCTTTTAGAAAATAAAAAGGAGAATTTCAGAAATTATGTGCAAACACTAGGTAATTTCTCTTTAGATAAGTAGTGTTTTACCTCCTCTAAAACACTAATCATTACCTCGAAAGCTATTGCCGAATACACCCATAATCGTGATTAAGACAACTAATACTTAGTCCATCGTGTATAATCATTTGCTTTGAAAAAAATCTTAAAAATAATTATTCCACATCACCCCTCCGGCTCTATGCCAGGAAAAAACACTGTTTTTAAGTTTTTGTATAAGACAATTTTATTTTTGATTTTTGAATATTACTAATCTAAACTTTCAAAAATTTGGAAACCAATAATTTGAACAAAAAGAAAAATTTAAATCTTGTGTGAGTATATCTCGCTTAAAAGTTATTATAAAATGAAAAGTTTTATAGGAAATTTGAATGCATAGAGGGTGTGACTAATATTTTATTCAGGGGTAACTTAATAAAAGTATCTCTTAATGAATTATATTAATATCTCTAAATTTAGAATTCACTCTATAGTATACAAAGGTTATTAATTATATTAAAATTCTTAAAAAGTCATTCCTAAAAAGTCCTGTCTCACAATAATCTTATGCGAGACGATCTCATATAAAAAAAATTTCTAACACTCAAATTTAGAACGTATTTATTGTTAATAATCCAACCTTGAAACTCTACACACAAATTAGTTTATATATTTAAAACTCAAAAAACGAAATATTAATTCATGGCCAAAATAATGACATCACGTTGGCAATCATTCACAAATTTTAATTCCTCTTTTTTTCCCCTTATTTTATTTTCTTTGTTCTCTTGGCATATTTTATTTTACTAGCTCACCTACGCCACCTTTTTCCTTTTCTTGTTTTCTCCTCCACTTGACTTGACACACATCCTCTCTCTCTATCCTCCCGTACCCTACGATACATACGTTGATATTGCCAAATTAACTAAAATTGCACCTACTTTATTATTTTTTACTTATCTCACAAAAGATCTAATTACCCTAAACATAAAAAAAAATAAAAAAATTTTGAATTTCGTTATACAAGGGAATATTAACAAAATACCACCACTTTATTAAAAAGATTAATTTCTTTTTTAGGCTCCGAGAAAAATATTATTATTAATAAATTATTGAAATTTTAAAATAATATATATATTTTTTAAAAAAGAAGTTAGTTAGAGTGACATACCAAATAAAAACAACGAAGGCAGTAGAAGATCGATATGAGCAAATAATATGCCGGAAAAACAAGAGAGACTAAATCAGCTAAAATTGAGATTGAGGCTCGCGGAATATACATACAATACAACGTAACCCTACAGCCATTCAAGATGAAATCACTACCGTCCGATCAAGATGAAGCTCAAGCCCTGAAGCATCCAACGATGGGATTGTGGTGATAGTGGTGGTGGTGGTGGTGGTGGTGATGGTGGAAAGATCTCTCTTGATCAATCAGACCCCTGACGTGACAGAATTCCTCCACATGGCAAGGGATGGTGATGGTGCCCTTCTGATCGAAGCCGTACTCCTCCTCGGCTTCCTTGAGAAGCCTCGTGAAGAGGGGGTGGTTGAAGTATACGACGGGGACTACGAATCTTTGCTGCTCCTCTCCCTCCTGCCCCACCTTTATCGCTAAACACCCCTTGGGTACGCTCCCTCCTTTGCTCGACCCTTGCTGCCTCTTTTGGGGTAGATGCAGGTGAAAGTTTGCCCCCATCTTCTTCCACTCTATCTGATCCAGAGGAGAGAGAAAATCTTGGAGAGAGAGTGAGAGCAGGAATCTGTTACGCTTTGGATTTCATTTCTTGGAGAGAGACTGAGAGAGAGAGACGAATAAACCCTAATTAATTAGCAAAGGAAGGAGACTAGAGGAGAGGGAAAAGTGGGCGGAGGGGTTGAGGGACAAATGGGGGTGGCTTCGAATTTATATACGGACAAAATACAAGACTACACTTGCTTTTCACGCCGTCGAAGCCGGGACTACCGTTATCACGCCGTTAGCCGTTAGGATTTTTATTTTTATTTTTGGTCCGGAGGGGTAGTATGGGGAATTCGATTTGGTGAGTTTGAGTGACACGTGGAAGTGAATAAGGGTCAATTAGCCAATCAGAGGCTTCTTCATGTCCAAGCTGGAGGATTTGCAATTCCTAATTCTTCCCTAATTAAACATTTGTTTTAGTTATTAGAGGGAATATGTTAATATATCCATTAATAAATGTAGTGCATGATACTCTTCCATCTTTTGCCATTTGATCAAAATCAATTTTGATTCTTTTCCTGAATTACACCAAACTTGTTTTAAAAAATTAGATAGAAAATTGAAATATATAAAGTGTGTAACACATACCATTATATACCAAAATTTATATCAAGTAAGTTAATAAATTGACTACGTAAAATGAACATAACAATACAACTACGAGTTTATCCAGTTATAAGCATTTAATAAATAAGTATTTTAAAAAATAACTGCTTTATTCGAACTTTTGATTGAAGTGTTAAATTTTTCATTTGAAAATACAATAAATAATCAATGTCTTAAATATATATATATATATATATATTAGGAATTTTCGCTCTAGGATGGTCTCACGGTTTGATAAACGAGAGACGGGCATTTAATGAGTATACATAAACTTGGGGGTGCACGTATGGAGCCCATGTTTGTTTTCCTTCTCTGCATAAGATTCTTTTACATTATAACTTTGCTTCCTATGTTTAAATATTCGTAGGTAACTCGATTCTACAGATATCTTTATTATCATAAATATAATAGTTAATTAAAAATTCATTTTTACTTTTTGAAGACACAATTAACCCTAACAAGGGCTCATGTACAACCAAAAAAATAAAAATAAATATTGATAAGAAAGAAAAAAAAAAAGAAAAAGAAGAGGAATGAGGAAGGATTTAGAAGATAATGATGATTGGTGGTGGGTCCAATCCAATGAGGGAGGTACAGAGCAAGAACAGAATATGTACTCTCAAGCACAATCCACCCCTATCGTTGGAGTAACAGCAACAACCGGGTCGGGCCCCCGACCAGTAAATTAAAGTGGGTTTGATTAGTTATGTTTAATTAGTGTTTCTTTCTCTAATCAAAATCAAATTAAGCCCTAAAAATTCACAAGATTTCATTTAGGCCTCCCAGACCCCCGCATTCTTCGGTACCAATTACTTTTGCCTTTGTTTTTGGGGGATCCCATATATTAATTACTTTTCTTTTTGCTTTGACTTTGTGACTTCTCTTCAAGTGCTAATGTCTCTCTAATCTGTTCCAGTTTTGATAATACTCTTGTTATAAGAAGGATTACAAAGAATTTGAGGAACAAAACTCAAGGTAAAGCAGTAATCTCAAATTGAACGCTGTTTTAATGTGATTTAACGATGTTTTTTTGCCCGTCTAGCGGCTAGCGGTGAATGAGTTTGTCCAATAGTCGACACTTTCTACGCTACTTCTTGATATTTATATACTAATATTGAATTCATTACATGATCTCTTGATTCAATTTAATAAATAAAACCAACTATCCCATTCTTCGAGTGTTTATTTTGTATATATCATTGTTAACTCAAATATATTTCAACGTACTAATTTAACCAATTGATTAGTTATCCTTCATTTTATAGACAAAAAGGGAGGAAAATGTATTGTCAGTATTATTAAATATGCATAATGCAGCTAGAATCTCCGCCAACTATAATTAAATGTGTTAACATTTGCGACTCGAGAATCTCGATCCTTTAAATACATAAAGGGTAACTTAAACGAGAACAAGGTAATGCTACCTATAGTAGGGCTTTATTGTACGATCATAACATATTAGACACGCAAAGAAGAAGGTGGACCAATGAAAACCAGAAACGAAATGGAATTATTTATATGATAAGTTGAAGGAATAAATGTTGAGTTGAATGATATATACATACAAAGTACAGCACTGAGACAAATGGGTGAACACAGAAGCCCCTCCTCTGGTCTTATTATTGAATTCAAAAGACACAGATTCTCTTCGTATTATATGCATCATATGATGAGATGGACGAACTCAATATGATTGCTCTACGAATCTCTCTTTTCTTTTTCCTTTTTTCTTTCTTTCTTTTTGGAGAATCAATTATTATAATTTTCTTTACCAAAATATTCCTAAGAATTCAATTACCTGTTGAGCCACTCGTTCCAATTACGCTATTATTTCTTCCATATAATTGGTTTTTCTTTTTCGGGTTGGGGGCCGAGAGACGGTTCCAGTTAGATGGATGACACTTGTCAACCATCAAACTAATCGTTTTTGAATGAGGGATGGATTATAGGTTCGGTAAATATGAGTATTCTTTATCACCGATTATACAAACTATAAACTTCGTCTCTCCAACATTCAAGTATATATTACCTATCTAGAAGTTCCATAATATTTTTTTTTCTAAATTAAATATTCAACGCTGACTTGCGAAAGTGTATAAAAATTTAAAGTTGCAGGAGAAAGTCTGTTTGAAGTGTCTAACGATGACATGTAGCGGTAGTTCTCCAATTCTGCCCTCTTACTGTGTACGGCTAATATCTAATTATGCCCCCACCAAACACGCCCTTTAAGTCGCAAGCAATTCAACCCAAGACAGTAGGTGGCATAGCCTCCAAACAAATTGTTCTCTTATTCTTCTCATATTTCTCATACATGGACTTTGACCCTTTTTTTTTTTTTTTTTTAACAAGCTTAAGATAGTCAAATTGGAAAGGGAATTTAATATCTCGTAGCACCCTAGTTTTATACATATTATGAGACATAATTAGGACTTAAGAGGAAGAAGTCGAGTGAGATGATGGATAAATATATCTAACGTGATGTAAAATGTTTATAATTGGTCTATTTACGGGCAGAGTTGCTGGTAGAGGTAAGTTAGATAGGAGATGAGCCTATACCTTGATGGAAGGTGCGATAAATCTCACCGAACCGCTAATTAGTGGTTGACTATGTGAAATTAAGTCTTTGTCTTCATATACAATTACAAATTTGAGTTAAATTTGTTTTGTGGGTCAATAAAAGCCATATTTCTTTGACCTTGAAGATGCAAAAAATGGCCAAAAGATTTGGTTAATAAAGGGAAATCAAGATAATCAACCAGGATTGTGTTTGGAGTTTACTTTGACATTCAACACGGAAACAACAAAGGAAATTGACCTATATATATATATACTACATTAAAAAATTTAGTCGTATGAATTAAGAGAATTCAAAAGGTTCACTGTAATTGGGCTGAGTTTGGACCGAGTAATAGTCCATTGGGCTCCATGCGAGGCAACCAAATTGAACGTCCGACAGTCTTAAGCAAATATGGAACTTCATTGGGCCGATTATCACCCTTGGGCCTTCGGCCCTACATGGCCACCAAGCCACTCACCTCTTGGCTTTTGAAGGAAAAGATGAAGACAGTATACATAAACTTTTTTTTTCCACTTAAAAATTTCACATTCCTACTATTCCCATTTTCCTTCGTTTTTTTTTTCAAAAACCTACATGAAGGTTTAAGAGTCTACAGAGAGAAGAGAGGTCACAGCGATTTAGAATTTTTTACTCAGAAAGTTATTACTATATTGTAAGTGATAATCTTATGACTCTGTTCTATTTAACTTTAATTTACATTCTTATAGTTGTCTATACTGGTTCCTTACGATATTTTATAACTAACTTTATAACTACTTACATGTCCTTATAGATGGTCACAAATTCTTACGGTTAAATAGAACAAGACCTCAGAAAGTTGTTAGTATTATTTGACGTACATTAGCCTTTATATCTCGCTCCATAAGCACGGAAACATATGAATGAACAAAAGTAGATTCTGTTTAATATCTCCATGGTCTCATGTATTTTTTACAAACATGAGTAGGAGCACATGAACAAATCTGAAAAGCAGTAAAAAGGGGGAGGATGATGATGGAGATCCATCACACAAATTTGATGGAAAATCCAGGCAAAGCTATCTAAACCTGATTAAAGTTTGTTGCAGATCTGTATATCACCTTTTACTGCCTTCAACCAAAAGTTTTGATTAGATATACCCATTTGACTTGCATCTAACAAAAGTCACTTTCCATGAATGAATATGATAAAAGCTTACCCTCGATTAATGTTTAGACGTCTGTCTTTCCTTACACGACCCTACTTAGATAGAACTCTCGGAGTACAAATCAAATTTAAAACGAAGAATTTTGTAGAATTTGATTATATCGATGGATCTCCATATCCTGCTGGAAAATTTGTGGGGCGATGACAGGAGTTCACATGTATTATAAATGCAATGGGGGCCAATGGCCAATGGGCATATATGGTTTCATACTCTGAAATCTTTTTCATCACTTGATAACAATGGATTGTCTGACCCATTTGAAAAATCCTGATATTGACATGCCCATGAAACCTGCCCCATGCTCCCTGCTGCATCAACTAAATTATTGATACACAGCCCCATAACAACTTCTCCCTTCTTTCTACCTTTTACTCACAATCTATAAAGTGTCGATCTTGTCTATTAGTTTCTATCTTGTTCTAATCATAGTCGGTGTCGCTTTGCTCAAATGATACTGTCATTGGAAGTTATCATTAGAGACCTGTGTGTTAGAATCTTATCTGTATCAAACGTTTAATTTTCGGCTTATTCACACCAAAAAAAAAAATGAAACATGTTTGAACTAAACATACATAATGAAATCTGAAAATCATATGTTGTGTTACAAACTATAAGTTATAGCGTACTGCGTAGTTCTCTTTGTGATAATTGGAAAATTGATAAGATATTGGTTGAAACCTTCGAGAAATTATTTATATACATAACATAAAGTTTCTCTATCACAAAGAAAAACATCATCTTTAATTAATATCAATTTAGCAGAATGAAAATTTACAGAAGCATGTAGTACAGTAGTTGAAAGCATAATCTTTAATTACCTTCGAGAGAGAAATGAATAAAATGAAGATGGGAGATCTGTGGATTATGGCATGGAATGAGCCTATCCATCAAAAAACACCAAACATATTACACAAATACTCCGTATGTTTCAGGTCATTTCAACTTTCGAGCAATGAGTTGTATCAGGATGATGCTGTTTCAACCAGGGGTCATTTTGGAGAGAGAGAGAGAGAGAGAGAGAGAGAATCCATGGAAGTACTGGGAGGGTTGCTGGGTTGGTCTGGTGTAGGGTGTGCAACAAACTGCAAGAACAAAAAGAAAATCACATCTCTTTATCTTTTCATTTCATTCAAATCAACTGTTAACCCTTTTGTCTCTTCTCCTCCACTCAGTGACTTTTCTCATCACTCATATGTCCTCAAATTAAAGCTACCCACCCTCTCTATTCGCTATTCCTCTTGGGTTTGATGCCCATAAAAAAAAAACCAGAAAAATTTCATTGACATTGTAATCAGCAAATTTCAATGCTTTTACCCATCTTTGTAATCCTACATTCCAAATTCTTTCTGCCAATGCAATGCATGTCTACTGCACAAAAAAGAAAAAAGAAAAACCAATCACATTATATTAATTAGCCCATAACTCTGCTTTAGGAGACAAATGTTTCAGTCATGATGCACATTACTTCAGTCTTCAGGGGAAAGGGGGAGAAGAAGAAAACTGAAGACAAAAACATGCATCCAATATTCAAATACATGAAGATTAGACATGAGAGAGATAATTGTATGATTATCTCAATGATCCCAAGATGATTAAGATGATACGTTGTTTCTGGATAATCAGATCTATGCACATAGTATAGTATCATATGCGAAATATATCCAGTGTAAAACAAGGTAGAAAATAACATACAACAATAACACAGAAAGGAAAAAGGAAATTTCAAGTGTGGACTCGGTGGAAGGTTAGGTAACTAGGGGAATATGAACCCTAGGAGAGAGAAAGAAAGGTGTAAAGGGGATCTGTAGATCTAAAGGAGGGGAGGGGAGAAAGGGAATCAGACAGATCTGATATGAGAGGCACGCATGGGAAGCAAAACAATAAAGGAAAAATCTGCAAAAGCTCTCCAAATCAATTGTTGTTGATGATGATGAGGGAAATGATGATGAAAAAGGAGCTAAGGAAGATTGAGTTTCAGTGACAAGAAGGAAAGGAAACAAAAGATCTATTCTCTTCATCATAGCACATATGATATGATGAATAAGTAACCCAGTAAAGAACAAAACTGATTTTCTGTGTAATTTTTCAAGCAGAGTAATGATGATGAAAACTTTTTCAGACTCTCTATCTGTCTGCCAAAAATAACTCACCTGTTTCAGAGTGTGTACTGTACTGTGTAGAGTCTAGAGAGAGAGTGAAAAGGGGGAGTCAAAGCTAGCCATGATTACACCAATCAATCTGCAAACCCAAAAACCTTAAAAATCTTCTCTCTGTTATGTTATCAATAAAAACAAACAAATTAAATCATTCCTGCTGGTCCAAACTCAGGAGAACCCAACAAATAAAAACAAAGTAATCTCTGAAAATTACCTGGAGCTGTGAGGATGGGGATCTGGGGGAAGCAAAGAAAATAATTGGGGGAATGAAGCCTGGTCCGACGACCCCTAGTTAATTTTGTAATTCAGGAGAATTGAAAGAGAAAGCTCTTAACCCGAATGAGTCCTCGAGCCAGACAACATTCCCTCAACATATTTTGCTTCCTTCAAATCTTCTGCTGCCCTGGTAATCAAGGGGTTGGGGGAGAGAGAGGAGGAGGAGGAGAAGATGAGGATTATGAGCTATGAATGAAGAAAGGAGGAATGTAAGGAGAGGTTGTTATAAGGAGAGATGGGCCAGGATCTCAGACTCAGACCAAAAATATTAGCCAAGTCAAAAAACAAAACAAAAAAGGCAGCCTAAAATTTAACCCAATTTCAACAAAAAAAAAAAAAGAAAAAGAGGAGGACGACAAAATACATGGGGCAGAGACAACCTATGTTCATTCATTCATTCATTCAACTTAATTTTCATCTTGAGTTTTTCCTTCAGTCACCAATATTTATCTAATATTTTAAAACTTCCTCACTTTTAATTTATTAATCGCTTTAAATTATTAAGAAATATAAAATAGAGTTAATTTAGAGACAAATTAGTAACTAATTACTAAAGTGTTGCTAGAATTTCATTCGAAATTAGGAAAGTAGGGAGAAAAAAATTAATAAAAATAAAATGATAAAATAAATAATTATTTGCTTCCTCTGTTTCACGGTATATGCCGCATGAACTAATTTTTTTCATTTTTATACATGAATTTTTTGATTTTTTTTTTGGTAAGAAATAGTTATATCATTTATTACCAATTGAATCAGTTTACTTACAATCTCTTATGGGAGGGCCTTTGATCCCAAGCCTTAAGACGAATTTTTTGTCCTTACTTTTACATAAAATCATAAAAATTATCAAAAGTTTCTATTTTAAATATTCGAAATTTTTTATAAAAGCTTCTCTATATAGTAAAAAAATAACCCTGTATTTGAAAGATGTGAGTAATAAATAATGTTCATTAAAATTTTTATTTTTTTAAAACTTAACAATGGAGAGAATATTAATGTGCATTGTACAAATTTTGTCCTTATTTTAACTAATCTTATTTCTAATGAAATTTTAACGACCCTATTATAATTTTTTAATTTCTAATTTATATTAAATTTATTATCTTGATATTTTGTTAATAATTTAAAATAATAAATAAATTAAAACTGCAAGAGTATATAATTTTAGGTGAAGATGGATGAGAGATAACAGGAAAAGAAAATGGGATACATATTATTATAGGTTGGGACTTGAAGTGGAGACGAGAAACCCAAAAAATTCAAAAGTTGACAGTAAAAGTACAGAAAATGCATTGGACCGAGAGAGAGAGGTGTGGAATTGTACTGTCATTGATTATTAAAAACAGATGGGTGGGATTCTGATACTCAGTCAGAGGAGTGGTTGGCTCTTCTTCTTCTTCTTCGTTCGATATTTGTAAACCCCCCGCCATTTACTGTTGGAATGTTTACTCTCAACTCCCCCTATTTTTTCGTTTTATTTTATCCGAAAAAATTAGGGGAAAAAAACCCACTCTTGGTACAGAGCCAGAGCCAGATGGGAAATCCAAGTATCGAGTATGAAATGAATTTAGCGGTAGCTTATAATTTTATAGCGGAGTAAGCCAAGGGACCCTCACCCTCGTTTGCCGTGTCCTTTTCAACACCGGCGAAACAATCCCAGACAGAGATTGAGAGACCCACCCATCACCGACACTCACACTCTTTCCCTTTCCAACTTTCAGTTCCACCCCATCTACTAATACATTGCATAATCAAACTACAAATACTCTCCATGTACTCTCGTTATGCTTGGTCCGTCCATTTTAAAATGCTTGTTGCTTTAAATTTATAAAATATTAAAATTTATAATAAAAATTTATCAAATTGTCTGAAACTTCTATTAAGAATGAAGAAAATTAATGAAAAAAATATTCCTGAAAAATTAGAGCTTTATTTATGTTCCAAAATGTGTATTTGATATTAATGCAAGTTTTAAAAGTCTATGTGAAAAGGAACATACGGTTTAAAAAGTCGTAAATGTAGTCAAATGATCTTTTTGGTGGGTGTAACTTGTTCTACATTTTGGTCTTCCCTTTCTCTTGATTCATTAGTCCATGTTTTATGTATTATTGCTGGAAACTGTTGGTTGTCTTCTGTTCTTAAAAGTTGTTTTTCAACTCATAGAAAAGTTTATATAAAGTCAGTCATATTTTAAGATTTATGTATCTAACTTTGTAAGAAAATATAAACTCTACTAAAATTAATTTACTTGAAAATAAATACGCGCAATCAATCCACTATTGCTAGCCTTCTTCATTTTTTTTTTTTTTGAGTTGCATTGAATTGTAACAAATCTGGTGACTGTGGATGAAAATGGGGGCAATATGTAGAGAATGCATAGGTCATTCCTAACATGGGAATTTTCATTCTTGTTTTTAGGGTTTATTTATTAAAACATTTGCTAGTGTAGTCATCAAATGCCCTTTCCACAACGGCTACATTCCCTTTGACCCAGAGACAAAGAGAGAGAGAGAGATCAAAGTGACAAACGGAGAAGACGATACTTGCTCCAGTTTTCAAGGCTTTATTTCGCCCCTCCCCTCCCTCCCCCTTTCATTTTCTCAGTAGTACACTCTCGAAATTCGTGTATTTAACCCCGAGGGAGGGGAAGAAAGAAACAAGACGTAAATGTCAAATCCCCTGCCATTTTTCCAGCAGAGCTTGAGGTTGTCCAGCTACTCGCACAAAAACCTAGCATCCCTAATTATATACTATTACCATATAATCCTCATCATTACCTCCCTATTAGCTCTTAATCTACTTTTTATTCTTGCATTGTCCACACTCTTCTTGTCCTTTTCCCCTTTGTTAATTACCTACTCTCCCTTTTTTTTCTTTGACATCCTTTTCCTAATCACTCAATCAATTTAGTTAATTACTTTATCTACTTCACAATACTTGTTTTTTTAGGCAACAAGGGAATACCGATCGAAAATGAATAGGGGAGTCAATAGCTCAGACTCCTCAATATGTTTCTGTATTTCTCTCTGGTCAAGTTTTCTGTGACTTTGTTGTTGGCTCATGAATAAACCTTTTTGAGAGATTGATAACGCAAGTCAAGATGGGGGGAGTAGCTAGAATAGTGTTAAAAGGATGAAGAAATTCAAGGGTAGATACGTTAAGTCTGGAAAAGGAAAAGCCCAACTCCTAAAGGAATTGGAAGCTTACGTCAATTTTTTTGATGATTTTAGGAAATTTATGTTCCTTCACACGCATAATTTTTACATTCTTTTGCAACTCCATGCAAACCTAGGAATCTAACTTTCACCCACCCTTCTTTTTTCCCCTCCACTTGATTTATCCAACCATAACATGTCACACAATTGGACCCTATCTTCCTTTATACCATGAAAACTATTCCCCTCCTTCAAAGTTCGAACCCTGGTGAAAAGGTTGAAAAAACTAAAATGTTTGTCATCTGGACCAACGCTCGTTTAATTCGCGTAACAACATATTCCATTCTATGAGTCATACAGAAAAAAAAATGGGTCTTAAAAAAAAAGTAGGCGGTTGCAAATATCCTACTTTCTTGATTCCATAAATGTGTAAAGCATTGTAGTTTTGGGAAATTTCCTATTTTAACTTTGGCCTTTGATCTTCATGCCATTATTTACCCTTAATTTAGTTACCATTTGATCTTAGCACACATTCTTGAACATCCACCATCTATTAAGTCGTTTGATCAATTCTCTCTATATGTATTGTGTCATTATGTTTAATTAATATACACTATGTATTAACAATAGGGATTACATTTACAAAATTAATAAATTTGTTATATCCGAAATTACTAGGAAATATATGAATTTCACATACATGCATGTTTTATTTTGGCGATACGGATATATATTTTCTATCTTCAGTTTAACTTTTGTGGAAGAAATTATGCATTTAGAAGATATGGTGGAATTTGCAAACAATACACCATTGAGTTTCCTTTTATGAGATTAAGAACATTATTCCAAACATGGAGTGTATATTTTGTTGAACAAATATATTTAAAAAATTCATCAGAGGAATTATAGTTCTATGTATAAACAAAATCAGGGAAACTATCGAAAAGTAATTATGCAAGAGAGTTTTGGGTTTGGGCCTGAGATCTTGAAGAGCCCAATCTAATGAGGCGATTACGATCATTTCATGGACCCACTCTAGTATGAAAAGGATATTAACCTGCCCTGATAAGTGGGCACCAGTTATTTGAACATGGGCCAAATCCTGGGCTGGTCATTACTCTTTTGGGCCTTGGCTTAAACCCTGGGATAGCCAGGTTACCCAACTCAAGTATAATTATCATGCCCATTGCCAAGGAGGCTGGCACGACTACCCCTACTGTGGGTTCTGTTTGCACGGAGTTTGAAGAAATCCCGATACAGGCAGCTATACTGTTCAAGCATTTATGTCTGCAGATGACCGCTTACGTCTTAGTTAAATAATTGCACTCTGATAAAAGAAATAATATCAATTATAATATATTTCGATTAATTTAACGGTCAAAGTCTTTAGATATTATTATATAAAATTTCACGGTTACGTGGATTAGAATTGATAGGAGCATTTGAGTAATTATTCAATGAGCCTACATAAATTTTTGAAAAGAAAAAAATACAAGAGATAATTCATTTGAGATCAAGCCTCAGCCTAAACCTTTTACACTCATGACCTTCTGAGTCGAGCCTAAGCTCGGCTCATATTCGACCATGCCAAAGCCTGCATAGGTTGACTCAATCCACCAGTTACTCTACAACTATAAAACGATTTTCACCGTTCTAAATTTCTTAACCAATGTTACTAACCAAGAAAATACTCTGTAACACATTTTTCCATGACCGTAAACTTTTTAATCAACCCTAATTGAAGGCTTTAACCAATTTGTGAAGAAACTTTGTCTGCGCGCGGACTGTAATTGGTGTTCATTTGATGGGTATTTTCAACAGAAAAACAAAAGAAAAGAAAGAAAAAGCGGTTCGACACCCAGATGAAGAAAATCAATCAAACCTAACATCAGATAATAAAAAATAAGAAGGTAATTATTCAATTTATTACATCGTTATCGAAGCTTAAAACGGCCAATCCTGAAATGGAGCGTAAGGTATTCGGGTCAACTTCATTTCACCAAATTGGCCCCTCGACTTGGTTTTCACCCAGCTGCTTAGTCTACTCTGAAAGTAATCTGTAATTATATACAGAGACAGAGAGAGGAGAGAGAAAGTAGACAAGTGTCCTTGACAGCAAATCGCAGAGCTGCAAGTAACAATCATCGATCAAATTAAAACAGCGATCGACGTGAACTTGAAAATACATAAAAGTTTCTTAGCCATTGAATTTCTTACCCCCAATGCATGCATTTGGATAACTGGATAAGTTGCAGTACAGTGTTTCAGCTGCCCTTTCTGCTATTTCATTTGTCCATGCCTTGTTTTTTTCATGCACTTTTCAAACGGAAATAAAGTTATGTATATGGATAGCTTAAGTTATAAAGGGTTCCGAACTTGAACATTGCATCTACCCCTCCCTTCCTCCCTCGCCTCGTTTCTTTTTTAATGTAAAAGGGCAGTGGATAAGGTTATCTCGTGTCCATACTTATTAACCTGTACATAGGAGAAAGAAGGGACCCCGAGTATGAATTATCCCCTGCATGAAGATAAACGATAAAGGGTCGTTTTCATTCAACGTCCGATCCATACGTACCATTCCCCCACTCTCGTTTTCTAATCCCAACAAAAAGTCCAAAAAAATGGCTCCTTTTTCTTCTACATATTTCATATTGTTGTTCAATGTGAGGATGATCTCCTGAGGAATCAACGACATGTCCAAAATCAGCTAATGTTGTACGACTAATTAATTACAAATAAATGCTCTTTAGTTGTGACAGTTTTGACAACAGCCAATAACTTCAAAAAGGGTAGTTTTAGCTACTCAGTCCCCGACCAGTTACTGCACCCCTACCTAACCTAATTCATTACTTTATGGATTATCGTTTTTTCATTGAAGTTTTTATCTACAATAACAATTTTTATTGTGAATTTCACTTTCGAACAAAAACATGTAAATTCGAGAAAAATAATATCAATACACTATCACGATCTAGATTAAAAATTTTAGTATTTGTTTTCGAATGGCAAAATGTTGTGAGTGGTGTTTGTATAGAAGCTTCAATCTCATACCAAAGGCCACTATACCTCTCATTTCATGTCATGAGCATTATCAAATATATATATGAAAATGACTCATGTACTATCATTAAACCTAGGCCGTCCAGTTGCCCTTGTTAATTCCACAAAATAACATATAATTCTTATGAACAGCATGTCTCATGTTTGTTTATTTTCTTTTTTATTAAATAATAGAAAATATATTGTCTATAACATTGATGGTTACCGGGTATTGGGTAATGTATTTATGGGGTCGTTATTCTGGTGAAGAATTAAACTTGTGACTCGTATGTTTTTGGCGTCTTTGTCTACCTTATATAAGCCAACCTAGTTAGAATTACCGTGAAATTTCATATGATAGGTTATATGCACCAAAATGTTTCCGTTGGTCGATCATTCGTCTACCAATTATCTTTCGCATTATTTGAATTAAATTATCATAATTTTTCTTAATAATATATGATATATACAGAGAAAAAATTAATCACCTAAGAAAACAAATCTGAAACCGTGTTTTGGCAATTAGTTACATGATTATATTCTCACAATGATCATATGTTTAAGAAGATTCCTTCAACCCTTTTTTTTTTTAATTTAAATCGAAAAGTTTGACTCCAAATCCCTACCCTGCCATTGGTTAACCCCATTTTAAATTCATTCTAATGGCGAGATTAGCTATTTTAGTCCGTTAATTAAGATCCGGATCCACATTTTCTCTCTCCTGAAAGAAAAACGAAGTGGACACTCTTTTTGCAGATCGCAAGGCCATGGAATACCCACCACGTGGCACGCCGACACGAGAAGATCCCGACAAAGGACTGTGGATTCGGAGACATGTGTACTGTGATCCACTGGTCCCCACCGGGCAAATTTTGATCCGACGGCTATTACTCCTCCAACTTCCACGTGTCCTGAAAATCCAGAAGTCCAACAAAGCATATGTCGCCGGAACCGAGACTTTCGCGCCACGTAATTGGCGGGGCCCACCTCTGGGGGAAAATGACAGCCAAGCGTTGGGATATACAATACAATGCATTTTTTAACGGGGCCCACATTGGATGTGGCGGAAAACTGTTGGGTGATGCAAGGCAGTGCACATCCCTAGGCAAGTTATCTCATTGGTCGTATTGATTCCTCTTAATTATGCTTAATTAATGTTCCGAGGTTGTTAATCAAATGTTTTGCTGACCCTAAAACCTTGCTTTCGGGGAGGATTATCTTTGCTTATACAAATTAAATTAGCTTAGCTTAATTAGTTACCTAGTTTGACCCTACTCCTCTCATTAATTTTTCGCTTCCTTTGACCTTTTTATAATCGCTATATATATATACACGTACTTTTAAAAGGTAAGAAAATAAAGTAGTAAAAACCCAAGTCGATGTGAAATGTTTTTAAGAAATATGAAACTAATGGTAGCTTAAATTGAACATGGGCATCCTGAATTATATTATAAGTTCACTAACCATAAACCTAAATAGTTAATCGTTATCTCTATAATACAAATAAATTTATAAGATATTAATGTATTTGTAAGTTTAAACTCTGAAAAACACTTTTTAAAAACATCGTCAACCGTATTGAAAGGAAAAGTTCCTTAATTGTTAGTTTTTGTTGATTGATTTTCAATGCCATAGTACTAGAAGTACTTATTACCCAAAGTTGTTATGTAATGAATTCATTGGAAGACATTGAATAGTATTTTGATAACGAGTATACTTATAATAAGTTGAAAAAACACTGACTTATATAGCAAGTTGCGACTAATATTATTATTATTATTAAGATTAAATATCTTGGATTTTAAGTTGCATTTTTTTCTCCTTTATATAACATATATCATAAAATGTGTGTATGCTTTGAATAAAATATTAGTTAAAAAAGGAAACATGTAATAGTCCAATAAAAACTCGTCCTATTTAAGATGCAACCCCACAAATAGTTTAATGAGTTGCTCAAATTTGTCCAAGTGTAAATGCAAAACAATTTTTTTAGTTTTTGTGGTTTTGCATGCTTCACGACCCAAACCATCCACCATATCAATAATCCCTTTTTTATTTTATTTTTTTCTAATTGATAGACCACTTTACAAAATTTGTGGTGCATAAAGTTGTGATATCATTGTTTACATTTTTATCATATTGGAAATATCAAAGGTGGTTTATAAATAGAACAACAATTTTAGTTTATTTAAACATCTTTTATGATTTCATACTTTTGTTTTTCATATGGGAACCGTTAATTCTTAAGGTTTTAAAATATGAATACGTATTAATTTTTATATTTACACAGTATTTACTCACGTAAATAAAAATATATTATTAAGTATATATATAAAAATTATTAATCGATATGAAACTTACAGTGTGTTAATATCAGATATTCGTTTATGTAGAGTGAATTTTGATGCAAAGGGCTTGAGTGAATAAAGGATGGGCGTTTAAACGTGGGTGAGTAGTTTACTCAAAGGGAAGACAACAAAAGGAAGGCAAAAAACAGAGAGAAGAAGAAGATGAAGATGATATGGACAAAACTAACAAGGCACTGGAAGAGAAGCTCCACACGTTACTACACTACTGGTTTTTTCTTTTTCTTCATCATAATATATATTTTTCAATTAAATAAAAAATTAATTCTTGTAGGGGCCTCAACATAGGACCTCACATATATATATAATCTTCAAGTACCAGCTACAAGGAAAAGGGGGAGAGGGAGAGAGACAGAGGGAGAGAGAGAGAGCGAGAGAGATTGACTGTGGCATTCACAGGAGAAACATTCAACATTTCACCATAGCTAGCTGGGTAGCCAGCCTAGGAAGACTAGTAATTCCAGATGATGTTTGATGAGGGAGAATACTACTACTCACCCACAGAGGTGTTTTCTAGCTGCTTAAGCTCCTTTTCATCCAACAATTCTTCAAACAAGAAGAAGATGATGAACAAGAGGCGGTTCAGCGACGAGCAAGTTCGATCCCTGGAGTCCATTTTCGAGAACGAGACAAAGTTGGAGCCCAAGAAGAAGGTCCAGGTGGCTAAGGACCTCGGCCTCCAGCCTCGCCAGGTCGCCATCTGGTTCCAGAACA
The DNA here is from genome assembly GCA_021018815.1 of Talinum fruticosum. NCBI lineage: Eukaryota > Viridiplantae > Streptophyta > Magnoliopsida > Caryophyllales > Talinaceae > Talinum > Talinum fruticosum. The sequence goes on from JAITYX010000042.1 coordinate 1,801,280, forward strand.
AGAGGGCTCGTTACAAGTCTAAGCAGCTCGAGCGTGACTATGCCCTCTTGAGGGCTAATTACAATGCGCTTTCCTCTCAGTTTGAATCCTTGAAGAAGGAGAACAACTCCCTGTTCCTTCAGGTATTATTTTCAGACTATTTATTCTGTATATACGACAGAAAACATGAGGTTGATTAATAATGGCAGCTAATGGTTGTAATTTGTGTTAATTTGCAGCTGAAAAACCTCAAGGAAGAAATGGCAGGAAACAAGCAAGAAGAAGAAAGCCGAAGTTGCAAGGAAGAGAAATCAGCCAAGGAAGATGATAAAAAAGCAGAGATGAAATTACAGGATGAAGCCAAGATGATGATGATGAGGGAAGAATGGGAAGCAAAGCCGGCGTTGTCGATGGAAGGATCAGAATATGGGGCGAGCATATTATCGTCATCAGATGAGGGTTCAAGTGATCAAAATTACAGCAGTGGCAACAACAACAACAACAATAACTATTACTTCGGGATGGAAGGAGAGACGGAGCAGATGGAGGACATGTTGACGAGTATGATCGATCAGCGTACTGCTACGGATGAAGCATGCTGGGATGATTATCCTCCTCCTCCCCATCCCGAGGCGGTTGAGACCTCCGCCCACTGGTGGGATTTCTGGTCTTGAACAAACCAATCTCAATGAAGTTGGATTCCATGATTTCGTTTCCACAGCTAACTGCCGGACGTTGGCGCCGGGAGACTGCTATCATATTCCCTCTCCTAAATTAAGCAAAGGTTTTCCCTCTGCGTCTGGATTGAGCTATCGCTGTAAATATTACTTCATGAGATCGATGTTGGGATGGGGTTGATGATCAAATTTAGGGAGATGATTGACTATTGGATATGATCCATCGATGCTTTGCCTAATCACCATCTTGATGATTTAATCTGAATAACTAGTTTAGGCATCGATATGTATATTTCGTACATGAATCATATATATGAAGATATCATATATAAGAAGCTAGCTTAGCTTCGATTTCGATCTAGTATTACTTATACGTTTACGGGTACACTTTGTTATTAGGTCTTTAAAGTTCATCAAGTACATATATGTGTAAGACGTTAGAATTCATTGAAAAAAACACTAGCCAAGATTTGTAGTAGATCATCAACTAATTTAAAATATTAATTCAGTTCAATCAAGAATAGTCTACGTTATCAATCATTATGAAAATTCACAAATAAGGAACAACTTAAGAACAATCTTGTCAAAAATTTTTAAAAAATGGTCGGAACAATCACTTGAATAAGTGTCAATGGCCTAGAAGTAAACTTAATTCCCTTATTATCATCACGAAGTAAGGATAAGTTGGTAAATAGATATGCGTAATTAGGTTAAAATTTATTTTTTTCAAAGTAACAATTGTTAAAAAAGTCCCACATACTAATCGAAGCACGAAATTGAAATATACTTGACCTAAAATGCCTAACTAAAATAATTGTGTCGTTGCTATTTATATTTGAATAGAATCCCGAAAAAGATCCTTATTGACTTTTAAAGTATAAGGATATCGAATTGTAGCAATTTAAATACTTTTCAAAAGTTTGTTTAGATGAAATTAGGTTATGGACAATAAAATGAAACTTTAATTCATCAAAAACTTATTGAAACAAAATTCCAAAATAGGTAGGGCAAAGCATCATGGTCTTTAAATCGACTATCAAACAGTTAGTACAGGTGTTTCTACATACAATTCTACTCTCCATTGGTCCCAGAGGAAGTTTCAAGTGTCTTTGTTTTATCTTCATATATTCATACAAAAACTACTAATGATAAGATCTTGACCTGCAATCAACACTGATATTTTGGTTACATTAGTGCCTCGGGTTCGATTCATCCCTTTTATATTATATTATACTCGTTATTGTAGCTCACTCTTATGAATAAAGAAGTTTATTCATATTTTTATATGAAAGTAAAAAAGGCAAGTTTTTGATATTTAAATTTGAAACTTAAATTTATAAATATTTTAATTTTTTAATTGCGGTTTACAAAAATGGTCATAAAATATTATCTCATCTTAATCAGTTATGAAAGAGATTAATCTGATTAAACAATTGATTAAAAGTACAAACAATTAAAGAGGTAATTGCCTCTTTAATTTGGAATTTACAGAGTATAATAAACAAATAATTATGATTAACAAGGGATTTGAAACAATCTGACAGCTTGGCCGAGTGGTCTAAGGCGCCAGATTTAGGCTCTGGTCCGAAAGGGCGTGGGTTCAAATCCCACAGCTGTCAAATTTTAATAAGAGGAATTTTATTGCTCTTTTCCCTTTTACCCACATTCCCATGCTTCATTGCTAATGGGCTCTCCTTCAAGTCTATGTTGGGTTGTTTTGGATTGGGCTTAAATTCGGGCTTCTTCCGGTTTTCTCAAAGGGGAAATTTGGTCTTCTGCTTAATCCAATCCATATCAGTAATTAGAGTGACAGAAACCATACTTAATGTTGGTTTAATCAATTCTTGCTTTGTTTTGATCGAACTTGAGAAAGGATTCTCATCTTCCTACTATAAATGTCGAGCAAATCACATTACACGTCTCATGTTTCGTATCCCGCTATTTCACACGAATTAAACATGTCTAGTAAACACATTGAACTACAGGAATTATTTGGACCATAAGTTATTACAAATATTTTAGATTCTAATGGACATGTTGTACTTTAAAAAATACGTGCATTTTATTCCTGCACTTTTATTAGAGTTACCATATCCAAAATCCTACAAAATGTACAAATAATTCTGTTATGAACTTACCAGATTCATTTTACCAGGAAAGAACAGAAGAAGATGGGGAATCCAATAGCAAACTGATAAAACTTGGATCTAAAAGAGACAGAATGGTGGTTGGTAGGGCATTCAACTCGTATTTTGAACGACGTCGTGTTGTCAGAAATCTCTGAAATAGCCGTTTAGTGAATGAATACTTTTTGGCATCAACTTGCAGCGGCAGTCATGACTCATGAGAGAGAGGGACAGGGAGGGAGGAAGAGTGGGGTGAGAGAGAGAAGTGATGAACGACCTCTCACTCTCGCTCTCACTCTCAGCAGCCAGAGGAAGAGTTAGAGGAGAGGGAAACTGCACCGAGCCCTTTCCGAGATCAGCCATTTGCATTCTAATCACACTCTTCCTTACTGGATTTGGGGTCTCACTCTTCATCCTTGTGGTGGTTCACAACCTCCTTTTCTTCCTTCTTTTCCTCTCTCTCTCCTGCATAGTCGTGGCCTTCGTGCTCTGGAACATTCTCTCATCCACCTCCAATGCTGCCCTGCTTCAATTCCTTCGTTCTTCCCCTGACTCCGACCTCCGCCTCGCCTGTCATGGCCAGCTTGTCAAGATTACTGGGGTAAGCTCAACCCTTCAGTTACCCTAATTTCTCCAATTCTGGGTTCCTCTTCTTTGTTTCAATTTTTATGCATTTCAATCATAGAGTTTTGTTTCTTCGAAAAAATTATAACAATTGAACAAAGTTTCTATCTTTCTTGTGTGGTGAAGGGCTGAATTGTTCCCATTGTTATGTCTTCTTGTGATTGGGTTCGAGTTAATCAGATGTGGGCTTAATTATATACCAATGTTGTACTATATCCTGTTCAAGAATTCTTATTTTTCCAAGAAAATTTAGTGTCCGAGGCTTCTGCCTGAAGCGGGATTTCAGTGATCAAAATGTATGTACTTTCATGAAATCAGGTCAATTTATGTTCTGTTTAGTAGAATAAGTTAAATGTGAAACTAATTTATGGAGTCTTAGCATTGAACCATTGCATGATTGAATGTTGAAATTGGTCGATTGGAGAATATGATTCTTTATTTTCTATGTTATGTGGTATGAGGTGAGGTGATCTATCGAGATGATGTTTTACTAAGTTTTGAACGAGACTCATATATTTCTTATATGAATGTCAGCCAGTCTCATGCGGCAGTGTTACTCTTGAGTCATCGTATGAAAAGGTTGGCGGATGTGTTTACACATCTTCTCTTCTGTATGAACGTGAAGGACTTGGATTGAAGGCATTGATTGCTAAAGCATTTTGCTTTTCTTGGAGATTAGCCTATTCTGAGGTATGTGATCGTATAGCAAATGAACTGTCTACTGCTTTGGCATTTTCATCAAGCATCGTTTTCACTCCTATCATGTTGGAGATGCGGAGGCTTCTACGTTCTAATTTCTAGCTATTAATAGTATGGTTTAAATTTAGCTTGATTTCTAAATGTGACTACTTAGCCTGTCAGAATGTGTTAACTGAACCTTATAGACTATGGAGCTTCTAACTGCTGTCTAAATACTGATTACCTTTTACTCTCTGGACATTGAACTAGCATTTGATCACTGTAGGATTGGACTTTTGTCATGTCTGATACTTGTGCGAAAGTATTTTCATAATGTCTGTTTCCCCAAATCCCAATTGGCAGCACCTGTTGTTGTGGAATGGGTTGTGGAGAACTGGAACTCAGAAGCATAATTAGCTCATGCCAGCCAGAGGCCATGCTTGTGTCAGAAGAATAACATATGGCAGGCTATCATTTCATTTACCGGGAAAAGATTACCTCTGTTTTACTACTTCGAACTCTCTTTTTCCGCCTAGCTTTTGCTCGTCTGGTTTACATACACCCTCCAACCAAAACTCAAGTACTACCTATCCAACACGCTGTAGCTCAGTACCCTTGGAAGCCTTAACAACATTATACTAGATGCCTCTTTATTTGTATTAGAAATTACAACCTACGTTTCTCATTCGATATATGTTTAAGCATCCCTACCTGAAGATTGCCTGTTTTCCCTATATAATAAGGCAAAAATATTCATATTTTGGCTTGTACACAAAGTTACCGACTCAGTTTTCCTGGTTTTAGCCAAGTGGAATTGAATGCAAAGAGAACATTTTATTCAAACAATCAATTTGGGATTCATCAATATGAAACTAGACCCATCCTAATTTTAACGTCCTGCATGGTCTCTTGCATCTTGTACGCAGTGCCTGTTCCTGAAGCATCCTGTTTTTAGGCTTCCATAAGCTTTGTATGCGTGTTTGTCCTGATGAGAGATTTGAATTGTTTTTGGGCAGAGGTTCTCAACAGACTTCTACATATATGATAGAAAGTCTGGAATTAGAAGTCTGGTCAAAGCTGGACGTGGTTGTAAGCTGATTCCCCTGATCATTGAGAGCCGGCTTGTGAATACAAGGGGAAACAGATTTCTTTCTCCTAACTTGGTTAAATGGCTGTCTGACAGAAACCTTTCAGCAGAGTCTTGTTTAATCCGCCTTGAAGAAGGGTAACTCTCACATCCCCCTCCCCCAATTTCCTTTCTCAGCCATGGCTTTTTAACTGGGTTGCTCAAAGTAAACCCTCTATATGTCCCTTGCAGGTACATAAAAGAAGGCGATTCTGTTAGCGTGATAGGAATGCTGTGTAGAGGTCATGATGACATTGCGATGATTGTTGAGCCACCCGAGCTTATATCAACAGGTTGTCAGTGGCAAAGGCTACTACTCCCTGTCGATTTTGAAGGCCTACTAATCGGGACCCCCTAATCTCATCGGCTCACCACTCTTTGCATCTATGATCCAGCATTACAGTGTATTTCTTGTATGGTTGGATGCACTGTAACCAACACTAGAATTTGGTTTATTTTCTCCTTTCGGTTATATTACATTGCATTGCATTACGACCTATGAACTATGAAACACATGACACAACGGTGTTGGATCAAGAATTCTGTAATGTAACGTAGCCGTTGGGGAAGTTAATCAAGTCATAGTTTGACTAATTATATGCAAGGTTAACCATCAGGAGTCATAGCCAGACGCGTCATTTGTTGGCGTGGATCATGCTGTTCTCCAAATGAAGGTAATTAAGCCTTAAACTTTTACTAAACTGCTTTTAATAACAGACACTAGCTGTTGTAAATTGCCAAGAATGCTCACAGACAATGCACCGTTAGTGAAGTGATAATTAAGATTACCTCTTAATTGTCTCATTGGGGCACAACTATCGGACAATTCCTCTAAGAGTTAGGAAGAAGATTAGCTGGCATCTAACTCAACTTGGCGTGGACTGACTTCCAAAGACTTCAATATTATTATTATACAGTCAATGTAAATGTGCTTAGTATCAAGAGACAAAATCTAAGTCAATATGTTTGATAGTCTTATGAAAGGTCATAATTAGCAATTAGTCCAACTCGCTAAAATAAATAGCATTATACAAAATAATTTATCGTAATGAGAATAATATTTTTTTTTTGTAGAAAAAGTACTCCTATATTATGTATACAATTATTGTTATGAGAGTTATCGTGGTACTCACAAACTAGTCAAACATGCCACTTGACGACCCGGACACTTATAAATCTGAAATCATCTCGGCAGCTTGCATTAAGATTTAAACATAAACATAATATCTAGTTTAAGATTCCAAACCTCAGTTGCATTTTGCCAACTTGGTCTAAGAAAGGCCCCTTTATTAATTTCCATAATAGAAGAGAGGGTCGAGGAGCCCTTTGGAGGCAAGCTAAGGACTGTTTCTACTCCAATTTGGAGTATTTTTGAGCTTAACTTAACCCTTTTCGATAACCAAAAAAAAAAAATCCAAATAAAATAAAGGTGGGTACCCAACAAGATTAGGAGCAGTGCCCTACAGAAGGACCATAAATTGCCATAAGTTTTCAACTCAAAAGCCGAATATATTCCCTTATCAATTTTGATAAATTAAATTTCATGATCTAACCAAATCTTTCCAAAAATATAAAAGTGGATAAATAAAGTTAGAGAACTTTACACCTCCCCCTCTCCCTTCTTGATCCCATACTTAAAATGATTATTAAAAAAAAAAAAAAAGTTGGAAACTTTCTCTCTTTTATTTTGAACATTTCCCATTTGTAGCCACCGAATCCGAATTACAATTAGTGGGTTAGATTACAACTTACAAACTAAATCTCTTTGGTTTCTAAAAGATTAGACCACTATTAATTTACTTAGTTTTAGTGAATCCTTAAAAGGTTTCCGAAGCTTATCTCTATCTTACTTTTCGGTATATTTATATATAATCTTAAAAGCATTTTGCTTTATATAAAGTTTTTAACTTCATTAATTAACTAATGGGTCGATATTGCCTAACAAAGATACGTAAGTTTAAGAAGATATCTCGATAATTACCAATAACTGCTAATACATTCCTCAATATTATTAATATTATATAAATGAATGCAAAAGAAGGGGCGCTTCTAGGGGAGGGAGATAGCATATTGGTCTTGGTTTGTTTGACTATTTGCAAGTGGATGTGATTGAATTGGCGTTTTTTATTCTGTTTGAAACTTGAAAAGAGAGAATCAGAGATAATATGCTGTTCAACTCTTTGATTTGAAAGATGTGGAGGGAGTTGAAGTCAATGGAGAGAGAGAGAGAGAGAGGGAGGTGTTCTGGGTACGATGTGTCCTGTAAACTCCTGCAAGTGTTACCTGTAAATTATTCTTTAGAAAGAGAAAGTGCTAGTCGTGGGTTTGAGCCACTTGAATGGTTCCCTCCCATGCTTATGGTGTTTTTAATCTGATAATGAGCTCAAGGGTCGACGGCATATATTCATTCTTGCTGTGCACAAATCTTTATTCCTTCAGATAAACTTCATTTTTTATTTCGATTTCCTACCTTCAAATTCAAGCTCTCCAAACCTTTTCTCTGGAACTTGATAACAAAATATATTAAACATAAGGAAATGTAAGAAACAATTTCATTTAATTGTAAAGAGTTATAAGTAGTTATAAGAAGGTGTAAGGAGCTAGTAAGTAGTTGTAAGATAGTTATGAAGTTAGTTATAAAAAGTTATAAACAAGTTGTAAGAGTTGTAATGAATTGTGAGAAGTTACAAGAAGTCGTAAGAAGTTGTAAGGTTATAAGTCTAAAACTAAATAGAACATGGTCATATTCTACATTTAATTGGATGAAGGGACAATGAAGCGGATCGATGATTATATGGGTGGAAACCGTGCTTGCTAATTTTCCGACATTTTGCTATCAAATGAATGTGACATTCTAACACGAACCTATAGTCTTCATCTTTCAAATAATTTCAGTGTCAATGAGCAAAATACTCGTAAATTATAACATAAACCAACATAAAAGTGTGAGAACACGAATGCATCGTATTCAGAAATGACGGGGTATATATAACTTTTGAACTAAATAACTGTCAGTTAGGAAAGATTAATAAAGTGGCAAGTTGAGTTTGTGGTTATGAAGAAGGGATCTGGTAGAATTAACGTCAGCCAAATCAAGTAATTAACGTTGTATCGGCTCTTAATTGTCCTTGGTTTGGTTGATTAAACATAGCTTTCCACTGTAGCCTACGTCTTAACAGTCCCACTTGAAACGTATTTTTGGATATTTTCTAAAATAAAAATAATTATATTAACCCAAAACCTTGTCTTTTTCAAACCCAATAAAATTAGTTTAAAATTAAGTGTCTGATTCCCACTGGCACTCAGAAAGAGTACATAAAACACTTTGCACATGTACTTATTTAAAATATTTATCTCAATAATAATAATAATAATAATAATAATAATAATAATAATAATAATAATAATATGTGTTGCTTGTTGATAATTTCCTCTAAGGATAACATTAAGAACACCATATTCTAAAATGAATTATTGTTATTATTAGTATTATTTTAATTTTGAAATTAGCTATTTTATTACAAAGGTTTCCAACATCTGACATGGTCAAATTGAGGGACCATTGATACCAAATCCATCGTCATTGATGTGGTAAGTCACGTATTCGTATTATGTACTCGTCCCGTTAGGAGGAACCAACAAAGCAATTACTTCTTTGGTCATATTTTTCTGACTTTTTTTATATATAAAAAGTCTGTCTCAAATGAAGTTATAGTAATAGATTGTTTTAATTGAGATTATCTTATACAAGTTTATAAAATGTCTATATCAACTTAACTAAGTTTGATTCAAATTAAAATCGATAAGAACTTTGAAAAGTTTACTAATTAAATAAATTAACACCCACTACTTTAATACTTATTAAAATTTGTACTGATTAAAAAAACAAGGATTTTGCTGACGTCACTATTTTATTTATCATTTGTGATAATATATTGTTAGGAAGTAAAGTAATTAGTGTCTAATCTTGATTTTTGTTTAACTTGGAATTTGAAAAGAATATACTTTAAAATTATATACATCCATAATAATTTTCTCCTCTTGATGATGTATCCCCTTGAAAGATTAGCATATAGATAGGACCACCAAATTATTACCTTTTAAAATTTAATTCAAACTAATATCAGATGACATGATTGAATTTGTGGTTGCTTATGTTATACATCACCAAATTTAAAAAAAAGACTAGTGACAAGCATATCTCGTGTTGCTTCCTATGGAGTTTTTATCGAGGAGGTTGAAACGAATAAAACATCAGTTTAGATGGTAGCATAGCGTATATCAATCACTTTATCACTGTCATTCAATATGTTGGTTCCATAAACTGTATTTTAATTTACCTACAAAATCTGTTTATTAGATATGGCAAAAATCTAAGCATATATATATATATGTATTTAAATGTTAAAATGTATTACCGAATTTACATAATCTAAATGTTTGAGAACTAAACGAGCATATTCCCCCAAATCTTTGAAATAATAATGATATATAGGTTTGTACAGAATGTAGCTCTAATGAAACTTATGAGTTAGATTCCTTGCGATAATTGGGTGGATCCTCTAAAGGGAAGACTGGGCACTAGTTCGGAGAGAAAGTGGAGTGCATGACCTTCTCAGTTTCGTGGTTTTCTTCATTATTTGGCAAATCTTGTTTGAATTTTACCAGTAAATTTCCCATGACTTTGCCTTTCCATTGGCATAATACACTCTCACACTCCACATCAGAAAAATATTACTTGTTCTTTGTTCTCGTCAACCATCCTTTTCAGTCTCTCTCTATATTCTATTGCATTCCTCCCTCCATCTGCCTCCTATTTAAACACCACCCCCCCACTTCACTTCCCCATCACAATCTCTCAAGCAAACCCACCTCTTACCTCTCTCTCTCTCTCTCGAATGGGTTCACACACAGACACCCTCTGGCTCTTTGCACTGGCCTCAAGGTTGGACCACTTCACCCTCACTAACCTATGCACCATACTCCTCATAACCGCGCTGGCATGGCTAGCCATGAGCCTAATCTACTGGGCCCACCCTGGAGGGCCGGCATGGGAAAGCATTCATGGACTCGCTTGTCGTCCAAGTGGGCACGCAACACCATCCCTGGCCCCCGAGGCTGGCCCGTCATAGGCAGCTTGTTCCTCAAGACGGGCCTTGCCCACCGCAAGATCTCCGCTGTGGCCGAGGAGTTCGGTCCGAGGGCCAAGCGGCTCATGGCGTTGAGTGTGGGAGACACTCGCATGATAGTCACGTGCAATCCTGAAGTGGCCAAGGAGATCCTCAACAGCCCGGATTTCTCGGACCGACCCGACCAGGAATCCGCCTACGGATTAATGTTCAACCGGGCCATCGGGTTCGCCCCTTACGGAGCCTACTGGCGGACACTCCGTAGGATCGCTTCCACCCATATGTTCTCCCTAAACAAATCAAAGCCTACGAAGGCCAGAGGAGCCACATAGTCTCCCAAATGGTGGAGCTGCTCGGGTCCCAAAACGGGTCGTTCAGGGTCCGGGAAGTGCTGAAGTCGGCCTCCTTGAGCAACATGATGGGGTCGGTGTTCGGGCGCGGATATGACCTGTTTGGAGAGAGAAACAGGAGAGAGATTCAAGAGCTGAAGGAGATGGTGGATGAAGGGTATGACTTGCTGGGAATACTCAACTGGTCTGACCATCTTTCGTTTCTCTCCCAATTTGACCTCCAAAAAGTCCGGTTCAGGTGCTCCCAACTTGTACCTAAAGTCAACCGCCTTGTCTCCCGGATCATAGCCGACCACCGGTCCAATCCAGCCGAGGTGAACCGGGACTTTGCCGATGTGTTGCTCTCTCTCCAACATCCCGATAAGCTCTCTGATGCTGACATGATTGCGATCCTTTGGGTTAGTACTCTAATTAAACCCTACCTTTTTTATGCGTTTTTTAGTATATAACTTTTTACAATCGCTTCTCACTAACACTTATTCTGCTCTTAACAATTTTATGACAGTTTATATGCTATTTATATCAATAAAAATTTATTCTCACTAAAATAAAAAAAAACACTTATTATTTACTGCTATTTATATCAATAAAAATAATAAAGCTTAAATTTACATTCCCATTTATTTTTTTGACATATGTAGATATATTCTATTGTGCACATTTTTTATGACAGTTTATATGGTTTTACACTGATCCCATATCTTTGAATAGAGTTTTTATTAATAAATTAAAAATTGACGTATCCTGAATTTTCACAATAATTTCAGATAATATTATAACCCCTTTATATTATATAAGCTTTTCTCTTCTGGTACCAAACTCTGAATAAAATAAAACTGTTTTTTTTTTTTTTTTTTTGTATAGGAAATGATATTTAGAGGGACAGATGCCACAGCAGTATTGATGGAATGGATCGTAGCAAGATTAGCTGCCCATCCGGATGTACAATCAAAGGTCCATGCTGAGCTGGACGATGTCGTGGGCAGATCACGTGGCGTTAAAGAATCTGATCTCTCATCACTGCCATATTTAACGGCTGTGATCAAAGAGGTCCTGAGGCTCCACCCACCCGGGCCCCTCCTCGCATGGTCTCGCCTGTCTATCCAGGACACCACCGTCGACGGCTGCCACGTCCCCGCAGGAACTACCGCCGCCGTCAACATGTGGGCCATCGGTAGAGACCCCCAAGTCTGGCCCAACCCGCTCCAGTTCCAGCCCGAAAGGTTCCTAGCCTCGGGGCCCCACATGACCGAGTTCTCGGTTCTCGGGTCGGACCTAAGGCTCGCCCCATTCGGGTCGGGCAGGCGGTCCTGCCCCGGGAAGGTGCTCGGGTTGACCACGGTCGCCTACTGGGTGGCCTCGTTGATGCATGACTTTGAGTGGATGAAGTCAACGGAGGGTCAAGTTGACTTGTCCGAGGAGCTAAGGCTATCCTGTGAGATGGCGCACCCTCTTACTGTGGAGGTGAGCCCTAGGAGGGTTTTCTAGTCGGAACTTTTTATCAAGAGTGTTTGAAATTTGAATAATCTTTAATTTACTCGAAAATTTTATTATATTTGAGAAATGTTGGTTTATAATTATATATTAGTTGTACATATATATGTAATGGCTTTTCAATATTTATGTAAGATTTTAGTATTTCTATATATTCTACTATATGTGAGATTTATAATTAAAATTATTATTTGTTTCTCAAAATATATGTAAATTATGGAATAAAAATTGTTATATTGTGTCACTTAATTGTGTAACCATTCTAGATATATTAACCAAATAAATATATTTTTTTATAATATGAGGTGGCGCAATTATTTTTTAAAAATCCTAATAAAAACAGAAGGGTTTGATTTAGAAATTAAAATCAACACATCAAAATGAGCTAGGATACTTTTTAAAATATTTTGTATTAGTAAGAATAGAATTTTTAGTTAATCATAACATATAGTCGTTTTCCATTCCAAACTTTCATAGTTACTAAAAGAACCTGATTAAAGTATATACCGTATACGGTTTAAACTAAGACCGTATTTAATCCGATTAAGAATACAAAGGAAGACATGTTTAATCTTTAATCATAAATTTAATTTTTTTTAATTTATAGCTCCATCTAGAAATAATTTTTAAAAAATGATGCAATCTGAGAACCGAATTCCGATAATATAATTAAATCTTTTCGATTTATTATTAAATTAATATTTATCTTATCTCTCTATTAAATTTTGCACTTCGCTTTCCATCAAGGGCCCAAAAAAGGAAGAAAAAAAAACAACTTTCTAATTACGTGGGTGTGGCATACTGGGCCTTAATTTGTCATTAGCAGACGTACACTTTTGTTCTTGGGCTTGGAACAGTTACTGGTGGCAACCTTTTTTTTTAAAGCGAATATTCTTCCTTTCTTTTTTTTTTTTTATTTTTAATCAAAGATTAAATTGTTAACGCCTATATGCAAATTCTTAAAAATGTTCTTGCGAGCATATACTCTTCAGAAAGAGACAAAAATGAAGCTTATAAAATCCCCTATTTTTCCGTTTGTCCAACCATCTATTGACATATGGCGATGAACAAATACTCTCATATGCATATAAGGCGTTTTGTGTAAAATGGTCATGTTAACATAAAAAATTGACGCTTATTTCTTTAATGCACAAGAAAGTTTTTTTTTTAAAAAATAGATTTCACTGATTAATGATGCTCCATTTTGATCTTTTATTATGATTTGTTCCTATTTCCTTTTATTGCCCCCCTTTTTATTAATTGTAAAAAAAAAAAAGTCCTTCTTTAGAGAAAATTTAAAGTTTTCTACCCTTCTACTATGTCCTATCATGATAAAAAAAAAAAATTAAAAATATGTGTTTTTTTATGCTCGATATATAATTGCATTATTTACATTTTGTATTTTGTGAATTTAATCGGCCTAGTCGTGTTTTACATGTATATCACAAGTTTTTAATAGGGTGGTTGACCGAGTGCGAAATATTATATATATTATGCAACAATCTCAAGTCAAAACGAATATGTTGTTGCTAAATTCATAAAAGTCAAAAACATCTTTGAATTAATATCAATGGGTTGACAAATGAAAAAAATTCAGAGCTTGACATTCTCAAATCAACATTAAATGCATGTAATCAATCAGTAAACTTAATTAATCAATCAATTAATTAATTAATTAATTATGAAACATGGTTGAGTTCGTTTGCATATCCCAGAGAAAATCTTGTTTGTCTATTATAGAATCTAATTTAAACCTAAATTAAATGACCGGATTCTTAGAAGATTATATTCTTAATTACAATATTAGTGGATAATTATGTTGGATTATTTGCCGGCGGAGGACATTTTTAGGTCGAATTACTTTGTTTAGCGTTTGAGGATGGAACTTATATTTAATTACTTACAAACTAAGCATGTTTATTGATTAATATCTGATTAATTAAGCATAAGTGGCCCCTTAATTGCCACAAAAGGTGCAATATTGATATTGAACTCTTTTTTTTTTTTGGGGGGTGGCGCTTTAGAGAGGCCATTAAGGTGATTAAAAAAATCAAGTAAACCGATCCGCGGGTGAGAATCATATCTTTGCCTTTGAAAAAGTACCTGAGCCCATTTGTTGCAGTCGATTTTGGATTGATTAGGTTCGAAAGCTTTAAAGATTAATCGGTTCGACTGAAATTTTAGATCGAGGATCGGACTAAATTCTATTGATCCGATTCATGTCTGTTTTCGCTCCAATCTGATTTTGAATCGAATAATGCACGATTATATAATACATATAGGTGAAAATATGGCAGGGCTTTTTTTTATATTCACTCGCGGATCCACTTATGTAATTAAGTAAAGAACCATTCTAAATATAAAAACTATGTAGACATAAAATTGCATTATGTTAATATCAATATCCATGAAAATAAGCACAGAATGTTAAATACAACTAATGACTATGACTTTGTTTAAAATATTGACAAATGATAAAGAAAGTTCGTGATTATTCCGCAATAATCTCTAGTCAAGAAAATATTCTTGCTAAACGCATAAAAGTCAAAAACAATTTTAAATAACAAAAGGTTGACAAAATTCAGAGCTTGAAATGGTCAAAACAGCATTACATGCATGTTAATTAACAGGTAAACGTATTTAATTATTATTTAGGAAATTAACAAGGTTGGATTTATTTGCATATTGCAGAGAAAATCTTGTTTTTCTAGTACTATAGAATCTAATTTAAACCTAAATTAAGCCATATAATTGGACATTTTCTGTGGTTTACAAGATTATAATCCTAACTACAATATTAATCCATGATTATGTTGGATTAGGATATCTTTGAGCATATACTTTTCAAGTTACTTTGTTTAGCCATGGAACTTATATTTAATTACTTTGAAGCTAAACATGTTTATTCACTAATAGCTCAATTAATTAAACATAACTCGCAGACAATCCGGCATTAGTGGCCCCTTGCCGCAAATTAAAAGGGGTATTTTGATGGATTAACTCCTTTTTTATTTTTTTTATTTGTAAGGTGTAGGACAACTTTAATTTAAAGAACCCATCCGTGGAATAAATTTTTTTTTTTTTAAAAAAAAATTAGTTAACCAATTCACCGTTGAGATCAGAATCATATCTTTGCATTTGAAAAAGTTCATCAGTCTATAGATTAATATTGACTATAAATTTATTTTATTATATTACGATGTGTTTTTAAAGTAAGTTTAAAGTGGATCGAGAACATCAATATTTACATTCTAATACGGGTATTAAAATTTTGAAATATGTACATACACATAGAGTATCTTTTAACTTTATCGCTGTTTTTTATTTTTCTGATTGTAATAAATAGAAATTCTTCAATAATAAATATGCAACATATTAATCCTCATACATAAGAGTTTTTTTTTCTTTTTTAATCAACTATAGATGTATATAGAGTTGTGTTCTTAATTCTTCTCATCTTTATTTCTTTTTACAAGAAACTTTTTTTCTGAAAAAATTAAATTAAATAAATATTTTAAAATGAATTTAGCTCTCAACTTATAGGGATAATCTCTCCATAAAACACACATTAGTGCATAATTAGTGTGAGAAAGAAAGTAGGCAGAACTATTGAACCCATGAGTAGAGAGAATATTCTCATACTTACGTGTGTGGTGGTTTTTTGGACTTCAAAAGTTGCATTATATTTCTCAAGTATTCCCTTAAATGGACTCTTCGTTTGATAAGCCATATGGTTCAAAGCTAGGAATATTTTCAATTATATATTTTTTTAGTATGATGAACGGTGTGATTCTGAATTGCGAGTATTTAAGGTAAAAAATTTCTAATAACACACTTTCGGATATTCAGACTTATATTAATTTCCTTACTGAATGAATGAGGTCGGTATCAATTCGACTAATGCTCGGTTTCCATAATCTTCCCACGTGAAGAAAGCACGAACTATGCAAAAGTGGGGAGAGAATTATGAGAGAAATCCAATAATCCATCCTGAAAAGCACAAATTGAGATTATGGACACTGAAAGTTGCTTTACTACCACTCTTGCTTTTTACTCACGAATTTTTCTTTCATTTATTCACTTTTGAACTTGAATCTATTTGATTTCCAATCTTTGATTAAGACCACGCCAATATATTCTCCTGTTTGTACCACCACTAATTAATTAATGGATAAAGAACATCGCTTACTCTAATTTAAACTTCCATAGACTCTACTAGTCAAGTTAATCGATGTTTTTATAAATTTTATCCGAGTAAGTCTTTTTCGACCCGATCATTAATTTTTAAAATCAGAGTTTTGTATTGAATTATACTTCAAAAAAAATTATTATATTAGATAAAAAGAGGCTCGTCACCCCCTCTGAAAAAAATACGAGAAATAGTTTATGAAGGGTTTGTTTGTATAGTAAAACTGAACAATAAGAAAAACCATAGATAAGCTAGCCTAGTACCTATAGGGCATCAACCCGTTTGGTATTCTCATTGCTTGTGATAGAAAGTATGGAGTTTGAGCCCAAGGCCCCTCATTTAGCATGAACCTGATACAGGTAGAACTATATTCACATTCATATTCATTTATAAAAAAATTGTCCTTATATTTATACTCATCACATTCTTCGGATTTTCAAAATCTTAACAAAGAGTACAAGACACTATTAACCTTTGAGATTCTTTTGGCTTGTGACTTAAAATTGTATCAAAAAATTTAGATCAATTAAAATTTTTATCGTATCCAATTCTTGAATCAAAATCAAGTTTGTTAAAGCTGCAAACGGGTTGTATTTTGCTTTCATAACATAATTTCATCTACTTCTATCGAAAAAAATGAAAAAAGATCATCATATCTACACAGAAAGCAATTGTCACCCCGAAAATTCTGCCCTCAATCCGATTCTGATACCATAAACTTCCACAAAATGCAGAATCAAAATTGATAGAGATGGATGGTTCTTGTACTTTCCATGGAGCTGTTTACTCAGACACGAGCACGGGTGCCAACATGAGTCTGTGTCCACCTCTCCAAAATGCAGTTACAAAGTGTACAAGGGTTGAATACTATGTATCGAACACAGGTACTTGAGGTGAAATGGATAGAAAAAGAACTGTTGAGTATCAATCAACAAGTGTCTGATCAAATAACACAGTAAGGAGTGCTGCTCAGCTGATCCAGCAACCCTATTTGAACCCGAGCCTCTTCACCATTAGAAATAGCTGAAGCAACTAGTGCCCACCATGTAGTGGACTCGGGCACCTTGCTTTGGCTGATCATTTCCTCTAACCACGCAACAGCTTCATATGTACTGTGTATGGAGCAAAGACCTCTAATGAGAGCATTGAAAGTATTAGCTCCAGGCCAATACGATTTGCTCAACATCTTCTCCATGATTTTGCCAGCTTCAACATATTCCCCAACCTGGCATAACCAATCAAGTACAACACTAAATGTCTCCTTGTCAGGGGCACAACCCTTCTGTCTATCCATTTTCTGAAGAACCCCGACAGCTAAATCCAACTTACCCTCATCACAAAAACCTTTCACAACAATGTTGTACACTTTGGAATTTGGGACACAATCCTTCTTCAGCATTTCCTCCTCTATTACCTTGCCTGCTTCATCAACTCTCCCATCTGCACATAAAGCTGCTACCTTTGCTTCGTACATCCTTAGTGTTGGTCTAAAACCACGTTCCCTCAGTTCATCAAGCAGTTTGTTGGCCTCACAAACATTACCTTCCGAGTAAAGATCAGTAGCCATGGCAGTGTAGCTAGCTGAACTGGGGATGGCACCTCTTGTCAGAGCTGCATTAATCAAAAGTTTAGCACGTTCTGTGTCTTCACAATCACGAAGTTGGTCAAGGTCTTTAACCTTACAACGACTCTTTGGTGCCTTGAGGCCTTTCCTCAGAACTTTCCCAAGAATTTCAACAGCCTCATTAACTTGACCATTATCGCATAAACTATCCAAGAGAGTCCTGTATATTACAATGTCTTCTCCACAACCTTTCTGAGAAATCCTCCATAACATTGCGTACAACAAATGAGTTGCCTCATTCAGCCTGCCATCCTGACAGAGCCCTCTCATAAGAATTTTGTAACTTTGTCTATCAGGATAGCAGCAGTGATACTCCATCTCTTGAAAAACCAGCAATGCTAAGTCGGAGCGGTTAATCCGACACAGAGAATCCATTAGCAAATTCAATGAACCAATTCTAGACTTGACTTCCCACCCAAAAGATTTCTCCATTAGTAACTGATAGAAAGTTTCGAGCTTTGACTCGTCTATCAGTATCTGTAAAAGGGTATTGAACGATGCCGTCCAGTTCACACAATTAAACTGAGGAAGGCTTCTGAACAAAGAGACAGCATCATCAAGCAATCCAGCTTTTGCATAGGTCTTAAATATAGAAGCAAAAACTATATCCTTGCACTCACACGAGTCGTTTTTCATCTGCTCAATTACTTGCTTCATATCACAAAATCGGCCCGAGCTGCCGAGGATGTTGATCATGGTGGCATATACAGAACCACTGTGACGATAGGAGGGATACTTAGATTTGGCCTCATTGAAGATCTCTAACGCTTTCACCGGACTTTTCTGCTGTCTTATGATCTGTGAGAGCTGGGTAGGATTCAGCAATCTCGGCCACCTAACAACCATGAGCTTCTTCACAATTCTCACCTATTTAAACTCGATATACTCTTAGAACCCAAACATCAAATTCTTCATCAAACCCAATTCCAGAACGACCCAAAATTCCTTCAAAAGTTCAGAAATGTTTCCAACCTCACTCATCAAATCCGTCATACTAAAGATTGCTTAAAATATAAATCAAGTAAACCAGACGCCAATAATTCACAGCAGAAATTAAAAACATGAAAAGAAGGAAAAAAATTTAAACGTCGCGAAAAGAATGGATACCGTAACGGAGATGCCCTCATCGAAGAGGATGAGAGATGCGTACGTGCAAGCTTGCTCTCCAACTGACATTGTTTTCCCACTTTCTTCAACCGGAGATCAAACAATCAATCTCTTTCCAGAAAATACAGACCCCAAATCAGACAAAGACATTTGAAATTTCAAGTTCGTCGATCTCAGAGCGAGAGACAGAGAGAGAGAGAGAGAGAGAGAGAGAGAGAGTAACGCGATCGAAACTGGGGTTTTCCGGAATGAGCAGAGGAGATTTGCAGGGGAGGCTTGAGTTGGGCCAAAATGCCCGCTCAGAACTTATTTCGGGCTTTTTGGAAAACATTTTCGGCCCATATCAATAATACAGCCCAATAAGAGGTGGCCCGGTTACGTCCGTGTTTAATGAAGGTTTTTTTCATTGTAGTGTTGGTAAACAAGCAAAAAAATGAAAAAAAATTATTAAATTAGAAATAATAAAGTAAGAGAAAGTGGGGGAAAAAGTTGATAATAAATTAAGTAATTTGTATAATTAAATTTAAAAAATAACTTTAAAACTAATGTATTAAATTATATAACTCTATTTAATAAAGTTTCTCGTTGATTTTCATTCTTTTCTTTCTTATTCTAATAAGATTTTTATTTATCTTCGTTTATACTCTTAAATCTACGTTGATAAAGCGTAATTTTTTCACCTCAAAGAATATTCTCAATTATAGACCCACATATAATCCAAATCCTTATTATTCCCACGTTTAAAAGCATGATCAGTACAAAAGTGGAGGGAGAATTATTATAGAAATTCAGCCTCAAAAAACACACATTTGGATAATGCGGGGTAAAAAAAAAAGTTGCTTTCACCAAAGAATTTTTCTTTCATTTATTCACTTTTGAACTGTTACTGTATTTTTCAATCTTTATTCTTCTGATTAGGAAAGGAAAATAAAAACATATTTAATTACATTTTCCCTAAACCAATTAAAGAATTTCCTTTTTATTTGTGGTATTAGGAATCAAACAAGTGGGTTAGGGTTAGGGTTAGGGTTAGGGTGGTCCATGAAGAATTAATCAATAATTTTTGGAAATCATATCATATCCATGCTCTGAGATTTTCTCATCACTTTTAAAATCAACTTATTGTCAAGTCTCGTTACCAACACCAAACAACAAACTAATTTATTGAATAAAATTTGTTTGAATTAATATGTTCTTCAATAAAGTCAGAGGATGAGATAAGAGATTCCATATATGGAGGGACGAAAAAGTTGGCGTCGGGATTAAGACGAGGTCTCAAGTACATTAGACTTCGATTATTCAATCCCTCTCTTTTTCATTGTACAAGTACTACTCTTTATGGTTGCTCTGAAATTAAAAAAAAATTATTAAAAATTTGTATAAGTATACGTGTTGATGAAGATATATGGCGGGATCCGAAGTTCCTAACCCTAGACCTTGAATTATTTAATTATATGCAGTATTTTTGTCATTTGTCCATATAATCTGATAATATTGAAGAATATTCCCCAAGGTGTTGTTGACAAATTAGATGATCTCTTCGAATCTTAAACTTGTCTGTCAAAGCAATATCTTGGTTGAAATGAAACTCATAAAAGTCAATTTTCTTAATTTTCAAAAATGTTATTCTTTCATGGTTTTTAGTTTAATTAATTAAATAATGTTTGACTTGCCTAATTATTTCCAGTAAATTCCTCCCTGCTGCTATGCGGTACTGCCACACAGTCTTATATATTAAATTTGATCTGATTGGACATTTTCTTAATTCAGACTCTTTCTCAACAGTTAATTTCATTTCATGATGGAAGTGGTAATTAAATTATCAAAAAAATCTATCAAGTTTAATTTGAAATGGGCTCAATATATCCAATACGAATTTATCAAAAATATACGATATCATTTACATACATATTAGATTGAACGTAACATGTCCAAAAGTAATGAAAACCGTAATACCTTCTAATATATTTTCTTCTAGCGTGCTCCGTACAGTTCTATACAATTATTTCGAGGGCATATGAATGAACACCCGTGGACAATAATTGACATGAAATGAGAGCTAGACAGACAAACTTGGAGGGCTATAATTTAATCAGGAAAACATTCTTTGAATTTAGGGATTTAGTATTTTGCAAGAAAGCAATTAATAGTGATGGTCTTTTGACTTGAGATGTTTAATTTTTGCCTGTAAATCAAGAGACATACTGGAGTTTAAGCCTACATCAACGGTTTATGTCTATGATAATTTATGCATTTTCTAGTCTATTTATGTCATCTGCCCATGCCATAGGCGTATCGTGTGCACCTCTCTGATTGCAAACCCAATCTGAAAAAATATGGAATTAAATATCAGTTTCCACACTTAGATTAGATCCCTACATCATAATAAATGTATTTCTTTCTTTATTTTATTATTTTGATATATTATTTAGCCTCTTCTCTTACGTGTGAAAGCTAGCCAAGGGATAGAATAACGCTGGACTAGTACTCAAACTTTTTAAACTTATAAAAACTTAGCTGTTCGAGTTAAATATGGATCACTAATCTTTCATCGTTTTCACATCATATTCTGTTTTATTTAGTTGTAATGACTTGTAAAATTGTAAATTGTTAGTTGTTAGAGTCAAAGGAACTGTACGAGTCGTAAGAAACTAAAAGAAGTTGTGAAATAGTTGTAAAGTTAGTTAGATTATGCTTGGACGACTAATTAATAACAAATGTTTTGTAATTTACTTTTGAATAAAGGACCATATAACACATGCTCTCGGTGTTTGGCTTTGGATTATTTCTTAATGTAGTAGCCTAATATCATTTTTTAAACTTTTCATCAAATAATGGAATTTTATTTTTTTTTATACGTTTTGAATTTTTCAAATAAAGGAAAAATGAAAACATAGTATAAGTTCGTCGCGGTTCATCATTTTTAATTTTTTTTTGGCGTATATTGCTTGAAATTGACAAACATAATTATATATAAATTAATTGAGTATAGTAGAAGTTAAAACCACATAAAATAGATTTAAAAGAGTAATTAAGAGTTTAAACGAATAATTCCCCAAAGTTTCGACATGTGTGGTGGTTTATTTTCTTAAAAATTTGCTGTAATATATTTTTAATGAAAGAAAGCTACGTTGAATGTCATGATATGACACATGAATTTAGGCAGGAAATTAAGGAGGTTTGTTTGATGAGGTTATTATGTCTGCTTCAGCATCAACATCAACATCACCAAAACCCAAATTACTATTCGAGAGTCTCATCTGGGCTCATCATGTACACATATATATTGCTCTGTATATATATTCATTGCCAATTTTTTAAAATTTTCAAAATTTAATGGAATTGACTAAAAATATTTCACTTATGTTTGCAATTATGAGTGCTAACAATTTTGAGGGTATAATAGTATTAAGAGAAGGTAACGGTGAGAATAAATAGCAGTATTGGATACATATCGGCCACTCGGTGTCCGATTTTTTAATGCAACATATTGGATCAATGGAGAGAGAGTTATATTTGCTTGCGAAGGGTTGTAGAGGATGGAAGAAATCTCTATAAAGGATATAAATTGCCATAATTGAAACATTCAAGAAGACGAAAAATTTAAACGGATGGTTAAAGACCCAAAAATAGGTTAATATTCTTACACATCCTTAAATGCAAACTTTACATCTTCCGTTTTCACAATATATTTCTTTTTTGGGCTGTTAGGGTACACTAAGAAAGTACAAGATTCATACCACAATTTGTGTTAAAAGACCAAGTTACCCTCAAAAAAAAAGAGAAAATTCAATGAAAAATGAAAAGAAAAAAGTGATTAATAAGAATAAATTTAGTAAATTAGTCATCAATATACTATTGAGATTGTAAGTTGATAAAAATTTTGAAATAAAAAAACGTTAGTTAAAGTGATATATATTATAAAACAGATTGGGTATTAAGGATAGATGAAGTTGAATGTGGAGTAGGTATTGAATGCATATATATGTGAAGGAGGTCAACTTGAATGATGATGAATTCCCAGTTGATATTGTCAAGAGGACTTATATAAGTAACTCCAGGACCATTCATGGATGGAGTAGTTCATGGAGCATCATCTTATATTTCTTGGTGATCATCACATCATCAGTAGGCTCTGGACCACCATTGAATTTCGGATTTTAGACAAATATATATTCATGCATTACTACCTACTAATTAGTTTTTAATCTTTATTCCCTGCCTGTCAACCATCATTGATGAATCATATATAACGAATCAGTCTTATTTTAGCGTTACAATTAAGGTTCTTAAATATCGGTTTTAGTTCATAAAATTGTACTAATTATATAACAACAACATCTCGTTTCTGCCAGGTACGGAAAGTAGACACCTTTACTGTTCATAGGATACCAATTTCAAAATTACACTAATCATAGGGAATTATATGTACAGTTGAGTTGAGTAAATTTCACCTAATTTCTGTCCATTTGGCCAAGCAAGTTCAATTTTATTCCCAATTAATTTTCAAAAACTTTACTCTTTTTTTAATTTTTATTTTAGAATACTTCATGCATCTAGATTTAGAATCTTAGTGATGATTGCAATCTTTTCAAAATCATCCCAATTATTAATAATGAAGTATTATTCATAATTGTAATTTTTCAATTGATGACATACAGACACATAATGACATAAGAAAATTACTTTAGACTTATATAAAGCTATTTTAAAGTATTATAAAACATACACACAAATATTAAATGACATCAATATAAGTACTGAAAGTTATAAAAACGACAGATAAAATAACTACCGTAACACATACTTAAAAATCCCCGTCAATTTTATTAGTAATCTTATATAAATATTTTACGTAATTTAAAACAAATATTTCTGCAACTGAATAAATATTCCAGCCTTAAATATATTCTAAAAGATGATTTACTAATATATATATATATATGGCGGGTAGTTATGAATTTTGGCGGGGCTTGTATAGGGAGCCGCTTTTCGTTACTGAAGAAGAAAGATAGAGCAGAAATAAATGTACACAAAGGAAGGGGAGGGAGGGAGTTGTCAGCATCACCAACAAATGCCCACAATCCGATCAACATGATGATAAGTTTACACCTTGTAAACTCATCCGCAACTCGAACCAAATTATCTATATATCTGAATCAGATGTCCCGTATTTACTTATATTTAAAATTTATTTATTTAAAATTATATTTAAGATTTAAATTAAATTAAATTCAACTCTGATTCTGTAATAAAATTATTTTTGTTCACAATATAAAAATATCAAATAATTTAAATCGACAATTAAAAATAAATTTAACCCGATGTATACTCGAGTTGAATTACCAAAAGGTTGTAGATAAGCTGCATGCACCATTTGTACACGTGGCGCTTGAACAGCGACTCCTCAGCTGATTTTGATTCTGAGAGGTGCAGGCCATGGATTATCATGATCAGATCAGATGCTAATGCATGATGTGTGCCACTCATGAGTCGAGTGCATGAAGCTCTGAAAGGGGCAGCTGCATCGTATCCATATCATATCATGTGAAGCCTCACCCTTCTGTCCCGACAACTTAACGACACTCCTCTTTAATTCCCTTCCACCTCATCTTTCTTCCGTTCTCCTCCAGAAAATTACAACATATCAACTTACACTCAATTTAATTACCTTTCTTTTCTCTTAAAAGCTAAATTAATAACTAAATTTTCAAATTATATTTCTTTATATTTAAAAAAAAGTAGATCTTAAGTTCGAGTGTGGTGAAATCAAATTTAAACTACAATTTATCATTCGACCCGAACCTTAAGTTCAAGTGTAAGTCGATTCAAATACATCCCTAGATTCGATCAAACATTCTCCATTAAAAAACATATAATACATTAATGTTCTAACTTTATAAAACGTTGAACTTTATTATAACAAACTGTGGACTTTACAATTAGACCATGGTTTTGCGACCTCATTATCCAATTCTATTTGATGGATTCATAGTATGAAGTGAATCGTGACGTAAATATTTAAATAATAAGACCAAAATCAAAGGGATAGGTACCCCTAATCTTAATAGCCATATTTGGTTCATCAGTTGCACGTGGAAACAAGGTAGAGGGTAGAAAACAAAAGGTCGCTCTCGATGCATATTTGGAATGATTTTCCTTAGATTATATTGAATCTTCAAATTAAGACTCCCACCATAGAATGCAGTTTCATTTCATTGAGATATTCATGTCAATGAGAGAGATTGAGTGCCAATAATTATAATTTTTCTCAAGCAACATTTCACATATGCACTATAAATTATAAACAAAAGATCACTCAGTACTTTGTGATTGGTAATTCTAGATTTTTAAAGATTAATTTAATGTTTTCAATAAAAAAATCAAATTTAATATATGGGGGGATTTTCGTATGAACCTTCAAAATAGAAATAGCATATTAATTCTTCTTGCTATTTACGTATTGCCACAAGCACTGGATCTGACTCCTCATAGTTAGAGGGGTTAAACATTCCCCCTAATTATTTATATTATCATAATATACATAAATAAAATAGTACACAAAATTAATGGTTTCACCCTAAAAATGTTATTGAGTTGACAATATCTTGGCCATATTATTCAATAAACTCCTGTTAATATTTGCAATGCAGGCTTCAAAAATATAATATTTATATATATAGATTGAGTAGAAGACTCTTATTTATATTATTATTCCATATGCCTACAAGTTGTTATTCTATTTCATACATTTTATTGGCTCCACTTCTTTTAATCCTAAAAACACATAAATTTATGTACAATTATTTTTTGATACATTTTCGTTTTTACATTTTAAAATTTGATTTTCATTCGAGATCTAAACACTTAGGCTTTTCATAATATTTTATTTTTCTCCTCTAGATATTATATATACTCTTCCATCAATATTTATTGATGGAAGAGTATATATATGTATAATAAGGATGACAGAGAAGAATAATATTTATTGATGGAAGAGTATATATATGTATAATAAGGATGACAGAGAAGAATAATATCTAGACGAGAAAAATAAAATAAAATACTTTTTTGTATTTGATTATAAAGGTGTTTTTTACAACACTGTTATTTTGAACAAACATTACATATGTAAACATTAATGGAAAAAGATGTATAAGCTAGGTAGGGTAATAGAACCGTCATCGTACATATTTTTTTTTTTATAGAAAAAGACAAAATAGAGAGAACTATGTAAAAAATTATTTGTTGGTATTTATATAAAGAATGAGTAATACACAATTCCGATTTATAAATATTAGCTATCTTATATGAAAAGCATTTCATTTATATATAGTATAGGTGTTTGCATATAATAATTAACCGTTGAAAATGGCATGTTATAATGACACCAAACATGTTTTAGTACGTCTTTTCGGTACGATTTTCAGGAGACAAAAACTTTATTATGCCCTATAAATTAATTTTTATAAATCACTTAACACCTTGAAGAGAACCTACGACCTATTTATCCAAAAAAAAATTGAAAAAAAGGACTTTTTGTCATTAGCCAATGCAATTGTAATAAATGAAACAAAATCTTTGAAGAAGAATTGAAGGTATATCCGATGTAGCCAGAGAAGATGCTAATTCGAAGATTTTGATTTTTTTTTTTTTTTTTTTTTGCTAGTTCGAATATTTAAAAGTAATTAATTGCTCAGGAAAATAAAAAATAAAAAATAAAAAAATGAAAAAAGGGATTGCAATGGAGGAGGGCAGCGGTCAAAGGCCCGATCTCGACAATCTCTCTCATGCATCTCAGCAAAGAGCAGGTGGCATCGACATGGAGGCCAACTCCAGCTTTTATTTCTCTCCTTCCCTTCCAATTATATTCTTCCACGTATACCCCTCTCGTGAAATATTTCGTTTTTAACACTTGGCGGCGCACAATTCCTACCAGTATTATTTTAAAAATACATAAGTTACCTTCAGTTGTTTCTTTAAAAAATAGTAAAATAAATGAGAGCATTTAATTATTTAACTCATCGAATTGCGTTGTATTTATGATGGCAATTATCCAAAATAACAAAAAGAAAAAATAATATATTAAGATAATTTTTTCACCATTTAATGAGAAAATTATTTGATAATAATTATATTGAATAAATGTCAACAACAAATAGAGACATTTGAATTAATGTATATTGAACCTTACTCATATATTGAACTATAATCTTAATTTACAAATTTTTGAAATAATTGCAGGCCAGAGGTAAAATAATCAGTGTTAAATTAGATTTTTGTTTAAAATAAAATGTAAAATTGTCTCTTTCTGTTGTAGAAAATAACATAATGAATTTAGAATTAGTGGTAGAATAATTCCCTGTCTGAAATTTTCTTTTTTAAAAATGGAGTAATTGTTATTTTGATACTCTCTGTGATGTACTCTGCCTCTACTACTCTCTGTGGTGGCACTCCCTATATAAGGCCTTCACCCCCTCTCCAGTTTTACACTCCAACACAACAACCAATCCCAGAAGCCACTGAGAAGCTTAAGGAGCTTATCAGCTCTCTCTCTCTCTCTCTCTCTCTCTCTCTTTGCAACAAAATGGGCACAACCATAGACAGCATTTGGGTGCTAGCCCTCTTCTCAAAATGCACCCACCTCTCTCTCTCCAACATCGCCTCCTCTTTCATTCTGATTCTCCTCGTTTGGCTAGCCGTCGCTCTTCTCTACTGGGCTCACCCCGGTGGCCCGGCATGGGGCAAACACCGCCTCCTTCACATCTCTAAGTGGGCCAAGAACCCCATCCCTGGCCCCAAGGGGTTCCCTGTCATCGGCAGCATGGGACTCATGACCGGCCTGGCCCACCGCAAGATTGCAGCCATGGCCGGCCGCTGCCAGGCGAAGCGCCTCATGGCCTTCAGCCTCGGGGAAACACGTGCAATAGTCACCTGCCATGCTGAGGTGGCCAAGGAGATCCTCCACAGCCCCAACTTCGCGGACCGCCCCGTGAAGGAGTCCGCCTATAGCCTCATGTTCAACCGGGCTATCGGGTTCGCCCCCTACGGGGCCTACTGGCGGGCCCTCCGCCGCGTGGCCTCCAACCACATGTTCTCTCCCAAGCAAATCAAGGCCTCCGAGGCCCAGCGAAACGACATCGCCTCGGACATGGCCCGCCTCTTCCGGGCCAGGGCCGAGGACGGGCCGTTCCGGGTGAGGGACGTGCTGAGGCGGGCCTCGCTGAGCAACATGATGGGATCGGTGTTCGGGCTCAGGTACGGGCTGGACGAAAATCCCGAAAGTGAGAGAGTGGCGGAGCTGGAGGAGATGGTGGGGGAAGGATATGAGTTGCTGGGTATTCTAAACTGGGGTGACCATCTCTCTTTCCTCTCTGACTTTGACCTCCAAAGAATCCGGTTCAGGTGCGCCCAATTAGTCCCCAAAGTAAACCGCTTTGTTGCTCGTATCATTGCCGACCACCGGTCCAACCCGGCCCAGCAGCCTCGGGATTTTGTTGACGTTTTGTTAGCCCTTCAAGGCTCCGATAAACTCTCTGATTCTGACATGATCGCCGTCCTATGGGTCAGTCCTCTCTCTCTCTCTCTATCTTTATTTTCTTTTTTAATACGAAAAGGTTCATGCAATATATACATCATATTTAGGTTCTAAAATTAGATATACGATGTATTAGCTTCTTTACTATATGTCTGTTTCAACTTCCAAGAGAAAGGAAAAATCACACATTATAAAAAAAGGTAAAATGTTTAGTTGATCATTGTCGATTCATACTAATCTGTCTAAAATTTTAATCTAATAATTTAAAACTTATATTTAATAGCAACTTATCTTATATCCGAGTTCGTACGTTATATGTTATATCAGTGTCCTTTAATTATAAAAATATGAGGGCGAAAGATGCTAAGAAGAAAACAAAAGAGAATAAACTCGGGATTAGAAATGAAAGCTAAGGTTGGAAAGAGATTACCATTTTTATAAAGCATTCTTTTAGGTTTGTAGGAGATGATCCACATGTTTTAAAGCTCGAATATATGGAATCAGTTGAAGGGGGACCAAAAAAAAGTACTTTCATTTTATTTATTTTAATTGGCTTCCTTTTGGTTGGGGAGGGATTGAAAATGTCTTATCAAATCATTTGAGATTCCCTAATCTTTGATGTATTCCTCCCTCCCTTAGCTTTTCATAGAGGTGAAAGATTAAGATCTAAATCATGATATTTATTTATTAAAATAATTTATATTTCAGGAAATGATATTTAGAGGGACAGATACGGTGGCGGTTTTGATAGAGTGGATGATGGCTAGGTTGGTCCTCCACCCACAAGTGCAAGGGCGGGTCCATGAGGAGTTAGACAAGGTGGTGGGGAGGTCACGTGCGCTCACTGAATCTGATATCCCATCATTGGCCTATTTGACGGCTGTGATTAAAGAGGTCCTCAGGCTCCACCCCCGGGCCCACTCCTCTCCTGGGCCCGTTTGGCTGTCCAAGACACCACCGTCGATGGCCATCACGTGCCCGCCGGCACCACTGCCATGGTCGACATGTGGGCCATTTCACGGGACCCAAATGTCTGGCCCCACCCGGACCGCTTTGACCCCGCACGATTCCTCACTGCTGACCCGGCCACCGAGTTCTCCGTCCTCGGGTCCGATCTCAGGCTGGCCCCTTTCGGGTCCGGCAGGCGGGTCTGCCCCGGGAAGGCGCTTGGGCTGGCCACAGTCACCTACTGGGTGGCGTCATTGTTGCACGAGTTCGAATGGATGACGTCATCGATCAACGTGGACTTATCGGAGGTGTTAAAACTCTCGTGTGAAATGGCTCATCCTCTTACAGTGAAAGTACGGACCCGGCGATCATAAAGGGGCCGTAAATTACAAGCTCTAATCTTAACTCTACAACAATAAGAATACATCGATATATATATCATATTATACTTACTATTAAAAATGTGAAAAGGTTTTTAAGTTTAGTTGTATTTTTTTCCCCACTCTTAATTTAGTGTGACCGAGTGCCTAGGTTTTAAACGCTGAGAGCTCAATGTAAAGTTTGCCCTTTTGACATGAATCTTGTGCTTTTGATCGAGTTTGTACAGGCATTACTATTACACGAGTGTAAAGTATATACTATAAATTATAAATACAAGCTTTGAAATATTTATATTATACATATTTATTTATTACCCCCTTTTCTCTAACGAGTTTACATCCAAAATATTAATGTTTCAACTAGATTTGGACATTTATTTCAAATAGATTGCAAATTTTGAACCAAACATTTAGCTACATCACACATGAGTTGTACATAATTAGACAAGCAAGACGACACCATAAAACTTTGTTTGTCTTTCAAAAAGCCGATTCACTTTAAGTACGAGCTGTCTCACCCTGTACGGAAATATACCATTTATAAATTTTTGGATGAAATTGTGTCACATACGAGTTATGATTAAAATAAAGTTTTTCAATACTAATTAGCTTTTGTATCGGTGTGACTTCTACCAAAGTCGTAATAGTCACCCTAATTTACTATATTTTATAGATCGATTTGATTCGGGTGAGAAGTTGTCATATAAGAATTACTAAATTGATGTGGAGACATGAACTTTTTGTTGAATGTGTTGGAAGAGATTAGAAGATAATGAAGTTTGAGAAATGGGGTGTTAATGAATGATTAAGAGGAAGTGGTTATTATAATTGAAGAGGCACCCACAAAGTAACGAGAGATTAGATCGATCCAACTAATTTAAAAAAGAAAAAGACAAAAGAGGGGCCCAGCCCAACTAAAGCAGTCTTTTAGCCAAAAATACCAAAATTGAGATGGTATTTACTCGTCTATGTTCCAACCTTTTTGGGTTCGACAGCAACGTTCGCTAGTGGACACAAACGAGACCTTGCCAAACCTTTTCCCACCTTCAACATTTAACATTAACCCACCGTCCTGTTCGAATTAGCGTTTATAACCATTAACCGTTAATAACTCGCTCATAAACGCTCATAACCGTTCATAGACTCTAATAACCGTTTATAAACGCTATTACAACTCATAACAATTAGTTATAACCGCTATAACACATACACACTATAACAACTAATAAACTCATATTATTATTATTATTGTGATGATTATTATTTATGATGATAATGATAATGATAATAATAATAATAATAATTATTACTAATATCATAACTATAATTATTATTTTTATTATCATTATCGTCGTTGTAACTTCTTATTATAATGGTACTCATCGTTATTGTTATCGTACTCTTACGACAATTTGATAATATTTTTCAATAATATTTTTGTAACATGTACACATCAATTGACTTGAAAATATTAAAATTAGTAATGAATTGATTTACTGAATAAATGACTAACTATTGCGCAACATTTTCTATTATGCCACTAATCATATTAGCTATTTCATCCCCAAGTGCATTCATTGTTTGTGTGTTACGATGATCATAAAATCGTTATTATTATTATTTTCATTATTGCTCTCAATAATAATAATAATAATAATAATAATAATAATAATAATAATAATAATAATAATAATAATAATAATAATAATAATAATAATAATAATAATAATTATTATTATTATTATTATTATTATTGTCATTATTATTAAAAAGTTAATTATTAATATTATTACTACCATTATAACGAACTTATAACCGCTATAACAGTTTATAACTACTATACAACTCATAACATGACTATGACCGCTAATTATAACAACTCGTAATGACTCATAATGACTAATAGCAGACTCATAATAACTCGTAGCGACTCATAAATGCTATAAACATTATAACCGCTAATTTTAACGAGTTGAAACGAATAGGCCGTAAAAACCGATTACGAATTAATTTTACGGATCAAACCGAGACTCGAGTATATTAGTTCTTAATTTTAGTTTTCCTCATTTTATATATTATCTAACGAGTGTTTCGATTCCGATAGAATTGGAAGGATTGGTAGGTAGGATGTGGACCTTAGATGACTTAGGTCCTATTCTATTTAACTGTAAGAAGTTGTAAGGAAAGTTGTAAGGAGTTGTAAAGTTAGTTATAAAAAACTGTAAGCGACTAAAAGAAGACGTAAGAAATTGTAAAGTTTTAAGCTAAAACTAAATATAACAGCACTTTTCACATGCTCATATAAAAAATAGTTGCAGGCAGTTAGGAGGTTTTTGTGTTTTTATTGTGATTTTTAATTTTTTTTTCGTTATTTTCATAACTTCATTTAAGTATAAAAAAGAAAGGAAAAGTTGGCATTTATATCCTTAACTGACAATAAAATATGTAAATTATTCTTTAAAACTTTAACAGAAAAGTGCTCTATATATCTAACTTGATCGTATTTTGCAAAAGTAAACTAAATCTTAATGTTGGCGAATTATTCCTAGAATATCATGCCGCGACATAATTAAAAATTAAAAATTGAAGCCGAGGGGATAACTTAAAATAGTTCCATAAATAAACATAAAAGTGAAAATGAGATACATAAATAAAAATCCTATGAAAAATTTAAGGAAAATGAAGATTGTTTTTGATAGAAGACAAAAAGAAAAAAACATATATTATTTTTAATTTATTATAAGCATTTATTATCTGCTATTTAATAACATTCAACATCATTATACAACATGCAATATAACATAATTCAACACCCAATATTATCATTAAGCATCGTTCAACGTCATTGCGTTTAGTAGTACCATAAGTATTTAGCGCAATTTGCACCAATTAACAATAGATATTTTCATATAAATTGAAAAGAACACGTCCCATTCTCACCGTCGTTCTTATAAATTAGCAGATCTTTGCCATCAAACTTAAAGAGATATGACAACAATATTCTGATATTTGACGATATGTTCGAGACAGAGCGAGTAATAATAATAATAATAATAATGAATGAGATTCCTAATCAAAGATGCCCAAAGAGAAGCAAATTAAATAAGCACGCCTGAGAAGCAAAAACCAATAAGGCAGGCTTTAGAAAGGAAACTAATTATGATGAGAATTAGGGTAACCTTTTCATTCTGGTCCAGCTAGCCACCAAATTAAAGGGAAAGAGAAGACACAAAGACAAAGGGGACACCGGACACGACCACAGATTGAAAAGTTTCCGAATTTCAAATTCAGATATAAGAATTTCTTTTATTTCTATTGTTCAAATATGATATATATATTAGACTTGTTTATTTTGTCCACTTAAAAAAATCGGGGTCTGAATTTTTAAAATTAATCGATTTAACTCTCTTATTTATCTAAATTCGAATTTTTACCATCACTATAAAAAAAAAACAAAAATCGTTTTCCTGGAGAACAAAAGAAAAGGACTTGGTACCAGACCACAATAACATACATATATATTATTAGTGGACACTTGCTGAATGCTGCTTCATCAGACCAAAATGTGGTGACTATCCCACTAATTTTATTTCTTTTTTCTTCACTTTAATTAGCCAAGTATGCCAAGACACACATTGTCACATTTGATGCCTAATCTTTAAAATATGATCCCCAATCATAACCTTAGCTTTCATCCTATCCATCTTTTTGCGCACTACCCCTTCCTAGCCTAGCTACACACCGGAGAACTAACACCGGTAATACTCGGATCCGAGACTATATATACGTATGTAAGTAATAGAGAAAAACGATGCAATACCAACATAAGACTGGACATTCCTTTATAATAATTATATATATATATATATATATATATATATGTATGTTTGATTTTCAGCAATAGTACTTTTCAATGAAATCAAAATTTTTAAAGAGTAAAGTTTGACTTTCAAAAGTCGTTCAGTAACAACATATGTATTCACTAGATATTTTTTAAAAGATATATTAATTAACGAGTACTTTTTAATAATTAAAGTGATTAATGAATACTCGAGACTATAATAATTACAAGATAGGATGGATAAAGAGGGAGGATTATAATGTCATAACCACCAAATTAAAGTACTATGAAAAAAGATTTCCATTGTCATTTTCATAAACTGTGTTGCACCCTCAGACTGATAATGACTGAAAATTACTTGGCAAGAGCATAGGGTTCCCCTTCCTTTTTTAATTTTTTAATATATTAAAAAAAAATTAATTTTAAAATTCTTGGTAATAATAAGAAAGTATAGTCAATTTGTCATTAGATTGACAAGAAATGGGAGTGGAGAAAATAAAGTTTAGAGATGAATTGAAAGTTAACAATAATTTGTCAAGGAGTGATTCTCAAAGGACAAAAGAGCATGGGCTGCACTAAAAAACAGGCATAGTGGCAAAAACATCTTTAATCACTCTTGCCCTGCTTGTTCAGCCACCATTTGTTTTTCCAAATTAACATATCCCCTTCCAAGATCTCCCTGCTTCCACACTTTTAAAGTGTCTTAATCACCCCCTTAACCAATGTAAGTTTTGTTTCTCTTTAAACAAGGTCGGGTCGGGTCGTGTCATGAGCAAGTCTTATAAGTAGAGTCAATACACGTACGTACCCTCGGAGACTGGGATATATGCATATAAGTAGTGCATATAGTTAGAATTTTACATGACTAGGATAAACTTTGGGACAGTCAAATCGTTATCGTATCGATGATTTGTGATTTGATATTAATGGATGTTCCCTAGTATTTCACTTTTAACTCCCACGTAGGCAAATAAAATCATGGAATATTTTCTGATTTAAGTAAAAAACAAGTGGAATAGTTGTCTTTCCCTTTCAGTTTTTCATCCATGCCTTAGCTTGGTTGGAGAGGAATCAAAGGGATTGTGGACCATCGGCATCCTTGATAATGGTACCTTGTGATGGTGTCGTCTCATGTAGGCTGGACCAATTACTCTTGTGAAGTACATTTTGCATTAAAAGCATGCTCACCTTTGGCCCCCTTTCCTAAAAGAAAGATCAAAAAGGTATGATTTCGTTGGTCGTGTTACACGTCCTGTGTTAGCTAGCTTTGCATACTTGGCAAGACTCGGGTTCAAATTTGGTCTACATCAACCGTTGTTGCCCCTCTCTATATATCGTAACAGAATCCGTGTTTGTTTTAACTCCTACCTTTCATACAAGGTTTGAGTCGAACTTATCCAAATTGATTGGTTGGGAGGGGTTGAGAACGATGAATTAGCCAAACCTGTAAGGTTGGGCTAGTCCGGTTCATTAGTCCAATCCAGGCTGTTTTTTTTATATATATATATAAATTGTGCTTAAAATATGGCTAACTAAAAGAGAGAGAGAGATGTACAAATCAGGAGACGATTAAAGTGTATAGTTTCAGTTGCGCTTCGTATAAAGGATGGATCCCACGGATTGATGGAGAGAAAGTTAAAGGCATCAGGACGTGGAAGACAAGTCCCATTCAATAATTGTGATTAGCGGGGGTGCTCTAACTTTAATCACTAGTGTAATATACTGCTTGCCTTCAATCTTTTCTAATCACAATTCCCCTAATCAACTCACTGTTCATATATTTTTTGTCAGTGCTCCATGTTATTTTTATCGTTATGCGTACATTACTGTGATTACATATGTGTGCGTGTGTGTGCGAGCATGAGAGAGACAGAATCCCAATGAAAATGAGGGCAGTGGCCATTAGACACCACCACCATCTAAGCATCTGTGAAAGATTATAGATAGCCTTAAAATAAGCAGAGAGGATCGTTGAGTGAGCCCATTGGCCCATACACATTAAATAAGACATGTTACGACGTGGCAGTGACATCCCATAATAAATTTTCATGAGATAATCTCACTCAAGACAAACTAAAGAACAAGAAACTACCAATCACATTTATCTCTCTTTTTGTTTGAATCCAATCACAATTATCATCGGGGAACAAAACAAGAAATTGTCTAACCAACAGACTGCCCTTTAACCTTGTGATTATGCTGATGCATGTAAGTGCAGCTCCAGGAAATGATGGGAGTACATAGAAGATTCTTGAATTCCAGCAATCAGTTTTTGTCAGTTCCGAGGGTACGTAAACTAATCTTGTTTCTTGAACTTCTTAAGGGCAAATGCAAGGCCTAGCATCAACAGAGGGAGCAAGAATTGCAGAAACTTAACTAGGAATCCAGAAGATTGGCTCGGTTGAGTAGTCGACTGGGAAGGCTGAGTGGGTGAAGGCTTCTGTTTGGTAGGGATGGTGGAAACATCAACCTCACCAACGTAATAGCTCTTCAACATATCTCTTGCACTGTTGCTGTGTCCTATATCTTCAAAATCTTCAGTTGCATCCTTCGCTGAAAATTTTTTCACATTCGTCAATGTCACTTTGAGAGTGAAAGAAAGCAGCTACCAAGATCACTGCAATTTTTGAAGCTTTAAAAAATAGAGATAACCAGAAAAAATGGTAAGCTGATGTTACCAGTTGCTGTTAGGAGGACGTCATCGCCACCAGGATGGTCATCCAGAAATGGTGTTACATCATAAACCTATTTAAAGTTGTTCCAGATAACCAAAGTCAACATACAGCATCCAACAGAATCGATATTTCTACAATTTAAGGACAACAATAGTGTGTATATTTCAAAGCTTTTCAGTGAAGCATTGCTTTCATTCGGGTTGGTTTGCCATACTTCAAGTGATCACAATAATTTGAACTAATCCAACCTATTTAACGCAACACCCCCTCCCCTCCCTCCCCAAAAAAGAAATGCTAAAATCGAGGTGCAGGTAAGTCAACGAAAGCTCCATTTAACTGTTACCAGGTTCCATGAGCTTTGACATAACTCAGTCATGAAGCATATATCATAAGCTAGAAAATAGAGGCTGGTTCCTTGTGTTCTTGGTGATACGTAGCCATTTTACACCAGAACAAGCATATGATTAAATTCAGACAAGGATGTAAGGGGAGCTAAGTGTAATGACTCGTGAATTGAACAACCAAAATAAAAGTCCAATGTTCCGTTGATCTCCAGTATCGTCAAGGATGGAAGAAAAGCTTGTTATTAACAAAGGTTTTTCCGTTGCCAAGCATTTTGACAATATGGACGGGAACACAACAAACAAAAGAAAGGGCCCAAATTGTACATCTTTTGCTTGAAAAGATTTAAATGTCAAGAGTATAAAAACCTGTTCTTGAATCTTGAACTATTAGTTTTAAGCTTTAGTTAAATTGATTTTAAAAAAGCTGGAGGCGGAGGATGAGAATTAAACCATCTTCAACCTTGTTGGGTCTGACCCAAATTCTCCAGTTTCAAGCTGAATATCAACCCTAATTTGCTCGGCCCAACAAGTTGCTCGAGTGCTCCTCGCTTGGTATGTACAGACAGCAACACAGGTGGCCTGTGCCAGGCTTGCTCCACAGGTTCTCTCACCATTACAGTGGATTTGCTCATTGCCTCCCATGAGTTTTCCGGATTTGGGTTGTTGATCATAACATTTGGTGTTCCTTGTTTTCATCGCCTTTATTTGTTGTTGTTTTAATTTCTCGATAGTCGATATCTTACATCATACTACACTTTGCATATAATTACTCCTAACAAACATAGCACGGAGAAGTCAATGGTGTTTAATATGAAGGCGTATAACACCAACGTTGCATCTAGGTAGGACTCCAAGGTATGGATTAGAGGTGCGATTTACAAATGATATGCTTTGTGTTCCATATCATCAACCCATCTCTTCACAACCAACAAACTTAATCCCACAGGAAAAAGGCCAGGGGTGGGGGAGGTGAGTTGGTCAACCTCCATCAAAGGCCCTGTACTCAGTATCAGAAGCTGAAGCACAGGCTTTTCTCTTTCTAACAGAAAACTGATTTACATTTTACAGGACTTCAACTACAGATCTGGGAGCCAATTGATCATCATGTTGACTTCCAATCTTCTAACATAAGCTTTTAGTCCTGCTTCTCTTTATAATACCATTATCTTTTCTTTCTTTCATTCAGACTTTGATCAGCTATTAAAATCCCAATTAAATGTCCTTTTTTGAAACAAGATCCATAATTCCTCCCTCAACTTCAATTATGGCATTCTCAAAAACAATTGATCTGAGACAATCACAGTGCAACTCACACAAAATTCCAGAAAATAAAAAACAAATCAAGCATTAATCCAACTCAACACCAGCGAGCTATAGTTTGCTCAGAAACTAAATAAATCAAAATAGTTTCTCAAAAAACAGAAAGGATGGAGAAGGAGAAGACCTTGCCGGAGATAATTAGCCAACAGTCTTCTTTCCGGTTGTGTTTCGCAACTTGGTCAAAGCCATAAACTTTGTGATCTGAACTCATGATTTCTCACTAACCCTGATCAATTAACAAACAAATAAAGATTAAGAAAAAGGAAAATTCAGATTCGAAATGAGCTACTGTAATTGGAAGATGAAGGTTGTATACCAGATAGTCAGGGACTGGAGAGAGAGAGAGAGAGAGAGAGAGAGGAGGGGGAGGAGAGAGATTGGTTAACTAGCGAGGAGAGAGAAGTCTCTTTCAAGAATGGGCAGGCTTAGGCAGAAGCTCGTGCCGTTTTGAGGGCCACTCGGATGATACCATCGATGGATTCGATGGATGGTTGGTAGATCTCCTGCAACTCACTCTCCTTTTAGATTTGTTCGATTCTACATAAAATAAAATATATTTTTTATTTACTATATTCGTTAATATTTATATTTTTATTTATATACGATTTATATATAAGTTCGAACATGTCTTATATCTATTTTCAAAACGGCATTTACATTCAAAATGGTAAACCCATAATAAATATAAAATAATTTAAATATTTCTGTCAAAATCATTTCATACAAAATCGAAATTAATGATTTTTTTTTGGGGTACAACATGGGTCACTGATATGCTCACGTACCCAATGAAAATGGGCCTTTTGAACCCCCCACCCCTCTCTCTCTCTCTCTTTCTGCCCATGACTCAGCCTACTCATTCCTCTCTTCCAATCCAATCCAATCCAATCCAATCCATCGGCCATCGTAACCGTAAACATCAATTTGTTCGGTGTCCAAATAATTAAAATCATTTTGTGATATTTATTGCAATTATTATATTCCATAAAACATTATGTCATAATATATTATACAAAATTAAATACTATAGTACTGAACATTCAGATTAATGCTCTCTATTATATTTCATAAAACATCATGCAAAAGGTAGGTGTAAAAAAAAATATTATAAAATATTTTCCTACACAATATAGCCCTTATATGTAGATCTGTATGATATGAACGTTATATAAAAGAGTATGGATGCATTATTGTTTCATATAAATCATACACACCATAATCATGCATATGATTAAAATATTAGAATTTTCAAAAGAAATTCAAATTAATTACCGATCAAACTCAAACCCTAAGTATTCGATCCATGAAGAAACAGTAGAAACACCATCATCCATATGCAAATTAAACACAACAAACTCTGATCCACGAAAAACCTTAAAACATACAACGCTATATATGTACCACAAACGACGTATGATACACATAAGACGTACAACTTCAATTAACATGCAATAGTAGCTGTTAATTTCTCCAAATTCTCGGTACGTAAATCCTTTGCAACCGTGCTTGTTAAACTGCAGCACCTGTTTCAAAACCGGAAATAAATTTGAAAAGTACATATGATCAGATGTATATCGAGTAAAATGCAATTAGCCTAGCTACTTACAAATATCCTCCAAGTTGTCTTTTTTTCCGTTTTTTAAAGTATGGGGTCGAATGTTGTGTCTATGAGGAAGGGGTAGGCCAATTTTGAATAATCAAGTACATTATCGACCCAACTTATAATATAATTTCGTAAAAGTGACAGAAGAGTTATAGAAAATATGAGGCCAAGTTTAATAATTTGAACGTACAGCCATGCACTATGATATATAGATAGATGGCATATATATCCCTCTAAAAATAAATTGGTCCTACTAAATATATTGATTTTATCCAAACAAATAATGAATGTGTTATATAATAATTCAAATAAAAATTTATTGACAACTTTCTTTCAAACGGTAGATGACAATCACGTACATTTTATGGCGAATTCAATTTGGGGTTGTCTATTTGTACATAAAAGATAAGTTGAAGTCATTTTCCAATGGGCCCTAAATTAATTGCAAACTTAGAACTAGTATCTAGGGTTAAACTCATATCGTAGCCCACCCATCTATAGAAAAAAATGTTTTTATTATTCGGTCCGTGATCTCGAAAAGATAGTCTAAGATTATTACATTAATTGATATGTACGAATCTAATTGTCGAGCATAAAATGTTTCTTAAGGACCTTATTTACAATACAGATACATTGATTCGGTTTTTTTAATTTGTTCGGTAGTCAAAGTGGAAGAAAATATCCAATTGGAGATGGACCAATAAAGGAGAAAATGCATGATGGGGAGACTAAAATACAAATTAGAAATGATAAAAATGAAAGGGAGAAGATAAAAGATGTACCTTGAAGGAGAAGCAAAGAAGCAGATTCATAGGCAGCATCGAGGTCATGGGTGGGGATGCCCATAGCATTGCTTGGCTCCATGCGAGTGTCCTTGTTCATCTTCCCAGCTTCTACGATGTCCGGATGAATCTTCTTCTTCATCATCCTTTTCACAAACTACGCTCCATATTTTTCATAGCAGTTACTCGTTTTATCACTAATAATAATCATATATCTTCAAACCGTACATGAAAATATTTTTAAAAATAAGATCTGTTTATTTTTGGATCTGTTCAAATTCCGTAATAGCGGAACCCACGTTGAAAATGCAAAAGTAATTTATTCATGTTCGATCATACAAGTTAAATTCGATTTCTACGTCTTCCAAAATTCGTAAAAGAGGGTATACTTTCGAACATTATATCTAAATAAATAAATTTTAAGTACAAAAGCGACTTTTATTGCGGATATTAGAAAAACAAAATCTTAGAAAAATGAAAAAAAATACTCGTGTCCCAATATTAGGAAAAAAATCTAAAATTGGTTGTTGTCTTGATGAAAAACATTACGTACAAGGGAATTTGGGATGAGGCTCTTTTATTTTATTTTTATTTTTTTGATTTTGAAGAATTGCAACGCACAGTATAACGCAAAGGGGATACGGAAATTGAAGCTAACACCTAATGTACCCAATACCTTGTTATTAACCATTAGAACGAACCTCATTAGTGCATATGGCTCTTCTATAAAGTAGGTGAAAGAGGTTGTCTATTAATATTACTTATCAACATTGTAGAGGAAAAAAAGGAGAGAGAAGGCACGATGAGCCAATTGTAAGTCTAGAAAATAAATCAAATTAATTGTATAGTAAAACTTTTGCTAACTACTTGTAGTCTTGTCAAATTTTTGACTGGATTAGCATCTAAAAACACCATATAATTATGGATCAACTTCCCTAATGCAGTCATTATCATTCAAAAATGTCCTCTATTCTCCAAGTTTAGTCATAATTCCGACCCCATGATTATGATGTTTATATTGGTTAATTCTAAACTTGATCACCTAATCCTTCTTTTTCCGTCAACTGTCTTAATCGGATTAACTATGTATGTTATACAATTTAGAGTTAACAGTCTTACACAAAACGAGATGTTACGTAAAATTTGTCCACTCGTTGTTGGAGAGTTCAAAAACGAAATAATGTTTACCTGATTGATCTTCTTGATGGGACGTAGCTCCTCCTTAAGAAGCTTCTTGGCTTTGGAGAGGCCAATTTTGGCGTGAGAAGTTGGTTTGATTTTGAGGTTATTCTTTCCCGTAGCCAAATAACCCTTATTATCATCATCATCGTCGACAACAACAGCAAAATTAGATGGTTTTTTGGTGTCTTTGACAGATTCTTCTAGGAAGAGATCAGCCAGTGTCACTCTCCTCTTAACTTGGCACTCTTTCTCGTAGTCATTAACGTCAAAAACGTGATTATAATTGCCTAATTTAGACTCATCCTCATCAACACCAGTGTCTTTGCATGCAAATTCACCATCAATGTCCATTTTCTCCAATTCATGGCTAAAGAATGCCACTTTCATCAATGGGCTTGACTCGAGCTCATAGTTATCTTCTTCTTGATCTTCATCTTCATCGTCGTCCTCATCAAGGTCGACATGGACATAGTTGCTGGTTTCATTGTCCCGATACAGATCAACCTCATAATCATCCTCGACTTGCTGCTGATCGAGTAATTCACACTTGGCGTTGATGGTGGCCTCCAACGGGCCAATGGCAAGGGTGCCAATGGCTAAGATCCCATCTTTCCAATCGTTAAGCACATCCGCCATTGCATTCCCTTCATGCTCCAACAAAGCATGCTTCTCTACATCCACCTTCGATTTCCCGTTTCTTTCAATTCCTTTATCATCTGTGACATGTTCGATCAAGTCAAACCCGCGTACTATGATCAAATGTAATGCATGAATAATTATAATTCAATAGAAGAAAAGAAAACCTTGGAGGGTAGTGATGCCAGAGTGAACATGAAGAAATCGACGATGCACCCAATTGAAGACCTAGACGAATCAGTAAGCATATTACGTAACAAATCACGAGACGAAGAAGAAGGAGAAGCGGAAAGAATTGTGTAGAGATGAAATGGGATTTTGCAAAATGCATGGGAGAGACTGGAAGTAGAACTGACCTTCATTGTTGGAGGCTTGAGTTGGCTGTGTTCTCCTGGATTTTGGGTGTTCAAAACAAAGCAAATGGGGGTAAAAAGTTGGGTCTAAAAGTTATGGGCTATGATGTGAGAGGAGGGGGCCCAGAAAGAGAGAATTGGGCCCCAAGGCCCATGGTATGTTCGAGGAGTTAATGACAGTTTGCCATGTTGGGTCTTTCATGGCTTGATCGATGTGGCGAGATTCTCGATATGACGTGCTTTCACTCCCCTCCCTACCACGTGAGTGACTCACTCCCTATTTTACTTCCTACTTGTGTTGTGTAGTTCCTACCTTGCTATTCGGCCGTACCTATTCCCCTATTTTTATATTCGAAGATTTTATATAAGATCGTTTTATTTAAATTTTAAAATAATACTGATATATTAAAGGGTGAAATAGTCATCTCTTAAGGAAATCGTCTCATTATAACACCTTGATGAGATAATCTCATCCAAGAATTCATGTTCTTTCATTTATTCTGTACTGAAAAAGAATTGAATAGTTTAATGCAAAAATTAGAAAAATGGAGGGGAAAAAGTTAGATTATTTATGAGGGGAGTTTAGTTAGAATAATTGAATGAAACTAGACAATGTAGGTAATTTTTTTAAAAAAAAAGTTGAAAACATGGGCTTTGATTATATTATTATATTATTATATAATAAGAAGAGGGATTATTTCAATAAAGTGAAAGGAGAAAATTGAATAATATAATATAATATAATATGATATAATAAAGGTATGAAATGAAATGAAGTCATGAAAAGTTTATAGGATACAATGGTCCTTAATGTAAATGGTTGTTGTTTTTGATATATCCGTCCAATAATAAAAAGAGTTTTCTCTTTTCACTTTATTGGCCAATTATATCATTTAATTAAAGATGCACAAACCACAAATCGATTAAAGATGTCTTGTCATTTAACCACTTTTGTGGGTGAAGATATATATTACATCATAAATAATTATGGAATCCAACTGGAATGTACATTTCTCTAATAATTAGTTACTAGTTACTACTCAAAAATTCCATACCCATTGTTAATTAGAAAAAAAAAATAATTTAAGTGCTTAATTGCTGAGTGAAATAATAATGTATTTATTCAAAGCATGAATAAAACTTAGGTCATTTTTCCATTCAATGGGGACGGTACAACCAGATGCGGAACTAGGAATTGAAATGTTCACTCAAT
Source organism: Talinum fruticosum (assembly GCA_021018815.1). Classification (NCBI taxonomy): domain Eukaryota; kingdom Viridiplantae; phylum Streptophyta; class Magnoliopsida; order Caryophyllales; family Talinaceae; genus Talinum; species Talinum fruticosum. Next base: position 1,845,198 of record JAITYX010000042.1, read on the forward strand.
AACATAACTTATTTAAGAACCAATTCAATAACATAAGATGGTTTCTTACGCGAATGTCTTTTGGATTTTTTTCTTTTTTCTTTTTTATCTGATCTGATGTTGTACTTTCTCCATGTCCATGTTTTTCACGGTTGGCGTCGCATTTGTGACTATATTATATATATAATCTGTAAGTATCGATAAAATATATCATTAATATTTATTTTATCTAAAGAGTCGTTTGAATAACAAACTTATTATAAGCCTCTAATTGCATGATACTTCCATATAATAATTCTTAATTTTAAAGAGGATGTCATACATGTAACGATTGAGATCCAAAATATAAATCACAACGTAACATCTTTTCGGGCGTGATTGAGTCGGCTAGAACCACACATATATAATATCTAGATGACAGTAAAATTTATGCATGTTTTTTCATATGATTTATACATATTTATGCACACATATATACAACTATACATGCAATGCAACCAACCGAAGTTGGATGCCTATCACATCATGACACGGGGGAAAAAATGTTGTAGCTAAAAATTAAAGATGATTTATGTGGTACGAAAATTTGATAGCTAGGGTTTGTTGTATATAATTTGACCGTTTGCTGGGTGTCTCTTACTATACATTAGGGAATAGGGAGGCTTCAAACTATACTTAAAAAAGAAAAATTGGAATCCTATGAGATATGAGCCTATGCCTAATTGTGTAGTTTGAATAACAGTGACCTGTGAGAAAAGCCCAGTGGACAATGTGGCATTCTTGTGGTCGTCCTTGGAAAAACGGTCGTCTTTGAACTCCTCATTTTGAGAAATTATAACTGCACCGATAGAAAATTAATTAAAAAGTCGAATCATTGTGACTGATTTATTTTAACTTTTTATTGTTAATGCCTCCTATACTTACGATAATGTCTTCTGTTTACTAGTGCCGTATTATGTTAGTGTGGATTAGATGTCAATTTTGTTGGTGTATTTATAGTAATTTTATCATTTATGTATCATCGAAAAATCATCCAAATTTGTGCCCACAAAAGTAAAATTATGGGAGTTTTCTTATGAGCAAAATGCAAATAAACATACTTTGAACCATCAATAATTGATAATTGATAATGATTACAGTTAATTATGCATGATTTGTCTAATTGGAGATTATATTAATACACACCGACGAATATTACAAGTTGGTACGGTCCAGATAACCCTATATTTTATTGTCTACTAATCAAATTAATGTAATGGTCATATGAAAATATTTACATTCTAATTTCTAATTATACATTTGTCCAAGCCATTATTATTAACTCGTATATAACCCTCATAATTTTATCAATTAAACTAATTAATATGTTTTTATTCAAATGAGTCACAAAAAGCAATATAATTACAATTCTTACAACTCCTTATAACTTTTTATAACTAATTTTTCAACTATTTTACAAATATTTACAAATTCTTATCGCTTCTACGTCTAAATGAAACAGGACGTAAATAGCATTATAGTTGATATGGAAGAAAGTGACCAAGGAAAAGACGATGGTGAGAGAGAAGGGCAATGAATTGAAAGGTGTGGTTTAGCAGAAGCTATAGCCTTTTAGCCTGTTTGTTTGCCCTTCATCTTCTTGAAAAAGGGATCCGACAATGTAACCCACCCTATATATAATATATTAATTCATTATTTTTAATTAAATTAATTTAATATCCAAATTATATAGAATCATTCATGCATTTGCATGTATATATATTGGCTCTTGCGTTCTCTCTCGGTACCAGAATATGTGATTTCCACCACAATCTCGTGAAAAGCCAAGATGCTACCCAAGGGCTAACACCCTTTAACGGTGATGTATGATTCAATAATTCTTCTACGTTTTTCAACAAAATTATTAGTTTTATTTCTCCCTTTGATGTGATCATTATTATATTATAGAGAGCCAAATATATAGAATGGGGTCCAACCATATACAATTATTCAAATAATATGAAATCATATAATTATGTTCTTTCTGAAAAATTTAATTTATTTGTAGTGGGTTCATTTTTATTACTAGTCTTTATGATACTGTAATTCTATTGGTGTATAAATACATACATGCACGTACTCATCCTATCAACTTATATAGGGGCGGGCCTCAAATATTTGTTCACAATTCATATTTCGGGTTTTTTTAAGGGATAAGTACAACAATTTTCGCAAGGATTCTACCCAGGCTGTCCTATATTAAAATGGAGAGAAAACAAGAAAAAGAAAAAGAATCCCAAAATATGGAATGGAGAATACAAAGATTAAATTTTACAATCCAATATGCAACTTTATTGCTTTCTCAGTGAAGATGATTAATAAAAACTTGGTTGCAATTTTTAAGATTTTGGGGTATATATATAAAGAGATAAATAGATAAAATCATTTCGAATAGAGGATACACGACATGAGTGGAAAGTTATCTTTTATATAATCATTTCATGTGACTATTCACTAAGCATAAAAATTATGGGCAATTATTATTGTGTTATGTACCTAAAACGTTGGAGAGTCATTGTTGAATATAATTATGCCATTTGTATTAGCTTATCCATAATTATATGCCTCCATAAACATCATAATCAATATCGTAAAAGGACAATTAGAGTGAGAAATTAACAAAATCAATGGAAAGTTAGCAAAACTACAAGGACAATTACAGTGTCTTGATGACCTGAAAGGTTGTCTATTATATAATTAACAAATTTCGACAAATTAATTATGTGATAATGACAAAGTTCTTAATTTAATACATATGCATCCATAAATAAATAAAAAGATGATTTATAAAGTAAGATCAATTATATATAATGTTAATCTTTCATTTATAAAATTATACATATAATTTTTCTTTTGGAGACTTACCAAAAATCAAACTATGGAGTAACTTGCATAATTAAGCTTTTTGCTCGCCAAACTTTTAATTTTATTGTCATCCTTTCAATGTAACACTGACTCGTTATAATCAGTTAATAGAACTAATAAATTTACCTAACATATTTATTCAACCGTTCAATTGAAAAGATATCCGATAACAGCTAAAATTGAACAAGTAAATAGTAATCCGCTATACAAACAGATATCTATTACTTAAAAACTCCTTTTTACGGAATATAGCCTAAGGCTTTTGGGGCTTAATAGCTACCCCCAATACTGAAAAAGGTAGCCTGCCTTTCTGGAACTCGGTGAGGTGCATCAATGGTGGACTACACTCTCTTTTAAGCCATGCACATGCAGTGTTGTTTTATTCAATTACAATACAATTTCAGTATCATATTCTTCATCAGAATATTTACTCCCACGAACCACATAAAAATACACGGATTAAAACTTTTATAATATGCAAAATGCGCGTGGATTGGCAAGCAACTTATTAGACTATATATATTTTGGCAAAGATATTATCGTATGTTTTTCTCTTTCCCTTATTCATGTATTTATGGCCACACTTTTTTGAAAAGGATGAATGCTTAGAATGCGCTTTATTCACCTTTAAAACTATCTCTACTTTGTGAATGCCACTAATTATCTCAACCTTTAAATTTTTTACAACGGTGAATAAATATTTGGGTTCGAATTCTATTTATATCGATATTTATAAAAAATAAAAAAACTCTCCTTTTGTTACCTAAATTATGAGTGTGCGTGTGGTAGTGGATAATTGGGGGGTGGACCAGAAGCCAAGTAATTTACATGTAGATTTTTAAATGCTCATAGGAGCATATACTTTTAGCAGAGAGAAATATTAAGTCCACAAAACCTCATATTTTCACGTTTATCCAATCATGTGTTGAATATGGCGAGAATCGGATACTCCCAAATTCATATAAAATCCTTTGTGCATTTGGGTGATTCTAAAGTTAATAATTGGACCATGAGCCCAATTTTGTACTTGATGAGTTGATAGTGAGTAAGAGAATTCCATTCTTTTTTTTTCACTTATGATTAAAGAAAATAAAAAATTATTAATTTTGAAAAAATTTATTTATGAGAAAAAAATAATTCAAAGTCCAAACCCACGTTTTCCATTATGGATTAATTATTCCATTTAGCAGACCAGACCTCATTTTACTAAAATAACAAACGTTAAGATAACTTAAAACTGAAGGGGAAAGGCAATACTTATATTGTAAATTGGGTCTATAAATGTGATAATATGACATAAATTAAGGAAAAAAATAATTTTTTTAAAAATAAATTATGAAAATAGGGGTGATTTTTTTAAAAAAATTCACACATTATATATGACAATTTGGAGGGTAAAGAGGGGCGGGGGGATAAAGTTCAAATAGAAAGTATCTTCCGTCAAAGTCAAAATATAAGTCAAGATGAGGCTAAAAAATATCATCCCACATTTAAAATATGACAATTTACAATAGATATATAAAATGTGATTTTTTATTGTGAAAACATATTATATATAGAGTATTAATAAATAATTGTGAAAAGCTCAAATTCATTGATTCATGTGGGAATCAATCCAAATAAATTACAAAATAAAAGATTTGAGAAAAAAGCAAGGTGCTTCACCATATACTTAAGAAAAGCACAATATATATATATATATATATATATATATATATATATATATATATATATATATATATATATATATATATGTCAAAGGAGAATAAATCTCTTATATGTTATGCTTCTTTGAATTTTATTCTTTTAGATGACTTTCTATCTCTTTATTCAAACCATTTGCTTTCTTTTTTTCCTTTTTTTTTGGTTGATAACATTCTTTTTTTCAAGTCTTAGTTAAACGTACACCAAACAATGAGCATCCCAAAAAAATATATATATTAGTAGATAATTCAGATACCACAAATTTTTGTTGTATAATCATTGGTTAGAAATGCAAATGCATGGTCAAAGAATAATCTTTTTATTTAATATTTGAATAATTAAGTTTCTTTGGCCTTAAAAGCAGGTCCTTTAACCCCCAAAAAAAAACAACAAATTTAAAGAATACTTTCTTGCCTCTGATATCAAATTTGAATATTAAGAACATCAAGTGGAAATGGGCTTAAGGTAGAAAAATAAAAATTGTACCCAACTTATTTTATGGATCGTGATAATGGCACGGTATTAATATGAGGTAAGAATGAGAGATTATGGAGATATGTGCGATAGTCATAGTAAGAATGGTATATATGATCATGGTACTGAATATAAATTAAGGAAATTTTAAAATTTGAGAAAGAACGTAACGAATAAGTAGCTTATTAGACTACACTCTTTTTACATTTGAGTTATCTTGTATGTGCTCCAAGTTCAAATAAAATTATCTTCAAACTTTTCGAGTACCCAATTAAAGTGACTTATCACAAGTCGTATACCGGTTGTTAACATGTTACTATTTCTTTACTGATAACTATAATGCAAATTTCCTCACTTTTTGTATTATTTTTACATTTTGAAAAATAAAATAAGCATTACTTTTCGCATCCTTCTTCTAAAATAAAATGTCTTCATTGTCACTGACTAGTATAGTATCAGCCAATGCTTTGCACAATCTTTTCTCTTCGCACACATTCGAATGTGACTTGACATTTCATGACTCAAGAATACATCACGACCATATATACCAAAAATACAAATTAAAAACAAATTTTTTTAAAAAAAAACAAACATTATAATTTAGACATTTTGCATGTACAATTAGATAATAAAAAATTTTATTCTACAAACTAAATACTAGCTAACACCACAAAAATCAGTAGTTTATTTTATGGAGAAGAACCGAATTGTTCTTACAATCTTACAACATCTGATATACCGCATAGTTAACACAATGTATTCTTTTTTTTTTTTTGGGTTCAATTTTGGCAAACAATAGTTCAATATCCTCAATTGAGGATATATAGCATAAACAAACACCCGTAGTTTTACTAAGAACCTTTAAAGATTTAAATCCAGTAGAGTCCCCAGAATCAGAATTCAAATAATGCATAATCTGATCTTTTAAACAACTTCACCTTTATTCCCCCGACAACCCAGTAGACGAATTCTTAGTTGGAGAACCATTTTCCATTTTCCATTCGGTGATTGCTCCTGCCATTTCCATTTGCATGGTGGCCAGTATGACCATTCAATGGCTTTCTGGAGAGAGAAAAGTGAACCCCTGGATCATGGTGAGAGCAGCTGCTGTTGAAGAGAATGGAGCTATTCACACCCTGCACATTGCTGTTCATGAATGCATTCATTGGAGAATCGGGTTTCGCCTTTCCATTTTGATGCTGACGACCTTCCATCTTAGACCTGCCTTCATCACCACTCAACTCCCCTTCGACAAGCGTGTGAGGTCTACCCCTTCTAGGGGAGTAGCCCAGTTCCATTACAGCTCCTCTGTTTTCACCTGCAATTGTTATAATCCTCACAGCACCTTCTTCCTCGTCCGATGATTTCCAGAACACGTCTCTTCCTTTGGGTTTCACATCGGTTCCATTTTTAGGCTTTTCAGAATCGCTGACATGTGATCCTACAAAAGGTCTTGTCCTTCCAACAGTGGTCTCCTGGATCACTGTTTTCTTCTCAGCTTCAGGTGGGATCTTGGGTTCACGCTCTCCATCGGACTTCACTTGGGAAGGGGGCAGGGTAAATGGAGAAGGAGGAGCCACAATTGGTCTGGTCGTTGGTGATTGTGGAGGAGTCTCTGGCAAAGGCTTTGCTGCTCTCGGTGATGCAGTTGGAGTGGGCATACGAGCACTCACAGGAGAAGCTCTCGTGGCAGCATAGGTAACACCGTTTGATGGCTTGGGTGGTGAAGAAGTCGGCACTGGAGAAGACAGTTTTGGAGGAGGAGGAGACTCGACTTTGGGTTTGGGAGGCGAGGGCAGTGAGGAAGGTGCTTCACGTTTTGTAACAATTGGTGATGCTTTTAGCACAGGGGGTAAAGGTGAGGGTGGCGAAGTTGTAGGAGGAGGTGATTTTTGCAGTATCTTGGATGGTGAGGGGGCAGGAGGTGAAGCAGCTTTGGGGGGTGGTGCCACAGGGCTAGCTGGTGGGCTTCGAGGTGAGGCAGCAGCAGGGGAAGGAGGCCCTGATGCTACAGCAGCTGGTTGTGGAGCTGGAGCAAAGGTTGTGGAGCAGGGGCTCTGGTGGGTGATGAACGTTGAAGAGCTGGTGCTGAGGGTGGTGGAGCAGGAGTTCTGGCGAGTGGGGAACGTTGAGCAGCTGGGGCAGAGAGTGGTGAAGGAGCAGCAGCTGAAGGCGGTGGAGCAGGAGCTCTGATGGTCGAAGATGGTGGAGTAGCTACGGCCGAAGGTGGTGGAATAGGAGCTCTAGGGGCCAGAGGTTGTGTAGCAGCTTCTTGAGCAGGCTGAGGCTGAGGCTGAGGAGCAGCAGCACTGGGCCTAAATGCAGGACGGAAAGTGGGGGCTCTAGCGGGTGGAGCAGCAGGAGGCTGAGCGGTTTGTGATGAGGCTGGAGCAGGAGCAGGAGCAGGAGCAGGAGGCTGAGCACCCCGAGCTAGGGTGGCTAAACGGAACCAAGGGCGAGGTTGAGATTGGTTCGACATGATGAAGATGTTCAAGTAAAACCTTTTAGTGAAGGCAAATCTAAGGAATAAACAAAATGTTCGATTGAACATGGGAGGAAGAGGCATACAAGCTTGTATTTATAATCTTAGGAGTCCTAAAAGGCAAAAGTTGGTAGCAATCACAAGCCGAGAAAATTGCCAACATGTAAAATGACAGCTAAGGAAGAGAAAAAGCAAAAAATAAGCAAAGCATCAGATTCAACTCCCACCATTAGCTAAGAAAAAGCTCACAAACCAAGATTGGCATCAGATTGAGTTGCCCACAAGGGTTCACTCCTAAGAAGTTCCTCTTTTGCCTTCTAATGGAGTCGATGTGACAAAAGGGGGTGTCTTTAGTACTCTGTAAGTCAGCTTAACAGGAAACAACAGGAGATCAAAACTTAAACAAAACACTTAACTCCACTAAATTGACATGCTATTAAACCTCAGCCGCGCAAATGATAAGTCAACTTATAATTTATTCCCTAGAACATTACGGCTGTTTCTCCTTCGATAATTTCCAGAATCTAAGTCCTCTAATCATAAGTTGGATGGCATTTTAGGCTGGTGAACCAAATAGTAAGTCAATGTATAGTTTATTTCCTGGTGGGTGGTGCTGCCCTCCTTTTCATCCTAGACCAGATCCACATTGGAATTGTTGTTGTATGTTAGTCATTCCTCTCCCCCGCCTTTCCAAATCTACATCCATCTTCTATGTAGCAAACAGATTGTACAATGAAGACAAGTAGTTTATGGATTCGGCTGTAGCAGGGTCTAAGAAGGTTCAAGACGTTCACGACCTTGCATCTGATATGGGTTGTCAGAGATTGTTTCCGGAAATTAAACAGCAAAAAGATTCCAAATTCAACGATGAAGAGAGGCACCGTTGCTGTCCACATCCTGAATTACTTTACGGATGAGATGCTTTCTTCAAGCAGTTACCTTATTAACTTTACGACAACCTACTGATCCTTCAAGTAAAATTTAACATCTCTTCTTAATTGTAAAGTGAAAATGTAAATAGGTCAAGGTAAAGTTCCCCGAGAATCCTGAAAAGTGAAATGTGACCTGAAGGCAGGGATTTCTTGAACAGAAATTCCACAATAAGCTTAAAACATCAATCAGGTTGCCATACATTAACACAATGCCAGTAACAGGTATAGAGAGTAGAATTAGATTCAGGGGGAGGTAATAGTAACAACATTAAGGAAAACTAAAGAAGAGACTAGAAGATGATCAATATCATACATTAGTATTGTGGCAAACAAATAAACATGGGAGCAACTCATAGAATTAACTGATGATGGAAATCAGTCATCCAGCTGGTACCATAAAAAATGAAAGAACTTCAAAGAATGTTTTAGGGAGTCCACATCAATTGCAACTATTATATGAATTACACGATTAAATTTTATGGAGCCAATTGTTCCTGTCCTTTTTCTGAATACAAAATTACACTACACTTCCCCTAATATCACGTGACAATCCGGAATCCTCTAGAATTTTCTTTATTGTTCCAAAAGGTTCTATAATATTCTATAATGTTCTACACTTTTATAGAAACTTAGATGTTTATGTAGAGGATTATAGAGAATAAATCTAGGCTGTAAGATCAAATTAATCTCCACCGTCCATTAAGGAGATGGGCAAGTATATATATCCCCTTAGGGGCTCATTTGTAATCTATCCAAGAGAGTAATCTAAGAATCCATTCAAGCATTCAAATAACACAAAGCATTCTCCCAAATTCTTTCTTTAACTGTTGTCTTGCTTACTTAGCTTCTCTCAAGTTTAAGTCAAGCATTCTTTAATGCTTACTACCAAAATTAGTTTGCTAGCGCCGCACAGGAGTGAAGTTTGAGCGAATTATCATCCGTGACAGTTGGTATCAAAGCCAAAGTTTGGGAGAACCATGCCACCAAAGGGAGCCAACAACAAGGTGGTAAAAAGGGCCGAGATAGGTCGAAGGAAGTGTTTTCCGCTCTCGAGACAGTTGAAGGCCACCATGTCAGACTTAAGGGAGCTAGTCAAGAACATGGACGATCACGTCGAGGAGCTAGAATTCGAAAGGGAGGACTTGGTGCTTAAGGGGAGACCACGGTAAGTAACACAAACTTCACCACGGAGGTGCCAGCCCTTAAAGTCACAGCCACAGTTGGCAAAGGATGGTGAACTTGAGTCATGTGAGACAGCTCTCAAGGATCAAAGAGAGGAAGTCCAGGAACTTAAGGCATAACAAGCACAAGTTAAGTTGTGCCTGACCGCTGATGGCCAACGGTGGGACAGTCCAAGTGATGAATGCCCCAAATGTGAATGCACCTAAGCCTCCTAACTTCAACAGATCTAGGAGTGTAAGGGAGATCGACAACTTCATATGGGAACTCTAGGCTTACTTTGGAGCGATGGGCATCGAGGAGGACACTCAGAAGGTAAGCAACAGTTCCCTGTTCTCAAAGACACCGCTCTCATGTGGTCAAATGACGATGACAGAGGTGGGGAAGAACATGACAAGTTTCCCAAGAAAGACAAGCCCTACACATACAAGGAAAAAGAGAAAATATCGGGATGAGGTTGTGACGCCTGAGCTAACAGAAATATTAAGCAAATACATTTGATTAATATATATGATTTATTGACTAAGTAACTTAATTTGATAATTGGATTAAAAATTTTATATATTATTCTAGTTAATATACATACATATTTATATACATGTTTACTAGTTGATGTACCAATTTAGTTGGAAATAATATTAGGAGTGAACTTAAAAAATATTTATTTGGCTTGCTATTTGTTTGAAATAAATAAATCTCAAAACATGATTATCAATCTAAGGTCTAAACATCCAAAACCTACTCTTTCCTTTCAAAGAGGTTAGCATTTAGGCCAAAAAATATGATTGTTTGCTCCAGTCTTGTTTACCTAGTGCTGCACCCTACATCTTTAGCCCCTAACTCTAAGTCTCCACGCTTCACAATCATTACTCTCCTCCAAATCTGGTGCATAAATCAAATAGGTTACCTCGACCGAAAATGCTTATCATTTCTCATGAAAACCCAACGGCTCTAAAGAAGAGAAAGAGAGAAGGGGGAGGGAGAAAACTAACGGGACTTCGTCTTCTTCAATCACATTCACTTTAATCTTTAACCTCTATTGTTGAGCATCTTTACTAAGGGTAGAGTCAAGAACAAGGTAGAGGAGTAGAAGGAAGGTTCAATAACACAACAAATAAGACATTAACTCTAATCATCTTCATCAAAGTGGGTTTCCTTCTCCTTCCCACAATGTATTAGTTTCTAATCAAAATGAATTTTATATGTGTGCTTGTGGACCTACTTTGAATACATAAAATTTTAAGACATTGTTGCATTCATGTGTTTTGGATAGGCTCATTGATATATTTTTATGTTAGGAAAAAGTTAGATAAGAAGAGAATGGAAATATAAACATCCCTATCCACTTAATTGAGCTTCTCTTTATTGTTATTATTTTTATACATGGATTTAAGTATGTACCAATCATCTTTAGATCTTTGTAGAATAATGATTTTCCTGAGGTTTTATGGTTGGTGATTTTAGTAAATGATGAATGAAAATTTTAGCTCGAATTGTTGAATTCATGTTTACTAGTCGGTTACCCTTGCATGAATGTTTAATGATTTTTTTAAGATAAAATGTGTTGTTATGATACTTAAAAGAGTGGAAAATTTATAAAACAAACCTCTCATAAATATCACTCAAAGAAAAAACATACGCAGAAGAAATAAAAAAATTAAAATAGGGGAAGTTTAGGAGCCACTGTCACCACCACGGGTTCCCCACAGCCTTTGGGATAGGCCGCGGTGGCCAACAGTGGCCAAGATAGCCAGAAACACCCACCACGGGTGCTCTCACAAGCTGTGGGGTAGCCCGTGGTGGTCACCAGAAGCCCCCACTAGCTGTGGAGAGGTCATGATGACCTCTAGGGCCAACCATTGACCCCCACTGGCTGTGGGGAGATCCGTGGTGGCCTCAAAAATAATCTTGGACCCCCACAACCGACGGGTCAAGACCCCGAGATGCTTGTAAACCTTGTATTTTTGTCGGGAAGCAAGTTTAAGCCTTTGAAGTATGGTTTCGAGCCTCAACAAGCAATTTAATAACCATATATGTAAAGAAATAAGACAAATAACAACCATAATAAAAAATGAGAAGTTAATTCCTTGGGGTTGAGCACTTTACCGGCACAAAATCTAGGAAGGTGACATGAGTTTATATTCCGGCCTATGGGCAGCTGTTTTTTACTTCTAGATCATGAGTCCTCCGGGTGATAAACTTTTGCACACTCGTGAGTGGTTCCGAATCCCTGTACCATGGTACGTTGGGTCGCTTATCAGGCGTCGAAATACAAAATCATGGAAGGTGACGTATTCCGGTCTTACGGCAGTGACTTTCACTCCTAGCTTACGAGTTCTCCCGCTTAGGAAACTCATGCATACTCGTGAGTGGTTCCGAATCCCTATACCATGGTACATTGGATCGGTTCACAGGCGTCGGTTGAGTACTAGGGTACTAGCTCTTTCCCAAAGAAATTCAAGATAATAAAATTAAGCTAAGCTCCAAGTTGAGAAGTGATTTGGTCATATTGGTAAAGAAAATGTGGATCACTTGAGTTCTAATATATTATGGTTTTTCTCATTCGATTAAAAGTGGAGCATGGTAAGATTATCTTCTTAATGCTACTCAATTACTAATATCATTATTATTAACTTAATTATAATTGTTATTATATTCGTGCACAGTTATTTTGGTTTTTGGGATGTGAAAGACTCCCATTAAACTGTAGTTGCTAATTCTCCTACTTTTACATCTTTTCAGATCAAGAGCAAGATAAGGTTTTGACAAGTTTTACCATTTTGGAGGCCGTTTGGATGTTATTTTAGTTACAAGAAACTTAATATGCATGGGTTACTTATGTGTATCTTTGAACTTGACATGTAAACCTTATTCAGTGTTTGAGCATGTTTGTAATTAGAAGTACGTTGGCATTCATAGATGCTCTGATTTGGCCTCGATGCCCCCACCAAAACTCTGTTATTATTTTACTCTATTTTATGATGTAGTGTTGTGTGAACCCAAAAGTTTAATTTTTGCAGCCATGTGGGCTCAAGATTCATCGTAACTTCTCACGAAAAAAAAAAAAATTGCTAGCTCGACTTCCAATAGTTTTAAAAACATGTTGCGTGTTTGCCAAATTGTTCCCTAGATTAGCCTAAAAGATTCTTGAGAAAGGTCGTAACAATATGACGTCTCTACTCGACGGTCGGGCGTTACAGAGGGGCCATCTAAAGGAAAGACATTTTGTTGTTTGTGCGACGGCCCTCATGGGGCATTCGAGTGTTCGAAGCAAAGCGAACTGTCTACTCTTGTCATGAGAGACGAGATAAGACGTGGAAAAGAAACTCGATTCCATAAGTCTTCTCAACACCAGTAGGACAACAAGGCTACAGAGATGTCGCCGGATTAGGTGGGGAGAATGTCACGGAATGCTGAGAAATCCTCTAGAATTTTCTTTGTTATTCCACAAGGTTCTATAATATTTTACAATGTTCTATACTTGTATGGAAACTTAAATATTTTACAATGTTCTACATTTCAAATGGATTAGCCTCATTGAATTGTTACTTTTGATATTGAACTGGCACCCAGATTCAATTTCTTACAACGAAGGGACCAGCTAGGGAGACATTTTCCTTCGATAAAATTTACGTAGATATCCCCAAAAATGCAAATTTGTTCAGAATTTTGCCTTGTTTTCTTCAAACAGCATAATTTTTTCGTATGTCTCTGATGAGATTGGGTTTTCATCCATTTGAAATTCAGATAGGTTGAGGGAAGGAAGATCACAACGAGAGATGTTTTGAACCCTAGGACCTAGTCCTCTGATAATGCAATTTCCCCTCTTGAATGGAAAGGTTCTCTCTAAAAGCACATTTGCTAATAACGCATATAAGAAAGCAACATAAACCACATGGGATGAAAGTTATTCTAAACCAAGCAAAATACAAGTAGATAAACGATCTTATCACACTTACACCATCTCCATGTACCACTTTTTCCTTCTCATTGATTACCCGAACTATAAGAAACACCTCAAGTTGCATTCGACACCAATGTCTTAAGAAAAACTGGCACATTATACATCTTCCTGATCATACGAATTCACTAAAAAGAACCTAAGTGTAGGACAACTATACGAACAAATAAAAGTAGGCCCCTTCTTACAAGTTTGAATCTGAACCAGCTCCCCACTACTATTGCCACAACCATTTACAAAGCGGTTCATTTACACAGCAATTCATGATGCCATAATCTCCAATGTTCACACTTTCAGACATGAAGTACACTGCCTAATTCTCTAGTCCTTCTTTCATCCTCACTGTTTCAATTCCATCCCTATCTTTCTCCAATGTTCATTTACAAAGCGGTTCATTTACACAGCGATTCATGATGCCATAATCTCCAATGTTCACACTTTCAGACATGAAGTACACTGCCTAATTCTCTAGTCCTTCTTTCATCCTCACTGTTTCAATTCCATCCCCATCTTTCTCCAATGTTCATTTACAAAGCGGTTCATTTGCACAGCGATTCATGATGCCATAATCTCCAATGTTCACAATTTCAGACATCAAGTACATTGCCTTACTATCATCATAATGGGAAAATTCAAAAAAACACCAACCTAATTCTACCAGATTTCCAACATTGCCATCAGTCATGGTCATTATAACAGAAATGGAAAAACCAGGGAATATTTAATGCTCCAGAGAGAAACTTGTTGTCTAGTGTCTACCCTATTCTCTTTCAACCTCACCGTTTCAATTCTATCCCTATCTTTCTCAAGCTTCTTTAAACAGCTTTCAGCATTCGATCATTTGAACATGATTATATTTAGACAAATTAAAACAGGGCACAACACTGAAACATGTACCGAAACATAATTTCATATTTTACTGCACATTCTATCATTAGTCATAGAGTAATTGCAAGTACAGAACTATTCTAAGGACAGGAACTACGGGAAAGGAACATGTAAAAAGTTAAAAAAAGAAGACTTTATAATGGATACATGTATGTCAATGGAACACAACGCGTGTACAAAGAATACCACACCTGAATTAGGCATCATTCATGGCCATTGAGTGAATTCAAAAACTTTGAGGACTATATCAAATCCAGTGGGGAGCTGCCATATGAACAGAATGATGTTTAGAGCATTCAGAGCAATGTGAAGATTTCTTGCTGTTTCATTTCCTTTCTGCATTGCAGGAACAAGAGCAGCAGCAAGTGCCCAAAGGACCGTGATTGCTGTTTCACAAGCGAAAAAGAAACATAAACTTAGATACATGGATATCTTCTAAACATCCTATGACCTTTTCAAAACCTGCAACAGCTTGCATTTACTAAATAAACCTCAGTTCATTTTACTTTTACTTGCGATTTTCAATTACCATAGCCCAGACTCACCAGCTCCAGCAAATAAATGAGGTCCTGGGAATAGCTTTCCCGTTCTGAACCATGTATTTAATCCTCCACCAACAGACTCAAAAACACCAAATCCCAACAAAATTGAGCCTGCATTGAAGTGTCGGTCCCTGAAGTTGCCTTTCAACAACTCCTTTCTCTCCTGAAGACATACACCAAACAGTAAATGGTAAACACTCTTCAGAACTGATTCATAGCAAAAGACATCGACAAACACAGAGAATTAACTTTTATGCTTCAGCCACATTCATGTAAAGAGGACAAATAATTTTGACTTCTACAGAGGATTGGAATGGATATTGCTTGATAGTGATAATAATAATTTGTCATGCATTTTACATTCGTTAAGTCAGATTGCCTGTTCGCTCATATTATCTCTGCGGAAAAATTTACCCACCAGTGAATGTCCTTTTCCGCCAACCAAGTCAATATAACCTTAGTTATCATCCTGCATGGAATCTTGCATGATTTTGGTAGAAGAGGAAGCATGAAGGTGATGAAGAAAGCACAAATAGAGAAAGTCAAGGACATATATAGGTGGTCTTGCTTACTCAAAGGCTGCTGAGTTTGAGGGAAAATTAAAATAAAAAGGAAACTAATTATTCCTGATTACTTAGGCCATTGCTACGCAAGGACATGAATTTTGACAGGAGTGGCGGCCTATGATTATTGATTAGGGTAGTAGACCTCATATAAGTGACTCTGATAGACTTTTTATCCTCTAGATTTTAGTATGCTATACATAGTTTTCTCAGGAAGCATATGCTTAGTAAAATTTGTAACTAGTGTTGTTTGTCAGTTGCTATCATTATCTTATTCCTTTCTAATTTCCTTTCAAAGGGTTTAAAATTGACAAATGTTTTCCAAAAACATTTCTTGTGATCTCTAAAATCAGCCTAACATTTCTTGTGGTCTCCAAAATCAGCCTCTCGACATGAAGAGGTAAGGCCTACATCAGAATCTCCCCGGGCCTTGCTCATACGGGATACAGGATCCACACTGAGATCTCAAACTTTCTTCAAAAGATATACTATTGCATTCATGAAGGACTTTAGCAGAGATCTTAAGCAAATCATTAACCTGTTGACTTTTCAACCCTGATCCCCTTTGCAGATTCCGCTTGATCCTCAATTCTTGCTTCAACTTTTTCATTCCATGTCTAGATAACATTAGCTACTCAATGTACACTCCTATATCAAAACCAATGTCATTACTTTTTATCTCGTAAATCCTCATTAAATGGTAACCTTTTCTGATTCTAACAGAGAGTTTAGACATGTTCTCCTTGAAGGGACCTCCCATTTCATTCAACTTCATTGCAACAACAACAACAACTCTATCCGAAGCCGAAGTGAAAGACACAAAAATCCTGAGAAACACATTGTAAAAATAGGAAAGAGAAAGGATGAGTGAGTACAGAGTACCTCAGTGAGCTTCTGAATCTGAGTCTCGATAGGGGAAGGAGGAGAATCAGCAGTTGGGTTTCCATCAGGAGTGACAGCGACTGGCTTAACCTGCTTCTTGAGGTCATTGATCTCATTCTGAATCGTCCGAATTCGCCGCCATTGCCATCCCAAATACCCTGCCCACAATGTGTAGATGAACAGCCCCCCATCACTGCTGGGTGTATCAGCGCCACCGTCCTCCCCTCCAATATCCCAAACTCGCCCCCAACCGCATATGCATCCTAACCCATTTAATCAATGACCACAAAAAAAAAGGTCAAACTTTATTAGCACCCAGAATAAGGAATTCGATCGAAATCAAAATCAACACAGGGAAAGCGGTCACCTGGGCGTTGAGTAAGAAGGGCAATGCGACGGTGGTGAGAGGGAGAGAGAGAGATTTCAAATTCAATGGGTGGAAGCTAATCTCTTTGGCGTGTGAGGGTAAGAGCTTTTGATTGGAAGGAGAGTGGAGTTTGGATTGGATACGGAGGGAGGAATGTCTAATGATGGGCAGTTTCAGAGCTATGAGTGTGGCCGCCATGCTCTTCTTCAGAAGAGAGAGAAAATGAATGATTATGTGGAGATAAGAGGGAGATGAAGATTTGAAAGAGCGTGGAGTGCTTGGTTTCCAGTAGTGACACTTGGCTGCGCTGATAAAGTGGGTTCGACTCGATCCTGTTTATACCCTTTTTCCCCTGCGACTGCAACTCCAATCTCCAATCTCCACCTCCTACTCGGTATTTTGTCGAACTTGTCTCGTCCAAAATCCCAGGGGATCATTCCAGTCTTCAAAAGGTCACTGCTTCACCTATCTGTCGGTGCCAGACCCATTCAAACCAACCCCTAATAAATATTATTAATATGATACTATCACACATGGAATTAGATGAAGAATCTTAATAAAAATAAGACTGTTTTAAGAATTAAAAATTAAAAAATTAGTTAGAATATTTGTCGTAAGTTCAAATATAACTTCTCTAAGTACTCCCGATTATGATAGTAATGAGAATTGAGATATAAATCTTTGTAACTCTGTGAACATATATGCTCGTTTTCAAGCCAACAAAAACTACTTCAAATTTTCGATTGTATAAAGGTCTCTATTAAATCAACATTGTGGACTATAGTAACTTTTTGGTAGTTCCAAAAAAACAAAAAAAAACTTATATTAAAAACTTTTGTTTAATGAACCAACAATGTAGGCGGATTTCAAATCAAAATCTCTAATAATAACTCTGAAAAATTTACCAGTTAAATTAATTAACACCCAAGAAAAAACACGTTCTTATTCTCATTGTACACATTTTAAGTTCAAACCAATAGCGACATAAAATTTGTTACTCAAAGCACTATCCTCTGTACTAGGCCGAGGGCAAAGAAGTCCAATACACCGTTATCGTTATACAACCAACAAGCCCTTGTATTTTATCTTCCCCAATGGGCTGGATGTATTTTCTGGACCAATTCCGCAAGTTTCCACATTTATAGACCACGCCTTTGGGCCTAAATTTTCTGGGCTTAGTTTCTAGATAGTACTAGTAAAAGAAAGGAATTGATATTCGATTTTTTTATTTTTTATTTCAAAAAAACAGGTAAGAAATTGATGCGAACAAAAGTGGAAAAATGAGTGAGGGGCTAGTACCAACTGTGATAGTTTGTTTCTTCTGTTAAAGTTAAGACGACCAATTGAGTTGATAGAAATTAAAAAATCGGTGCAAATTCTGAGATGAAATTGTTTGAGTCGATTTTTCTGTCATCATGATTTTTTGTAAAAGTAAGACTACTTAAGTATAAATCAACCTCCGATGTCATGAAAGTGAGAGACGATACGCAATAGCATCGGGTAATGAAATAGAAAGACACATCGATATCAAGCAAGTAACAACAGATATAAGGGCGGCAGAAGCATATTGGCTCTAACGTTGTCAGGTACTTTGATTCGTAGTTGTTCTCACCATAAAAAAATAAAAAAATTGAGGATTGGTTTATGGTTTTTATGCTTATTATGCACGTTTGGTCCAAACTCCATTGTTTGAACTTGAGATTCCCACTTGTGGAAGACATTATTTGCTTATTACCTCCTGCTTTGTTTTTCAGTTAATTTATTTTTCTGCAAATAAAAAACATGCCCGAAGCTGTCCTTGCGTTCACATAGCAATAGGATATCCCTTCGTTAAACGCTATGAATAAACAAAATTAGTGCTCAATAAAAACATTGATTATGTACAGAGTACGTAACAACACATATCATATCGAATATATCAGTGTCACTGTCTTTCTTGTTAGACCTCCAACAAAAATAACCGTAGATTTTCGTTGAATGTTAGATAAGGAAAATATCATATCGTTATACCTTGACTATTCTATTATGTATCATTTTTATTTTTTTAGTTTTTACGGTTTTGCATGTGATATTCATTAAGCTACATCACCAGTATGTCTTTCCATTTAAATGCATACATATATTATTCAGGTTAAGGTTAATTTCGGTTCGGGTTAACTTCGAATCATCTTATTCAGGACTCGGTTTGGGTCGATCTCATTCGGGTTCGAGTTCGGTTTGGTTTTGGTTTGGGTCACTTCGGTTCAATTTAAATTCGGGTCAATCTTGTTCAGGTCGAATTTGGATTCGGACTCGTTTTGGCTTAATTTCGGATCGGGTCAACTTCGGCGAAATTAATTAAAGGTCGGTTTTGGTTCGGGTTGGGTCAATGTCGGTTCGGGTAATTTTCGAGTATGATTTTAGGTTAACTTTGGTTTGGGTTAAGATTAGTTGAATTTACTCCGATGAATTGTAATTTTCTAATGAATGAATTGAACTAATGTGAACCATACATTGACGCTGAATTTCATATACAAGGCCAAGTCGATTTGGTCAAATTCGAACTAGTACTATTCCAACTAAACTTATCCACGGACTACATAGATTAATAAAATCGAAGTTACGAGATACCGACATAATAACAAGACTACTATACTAAATGACAACAGTTCGGATTTCTATAATGGCTATATTTGATGTTAAATTTATAAAGATAATGTTAGAATAATTTAGATAAATTCGAGTCGATAAAATTTAAAATGATATCTTGCTAAATCAAAATGAAAACTTAATATCCATTGGCCACTAAGTGCCACTAGTCACAACCAACTAAGAAGAATATTTAGTGAGTCGAGTCAATCGGTTATTGCTCAACTCAGTAGTCCCGAAATCCTCGACTTACAATTATCATCTTATATTATAATTTTCCAACCAATCAATTGAACTAATTTGAACATTAATCTAGAGTTAAATTTAATATCGATTTGGTCAAATTCAAACTAGTACAGATTAATAAAAACGGAGTTGCGAGATAGTGAGACATGGTAATGACTATTAATTTACTAAACCAAGTCTCATCGATATTAGTTAAGTACTTCACTTATTCATGTAATGACTATATTTAACGTTAAATTTAAAAAGACAAGGTCGGGCTAGACTTAGATAAGTTTGAATCGATATAATACTAAATGATTATAAGAACCATGTACAATACAATATTATCGAGTCCACCACCATCCATTAGTATGGATCCGCTTGAATAGGATTTGAGGTCGATCAAAATTGTTTGTATCATTACAAGCACAAAAGTACATCCCGGAGACTTACCAAAAAAAAAAAATGTGGGTTGGCTCAAATTCGGATTCGGGTCAAAATCGGGTTCGAGTCCGATTCGGTTCGGATCGTAATCGGGTCAATTATATTTTGGTTCGGTTCGGTCTTATCGGGTTGTTTCGGTTCGGGTCCGAATTGGATACATTATGTTTGGATTTTTGGGACAAAATCGCTTTAATTGTTTCGGATGTTGATTCAATTTGGATTTCGAGTCGTTCAGATTGATCCATTCGGTTCGAGTCAATTTTGTCACCTGATATATATTATAATAACATGTTGATATAATATATATGTAAAAATATATATAACGCACGTAAATATAAAGTTTCGGATATATGATGCGCGTCGTGATTTATAAACATAATTTAAAACTCCTTGAGATCGAGTCATGAGGAACTTTTTTTTATTACCTCCTTAAGGTAAATAAATATGTACAACATAACCCAACCACTACATTACCATCTTATTTGGAGTATAAGATGCCAAATGTCTTCTCCCTAGACTTGCTTAATCATGTTTAAGCATGGGGCAGAACTTGAAAGTATAACTAAATAAGAGATTCATTAATGATTAATATTATAATTAAATAGAATCATATTTTTAAGTACTCCCAGGCACCTGCTACAACCACAATCATCGACAGACCAAGCTAAGTTGTGCAAATACATATGAGACAAAATTTAATTAGGTCAATCAACATGGCCAGGAGGTCTCACTGCCAGGCACCGTGCACGAGAGGATAAATATATATATATATATATATATATATATATATATATATATAAATTTTTAAAAAAATTCAGATGCGCCATAAAAAATAGTACAATATAATTACATATTCAAATTGAGATTTAATGTATCCGGAACCTAAGTCTTCGGCATTAGATGAAGACCTCATATGTACTCTCATTATTTTTACTAGTTGAACTAATAAAACATTTACTGACAGCTAAATTTGTGACATGCCATTTTTATTTCTTTTCTTTTTTTTTTTAAAGAAAAATCCAATAGAAAAGAACGACACATGCTTAGCCGGCATTATAATGAAGCTAATTATGTAGCCGCTAATCACAAATGAGATCATTAATCACACAACTGGAACACTGTGTACTGGTGTTCACATGATTACCTTTAATTGGATTACGTGTGAAAAATATAATATACCTATCGATCAAATGTGTTCTCGTGTAATGTTTGCATTATTCTTCTTTCTTGCAATAATTATAATTCTTCTTCCTTGCAATAATTATAATTATATTAAAATGATGATAAATAATTAACCAAGGTGCATGGCGGCAGGGGCTGCATGGACATTCCCACCATTTTTCTTTAATTTCAACAGAAAACAAAAGTCACTATAAATTTAAATATAATGACATATTCTTTCCAATTAAAAGTTAAAAAGAATTAAAAGAAGATGAAAAAATGTTAACAATTTCTTACAATATTTGTGATATCACATTATTTAAAATATATTAAGTTTAATTAATATAAGTATTAATCAGCGACTAATTTTTGAATCAACGTAACTTTTACGTGTATAAAGCAAATAAATAATAACCCCAAATAAAATAAAGGGGCAATAGAATATATGGATCCCCACCCCCACCGACCAGCCATAAAATAAAGGATCCATTTTTGTTGCTTTTAGAGAGAGAAAAGAAGACTACCAATTCTGGTCATCAGTCATATTTTTGGGGTTTAGGAAGCAATGCCTCAAAATTAATCAAGGCTTAATTACCTTGTAATTATATATATCAAAGGACCAAGTTTGTTAACTGTTAGGCGTTAGGTAGCTTGGGAGAGAGAGCTTTCAACATCCTCTTCCAAGCATTTATGACAAATTCATTTCAAATGCGTCACGGACTTAATTATGAGTACTTATAATTATCCTGTGAAATTTATTTTATTTATGATAAATCTTTCGTGTCATAGTTTGTATAGTTTTGAAGTCAGGTATCATTAAAATTTATACAAGTAATTCGAATGTTAATCTTTTTCAATATAATTAATTAATGATTAATCTATGTATGGATATCATGCAACATTAATTAATAAGATATGAATAATTAATCATTCAACAAAAAAGAAGTTAAGATGAGACTTTGGGCTGTGATTTTAGTTGTCATTTTTTGCATTTAGAGTTTAAATATACGTTATTTGATAGCCGAATACAATCTCACTAATTGTTTTTCTCTCATTTTTTATTAATTTTTTAATAAAATTTCATAACAATTTCATAATTAAATACAAATTTTATCATAAATTTTATATTTTTTGATATTTAAACAACCTAAAAAATATTATAAAACGAAGTACTAAAGTTAAAGTGTGACGATTGCATGCAAGTTATAGAACCATAAAAAAAAAAAAGAAATTGAAAGAAATCGTGGAAAATAAGGTAGAGCATCAGTGTACAAGGTCATTCAAAATCTCTTTTAGGAAGCTCCAATTTTTAATTTTTATTTTTAATAGGACATCTTATCAGGGAAGATATGGAACGGGAGAGGAGGCGAGCTGAGGGAAATGCTATCGTAATCCTCCCTCCCCATATAATTTCCTAAAAATAGTTACCCTTAGTATCAATTACAAGAATATTTTTTTCACCCTCACGTGATTTTAGAAATCAAACAATATATTAGTTGTGACCCAAAAAAATGTAAATATAGTTAGTATTAAAAATATAAAAATATACTTCTTTTATTTTAAAATATATATTAATTTAAATAATTTTATAATTTTAATAATATATTAATAATTAATTTATTAATTTTATTTTTATTAATTGTTTTATTTTATTTTTAATAAAATTTTATAACAATAAATATTTTAAAATAAAAATAATAAATAGAAGGAAAAAAGATATATTACCGATTGAATTCGATCCTGGCTGTCATGTTGCTGGGAGCTGACAATGAGAGAATCTAAACTCAATCACTCTCTCTCTCTCGCTCATCCTTCCTCTGCTCCTCCCTCCCTCTGCCCCATAATTCTTCTGACTTGTTCGTATTAATAACCCCATTAACGACCACCCACCCTCCTCCACTCCCACCTACAATCAAAACTAAACCCCCTCCTCTCCTCTTAAACCCCTCCTATTCCTATTCCCATTCCCATTCCCATTCCCCCAAACAAAAACAAATGGTCCACTCCCCACAAATTTAGTTACTATTCTGGCCCAGAGGGAGGGTGAGACAGAAAAATACCAACTTTTCTCTGGGCATAATGACTAATTTCGATTTTCGGCGGTTAATCCCTCCCTGATCCTATTTCTGTGCGTCCTTTCGATTCTCAGGTTGTTTCTCAGGCGGAATATTCGAACCTCCAAGCTCAGGCGCTGGTGGAGATCCATTTCCGACTCATTTCACGAGCACCAGTTTCTCAAGATCCCCGAATTCAACGACAATTTCCAACAGAACCAGCTTTTTCGCCGGGTCTCTATTTTCCTTAATTCGCTTGAATCTCTTGAGGATTCCGACTTCACCAATCTCTTCTCTGGCGACAAACCCAACCACATCCTTCTCTCTCTCGACCCCAATCAGACCGTCCACGACGAGTTCCTCGGCGCCTGCCTCTCATGGACTTACCAGGTTCCTTCTCCTTCCTCCAGATCGTTCCTTCTCAGGATCCGAAAGAGGGACAAGCGTCGAATCCTCCGCCCTTACCTCCAGTACATCCACTCCGTCTCCGACGACATTGATCAGACCCGCAGGGATAGGCGCCTCTATACCAATGCCGCCGCCTCCGGGGACGCCGGGAGGTGGACGTCTGTGCCATTTACCCACCCGGCCACGATGGAGACCTTGGCGATGGACTCCGAGCTCAAGAATAAAATCAAGGCGGATCTCGACGCGTTTCTCAAATCGAAGCAATACTACCACCGATTGGGCCGGGTCTGGCGCCGGAGTTACCTCCTGTACGGACCCTCCGGCACCGGGAAATCCAGCTTCGTCGCCGCCATGGCTGAATCTCTCTCCTACGACGTTTACGACCTCGACCTTTCGAGAGTCTCCGGCGACGCGGACCTCAAGATGCTTCTTCTACAAACCACCCCGCGGTCGTTAATCCTTGTCGAGGACTTCGACCGGTACGTCGCAGGATCGGGGACGCTCCGCTGAGCCTATCAGGGATTCTGAACTTCATGGACGGAGTTGTGAACTCGTGCTGCGAGGAGCGGGTAATGGTGTTCACGATGACGACGAAGGAGAACGTTGACCCGGCGATTCTCCGGCCGGGTCGGGTAGACGTTCACATCCATTTTCCCATGTGCGATTTCAACAGTTTCAGGAACTTAGCGAGTAACTATTTGGGAGTGAAGGAGCACAAGCTCTTCCCTCAGGTGGAAGAGATTTTCCTCGCCGGAGCCACCCTGAGCCCGGCGGAGATCGGCGAGTTGATGATAGCCAACCGGAACTCGCCGAGTCGGGCGCTGAAATCGGTGATTTCGGCGCTCCAAACCAGCGGCGATGGGAAGGCCACGCCGAGGACTTCCGGGTTCCGGTCGTCGTGTGTAGAATCGGCTGTCGGGTCTGGCGACCCGGTTGATATCGGGTGTAGGGACGGTGTGAAAGAGATCAGAAACACTCTGTATGGGATTCTTAGACGGAAGAGTATGAGGAAATCTGACTCGTTCGATTTGCCTACGTAAGATAATCGGACGGCTCAGGTTTATTCTCTCTCTCTCTCTTTTTTTTTTCCTTTCCTACTAGAGTGTCCTGTAAAAAGGATTAAAAAAGGATCACAAAAAAGGGATGAAAAAAAGGCTGACTTCAGAAGGCTTTTTTATTATTTTTCTGAAAAAGGAAAAGAAAGAGAGACAATTATTATTTATTTTGGGGATTAGAAATGTTGAGATGATTGTAGGACTGCAAGGGGGATGCAGATTTTACAGAGCCATTATTCAAATTGGTTTATTGCTTTTTTTTTTTTTAAAAAAAAGTCTGGCAAATTGTCAATCACTATACATATATACATTGAAAATATTCACCTATCCTATCTTCATTCCTTTGTCATTTTAGATTTATTAGTGTATATATAAGATTAGGTTTTTGGTACATTAGGTGCTCGGGTTCCATTCTCTCTCCCTTTATTATATTAATATTATACTATTAATAGTCGGGGATATTAATAACAAGATGATTTTGAAAAACGAATAATCGGAAAAAAAAAAAAGTTGTTTATGAAACATTTCTTACACCGTAGAGGCAATTTTCAGGAACATCAAATCATGATTACCAAACTATTTATGCACCCAACTAATATCTACCTATGTGTAAGCATCAAGCACAGGTTTGAATGTTTGATATATTAATGTAACTACCACTTATATCAAATCATGTTTCGATAAAATTAATTCATATCTGCATTTCAGTGAAAGCTATACTACAAATAGAAGGCCCTACGACAACTGAAATTAATTCATATCTGCATTTCAGTTATTTTGGGCACCATTGCGCTACTATGTTCATATTTCTAAACTACTTAAACTTTACATTTGCAACATGCATTTGATAATTTAAGGACAAGTATCACATGGTGCGTTTAAGGCGTGTTTATAGGGGTAAGACTGCTGATATATGAATCTTCTCAAATCTCGTAAAATTGACTTCTAAAGGTTGTTATTCTTGTTATCGGTAAGAAGTTGCTTAAATAATTTTTCTTAATAGTTTAACTCTTATAATAGTTGATTTCTAATGATGGTGATAGAGGAACCATTGGCCCAATTGTTCCACCATGCTCAATAACTTTGGCTGCTAGTAGCATTATTTTTTCTTTTGTAAAAATAAAAATAAAATTAAAGGGAAATACAAGAGATGGTGCAATTATGGTCCAGCAAATTTTGTGAGGCTGTGAGCAAAAGCCAGCTGGCTTTCTCAATTCTTCTCTTCTTGTTATGTTATATTCATAATCATATCCAAGTCACACTCTTAAAGTCTCAACCCTTAATTCTCATTTTAGTACTTCTGTGGACTACCCTTTACTCCTTTACACATAAACTATTTTTTTCCTAGTCATTTTTTAACTTTTCATAGAGGATATTTGACATATCTAGTTTTAACTAGTCAGCTTATCATTATCCTCGTTTTTTTTTGGTTGTTGTGGTTATTTTGGTGGGAATGAGGTATAAAGTCCAATCTAAGCGGATTTAAATTTAAAATTTTTAATAATAATTTATCGAAATTTTATCATTTGTACGAATTGATACCCATATTACTATTGTTGCTATTGCTATTTATATTTTATCTTAGTAAAAAAAATTAATAGGGGTAAAATTTCCAAGGTATGATAACTTGACGAGTCACCTTAAAACTAAACCTATCGATTCTGATTATCAAATTCTGTAAACTTGATCAAAATCATTCAAATTTTACCTTACATATTTCCGGCTCGAAAAGAATTACATCTTAGATGAATCAAAAAACCTAGAAGTAGTTTAAAATTTTCCTTTTCTTAGATGAATCAAAAGGATGAACACGGTTAGGGTCCAAAGAATATACACTATTTAGGGTCCATAGTAATTAGAAAATCTGAAGTGAGCCCATGAATTGATTAAGCCCAATGAATAGTGGTAGCAATTTGGGCCAAATAATTGGTCAATGAAATTACAGCTTTTCAATATTAGGCCCTTTACATTATTGGGCCATTCGATGATCCGTTTGGGTTAACGGTTAGGGGCTTTAAATAGTGGGCCTGGTCTATTTATGAAAAAGTACGTCGGGCCTTAAATTTTGATGAACTTTATAGCTTTATATGTACAATCATGAATGTGTTGGTGGGACTCATGAGAGAGAGGGAGTCGAACGCCCTCATTATCATGACTTGTTGCTTTTTGTCGGTGCAAAAGATTACCAACATAATTTGTCCTTCTCGCATAATTTGCGGGCTTCATTCCCTGTCTTTGAAACGATTAGTTTTCATCCCCCTTCCAATCCATAAAAAGGTCAAATCATCTTTTACCATTTCAAGAGATGCAAATTCAATCACGTATATGACTTACTTCTAATTCGTAAAATATTCACCGGTATCTTTTTCAGTTGACGGATGAGACTTTAGATTTTACAGTTGACGTCTTAAGCTTAAAATTACGCATATTCATTCAACAACATTTGTAGCAGCATTTAGTATTTCATGTCCTTTTATATTAATCCAACACAAAATCTTAACAAACACATTTTTTAATTAGTTTACGAAAACAGTTATAAACAAACAACTAAATTCTAACAATTATAACCCAAAAACAACGGTTTTCAACTTAAATAACTTCGGGTTACAGTTAATTGTACTAAATAGAGTATGAGTTGGAAGCATTCAATTCAGCGGGATCTAAAATTTAAAACATATTGGGAATTTGTATATTTTTATTTTGATGAAATTAAAAAATGAAAGTTGAGACAAAATACTACGGATTGGACTGCGTCTGCCATAATACTAGAGCACTTGAATAGTATCAGTTTGATGTTATTAATTGATCCACAATGCAATTAATCCAGGAAATTTATTTAGGCAGCAATCTCAATATTCCCTGCAACAAGAAGCCAAGTAAATTATTTAATGCCTCAACATGGGAGCACCAGGAATGTCTCATGTTCATTGAGTTGTTCCCTCTCACAAAATCTTATTATTTTTACTCGGTTTTACAATGTCTGTCATTTTAGTCAATTTTTTTCGTTTCATAATATCTATTATTTTATAATTTAATGATATATTAATGACTAGTATACCAATTTTATCTTTATCAATGGATTTTTCTGTCCTGTTTTTATTGAATTTCTTATTTTCAATGAAACTTTAAGACAACTTAATATTTTCACATAAATTTATCACAAATTTTATGTTTTCTTAATATTTCCTCGTAACGGAGCATATGTGGATCCCGATGTAATTCTCATTTATATATTACTTTCTCAAGTGATTGTTCTAATTAATTAAAATATTGTACTAGATTTATACTTATTTAAATGAAGACTTTTTTCAACTGGTTCTGTGACTATCTTTATTCTCCAGGTCAAACTCCTTGCTTCAATCAAGTATACAGTTGAAATGATCTCCCTACCTATCCCAAAAGAAGGCAAGATAACCAAGCAATACATGTGAATCATTCCAGTCTTTTCAAATTGACGGGTTGATTTGGTTCGACACATAAATTTTAATTAACTTTTTTTATATAAAAAAATTTCGATGGACTAAATTGTTACACTCGATTATCACTTGTTACATCTCTATTAATATATGCCCTAAAATTTTAATAAACTTATAACATTTAGGAAAATTGAAGATTCAGTTCGATCAAATTCTTATGGATGAAATATGTTGACTCTTTCAGACCAATTCTTTTATCACATTTTGCGCAAAAAAAAAAAAAAAGAGAAAAAGTAGAAGTCTGTATATATTAAACACCTACATAAGTGGGTATGAGACAATTAGCTTTTGGAAACAATTATTGACTTCAATACCCCAGAAAAAAGGCCATAGATTAAGCCATAAGACTTTAGTTAGGTGGGGAAAAGGGAGCCTACATAATAAAATCGACAAAATCCCAACAAAATTAATCATCTCAAAAATTAAACACAAAATAATTATATTGGCCATTGACAGATAAAAAAACCTAAGTTTTTGATAGCCAATGGAAGAAGCAACATAACTATGACACATGGTCATGGTACCATAAACCTAAATCAATTTAATATTTATTTAGTAGTGGGTCATGACTATGACTCACTTCTTTTCCCTTCTATTTTTCTCTCTTTCTTTTCTTTTTTGCTGTTCTTCTCATTTTTTCCACTTGCTCCCACTCATACATACCCCCTCTCTCCCTATCCCTCTCTCATATATGTTGTGTTATTTTCTGGGTTAGTTTGGTGATCCTGAAAGGGAAGGAGAAGAAGATGAATCAGGAGATGAATGGTTATTGTGAAGGAGGAGAAGGAGTGAAAGAGATGAGAATAGATTATGTGTATAAAGTGGTGGTGATTGGGGACTCAGCTGTGGGGAAGTCTCAACTTCTTTCGAGATTTGCAAAGAATGAGTTCTGTTTTGACTCTAAATCCACCATTGGTGTTGAGTTTCAGACCCGCACAGTCACTATCAAGTCTAAAGTCATCAAGGCCCAGATCTGGGATACCGCTGGCCAAGAAAGGTACCCCTCTCTCCCTCTGCCTCTCATATTCAAATCAACTGTAGCTGAATTTCAACTGTCACGGGTTGAATTATAGAGAGATTGTTTCCGTTAAGATTTTTCACATAGTATAACTCGGGTTTAAGGGTCTGGACATACCCGTCGGTATGGATGTATGCAACCTTATTTCTACTGATATATGACTTGAGAGGCGTGACTATGATCAGCTTAACTGGCTTGTTTTAACATGTTTGATTCTCTCCAAATCAACTCTCAAAATTTTCCAATGCTCTGTTTCTATTGATCCGGAGTTTATAATTTTGCATATTATAGATTAAGCAAGAAGTATTAAACTTTAATTTTAAAGGAAATGCAATATAAATATGACTATTTTAGCTGATATATGCAGGATTAATTATAATTTCAGATGAGGTTCATGATCCAATGCTCCTCCCTAAATGTAGCAGTTGACATAATTATTTATATCCAACCTAATTCATCCACATGTGGTCCGTATCCTGTATGATCGATTCCCGAAATAATAAATCACCCAAAGCCAAAAACTCCTGCTCTGAATGATACTTCAATTACTATCTCCATCAAAAATGGAAATTTTCACATTTCTGGGCCTCACAGATCTCGTACTCATAATGGAATCAGTCTCTTTGTAATTGTGGAATTCGACAATAATGCTGCTTTATCGACCCGGGTCTAAGCAGGACTCTGAGAAGCTCATATTTGTATATGACCCTGAATTTTTACCAGATAAATACACACACTTGCCTAGAGATGCATATGAAAAAACAGGAAACTGTACAATGGATCCTGCATTTAAGCTGTCCCACAGTTTGTCTCTTGCAATAAATTTTGTGTACTGTATTTATGTCTTTCAGTCTTTTCTACTTTTTGGAAGTTGATAAAAATTGATTGTGAAAATGAAGGTACAGAGCAGTAACAAGTGCATATTACAGAGGTGCACTAGGGGCAGTGGTAGTATACGACATAACCAAGAGGCAAACATTTGATCATGTGGTTAGATGGGTGGATGAGCTGCGTGCCCACGCGGATAGCTCGATTGTGATCATGCTGATCGGGAACAAGGCCGATCTGGCGGAGCATCAGAGGGCCGTCCCCATGGAACACGCAGTGGAGTTTGCTCAGGATCAGGGCCTCTTCTTCTCAGAGGCATCAGCACTCAGCGGTGACAATGTAGAGGCTGCCTTCTTTAGGGTCCTTGAGGAGATCTATTCTGTGACTTCTAAGAAGGCTTTGGACTCACAATCTCCTACTGCCAAGCTCAATGGTCATGGCTCCCTCTCGGGGTCGAAAATCGATGTCATAGCTGGGACGGACCTCGAGATTAGTGAGATGAAGCAGCTCTCCAGCTGCTCTTGTTAGTGATAATGATCAGACAGTCCTCTCTTTTGTTATGATTTTGGGGCAAGAGAAGGTGTAAAATGTGACTATGTGAGGATGAGGATTGCTGTGAGTAGCTACATATTTGGATGTGCTTCATGAATCATGGGCTAATGTGTACACATTGATTAATCACCAATATTTCAGGCACTTTCAGTTTCATCACACTTGCAATGTTGTAAAGAATCCCATTCTATGTCAAGCTTCATCTCTTTTTACAATCATCAATTTATCCTCTACTCAAATCATATTACGTAGAACTTTTTTAATTTTCAAACATCGATTTAACTTAAGTCAAATAGAAATTCAGCAACGAACTTTCTATGTATTAACTTTACCGTTCCCATTTGAGTCCCTTCAATAAGGAGGTAGACCTTCCCCCTATCAAAACAAATCTAATACAGTACCAATCTAGTTAAACTCACATCAATACATCCAACAAAACCACGAAAATAAAGGAAAAATCTCGTTCGATGTAGAACTTTCTTGTCTTTTAATTTTTTTCTACATATAAGAAGCTATAGTGCTCAATTTAAGTCATAAATTTGACGGATGATTGACAATATAACTTTTTTGCTCCCTTTTTCTATACTCAAACTGCACAAAGTTATATGCAGGCGACGATAAGTAGGCGCTGTTAACCAGAGAGTGAAATTAATATAACCTATTTTTTTTTTTAAAATAATGTTTAGAAGTATGTTAATTTTATTTTCCACTTCTCTAATTAAAAATCGTGGATATAAATGATCATATAATAAAATGGTTCAACACAATGATCAATTCCCATGTGTGCACATAATAGATCTTGCTTAAAAAGTAAAGTATAATTAAGCTAACATTGATGATGATGCATTTGGATTAGGTTCACTAACTAGGGATGAGATGGAGAACCTAAAATCCTGGTTGTCAACATATTAGGTACGCCTTCGTCGGGAAAAAAAGTCATCCCAAGACATGATACCCTTAACTTCATCTCTTTTACATATCTCGATCCACCGAAAAAATAAAATAAAATCAACAATAATCATTGTATTATGTATGTCAATTATCTCAATAAATCATATATTAAAAATTTGATTCAAATCTCGTGTTACACAAAAGAAAAACAATAATGATCATGATTTTACAGTAAAAAAAATTATTATATCATTATGATTATATTTATTTGAATATGGCAAGGTACTATACCATCTAATAATCTAAAAATTAATATAAACACGGCCATCAATATGCAAGAGTTATAGATATGCCACTTTTATTATGATGGATTAGTTCTTCAATGTTTTCAGTCAACAAAGCCCGTCTAGCTCAGTCGGTAGAGCGCAAGGCTCTTAACCTTGTGGTCGTGGGTTCGAGCCCCACGGTGGGCGCTTTATTTTTTTGACGATGAATACTTCTGTCCAAATAGACAATAAAAGTGTTTGAGTGGCATACCAACAAATGGTGTCGTGGTGTAGTTGGTTATCACGTCAGTCTAACACACTGAAGGTCTCCAATTCGAGTCCGGGTGACGCCAATTTAATTAAAGTTTTAATATTTTTGTATAGCTCTACTGTTGTCTCATGTTGCTCTTTCCTTGAACAACAACACTCCTATCGTCACGGAATCTGACAAGGTTCAAATATTTTTCGCACTTTTAAATTGAGAAGATTTAGATGTCGACAGTATTAAACGTGCAAATAATTTTACAAGAGATGGAGTTCAATCCAACAAACTCGGGGGCCTATTAACCATTGAAAATAGCGTGGGCTATTGTGTGATGAAAATAGGTATCCAAACTCTGGCCCATGAACATATTAGCAGTTTCGTGAAAATACTTGGAAAAGATCAATCCAACGGTTACCAGAGCTCCACGTATAATACCCCTGAAATCTACCGCTAATTGTAAGTCACAGTGACTCGTTATGATTGGCTGAAAAATTGGGCTGGTGGGCCTATATAACCGCGTCATGCCATGCCCGTAATCTTACGAGTCACAACCGTTTCCTTCTCAACACAAACCGATTCAATTTCTAGGGTTCCAGTGATTGAACCAACATTAGCACGACTTTCTCTCTCTCTCTCCGACTTCAAAAGGTGAGTTCTTTGACATGCGATTGATTTGCGTAATTAGTCAGCGTCTGGTGGAGATTTTGACTTTGATTTGCGGGATTATGATTTGATGATCAGCAACTCATATCAATCGGGATTGATGAGGCCGGTTTTCGTCGGAAACTTCGAGTATGATACTCGTCAATCGGAGCTTGAGCGACTCTTCTCCAAATATGGCAGGGTTGAGCGCGTCGACATGAAATCTGGTAAACTTAATTTCTCTGGTTTTCTTTTTCAATTTGAGGAATCTTTCGGAAACCCTAGATTTTTGGCATAGTTAGCTCGTCTTAGGTCAAGTGTGAGAAAACTATATTCGGTATTAGAGGGTCGCAAGGTTAAGCAAATGTTAGATTTCTTCTTAAGCTTGTCGCCTGGGATGTGGAGCATTGTGGATTCGCTGTATCAAATTTGAGTTTTCATTTTCATCTTGTGTTTATTCATCCGCGGAAGAGGTTTGATTATCGGGTTTTAGATTGTTGCTGGGGCTGGGATTTTTTGGGGTAAACCTTGTCAACGAATTTGGAAGCCAGCCCTCTTTTATCTGTTATCTGAGTTGCCAACTACCTTATATGTCACATATGAATTCCTAGACCAGCATTAAGCAAGTGTGAGTAAAGGTTGATTCCTAAATTTACACATATTCCAGAAGGAATCAGGAATGATAGGCTGGGGGAATGTAAATGAAAAGGAGTCGATTCCCTTTTTTCAAACCTAGGGTACTCTGTGTTTGGAAACTCGTTTCACACTGGGAATCAATCCACACTAGATATTTTTGTTTTTTCTTCAGAAATCAAATACTATCGTCAATGTGCACTCTCCTTTCTATTTTCCATTTGTTATTATTTGTGCATGCATATACATGTATATGTCCTTATGATTTAAGTGCTTAGTCATTTGTTTGTTCGGTTGCAAAATTCTAAGTAATTTGGTAACTTTATGTGAGTTTGATATGCATGGAGAAAGATCTAACTAGCCATGTTTTGCAAATTTTGATGGCCCGGAACTTAAGAACCAATTACCAAATTGTTGGTAACTTATAAAAAAGCCACCAACGCTCATGATTTCGCATCGTAATCACATGGACAATGTTGAACATTTATTAGGTGAACTTGCTAGTGCAAAGTTGTGGGGTAATTATGAGTTTCTGCTGTTACATATTGTGATCATACGGATCCATGATTTGTCACTGGAGCTTGGCTGCAACATTTATTAAACAGTTATATAGGAACCTAATTCTATCTGTTGTTAGGATTTGGCAACAAATATCTTATGCAAATCTGTGTCCATGTATTGAACTCCCTCTTCTACTGTAAATTTTAATTGTTCTTGGCCTAAATAAGGGTTGTGAAATGTTCCTTATCCATGTTGGAGTGTCATGTTCTGGAGGCAAGTACTGTAATAAAGAGTATGAGTGTCATGTTCCGTAACCATTTTTTTGTGCTGTTTTGTTGTTCAGGGTTTGTACTTCACATCTCTTTGGCCCCTTTGTATTAAGAATCAGTGTCTGAGCAGTGATGATAAAACGGTGCTAGTGTATTATGTGGTCATTTGTCTGTTAGAACATTACTAGTGGTTGTATTGCTTTCAGTAATTAATTTTTTTGATTATATTTGCCATTTTTACTTGGTTATGGCTGCGTAGATACTGTTGTGATGCCAGTATTCAATGGCCCCGTTGGAGAAATGTGATGGCAGCCACAAGCATGCATTTGTTTGGGGAGATTTTCCATATTAAGTGTTTCTTTTGACGCAGGAACCTGGGCTTCCATCTGGATTCCACAATTCAGCTCAAAAATCTTCTAGTGGAAAGGAAGCCTTCCTGCTTATATCTGCTTTCCACAAATCAGATGGAAACGTCCTGCATTTCTTCAATTGATCATGCATCCTTCACACTACACTGCTTAGAGCTGTCTTTTTTCTGACAATGGTCATCCTTGGATGAATCCAATCATCATGCCATGTACCTTTCATCATTGCGGGCTCAAATCAATCAAATCATCATGCCATGCTCTACCTTTCATCATTGCCGGCTCAATGATTTCTGTTCTTCCATGCCTTCTTATACTGAAATCGTGCTGTAGAAATGGGAGAAGCGTACTTTGCAATGACAGATCTGAAACTTTGGATTTAGAATTTTAATATTCCTACCTTGATTTAGTCATCCTGCCACCTCTACATCCCTAAGTGCATCAACCTTTCACATTTATTCAGGTGTTGTATTTTTTCAAGTTACTGCCAAGGAAAAAATAACTATTTGCCTGAGGACAAATGTCAATTTTCTGTTTATTCGTTCATCTGCTGATGAAGTCCCTTTTGCAGGCTTTGCATTTGTTTACCTTGAAGACGAGCGTGATGCCGAGGATGCTATTCGTGCTCTTGACAATTTTCCGTATGGTCATGACAGACGCAAGCTCTCAGTGGAGTGGGCCAGGGTATGTCTTTATTTGTTTCTGCATGCTGCTATGAATTTGAAATATGCGACTCACTTCTTGAATCGTGCAAGTTAACGGTGAAGACTGAACTTGTGAAATTGACTTATAACATGGTAAACTAATTCTCTAAAAAAACAGTCGAAGACGTCAGTGAGCTGCAGGGGCCTGGTCCGTAACAGCAGTGTGGAGTGTTGTATCCTCCCCCTTTTCTGTTTTCTTTCCCTTTTCTGTCACTATCCTCCTTTGATGGACCTTTTGCTTCTTTCTCCACTATGAATATTACAAAATTTTATATAAAAAAGGCGCACTAAATGAACAATAATAGTGTTATTAGCGGGCATTCCTTTTTTTTTTTTAAACAATATGTTTCTCCTTTATTTCGCATTATATTGTTTTTTACATTTGTGTATGTTTTCTTTGCTTTGTTTTTTGGACATTATGATGCATATGTGATTTTTATTTTTGCTACAGGGTGAAAGGGGCAGGGCTCGTGAAGGATCCAGGGGTGGCGGTCAGAGACCCACTAAAACACTGTTTGTTATAAACTTTGATCCAGTAAGAACTCGTGTTCGTGATTTGGAGAGACACTTTGAGCCTTATGGAAAGGTTCTTAGTGTTCGAATTCGACGGAACTTTGCTTTTGTGCAATTTGAGACCCAAGAAGATGCGACTAAAGCGCTTGAATGCACAAATATGAGGTAAGTTAAGGTTTTCACCACTTGACTCTGACACTTCTATCTTGCTATGATGATTCATCTTACGACAATACTGTACTTTTGCAGCAAGCTGATGGACAGAGTGATCTCAGTTGAATATGCTCTTCGTGATGATGACGAGAGGGATGACAGATATGGCAGCCCTAGAAGAGGAGGATATGGCAGGAGTCCTTACAGAAGATCACCCAGCCCTATCTATCGCCGCAGTAGGCCAAGTCCTGACTATGGTCGCCCTCGTAGCCCTGCCTATGATCGTTATGATGGTCCAGCATATGAGAGGCGCCGGAGTCCTGAATATGGTGGTCGATACCGCAGGTAGATATCACAGCTTCAAACTAGATGGCGTAAATTGTGTGGGGGATATGTTACTGATGTATATTATTTCTATTACAGCCGATCACCAATCCGGAGGTCCAGAACTTGAAGGCTCAAGAGGTCAGAGTGCCTCATCAGCTATGATAGTGATTGTCCATGTGTACTCTGTAGGATATGGAATGTTTAGGTTGGTGTTTTTCATTAAATCATAGTCTGGACTTGCGAGAGGAAATAGAACACATCATTTTACTTGTGATTGATGTTTCTCTGTGGAGGGTTCATTGGAGTATTTTATATAGTCAAATATTTCTGTAAGAGTCCTTGCCTCCATGGTCTATTCTATAACATGGTTCAACATTCCGATCTCTTACTATTCTATAACATGAATAGTGACAATGACTCTGAACTGTATTCTTGGGTGGAGTTGACCCTCAGGACCTAGGCCTCAATGACCCGAAACCGCCCCCCTCCCTCCGCAGAAAAAAATATTGCGACAGGGTGCTGTAGGCCTGTGCCGACGTACCTCAATTGAGTTTGCTCTTGGTCCAATTTTAAGTTGAATGTGGTCCAAAGCATTATGTTGATGTTGTCTTTCCCAAATCAAGCATTGATCCAATTCAAATTGGATATTATCAAGAATTGTCAACAAATACCAAAATTTATTGAAACCAAAGATGATTTGAACCAAATCAAAAGAAAAATATGACATGCCTTACCTTTCAAAGCTAATTCTATAATCCTATCTATACGCAACTAAACATGCCATTGGTGTGTGGCAAGTTGGCAAATATGATAGACAATGGTTGGATCTTATTGTTTTCCCCCAGTTACCTATTAAACACTTGACCTGACCCTATGACTCTAATGAGAAGAGGGAGCTCGAAGCTCGTGATCAAGAGCTTTCTGAAGCCAGGCCTCAGCATCTTCCATCATCTCAGGGCTTAGTCTCACCATCAGTATGCAAAACTCCATCTCACTAAGAGCCCCATCCCCGTCGAGATCTCCTTCTCTCACCATGGCCTCTGCATCTTCCTCGCTCATCCCCTCCATCCCCAGGAGCCCCGAGTTTGTCCTCAAGCTCTCTGATGTGATCAACCCCTTTCTGGGGTCCGCCAGCAGCCTGAAACCACCACATAGCTCTGCCACAAATGTCTCTACATCCAGCTTCTCTGCCATTACAGGTAGAAGGTCTTCATACTCCATAGTAACATCAAATCCCTTCTCATCTTTTTCCATTCTCAATGAGCTGGAGACCCAACGATCTTACATGGGAATATATAGAAGCCCTTTTGAGTAAATAAGGGTCTTTGAGATTATATATAGCTTCTGTTTCCCACCAAGTGCTGATCGAATGCCTTTATAACAGACACGTCTCAATCTCAGCCATCCATCTACGCACATATTCAATCGTAGACTTCTGGTGTGTATGACACACAGTGGGTATCTAGGGTGCTACACACTGAAGCTCCTTGATTGCTTTATTCCAATTTCATTTTCATTGTCAACTTATATAGTACAGGTTTCACAGTTTCCAGGAAGGTGCAGGGAAGAGATGTCAAGTTCAGTGGGGCAGAGGAGTTGAGAATAATCTTTGTCATAAAAAAAAGTAATCTTTGCGGCCATGAGGTTTCTGTGAAGCTTCCTTTGGGTCAGATGTTATTAGTTTTATCATTTCTTAAACCATCCAATCTCTGTCAATGGCTACCGAGCTAGTTGGTGAGTGACAGGAATAACAGCACTTCTTTTTACCGAATCTAATCAACTAAATGAACAAGAATACTCGTTCATATCATATGTAAGAAACCCGAGATAGAAGTTCGTTAATTCGTAGATTTTGTACCAAGATCTAACAATTCACCTCATAATTTATCCTCAAAAATGGAAGTATAAGATCGAACTATTTGTTGTAGTTCGCCTGGTAAGTTTAAACCGTTGTAAGATGGGAAGCAGAGGAAGAGGGGGCAGAGGGGGCGTCAGTGAAAAATTTCGAGTAGCTAACACACTGGTTTATTGCCGAAAATTATGTACATTTTTCTCAAGCATAGTTAAAAGCTTACATCTACCCAAGCCACAGAATAAACCCATAGAAAAAGATTGGGTCCTGTGGAATGGGTTCTTAACTAAATTACCACAATAAAAGAGGGGGATCTTCCAACAAAATCAGAGGAATCCTCCATAAAAATTTACTAAGAAAAAGGAAAAGAAAAAAATTCTTCCAAAATAATCAAAGGAATCCTCTTTGGCGAAATGTCTCTAAGAAAAAAAAATGCTAAACATTTCGCAGCTGCTCATGATGAAGGGGAAGCATTCTTCTTCTTCAACATACCTCTCTTCTTGGCGGCCTCCACCAAGGCCTCATCGCGCAACCTAGTAAGTTCCTTGGACCAATGCAAATATTCTGCTTCGATTGCAGCAAGCTCCAACATTAGGCATGGGTCTTGCTTCATGTCATTCAAAGTAAACGATGTTGAGCTGCTAGTCAAGCTTGTGAGTCCTGACATGCTACCATGTTCCGCTAGAGTTGAATCTTCTAAGTTCTTTGTCAGATTGCGCTCACTTTTTGGAACTTTGTACTCTTCCTCCTCCTGCTCGAAGTACAGTGCTCCTGTGTCCATCTCCAGCTCTTCTATACTCAACATTTTTAAGCTTCCTTTACTGGCAGTACAACTGTCTGTTCTGACTATAGCACCCTCGGAGAACATATCTGACACAGCAGAAGTATCTGAATCTTGATATTCGGTGAGGGGTAAACGAGAAGTGTTATGATGTACTTGAGAAATCACAACACCAGGTGATTGTGATTTCTCAGATAAGCATTGAGTATTCGGGGACAAGGTAACTAGGTCTATTCTGTTCATAGGCACCGGAGGCACTTTAGAATGACTCCCTGATCTAGTAGAAGAATAAACTAATGAAGGATTACGACTGGGTATAATTTGCCTTATTAAGGAATCAATTAAATCAGCTATAATAGCTACATCCTTCTTGGCCAACTCAAGATGTTCAACCATCTCAGTTGCCACTGCTAGTGGTGTATCTGAGTCAAGGTAAAAGGCAAAGTCTATATTCCGTGTCCTCCCTGAAGAAAAAAAAGTTGAAATGAATAAAATTCAGATCAAAATGTACCATTAAATACCTCGAAATGATCTCTATATTACCTATAGAGTCAGCTATGCGCAAGGTCAATGATATTGAGTTGCCATCATTTCTTTTCCCTCTCAACCTGAACTCATCTTTCTCGTGCATCCTCATAAATTCTAAAACTTGATCAGCAGGATTAACATAGCTGGTGTTTGGTGAGGTGCTTCCATGGAGTTGCTTACAGTCAATATCAAGATCCAAGGAACTAGGGAATGACGCCGAAAAGCTTTCAGGCCTGGAATGCTGGTTGGGTATCTGAATTGGATCACTTATGGGAACTTTCGGGTTATCTGATTGAAGGAAAGGGTCCTTCAATAGCTCCTTTGCAGACAATCTTTCTTTAGCGGGAACAAGACACTTCTCAATAAACGCCTTCATTTGAGGGTATTTCACCTTGCTCAGGGCAGCTGGTTTTATGCCCTGTTCAAATCCAAAGAATTAAAATAGATAAAGTACTTTATAATACCCAATTGTCATAAATGGGACATAGTTGAAAAACTTACTGAAGTAACCTTCTTATAGATTTGGGCTGGATTTTTGCATTCACTATAAGGATACTCAAAAGTTATCATCTCCAACATGCACATCCCAAAAGCATATATGTCGACAAGTTCATTATATTCTTCTTCGTAAAGCTCTGGAGCCATGAATTCAGGTGTCCCTGTTATTTAAAGTTCTCGTCAGTCAATTTGAGTTCTCGTCAGTATCAAATAAAAAGTCATAATGAAAGACAGCTCTTAACCAATAACACTGCGAGCTCTGGGCTGCTGCATCACAGTTGCTAGTCCGAGATCTCCAATCTTAACCTCTCCATGATTTCCATTGATGAAAATATTGTCGCATTTCAAGTCTCTGTGTATAATTGGTGGGTTGTGACCATGAAGATGGACTAAACCCTGAAGAATTTGCCTCGCCCAATTTCTCAGAGCCTTCATGTTGACATTTTTGTGCTTCTGACGGTACCTATTATACTTGGTAACAATTATTGTATATAAACCAACATTAATAATAAAGGAAGGGATCTAAACAAACGCATAGCAACTTACTGTCTCAAGTTTCCAGAGGTAAACAGCTCGGTGATCATGTTCACTGTTTTCTTCTTGTCATCCACCCATGAATCGTAAAGCCTGATGATGTTTTCATGTTTTAGTGACCTGAGAAGACGAACTTCAGAATATAGTTTCTCCAGACCTTCTGGTGACTTCAGAACATCGTCAATCTTCACACGGTTCCATGCAACTTCAATGCCTTCAACTTCATCAAATGCCTTGTAACTATGAACACAAAAACTAGAGCTTAATTAAGAACCGACCATGCAACAAAACTTGGCCAACAAATACAGCATTCACCAGGTGAGATTTCAGAAAGTCATTTCCAAGAACAAAAAGATTATCCATAATATATTCATATTAGCCTTATGGATATGGGTCCATAACAAGCACCAAAAGGGCATAGAAAGGACATGGCAAAACATAACAATGTGGAAAAAAGCAATTATGGATATGGGTCGAGCCATACACTGTCTTAAAAGCTCCTTTCCCAAGGACCTCAGAAAACTGCAGGAAAACATAATCAAAATTAGGTGCACTTAGTTAAGTAAGTCATAAACTGAATCAGTACAGTTTGGCCAAGCATTCCATTCAATTAAGCACGAAATCGCCGAATCAGTTAGAAAATTTCCAGAAGCAAACTCAAATGTGATTTGACATGGTTCTTGAACACAAACATACTATGTGAAAGGAAAATGAATCAAACTGGGGCATCATAGAAAAGAATGTAGAAATACCCTAACGTATCGGCCTGAGGGATCCCTCTCCACATGCTCAGGATCACCAGGCTCCGATTTCTGATAATCATCTTGAACAACAACCCACCCAGGTTCCTGCAACATCCTGAGAAAACACAAAACAACACAGAGAGAGAAAGAGAGGGAGTAGTAGACACTAGGGAATTCTATTCCCTGTCAAAGAGAGTGATAAACAATAAGGCTTCCATTTCCCAAGCAAGGCAAAGCCAAACCCTCTACGGAGTAAACAAACATGGCCGAAAAACAAGAATCAAATGGCGATAATTTGTTTTGAGGGATACTCCTTAATGTCAAAAGCGAAATTTCATATCCACAAATTCAAAACCCTCTAAGGACTGAAAATGGAAAACTTGGACGCTCATTTCAGTTCTTTGATCCCTCACTTGAATCACGCCATACCCGTAGTTTCCCAAATCCGAAAATCCAAAATCTGTCATCGACCCA
The DNA here is from genome assembly GCA_021018815.1 of Talinum fruticosum. Classification (NCBI taxonomy): domain Eukaryota; kingdom Viridiplantae; phylum Streptophyta; class Magnoliopsida; order Caryophyllales; family Talinaceae; genus Talinum; species Talinum fruticosum. The sequence continues at coordinate 1,886,843 of JAITYX010000042.1, forward strand.
ACTCAGGAATTGCCACTAATGATCTTCTTTTGGAAGTTTAATGAGTCCTTAGTTGATGGGATAACAGGGGGAAAAGGGTGATGAGCAAAAAGGGAGGATTTTTAACGTCGCATTTTGGGATTTATGGAAAGAAGGATGATGGGAGAGAAAGCAAGAGATGAGATTTGAGAGAGAGAGAGAGAGGGTGCGGAATTGAAGGGATGAACTAACACTTGGCTGATGAGATTTTTCCACCTTATTTACAAATCACCAATGTAATGAACTCATCAGTCATCATCCTTCATCGTCGAGCTTTGAATGATTCTCATGAATCCTCTAAAAAAGGAACCGTTAACAACACTGCTATTATCCCGCCCTTTCAGAGAATCATAGATGAAACATGATGTCCAATCCGATGGTTAAGATCAAGATCTTAGGTATACTAAAATTCGATTTTTCTTATGTCAATTTTTTCTTGAGAGACTTGACGGCTCATATGAAACCAAAAAAATAAATTATAATGATATTGAAAATTTTTTTATATGACTATATTATATACTATGCATCATACTCATACGGCTATCATAAATACATGTGGATTAAAAAAATTTAAATATAACTTATATCATTACATATATCGATAAGTAAAATATATTTTATCAAGGAGCATATGAATATTATTTTATTTATATACATAGCGAGGTGGCTTTCATGTAAATCCACACTCAAGATTTTATTTTTGCTTGTATGTTTATCATGGTAAAAACAAAAGAAGAAAACATTGATAACCCAAAGAGAGCACAAAAAGAAGAAATAAAACACACACAACCTTATGAATGAATTAAATTACCATGGTGAATTTGTTTTGTATTAAAATGAGTTGTACAAAGGTGTCGTGGTGTAGTTGGTTATCACGTCAGTCTAACACACTGAAGGTCTCCGGTTCAAGTCCGGGCGACGCCATATCTCTCTATTTTTTTCCTGAAATTGGGAGATTGTGCATCCTATGATGTACCATTGCAAATATTGATCCTTGCAGCCCAATGCCCAAATTACAACAGCTATTGCTATTTTGGTACGTAGCCCAGTTTTTTTTTTTTTTTTTTTTTTGAAACAGAAATAAATGGAAGTTTTGCATTTCCAAGACTTGGTTTATTATTAGGCCACAGTCACCTCGTGAAAAGGATCTCTATTATTGCTTAGGATTCCCCCAACAAATCAGAATTACTAGTAATTAACAATGCAAAAGGAACCAAATCAAAATGATTAACATGGAAACAAAGATCGAGTATGATTCACATCAAGGGGCTGAAACAGAAAAATTCACAAAACGGTGATGATAAAAGTCACCCGAATTAAATAACCCGAAAATTAGACCTGAATCAAAACTAATATAACCCGGCACAAAATCAATTGGACCCAAAATAAAATTAAATGTCTCATTTGACAAGTGAAAATTTCTTCAAGTCAAAAGCCTATACGGCTATATCCATTATCATTTTCTAAATTTTTTCTGTTTCAGAGCTTCCTCTCCCTAACCGCTCTCCTGATAAAGATCCAGTCTTTGATCATGCTCAATAATTTCCTATTGCTGGTGAATGTTGGTTGGTTCAACTGAAAGGGAGTAGTTTTTGGACCACATTCTCCAACTTTCTTACTATAGTCCCCCAGATTTCAACGCGTTGACTTGGGAGGAAGAGAAGAGAAATCAGAGAGGAGGGGAAGGTAAAGTGGTGAGTGTGGTGGTGGTGGGGTGGGAGGAAGGAGAAGAAGATGGGTCTGCTAAGCCATAGGGTGGAGAGAGAAGATATCAAACCAGGCGATCACATCTACACTTGGAGGGCTGTCTTTACTTACTCTCACCATGGTTCTCTCTCTCTCTCTCCCCTCTCATCCTTTTTATGTGATTTGCTGCTGATTTCATTACTTCTTTGGTTGCTGTCAACTGTCAATTCTAATGTTGATTCAATTTTCAATTTTTCTGTACTGGGTTTTGCATATGTTTTGGGGTTATCATTTCTTGACTAGCATTTCAACTCTATAATCTAGTCCAGTATAAATGCACAAAATTTAGATGAAATTTCACTCGGAATCCATAAAGGTCAGACCATTGGTCTCACAATTGGATTATGAAATCTGAAGTTACTGTTTGGTGTTGAAAGTTGAAGCTAGCTGGGAAGCTTGTTTTGTGTGGAAGAATCTTGAAAATATTTTAAGATCATAGTGGAGGTAGGAAGTTGGATATTGTCCTGTCACACAACTATGATTAGTGGAAGATTTCTGCTAATTACCTGTCAAGTATATCTCAGGATGATGTAGGTCTCATTCTTAGTGCTTGTCTTGGATAAGCCTCATGCCAAGATTAGAGTTTTCGATGCTTCTTTCCTGAGAATTGACGGGGTCCCAACATGAGCTTCATAGGAAGTGCCTGTAGCTTGTGGTCATTGCATCATTCATTCATTCATTCTTTCAATCTAGAATATTATTCTAGTGTGTTTTTGGTCTTGTTAGGATAGATAAAAGTGTTTTGAGGTGGGAAACAATGAGGAATGCTTCCAGGTGACTGCATTTAATGAAGATATTTTTCTTAATGCCTTATTTGGATCGCAGCATTTTTTAGGGGACCATTCTCATTATTTCTCTCCCAAAATGGCATCAAAGCCTCACTGGCATGAGAGAATTGATGGAAGGAACAATATTGATGAAGATAATCCTGTTACCTATCTCAGGAGTACTAGGATCCTTGCTTGATGACTTCTTGATGTATTTTGAGTTCCTGCAATTGGATCTTGACCACCATAAATAGCACAACTACCTCCCCGCCCCCTGCACTAAAAAAAGAAAAGTCCTTTTGATTCATGATGTATTTGCATCCTTCTTTCCCGGGGAGGTTTCTGAGGCATGTGCCTGAAGCTGAAACATATCAATCTCTAATGAGCTACTCCTACTATGCAACAAGTGCTTATTATAACCATAATTTCCAAGGGACAATCTTTGCTTGCATATCATTGTTTAGTTTAAACCTAAATAATGAGGACTAATGCCTGGAATATGTGCATGATGCAATGATTTCATTGAGAAAAGTTTAATTTTCTATGCCATCTAAGGTTCTCATCGTGCGTATTTCCTTCTTCTAATGGATCTTTTTATGCATGTGCTTGTCACTCGTCACTCATGAGCTTTGTGTACGCAATGGTTTAATACTTCAAATTCCATCAAACCCTCATAGGTTGTAGAATGCTTTGGAAATGGAAGGCTAGCAGCTTCTCTTTCACTGGAATTGCTGGCTTATTTTCCACTTCCTCAAAGCACATTAAATATTGCTCAGCAGTCAATCTATACCCGAATTGAATCATGTAAAAATAGGGAACTGAAGTTTTCTTTTTTGAGTTGCATCTCATATCTGTCGTGAACTGCTATAAAATTCCTGTTCTGAGTTGCATTCTATCATATCCAAGGCATATTCGTGGGGGAAGCAAAGTTGTTCACTTCACTCCAGACGGAAATGGGAATCCAAGTGCCGATGCAACTTCCTATTCTGATCTTTTACCAGGCGTCCCATCCACTTGTCCTACATTTCCTGATTGTGGATTTAGGCAACCAGACAGTGGGGTAGTCCTCTCTTGTCTAGACTGCTTTCTCGGCAAAGGATCACTCTACTTGTTTGAATACGGAGTTAGTCCATCAGCTTTCCTTGCCAAAGTGAGGGGTGGAACATGCACCACGGCACCATCTGATCCACCAGACACTGTCATCCACCGTGCCATGTATCTCCTCCAAAACGGGTTTGGCAATTACAATGTATTCCAGAATAATTGTGAGGACTTTGCATTGTACTGTAAAACAGGTCTACTGATACTTGATAAAACGGGTGTTGGAAGAAGTGGTCAAGCTTCTTCAGTCGTTGGGGCGCCACTTGCTGCTCTTCTTTCTTCACCTCTGAAGTTGCTGATGCCGAGTCCTGTTGGTATGGCTACTGTAACAGCTGGCATGTACTGCATGAGCCGCTATGCTACTGATATTGGAGTCCGTCCTGATGTGATCAAGGTAGCAGTGGAGGACCTAGCTGCCAACCTTGTTGGCTGGGAAGGTTCTATGGAAGATGAAGAAGAAATCCCTGACGAGGGACCTTCAAAGGCTCTGATCACCCAGTGATGATATACATTATATGCATTGGTGCAGCATTTCAGACCGCATCTACAGTTTCACACCTCTAGCCAAGTACATATATTTTGGCAGGGTTGACAAGAACCCAGTTATGCAAATGAAATGAATAATTCGTTTCTCATTCACTGTAGTGCGTAAACATCATATAACCTTGTAATCGAATTGTTAAGTGATGAAAATCACAGTACTTTGTAGTCAGCTTGGGCATTACTGTACTTTTTTCTAATAAAATGTATAATTGAAGTCAAGAAGATGGTTGCAGTGATCTATAGATGTTATTCTCTCCCTATTGGATCATGAAAAAAAAATCAGGCTTTCTGGGTAATGGGTGTCATAGCTATGGAAACAGAAGATGATTCATATCAATTAGTTCCTTGCTTTCATTTGGATTGAATCAGCCGTCCATTTAATCCCCATTGATCAATCACAAGTCCTTTGCCTATGCTAGCTGACAAAATATATGTAGAATCCAGAATTTACAGCATAAAATGTGAACCATACTCTTCCTGTTATTTGACTCAAGCTTTGTAGCTTAAGCATGGGAGAAAAAGAGAAGTTGAGGGGGCAGATTCAATACGATCTTGATGTTATAGTTATAAAAATGTATTTTCAAATGTTTCTGTGAAAAAGTCAAAGCTCAGACCCTTTCATGGGCCTTCATGGCTTCTTGGTCTTGGTGATTTGTACAGGCATTTTCAGTAAGCTCGCTTTCTTTAAGTTTCTTTTCTTTCTGGATCTGGAACTCTGCCATTGTCGCTAACTTATCTACTTCTCGAACAGTTTCTTCAATTCTTGCTGCAGTTTCGATCATTAATGTCACGAATGTACCCAAGGGCAGAATCTCCACGATCAATAACTCCTGGTTAAGTTTCTCTATTTTCTCACCATCTCCATCTGCAGAGTCTTCGATAGTTGGGAGAGACTTCAGGGCATTATGAAGGTCTTGGACTGCAGAATTCATCTCATGGACTAGGAAATCAAGGCTTGAGGATTTTCTCCTTGTCTTGATCATAGTGGCCACTTCTTTCAAGACTTTTGAAGAGTATGAGCTCAACCCTATGCATTTGTCCTTGATATAGTTCTTCAAGAATTCAGGAGCCTTCAACCATAAAAAAATTTCAGTTCAGCATCAAATTTACATTTTTCATCCATATATTTACAACTCTTCCTAGTGTGAATCCCACTTTCGCAGGGTCTGGGGAGATCCATATATGAATGATCTTTCCAAGTTCAAATATTTGTGTATTTTTTTATTTGAAACAATTAGCTATGAACACTTTGGTATACCTGCAATTCCGAGTCTATACAGCTGCTAATGTTATCGATGCAGTATGCAGAGTTTCGTGCAGCAGCGCCTATCTTGAGATACTGTTTCCATGGGTACCCGAAATAGAAGTGACCATGTGCCGGCTCCCATCTGGCAAAGTTAACCTGAGTAGGGGGTATATTAGTCCCAAGTTTTCAACTCGTTGATGTTGACAGGTCTGAAAAATACAGGGTTTAGCTATCCGAGCTACTAGTTCACTTACCATGGACTCCTCTGATGCCTTTGAATTCAGCACACATTTGTACCCTAGTAACTTTTTCTTCAAATCTTCCTCACTGATGCTTGGAGTTCCTCCATCATTGAAGTACTCTGCTACGTAACCTGAGGTTGAAGCGGATTCAGAAAGAGTACTTGTTGTATGTGCAAAATACATGGTGATCTCAGAAGGCATGGGAGTTTAAACGGTTCAAACGGGATTTACCTTCCAAAGAATTGGCTAGTTTTTCCAAGTTGCCAATGGTCTGGTGGTGAAGCTGATCCCCTGCCCATACGGGCCAAAACAGCATGCTTATGAGGATGCACAGAGAGGTCCCTATGGCAATGGTAGACACCCTGTTCTGAGCCAAGATTAACAAGTTATCTACACGGTATCCGGACACAGAGACAAAGCTGAAGGTCAGGATGAATATCATCGCCCCATAATCGAACCGTGCCTTCACAGTTGGGATGAACCGAGAGAATGTGGCTGCTGATGCTGCATTTGCATGAAACAGAGTTCTCATTATCATCAAGTACGTACATAATTTTCAGCGAGGTTTGTGCTTATGTGAAGAGATTAACTCACCAAATACAAAAACTGAAGCTCCAATGACGATGGGTTCGTACTTCTCCCCACAGTGACCTGCAATCCAATGAACTCCTACTCCCAGTGATCCCGCGATTACTGTTGCTACAGCTCTGTTGACGCTTTTGCATATTGTGGCACCTGTCATGCATTAGGTACACAAATATTATTCCTAGTGTATCGAAATATATTTAAACCTTGTAAAACTGACTCGTACTTGATATCTAGAGACACAAAAGATCTAACACTAGATTTGATCCAAACTCTTTAGCACATGGGTTATTGCTCGATAACTTACCAACCATGTATTCGAAGACAACCACAACCGTCATGATCGCCCACATAGCATTCCCTCCAACACTCTGATACAAAGGCCTCATGTAGTAGAAGATTGACACAACAGAAAGGGCCAGCCCCACTTTGATGCAATGAATGAACTTCTTAGGCTCAGCCACTCCGATTTTCCATGACTCGACCAAGAACTTCCATATCTTCATCACGAACCCAACAACCAAACTGTGCAATTTCTCCCAGCTCCTTCCAACTAGCCCTCTCCTGGGTTCTAAAACCTTCGATGTGCCATCAGGCATGTTGATAGTCCATTCCAGATTTCTCGACACCTGCTCTACCTTCACCATCTTGGGGATTAAGAAATATGGGTAGAAAATAGAGATGGCTCAATCAAGCTGGTAGAGACAGAGAGAGAGAAAGAGATACAATCTCATCAAGTGTCAGAAAATGCTAGAGTTGGAGGCTCCAAAGCTCATGATTTTTCAAGTGCAGCCAGCTGAAGATATATATAAGTACAGCAAATAGTACATTTTGCTGGTCCTTTTTAGGTAGGTAAAGAGCTAAAGCTTTCTCACAGTACAGTGTCAGTATTTTTCAATTAATATTTTTCTCAGGAAAGATTAACAGCTATCATCATGACCTAAAACCAATAACTAAGAACCCCACTATCTAGGGGGAGGAAATAATTTAGCTTATTTTGCTGTAAATGATATGAAGTCCTTTCTGATAAGTGCAATGTAGGATTTGAATACGACAGCAAAGAAGAGTAAATTATGTAATGTATATAATTTGGTTTTGATAGAAACAAGGCAAAAATAATGTGGAAGTTGATATAAGCTTCAACCACTAGCAGTAGGATGTTCGGTCTTAACCTAATTAATGGGAGTGATGTTGAACATCAACATCATCTTATAACATCACAATCAACACATAAAATCATAAGTCACTGCTCTTATTCTTACAGATCTTTCTCTCTCATATATTTATGTAGTCAACAGTGAAGGTCTTTGTCCTCAGGATCTAACTAAAAACTAGCTAGCATAAATTATGTTCCAACTCGATCTTTTCTCAAAGGTACATTAGCCACGCCGGAGCTTAAATTCCATGTATTATCTTAATCACACAATATAATTAAACAGTGCTCGAAAAACCCATTTACAAGAAAAACAAGTAAATGTATATTGTAGTATTATGATGATCAAATAGTTGACTTCAAATTTTACTCGAGACATATGAGAAAACCTAAATCGATCTTTTATATATGTATTGACTCGATTTCAGAGCGAATGTTAATTGAGGGCGGATTATTATACGAGAGGAGTTTGTTTGTACCTTATTTGGGACAAGAAAGAGGAGAGAAGACCTAACTAGGCACTTCCAATTTAGTGGGTTTATCTTGAAGTGGAATTAAAAGCTTTAATTTCAATGCATGAAACATGCTCATGCCAATTGGCTTTACGTCTTGGATATTATTTTGGAATTAATTTTGATTGACAAGATTAGTTTATAATATGTTTAGCTTTTTTTGTTAATTATGAAATTAAGTGCTAATGTTAGGTCCAGCTTTGAGGTGTAATTTAATTAAAAATAAATCACAAGGCGGGGATTAATTTTATAAGCTATAGCTTTTTGACAGGAATGAATTCTGATCGTTGATTTGTTTTGAGTTTAGTTACCTTTGGCTATGTGGTGTTATGGATAGAATATTTTAAGAGAAGCACACTTAATTTTCACCCACAAAATTGATATGAAAAGCTAACTCACCTATCAAGTGAGAGTTTTAGATCGTTGCAATATTAGCAAATTGGCAGACAATGAGTGGTGATTTCCTCCTTTTTTTCCCCTTTTCTTTTTCCTTAATTAATACATAGTCTTCTTTTTACCTCTTTTTTAAAAATAAAAATAAAAATCTATTCAATGGCCTACACATAAAACATGTAAAATAATTAACACGATACAAAGTCCAAGTGTTGAAAAGTCTATGTTAGCTATTCTAACACGCTCGTCTTATATAAAGTTTTATAATTTTAACTTAATACATCTTAATTATATTGAAAATATGTTGACACTATGTAAAATGATCAACTTAATAAAATATTTAAATAAATAATTGAGATATCGTAAAATATGTTCATCCTTAGAATTAGTTGGTTGTGGTACAGAGCGGTAAATTAAAGAGTGACAAGGAGACGTAAGAATTGAGTGAGAAAAGTGAGCAACCAAAACTAGTTGTGAATAGTAAGGAACGGTAAGTGGTAAGCTAAAGAACAAGCCCTCCCTCGAGTGAACAACAAATGACTTCCACCCACTGGAGACACACTAAAAATCAATGTAGATGCATCGCTCCAAGAAGGAGGATGGGTTGGCATGGGTGTAGTAGTAGAAACAATAGAGGTGAAGTACAAATAGCTGCTGTGAAATGGATCAAGGCCTCGCGGACAGCGAGCATAGCAGAAGCAAGAGCAAAACTTTACGGAGTACAATTGGCGAAGCGTTTTAACTTTGAGAAGATTAGCGTTGAATCGAACAACCTTTTTCCTTATTCAAGGAGTCTCCAAATCTACAGGTTTCCTTAGTGATTTTGATTTTATATTAGACAATCTCCTATTCACTTCCAATAGTTTCTTGAGTTATATATGGTCCCATGTGAAGAGGCATGACAATATATTATGACTCATCACTTGGCCAAAGTATTCCTATCGAAGTCAGAATAAATCTAGATAACTTGTCCGACCCCGATTGAATCTTATATACACATGGATTTTCTATCAATGAATTGAGACCACTTTTTCCTTTAAAAAAAAAAAAAAAAGCCCCCACTCGAGTATGCTTTCTACTCCTAATTGATAGGATTTTGAATCAAATTAATTTCTAAAAAATTTCAACAGATGAGATAAAAAGAACAAATTTAAAGTAAGTTTCCTGAAAGAATACAAGTCTTGTGTCCACTAGCTTCAAACAAGCCTTTTTGAATCAGAAGGGATGTTTTCTGATATATCCTTTTCATATCCTTCTCTCTCTCTCTCTGTTCCCATGTATGTGTGTGTGTATACGTAGCTGTGGCCGTGGGATGTTCTGATTCGCAGGAAAAATAATGTGGCAGATAATTCACGGACTGTACGTATTATTGTCAAGTAGGAAGCATGAATAGGGTTAGATTGCGTGAAGAAACTTCAAACAAAGACTACTCCTCGTTTTGTTTTACTGATAAAAAATATTTCAGTGGACATCTGCGAATACTTGATTTCATCCTCAGATGTATATGATACTTTGCTTTCTATCTACACTGATTTTCTTAATACTTTGTGCATATGCATGGTCAGTACGTGTATTCTACAATCAAGTGGTTTAGTGGACCTATGACTCGTAGCAACACTCATTTATCGTTTTCTCTCGTCGGTCAACAGAATGTTATATTTACCTTAATGTTATTTAATCTGAATTATACAACGTACAAGTGGCGAGTTTTAGCAATATAATTTCATATTGTTCCCTTTTTCACATACTTATAGTAACAGTAGAGTTTGATGTCGATATATACAACAGAATGTTATATTTACCTTTATGTTATTTAATCTGAATTATACGACATATAAGTGGCGAGTTTTAGCAATATAATTTCATATTCTTCCCTTTTCACGTACTTATAGTAAAAGTGGAGAGTTTAATGTCGACATATAGTTAAGAGTTAAGAACATTTTGACTAATCATCTTTACTCAGAAGAAGTTCTTGAAGGAAACCTCATTGGGATTAGGTTAAATCTTAACTACTCTTAGAGAGCATTCGAAGGGAAAAATCTATTTCGCGGGGCTTATGTGGAGAGTTGGCAATCATGTTAAAATTCGAATTTGGGATGGTGAGGATGACTTTGACTTCACCGAGGACCCCTTGATTTGTCAAGGAAGTCATTGATTTTGTCATTTTGACGCTCATGATTGGGATAGTGAGAATGTGGAAAGGTTTTTGTCAAAATGATGGAGTTTTTACAGTGAAATCGACCCACCTTCTTGGCTTATCCGTTGACATTGACATGTTTGATGAGCTGTGGCCAAAGTGGTGGAGTAGCCGAGTTAAATCAAGGGTGCATCATTTACTTTGGGGGCTTGTGTTGTACTTGTGACCACTTTCCTTCAAGGGCAATGCTCAAGTTCAAACATGGTGGAAAACTCGATTTCAAATGTATCATTCTAGAGATTATTGTTTAGTTATTATTTTTAACGTCAGTTTCCTTTGTGTCTTTTTTGATTGAGTTTGACCATATCTTAGTCGATTTTGTATCTTTTAATGAGTCGTTTTCCATATGTTTATACTCTCATGTTAGAAGGGATGATAACACGTAAACTCATTATCCTGGTAGGGTCGAGTTAGGGTTGAGGAAGAAGATTTTGGGGACTAATACTCCTTATCAATTTAGTCTTATGTAGAGATGGACCAGTTAAAACATTCTTTAATAGAGTAAAACTCGACCGTTTTAATTTTTTTCTTTTAAAAAAAAAGAGTCAACAACATTCAATAAATAGCAATAGATAATGTACCATTTAATTTATTAAATTTGTAAGCAATCAAAAGAAGTTTTGTACGTGCCCGCTCTTTGCTCGATTATTTATTATAATTGAATGAAATTCGGTGAATACAATTGAAATAATATTTTGCATGCTCAATATTTATATTTAACATCCAACTTTGTCTAGTTTATTAAGGACCATTCAAGTTCACTTGACAAAGCTCAATGTTACTAAGTATCATTCATTGTCATTCAACCTCGTCTCGCTGAATTCATTTCAATATCTTTCAATCCCTATCCATATTTGTACACATTTTTTAAATATTATTAAGTACGTACTACTCACTCTCGTTCAACACATTTCAATATCGTCCGAATTCCGACACACCATAATATCTGTGATTTTAAAAAATAATATGGAATTCTTTCAATTTCAATTTCAATTTCTTGACATAAAACAAATTGGGGCCCGAATTATTATGAGAAGGACTCAAGTTGGGTTTTGGAATACTCGAAACCCTAACTTTTCCAGAATGGGTTGCAGCATCTGGACCAGAAACTGAAATTGCAGGCCGATTTTAGATGGCCTCTTCTATTTGGACTAAACATTTCATGATTCGATTCGGCCTCTTCCATCCATAATTAATCAATTTCATCTTCGATTTATAGTTAAGACTCATGATTTTGAGTTAAATCTCATTTCATTCAATTCAATTCAATTCATCAAACCCAACCACCAACACACGGAAGGGAGGAACAGAGAGAGAGAGAGAGAGAGAGAGAGAGAGAGGGAGACAGGGAGAGGGAAAGCGAATTTGGCATTTTTCTTCTTCCTGTGTAATTTGGGTGATCGATCAACAATCGCAATCAATTGATTATCGGAGTTGTTTGATCAATTCATATCCTTTTCACATAATCTAATCCGAGTACAATCAGCCCCCTTCGAGCGAGATTTGATTGTTGGTGTTGCGTAATTTGGGAGATTGGAGGGTGGAAATCAATGGCGAATTTGTATGTGAAGGCGGTGCCGCCGGCGGATCTGAACAGGAATACGGAGTGGTTCATGTACCCGGGGGTGTGGACTACCTACATATTGTTCCTCTTCTTCTCTTGGCTTCTCGTTCTGTCTCTCTTTGGTTGTACTCCTGGCATGGCCTGGACCATTGTCAATCTCGCCCACTTCGTCGTATGCTCCTCTCTCTCTCTCTCTCTCTCTCCCCATTCTATTTGCTGAAATTGGTTTGATGTATTATGATCAATTTTTCTCCTTAAGACATTTTTCGAGCCTTTTTATCGATTAGGTTAGCTTTAGGGTTTCTGTTTCTGTTAAGGGGAGGAGAGGACTTTCAATGTCTGGAAACTATATGTCCAATTTGGTGAACGTTACTTTTGGTCATTGCATTGCTTGGAGGGAAGACTATATGCTTGGAGTGTAGCACAATGTAAGATTGGATTCTTCCGTCTGCTTTAACTGAATTAGAGAGCCTCCATTGATCATTTTGATGTTTTGGATTATGATGGAGTGCACAAACTCCCTCGCTGATTTGCCTTTACTGTTTTTTGGGAATAAGGTTGATTTTGTTTTACTTTATATTCCGAAGTAGTTGTTGCTATTCCAATTAAGGGTGTGATTTAAGCAGGCTCTGAAAATCACGGGATTAGCTGGTAGTCTTGTGAATGGTGTTGGGCTGTTCATCGAAGTCATCACATGTGAGATGGTGATAGGGAATTACATCGGGTCGTACCATATTGTTTACAGCTTGTAGGCGGGATTAATGTTTGACCCCTTACCTGTTTCCCCTATCCCTACTAGAGAAGAAAGGATGGGAGCAAGCCGGGGAAGGGGGTTTACAAAATTATAAGCTGTGCATGTGAGTCTATCTGTTTCCTTCCAGCTTTAAGCTTCTGTTGTTAAATTGATGTGCCTCCTTGTCTACATAGGTGACCTATCATTTTTTCCATTGGAAGAAAGGAACCCCGTTTTCTGAAGATCAGGGAATATACAATCGCTTGACCTGGTGGGAGCAGATTGACAATGGGAAGCAGCTCACTCGTAACAGAAAATTCTTGACTGTTGTACCTGTGGTGCTGTAAGTATACTGGATCAAGCCTTTACTGTTGTATTTATAGCTTTATGAGGAACTATTTGATGAAATCCTATACATTGATGGTGACCTCAGGCAACCAGCCTTTCCTTACAGATCTGAATCATCTGATGGGTTACTGCTTGGTAGTTACAGATGTAAGCACATTATTAGGTGAAGACATACACATTCAATTTGTTTGAGTAAATGAAAGGCTTCCGAATTAGATGATGTAAATGTTTATCATTTGCATTCAGAGATTTATGTTACAATTTATGTCAAAATGGCGTAATTTAGGGTCCAAGATATGACAAGGGTAATACTAATATGACAAAAAATCTGGTCAGTTTTGAAATTGGCTGAAAGAGAAACAGATCTGGGGAGCCGGGGGGGATCCTGACATGAGAAGAGATGGGCACTTCAGACAAGAGAGGGGTGGAGGAAGGATGATACATTTGGCACTTTTTCTTTTTAACTGGTTGATATATATGCTAAGGTGGCTTGAAGCAGGACAAGTGTGGAGTCTTGGATATCCTCAAATGTACTTGTAGTTCTCCAGCCTGTAAATTAAAATCTCAATAATAGAAAATGAGTGGTAAGTAATAAATTCTGTAGTTGATTGAAGAAATTTGTTAAAGGCGTAAGGAAAGCAGTACAAAACTACTTGACTAGGCTTCCTTTCAAAGAACTGCAAAAGAACTTGGCCTGATTGAATATGAAGGCAGATATCCCCCATAAAAGCCTAGAACATACTTCCAAAGAGTAGCCAGGCATGTGACTTTTGATTTGGTGGCAAAATTGAGGTTAGGAATTGGGTAACTAGTATCTCTGGAGCTGAAGCCCCATACCCACCAAGCAAATGGCAATGAATGAAAAAGTGAATAGACATTTGCTCATTACATTGGAAGAACAGCACACAAACAGTTTGATGGGTAGCCTTTTTTGGTTTCCTTACTTGACGCATGTCAATTCTGTATTATTTCTCTTCCCACATAGCTTTTCCGTCCAGGGAAGCTTTGGCCTTTAAAATAATGTTAGCAGAAGTAGAAAATTGTAGGGGAAAAGAAAGTAGTTTATTGTGAAAAGGAGGAGTTTGCCTTTCATAATCTCATGTCAGCTCCAGAAGTTGTGAAAAGAAGGCAACATATTACACATGGACTGCAGCTCCTCTAGCTGCATATAGGGGATGGGATCACAATAAAAGTGAAGTTTCTTGAAGGAAACACACCATCGCTGCCATAGGAGTCAGCAATGCTGATTGTGCTAACAGCTGGGGAGTTAGTCAATACAACATTGGATCTTATCTCTTCAAAATTCAAACTGCAATTGAAGCAGTGCAGCTGTCATCTTTTCGATGGTTAATTCTAAATTTGGCGTTTGATAGCTATGCAGATTTGTGATTGGTCAAATATGTATATGGACCTATGAGTGTGGTTAGAAGTGGGGTATCTCAAGTTTTTGCACATGAGGGACAACTTACGAGAGAGAGGGACACCATGACAGGTGGTGACATTTTTTAATCTCAGTGGCCATACTTGTGCCATTAGGCTCTTAGTTATTTTCCTTTTTTTGGGGGGTGGGGGAGAAGAGACGCCAGTGATGGCTGCGTAATTTGAAAGGAGGAGAGATTTTTAATCTTAGTGGCCATACCTAGGACCAGAGGGTAGAGATTTTTAAACCACAATACGTCGTAAGATGGGATGCCGGTGATGGCTGCGTAATTTGAAAGGAGGAGAGAGGTAAGGGATCATGCTGGCCAGCATTGTCTCCTCATGCTCTGTTTCTTGCGACCTTAGTAGTTTGATTTATTTGGCTAATATGATATCGTTGGGTATTCAGTAGATAATATCACCCCTGCTTATTTCCTTAGTGTATTTGATGAACATTGCTACATCTATGAGGTTCATTGATATACTGGCTCTTCATCTGTAAATTTGCTATATCTTGGTGATATCTGAGTATTGTAAATCATATGTTTGGCATTGTAATTTGAGTATTCCTTCAACTCTCCAAGTGCACCTTATCATCTGTATCTGAAGAACTTCTATTGTGGTCTTTCTGAAGTTGCAGTAGAGCCTATGATTTTATCTTTATTGGCTAGTTTGCTTGGTTTTCCAACATTGAACTTGGTTTCCTTCAGTTATGTGCTTCGAACTTGATGTTTGGTTGCTGCATTATCTGGATATTCAAGTCGTCAACACTATCAGTGAAGGCATTAAAGTTAATGAAGTTAGTAGCATGAAATTTAAATGAAGTTCAGCAGTCAATATCTTAACTTTTTCATGTTAAGTAACAACTGCAAATTGAATTTCATTATCTTGTTGTGTATAATTCATTGAAATTATTAGTAGAAATCAATTTTCCAGGTTATTGACAATAGAACCAATTTTCTCACAGGTACCTGATAGCCTCGCATACAACAGATTACCAGCACCCAATGCTCTTCTTCAACACCCTTGCTGTGATTATCCTTGTTGTAGCCAAGTTCCCTCACATGCACAAGGTTCGGATTTTTGGCATCAATGGCGATCAGTGACCAATGCAGAAGCTCGGTTGGTTTTACACTAGCAAGCCTGGCTATTTGAGATCCTTTTCTCCATCTGCTGAAAGGCGATATCATTGTATAGCAAGCCAAACATGGATAGATACTGAATGATGTAATGTTTTTGTATCACTTGAATCTAAGACTTGTTGAGAAATGTTTATGAACAGAATAAATGTAACGGTCTATCTTTTTTGTACAGCCAAGTCGCCCGTGTATCTGGAGAATTATTTTGCCTATTACCATTTGTAACTGATGTTCCAAAAAAGCATGTATTTTTCTTATACGATACTAGTGTCAAAATTCTACATCAAAAACATTCATCGTAATTTTCCCTATCGTTGTATATTGTTGATTTTTTTCCCCTTAATTATGAGGTTTTTCTATATATATATATATATATATAGGTAGAATCTTGGAAGAACTGTCTAGTGCTCTTGTAAACTCATCGTCACTCATATCTCAGAGTCAGATATGCTTTCTTCAACAGAAAGCCTTTCTATGAAGTTCTGTCAATCCTGTCTCTCCCCCTCCCCCAGTTTAGCTTCTTTCTTTTTTTTTATTTTTTATTTTTTGGAGGAGGGTGGTGCACCATGGTCTGTGGACCACCAAATTTGATGGTTGAATAGAGTGTCACATGTATGATAATTTTTTTAAATAATTTTTTATGAAGTCTGTAATTGTTTTTTAAGAAAAAATATTTCAAGTACTGCGTCAGTACTTTAAATACCAATATATAAAAATTGCTTTCTTTCATGGAGGGACAGTGGGTGGTTGAGAACCAAGACTTTGAAGAAAGATTTGGCAGTGCTATAAATAGAATTTGAACCTACAAAATGAGGCTACCCATTTTCTTATATTAGAAATAGCTACAAGTTTTATGATTTATCTATCAACCCCTACACACCTAGCTAGCCCTGATAAAGTTTTACCCATATGTTGATTAAAGAGTGTTTCTATTGCAAGATATAGCTAAAAAGCACTCAAAAATTCACTTGAACGGGATTAAACTCGGTTCTTTAACAATAACTATCAGAAAATTTATTAATTATACTAATTAACATCCATTTTGAACAACACAGATTTGTATAAAGTCGGTTTAATTTTTATAATAATCATAACGTGTAATAATTTATAAATACTGGTTACACTGTGACCGATAATATTTTCTATTACTATTTATATATTATTATCATGAAAGTGTATATTATAGTGTATTTGATCATGTAACTACTGAAAAAGGTAGTGAGGGATAATGTAATTATTATAATTAGTACAAATTGGAACAGGAGTACAGGCTTTTCCATTACTATTTGTTATACTAATACTAATTATAAAAAAATTAAAGGTCCTAATCCTAATTGTTAATTATCATTTCATTCTTCACCTTTGACTACAATAGAATACCTAGCACGAATATCGAAATGTACCAAAAGGTTTTTGGATTTCCAACTGTTTTAACTGTTTTTTCTCGTTTGATTTACAGTTAATCCCCTTAAACTCCTCTCCTAATTCAATCCTAATATTTAATTGTTGGAGATAAAAATCCCATTTGAATTCAATTGGGAAAAAAATTCCACTTCATTATCAAGATATAATTCGAATTTAAACTGAAATTGATATTGAATATTTTTTTTCAAGTCTTCGTGTAATTGAATTCATTTATAAATTTAGTCGCTAAATTGGGCAAATAGTTTTGTGTTTGTTTTAGTTTCTTCGAGATTTTTGAATTACACTTCTAAAATCATCATAGGCTTCATCCAGCCAAATACTAAGCTAGCATGAAGCGTCGCTAATTCAAGATAATAAGTATGTCTGATAGAACTCGAGGGAAAGATAGAAAGGAAAGAATAATAAAGTCACGATAGAAGAAATTTACGAGAAAATATGTTATTAACAAAATCAAAGTCTTTTTTTGATAGAAAAATAAAGTCTTAATTTAGCTTATAAAAAATTTACAAACTTCATAGCCGATATCTTAATATAATATATGAATTCCATAATTCTTATAATACATACAAATTGATACAATATAGTTGCATTTTGTATAATTAAACTTATAAATATGGCAAGGACAAGGACAACATTAATTGTGGATGTTAATCTAGTTTAGGATTCATCTAATGACACATAATTTACCATAATTAAACCACATTGAGAGGGAAAGTAGCCTACTTAGCTAATCTACATTAAGCAACTAAAGTAAAATCCATAATCAATCAGCTACAGAAAAAATGGCCACTTTATTTGTCTTATTATGTTGTCCTCTGATATAATTAAGGCTTTATTTTCCAAATATATCCATATGATACAATATTTATGCATTCCCTGCATACTTGTACCCTATTGTCATAGCTTAAATATTTTCGATACGATTATTTAAGTCATGACAGTATTTTAAAAATCTTACCAAGTGATTTCGATATTTAGACACTTAAAAAAAAAAAACAATAGTAATGTGTTCTATTTTCATATTTATCCTAAGAAAAATAAATTTGTACAACATGTAATTTTACAGTTCTTTTTTATTTTTTGGGAGGGTGCATATACGTAAATGAAGAAGTGTTAAATTTTTATCAAATTGTGATAAGGATACATGTCATATTTGCATGAACAAAAGAGATAACATATGCCCAAAATTCACATTAGGTGAACCCGGGAAATATGTTATTAAAGCTTATGCATTACTCTTCATTTCTCTCTGTTTTTAATAATACGAAAATCACGATGCGAATTCTTTCTTAAATTTTTTTGTAGAATAACTTTATGAGTTACGATGTATCACCACTTAAATTCAGTACAACTTCTAACATACTCTAGAAAACACTAGATACGGGTAATTACCCGACGAAAGCAAATCCTACACTAATTAATTACGGATTAGAGCAATTAACTAAGTCCTAAAATGGTAGAATGTGGAGAAGCAGGTAGATATAAACATGAAATCCACTTTCACATAGACTAAAACGAGTGACTAACTAAATTGAATTTGTACAAGAAATTCTCGAATCTAAGGCCACCAAAGCACAAAGTAAAGTTGGTCTCTTTCAAAACCCTTAATAGGGAACACACCTTTTATTTTCTTATCAAAAAAGCAAAAGAGATATATAGAAAAGGAGAAGAACATAAATAATCCCCACTTTTTTTATGCCCTATTATTTGATGTGAGTGAGAGAGTAAAGTTGATGAGCCTCTTTCAGATCTTATGAACAGATATTATTATCTCTAACACCTATTTCTATATTATAAATTAATTACCATTTATTGACTTTGTCGATCATTTCAAGGAAAATATTGTATTTCTTTTTCATTTTAGGGTGCTTATAGCAGTTAATATATATATCTGTTCAGCTAGTTACTCATATACGTCATGTCATATGTATAATAGCATATATATATTTGATAAAATTACCCACTTCAGAATCTTAAAGATAATATGTTGATATTTCCGTTGATGTATATGTACTCAATAGTATTTATAACAATTTTACGTAAATTTTCACTTGATATCAGCTACAACCTACTGTTGTTTAAAAGAATACATATATATTTGAAAATGACTCTGAAATTTTTGTATGAATTAATTATAAAAGCATATTCATTCATTCATATATATATATATATATATATATATATATATATATATATATAATTATAAAAGCTTAGAGAGCAAGATTTTAGGGGGAAATAAAAGATAGAAAGGTGAGAAATGAAGAGAACAAAGAATAATATTAGCTTTCCCTATCTTGTGGTCAAAAAGTAGAAACCCACCATTTGGAGGAGGAGGCACACATCATGATTCCACAAACAAAGAATATTTTACAAGATGTTTTTAGACGCTCCACCTTCTCCATATACTATTAAATTAAACATAAATTCCATCATTACTTTTAATTTAATTTAATTTAATTTAAATTAGTTTAATATAATCTCTAATCTAATCTAATTAGCATATACTGCTTCTGCTTGTATAGTAATGAATGACCATATGTCAAAACAAACCCCATTACACCTTCTCTCTCTCTCTCTCTCTCTCTCTCTCTCTCTTACATCAGAAAGCTAAAGCCTACACATAATAAGTCCATCACAGAAACATTCACAAACATTCTTTTCTTTCTTGCAGAATTAGGGCTTTCTGCTCTGCTGCAGCTACACAAATCAAAAAAGGAGGTGAGTTTCTCTCTCCTTCTTCCTCTCTCTCTCTCTCTCTATCTCTCTCTTTCTCTCCCTCTAAAAAGACATCATCTTTTCCTTTTGGATTCATGGATGCTGCTCAGTGGGCACAGGTATGATGTGTATATATGTATGTATCTGTGTGTATGTATGTATATGTCAGAATGTATAAATATATAACCATGGAGTTGTTTGAATTTTCAATATTTCTGGTTATTAGAGTTTTGGGTTTTGGTTTCTTTAGGGTAAAAAGAATATCAGAAGGTGCAAAAAGTGCTGGTTATTTTCCCTCCCTCCCAAAAACTTTTTGCTGAAATTTTTTTGTTGTATATGCATGAAACTTTTCTGTGAAAGAGGTTCAATGGAGTCATATCTATGTCTCTCTCCCCCTTTTTCCCCTTTTCTCTCCCTTTTAAATTTTTTTCTTTATTTTTTGGCAGCTTGAACTTTGAAGTTTGTTCTTGAAAACCATATGAAAATAAAAGGTTTTCACTTTTTGTGATGACAGAAAAGGAGGTTAGAGAAAAGGTGATATTAGTAATTATTGTGTGTTTTGTGACCTCCTTTTCAATTAAAACTCAAAATCACAATCTATGGTTTATATGTCTGATCTCTGTAACTTTCCCTCCCCCTCCCTTTAAAGCTTTGAGATCACTTTAATTTGTTGTTTTCCAGACCACTTTTTCTCACTTTCTCTCCCTCTCCTTTTCTCTTTGGTGTGGGGAAAGCAGCACCAAGTAGGTGGATTTGCAAAGGCAATGGAAGAAATCCCAACACCAAATAGTGGCAGCAGCATTAATCCTACAAATAATAGCAGTAATCCAAGGGGGCAACCAATGCTAGAAAGAAGGGCAAGGCCTCAAAAGGACCAAAACTTGAACTGCCCAAGGTGCAACTCCACCAACACCAAGTTCTGCTACTACAACAACTACAGCCTCACTCAGCCAAGGTACTTTTGCAAGACTTGTAGGAGGTACTGGACTCAAGGTGGCTCCCTGAGGAATGTTCCAGTGGGGGAGGTTCGAGGAAGAACAAGAGATCGTCGTCTTCGTCGTCGATTTTAGCATCATCCTCATCCTCATCTATCCCATTGCCAACAACACCCACCATGGCCACAAAGCTAATCCCTGATCTCAACCCTCCGACTGGCGCCCTCTCTCACCTCTTCAGTACTGCTGCCCCACAAAACCCTAAGTTCCTTGAAGGGCAAGATCTCAACCTCGCTTTTCCTATCCAAGGTATTTTTCACCCCATGGAGCATCATCATCATCATCAATTTCCCAAGATCGAGGGGACTAACAACACCAACAATGAGAATACTCCTGGCAATATCCCTACAACATGTACAACAGCAGCAACAAACGCCTCGTGTGGGGGAATTCATCGACTCCAATTTCAGCCCTTGAGCTGCTTAGGACTGGAATAGCCTCAAGGGGGAACTTGAGCTCTTTCGTTCCGATGCCAATGGCAATGGCAGACTCAAACACCATCTACCCATCATCGGGGTTGATACCTAACTTGCAAGAATTCAAGCCAAACATGGGATCATCAGTTCTCTCATCACCCCGTGATCATCCTCCTCATCATGGGAATGATAACAATATGATAGGGTCAGGTGCACCAAACCATGGTGGGGATGGTGCAAGGCTTCTCTTTCCCTTTGCTGATATGAACAAACTTGCAAGCTCAACAACAACAACAACAACTACAGAGCACAATGAGATTGATGATCAAGGCAAGGCAAGGAATGACAATGATCATCAGCATCACCATCATCATCATCATCATCATCACAATAACAATCATCCTCAAGCCCCAACTGGGTATTGGACTGGCATGTTAGGCGGTGGAACATGGTAAAACAAAACTTGGAGTTGGAAGAGAGAGAGGATAAAATATCCAAGGTTTAATTAATCTTCCCTCCTTTTCTCTCTCTTTTCCTTGGTTAAACTTTAATTACTTGGCTGATGATCACTTGCTGGGGTCTTTTAGGACTAACATAATATATATATATAGGGTACATCTTGGTGTCTTTAATTTTATTTATTTACCATTTTAATGTTGATATTATTGCAAGGATACATCTTTTTAGGGTTTTGGGTTTCATTATTGTAAGGGTACTTTAATTAATTAGGTTAATCAGAGGTAGAAGAAGAGGTGAATATATGACCAAAAGATCACATAAAGCTGTAAGCATATCTTTATAGCTTTTTGATGACCCATGGCCTATATTCATACCTTCTTCTATCTAGAAATTAGGGTTCCCCAGCTTTCTGTTGTATGCTTAATTTAATTTTCAGTTAAGTTCCTCCTGATCATGATCTATTATTTTTAATGAACCATATACAGTGGAGTTGGTTCATATGCATTTCCTGCTTTATTTTCAATCCTCCCGCCCCCCCAACCTTTGCTTGATTGCTTCTCTTTCATCTGTCTAGTTGACCACAATCAGGGATGCTAAGTAATAGTTGATTACTGCTCATCACCATCTCAGATTCTCATTCTCTCTCTCTCTCTGTCTCTCTCTCTGAATGTTGGGGTGTCAGGTCTGACATCTTTATCCATCTTCAGAGGAAGGGAGGGGAAGGAGAGGGGTTGAGAATCTTCCAGCCTTGAAAAGCACTGACCATGAAGCCAATGGAAAAGTGAAAGCACATACAGAAGGAATTTAAGATGATTATATTCATTAAGCATGGTGTGCTAATTGCAACTTGCTGTTACCCATCATCTCAAGAAAAAATCCCAATCCCTGTCCCAGTCTTAACTAATTAAATCAAACATCATATTATTTTATACTATACTTTAATTCAACGAATACGACTGTTTCTAATGGGCCCTTGATGTCCAAGATATCGAGAATAGAAGACTTTGTCGTCTTCCATGATTCATATTTCGTAACAGTGTTATCAAAATGTCAACTTTTTCTTTATAACAGTATCATGTATAAGTCGCGTTTGGTACAGAACATATATATACGTAAAGGAATAAAAGGCAGGTTATGATTGATGCAAACCAAATCCAAGCACTAAATGATACGTACTTGGAAACAATGAGGCATAATTTAAATCAATCAATTAAAGAGGACTCTAATTGAAAAGTTTACCTGCCTCAACAAAAGCTCACCTAATCATCATACTGTCATGGATTTATATATTTCTCTGTCTGTCTCTGTCTAAAGGCATCCTGGTTTGTATATGACAGCAGAGGAGGAGGACCCCATAAATTTTGCAATTTGGGCCATCAAATCCATGAGGAGGACCATGGATGTTCACCATTATCATTGCATGTTTCTCAACCCAGCTAAAGTTGTGTTTGGTTTGGTTAAATTAATGCAAGTAATAAAATTGATTATTCAAAGACAAAGGAGAAGGAAATTCTGACAAACCCACCTTTCTCTGGTCTTACAGAGGGTCCCTCCAAACATTCCTTCTGGACAGGCGTGCTTATTAATAATTCCCTCCACTTTAATTTAAGTCAATTTTCTTGCCCTTTTAAATATATGTGTGCAGTATTTTTTCCCCCACTGTATTTCTTTTAGTTGAATAACGATTAGTCAGCCTATCCATCTAATGTTTTTAAAAGGATGGAGAGATGAAATGGGGTTTCATAATTTTTGTCTGTCCATTTCCAACGTTTCGGCCTTTCAGCTTTCACTTTGCCGGGGTTTTGAATTTCAGAAAATTAATTTCAATAGGTGTAATTATTATGAAATACTCATTTAGATTGTGATAAAATATCAAAGTAATATAAAATTTATCATAATTTTATGTTTAAAAACCAAGTTGTACCCTCGAGTTTCATCGAAAATGAAGAAAATTAATGAAAAAAAAGATAAAAAGGAATAAATAACAGTAAATTTGGTATTAGGATTGTAATGTGACAGATAATGTGAAACGAAAAAATTAGTTAAAAGTGATATGTATTTCAAAAGAAAGGAAATACTATTATAGTAATGACATATCATAATGGTTTTTGTGCCTTCATTCAAGGAGAAAACCAAAAGAAAATCTCAAATTACAATTTAGTCACTACAAGAAAAATACAAAAATAACGACAGACAGAAATTTTCAGTCGGACATTCCGCACTGACAAGCAGAATTTAAATGGACATTTCGTCTGAATTTCCGTCGAAATTTGACAAATTCCGTCGGAAAACCAGTCGATATTTCAACTTTTTTTCTAGTAGGTTTGTATGTGGTTTCTTTCTCTTTATTATATATCCTTTGTGAGATGCTCTTTATTTATTAAAATGTTACACATATTTAACTAATTATCAAGTATAATATAACGAAATTTTTATCAAATAAATAACTTGATCCTCACTTGCTTTCTAACGAGTACTTTCTATGAATGATGTAAGATAAAGATCACACCACATTATCACTAAAAAAATAAAATTATATTTAAAATATAAATAAAATTATGTAATAGTAAACGTTGCCTTAAATTTTACTTTTTCAAAGTTAACAAACTTTTTAATTTCAAAGACATGATTTTTTAAAAAAACAAAAATAATTTACTGTAGATGATCGAGGTTCAAAAGTGACTCATACACTCTTACATTAGCCAGCAAGTTAAATAGAAAACATGTGATAAGGGTCATATTAATTTTATGAGGGACCCGCGTGCATGAATTCGTTTAAAACTAATTACATGATTTATTATGTGAAATTATGCTAAGAATAATCTCAATTAATCTGCTTTTCATAATGCAAAACCCAAACCAATTCATATGATTAGCCACTAATTCAATGCTAATGACAAACATGGGAAGGTAAACCTTGTAAAAGCACATATTATGATCAGTACATGCCTACACCATAATACATCATATTATTTTGATTAATGACATACTTTACTCGAAAAAAAAGCACTTTATATAATAGAGATTATATTTAAACACCTATGCTAATTAAACAAGCTAGTATTTGAAGGCTCAAGCATTATGCATGTACATCAAGTTAGCGGGTCGGGTTTCTGTATTTAATTTTTTTATTTATAATTACAAGTAGATGTGCGAAAAGGCACATATGTATAATAGTAAGAATGAAAATACCATATAAAATATTATGTATATATACAATTAAAAAAATTAAAAATAAAAATAAAACTAAACTATAATTAGCTATCAACTAGCACAATCTCTGGGTCAGGTGCCGCTAGCTATCATTCTCTTTCCTTTTTACGGGTTTCATAAATATTTTTTTTAAAAATGTATAAAATAAAGAATTGTAACAATGAAGTCGAAGCCAATACTCTTCAAAAATATTAATTTATTTTTAAAAAAATATAAAATAAAAAATTGTAATAATGTAGTTGAACCGATATTAGATGAAAGCATCAAGGAATTGTATTATCGCTTTAAACCAAAATGCTCTGTGATGGCAGCGATGTTGTGGATACATATATTTTATATCTACTAATGTTGCAGATGTTTGAATATATATACTTGAACAAAAATTCTGTTAGATGCGATATCACTCCGTGTTGTAGACTGATTGAATAAAGAAAAAAAAGAAAAAATTTGTAAATTAAAAAGAGTGCTTCAAAGTAGCCATTATTTATTTATTTTTTGCCACAAAAGGAGCCAAAATTTATAGTCATCATAGAAAATAAAAAAATAAAAAAGTAGCCCGCCAAAATCCAGAAAGACGGAGAAGGAATTGAAGGAAACGGACATGAGCCGACAAGATGAAGGGTTAATGGGACCCAGAAATTTGTAAAAATCAACGGCAGGGATTGATCCTCTTTTGTTGATGGCGACAGTTTTTTTTTTAAAAAAATCCCTTTTCCTTTTCCCCCTTGTTATTCGGGCCGAAGGTGTTGCTGATTAACAGCCACCATTCGGATAGGCCAAGTGGAGGTCCGATTCCGGGTGGATATAACTTCAACTTTACGGAACAATAACGTGGATAATCTTTTTATATATTTTTATTTTACTGTATATATTATTTTTTGTCAATTTTTATGTGATTTCAAATAGATGCTTATTAAAGTACCATTCATAAATATCAAAGAAAACCATAATTTTTCTGTTATTTAGTTTTTTTAAATCATTTAATTCAACTCGACTCAATTCTTTCTTCAATGTCTTCACTTCCTCCACTGTCCACGTCTTCAGTGCACCAAGTCCAAGTTTCTATTCACGTCATCTATGGTGCCGGTCCAAAAACACAAACAGTTTGAAAGATGCCCAAATTTGCTCCAGATTATTCACGTCTAATATCCTTCAAGGTCGGATTATTGATGTTTAAAACAAGAAAACAAGAACTATTGTTTAAAAATAGAGATGCATAGGAAAAGCACCTCCATTAGAAGCGTGTGTAGGAGTGGGACTATTGTTGGATGGTAAATGGACCCCATACGAGATTTCAACTGGTGTTTAATTGGCTAGGGGTGGTAGCCCCTACCAATCCATGAACCATGAACGTCAGTTTCAATCTGGTAACGGGTCATTTAGCTTCTAATTGCTTCATAAATTAACAAAAAATGTTGATTAGTCCTCTCTAATTAGATCCCGTAAATCGCGATTAATTTAAATTAGGATTGAGAAATTTTGCACAAGCATAGAGAGAGAGAGAGAGTGCATCACACCTCGTTCTCCACTAATTTACTCAAGGTTATTTAACCACGGTATCCTCATAAGCTATAAACTATGGTATATTTTTACTGACATAATATTATTTAGACCCTATTCAATGAACAGACGTTTGAAATAACTTTTAGCGTTTTAACCAAGTCAAAACATTAATCAACCAAATATTAGCGTTTGGTAAGGTAGTGTTTTAACTAGCGTTTGTAGTAGCTTTTAGCGTTTCAAGTAGTGTTTCGAAAAGCTAAAAATATTAGCTTTTCACATTTGAAAGTAGCGTTTCATTTTTTTGACAAAAAAAAAAACCTTTCATTAATTTATATTTGACAAATTATTTATATCCTTTTATGTCAATTTACAATAATCGACTAACTCAACCGCTACATTTACCGAACATATTTATTCAACCGCTCAATTGAACAGACTATCCGCTAACAACTAAAATCTAACAGTTATCAGCTACCTAAACAGTTATAAGCTACACAAACAAATATCCGCTACTCAAACAGACTCATTTTGCCGAACATGGCCTAAGTCTCGTCTAGTATGTAATAAAGAAAAATAAAGGGGCCTAAATTGTGTTATATACTTTTTAATACTTTTTTGATACTTTTTATTTTTGGTTTAATAAAAAAATGTGTTATATACTTTTTATTGTGTTATATACTTTTTATCGTTAAGTTTATTTTTTAGTGCTTAACTGAACCTATTTATATTAATTTTGAATTTAAATATGGTAAAATTAACTTAATTTTATTGAACTAAAAATATTTTTACTTAATTATAGTAGACTGGACTTAATTTTGCTGCATTAGAAATTGAATGGAACTCAACTCATCAATTCAACATGAAAGAAATAAGTTCGAGGTAGGGGCCTAAATTAGTTACACATTTTTATTTTTATTTGTTTTGGGGGTGGGGGCGCAGAATGGGCTGAGCCCAAGACTATATCTGCTAGATAGGGAAGAAATTGGGCTGAGCTTGCTGAGATGAAAGCCCAGTATCCGACAGAAGCAATCCAAATACGACCTTTTGTTCTTCTTCTTCTTTTTTTTTTTTTTTTTTTTTTGGGTAAGATCTACATACAACTCTTTTAAATTATATGAAGGATACCTTTCAAAAAAATTGATATAAACATTGTGTTAAATAATAAACGATTTACCATTCAATAAAAAAGTACATATATTGCTAAAAACAATAGCAATGAGAATAAATAAACATATCAGTTCAAAAAACCAATATATATATCTGATAACAACAATTAAAAATTTATTAGTAGAGACAGCGAACACTAATGTAAACATTAATGTTATGTGTGAGTGTTTGAAGTGATGATTTGTACGATTATAGTAGTACTCGTAGCTCACTAACTAGTTTTCTCGAAATGGGTTTTCTTTTTGGGAGTATGATTAGGAGCCTATTTATATAGAAATAAAGTTTTTAAAAGAATCTTACATAATATGGTGAGTTAATTTTTTTTTCAATATTATTTTTAAAAAATTAAAGGTGAATACTCTTTTAGATATTTAAAAATGTTTTTTATATACTTTATCCATTTTACAATACATGTCACTTTGACTAACTTTTTCGTTTCAAAATATATGTCACTTTACAGTTCTAGTAAAGTATTAATGACTAGTTTACCAATTTTGTCTTTATTAATTATTTTGTTTCTCTCTATTTTTTATTAATTTTTCTTTATTTTCAATGAAATCTTATAACAACTTGGTCTTTTGACACAAATTTTATATTAAATTTTATATTACCTTAATATTTATTCATAACTTTAAAATGACATATATTTTGAAATAAAAGGAGTAAGGCATTAACGATAAATGATTAAATTTTTAGTTTGTGGTGGATAACAAATTACAAGGCTAGGGACAAACAAAAGATAATACCCCCAAAATAATGTTAAAAAAAAGACAGGTCAACGACGTATTGGTCTTTTGTATTTTCCTTCACCATTGTCTCCATCACTTGATCAATAATCTAAATTCCATTTTGACCTCATATTCATTTTTGGAGTTTTGAACTTCATTTATGGACCATGAACCTCTTTGCCATTTTTTAAACATTTCGAGTCGATATTTATGTAGATAGAGATGTTATAAATGTAGATAAAGATGTTATAAATGTAGATAATATTAAAAGTATTAATGTAATATTTTTCAAAAGGAAATATGAATGCACTAACCAACTTAGGAAATATACCTAAGAACGCCCTGTCCATCTCCAACTAAATTGGCAAATGAACTTCTCATGTTTTCAAATATAAATGGAGACTAGGGAAGAAGATATACGGATGCCACGCTGATCAGGTTACGACTCTTTCGATATATAAGAATATTTCCACCATAATCCCGTCTTATTACATATTAAACTAATTTAATACGATTATCGCATGGACAGAATAAAAAAGGGCCTACTAAGGGATGACGATGACAAGTCCCAACAGCAAAAGTCGTTGTTTGACGAGGGTGGAGGCAAGGAAACATGGAAAAAGAGCACATAATTCGCATATTAGACAAATACTACTGCTTCCCATTGTCAATTCAGCTGATGAGTGAAGCTTGTGGCTCTTTGAGTTTTCATGCAACGCAACTTAGCCTTCGAGGATCCCAAAACAATATGCACCTCACATTTTGCATAATACCTAGCTAGCATATGTGCACCACTCACCAAAAAAAAAAAAAAAAAAAAAAAGGAGGTTGCTTTTCTCTTTTTTTAAAAAAAATAATTACATCGTAAAATTATTGAGCTTGAAAATATATATATTTGGTTATGGCGGATCAAAACAGGCAGAGAAAATCTTATTAAAACGAATAGTTGAGCTTAAGAAATAGTAAATATGTGATTGGTCAAGTATTACCCTTGCCTTGTCTGGGCCATATGAGGACGCTCAATCAAAAACCACGTCAAAAGCCTTATTAAGTTGGTACTAGTCTAAAGTCCACGTTACATAAAATTCACTTTATTTTCTTAATTTCGGTGAAACTTTAACTACCATGTGTGTTTCTCTTATAAATAGGATGGACATTCAATTTAAAACATGAATATATTGAGATTTTAGTCTTAATTATATGGTCCATAAATTTATCCATAAATTTATTGGATGTAATTCGCGGCAAAATATAATGAGCACATTTTGAGTTTGGAGAGATGGACTCATAAAATGGAAAACGAAATTGGTACCATCAACCGACACGAGAGTAGTTATTTATATAGACAATATCATTATTTTTATTTTCTTGTTTTCAAAATGAAAATTCCTTTTCAATTCTTATTTTTAATAATTGGTGATTTTTTTGAGAAAATTATTAATAAAGAGAAATATTATCACGGGATTGACGACACTTAAAACTTAGGGATTGGTTGAGGTGGGTGTTAACTGGGTAGGTAGGAATTTAAAACAGATTTTAAGACGAGTCCTTTACACCTTTTCTTTTTAGTATTATATAATTAAAATTATTAGAATGGTTTGTTTTGAATTTTGTATTAAAAGTATTAAATATTCAACTTTGACTTATACCCTTTCTTATACTAATCTAATATGCTTTTCATTTAAGCAAGGGTGAGGCTGAAATTATATATATATATAAGACCTCTCACTAGTGTGAATCACGTGTTTCGTACTGGATATGTGTTATTATTTAAATAAGTTATATATTTTATAAATATTAAATATACATTTCTTATGAAATTATAGACATTAGCCAATCTCAGCCAACCTTATTTAAGTAGTTAGTATGTAAAGAGATTTTAAAATAATGAAAGACACAACTATTACTTTTTAAAAAAAAATAGTATCCTTCATTTGCCAACCTTCTTTGCCTTCTCGATACTATATTGTTATAAAATTTATAGGTTGACGATGAAGATCAAGAGCATCATTAGGAATTAATCATTCATTGAGGAGTAGCTTATTACTTCTTGTAAAGGAAATTTTTGATGAAAAAAAAACAATGGTGTATAGTGTTTTGTTGGCCAAATATTCAAGACCTCAATTTTTGATGGAAAAAAAAAGTAGGGGATTGATCATAATTTCTTTTGATGCCATGTGGTGTAATTTTTACCCTTTTATAAAATAAATAATAAAACCTTGAATAAATATACTCAATAAATATGACATAGGTAATAACTTTGACCGAAATTATTCATCATAATAGCAAAAATGTTAAAGATAATTAATATAATCTTCCCTACTAATTGCTAATTTATTTATTTTTTACTAAAATAAAAAATAGTAATCTATCTTAGGTGAATTTTGAATACTATAATTATCATAATTATTATAATTTATATAAGTTTTAATACTGAAATTAATAAATATATTATATTATAATTTTTTTGTAACAATCAGATTAATTATATACAATAGATATTATTTTTATTAAGTATTTTTAAAAAATATTTTATAATTAGTGAAGTAATATGATAATCCTTCAAAAAATACATTTAATAAAATATAATATTAATTATGACTATAATTAAAATTTATAGGTAATAAAGTGTAATTGATGATTATAGTCATTTAAGAGTAGTAAATAGACTTTATTTTATTTGTAATTAAAATTTATAGGTAATAAAGTGTGTGTTACAAAAAAGCTTTGATAATATAAAAAAATGATAAAATAAAAGGAACCAATGGTGATGTGCTAAATATCTAACTCACAGCAAAACACTTAGTTTTAAGTGCGTGTGTGTGTGTATATATATATATATATATATATATATATATATATATATATATATATATATATATATATGATAATATATGATATGATATGATGATGATGATATATGATGTAGACAAAATTATTATGTCAATGACCAATTGATTAATTTCCATATATATGTATATATATTGAATATCTAACAGTCGACATTATCTTTATATTTTGACCATCCGACATTTATTAGTATATGTTGAATCTAATCAATTTTCAGTATAATTTATATTATGTCAAATATTTTACTATATTTTTCAGTGCAAGTTCTACTTTAGCTGAGTCTGAAAAGTTTTAGATGTAGACAGGATTATCATTACGCATATATCAAACTTTATCATTTTAAATAAAAAACACTAACACTAATCATGCTTGTTTAGTCTTGAACATCCAAAGCTTCATAATCATGTTATTACTTGTAAGACTAAGTGTCCAAACACCTTGGAAATGTTCTTCTTTTGTTGCAAACAACTAGGTCTCGTTCTCTCTTGATTGAGGATTAGTGTACTTAATTAAGTACTTAAGAGTCTAAGATATAAAATTGTACTATTATGTGTGACTCATATTAAGATTATTATTATTATTATTAGCCATAGGTCGGCGTGTTGCTACCATTCATATTTATATTGGAGCGAGGAAGATAACACATGCTGTAAACCGAAAGAGAATTAAATTTTTGCAAATGTTTTAGCCGAGTAATTACAGGATAAATAATCTCAATTGTAATAAAATAGTACGTAACTTGCAATTACTTGATTTTTCACTATTCAAGTACATGTGACATCAAACACATTTGGTTAACCAACGTGTTTTGATTTCAATGAATTACCACGAAGCGTTTACACACAATTTTAAACTATTCAAATAGAGTGAGTTGAATAATTTTCAATGTAAGATCTAACAAAATCGACAATACACTTCATGAACTAAGTTGTTACAAATAATTCATTTTCTTCAACGTATCCATATAAATTTATGTAAAAAAGAAAAACTGTAAATTTGGGCAATAATTTTTTTAAAATATGAGCAAGTGGATTATATTAATTAATCTAACATAAGCATCACCACATTTGATGTTGAAGACAAGACTAGAGACAACACCTGCAAGGCTAGTTCCATTTTTCCTAATGACAGCAGAACCTCTATGTAATCCGCGTCATTTACTTACTTACTTAATTAATTAATTAATTAATCGATTGATTAAGTCAGTAACACCAAATTTTAATAAGCCAAGTCTCCGGGTACCGGTACCGATTCCAGAGGGAAGAATACTAATCACTCCCGCACAAAACAAAACCTCGTTTCATCTTCGCCCCTCTCGAGAGAAACTCTCTCCCTCCCTCTACCTTCAGACTTTTCTCTCTCCTCGACTCTTCTCTCTCTATTTATCTATTGCTCAGTTTGCAATTTTTTACTCAGCCCCCTTCCTGCCCTTCCTGCTTTGCTTCTCTTCAGACGGGAGGAGAGAGAAAGAGACGCAGAGGTGTATGTAAATCCCCAAAGAATTGTTTGATTTGGGTATCCTGGGGTTGAGCGGAGCCCTCTTCAGGTGAGTGCAAATCCCTACAACTACCCATCAGCCCCCTTCCCCACAAAAATTGCTTTTTGTTTGCTTCCCTCTTTGATTCCCCCTCCCCCTCTATTTTATATTTCAACCCATATCCCTATCTTCAATGTTATTGTACGTATTTGCTCAACTATATCTCTATACTCGTTTCGTATCTATTCACTTACCAGATAATGCTTCCATCCCCAGAATTAGGTTGGTTTTTTTTTACTCTGCCCGTGATCTATGTGCCCTCCCTTGCTTGTCTTGTGATCTGATTGTTCGTTTTTATGCCGGTTTTGATGCTGAAATGTTAATATTTTTTATTTGCTGTATAACCAGGTTCATTGACTTTGAATTGGGATCCGTGTTTCTGGGTTGATGGGCTGAATTCTTTGTCCGTTATTCCCTTGTGTTTTTCTGGGGAAATTAACAGTATTGTGCTGCTGTCCGGTAATTCCGGTAAATGGGGGCGCTAATTTAGTTTGGGATTTATGATTGAGCCATCTGGGCAGTTTGTAGTTCATGGGTATGAACTACAACTGAGAGATGGGCAGCGTCAGTGAAGAAGATGACCAGTTTTTTGATACAAAGGAATATATAACGCCTGTATCTGATTCGGGATCAGAAGGTCCTGAGGTTTCTGATTCAGAATCTAGGGTTGTTGAGGATTTGAGTCGGAATTTCGGGTATGAGATTTGGATCCGAAGCCCCGGAACTATTGATGAACGACGGCAAAAGCTCTTGAGATTGATGGGATTAGCTCCATATCAGGGGGCTGTGGAAGATGATAAGGGTTCTCAACTGCATGAGGAAGAGATTGTGGACAATGATAGAATCATGGAACACAGTGGTGCGGTTTTGAGATCAAGTTCTGGGGATTTGAGTTTCTCGAGTCAATCTTCCATATCTTGTTGCTCAAGTGAAACTCAGGAGCTATTTGACAGAGCATTGGACGAAAATTTGGTCTGTAGGATCAAGAATTTGGATGATGGGTCGGAGTTCATTGTTGATGAACTTGGCCAGGATGGTTTGTTGAGAAAACTTCGAGAAGTGGGTTCTAATCGCCTTGTCAGTGGGGAGGAGTTTGAGAGGATTCTTGGTGTATCTCCATTGGTTCAAAGGGTGATGAGAAGAGATGTTGGACTTGGACAAGCATCTAATAATCCAGAAGGAAAACGGAGAGCAAAGAAAGGTTGGTTGCAACGATTAGGTGTTGTGGCACATGTTGCCCGTACACGCAACCAGGTCGAAGCTAATGGTTCCCCGGCGTTTTGAGGGGGAAATTAATAAAATTAGGGTCCGTACTTACAGAAAGCGATCAAAGGAATTCCCAGCTCTTTATTTGGGACAAGACATCATCGGACATAAGGGTGCCATTCTAACAATGAAATTCAGCCTTGATGGCCAACTCCTGGCAAGTGGTGATGAAAATGGAGTGGTACGAATATGGCAGGTCACTGAGTCAGAGAAATCAACTCTTGATATTTCTGTTGTTGATTCATCACATGTCTATTTTGGAATAAATAATCTCGGGAATTGATACCACTCAATGTTGATAAAGAGAAAAGCGGAAGACTGAAAAGCTTGAGAAAATCATCTGAATCTGCTTGTGTCATCTTTCCACAGAAAGTTTTCCAACTGCAAGAGACACCTCTTCATGAGTTCCGTGGCCATCAGGGTGAAGTCTTGGATCTTTCATGGTCAAACAATAAGGTTAGTCTTCATCTTCAGTTTAGAAGGGGCTTATATTCAATGTTTCTTTGAAATTTAGTCCAGTGGTTTTTATTGTCTTCTCCTGTCTTTGCAGTGTCTACTATCATCTTCAGTTGATAAAACTGTCCGTTTGTGGAGAGTGGGATTTGATCAGTGCCAGAAAGTTTTCTCCCACAATACTTTTGGTATTCACTAGTTTTCTTAGATTTATTGGTTGATGTTTGTGGGTTGATTTGGATATATGAATTTATTTGTTTTGATTTGGATATATGAACTTATTTGGCTATGTCCGGGTTTTGTTGATCCAGTTACATGCATTCAGTTTAATCCTGTGGATGAAAATTACTTCATCAGTGGCTCGGTAGATGGTAAAGTTCGTATTTGGGGCATTCCTGGATATGAAGTGGTTGATTGGACGGATATTAAAGAAATAGTCACAGCCATTTGTTATCGGCCGGATGGAAAGGTTTGAACTTGGTTACCAGTTGTCTGAAGAGTGGTTGAACATTATATGTCTGGGTAATGAGAATGTCTCAAATTTGCAATGCAGGGTGCAGTTGTTGGCTCAATTTCTGGTGACTGCTATTTTTATGACACTTCAGGTAATTGTTTGTATTTCAGCCTATGTCTCAGTCATATGTTTTTGAAAGTCGCATTCAGGTCAAAATGATACTTGACCTGAATTTGGGATGCTTGACCTGAATTTGGGATGCCATGTTGGAGTTGGACATATACTGCTTGACCTTAATTTGGGATACCTTGTTGGACATATATTGCTTTGAAGTCAAGTATTGATCTCTGTACAACCCTTTTGGAGCCAGTTATGATGTGTGCTTAGATGTGAAACTGCTACCCCAACAACCATGAACTATAGTTGAATCTTAGGCTGTTTGATTAATTGTTGTGCGGTGCTTTGGACTTGCAATTTTAGGTGTAAATTGGTTATTAGTGATATTTTTGTGTTGCCAGTGCTACGTTGCTCTTTCTTGGTGACATTGCGTTATTCTGCAAGATTTCAGTTTTTCATGTTGTAATGACAGGCAATCGGCTGCAAATGACTGATCAGACATCTTTGCATAGTAAGAAGAAGACGCCTTTAAGAAGAGTAACTGGCTTTCAGGTGGTCATCTTGTCAGCCCACTAACTATTTTGCCTTAAGTATGCCGTTTAACACCTCTGTTTACAGCTTAATATCTAGAGATTCTGATGTTTTGATTTCTGCTTGTGGTGTTTGCAGTTTTCACCTGATGAGCCAAGCAAGTTAATGATCACTACTGCAGATTCCCAGATCCGGATACTTAAAGGGGCTGATGTGGTCTGTAAATATAAAGGTAGGTGGCTCTTACCCTGCTCAATGGTCGTTAAGACTTTCCGGCCATTTAGACTTCTTTTTTAAAAATTTTTCATAAATAGTAAAACGAATTGATGCAGATCTTGATCCTGGAGTCTGTCCTTTCTACTAGTATTTTCTATGTTAAGTGAATGTCGTGGGCCTGTAAATGCTGGAACATGGGGGCAGGTGCTATTGAGTCATGTTGTCCACTGCTGTCTGGTTCAGGGTAAACCACCCCCCAAAAAAAAAGAAGAGCGTAGATATTGTTGTGTTATAGTGGTTGCTTTCATGTCCAGTAGTTCCCTGGTTGATAAACAAATGTATGAATTTTTGTCTTG
Source organism: Talinum fruticosum (assembly GCA_021018815.1). Classification (NCBI taxonomy): domain Eukaryota; kingdom Viridiplantae; phylum Streptophyta; class Magnoliopsida; order Caryophyllales; family Talinaceae; genus Talinum; species Talinum fruticosum. Next base: position 1,922,950 of record JAITYX010000042.1, read on the forward strand.
GCCCTGCTTAGAAATCCTCTAGGAGTTCTTTTTTTTTAGTCGTACTGCTGGGGGAATATTGCCCCAGTTGATTGTCCAAACGTGCAGACTGGAAAAATGAGAAGGGTGATTACCTCTATTCTGAAATCCTAAATGTAGTTTTTTCACCACCTCTTGTTCCACTATCTAAAGTTAGATATTGCCGTAGGAACTTTCGTTCCACATTTTCATCCAGCAATTTTGTTATGCAATGTTTCTTTAGCGGGTGGCGGATCTCATGGTTAATACTCTGGTCATCTTTAGGTCTCCGAAATGCAGGGAGCCAGATATCAGCATCATTCACGTCGGATGGGGCACACATTGTCTCAGCAAGTGAGGATTCCTTTGTTTACGTCTGGGATTGTGATCACGCAGATGGACCCATTTCCTCCAGTGTTCGAAGAAGCAACAAGTCCTGCGAGAGATTTTTCTCAAACAATGTCTCGGTTGCTGTTCCTTGGTGCGGACCTACATGTGGGAATGTATTGCCAAGTCTCTCGGGCGCATCGTCAGTGAAACATTCAGGAATAATGGTGAGGTACAAAACAGAAAATTGTGGAACGGAACAACAAAATCACAAGTTGAGTGAGAATTCACAGTCACACCATAGAATGCCATTATTCTCGGGAGATGCCTTCTCTTTGGGCTTCTCAGACCCGTTTTCAAGAGGGGTTGCAACCTGGCCTGAGGAGGAGCTAACGAGCTCAAACTCCCTAACTGTGGCATCTGATGCAAGCAGATCAGAATATAGGTACTTGAAGACGACTTGCCAGAATATGGCAGGGTCTCCTCATGCTTGGGGTTTAGTCATTGTAACCGCCGGCTGGGATGGCCGGATCAGGGTTTTCCAGAACTATGGGTTGCCTGTTCGCTTGTAAATTCGGAGGAGCTAGGCAACATCTTCCACCCGGAGAGTATTGAATTTCTAGTTCAAATTGTATTATAAATGTAAAGGTAAAATTTTCCCCTCCACAGGTAGTAATATATACACCATTGTAGTTGATCATTGGCAAAAGCCTAAAAAAAGGGGCGAGATTGATTCAAAATTGATCCAGATGACCTTTTTGTGGAATTGAGGATTCATGTGAATTGAAGTTACTCCATTTGTTTATTTTATTTAATTTCTCTGTCTTTTAACATTGTTATGTTTATTCTCTCCCTTCCTCCTCTCTAAACCCTAATTTTATATTTTCTATTTTTTTACTCAATTTCTCTAAACCCTAATTTTATATTTTCTATTCTTTTACTCAATTTCTTTTCTCTTTTTGTGAGAGTTTTATATGAAGTTATGCAATGAAATTTTATATGTCTCGATCAAAGTGATATTTCCTTCAAATTGGATCTATCACGGAGATCTATTTTATAAAGTTGTACAATAACTCACCGATGTTCGGAAAGATATATTGAACTCGAAAAACATGATTTGTGGCCAGATTGATGATACAAGTATGAAGCCAAGCGGAAGTATATTTACCATTAACTTTGTCGAAATATAGATCTATTTTGTTATTTTTTTAAGTAATGTGTGTAGGTCCGGAGTCGAACCGAGTGCCATGAATGCTCCTTTAGATTTATTTTTATTGGAAAATTATCTTTGTAGATGCCGAACTTTTTATTAATAAAATTTCTCCTTCTATAAAAAAATATTATTGTTATGTTTGGGATCTTTACTCTATAAAATGGTGAAAATAAAGAGTGGGGAAACAAATTTTACAGGTGATTGATTAATATGCTTTGGTAATTTGCAACACCCCAAGCTTATAAGGAGGGTTGCCTGAATTGACCATTTATATTATATTTACCTCTTGCAAACAAGAAAATGTTCGATACTCAACAAACTAATAATATATAAGGTTCCGATTCTTCTAAAAACAATCGAATTACTATACTTGATCCTCCAATATGAAATGAATACAAAATAAAGCAATGAAACATATGAATGAAATTTTACTAATTTCCCAAATGAATTGGCCTTTTGTCTTTCTTGAACCTTTTGCACCATAATGTCTTCCCTCCAATTGTGTACTGAACTTGATCTTCATCCTTCAGAATCATCCATACAATCCAACGATGCAGAAACACCACCTTCCCAAACAGAGGTGGTGTCAACCAGTCTTTATGGTGTATGTAAATATCCTCCACACATTCCCCATACTTGCTGTCACACAATTAAATATAATTATACTACTTATCAATCGAATAATTACGAAATTCTCAGTTTACATAACTAAAACAAATGACAAAAAGTAACACTGACTATATATCACCGAGCGTAACATTTAAATTATCCTGTTTACATACTGTTTATACGACGATCCTATTTACATTTACATTTACGTACAGTTTATATGATGACCCTGTAATATTCAGGACAAACAGAAAATAAAAGACAGATGATTACCAGGTAAAAAAACTGAGTATTTCAAGGACAGATAGAGCATAGCCTCTGGAGAAAGTAACAAAAATGGTTCTCTCTTCTTCAGTACCCTTTTCTTTTTCTGGATCCCATGGCTCAGCCTGGGGATTCAATGCTGAGGATTTTTGCTCTTCCATTCCAAAACCCTAATTCAAGTAATTTTTTTTTTTTCAAATTTTGCTGATGAACAAGAATGAAAATGAGAATTTAAGTATATATATATAGTAGAATTGAAGTGAATTGGTGAATGAGCACGACTGTTCATGCATTGGCTTAAAAGGAATATTATCTCACCCTTCTCTCTTTCCTCTTCGGCTTATTTGCTCTAGCTTTCATATTTGCATCAGATTTATGTTCATCCAAAAATTTCATTTCATAAAATAAAAATTTCATTTCATTTCATAAAATAGATGCAAAAATATTACCCCTAAATACCCGAGTCATTTAATGATTAATCAACCCCTTAATTGTAAAAGTGTGGTGATTATCGAAGCCAAATCATAACGCTAATCCAAACCTTATTGTTATAGAGGCGTGGTGAAACTCTTACCACATTGTTCCGTCTTCTATATACGTTGTGCATACAATGTACTTTTTAATAAGTTTAATAGCATGAATTAATTTAAAATTACGTTGTCTGATTGGCTGATTTTTAAATATATAGTAATATATCTATGTTTGTGGTACGCGATAAGGTAACTTCACCTCCATAGTTTGCAATTTTAAGTGGTTGTGCTCTGTCATTGTGGATGACGCAATAAAAGTGATTAAAACTAATACAATTATTTGCCTGCTTATGTCATTAATTCTAACAAAATTATTTCTCCAAAATTTATATATGTATCTACCAAGCAAAACATTACGTGGTGGACAAATATAGTCCTGAATCCTTAACTGTTTTCTTTACAATACTGAAAGTGTTGGTTTATTCTTTGATTTTAATTTTTTTAGATCGAGGAGACGGTACAATAATATTACAAATAAAAGAACAACATATATACAAATTATTGTCTATGACATTCTGTACCCTATAAATACAAAATTGTGATCTTTCATTAATTGGTTGGAACTAAAAAAATTTGATTTTATTCTATATTTTTTATATTAGCTAATTTGGCCATGCACTTATGAGATATGGTTTCTTTTTTCTTTTTTTTTTTTTAAAAATAAAGTTTTTATATAACATTTTTTTATAAAAAATTCTCAATTACTTGTCCTCGTCTTTTATAGATTTGCCATTGGCCACTCGATTAAAGTGAGATAATATTTACAAGAATACAAATTCATTGACAGCCTAAAATGCACCGGGAAAGCATATGCTCCTGCATTCCCCACACATATATGTATGTGTATATATATATATATTCATGTAGCTTTTGAAATATAATGAAAAGGGAGGCCAGATGAACACATCGTTGAGATGGCCGAGTTGGTCTAAGGCGCCAGATTAAGGTTCTGGTCCGAAAGGGCGTGGGTTCAAATCCCACTCTCAACAACTGCTTTTAGTTTTTTCAACCATGAAAATTTGATAATAAATAAATAATTAAACAGGAAAGTGCATCAATCTTAAATCCAATTGGATTCTGAAGAAAGACGGGTGGGTATATATACTTTGACAGGCAAAGGGAAGGTGAGAGAGTCAAATTCTGCGTCTTTTCTCTCTTCTCCGGCAAATACTCAAGTCTCCATTGGATCATCAAACTCTCCAGAACCAGAAGCATATATAAACAGTTCTTCCTCTTTCTGAATTCAAGTTCAAGTTCCTCCTTGATGTGAGTTTTGATTACTGTTGAGAATGTTGTTTTTTTGAACTGTTTCTGAATTTTTATGTGTTTTCCTTCGTTAATTTCTCTTTCTGATAACGCAAACTAACAAATACTCATACAGACTCTATGTCCATCGGACCTATGTTGGAATAGTATTGACGGCTATCACAAATTCTTGCATGAGACAGTGTCATAAAAACGTTCGGAGTGAGATGGGTTACTTAAGGGATGGAGTTTTTAGAAGCGTTGGGGTCATTAATAACTCATTCTAGAGTGGCTTATTAATTTATGGGTTACTAACGAGAAGCTACCCTTTCTATGTGTAGCAGTTGAAGGACTTGGGAAAATAAAAAGAATGATTTTTCCAACAACTACAGAATTGGAGCATGGATGGGAGTTTATGGAGAAGGGTGTCGCGAAATTGAAGAGGATTCTAGAAGGATTACCGGAGCCACCATTCAACTCTGAAGAATACATGATGCTTTACACGTAGCTGCTTTATTTTTCTACAATTAGTACTTTGTGATTATGGATGCAACTTTTCGTCTAAGTGATATATTCTTTTGCAGGACAATATACAACCTGTGTACCCAGAAGCCCCCATATGAATATTCAGAACAACTCTATAATATGTATAAAGAAGTGTTTGTTGATTACCTCGATTCAACAGTGAGTATACTCAGTCTTTTGGTTTCTGATTTTGCTTCTCTGTGGAAATCTAAAAGGTTTTTCTTGCCATCATTGAGAAATCTGTTATCCTGATTCCTGGTTGTCTGTTTGTTTTGTACTAGTTTTTGAGCATGTTTTATTTATGTAGCTAATTCTTCTGAACTAAGCACTTCAAATATACGGGGTCATGAAGTATATGAACATATTTGCAAGGTTTTCTTCTCTGTTTAGTGATCAACTGTATGCCATGCTCTTAGCCATAGCTGGTCTCAAGCAAGCTGAATGTTTTAACTACAACTGTTATGAAAATTACTCGACACAATGTGCTGACTCCTGTTTACCGAAGCACAAGAACTAAAATCATGAATCCTTCGGTCTTCCCTTTGGTTCTGTTGTAACTCATAAGTATAGTCTTCAAATCCTGGGTACTGTCAACAAATTATAGCAGATTTATGAATTTTTTATATGTTTTGTTGATCGAAGTCAATTTTGTTGCACAGAAATTCGAATGTGTGATGGTCTACTGCACATGTTCATGTTCTGTTTGCTTTTAACTCCTGTTGCTGATTTATTTCTACAAAAAGGTTTTGCCAGATTTGAGGGAAAAGCATTATGAATTTTTGCTGAGAGAGCTAGTGAGAAGATGGTCAAATCATAAAGTAATGATCCGATGGCTATCTCGCTTCTTCAGTTATCTTGGTCGCTACTTCATTGCTCGGAGGTCACTTCCTTCCTTGAAGGATGTAGGGATCACTTGTTTCCATGATCTGGTGAGAAGCAACTGTCTCATGGTTTAATCAGTACGTGTAAGGAAATTTGTTGGGAATTGATGACTTTTTTCACCATTTGTCAGATTTATCAAAAACTATGTGGCAAAGTTAAGGATGCTGCTCTTGCTCTAGTAAGTTCATTGTTTAAAGCGGGGTTGGGATTCTTTTTGCCTGTTTGCTACTGAGATGGCTTAGTGTATGCCAATCAGATTGATGCAGAAAGAGAAGGAGGGCAAATTGATCGAGCATTGTTGAAGAATGTGCTTGAGTTGTATGTTGAATTTGGAATGGGGCAAATGGATCTGTATGAAAAGGACTTCGAGGCACATTTTCTGGAAGATACTTCAGCTTACTATTCTCGAAAGACCTCAAACTGGATTCAAGAGTATTCATGTCCTGAATACATGTTGAAGGCAAAGTTCTATAAATATTTTTCTTGCTCTGTTCTGATGCTACCATACTGTCATGGATTCTCACAATTTATTGTATTCCTTTCAACCATTACAGTGTGAAGAATGTTTGAAGAAAGAGAAGGACAGAGTGTCTCATTATTTGCATTCTAGTAGTGAGGAGAAACTCCTACAGGTAATTCAATGCATATGTAGTTACCCTATTCCCTCTAACCCCCTCAAACCACCATCTGAGATCTCTGCTCCCAAACACGATCCGTCATTGATCCCAAACACTTTGCATCGCATTCCATTTTCCAATTCCTATGAAGTAATGACCCTAATTCACCAACCCAAATTTGATATACAGAAATTTTTTTGAAAAAGTTGATTTGAACTTAGAGATAAGCATCCTTTACAATATATTATGTCATTGCTTAAAATATTATGTAAATGGTTTGTTAGTAAAAAAACATACGGAATGAGGTATAAATTTGGACAAGAAAAATTAGGTTAACAATTCAAACTAGTTTTCACAATGAATTTTGATCCTAAGTGGTATAACAACACCTGTTAAGATCCAGAATCCTTTCTTACTAGCATGCTACAACAGTGAAATGTATGTTCCACGACCCAGATAATGCGGTAACTATGGTTAGATGTATCTTCTCTCCACGTTTGCTTTTTAAATTTAATTAAAATCTGTCGCTCAAGGTTTGATGTCATAAAGTTTCAATGCACCAAGATAATGTGGAACACTGAATACAGGAGTTCCTTTTATGCTTTCCAATATGTAGATTTGGTTCAGTCTTACATGCATAGATTAAGTTGAGTTTGATTCTGCTAATAATGTCTCATGTAATTGGTTATTTGAAATTATTCTCTATGTTGTTTCATTGCTTGGCCTTGTGGGTTTTGTAGAAAGTGCAAAATGAGTTGTTAGTGGTATATGAAAACCAGTTGCTCGAGAAAGAAAATTCTGGATGCCGTGCATTGCTGAATGATAATAAGGTATTTTCGCAGCTAGAAATTAGTTGTTTCATAATTTTCTGCAATTCTGTTCAATCCTGTTCAACTGAAGAATGTTGCCCTTTTGCCCCCAATATGGTCAGGTGGAGGATCTTTCCAGAATGTATAGGCTTTACAGTGAAGTTCCCAAAGGGCTGGAACCTGTAGGAATTATCTTTAAAAACGTAAGTTCACCCATTACTTGTTCTGTAGCGAAACCACTGCTTGTTATCACTTGGTTGTTCCTAACAATCCATAACATGTATTCCAGCATATTACCGAGGAAGGGACAGCCTTGGTTCAGCTTGCAGAAGATGCTGCAAGTAGTAAGGTTAGAGACTTTAGCTATACTCTTTAAGATAATTATTTTCTATCACATTCTTTACAATCATTGCTCAACCTTCTCTGCTATTTTCCAGGCTCCACTGGATTACCTTTTTTGTTTTGTTGGGGGGGATATGGACTCAGATCATTGACTTCATAAGCTTTGAACCAGCGGAGAAGAATCAAACCGCTATGAACCTAGAATCCTTCAGAGGGCAGGATGGGGGTCAAATGTATGCAACCTTCTCTTGAAATAGAGTTGTAGTCAGCCAGAATATCTAGCCACACACACCGGTGCCTTAGAAAAATATATATTTGTGGCTTCAAAAATAGGAAAATAGAATCAAGTGGTAAGAGGTTGATACCATAATTCCAGTGTATTTGTAAAGTATTGTAACTCAAATCTGCACAGCTAAAATCTCCACTGGTTGTACTGAGGCTGTTTTTCTTGGACCATATATGTGAAAACCATTGACGGACCGTAACAAGACCTTTTTTTAAGACTAAAATGCCTCATAAGTCCATGTTCAAGAATATGTCCAATGGGTTTTCTTTCTGAATGTTGATGTTGATTATAGTCAGAGCTGATTGATTAGTCTTTACTGCTGGAGCGAATTTGACTTTTCACTTCCTGTAAATTTTTTACTTTTTCAGTTTTGTTGTTAATGCCCTCTTTTTCTTCCCCCTCCCCCTTTTCTGACAGGCTGATATTGCTGGTGGCTCACATGAGCAGGCTTGTCCTCTAAACTCCTGCTTCGTGCTTTAGTAATGGATTCCTGGGTTGAAAATTAACTTTTTGTGTTTTAATCAGGTTTTTGTCAGGAAAGCGGTTGAGCTCCATGACAAATTCATGACTTATGTGATAGATTGCTTCAACAACCAAGCTATCTTTCACAAGGTTTGTACTTTTGAAATTTCTTGTGGTCTCTGCTTCCTGGCTTTGTCATTTTGATGTTATTTTCTTAATGGTGTTGAGCAGGGTCTCAAAAGAGGTTTCGAGGTTGTTCTGAACAACCCTGTTGCAGGTTGTTCAAGCGCTGAACTACTCGCTACTTTTTGTGATAACATTCTCAAGAAAGGTGGAACTGAGAAACTAAGTGATGAAGCCATCGAGGACTTGCTTGAGAAGGTGGCAGGCATGCTGTCAATTTTAAGCTTTATTTTGATTTACTCTTCTAGGAGAGAAATTAAGTTATTATTGAATAACGAACAATTTTGATCGATTAAGAGCTAAAATGGAACTGACCATCAACTAAAACAAAGCTTGATGACAATTAATTAAAACCATGATTATTAACCAGTCATGAACAACTTCTGATAACTGTGAATCTTTCTTGTTTGCTGGGCGACCCATAATCCATATACTACTGTGATATTAAAGTAGAGCTTCATCCAATGTAATCGAGTATTATAACTACACACGACCCTCATGTAAAGGAAGCTAAGGTCCCTCAAAATGGATTTTAGAAATGCTTTCACTTAGAGATGGATAGAGAATGACTTTAAAAGAAAACCTTAACAGTTAATTGACAAAGTTCATTGAGGCTTACAGCAGTCAGAAATGAACAGTGGCTGATCCCTCTGCGGGGCAGGGGGAGCAATTTGGTGGTATGAACTATATTTGTTACTACATAGTGCAGTTCTTAAATGTTTCTTTTATTTGTGCAGGTCATGAAGCTCCTGGCTTATGTGAATGATAAAGATCTGTTTGCTGAATTTTATAGGTAAGAACCCCCGTCCCCCAAAAAAATGCGCAGTTTTGAATCATTCTTCTTAGAGCTCTTTCCTTTTGTTGAAAATATCTTATTCAATCTTAACATTATTCACTTTTTAGGAAGAAGCTCTCACGCCGTTTACTCTTTGACAAGTGTGCCGGTGATGATCATGAAAGAAGTATCCTGATGAAATTAAAGCAGCAATATGGTGGACAGTTCACATCAAAGATGGAAGGGATGGTAAATTGCCTCTCTATATTTGGCCAAAAATTGTCATGAATTGCCTAGGAAACTGGTCTGAGATTTCAACTCATTGCACTTCTTTTAGGTAACTGATCTGACGTTGGCAAGGGAGAATCAAGCTAATTTTGCAGAATATTCAGCACAAAACCGAAATGCAAATCCCGGTCTTGGTTTCACTGTGACAGTTCTCACAACTGGGTTCTGGCCAACGTACAAAACCTCTGATCTTAAGCTCCCTTCTGAGATGGTAATGGATGCTTTATGAATTAAGCTAACTCCTAGTTAAGTGGTTTTAGATCGTGAATTTGATATATTGAAAAAAAAAAAAAAATAGGAGTTTGACGTGATGAGCATAAAACCTTCTTTTACTCTTCCCTTTCATCTTTTGTACCTTCTTCATTTTAGGTGAGATGTGTGGAAGTTTTTAAGCAATTTTATAAGATGAAAACCAAACATCGGAAGCTGACATGGATTTACTCACTGGGGAGTTGCAACATCAATGCCAAATTTGCTCAGAAAACAATTGAATTAGTCGTTGGGACGTATCAGGTACTTGGCCTAAGTCAAAATTTTCAGTTCATACCTTATCTCTCGATGGCATGTCTCAATTTATGATTAAACTCTGAAAGATTTGTTCTGGATGCACTTGTCTGTAGGCTGCAGTTCTACTTCTCTTTAACACATCAGACCGCCTAAGTTATTCAGATATTGCAGCTCAACTAAATTTAACTGATGAAGATTTGGTCAGGGTGCTTCAATCCTTATCTTGTGCAAAATACAAGATTCTTCTCAAGGAGCCAAATGCAAGAACTGTCTCACCCACCGATTACTTTTCATTTAACTCTGATTTTACTGATAGAATGAGGAGAATAAGGGTACGTGTTTGAGTAAATTTCTTGTTTTCTTAAGTGAATAACAAGACTGTTGCATATGCATATCAGATCCTGTCTTACTCTTCTTGCTTGACACAGATCCCCCTTCCCCAAGTGGACGAGAGGAGAAAGATAGTCGAGAATGTAGATAAAGACAGGAGGTATGCCATTGATGCTAAAATTGTACGCATAATGAAAAGTCGGAAAGTGATGGGCTATCAGCAACTGATCACTGAATGTGTTGAGCAGCTGAGCCGTATGTTCAAGGTAAGTAAGACAGACCACATGTATTGTTGGCCGCGAAATTCTGAACGCGTGTGGAAAAGTCTTGACAGCCAGCTCTAGTAAATGTCAATTTTGTTATTCATCCAATGCTTTTCCTCCCCTTGATTTTGCTGTGGTTGCTTGATTTGCACAGCCCGATGTTAAGGCCATCAAGCAGAGGATTGAGGACTTGATAACGAGGGACTACATCGAGAGGGACGAGGAAAATCCTCAGATGTTCCGGTACTTGGCTTGAGCCGGTGCATTTGCTGAGGTGCACCCTTTTGGCATCTTGTTTTGTATTGATAGAAAAGATAGGAGGCAGTGGAGTTCTTGGCTTTGATGTACAGTGGCTTGGATACCCACCATGCATCAACTTTTTGGTGACATCTTTTGTTCCTTTTATACTTTTGGCGTATGCATTTGCTAGGTTCGGTTAAATTTGTTATAGCTGAATATTTCATTTTTATGGCATCCAGTAATTCCATTATTCTATGTTTACTGCTCTTTCTTATAACAGACACAACTTACTTTAACCGAACGATTAGAACCCATATGAGCCCTACATTCGAAATAGGCTCACCTGAACGTGGACTTGAATTTTTTTTTTATGTAATATTTATGGTTAATGAAATTGTCCTTTACCTTTTTTTTTTTTTTTTTCTTAAGAGAGTATGATAGAGTAGGAATGAGTAGAAATCACTTGGTTACTTTTGAGTGGAAAGAGAGAGAAAATGGGTAATTAAGGCTCTATTTGATTGGAAAAAAGTTAAGGGAAAGTTAATTTTTTCTTGTGTTTGGTTCAAGGAAAAAAGTATAATCATTTTCCAACTTCTTACCCATAAGTATAATCTTAGTAGAATTCTTTCTCTTTTTCCATTTCTCTCTCTTTGTGAATTTTTTCTTCCATTTTCCTCTCAATTTTGGAAGGAAAATATTATTGATCAAATTGATAAAATTTTCCATGAATTTTTCCATCATAACTTTTTTCTCCCCTTTTTCTTCAATTCAAACAAGAGAAAGAAATTCATTTTTCACATTTTTTTCTTTCCTTCTAATTTTCTTAGAATCAAATAGAGTCTCAAGATTTGACACCTGTACATCAAAACTTTTTGGTGATTTCATATTTGAGTGACATCACTACAATAAGAAGTAAAATTGAATCCTCAAAATTATATTTATTAGGAAGATTTTTACTTAAACGCTCAGCACCCGAAATAAATTTTTTAGTTAAAAAAAAAAAGAATAATGAGATGGACAAAACAGCACAGTTATTCGACCCTTTTGTTTTTGTTTTTGTTTTTATTTGTTGTTATGTCTTATCGAAAAATAAATTTAATGGGATCCTACTAATTCGGCATGTGCTAAATTGTCAACCATACAAATCGTCAATTTTTTTGTTTGATTCTTGATTTTTTTTTCCTCAAACATGAACAAATTTCGCATAAAATAACATTAATTATGATCATATAATCAACCAATCATGCAGCTCTCCCTCCTTCTCTTCTTTACCTTCCTCCTCTCTAAACTCCACTTTTTTTTTTCTCTTTTCAAAATTGTTAGAGTCGGCACCGGCTTAATTACAGATGATAAACGAACATAAACGAACATAAAAAGAGCGATAAATGAATATATAAAATAGTAAAAACGAATATAAGCAAATATAAACGAATATAAAAGAGTAGAAACGAACATAAACGTATATAAAATAATATAAACGAACATAAACAGACGTACAAAACATAAACAATGATAAAAATAAATAAATTCCGTTCATATAATTTCGAACAGATAATTAGATTAGGAGATATTACTATCAAAAAAATGGCGTGCACACAATTGAGGAGAGACGATCACGTGCGAATCTACAGGAAGATCACTAATTGATGTCACTGTTATTTGATTTATCAGAATGTTTCGTACTTTTTTGTTTTCGTTTTTATTTGTCAAATGGAAGCCTGGGTTTTTCAAACACAGTACAACTACTCAAGTATGTGTATGGCAACCACAAAATTAATTATTGTGACATTCGTCTAGCTGGCTTCCGCCCATATGCACTGAAGGTACCAGGGACGGAAGCAGAAATTTTTTAGGGGATCCGGTGATAAGTTAAAAATATTATTTGTATAAGTTATAAAATAAATTATTAATATTATTAATATTATTAATATTATATTATATTATATATCAGTCATTAACTACAATTCATTTGTAGAGAATATTATGAAGGAAATTTATATCAAAAATAGATAAAAATTCATACTTTACCATTAGTATAGAATTATCACTTATAAAATAAAGTTTGAAAAGAGTTATGAATCTGCAACCAAGACAAAATGATGTCTATCAACAAAAATAAATATAATTTAAAAACCTTAAATTTAAATACAAATAAAACTTTTGTTTTGGGGGGGAGGGAAACTTTTGAGTAGAAAATATAGTTTTCCATTACCCAGTTTTTAGTGTATTATCTATTCACAACTATTTTAAAAATCTTTTGAAGATGCCAAAATTGGAACATATCCACTATTACATTTGCAACTATTTTTAATTAAATTTGAACATTGTTTCTTGCATAAGTGAACAGAAGAAGGGTAAGAACGAAACACCAACCCTCACATTCTTTTCATAATTTTATGTTCATAAGTTAAAGCCAGTCGTTGATTTCACGAAACACAATTACAAATAAATTAGATTAACTAATATAATAATATATAAATTTAATAACAATAAACTCACTAAAAAAATATAATATTAATTAATGTTAAACATAGTGTTAAGCCTGAGAGATGAGAGAACGGGATAAAAAAATTAACAATTTCATGGCTATATATATTACACAACTATAATTTGTTTCATATCTTTCTCCATCCTAATTGGTTAAATCTTCAATTTTTTTAAAAAAATAGATATCGATAAAAAAATTCCAAAAGTTCAACCCTATGGATACATATCGAGCATATTAGTAATTTATAAACTCCTATTTCCTATCATAAATATTAATATTTTTCCCCAAAATCATTTGGGGGAAATTCCTCTCTTGAAAGATATCGTTGTTTACTATTTGTTGATGATATTTTGTTATATTTTTTATAATTAATTTACCTCAAAATGAGGTATAAAAATGCGTAAAATAATCTTTATTTACTAATACACCTCATTAGATGACTTAAACTCCTATGAATACATTATAATCGAAATAATCTTTTAGTTATAGACACACACACGATTCATAGTCATAGTACATTACCAGTAATCCAAATCACGGTTTCAGACCAATATTAACCCCAAACATCAACATATAATACGCTCGTCATAATATCCAACAAGGATCTAATAAGAAGCAATAGTCGTCGCCATTGTGTGTGATTGTACTCCTACTTGATGGCTTGTTATTTTGCAAAGCCTTTTCTAAAGGTGTCTTTAGCTTAAAATGACTAGCTTTGAATTGCACATAATACGTGCATGATTAAATTAAGTTCAAGTATAATAATTTTTATTATATTTGAATATTATGGTTATTATCAAATTGAACCCTAGCCTAACCATAATAAACCATAATATTCAAATATAATAAAAGCTATTATGGTTAGGCTTGGGTATAATTTATTAAATTGAAAAGAAAGGACATTTAAAATGAGTGCTTTGATTAAAAAATAGATTAAAATGTACGATAAATATAATTAATGATTAAATAAAAAAACCACCTATAGTGAAAGATAAGATAACTTATTGGTGGAGTAATAAAATGGAAACATAATAATCATATATACACTAATGGCTATGTGAAAATATTTTATTCTGATTGAAATAGCATTGAGAAAGATACATGAAAGAAGGAAACATTATTTTGATTTAAAAAATATAGGTAAAATAAATATAGAAAGATAAAGAAAATGACTATTTATCTAAAAGATTCTAAAAAAATAATAAATTTTAACTAAAAATAATAGCAATGACACCAATAGAAGTATAGGAGACACTTTTAATATTTGAAAGAAAAAAAAGGAAGAAAATATACAGGAGGAACTCAATTTTGTTCAAATTAAAAACTTTTGCTAACATAATCTTCTATAGGAATCGCACTAAGAAAATTAATAATTTTTTAGAAAATAATTAATTTTATAGTGTTATGATATTATTAATCAACATGGCTATAGAATCTCTAAATTGTGAAGTTTAAAATTACTTTAAAATATGTAAAAACAAAAAAATATATTTATGAAGAAGTAATAATAAAAAATAAAAAATAGATTAGACATAAAAGGATTTAAGTTACTAAGAAAATGAATGTCAACTCTTGTAATGAAAATTGGAGGGGTACCTTGACATTCAATCTCGTACGCCTCAACTTGTTTCAATCTGTTTAAATGAACTAAAATCATGTGATTATATTGACAAACAATATTGTAGGGTGTCTTAAAGATAAAATAAGAGTCATGTTAGAGAAGTGAAATCATAAATGAGTGATTATGAAGAACCGAGAGAGAAGAAATTGAATTACTATCAGAGTAAAAGTTGTAATATTTGGTGGGCTCTAACCATAAAAGTGGGTAAGTAAATATTAATATATTCATAAGAATATATAAAATTAAGTACACAAATATCAACGTTAGAATCAATAACTTGTGAAAAACGAAACATACTTATTCTATCATTTGTAATTTGAGGTGTATGTATATTGGCAGTAAAAGAAAATAATTTTTTTAATCAAAAAAGAAAATTATTTTTAGAGGTAATGTTGATGGAGGTTTTAGGTTAAAATAAAAGGTGGTAGTACAAAGGTGGCTAAAGTTTTTCTATATATATATAGTGAGGGAGAGAGATAGGGGTGAGGAGGATCAATTACAATCCGATTTTTATTGCTTTTTTCATTCCATTAGATAAGAATATTTTATTCGTGTAAATTAAAAATGGGTAAAAAGTACTGGCGGACTACAGACATGCATGTTCATCTCTTTTATAAAAAAAAAAAAAAACTGACGGACTTTAATAGATAGTACATTATATTAGCATGTATGGATCATATGTGAAAATTTAGGTCAAAATGTATTGAATTTTTAACAATAGATATTACTCTTACCTGGAAAGTAATCAAATTCTCCATGCACATCATCATAAACTCCATGCTAATCTGTTGGCGTAAATCTTCAACAAATCCAAAGGAGAGTCAAAGAGAAATTATACACAATTATCAAACTGTAAAATAAATAAATAAATAAACCAATCATTTCATTAACTCACAGTTAAATTGAATCATATATACATATACATGTGCTCTCAAAATATTAGACGTGAGTGATTTTTTTAATTAAATTTTTTATTTAATGTTTTTGGAAATAATTATTTTGATGTATGAGTAACTAATTCCTATAAATTTATGCAAAATAAGGGTATAATTGACAAATTAAAATTTATACAGTAATAAAAAAGGTCTTACCTTTATATATAACATAGATAAGTTTAATGGCCTAATAATTTGTGACTATTTTATCCTTAAGATATAAGTTATATTAAGGGTAAAAAAGAAAAGGCAAAAGTTATACAACAATAGAGAAGTCTTGGCCTTATATACAACATAGTTAGATAGATGGATATATAAAACGAATAAATTATCCAAATTTTATATGTTATAAGGGTAATTTATATTAATAATATTTATTTATTTATTCAAGGTCCAAACATTAAATTTAGACTTTATGTATTTAATTTTCCTATTACCAATGATAGTTTATATATAAAAAAATAAATTCTTCATGTATGTTTATAATTATAATTATGTTAGATTAAAAATAGTTAATAAATTTGATAAAAAAAATTAATGGGACTTGCATATGGGTAAATAGAGAGAGAGAGAGAGAAAGGAAACTATAGAGGGGGAGGGGAGGGGAATTGGAGAGCGAGAGAGAGGGGGAGGTAACTGGAGAGAGGGGGAGGGGAGGGTAATTGGAGATAGAGAGAGATTAATTATATTAAATAATAATATAATGATATTTTTATTCTTAAAATTTAAGTTAAAGAAGGGGTAAACATGATAAATTGAAATTTATAGAACACATTATTCTTCCCTTTATATATAACATAGATTAGCTGATATATATAGTAAAAAATATCTACCACAATATATATATATATATATATATATATATATATGACCATAGAATCTCTGAATTGTGAAGTTTAAAATTATTTTAAAGTTTGTAAAAAACACAAAGATATATAGTTATTAGTTTTTTTTGTGTGTGTGCATATTGTTAGATGATTTTTCATCGAAAATTTGTTATCCCTACACATTTATTAAACAATCAGCATAAAAAAATAATTAAGTAATCGATCACCTTTGCACAAATTCCTATTGCTATCTCGTAATCGAGATAACGTAGGTTTTGGACTATTTTTTCAACTTAGATTATAGTAGACCAAAGTAAAGTATCTCTTTAAATTGAAATATATGGTTGTTACATCATAACTTTACCACCATGCGTTGGAGCGAGATTTTTAGGGTTTGGATTTAAAATTGAATATATATTTCTATCATTTGAATATCTTTTAACTTTAATTATATCGTTTTAGTATTATCTTGATTATCCACAAAAAAACAAATACCTTGATTTATGATGAAAATAATTCGGATCAATAAGGGCTCAGTCAATATTGATATAAGTATAGTATTCAATGAGTATAGTATTCCAACATAACAATCATTCTAAATAATAATATATGACTTTTTTGCCGTGATATAGTTAGATGAAAAATATCACTATGAAAATAAGGAATTTTAATAATAAAATTAAATAATGTCGAGTATGCTTTTAAGATAGATCTCGATGAAAATGAATTTTTGTTTTACAAATATACAGCATAGTCCACATATAACAACAAAGGCGCAACAATATTTTCATCTCTAAAAATTACATGCCAATTTTTTATTTTTCTGATTTTATATCAATGAGAAGCAAAATTAAATACTAAAAAAGTACTATATTTAATCTGCGCCAATAAAAAAAATCATCTAAATACAAACAAAATTATTTCAAATTAATTATCTTCTACATTATTCTAAGTATATTTTAATTTTTATATTAATAATTTATCTCAATTGCAATTATTTTTAATCCTAACCTAACTTCCTCATCTTCATTTTATGTATAAGAACCTATATAAAATTTAGCTAAGAATATTTTATTATTTTCTTATAAGAACCTAGAGAGAGCGGGAAGGATTAGTTACCATTCGATTTTTATTATTTTTTTCATTCCATTAGATAAGAATATTTTATCCTTGTA
Organism: Talinum fruticosum; assembly: GCA_021018815.1. Taxonomy (NCBI): domain Eukaryota; kingdom Viridiplantae; phylum Streptophyta; class Magnoliopsida; order Caryophyllales; family Talinaceae; genus Talinum; species Talinum fruticosum. The sequence continues at coordinate 1,940,690 of JAITYX010000042.1, forward strand.
AATAAAAGGTGGGAGTAGAAAGGTAGCATGCATGAATTATATGTGAAAATTTAGCTTAAAATTTAGCCTTGAGAGGAATGCGAAATTAAGGATTTCGTTATTTCTTAAATACTGCATATGTGTCAATTAACTAAAATGATCGTTATTCTCTTTCATTTGATTTGTAAATATTTACCATAATATGAAAATATAATAAAAATTATTATGTTTGAACTTAATTTAATCATACACGCATTACGTGCAATTCAAAGTTAGTCCCTATAAGTTTATGCAAAATAAGGGTATAATTAATAAATTAAAATTTATACAACAATAAAAGGGCCTTATCTTTATATATAACATAGATAAGTTTAATGATTTAATAATTTGTGACTATTTTATCCTTAAGATATAAGTTATATGAAGGGTAAAAAAATAAAAAGTAAAAGTTATAGAACAATAGAGAAGTCTTGGCCTTATATACAACATAGATAGATAGGTAGATATATTAAGGGAATAAATTATGTAAATTCTATATGTTATAAACGTAATTTGTATCAATAATATTTATTTATTTATCCAAGGTTCAAACTTTAAATTTAGACTTTATGTATTTAATTTTTTTAAGGTAATTTAATTTTCTTATTTTATCAAGGGTAGTTTATATAAAAAATAAATTCTTCATGTATCTTTATAATTATGTTAGATTAAAAATAGTTAATAAATTGCATCAAAAAAATAATTAATAAATTTGATAAAAAAATTAATGGGGCTTTGGGTATGGGTAAATGAGAGAGAGAGAGAGAGAGAGGGGGCCGCAGACAGAGAGGGGAGGGGATAACTGGAAGGGGGGTTTAACTGGAGAGAGAGAAGGGGAGGGTAATGAGAGAGAGAGAGGGGATAACCACCTTAAACACAATGACATTTTTATCCCTAAAAGTGAAGTTAATAAAAAGGGTAAATATGGTAAACAATAATTTATACAGCAAGTCCCTCTTCCCTTTATATATAATATAGATATAGATATTGGATGATTCTGTCAACAGTTGTACAAATCAATTAATTTTCATAAGTCCAATATCATTTTTTTTTAAAAAAACCCTCCAAGTCTAGACAACAGTGGTAGTGAAATTTTTAACATTCATACAAGTTCCTCCCTAAATAAATTTTTAAAAATCAAAGCTATAAAATTGAGAAATTAGAAAGTGAGTTATTTGTCTAAGGCGGGCAGAGTAATTTTCATTCAGTCCAACTTAGTGCAAATTCTTATATTCATTCGAGATATATACTTTTAGATATCATGTTATTATGTTTAACTCATATAATTCCTTTTATTTTCCCTTTCGTCTAACTATTTGTCAACATATATTATGGGAGTATTCTTATATATGTATAATAGATGCATTGCCAACTTAGAAGCAGTTCGGCGTCGTATGGTACAATGCTTCCAACTACTAGACACGGTTCTCTAATTGCTTGGATAACCCATAAAAATACCCTATTTCTATGGAGTTTCTTTTGTTGGATTGGGACACACTTCAATACAAAGCTAAATATTTAGATGTCTAGTGCGAATTATTTTGTGCTCTTGTATATAATTTTTATTGTGGTATATTTGTCAGATAAATTATTTTACGAAGTCATATTATACTTTTAGGAGTATATATACTTCCCCTCGGAATCGAACCGACTCCTCAACTGGCGAAACCGACTTATCAGAAGAGGGAAAGTCGGAGTCGTTCACTTCGCCCCTTCTCCTCTAACTAAATATTATAGGAAGAGACAGAACTCGGGACTTTTATTATAAGGCAGTTGGCTTGGCAACATCAATAATTATTAAAATAGTATGTATGACAAATACATTAAAAAAATATTATAAAACATGTGAAAACAGATTCTCTTAGCTTAAGCATATTTGCAATTGTGTTAATTATAGGCTTTGAACAAATTGTCATTAAGTTTAAAGTTCCTTTGTCGTTTTGGTTTAATGATGCCAATTAAGCATTGCCTACAAAAAGTCTTTCCTTTTAAAAAAAAAAAAAAAAGGATGGGAGTCAAATGAGGGAAATGTCTATTTTCATGGCTAAATGCATAATATTAAACTTTTAACCTTATTATGATATATAGGGTATTATACGTCAAATACACATATATACATAAAATGTATTAATTTATTTTAAAAATTATATATATTAACTGTTAAATTATTAATAAAACTAACTAAAAACAACATAAACTGAATCTCTTCAAATTAATTTAAAAAATCAATAAAAATATTGAAAACATACTTATTTCATTTAATATTCATACATGTATTACATTATCTTACGTATTATGTATATTTTTGACATATCTTTATCGATATAAAGGTGTATTATTATTAATCGACACTAACTTTACATTACACATTGTGACTTTTTCTCCTTTCAAAAACACAATTATATGGGAGTACAAGAAATTATATATCCTACACGTACATAGATGCAATATTCACGCATTATTATATATAGTCACTGGGCCAATAAGGAAGGTAAGATAGGCACGTGAGTTCGTAGCCAAACGGCCAGCTTTTCCATGCCTAAACGTCCCACTCATGATTCATGCACTTGTCCTTGGGGAGGGGAGGGGTGTCTTAATGAATCTCTGTCTTTCTTGATTTTGTCTCTGCCCAATTAGATCAGAAAGGACTCGGTTAACGAATCTAATTGAGCATCATCATCATCATCATCATCATCATCATCATCATCATGGTTGTCATGACCATCGTGATCCTGATCATGATCATCTGCCTTGATTAGCTGTAGATACTCCTCATAGAGCTTTTCGAGCTGCATGGCATTATCTGGTGGAGCCACGTCATCTTGATGATCATGATGGTCATGAGGTTGGATGACATCCATCATCAAGAGATGACCTAACCCGTCGTCGTCTTCGTCAACATCCATGATGTTGGCATGACTACTGTTCGGTAGCCATGGCATTGGCATGTCTAGCATGACATTCTCGGGGTCAAATATTAACCCATGGGTTTCGGGTTGAGTTTGGGTCTGACTCGAAGAGCCACTTGTAGTGCTCGCATTAGTCTCCAGGCTTCCATTGCTATAGCTTCTAGTCAATGAGATGAAGGACGTAACCCTAACGGGTTTGGGCAAATGGATCTTGGTCCTCTCCCTTTCTTCACTTCCATTATTGTCATTCTTACTCTCTATGAGAACTTCCTTTTTATGAAGTTGATCAAGTTTTTGGGCTTTCCCTTTGTTGGTTGTGGAACCCTTGCCCCTCTTCCTACTATTGTTGACCGATTTATCCAACTTGAATTCAGATAGTTTCTTGTGGGTATTTGGATCGGTCCCTTGGCTACTGGAGCCTCTTGCTGAGGTGGGTGTTCCAGTAGTTTTTGATTTCGTTGTCGGTTCGACCTGGTAGCCTTCCTGCTATCAGGGACCATCTATTGCCCAATAAGCCATGCAACCTGATTATAAGGTCTTCCTCATCGGGAGTAATATTACCTCTTTTGATATCCGGCCTTAAATAATTCATCCATCTCAATCTACAACTCTTCCCACATCTCAAAAGTCCTAAACAAAATTAACATCCATAATTATGGTTAGCTTGTAACTCACTATCAACATTTCAGGGAAAAGAACAAAGTGAATTGAATAGAGAGTAGTTATACGAAATTATTCAAATAATGGACAAATAAATGCGTTTTTGATACGTTAAACTAGTTTGTATTCTCTTGTGTGAAAGAAAAAAAAATTGTGAAAGGAATATATAATATAAGGACCAATCATCAAAGTTAAACTACTAAATGATCATCAAATAGTTTCAATTTTAAAATGAGATTCTAAATAGCAAAAGTACAACACATATATAGTATTGAAGTCATCTTTATTTTCTCTCATAGAAAAAAAAATTATCTTTGTGTGTACAAACTATCATGTAATGATTAAAATTAAAGTGTGTACTTTTAGTGACGACAAAAAAAGAATAAACTAAAATTTGAATAGTGTACCTCTTTCTAGCTCAATTATTTGAATTCTATGATAAAAGTGAATGAACTTATGACGCGTAGGCATATAACATTCAATCAAAATTATCGAATTTTCAAGAAACCACATTGTTGTACATACATTAGAATATGCAATTGTATTCCTATAATGTGAACTAGATACTTAAAATTGATGAAACCCTACTCTTGATTTTTATTTTTTTTTTGGGAAAAAGCAAAATACAAACATAAAACTTAGGTAAAGCCCTTTTAATACAAGATAGCTAAAGAATTAGGAAATGAGTTTGAAGGCCAAGTAAGGGGGTAGTGTGTGTGTCCCAAATACGTTATTCAATTTGATACGATGTTTACAGTCTATAAATATATGTAATAATGTGTAAGCCCTACTCTAGAGAACAAGCCAATTAATTGATATATATGCATAATACAAAATTTATGTAGCCAATATAGTTGAAATATGTATAAATAAATCTCCTTACCAGCCTTTTTAGGCAAGGATCGCCATTGACCTTCACCATGAGCTTCTATGTACTTGATGAGCAAGGCATCTTCTCTTGCTGTCCATGGACCTCTATGCAACCCTACCTTTGAGCAACATGGAGCTCTCCCCATTCTCTCTCGGTCACTCGCTCCAACTCTCTCACTCTCACTCTCACTCTCTCTCTACCTCTCTCTACCCCCACCCCCCACCCACCAAGGAATGATTTAACCTCTGAGGGAGGGCATGCATGCAAAAGAGGAGAGAATAAGGAGGGGGCTAAAAATTCAGAGAAAGAGGGTGATTGTCTAGATAGAGAGCACCCTCACTAGGATCACAAGCTTGTTATTTATTTCCCCAACCGAACCCACTACTCAACCAAGAAAGGAGTTATGTATATATATATATATATTATGATTTTTTATTTTTTATTTTTTATTTTTGTAGGTGGATCTCCTAAATAGTGGGGGATTCTTCTTTTTCCAACTTGCTTGGACATTTGCATACGATTCACTACTAAGTCTCGTACTAGGCTGCCTATTTAAACTATAACAGACAATTTCATTGTGGGCCTTTTCCTTTTGATCTTTGCCCTACAATTTGTATTTTTGTGCATATTAATTTATATTACATGCCTAAAAATATATGGGTTGACCTCAACAAACTTTCCTCCCACTATCTGCCCTTCCCAACCATCAACATATTTTCATCTATTTAAGAGGTACCACTCTTCATAGTAACACATACGTACATAATTTAGGGTCTGATTCGACTTTACATAAAATATAGAATCTATTTATATTTTATGTTCATTTGTTAACAACTCATTTCTATTCGTTTATGTATCGTTTATGTTTGTGTTTATGTGTATTTTGTATGTAAATTCGAACATACTCTTAGAGTAAAAACAATATAACGGATACGATTTTACAAATTATAATCCCGGTCACTCTAAATTTTTCAGAAGAAATGAAATAAAAAGATTATAATAAAATTCCTCTTTCATTTCAACCCTATCATTCCCTATAAGTAGAGCTTTTAAGTCAATCTCAATTAATTAAGTTTGACCACAGTTAAAGTCAATGTAACTAAGAATTAAAATTGAACTAAGTAAACAGAGATAAGAGATTACCACAAGTTACGGTAACTTAATTCAATAAATGGTAAAGATAAAATAGATTAGGCAATTTAAATAGGCTACAATATGTGGTAATTTGATTTACGTGGTAAATTCTAATATGATTATCCTTACGCAAAATGCAACTTCTTTGCACATTATTATTGACACAGGGAACACCACCTTCGGTTAATTCAGTTCACATATTTCAATTTAATTAATTTCTCATGTTTGAGTTCTTTTTAGTTAGTCATCACGCTGTTGTTTGCAGTTCACATTCATCATATATATCGAGTTTTTTTGTTGTTAAAATGTTTATTTTTAACCGATGAGATCTTAGTCTAGTGGTTAAGATTAATTAAAGTCCGGTCTCAGGTTCAATTCGTTCTCGTTTTATTGTATTATATCATGACTCATCTAAACCAAAAAAGAAATGTTAATTCTCATATAAAATATATAGTTACTATGACGGAAAAAATAAGTGCGAGTATGTTGTGTAAATAAAATTATATCACAGTTTCTGGCCTATCTTTTTTATACCTAAAAAGACCAGGGTATTATATATTTAAAGAACCAACATGTTTACACCAACAATCCGCTATAAGATCCAACACTGGATCTGAACTTTTCTCTAACCACAATTGATCCCCTACCTTAACAGGTTGAAGATGAAGTTAGAGTTTGCGCTATCAATTTCTTCCTCGAGAGATAAAATTAAATGAATTTGAAACGACTAAATTCTTATCAATAAAAAGACTTAATAAATTATTCAAGGACATTAAATGCACACCAAAGCGCAAAAATGCACGCCTTCTCCGCCTAGTCTCCAGCCTATCTTGTTTGCTAGATAGGCTCAGAGACATAATTTTTTTAATGTAAAAACAGCGAAAAAAAGTATTTATTTTGACTCCTACTTGAGCAAGATTATAAAAACCCTACTAAATTAATTAATAATTTTCCATCTGAAAAAATCAATACTTACACTCATAGTATCTAAGGTTTCTTAAAGTAACTAATTTTTTATTTAAAAAATCATAATTAATCAAGCCAAAAGGTCACCATCCTATAACCCTAAGCGTCCCCACAAAAACATTTTAATCAACTCAAAATTCTGACGTTGACTGCTAATTCCAAAACCCTAAAACTAAAGCCATGAGTGATTACGGATGTTCCAAGCACTCATTAGTCAATTTTTTAAAAAAATTATGTATAAAATTTTTAAAATTTTTTTCTTAAATGAGACAATATAAAAAATTTATTATATCAAATAAATAAATAAAAAGGGATTTTCAAATTTTAGAATAAAATTACTCATAAAAAATGTGATTGAATATTTTTATTAATGAAATTGTAATCCTTCCCTTAAAAAAAATATTAAATGTAGGTGATTAATTTTATGTATAAATTCAAGGTTACTTATATAATCCGTCAAAATCATATACAGTGATATGTAAGACTTGTTTGCTCCTTTGTTTTCCTTTTCTGTGTAGGCCCTTTCCTTCTGAAGAGCACATCTAAGAATTATAACCATTCTATTTTAAATATGATTCCACACATTTGAAATACCTTTGAAAGAGATATTATCATAGACTTTTTGTCCACCTGTTTACATTACCTGTGATTCTTCCAAAATTTTCGGTTAGTTCTTATTTCGTGGTCTCGAATCAAAATTTGCTCATTTTAGATACATTACTGTGATGAAACAATGGGGCGACCATTTTAATTTCAATGTGGAAAATATTTTAATATTGTTTTTAGCTGAAAACAATGGGGCGGCTTTTAGATACATTTTTTTCATTTTAATTTATCGTGGAAAATATTCAATATTTTTTTCCAACTAAAATTGTAAAAGATGTGGCAGCTAAGTGTAAACTAATTATTGAAAAGTGAAGATAATCGATCCTCTCCTTAAAAATCCTAACATCCGCGGTTATGTCCCTTCTCTTTTCGTTGGACATTTTTGTTTTTTTAAGGCTAAAATTAATAGTATCTTCTCTACAAAGACGAATATTTTCAACGAAAAGACAATATAAAAGTTGCTAATCTCCTCGTTAGAGGCTGTCTTAAAAGGCAGCCATTCATGAGAAGAAAAGGAGTGTCCTCATTAATTTTAATTAGATTTTTCTTTAAAAAATTGTTTTGTTATTTTAGTTATAAATTTGTCTCGAGTATGATGTTTATTATAAAATTACATTCTTTTTTAGATGGTTAAAAATGTGTGATTTGTAAGTAGGGATGGCAATGGGTCCTCGTATCCGACCTAGACCCGCCCGATCCGACCCATTTAATCGAATTTGGGTCCAATAAATTTGCACCCGATGGGTCCGGGTTGGGTCCGGGTCTAACTGTCCCGGATCCGGATCCGAGTCTTAAAATTAAGACTCGGACCCGACCCGAGACCCATTTAAGACCCGAACATATTTTATTTTATTTTTTAAAACCCAATAGTAGCATGCAGTAATAACATATTGTAATTTGGAATTTGGAAACCCTACCTAAAGTCACTCTCTCACTTCCTTCTCCCTCATTCACGTTGCCATGTCCCCGTGATTAATTTTGATTTCCAGTTAGTGTGTTTCATTTGTGAAAAGTATGAAGGAATTTGGTGTATTTAGTTTGTATAATAGGTTGGTTGAAAGATAGGTTAGTATGATACTAAAGAGGTTATATGTTGCAAAATTGCTTTGCAAATTTAAAATAATATTAAATAAGACATAAAATACTAATTTTTAAAACTCGTTTATGATAAAAATACACTGGACCCATTTAAGACTCGTGGACCCATCGGGTCCGATTTCAAGTTCAGATTTTATAGACCCGTTAAGTCTAGGTTGGGTGTAGATCCAGGTCTAGAAAAGTTAAATGGGCTTGGGTTCAACCGGACTCAAGCCATTGTCATCCCTATTTGTACATGAGTGTGGTTGACTATAAATTTTATGTAATCGAAGAAGTGATCAAGCTTGGTTGAAATAAGAGTTAAGTGTGAGTGATTATGAATTTTTCCATTTATTACTCAAAATAACATGCCGCAAATACCGGAAGGTTTTTAATTAATGATTTAATATTTTATTTTCAAAAAAAAAAAAAAAACTAATGTTGGGCCTCGATTACTATCCAAAATGTTTATGATTCTTATAAGTCTTGGGCTCTTAAAACTAAAATTTATTGGATGACAAGGAAACTAAACTTGGGCATATTGGGCCATCTGAAACTAAGATTGGGCCTTCATAAATCATATTCTGGACGTTCACTTTTAGGTGCATGTAGATTTATTGGAAGATTTGTAAACTAAATTTTCTCTAGTTGCTTTGCTGGTTAAAAAATTAATTTGAATAAGTTCAAATTATGTGTTTTTAGAGCTGATAATTTAAAATTTAAATATTTTTTAAAATTTATTATCATCCTTAGAAAAATAATTCTTAAAAAAATATTTTTATAATTAGAATTTCCGATACAAATAACTAACAATTACCAGCTAGCAGCTAAAAACTACAAATTAATTACCAAACAAGGCCTCAAAAAGATCCCAACAAATTTATGATTAGATATATGACTGGTGTGCCAATCAGAGTCTAGCGGTATACTAAAAATCCCAATAATAATAATTTCGGCGTAAAAACATATCGAAATTATTATCCCAATCAAAGAATGTGATATAAATATATTATGTATATTAGTAAACAAGTCTATTATTCTATAGTAAATCCAAGCAAAGCAACACCAAGATTTGAATTTAAAAGGTTGCTCATCTTAATACGTATTTAATCTAAAAAATAAACACACTTAGTATTTCACATCGATTAATTTAAAGTTACGTAAAATCAACATATAAGATAATATATCTATCACTTATATCATTAATCTTTTCAATTTCATAACATATGGAGGGAAAGGAGGTTCCTTTATGTGAGAGGCCATGTGTAACCCATTGATTTTATAGAAAATGTAAAAAAAAATTAAAAATTTACCAAAAGAAAAAATAACTAAAATATCCATAGATGTAGAAGTTTTGCCAACTCAAACCATGCAAAATATAGTGGCACAACACACTCTCTTGCAGTAATTAAAATAGTCTATCCATTAAATTTTTTATAAAAGATTCGCAGGGGATATATATATATATATATATATATATATATATATATATATATATATATATATATATATATATAACTAATAAGGTTTTAATTTGTTGATCAAGATTGAAAATTTGAATATATTGTATTTTATGTTCGATTTTCTCCTTTTCAATTATATTATACTGGTTAATTATATATATATATATATATATATATATATATATATATATATCTCAAAAGGTTTGGTTAGATGTTGATGAGGTTGGTTGATGTAAAAACTAAAATAAGATTGAAAATGAAATATGTAGGTTTGGCCGAAAGATACGACTTGATTAGGATGTAGGAGGAGAAGATGAACAAGTAAATTAAGTGGATGAGTGGACATACCATTAGCCACACTTTGAAAAACTATACTTATTATAGCTCGTAATGTAATTATTTATCAGTTTGTATATATATCCTATGTACTCCCTGTTTTACTTATCATCTGATTTATATTTCCCGCACTCTATATTTTCTACTCCTTTAATTTCAAGTTACTTCAAGAATTGTAACTATGATCAACGATGATATATAGAAAAATTGGCAAATTATATATATATTCTAGGTTTATTTTTTGTTACAACAGACAAGTGTCTCAAGTGAACCAACTCGATCTCCATATTTGTCTCAAGTTTAAATCAAATCTCATAAGTTTTATAATTCAGTTAATACTCATATAACATGGACATAACATACAGTGCACATAAATCAGGCAATTTAAAACCCTTTTAATAAACCATTCAACATATAGTAACCGCGTTTTTAGGTAGCAATTTCAATTTTTAAATAAAGAGAGATAAGATATTATGATATCTACTGTTATTTATGTCCTTTGGTCCCAATCTCTGCATGGATGTGAGTTTGTAGGAACAAAGACTTTGTGAATGCGGGTAGTGGGTCCAACTAAACTGATAGATGAGTTTTCAATATCATCAACTGGACCAAGAGGGTAAGGTAGGGTGGGGTTATATACTGCTGCCCTGCTCATAACATAATTGGCCTTTGGGAGCTTTTCCATGGCTTCTATTGGCAATTTATTTGTGTCTTTCCATGTCAATTTCTTGGCTCTTTGCATTTTGGGGGCAAATAAAACCTCCCTTGTCCCCGTCGTTTTGGATTCAACTTAACTGCCACCAAACTGGCTATTTGGAATTTATATGCTCTTAGACTTGTCCACTAGATTTCTGTTTTTTTTTCCCCGATATTACTTTTTCGATTGTGAGGAAATATTAAGAAAACACAAAATTTATATTAAAAGATAAAGTACTAGATATTATGAAACAAAAAGATTATTTAACGTGACATGCATTGTAAAAAGATAGAAAACCCCATCGGTCAACCAAAAATATACGGTATATTATTTTTTAGGTATAATTTTATGAAAAAATTAAAACAATGACCTTCCAAACAAGTTAATGAGAAAATGTTTCTTCTTTCATTGTTTATATGGAAAAAGAAACATATTATAAAGAGCTCCTCCCACTAAAACAGTCAAAATATTTCCAACAACACTTGTATTATATATAGTCCTACAATTAAGGGAAAAGATAGAAAATTGGGTGAAAACAACCAATAAAACATCAACATCTAAGCAAGCTTAAAAGTTGATTAGGGGACCCAATTATTTTAATCAAAATCATAATTACTTCTATGTTGGATAATTGTGGGCTAAAACAGCCCACAGGGAGGCAAAACCCATGGCCCCACCTTTAAGAGAGATTTTCTTGGGAAAAAAGCTACGTGTAAGGCCCACAGAGAGGGCTCCACCACCTGTCTACGTACAATATTTATACCTGAATTTGAATTTATAGCTTTGATAATATGATATAATCTAAGAAGAAAAAATTTATTATTGTTTTAAAAAATAAAATAAATAATAAATTTTAAAAAATTAAAATAAAATATCATTAAATTTATGAAATTGAATGTAGCTTTTTCTGATTTCATTTGATTTAGTTATAATAGGTTATTTAGTTTTTGTCGCTTCATACCATTTCAATAGATATTCAAAAAAATTATCTACGATTTTATACAGTTATTTAAAAAGTTAACTTCGAAAAAACATGCATGTCTTAGCTAGTAATCATAATATAATAATACAAATAATTTCAACACCAAAAAGAAACAAATAATCACATTAAAATTAATTAATAGAATAATCCATCCCTATCATTTACGATTTTCTTTCCCTTTACTTTTTAAGCCTTTTTTCCCCCTTTCTTTTTCTGTGGATTATAAGAAATAGTGGAACCCAGTTTCCAAATCCCAGTAGACGACACCGTTCCGCAACTAAACGGGGCACGACACGACGTCGTTGGGTGCCTCTTCATCGACTCAAATGTATAATGTATATTCGTTGATTCTTCGATGAAAATCATATTTCAACTGAAAAAGTTATCCAGTTACGGAATCAAGAGAGCACACTGGAACGATTAACTGCAGACAATAAACACGAAAACAGAGCAGATTTGCACAGAGAGAGAGAGAGAGAGGAAGAGATAGATAGAGAGAGAGAGACTTCTAGCTTTGCCGAGTTCGTCATCTTATATGTACTCTCTTTCTCTCTCTCTTAATGTAATTCTCTACTAAATTAATCTGATCTATTTACTTACCACTCTCCCCCACTTTCCCAATTCGATTCTGCATCATTTCGGTTTCTGGGTGATTCTGTTCTCTCCCTCTCTCCGCAGGTTCGTCCATATTCCTTCATGTGCTTCTCCTCCTCTCCCCCCCAACATCTTCTTCTGGGTACTTGAAATTCATGTATCTTTGTTCATAAACTGCACTGGTGATTATGTTTTTGGGTTATTGATTTTAGTGGTTTTTGATTCAGTAGATTCTGGGTAATGGGTAGTTCAATATGTGTTCTGATGCAGAATCTTTTTTTTTTTTTTTTTGGGGGGTTTCATTTGTTTATGTTGCTTGTTGTTCTTCTTGTGTGAATTAATAATGGTACCTTCAAGTTATTGTTTTTGTAAACTAATGATGCCATTTCAACTTGTTCCTTGTCTTCTTCCCTTATTTTAATGAGTGGTTATTCTTGAGTTTGACTCATCCTAGGCATGATGCATAATTTTATTATCAACTGAAGAAAACTTTATGTCACCTTCATCTTTCATGAATTGAAGGGTCAATTAGTGGAAATATTTAGGCATCTCTTCCTGCATTATTGGTGTGATGACATATCTTCAATTACATAAGTTAAAGTCATCATAAGAATATACAATTTTGATGGTTCATGATGAACAACTAGATGTATTCAACGAGCCTGGGTTGAGATAGCTGGTGAAAAAGTTTTTGGACTGGGTGTTACTGTTAATGCTTGACTTGTTGTTGGTGTTCATGCCGGTGTTTAGTTGAGAAATTTGTTATTTCTCATTGGATGGTTTGATAAATCGTACTTAATTCGTAGTTTATATGTTTTCGAGTTTGTTGTGGCTAATAAAGCTGATGTTATTGGATCAAACTTTATGATATCAGTGAGGTGAACTGTTGAGCCATTCAGTAATAATGTCATCTGCTGTTGTAGTGCTAATTATATATTGTGGTTTGAATTGATTCCTCAAGATGATGTTAGATCTGTTTGCTGGAGGTTTTAGGTTCAAATTACAACAATTCTATATTGCATTATTGATGAAATTTTGAGAGGAATGATGCATCTTGATGCTTCAAACTCAAAAAGAATGTCCTGTAAGAACATGTTATATGTTCATGGGCCTTCATCTTTGATCAGCCTTTGTTCGAATTGATATCCCGAGTTATTGACACATTCTTCCTCTTGTAGTAAGATGACTGATGGCAGCAGCAGAAGCAAGAGCGGCTTGGCAAAGAGCAGCTAACCGTTACTTTGTCCAGGAAGACGCTAAAAGGGCTCCAAAGTTAGCTTGTTGTCCATCATCGGCTTTGTTATATAAGCAAACTGACAGTGGACTCGTCAATGCCAGCAATAACCCAGACCACCGAGCTGTAGGTTTTATGCCTTCAAACAGAGCTCCGTCCTATTCGAACTTGCCTCCTGATGCAAAGTGGTGGCTCCAAATGGAACCAAGTTACGGGCTTCATAGAGGCCTGAACCTTGAGCAGTTTAAGACCACAGAAGATACTGAAAACTCTCTACCTTTGACCTCGAGCACAGATTCATCAGTTGCAGAAATTGCTGTGATGAGTGAGGAAAGCATGCATAATGTTGATTATGAGGAGTTGGAGTCTTTTCTCGATGTGAAGAAATCTCCAGAAGAACTAGAAGAGATGAGTGTATTAGATGGGAAGATTGATCAAGATTCTCTCGATCTAAAGAACATGACAGACTACTATGAGTTTCTGGAGATGGAGATGGATCGAGGTTCTGTTTCCAAACGAACAAGCGAGTTTTCTTCTGGTACAGGTTCTTGGATTGGTGTGGAGAAGGTGCCTTGGTGGCGCGTGACAGACGGAGAGGAATTAGCCTCATTTGTGGCACAGAAATCACTTCATCATGTCGAAAACTGCGATCTTCCTCCACCTCAAAAAATGCATGTTAGGAGAGGGCCATATAAGGATGCGAGCTTTATTGACCATGATGAAATGCTTCTGTCATCTATGGATTGGGAAGCTCAAAATGATGCTTCTGGTGGATCAATGAGAAAGTATTGGTCATCTCCACTTAAAGAGGGACAAAATGCATCTGGCGAAACATTGAGGTAAAACTCTTTAAGAAAGTCTCTTGATCTTCCTTTCATCCTTTGAGAACCCCCCAACACACACAAAAGGGAACAAAGACCACCAAAGTGAATGCTGGCAGAAATTGAGCCAATATTGCACTTCTGGTGGCACTTGCAACTTCGCTGCTGTACCAGTCTGAGGCGTTCTTCTAGTTTTTGATCTATCTGACGCTTGGGAAAGTGCCAGACATGGAAGCATCTTACTTTCAACATATGCCTATTTTTTACGTAACTTTATTATCAATTCTTACATGAATAAGTCATCCCAATGGAATAAAGATCTCTTTTTATTAAAACCCTTTTTCTTTGTAGCTTGTTAGGTTGTCTGGTCATTACTGTGGACTTGCTCATGGCCTGAATATAGGACTGGTCAAGTTTGAGTGCTGCTTGACTCAAGGCTCTCCCGTCACACTTCTTTGGCCCTCTATTAGAATTTTACCACTAAACTGGACCATTTTTGTTAGTCATCATCGGAATATTTTTGTCAGAAACTTCTTCTGTTCTCTTTTCACATCTTTCATTTATTGCCTTGTTAATGGATAAATTTAGGCAGTTCATCTAGTAATTATGTACTGTGGTTATGTGATTGGATCTGAGGAATATTTTTTGACCTACAAACAAGAAAAATACTCAACCCCTCAAACTTGTTTCTGACAGCTTACCTAAACTTAAAATCCCCAGGGCAAACAACAATGGTGCAACAGAAAAGGAAAGAACTCCGATCAGCGACCCTTGCAGGGCTAAGCTTTTGGAAGCTCTCTGCCACTCTCAAACACGTGCAAGAGAAGCTGAAAAGGCAGCAAAACAAGCCTACACCGAGAAAGAGCACCTCCTCAAGCTCTTCTTCAGACAAGCTTCGCACCTCTTTGCTTATAAGCAGTGGTTAAAACTGCTCCAATTGGAGGCCCTTCTTCTTCAGAGAAAGGAAGGCGACCCCTCCCCTTTGACCGCCTTTCCTGATTTGCTTCCAGGGATGCTTCACAATCCCCAGAAACTGCATAAAAACTGGCAGAAATCCACTAAAGCCAAACGACGAAAGACAAGTTCTGACGAAAATGACATTGGTAAATATTGTGTTGCTTTCGCTGTGGGCTTTACTCTTGTTGGTGCTGGTTTGATTCTCGGGTGGACTGTTGGGTGGTTGTTACCTACTTTCTAGGTGAATTGGGATTTGTTGATTTTGGTGATGATCGTTCAACATGTGGAAAACATCGGAGATTAGGTTTATTTTGATGTCAGATGAATGGAATTTACTTAGGTCTTGGCAGGCTTTGGAGATTATCTTTGCTAATCTTTGTTTTCTCACAACATATGTATTTATGTACAAATGGATGGGGTGTAAATATTGAATATGGACGGTAAAACATTTTGTAAGAAGTTCCCTTCATTTCATGGTTTGTGCAATTTTCTTGCCGTATTTCTCATAAAAATTATCAGAGTTCTTTTATGAGTACTTGGTTTTTGCAGGGTTAAAAAAATCTCACTCTCAATGTGGGAGATGAGAAAGCATTTGAATCTTGGAAGGCTTACAACAGTGAGCTATATTCTGAAATACACTGACCGAGATTTAAAAAATAAATAAATAAATGATGAGAGATCGAGAGTTAATTATCACAAATCAAATATTTAGTCATTTTTGAAGTTATTAGATGTCTTTTTAACATGAGTACAAGACCCTTCTGTTGGCCGTAAACTCTTTTAATTGGTTATCGTTTGAGTAGTTTTTTTTTGAGTTTTTGAGCATGATCACTTGATTTTTCATTTTGTTTTTGAGTACGATTACTTGTGGAAAAACTTGGTCGTTTGGTTGATATGCGTACATGATAACCCGTTAAAGATTAGTGCCAAACCGATGATCTCCCTTTGCTTCTGAAAGCAAGTCTTAAGTCTTAAGTTTTAGGTTCAGCTTTATAGACTGTTGGTTAAATTGGTAAAAATATTTGAGACTTACTTCTAAAAATACGACCTTTTTGGGTTCAATTTACTTACTTCAATCTTTACGTATTTTTTTTTGTTTTGGGGGGAGGGGGATTATAAGTTGGTCCTTGAGAGCCCATTAGGATGGAGTTGGGTCGTATGGTCCACTGTTTAGAACTTGAAAGTTGAAACAGAAAACCCAACCTGAGGTAGGTCAGTCCATTTGGTCCGTGTCTCAGGCTCTGAGTTTGCGAGAGAGAGAGAGAGAGAGAGAGAGAAATGGCGGTCATGGAGAAGCTCAAGATGTTCGTCGTCCAAGAGCCAATCGTCGCTGCTTCTTGCCTTATCGGCGGCATTGGTAAGTTCTTATTCTTCTTCATATTCTCTCTGAAACCATAGGCATAGCTATTGGAACAATTCCCCCCCTTCCCTTTCTGTCTGTTTGTTTCAAAAGAGATTCATTTTCCATTTTAGGCTTTATTTCTGATGAGATTTCGTTCGTATTCTGCTTGTTCAATTCAGGAATTATTGAATTTTATCAGATATAGATCATCAAGATTTCATATTTATTTTTCTATGAACTTTATCTGATTCCATCATCAGATAATTCAGATGCTTAAAATGAGCCTTCTTTTTTGTTTTTTTTTTGGGGGTGGGGGTTTGGATGAAATAGCAAGCTGGATTAATCCTCGCTTAGTTGGCTTTTGAAGGTTTACTTGGTGCCGCCGTTCAGAACTAGGGTATGTCGGATCTCATCAAGGATTACAAAGTCTCATTCTTTAAATTCTTATATGAATTTAGCCCCTTTATTAGTTTTGGGAAAAAAAAGTGCAGAAATGTTAAAATCAGGATACAAATTGAAATTACCAAGCTAATGATATGATATGATTGGAAGACACATACCAAGCTAATGAAATATTAAAATCAGGAGAAACAAATTACCAAGAAAAAAGAGGTTAGGAGGGGAGATAGTCACTGAGTGTAATCTCCCTTTAAGGAACCTTGGTAGATTTAAGTTTGAGTTCTGTGTTTAGATTGTTGTTTCGCTTTTGAGCACATCACTTATGGGCATAAAGATGGAAGATCCATTGCCATTCAGTTGAACTGGGTAGATTGTTATTTTGCTCTTTTGCAATGAGAATACTGTAGATTGCAATTGGCAGTAATTTACCCTATTTGTATACAAGGTACAGGGGATTTTTTTCCCGTTGCGTCGGCAAGCAAGAGTGAAAACTGATTTCCGTATTGTGCTTGGCGATAGATCTATATCTGATTTGACATAGGTTGTTTTGTCTTTCATGCTTCTGGGAAGTGTGTGTTCTCATGATTGTCCATATGATGTTTTAGGGCTTTTCCTTCCAGCAGTAGTGAGGCCTATGTTGGATTCAATGCAATCATCTAAGCAAGTATCTCCACCCGCTTTAAACGATGTAAGTGTTCTGTAGTCTTCTGATTGCAGTTTATGTTTGAGAAAGAGAGGGGATGCTTGTATAAGTTTCAACAGCCTCGTGTGCTTACTTTCTTTGTGCTATTGGCCTACTGCTAGATGCTATTCCAAAGAGATGGGTGTATGCCCCTCATTGGGTAAAAATAGGTCATGACCTGGCATAAGGAATGTGTTTTATTTGTACAAATCAGTTAAGAGGCTGGATGCCCAAATCGGTTCTACTACTACAAATTCGCACACACTGATTTCACACTCATCAATAGTTGATTTTGCGTGCTACTGGTGTGAGAGAAGTGACTTGTCTTCTTTTATTGCAGGTTGTTGCTGGGGTGGCTGGTAGAAAGGCATGAAGGGGATCGTGGATGTGAGTCATCATTTTTACTTCTTGTCATCTGCTGTTCCTTTAACATGAGGCATATTCTTGTTGGAAAATAAACCTTATTCTTCTTTTCTGGTCTGAGCTAGAATGATATATGTCATTTTTCTCTTTCTAATTGTAGAGGAATGCTTAGTGTGCTTGAAGTGATCCGTGAATGTACGGAACCTGTTTTATGTATGTTCTCAATTGAACCCTGAGATACATTTTCGACTGTATCTTGAAATTCCTACCGCCCCCCGTCTTCTCCTTTTTGGGATTCAAATTTTCTTTTCTGGCTTTATGGGCTAGTTGTTCTTGATTACAGTGCATGTTTGTTCAAACACAGCTCATTACATAAGTGTAAGCTGTTATCTTTAGTTAATAATTGCTACTTATATTATCACGAAATCATGCCAAGGACACAGCTTAAGGCTTTGTCCATCTCCCCGTCCCGTTGAGTTTTTGTCGGTGCTTGAGTGCCAGCATACATGCATATGCATTCAAGGGAGGTTGTCTTCTGTTGTATTTCAAATCTCAACTAGAGAAACCCCTTCTTCCCTTTTTATCTTTGCTGCTCTCAGTGGCGAGGTTTGCTTCAGAAGTGTGGTTGGACTTTGTGATTCAATAGTTTCACTGCAAATTTAGCAGTTTGATAGATTTTGCTTTGTGTTTCAACCTATTGTTTTTCAACCTGCTATATATGGCAATTACAGAATCTGGAATCTGGTGTAAGTACAGCCAAAGTAAGCCCCAATCTTATTCTTGTTGAATTTACAAAAGAAACCATTCAGTGCTTAAACTCTATCAGTAGTGAAATTTTACTCTATATACATTTTTGGTACTGAACAGTCGTACACGCTGACATACCCTGAAAAAGCTGTCTACCTTACACCCATGAACACATTGGCAAATGATATTCTTTTTCGTTTACAGCGTTGAATATTTGAATATTTGAATTTCTCCAGACACACTAGAGAGAGAGGGAGGGGGGCTTGCTTTAATGAGTAGAACAGAGGATGAACTTGGTTGCAGTAATTGAGACTTGTTAATGCCCTAAAGGGAGGGGGACACGGTTGGCCGCTAAAACAGGCCTTGATTTACCGGGCCTCTTTCTTCCATTTGGTGCTTCTCCTTGGAATGGCTTGCTTGAAGGTCCCATAAATAGTTGCCTGTAAAATAACACGAAACAAGAGAAACCCCACCATTTCAAAACATGTGGTCCTTGAACTGATGTTCATAAATATTTGCTGCTCTGTTTTAGTATCTTATCACATCATATTCATGCCATGTATACAATCTATTTCTAGTGCCTGCAATTTGCTGTGTTGGGTGAGTCGTCTTGTTCGGTTATTTCCCATGTTAAGGATACTGAGTTGGAGAAAGAAGATAATATGAGCATGTGGGGTGAAGGTTTGATCATCAATGCGATACACTTTGTGTTAAAAGAACTAAATTAAGTTCCTCTGTTTTTTCTTTTTTTTTTGATAGAAAGTTCTGTTTTTAAATGACTGTTACTTCTATTTTTAGGTTTTCTGAGTTTGTCCTAGATATCCACCAGCACTATGTAACACCCCGTGCTTATAAAAAACCGTATTGTTTTCTTTTTCCCCTTGTTTGAGACTTTCAATGGGGTTTTGTTTGTTAAAAGTCAATTAGAATAGCAATTGAGGGAAGAATAGTGAATAGTAACGCTGTTCATATGAAGTTATAGTGCCCAACTATGCCGTCAATATGTATATTAGCGGTAAACATAGAACATAAAGTTACTATGCTACCTTTTAAATGTGTATTAGCTGTGAACCTATTGTTAGATATGTGATTACTGATTAGTGACATAACTTGATAATGATATGGTAGGGCCATTGAGAGGCCCCAATTTTGGCACTAAATGGATGAGCATCAATCACAAAATTAAAGCTTGGGGGCATGATTCTAGCCCAGAAATTGCCAAGACAAAGCAGTGGCCCTACAATGATTTAGAGTTGTTAAAACCTACACCCAACCCCACCCCTTTAGAGCATTAGGTTACTTAAATTAATGAATTATTAATATTAAACAACCATATATCTATCCTTCTAACAAGAAAGGGCTATTGTAGTACAATTAAGGCATGATTTTATTTGGACCCCTAATTAATCACACCTTGATAATGATGGCTATGTAGGCGGTGGTGGTGGTTTGGATTTCCAGAGTAAGAAATCAAGGAACTTTATGACTACCATAAAGTAAAACAGTTTTGTTATGTCATTGTCAGGTGATCGTGGGGATCTTCTTACCTAATCTAGTGCAGATTTTACCCTTTTCTACTGTCGGGGAAATTAACCCTATTCCCTGCCGACGGAAGAGGGAGGAGGGACTATTATGTGACTTGAGATAATTCTCACTTTGTTTCTGAACAACCATAACCCTTCACCCCACCTATGCAAGACTTTAGATTATAGGTTGGTCAAACAGTCGGTCCAGTATTAATGATCGGGAAGATTTGGGATGTTTAGACTTGGATAAGGTTGTGGGTCTTTTGAATCGATTTCTAAAGAGATGCTTGCTGCCAACATGTGGATCTCCCCAGACCCTGCTAAAGTGGCATCCACACTGAAAATTTTTGTTAGACTAGGTAAAGTAAATTCAGATTTGGGTCGAAATTAGATTGCATATCTTAGGCCAGGATCACTCTCCGTTATGTTAGACTAGGTAAAGTCATTATGAATGATTGGGAAGATTGCATATTTGGGTCAAAATTAGATTGCATATCACTCCAGACCCTGCTAAAGTGGCATCCACATAAGGTTCAGGCTTTACCATGTTTATATACGAGTACCTTAATGCACTGAATGCGTTTAATAAATTTCGACTCTGTTTTCAGCAGGCTTCTGGTTTTGTGAGTGATCTGTTTCTGGTAATTAAGCATATGTCCCAGATAACCTATATTCTGTTCTGAACCTTCGGATGCATTATTTATTAATTAACCAGTCAGAGCAGAGAGATTTGCATTAATTAAGTAATAAACTTACCCAGAAGTGCGACTTAGCTTGTGACAACCCCAAGGCACCCCTCTTCCCAGTCACTGTAGCCATCACCATAGTTGCTTCACCATCACCGCTTCCGGTGCCATCATCGGAGACGCTTGGACAGACGATATTACCCTCATGGACTTCACTTTCAGCACTACTATTCTTGAGGGTGGAACCCCTTGTTTTCCTCCTCCAAGACCCCAATAGACCCTTATCCTTCCTGCAGTTCCTGTCATTAAGGATCATAGTGCCGAGGAAGCCTCCTTCCTCAGGTGCCCCATCGGAGGACACCTGGCCTTTCCTAAGGAAGCTGAAGGAAATAGACCTGCCAATGGCGTTGTATGGACCCTCAAGCACGGTGGTGGGGGAAGGCGTTTGGGTAATTAGCTTGGCATCATTGAAGAGAAGGCGAGGGGGAGGTCTAGGCACTTGGGAATGGAGGGGAGGACAAGAGCATTAGAGGACAGGGGCTTCCCGGGCTGCTCCTCCCACCTGAAGGGCACTGAGGCCAGTGTGTGTAGAGGTGAATTCAGGTTCCCTGAATGCTTTAGGTTTCTCAGGGTTGGCAGAGAGAATAATGGCAGACTTGCTGTTGTTTTGTTCCCATCTTTCTCTCTCTCTGATGCCATCTCTCTCTCTCTCTCTCTCTCTCTCTCTCTCTGGGCTCTTGTGGTGGTGGGGTGGAAGGAAATGCTGGGGAGAAAAGTCAGTGATGATGAACGAAAGAGAGAGATAAATGGGGGTTTGTTGTGAGTAATATAGAGTTGAAGAAAATGAAGTTTTTGACCCCCTTTTCTGGGGAGGCGGGGCCATATCATATGTTCTTTTATTTTTTCCAGAAAAACTGTTGGTATAGTGATATGTGACTGCATGTTTTTGTCAGTTTTTGTAGAATGCTTTCCGACACCCCAAAAAAGAAAAAAAAATACTACACTTCCCTCTCCAAACTTGTAGTACTCCCTCCCAACCCCACTCCCAAGTGTCTCCGTAACGATTTTTCATATACTCCCGAATCTAACTGTTGTTATTCAGATATATACAGTTCCTGTCAAATGTAAACCAACTGCTGACACTGACAGTGATTATTAGGGTATTGTCCATGATCCTAGTTTTACAGTATTTGTTACCGGATTATCTATAAGAATATTTATATTCTGGACCCGAGTTTGTGGACTTGATGATATGTCTTGATTTTGAAGAGAAAACTTAATTTTTTTGAAAGAGGAACCATAATTGAGTTTATAATATAATTTTGTAATCGTATAAGGTAGTGTCCTGTTTACAGTGTAAGAGCCGATGTATGTGAGATCAAGTGATTCAATATTTATCGAGGAGGGCATTGGATTCAAGTTTGATAAATGGAAAAAAGTAATATTGTGAGAGCGTAGCATCTTGTGGACATATATCTCGATTTTTTAGTTAGTATAATAATGTGTGTGCATGTGCGTGTGCATATTGTCTTTTAGGGTTTGTCACGTTACCTCGATAAGCTTTGACAAAATAGGTGATTTTAAAAAGAAAAAGGTTAAAGAAGGAAGGAAGAAAAATAATTGTCTGGTAGACAATAGGAGTATTATATAAGCCAATATTTTCACAAAAGTATATAATTGCCACAATCATGGTTGATTGGTGATGTCCCATCATATTCACGTTGTAATCTTAAGATTATATTGAGATTTGAGGGGAAGGTCTAGGTGAATTAATAATTATATCTTCTCTATTAATTTTTTATATATATGGTTTTAGTCAATCCTTTTTTTTCGGGTTTTTGATCTTTTTATGTTGACCAAATAGACTATTTTACACTCGATCTTTTGCTAATGATTAATTAAGAAATTTTTTTTCAAATTATTATGAGTTATATATTGTTAATTGGTGCTACGAGTATTTATGAGTGTTGATCGTACTTATGGATGTTAGGGTTTGTTTGGTTGGATGTAATGAAAGTGGTAATGCAATTAAATTGGTAATGATGATTATATTACCATGTTTGGTTACAACTTTGTAATGCAATCAAAATTACATTGTAATCACATTAACCTCTATCTATGCAATTACAATTACTTGAACATTTCCTAAACAATCATGATTACATCCATCCTTATGATCAAATTTTAACACACTTCCAATAATTCTCTCCCTCCCCCTCTCAATTGCATATCCATTTTCTCTCTCTTCCTTAGCAAGCAAAAAATTTATCTATCTGATAAGAAATTTAATTTTTTTCTTATATTATCTTAATATATGATATAATCATTAAGTATTAAGAGAAAATTTTAACTTTAATATTTTGGATTTAAAATTTAAGTATTCAATTAAAAAATAAAAGAAGCTTAAATTAAAATTTTTAGATCAATTTTTTTTTACTTGTTAACACTTATTTTTAATTCAATAAATATTTATCATAAATAAAATAATTTTAGTTTTTTTATCCATGAAAAAAATTTAAAACTTAATTATATGGTAGAAGAGATTAAAAAAAGCTCAAATATAAATTTAGAGTTTAAAATTTTGTTATATTTTCATTACAACAAACATTTATTACCACTAGAATAATCTAATTGATTTTTTTCCAGAAGAAAAAATTAAAATTAGGAAATATGATATAAAAGATTAAAAAATCTCAAATATGATTTTGAATTTAAAATATTTTCATATGGAAAACATTTATGTTTATTACTATATTTATTGTTATTAGAATAATATAG
The DNA here is from genome assembly GCA_021018815.1 of Talinum fruticosum. Classification (NCBI taxonomy): domain Eukaryota; kingdom Viridiplantae; phylum Streptophyta; class Magnoliopsida; order Caryophyllales; family Talinaceae; genus Talinum; species Talinum fruticosum. The sequence continues at coordinate 1,964,538 of JAITYX010000042.1, forward strand.
TTTATATTTGCAATAAAATTTGATTATTTGATAGAAAATATTTTTAAAAGCTCAAAACTAAATATGTAACTCAAATTTTTATTTAGATAGCATTTATCTCCATTACAATAATTTAATTACTAACTTTTGTCATTGAAATAATCCATTACCATTGTGATTACATTACACTTTTTATATAACCAAACATGGTAATGTAATTGTTGTCCCATTACATTGCATATCTAATTACATTACATAATTGATTACATTACATCCAACCAAATGCCACATTATATTCTTGAGTGTCGACAAACCCCAACGTTAAGCTATTATTAACCCATAAATGGTATGTCCTTTTGCAAGAGTTGTTTCGATTTTATGACATATATAATTTCCTCCTTTATTTTGTAAATTGTTACGGGTTTTTTTAAAAGGATCGAGGTGTATTCTTTGTTCGGAAGTATTTTTTATTAAATATATGTTGTTTATGCAAGAAAATAGATCTGGAGTGAACCTCCTTTTGAATCAAGCCACTTAAGCTTAAATCATTGAAACTTTAAAATCTTTATTAATGCCCTTTTGAAGTGCGTTCGTTTTTACTTCTTTTTTTCTTTTCGAAACTTTCTTTTGCTAAATTTTTTTAAAAAAATAATACTTTTTCAGTACAATTTTTTTCCCTTCCAATCTGTTGTTGACCGAACGTATTGAATTCTAAAAAGCTGGATTCCTACTCACTCCCTAGTCACTTGTCTCTCGCTTTTTCTCTTTTTGTAGAATTTTATTATAATTGATTTTTTTTTCAAATTTGGGGATTAATAAATATACAGCATGGTTTTTATACCAACTGTTATAACTATTCTAAATATATCAAAAAATATAGATATCCAACTTTTACTAATATGATTTGACGTAATTAGACGAAAAATATCACATTAAAAATAAGGAGGATTTACGTAATAGAATTATACTAATCAACCAATCATATGCATTTATATACTTTTACGCGCCGGCTCGGGCTCGACTTAGTTACAATTTAGCTCAGCTCGGAAGTTTATGCTCGAGTTCCGCTCGGTTCCATTTTTTAAATTCAAAGTTATAATCGAAGTTAGATTTCATATTTTTGTATTAGATTAAAAAAATAAGGGTTTGAATAAAATTTTAGTGATTTTAGATGTAATTTTATACTCCATAGAAGTAACTTTATAGAAAAATTAACTATTTATCCTAAACCGAGCCGAGCCTTGTTAAGCTTGGGCTCAGCTCGATATGCTTTCGAGTTGGCTCGGGCTCGGTTTGACTTGAGCTCCCGAACCGAGCTTTGATAGAACCAAGCCCGAGAGCTCGGCGAGGTGGCTCGATTGTTTACAACACTTTTACTAATATAATGTGACGTAATTATAACAACTTCATTGTGAATGGCATTTAAAGTAAATGAGAATGACGATAGAAAAATATATAAAAATTATTCATTAATTATTTAAATTGAAAATAATCATTTTTTAACAATTGATAATCTGTTTTAAAGGTCATCTGGTTTAGGAAAACCAAAGTCAAATTTATGCTCTATTTAATTTTTATAATATAAAAAAATCCTCCTTTTTTGGAGGGGATTATTTTGGAAGTGTTTATAATGCAAACTTTGGATACCTTTCATAACAAAACCACTAATGGGATTTTGGGCACTGTGGAGTAATTTATCATTTTTTTTCTCTCCTTCCTCAGTCATTCATAGTTTCACAATCATTGCCTCAATGGGATAAACTAATCAACCTTTTCATGATTTTTTTTTGGGAAATTAAAATAACAATTTGTCTATGTTTAACTTTAAAAAATCAAATTGCAAAAGTATTAACTCCATTATTAACACTAGGATCCTAAATAATTTAGACCTTCATATATGATTCCCATTTATAGATCTTAAAATTAAAAAATAATGTGGTCAGTGTTTGTGGGAAAAAAAATGGACATTGAAAGACTTCCAACTAGAGAAGTACATACAAACTAGAAATATATTTTCTTAAAAAATATTGGTTAAGTTTTGTCCCACGAAAAAAAAAGGTGTAAAGACTAAACATATTATTATAAATACAAATACTATGATATTTAGAAAAAAAAATGATGGATTATTCATCAACGTACATTAAAATATTCGAACAATACATAAGCGGTGAGGACTGAACAATGAAAAAAATCTTTTTATCATTTCTCTCTACATATTTTTAGCATAATTTAACTTTTGTAAGTGTCAGACTATTAAGTTTATAATTAGTACTAAATATTTAAATTTAAGTCCTACCTATATCGAGCACCTCATTTTCCAACCTAAAATTTTAAAAAATTATAATTTGACTTTAAAAAAAAAAAAGTCAGTCCACAATCTTTCCTTTTTAAAATTATTTTTCTTTAGGGGGAGGGAGTAAGGAATTGGGGCCTTTCATGGACTGCATGGACCTCGATACGATATTGGTCTAAAAGCCCAATACATCCATCACTAAACTTGAAGTTTCAGCCCAAAGTTGAATTTTGCCAACATGGCCTGTCACAGAATGAACTTTTCTGTAAAAAAATTACGCAAGTCGATTTTCCAAAGAGATCCGCCAATATCCGTTCACAAAAAAAAAAAAAAAGAAAAAGATCTATCGATATTGGGCATCGACTGATGGGCAAACACAATTATGCATAGTTGAATATTATGTTTATGATTCGTGATTGAATCTACTAAATTAAGTTAAATTTGATGTAAATTTGAGTATTAAGCTCTACTGTTTTTAGTTATAAGGTTGTAAGGAGTTGTAAGTGTTAGGATACTCAAACAAAAAAATAAGGAACAAAAGAAACAACAAAAGATGGGACACAAGATTTTTAACATGGAAAAACCCAAAATTAGAAAAAAATCACTAACCGATGCACTAGATTTCCAGTAGTTTACAACGAATTTTATCATTAAACTAACCCTAGCTTACACTTTGTAATTCACTACTCTAGCCAACAATGGAGGATTTGTACTGCATTATATAGCCATAACCAAGCACAAACCGAGCATTTACAAGCCTTAAACACCTATTAACACAACGAAACCGAAGAAAACAACCAAAATCGAAGAACCCGGGAGGCTGGGCAGCCGGCACGGCCAACACGACAAGCCGGTGTTGGCTACTGCCCAAGCCACCTTTTGTTTTCCGCACTAAACATCTCGTGCTCGTTGCTTCTCGCCCGTGTTCGCCGTTTCTTGTCCCGTAACGCGATTTTCTCGAGCCCAAACCATCCATTAGGCTCCACACACCCAACGAGTAAGATACTTGTAAGTTTAGTTATAAAAAGTTGTAAATAAGCTGTAAGGAGGTATAAGAACTTAAAAAAACCCTCAAGAAATTGTAAAGAGATGTAAACTAAGCTACACCTAAAAAGAATACAGCCTTAATCAAAATAATTATGCATATAAGGTCAAGTCTCAAAATCTTATGTTTGTCTCTCCCTATCTCAAACATGTGGCTCCTCCTCAGAGTAAGCTACAAATATATATACAAATTCACTGACATTTTTTAGTTTATGTTCTCAGTAAAGAAGCAAAAATGCCTTTTCCCTTAAAGATCAACAGCTAAAGAAAGAGACATACATATAACTTCATAATGAGAGGTTGTTCTGGGCAAGAATATCGAACTGCCTCTTGCACTTGCATTGAGAGACAAGAGCCCGATCTTCTTGCAAGTCCGCAATAAACGTAAGATTGTCTACACTTAAATTTCTTCAAACTCTTGCAGACATTAATCTATCGACAAAGTAATTATATTCGCAATTTCCATGAGAATCTTTAGTGTCTACGCAATAGCGCTTTGTATGTTACTTGAGTCAAAATAGAGAGATTCCTCGAGTGACCTGTTATCTAACTCGTTTAAAAGTTTTTCTGCATAATTTTATGATGAACGAATTTGTTATCAAGGCTAGGATATCACTTAGTAGTCTCCCTTGAAAGACTTTTGCACTTGATAACAATCCAAATACATACATAATACTTGTTTGTTACCAGAAATAAGGACAGTCGGAATAAGCTTAGAAATCAAGGTTATATAACAATTCCTAAATAGAGACAAAAAGCATGTCACAATCAAGAGAGTACCAAAAATCTAGTTAAGCCTCAAGTTTTCTAAGCAATGGGGCTTGCTTAATTAGCCTAATTAGCTACCTAGGTGCAAATTTTTTTAATTTTTTTTTTAGTGTAAAGGGAGACACAATTGTGCCTTGTAAACCTCTCCAATGCCAACAATTCTCTTTAAAACTTTTTCAAAACTAAATTATAAAGATCTTTATTTGATTAAAATAAAAAAATAAAGTTTTTTTTTCTTAATTTGGATTAAAAGTTAACATATAATACTATCCAAAAGAAAAGGTTAACATATAATTATTACAAGGTGAATGATTGCCATCTTTTGATTGTGTAAGGTTATAAATGTTCATAAGTTGCTAATTATATAAACTAGTTAGAATGTCTTTTATACTCTTAATTAGCCTAACATATAATACTATCAAACCCAATAATTGTTTTGGTGCAAATTTCAACTCTCAATAATTCAATAATTTCAACGAATAAGGTTTTGATTTATTGAATAAAACGGAGGTTCAGGGTGCATTAGGTCCATATTCGATTCTTCTCCTCTCCTCCTTATATTTTGTATTAAACTATCCTTTATAATTTTTCTAAACCAAAAACTATTTAATAATTTCATATCATTTAACCTAATTTAGATCAAATTAAAACCCACAAAAAATGTTATCTAAACACAAAAATCCCCTTTATTTTTTTTTTACAAAATTCGAAAGAAAAAACCCTATCATGGAACCTCTTTCTTCATATGAACTTGAATTGTCTGGATCTCCACATCAACCCCCATTTCCCTAACATGAACTTTATACCAACCAAATTTCAGCCAACCAAACCCTAGCTATTCTTTTTTCCCCAACCAATAAGAATGAAGAGGGAGAGGAGAAAAAAATATATATGTATATATATACGTCACCAATATCTCGTGCCAACCCATCAACATGTGAACCATCCAACCATTATATTGAGGGTGGGTATGGTGTGGGTGAGGACCCCAAAATACAAATTACATAAACCCCATATTCCCCTCACATTAGGGCACTTCTACCTATAGCAACTACTTGTCACTATTTATCACACAATAGAAAATTAATAAAACTCTAGTTTAATAGTTAAAACTGATGTTACGGGTATATTATATGAGATTCGTTTTCCTCCAATTATGTTTTATTGTAATCATATCATATTACCTTTTGCGACTTATGTACGTTGAGAAGAATAATATTAATTTTTAAAAAATAATAAAATTTAACATTGAGTAAAGAAATAAAAGTTTAAACAAATCAAATATATGATTTTGATGATGAGCAATGTTTCCCTTTTTTGTTATGAAAATATTTTTATTTACTATTGACTTGATGTTATTTTTAATGATATATTTAAAACTTATTGTAACGCCCTAAAATTTCTAAATTACTTATTTAATATTTTAAATCATAATTAATGCAGCGGAAAAAAATAAACGAGTGTTACCGCGGTATTTCTTGTGGAAACACAAGGCTAAAACTCAAAGAAATACCATACTAAAAACTTCAAACGTAACAACTTAACGTGATACCAAAATTAAACCTAAACATAAAAGTTTTAATTTGACCAAACAAATCTAAAATCTGAAATTCAAGTTCACACACTAAACCAACACTATGGATTGACACAACGGCCTCACTTTACTAAAAACCCTAATCCCCATGCAACCCATCGACGCCTAAAAACAAAATAGTTCATACAATGAGTCGAAACTCAATAATACACACTCTTAACAGTCAAATACAATTCAATATATTTCAAACATTTGTGGATGAGAGAGAAGGTATTCAAACAAGTATTCAAAGGTAAATAGCCATAAATCAAATAATTTATAATAAAAAGATTTACTTAAATTCGCTGCTACTTAACTAGTTCATTAGTTAAGTTCCCATGAATCACTCTCTTAGGCATTATAAATCTTTGATTATCTATTAGCGAGCGACCCAGGTGGGTCTCATGGCTTGCAACCTTAATTTCATGGTTTGCAACCGAAACTAACTCATGGCATATCGCTAAACGGTACCGAAAACCTTAGCATACGTCTCTTAATTATGGTCCGTATCCGAAAACATTGACGTACGTCTCTTATGGTGAGTCGTACCCAAAACCTTGCATGCAATTACCCGAGGGAGACTCATTAGTCTCACTTAACAAAATAAGTATCGATGAACTTGTCGTGTTCTTTCTCTTTCTTAATTAATATTTTATATAGAGTTCTTTCATTCAACTCACACCAATCATCCTAACTCAAAATATGAGTCCAACATTTTTAAAAATATATATATTTGGATCATTAATCCAATGATTTCCATAACTAGAAGTTCAACAATATTTCGAAATGACATCAAACAAGTATAATATGTTTCAAAAGTCCCCTTCCGGGATGCCAACAACATAAACATACTTTAATAATTACCAAAACATATTTCAAAGGTATCAAAGGGAAGTTAAGGCATAAGTATTACCTGGCAAAATACAATTTCCTAAGCTTGAGCTCAACTAATCAACGGCATAAATAATAACATTTTCACATCACCACTCGATTAATTCTAAATTTCGACATGGATAAATGTAATGCAAATAAAACCTAACTCAACCATACTTTCTAATTACCAACAAAATATAACGACCTCTAGTTAAGCAACTAAATTTCTAATTATTTATTATTATTATTATTATTATTATTATTATTATTATTATTATTATTATTATTATTTATCAATTATGGTTGATTTAAATTTTCTATCACTTGCCTAGATTCGGACTCAACTTCCAGGAGCCATAACTCAAGTTCCCGATCATTGGACTTTTACACAAAAATGTAATTTGAAAAGCTTATCCTGTACTCTAAAATTCTTATTCACAAATCAACAAGATCCAAGAACCTCAAAGGGTTCAAAATCATCAAAAACATAACTATCGTTAATTCATATTTGACTTGCACGGTTTTGGGAGAAAATTCATAACTAATTCATTTTAAATCCAATTGACAATGACAGTAAAATCAACAATATACCACCTCATCAAATTAAAAGTTTTGAACATGAATATTTATATTTTTGGTAGGTTTTTAAAGTCAGCCCTAAAAACTGTTTCATTTAAACGTAAATTTAAGAATTTCTTCAACCATAAAACACTTCGACCCAACAATTTTGACTATCAAAAATATAATTTTTACCATTTCTGATTTAGACTAAAATAGATCATGCTCATTAATTTTTCCACCATGATAAGGAAATAAGAGAAACGATGAGAATTATTACCTTAATGCAATTGAAGAGGGTAAATCGAACTCAACAATTTTTTTCATCAACGGAAGTGATTTGAATGAAAAGGAAGGTTGAAGGAAAAAGGTGACAAGAGGAGTGAGAAAATTTTACGTTGATAAAGAATGAGGAATGAGACTCCCTTTGTGAAACTGATAAACTGATTTCAACTTGTACTTCCCTTTTCTCTATTCCACCTTCAAAATCTTTCGTAACCTCTCCCACTATTTTTATTTATTTATTTATTTTTCCTTCTTCTTCTCTCCCACAAACAACAGTAATAACTTGAATTTTTTTTTGCTGAAAGTTTTCTTTAGTTAGGCCACGGCTGGGAGTTTGTTGAGTACCAAAATTAGGGTTAGCAAAATTTACTATAATTTTTTCTTTTAATAGCACGTTAGTATTATTACTATTAGTATATTAATATTATTATTTTAATATTTTAGTTAAATTTCTATTAATATTAAACTTTTCTTTGAACTTAAAAAAATACACATTCTAAATCGATAACCTACGAGCTCAAGCTATTAAAAAAATTAAATCATATATAGTATCAACATATTTAAATTATATAAATTTAAATTTTCATGATATTATACTTATATGATTTTTTTTATGATTAATGATGATAATGGGACATTCCTCTTTTAACCTCATCCCAACCTAATTATTTAGTGTGACTCCTAAACCCACACTAGTTATTAAAAAGTAACACAAATCCATCTCATTATGGGTAGGTCACTGTTTCGAGTTCAATTGTCCTTTCAAGACTTGGTCAAAAAGTGAGCATGATCCTCTAGTTCCCCTTACTCGAATTCAAGTGTTGGGAGGCTCAGTTTCTAATTTTGGAAATTAAGGTACTCATCAATCGACCCTTGTGGTGAACCTCCTCTTCTGATATATCATCCACTCGATTACGAGAACGTTTATTAAACGAATAACTTATCTACCTAGACGTACAATTTACAAGTCGATCTTTATTGATACATCTAAAAAGTAGTACTAACTTATGCTATGTCATGCATGCATGCGTGTGAGTGTCCCTCGTTAAAACGTACAATTCCCCTCCCTGAGGCATTGTCCTGTCCTTCTATTTTCCCCCACACGTTCATCACACTGTGAGAGATTATACTATTCAACTCCCTCCATCCTCAAATGTCATTTTCTGCCCATAAGAAATAAGCCACCTCATTTACCATCTTAAATGAAATACCCCACTCTGTCCCTTCCTTGGGGCTTATGCCCTCCCACATTTAGGCCACATGTGCTCTCTCACTCTTTCTCTATTTTTGTCCATTCAAGTTTTGATTTCTTTATATCTTTTGATTTATGTAAAATTATGTAAATTTAATTTTAAGTTAAAATTAACTAATTTGTTACTCCGTACTGTATTAAGTAATCAAATACAGATCAGTTTTAATATTATAAAGGGTGTCTTATTTATCAAGTGAACTGTGGGGCAGAGGTTGCTTCCTCTCTTTTTTCTTTTCAATTAATTATAATTGTATGTTTCTGTAACATGTGCATGGGGATATTTATGTCTTTTCCAAAGGTGGTTACATCTTCCACTAGAAACCCAATATAAATTCATAATAACAACCCTTTACCATTCCTTTGTCCAAATTTGCTCTTTCATATTTTTCCTCCCAAAATCTTCTTAAAAATGGAGCAGCCACAATGTAACCCCGACTTCGAATACTCAGCTACGTTGCCGGACTCCCTTACAGTTCGGGTCACAGATGCCCTTTTGTCTAACTCCCGAGGGGCGGGCACAAGACATCCGGTGTATCGGGGGTTCGGAAGAGACGGTGGGGCAAATGGGTGTCTGAGATCCGGGAGCCCCGGAAAAAGACCAGAATATGGCTCGGTTCATTCCCGGCACCTGAGATGGCTGCCCGGGCTTATGACGTGGCGGCCCATTGCCTAAAGGGCTGCAAAGCCCAACTCAATTTCCCTGATGAGATAGACTTCCTCCCCCGGCCCGCCACCAGTGCTCCTAGGGACATTCAAGCCGCAGCTGCCAAGGCTGCCACCATGGCGGCTGCCGCGGCAGCGAAGGAAAAAGAAGATGACGGCGTGGATGATTTCTGGAGAGAGATCGAGCTGCCGGAGTTGGTGGAGGAGGGCGGCGGAGGACAAGGCGGGAATTCACCAATGGAGGGCTATAATTTGGTAAATTTTATGTGTAGTGGGAGTAATTTTTCATCATCATCATTATCGTTCTCTTCTTCTTCATCATTTTCGGCTTCATGTGGAGGGTGTTTCTCTAGTGATGTTACGTGGATAGAAGGGAAAGCTGTTCAGTAAATTCTTTTCTTTTTTTTTTTGGTATATTTTATGAATTAGTACATGAAATACCTTGTCTATTTTGTGGATTAACGTTAATTAATATATAATCTATCTATATATATATGTACAGCCCTAATTAATACATTTTTTTGTGTGAGATTATCGTAAGACCAACTTTTGCAATATTAATTCTGAAATTATAAAATTAACATAGAATAAATTGATATTAATATCTATAGTAAATCTTCACGAAATAATGTCTTTTTTTTACTCTTATTAATTATTTTTTTCTTATATAAAATTGATGTAACTTGATTCATGAGGTGAATATTTCCGTGGTTATAAAATCATGAAATTATTTACAAATATGTTGGTTGGAGTAATTATTGTGATGAAATAGACATTCCACTTTCCTAGTGTACTCTTTCCCAACCAAACTAAAGGATGTAGAAGGTCCAACTCCTTTAAAATTTTCTTACGAAAACTAGACAAACCAACTCCTTTTTATTTCCATAATTAATCTTTTTATTGATAATAAAAAAAACTATACAAAATGATACACTAATGAACCAAAAGTCGCATCCAATAGGCAAAAGATATCTATCAATCGGTGTTTCAAAATTATTACAAACTCTTACATATGTAATTTTTATTATTAAATCTAACTGAATTTTAAACTATATCTGTATCTAGTAGACCTTTTATATAAAAATGTTTGTTTTTTATTTAAAATTTAAATATTGTATCTCTAAATTCTCTTTTACTATATATGTGCCGAATCTCTCTATTTTTTTCTATTCCTCAAACAAAATTCAACTTAAAAATCCATAGTAAATGTATAATTTATTGTAATGCGAAAAAAAATAGAAAAGGAAAAAGAAGAGTGTCGTACAACTAAAAGAAGAAATCTTGGAGAATTCGCATGGAACTTGGAAGCATACAAACAAAATTTGACAGAGGTGGGTTTTTGGTTTTTGTATCGCCCAAATAGTCATGTCTTGTCGCCACCGAATTTGGAACGATAATTCTCTGCACATATTGCCCAGTTTTAACCACCAACACCAATCTTTTGGAGTGTTGATTTATTTTTTCTTTCTTTTTGTCAATTTATTCATTCATTGATATTGTAAAGATTTAAATTCTGATTACTTTTAATTTCTTTCCTTGAAAAATTAGTTGAGCGGCTAAGAAATACTCGAGCTTCAAGCATCACCTTTATCGGCGATATTATTGGCTTAAATTACTAACGATGAATTGATTGAAGACGACATATTTGTTTATTCTCTACAAATATCTCAATCTAGCCAGTTTCACTCAAATTCGGCTTGATTTGGCTTCATATTTGACCAAAACTCAATTCTTCTTAACCTCGACTTTATAATGCTTAGTTAACATGTCAAATCCAAACGTACAGAATTTAAATTTGGTTGAGCTTGTTTATTTATTTTAGAAGATATGATATTAAATTATGTTCGATATGTAATTTTAAAGATTGATATTTTTTAACGTTAAAGTGTAACATTGATATTTATATAAAAAGAAAGACACATTTTCCCATTTTTGGGCGTGTTCGGTAAAATTAATTGCTTTTAGTAGTGGTTAATCTGTTTTAGTAGATATTAGCTATTTTATTAGCGATTAGTCATTCTTGACTAGTGGTTAGTGATTAGTGGTTAGATGTTTAACTAGTGATTTAAAATAAGTATGTTTGGTAATAATAAGCTGTTTAAGTATCAAATTTGTATAAAATGACTTAAAATGACATAATTGATAAAAGTTTTTAGAAAATAAAAAGGAGAATTCGGAAATTATGTGCAAACATTAGGTAGTGTTTTTGAAAACGTTACTTTGAATAACTTTTCGAAAACACTACCTAAAACTTTAATCATTATGTCGAACACTACGTTGCCAAACATTTACATTTTTAGATAAGTAGTGTTTTACTTCCTCTAAAACACTAATCACTACCTCAAAAGTTACATTCGAACACACCCTTTGCAAGTAGAGTTGTATATATCAGGGTGATTTTTTATTTATATTAAAAGAGGAGGTGCAACTTCACATAATCACATCAATTGCATTTTTGGTGAAATTGACTGAAGGAACCTTTGAGTACTTTTCTCCAGCTGTTTGATGCTTATGCCTTTCATAAAGGAGGAGGGGGAATCATATGATAAGCATACTTTGATTTGAAATCCCTGTAATTGTCTAATCTATAGTAGGAAAGAAACGAGTAAGAAAAACAGTTCAATATCTAATTTAATGGAACCGGGTTAAAGTTTTTTTATTTGAGTACGTAAGACTTGGAAGAAAAAAAAATCGAACATAGTAAGCATAACTGATAGAATGTAATCCCTTAAGCTTTCATTAATGATAAACTATAATACTTATACAAAGTACAAGAGAGATCTTATGCTAAAATCAAGGTAAGGATATTTACAATATCTTAAACTAAAGACTAAAGGATAATACAAGAATAAAATTATTTCCATAATAATAATCTATACACTATATAATGTCAATCTTTTCAAATTTTGAAATGCTACAACCAGAGTGAATTAAAGAGTTTCGTCCAATAAAAAATAAATAATTTATTATTTAAAAAATAAGTTTCCACTCATCTATAAACTCTAATAATAATAATAATAATAATAATAATAATATACACTATATAATGCCAATCTTTTCAAAAAGATGACATGGCAGTAAGAGAGTGAATTTAGGAGTTTCCTCCAATAAAAAATAATAATTTATCATTGAAAAAATAGGTTTCCACTCATATATGGACTCTTTTTTACTCTATGCAATAATAATAATAATAATAATAATAATAATAATAATAATATATATATATATATATATATATATATATATATATATATATATATACACTAATTTTATTCTAACTTCTAACAAACTGACTAAAAAATAACAAAAACGAATAGAAAAGTAATCTGAAAATTAAAATATATTAAGACATAAAACAAAATTCATATACATAGTTATGTATTTATTTATTTAGGGTTTAGATTGTATATTAGCTCTCATTTATTTTTATGTATATTGATATGCAATATTATTTTGGGCCTAAAATATAATAATTTTGTCTAACATTATTAATTTTTCATTATTGATGGTGTTTTTTGACTTGGTATCATAAAATTGTATTAGTTCAAAATATATTTATTATAAAAATTTTTAAAATTAAAATTAACAGGAACATGTTATAAAAATAATATTTAAATATTTAACTATCTCGAGGAAGTAATTTAGTTATTACCTTCATCCTATGTATAGAATGATATAATAAACCTTAATAAATAATAAATTAATATAATAAAAATATAAAAATTACATATATACTTGATATTAATAATTAAAAATGCCTAAAAGATAGAAAATTATGATTCAAATATGTTGTAGAATAAAACACAATGAATAAAAAGTTAGAAATTATATTGCTTCGGTTCAGTAATTTGTGTACTTTAAGTTCGTAATTTGTGTTATGTTTAAAGGATTGCAAACTTAATACGCCAACTTCTATTAATCCCATAGGATTTCGAATAAATTCATTTGTGTCAAAATTTTTGCACAACATACGGATCATTTTTTTTTACAAATACAGTTTATTTTAATTTCTTCTTACCATGGCTATCTCGTGACTTATTATTGACAAACATATTTAAATTATATCTTTTACTATTATAAGTTTTCTAAATTATTAAAAGATGAGTATTTGCTATCAAACCTCCCCACCATCTTGAAATAGAACTCGTGTTACTCTTATTAAGTTAATTAATTGAGAGTAAGAATTGTGTCTCAAGGGAAGCAATTGGTTGTTAATCGAGTAAAACATGTATTTATAAAATCTCGATTGTATCAATATTTTTGCCCCATTGATTCACTACTAAAATCGCGATCAATTTTCAATATAAGTACAAAACACGGATGATTTTATTACCATACGTCATGAATTGACCTATCATACCCTTTACTATGATACAAATTACCTATTATTGTTAAATATATTTGGATTACTTCTATCATTATAATTTTTTCACTATTAATCTTAATATAAGTAGTTATTATATGTTTAATTATCTTTGTGTGCAGAGGTAGGTAAAAAAGGATAAATCATTGTATTCACCTTATAATTTTTAAAAAATGAGATCTCATTATGGATATATGTATACTTTTAAGAATTCGTGTAATATTTAAGTTAATGATGTTTTAGTAGGTTGGTTGCATATAAATATTTATTTAGGAGTATATTAAGTTAAATTAGTATTGACTTTGTAAAGAGTTATGAGTTATAAGTTTGATATTCTTTTATTGATTTTATGTACTTTGTATTGTAATATTAATTTGTGACATAATGATATTTATTGTCATTTATAGGTCATCTAGCTCAATATCTACCAATCATATATTATTACTTTTCCTACTAATATTTACGTTTTGATACCCAAACATATTGTCACACTATTTTTATAACTCGTATGAGTTAGGATTATTTAAATTGTTTTATTCTTAGAGGGGTTTGACTTCTTAATATTTCAAATCACGTGTATAATCTTAAAACCTTGATGATATTGTTTAACATTCTTTTTTATTTATTATTTTAGATTATTTATTCATTCTTTTGAAATTTAGAATGATTGGAAGATAAATGTGTGATGGGCTCTAATAATTTTTATGTGTTGGCTTCGATAACTTTGATGAATCACGAAAACGTTTTCGTTATGAGGGGATAACATGTATAAGAATGTTGTTGAAAGTGAAATCATTCAATAAAATCAAATGATTGAGAAAAAGAAACTCACAAGTACAATATCGCTGCGTTATTCAATAATTTCTTAAGTTATGCATTGTACAACATTACTTCGTGCATAGCACGGGTCCGCACTAGTAATAATAACAATAGTCATGACTCATGAACACTAAAAGAAAATCATACTAATAACAACAACAGTAATAATAATAATAATAATAACAATAATTAATAATTAATAATAATAATAATAATAGTCATTATTATTATATAAGTTACAACATTAGGGACCATATTACCTCTTAATTTTTTTGAACCTCTTATTAATATTAAAGATTCTTATAAATAGAGGTGAGATGAGATGAGATTTTTACCGGTCTAGTTTATGGGAGTGCACGACTGTGGATGAAATGACATGTCCCAAGCTTTCTTTGTTATGCCACACGCATGTGTTATAATTCAGGAGAAAACATGACATTCCAAATTAAGGATATTTATACTATGTTACATTTACTTTTAATTTATAGCCTTATAACTCCTTACAATTTTTCTTACATCATCTTACACCTTCTTACATTTTTGTGTTATACTTTAGGAGAAATCATGAAATTCTAACTTAAGGACACTTAGGCTCTGTTTCATTTAAATTTACCTTACACCCTTGCAACTTCTTAAAGCTTTCTTTATAATATCTTATAACTTCTTACAACTCGTGTTATATTTTAGGAGAAACCATGACATTCCAACTTAAGGACACTTAGGGAGTTATCATGAATAATATTACAAATATTTTGTTAAAGTTTAAGTTTATAGGTGAATAGTCAAGTTGAATTATTTGGTCTACTTCAATCGTGTTCCATTTAATATAAGTTATAAGGATATGTAAAAATATATAAGGAGTTGTAAGAAGATAAAAGGAGTTAGAAGGAATATAAAATGTTGTATATGATTCGATAAAAATCTTTAATAGATTCATACGTGTGTTTTTATAGTTATATGCAACATATTGGTATTTTTATTTATGAATTTTAGGTAAGAAAATAATAAAATTTACATATTTATGATGGCCAAATGCACATATGTTATGTTTAATGATTTGTTTTTCAAGAAAAAACGAAATTATATTTGATATTTATGAAAATAGTTTTTATAAATGCATAAATAATTTCATATAATAGGTAGTTGAAAATAATCTTAATTTTACACGTTTAAAATAAGCATCCTTAACTAGTAATTTTAGTAGTTGAAAACATTTAATAATTGAGAACATTTATTTCAAATGTGTAAAATGAATGTCATTTTCAACTATCTATTATATGAAAGTCATGTATGCATCTCTAAATTTTTTTTCATAAGTATCAAACATAATTTTGTTTTTTCTAAAAATAAAAAAAAGAAAATAAATCATCAAACTGATACATATGCATTTGACATTACAAATATATAAATTTTATAATTTACATTAAATTCATAAAGAAAAATACAGATATGTTGTACATAAATATAAAAATATATTAAACATTTTTATTAAGTCATATAAAATATTTTATATTCCTTATAACTCCTTATAATTTCTTACAATTTCTTACAACTTCTTACAACTCCTTACATCTTCTTACAATTCCTTACATCTTCTTATACCTTTTTACAACTCGCTACAACTCCTTACAATTACTTAGAACTTTCCTTACAGTTTCTTAATACCTTACAGCTCCTTACACCTAAATGGAATAGGACCTTAGTGCATGTTAGAAGTTATATAAAAATTATAATTTATTTTTATTTTATTTATTTTTATTATACATGTATATTATTTTTGTTCGTTTTTTATGTAACATTTAACAAACTCTTAGTCTTCTCTATATTAAAACATTGTCCCCATACATAATTATGATCTTTACACTATAGTTAGAAAATTAAAATTCAAAATATGTGTTAAGATAATAAGTCAAAAGTGAATACAAGAAGCTTGTACAATATCGTGCCGTTTAAGAATTATACAATATAATAATACTATTTAAGTTTTATAGGTGTCTATTTTAAAAGTTTTAAAAAATGTTGTATAATTTTAGGTTATTTTCCTAACTAGTCATCGGTTGTCATTTCTAAATATTTGAGTTCGATCCTTAATCTAGTTAGTATCAATTTTATTCTAAGCCATTTATATCAATTGAGTCAATTTTATGTAAAACATGACTAATTGATCATTTAGATGAGGTTATATTTGTATAGATAAAATTCTTTCTGACGATTTGATTGTTTTGAGTTATACCTATAATAGCTACTATGATTATATTTTTTAGCGCTAATAATGCTTAACTAAGCTATTATTAACTAAAGATCATCTTAAAATCTAAGGGTGGCAAGAAACCGAGTTCGGATCAAATTTAAATAAGACATATCAAACAATATCTACAATCTAGACAAAATTTTCATGATTATATTTATTTTATTTTCGAGTCGGAAAAATCATACAAATTTAAATCGAGATGAAAATTATATTAGCACAATTAAAATTAGAAAAATTTCTTATATAACTTTAAAATTAAGGTGAAAAGTTCATAATTATATGGGGTATTTTGGGAATGGGATGAATTTGAATAATTTGGTGGCACAACATTTTGCCAGCATATCAAAATTTCATCAGATTAGGAATGATAATACTAAGGTCAAATGTGGGATCATTCATCACCAGCTGAACAAATACAAATCCGAGCAGTTATGCTGAGGGTTACCTCAACCTTGGATGCATATGCTTGGGCTTCCAAATTTCTGTTAAGTGGAAGAGCATGCTCGTTCTAATACCATGCTTTATTTGAAGTTCAGTGGTCTTATTTCACTTATTCGAACATATTGTTGAAAATAGTTGCACTGTAGGTGGATTTTCATTTAAAAGCAAGTAGAAGACTGCTTAAGGAAACCGTAAGAGATGTGGATTGTACTTCCTGGTCGATAATGGATAGGCTAGGATCTTTGTAGCTAAACATGATAAAAATAGCGTAAAATATCTGTTTATTTTTTATAAATTTACTATGATTATTTTCACATGTTTCGGAAAGCAAGGCTTCTAGTTAGATGCACTGTAGTAGTGGGAATGATTATACTATTGCAATAAGAAATGATGAAAAATGTTTGTGGGACAACAAGATCCTTACCCGGATGATTGGCTGCTAGTGCAATTAACCCTTACAAGAGCTTCTTTGGTCTCAGATGTGTTTGTTGTTGGACTTTTTGCCTACCCTCTCTGTGATTTCCCTATCTAGTTTATTGGTGTTCACATTAGATATCCACTGCAGTGAGCGGCTGAAACTTCATAGGCAATTCGTTAGTGGTGGGATCTTGATGGAGGCCGAATTTTGGGCTACTAGGAAGGTTGGTAATTCACACTGAAATCGCTTGACTTGATAATGTTATCCTTTTAATTTCACTTAGCTCTCTCAATTGACCTGTTCATAGTCTGTATTTTCAATAATCGTGGAGGGTTTTTCTATGTTGTCAGTCTCCTTGTGATAATCTTCCTTTGTATAAATGTTATGCTCACATGTTACTACTTTTTATCATTACACTGCAGAAATTATTGGATGGTGATAATAACAGATCATTAAAACAGCGGATGGGATTTAGAAATGCTATGATTTCAGACATCAAGCCAGTAGCTGATGGTCGGGTACAGCATGCTCTCTCTCTCTCTCTCTCTCGTGTGTGTGTGTGTGTGTGTGTGCGCGTGCGCGTGCAATCTCTATTCTTGACTGAGTGATCTGGGAGCCGTTCCTGGTAATTATCACTCCAATACACGAAGTTCTCAAAATGTAGTGCTTGAATTATTGAAAGGCATTGCTTTGCCCTCAAATTGCCAATTCCTTCCCTTCCAAGTAGTCCACCAAATAGCCAAACAAACCATCCTCCAACCTCAAAAGCCCAACTGACATTCTATAAAAGAGCTGTTGCATAGCCCTTTCTTGCCTGAATACATGTTAATTTTTTGGCTGTGGTTTTCTGCTAGGGTTATTCAAATATCATGACTGACAGTGGAATTCGTTTAGTCCGTGATATTGATTGTCCATGCTCATGTGCCCAAGCTACTTGAAACACTTTCTTTACCTCTCTAAAAGCAGTTGATTTCCATTGCAATGCTTTAGAAGGATACTTGCTTTTGGTTCCTAATTAAGAGTCCTCAAGGGAACTTGCGATTGAGTATTTAGAAAAATAATTCCCTATAGTGGTATGATAAAGCTCATCAAAGATAAGCTATACTCAATTGTATGCATGACCTGGTTTTTCCTTTCACATTATATAATCAGTAGTGTTATTATGTGTGCCATGTTCAGCACATCAAGATGCATTGTGCTGAATTATATGTCATGATCTGCCTTTTTCACTCACATTATTTGCAGTTGAGTTGCATTTTCCCTGTTTTCTGCATGTGAAATTGTTCTAGTAGTTCATCCTACTGGGAATTGTTGCACGTCATTGTTGTTTTGAATTTTGAAGAACCATTTGTTTCTCGCATTTTTGGAGTTTCTGTACTCTACAAAGTTTTGGATAAATTGCTGTAAATCTGAAATTAGCAATTGTTGCAAAAGGATCAGCCAGATTATCCTTCATATGCAGCTGGCGCTTGTGAATCCCGGTTGCTGCCTATAAGTCTTGAAAGATTTTATAAATTGGCCTTTACTACTTTGACACTTGCCATTGTTCAGTTCCTTGTGGGTACATATAGCTCAATTGTTTTGCTTCAATGTACATTTTGGATTTCTGCTGTACTAATTCTCTCATTTCTCTTTTACAGACAAACAAAGTTACATTCAATTTGACACCAGAGATCATACATCAGGTACTACAGTTAATCTGGTTTTAATGTCAATTGGTCATTGCAATAGTTTTCTCGCTTGTGCCTAATGTAGTTCATTGAGTTGCAGTCCAAGATTGAATTCCCAATACTAAAAATTAGAGCATCCATAGTTTGTAAATGATAAATTATCTTTACCAGCATGGCATTGCATTATGTCCAGTCTGTAGGCATGCGAAAAAGTTGCCATTGACAACCTTTTAGCTTCCTCTTCCCCCGCCTCCTCACCCTGGGAAAAACAGGAAAACTGTAAACCAAGATCCCCTCTCCAAGCAGTAGGACTGGAAAAATTCCAGGTCTGGGTCTATCCGGACAACTGGACAAAACCCCTAGACCTAGGCCTGTCAAGTTGCAAATTGCGAATGTTAGATGATCAGACCTAGACCTAATTTTCCAATGTCTGAACCCAGTTGTCCAGATTTTCCAAAAAGAAAAATGGCGGTAGATGTTAAAACCTAACCTAACTTGGGGGGGAATCTAGAGCTGATAGCCAGAGAGGACATCAGTGGAGGTGGCGCCGACAGCCATCTTAAGGAAAGGGGTTATTCATCCTTGAGGCTTGAGGGTGACATCATCACCAAGAGCCCTTCCTGAGGTGCTCCAAATCAAATACTTCTGAGAAGTCATTGTGAAACCAATTAGTAAAACATTTCAACCCCTATGTTAATTAATTAATTAGGGTGTAAGATCTCCAAGAATGAAATTTAGTTTCTACCTCTCAGAAGTCAACCCTAGGTTGACTTGAAGGGAGGATTCAAGCGATGCAGTGGAAAAACAATCTGATTTTACTGCCAGCATTATGTCCTCCCTCACGATCTTAAATGAAACTATCCATAGAATCCTGCGCCTTTGAACTTCTCGCCTCTTCCGTTGAACATCTTGCCACCATTATTGAACTACACTAGGGGAGACAGGCGAAAGTCACAAAGGGGGTGCTGATGATAAGGGTTTCAGCTGTCACATAATTTGGAAAAGGGGCTCCTCATTTCGTCCTGGACATCCCATTGCTTGTTGGCTTGTCCTGTCTGAAGGTTTGCTTTTGAAGATACTAAGTTACCCTAGAAGGGGTTGAATAGGGTGATAAAAGATTTTAGATAAAAATCAAACTCTTTTTGCACAAAACCGAGCAGAAGCAAATTCGAGTCTATATTGGACTCAAAAAGGTTGACAAACGAAATACGTGAAAACCCTCTTGGGCAGAAAATCACGGATAGTGCTAACCCAAGCACCAAGTCAAATTCACTAATTGAATCCTCAATTATAAAGGATTGACTCCAACCAGAATTGCTCCCTTAAACAATTCCTTTACAATGTTTTCCTAGACTTAGAAGTTCCCTTATCCGGTTTAGTACTTCCTGACTGAGTTGGCCCTTACAATCAGAGACAACTAAGTTGAGTTAACCCTTACAGCTCAATCAAGGGACTTATGAAGAATGTAAGTGATTACAAGACTTTCTTTACAACTCGGAGAGAATTACAGAGTTGGAGTTGTAAGTAGAAAATTGAGTAAGAATAAATCCAATAGTAGGTTCAACAATAATTTTGGCAACCTCCAAGTCTTGCAAAGTGGTTTCTATTTATACGCATCCAAGCAAAATGATCGTTAAGACTGGTTTTGGACTTATGATCTTCACTAGCCGTGGTAACGACTATTCTTAGTCACTCGAAAAGATCCATTGGGATGTGAACGTTGTGCAACGGCTCTTGGCTCCAAAAGATGGTCCAATCAACCGATGGTGATTGAAAATTGAGGTGGAAACAACCGTTAGACTCAAAGTTGTTGTATTCCAGTTTTGGAAGCGGACAACCCTTACACGGTGTCCGAGTCATGTCCAAAAAGGTTAATCTGGTCTGCTAGTGTTTAACGGCTAGAAACCGATTGCTTTTGTACTTCAAAAGTAGATTTAGGCTTGTTTGAATAACCTACAAAAACAAAAGACATTGGTACTCAAAGTATAAAAATATTTTGGTCCAAGATTAGACACGGATAATATTTAAATTAGAGTAATTAAGAGCTTAATCATCCGGTGGTGATTGAAAACCGAGGTGAAAACAACCGTTAGACATAGAGTTAAAGTTTTCCAGATTTTGGAAACAAACAACCCCGACACGGTGTCCGAGCCATGTCCGAAGTAGCTACTATTTTCTGTCTGTTGTATTTAATGGTTAGAAACTGGTTGCTTTTGTATTTCAGAAAGTAGATTAGGCTTGTATTAACAACCTACAAAAACAAATCATTTTGGTACTCAAAGTATAAAAATACTTTGTTCCAAGATCAAGCACGAGATAATAATTATATCAAAGTAATTAAGTGCTTAATTATCTTTGGCCTAAAAGAGTGGAATTTTCTAAGTCTAATATCCATTAGGATTATATTCCATCTTGAGTCAATCCATAAATGATCAAGTTAGAGAGTGTAGAATATGAGGACATATAAACTTGATCTAACAAATGATTCTCCAAAAATAAAGTGACTTAAAGATAAAGAATTAACACTGTAATTCATTTTAACTTGAAGCAAGAAGTCGATACTCGGAATAAGTGTGATAGAAAAATTATTTGTTCATGCGATTGTTCGAGTGATGTCTAAGTGGGCCAGAAGCACATATTAGAGATATGCAATAAAATGCTTTCTGACTGGTCAGAATCAAATAAAAACTTAGATAAAGAGTTCTATAAAGCGTAGAATGACTTAGGATCAAAACCTAAGAGAGATAGAAAGTTATACCTGAGTTTTCACTCTCTTTTGATGTGCCAACACTGGTGGAGCATGAAAGGTATTTGCACCTAAATTTCACGAAGTACATGCTGTCTGTTATGCTCAATGTCCTAAGATAATTCACAAGGACGTCTAATCAGGATTGCCTGTTTAAAAGATGTGGGAAGTGCTGCACTCATCAGGAGTGTGTTCCTGTTAAAGTCATTAGTATTTGCTATCGAAGACATAGGTTACGAAAGACTTCACGAATAAATTGAGAAAGTTGGCATTTTGTCTCAATAGTTGTCTTTGTATTCATGGATGGTTTACTAACTCTCTTTTTAAATTTAGTTTCGAGCTGATTGATTTTTGGGTGGAGCCTTCTTAAAAGGGTAGTCCTATTATTTGTAAATTTGTCTTTCAGATTTTTGCTAAGAGACCTGCAGTTTGTCAGGCATTTCTGGAACATGTTCCAAGTAAGGTTAGTGAAGCTTATCATCCTGTGTCTTTTTTGTAGTGACTACTATTCCAGTAGTTCTGCTGAAAGTCAATTACGTTAATATTTTTTAATACTTTGTTTTCAATTCCAACAACAGATGTCAGAGGAAAATTTTGGACCAAATATTGCAGAGCAGAAATTCTTCACAGGACAAAAATGCAGTTGCTGCGGCTGCAGAGGCTGCTGAAGATGAGGAGCTTGCTATTTTCTTAAAACAGGACGAGATGATTGCAAGTGAAGCTCGTAGAAACGTTATCTTACTATCAGTCTTCCCAAGTACAGACATATATGCTTGAGCTGCTTTCTTTTTCAAAACATGTATCATTTACCTTGTGCTGTGAAAACATGCAGATCAGGAAGGTTGATCCTACCTTGGACATGGAACCAGATGATGGGAATGACTACACTCATCTTCCAGTACTGATTTGGACTATTATAACTAACATGAGTTTTTTTTCCTTTTTTTTTTTAAAAAAGAAATCTATTACAGTATGCTATCAGAGTGTATCATTTTGTTTAGTCCAGTGTGTTGAAATGATTTTTCCAATTTCTTTTAACCACACAGAACCATGGAGTCTCTTGTGATGTTATCAAAGAAGTTGCTAAGTCACAATCACATTATGATCAATACAAGAGGAGTCTTTTGCAAGATCTCAATCGCCATTCTTTTGTTGTTCTTGAAGCCAGGTCTTTAGGTTAGTCATCTTTAAGATTTGACCCGCAAAATTGTTACAATGGACAAGAAATGCAGCCAATACCTCCCCACTCAAAAACAAAAAAAGAAAAAAAACCTGCAAAATAAATATGTTAATTTTGTTCATGCGTGGATGTGTGATTAACTGTTGTAGATGTAGAGCTAGGAGATACAAGGACCATGGCAGAGGCACTTGCAAGGTCTAAGCGGGGTTAGTGAATTATTACTGTGTTGCGTTATCTTTTCTTCTTTTCCCAGTGCCCCAAAATTTCTTAGAATGACAGAGATTGAGGATCTTCAACCACCTCATGAACCTCCCTTGACACCACGTTGTATCAAGGTGTGCTTTTATCATGAAAGTGGATTATCTTCTACCTTATACATTTGTGATAATTTCCTATTTCTCTTCAGGATCCTAGAGACTACTTCCATTCCCAACAAGCTAATGCGCTCAGAAATTTTGGAGGAACAGCAAGTGGAGGTAAACCTGTGAATTTTCAAACCAGCACATGGGAATCATATGCACATACGAGGGAATCTATTTCAGATATTAAATGTGTGGGAATTCATGATTTAACGATTAATCCTGAAATTGCAGCAAAGGTTTGTGCATATATTTTGATCGTTCCTCGTTTAATTGTTTATCAAGAAACTTCTTCATATATCACTGTATTTCCAGGTTCTGAATAGTTTGACTCATGATATATGCTGTGCAAAGCACAATCTTGGGAGAAGCAACCGAGAAACTGTTCTGGATAGAGTGGCTAGCATGACAAAAAAGAGTTGTCAAATGTGAGCATCCCATCTCTTGCACTTCATTCATCTTTGAAGATGTCCAATTAATTGCTTGATCTGACCATTAATTAAATATTAAAATCTTATGCTATCCATAGATGCAGTCATAACATAGTAAGTAGATTTGCTGCAATTGTGGGATGTCAGTTAACTATGTGCCTGCCTACATAAGTGCTCTGAAAGGTTTATTTTATAAAGTGTGCATAGTGTCACACAGTGTCCTTGAAATGTATATATTTCTCAAGGTTATGGTAAAGATAGTGAGATGAACAAAATTGCTAAGAAACGAAAATATGCATATAGTAAGTTGAGCAGGAAGAATATTAAGAGGTACAAGCTAGATGGTTCTTTGATGTGATTCAAATTCAAAGGATGCAAACTACAAAATCATATCCAGAACATATAACCAAGTACATCAAATTGCCTAAAAAGCATTCTGCTCGCCTTTTTCTCCTTGTCTACTTCAAAAGTACAAACTTTGAAAGATATTCCACCCCAGCTAAGCATACTCAATACTCTTCTTTACCCTGAAGAATTCTTGCTGAAGTTGCTTGGCAATGAGTAATAAAGGAAGTGATGCTTATTTGTCTCATTTTCGTGGATACACATCACATATACTGGGAAAGGACCTTGGTTAGATGCCTTATTTGGAGTGCATTATTGGGTCAAAGCTATTCAAGACTAAGGTCCAAGTGACGTTTTCACCCTTCTGGTGCTTTCAAGACTCAAATGGTATTTAACGGAGGGAAAGCCTGAGGAGATGTAGAACTGCACTAAAAAGGTTTACAAGTCAAATCCCCTTCCAACACCCTCCTTTCAGTAGAAGTAATCTGAATGGAATCGATGATATCGAATGAAGCTCATCTCCTCAAAGCTCACTTGGTTTGCAGTGGACCAAATAGCTGAAAGGAACCATCTTCCATTATTTGAACTTCCTCCCAATAGCACTCTCATGCTAAGAGTTTGAACTTTATGATAGTTGCTGAGACTGAAAGACACTCTTGTCAAGAGCAATCCAAAAACGCATATTCAATAGATCCTCAGCTTCTTTTCGCTGTGATGCATTTGTTGACTATGACCTTTCTATTGGAAAATTCACCTCCAGTTGGTGCTTTTGAACTGTTTGTTAGAATTTGGTATCATATGCTAACTTATTGGTAGTATACTTGAGTATCCAAGTTGGAATGTAGCACCAGATATAATAACTTCTTATCATAACATATAAAATAGTTTTTCCTTGTGAGCAAATTAAGATTTCTTGAATACTAATTCAAAACCGTTTTTGCTAAGGCATATAAAGGGGAACTATCACAAGTGGAAAAATGCGTCCAATATGAAGTAGAGGAGCCATTACCCACCTTACAGATCACCAAGGGAACCCCAACTGTTGCATACAACCATGATAGTTGACCCAATATCTGATGCTAGCTCTATTCTGTAGAGCTTGTCTTTCTTATCTAAGAACAGATACAACCTCTTCCCTAAAAGACTACCACACGGAATCTGAGGCTGGTTGTGAAACATAAACTTGTGATGCTTTTATGCTGTTCTTGGTGGGCTATAGTCTAGATAGAATTTTATATAGTAGAGAAGCAATTTTTTTATTGACATCGAGGTTCTTGAAGGTTTACCTTGGTCATTTTCAATGATGAATGCCTATACTGAGCTTTATGAAGTTGGGTATTTGGCTTCTTTCATAATTTTCTCTGTGATGCTTTTATGCTGTCCTTCATGGGCATGATTGGGGCTCTTCAAGTTACTTACGCCATGAACCTTCTTTTCAGCATTGGGCATCCATTCAGGAACTGCTGAAGCACTTCTGGTCATCATATCCAATTACAACACCATATCTTAGTACCAAGGTATAAAGCAGTTAATGATGGCTCAACAAATGCAGATCTTTGGCTTCAAATTTCTTGAATGTTTGGTTTGAACATTAGTTCCTATATATGTTACTTGATTTGCATGTCCTCCATTTTCTGCTAGCTCTTTATTAATTGCTTTTGGCTTGCAGTCCCACAAACATAGTAATATATGTTTAGCTCACAACATGGATGAGATTAAGAATTTATCACTTAAACAAAAGACGCCGATTGAGGAAAGATTTTGCATCAGTGTTATGTATTATACTTGTATGTGTGCGTGCATGAACGTGTATGTGTGTGTGTGTGTGTTTATGTATTACTTATACTTTTGCATATGTGTTGTGTGTGTAATCATAAGTATTACTATTCCTGAAGTCCTTTACTGGGCCATCCTTTGTAAGGCACCATTAGGGTTCAGAGCTGCTGTTGAAAGATTCCAATAGAGCAACCTACAAAGCTTAACCTTAGGCTAGAGGTGGAGTATACAATCAGTGGCCACATTTGAGAAGAATGTGAATCATTTGTCTCGTTTGGTGTATCCTTTCTCATAAATTATGGAAAAACTAGGAAGTGTGATGTTCGCATGATTTTTCCATTATATATGCAATTGTGGCTTCCAGGAGCTTTATTCTTCTGGGAGTGAGGATTAAGAAATAGAGCTCAGACTGTTTCTGTTGGTCATATTTGAGCTTGCAGGTTAACAGACTGAAAGATGCTATGGCAAATATATATCAAGAGCTACAGGTGAGCAAGTCTATCTGTTTCTCATTGCCTCATCACTCTCGTGACTCTTAACTATCTAGGTGCTCATCAAAACCTTGCTGTAGATTCACATTTTCCTTTTTAGTGAAGGACCATCAAACTTTATCCTGGCTGCTGACAAAAGGCCCTTTGTGCTTACAGAATGTATGGAGGATCAACTCCTGAGGGATTTTGGTAGAATTAGGGGCACTGAATTGGTATAAGAATGAAAACCAAAAGTTTTGGTATGAGATGAATAAAATCCCATACCTGTACCAAGTTGCTTGCTTGGCAAACAGCGTTTAAACTTCACGTCAATTAAATGGGTGAAGTAAATGAAATAAAACAAACGCCATCCCCAAGTTATCCCAAAACTTTACTCTCTATCTCTTGTCCCTGCTTTCTATCCGCCCATCTTGGTCTATCTACCAACTGCTTACTAGAGACCAACGAGGGCATACTGCCTACAGTCCTTGATAGCATCTAATGAGGGTTTTGTGGCCCTGGCCATGCATAGAAAGTGTAGTAGACACTGGATCTCCTTCCTCAATGGCACATTTAAGTGTTCTTTAGCCCAATGATCTACTTTCTTTTGTGAGGTAATTCGAAGCTAAACTAGGCTGAGTTTGTGTGGTGAGTAGTAATCCAAGTTACAGCCTAAGTACTAAAAGTGTGATGACAACTTATCTTATGTGGCCAACAGTTCCACCCCTACCCCCTCCCACTTTCGTAATTCAGTCCTGATCCATGCTCTGGGTCATAGACTCAAAGTAAAGATGTTTTCATTTGGTGCAAGTTCCCACTGGATTGCCAGTAACGTCAGAAGCAACAATATCGTGAAAACTGTAATCATTGTTGATGACGATCTGTTATTGAGCATTTATTCTTCCTGTAAACATGATCAACAATTAATGGTACGAGGGGTTAGACGTACAATATGCACAACCTTTAGCTCTCGGTGCCACTGTAGGTTGAAAGTACATCAATCAGTTTGAGATGTGATACAAAACAAGAGAAAAGGTAGGCTGGACAGTTCTCATCATCTCAATATGAAGCTTAAAGTTTTCCCAGTTGAAAATCTGTCTATTAGCAGAACATGTGTGTAAGTGAAATACTATAGCATAGTGGTATGCAATATGTTGAGATTCACATGGCCCATATTTCCATCTTTACATGAACTGCTCTCCCTTTATGTTCAGGAAATTAAAGAGTCAGTACAGTCGGATCTCAGACATCAAGTTTCACTCCTTGTTCAACCTATGATCCAGGTCAGTCCTTTCTGTTTATGGTTGTACCGGAGTAATAGTATTTTCTTCACCCAATTTGGTTTACAAACCCCCGCCCACCCACCCCTGCTGGCGATAGAAAGTCAAATAAAAAAATTTAAAAAAGGAAACATCTCTCTTCCTTTGGTGCTTGATTTTTACCACAACCCAGAAAAATGACAATTTATCTTTTAGTCTGAGGATAATAAATAATGTTTCTTTGCTTTCCTGAAATAGTCGTAATAGTAGTTTTTTTCAGTGCAATTTATTTGCAAGTAGTCCCATGAGCTGCAATTTATTTTCGTTTTTTATTGTTTAAACCCTTCCTTTATTTTATCTTTCATTCAACCATCTATTGACATGTGGTCTGAGAGTATAATGTATCATACTCCAAAGACTACAATCTAACAACGAAGTTGTCAACAAGGTCAAAAATGGGCAATATGAGAAGGTCTCAAATCTCTTTTGTGCTAAAAAAACACATATTTTAACTCCAGGGAGTTTTGGCGGGAATGAAATGGTTTTCTGGTAATCATCTCCTCCGGAAAGAAATTTTGTAGAGAAATTTTGGAAAGTGGATTCTACTACAAAATTTCCAATGTTTGATATTAAGACTACAAATGATTTTTTTGGAAAATTGCCACTACTCCCAACCCCTTAATACATACTGTAGTCATTTGTGTGCCGTCCAAAAACCATTGATGTGAAGCAATTTTTTTCTATAGTTTATCGGAAAATGAATTCTATTATGAAGTATCCATGGTTAAGCAAACTATGTTGGTTAAACTCTTCATTTTATCTCAATTACACAGGTTGGTCAATTGACATTTCAATTTGGGTGTGGACTCTTAATCCTTGTGCACACACATTTTGTTGAAACCTGTGAAGTCCATGAGGACTTAAACATTAAAACTTAACACACAAACACGAAAAACTTTAGTTCCCATAAGATCATGATTCAATATATTTTCGTAGAATGTCATTCCCTTGTCGAACACACTCATACAGTGTGGATAGTGTAATCGATGGGACGTGGAAGAGCGGAAGCTAGGAGAATCTTACTAAACCATGCTTTAGTTGTATATTTCTAATGCATACAACCTCTACAACACCCCCCCAAGAAAAACAAAAAACGAAGGGAAAAATCCTGTCTATTATGGATTTGGATTTGCATTTTTGGATTACGTTCGTGGCATGAACTGGTTTTTCACGCAGGTGTTGGATGCAGCTTTCGCCTATTATGACGCAGACTTGCAGCAGAGAATGGCAAAGAGCGGATGTGTTTAAGATTTAGTTATCACTTATTCGCTACATTTTATGACCTCTTGATTAAAAAATAAAAAATTCTACTAAAAACATTCAAATTTGTTTTGATGAAACTTTGTTTGCGATGATTAATTTTTCAGTTTTTTTATGCAAAAAGCTTGTTTATTTTGGTTGTGAATGTCAAAGTATGACCAATACACTTACTAGCATTTTGGAGATATATATATATGACATATCTAATGTGAACTATGGGTGAGTGAGAATGGAAAACTTTTAATCTCTAACTTTTATTTGCAATCTAATGAATGAAATTAGATCACGTCATTTACCCCACTAATTGTAACAACTTGACTCTAAATCACATTATTTATTTTACTGATTATAAAATTTACATAATCGAGCGCGCACACTTCAATTTGATATTTTATATTTAAATCATTTTTATGTGTGTGTTATGTAGCTAAGGCGACGAAGTGGTCTCCAATGAAATTTCATAATAATGATTGTAAATTTATGTATATGTTTAAAAGAAAATTTAAAAATTATATTAATATGTAATACACATAAATGAGAAGGTATATAGTTACAAGGTCATTAAAAATTATATTTTAAAGGAATCGTTATATTTAATAACGAATTGTATAATTTATATGCAATATTATTTAAATGAAATAAAATAGGAATGAAATAACAATATAATAACAAAAAAAAATCAGAATATGTTAGAGATAACCGGAAACAAAGAAAAAAATAAAAATAAAATAAATTAATGTTGATAAAAATATCAGCTTCAAATTAATCGAGCACAAAGCAAATTCAATTTTCATTCCTTCATCTCTCTCTCTTTCGTGCCCTGCGTCCCCTCCCCTACTCGCCGCCTCTCCTTCGGCCACCGAGGCAACCGACGCCGGCCTTCTCCCTCTCCTTCTCTCTCTCTTTCTGTCGCTCTTGCTCCCTCCTTCTCACTCTCTTCCTCGCCCTGCTGCAGCCTACTCCCGGTCATCCACTAGCCCTACCTCGGTCGCCAAGAGTCGAAGCTGGTGCTTCCCAGTAGCCATCGGAGCTCCGCTGTTCACCACCACTGCTCCTTCTTATCCTTGGCTTCCACTCTTGCGTTTGAAGGTGAAACTCTAAACCCTAATTCATCTCCCTTAATTATCCATCTATTGATTGTAATTGTAAATTGAATTATATGATATAGAAAGATGTTTATGATGTGAAAAAAATTTGAATTGGTGTGAATGGTTGAGGTTTGATATTTTGGTGGAGTGATTGTGTATGAAGGTGAATGAATGTGATTTTATTTTTATTTTTTTGTAAAATTATGATTTAGTGAATTAAATTGGGGATGTTTTGATTATAGAATTTGAGTAATTTGATGGTTTCGTTGCATTTTGGAATTGACTACAATTGAACAAAAGGAAGACAAATGTGTAGGGAGATTGAAGTTGGATAATAAGTTGTGTTGGAGGCATGTAGCAATTTGAGCAATTTAGTGCACCAAATTGTGATTGTGAAAGTGAATTTTGTTGAGAAAATAATGCTCATAACCTTAAAGTAGTATATGTATGGATTTTGATCGACTAAGTAAATTGTGGAAATTCCCATGGAAAGGCATTTGATGGATTAGTTAATTACTTAAGTATGGCTTTCGATCGTAATGAAGTGAGAAGTAAGAAGTAAGCTAGGGATAATGATTGAAAATAAGTTAGGCTTGAAAAACTAATAATAATAATAATAATAATAATAATAATAATAATAATAATAATAATAATAATGACTAACAATGATAGTAACGATAATAATAACAATTAGGAGCATATTTTACGCTTGTCAATTATGTGTTAATAACTAAGAAAAATGTTTGAATATATATATATATCTTTAATCCGATTCGACTAATGAATAAAATCACATAAATATAGCCCCGATCAACTTATTTGATGAATATGTGTTGTAGACAAGATTTCAAACGAGACTAACGCAATAGAATTGAGTAACAAAAATCTTAGTTCATCCGGTTATGTATTAAATAAAAGAAATGAAACAAATTGCAAACACTTATACGAATTCAATTATTGAAACTCAAGAGAAACATTATTAACAACAAAAATCTATTTGAAACAAAATTGAGGCCACTTCCGTTACCGGCTAGCTGGTAACCTAAGTTTTTATAAAAGGGAGAAACAAAGATTTCCAGGTCCAAGTACGTTCATGGCCCGTACCTTTCGAAAATTCACATATTTCAACAAATCTCAACATTTCTTATATATATAACTAATAATGAATCATTTGCAAATCAAGTTTTGTCACCTAATTAAGTGCTCCCCGACCAATTATCAATTATCGGGGCTTACGCCCTTCAATTCCACCCTCGCGGCTTCACCTCGGGTTTTCGGTCAGGCCGGAGGTATGCACCTTATTCAAAGATCGCATCAATTATACAAGGGGTTCTACTTTCAAATAATAACCGACAAGCAAGTTTGACTCATATTCTCTCCCCTCTAATTTCGAACTAAAATGAATTGAAATGCGCGCGTCCAATTAAAATGTTTTCAAAGCAGCTTTACAGATGCGGGATGAGAAGGAACATGTAGAACTCGAACTCGACCATGAGCGACTTTTTCGCGGACAAAGTGTATGCCCATTTCAATGTGTTTAGTGCGTTGATGTTGGACGGGATTCCCAGAAAGATATATGGCACTAACATTGTCACAATAAACAAAAGTAGCTTTACGAATGGGACAATGAAGCTCAAGAAGAAGATTGCGAAGCCGGTAGGATTCGGCAACTACATTAGCAACACCGCGATATTCAGCCTCTGCGCTGGATCCGGACAAAGTAGGTTGGCGCTTGGAGGATCAAGAAATGAGGTTGTCACCTAAAAATACACAATAACCGGATGTCAAATGACGACTTGCATGGGATTGTGCATATGAAGACAAACTTGCTGCACGGCATAAGATATGTCTAGCCTTGTAAATGTGAGATCTCGAAGAGCGCCGGCAAGACTGCGATATAGTTTAGGATTTGAGTATGGAGAATTTGCGAAAGTTGGGAGTTTGCCTTTGGTATCAACAGGTGTAAGAGCAGAGTTTACGAGGAGGTCATACCGGCACGGTGGAGAATGTCCTCGACATACTGCTTTTGGCTTAGGAAGAGACCAGTGGCATGTTGAGTGACAGACAATGCCCAAAAATAGCTTAACAAACCCAAATCTTTCATGGTAAACTCGGAACTAAGAAGGGTCATGATGCGGCTGACGAAGGAGGTCGGATGACGTAGTAAGAATAATGTCGTTCACATACGTAAGAATATAAGCCATGTCCGAACCTTTCGATAGATGAAAAGAGAATGGTCGATTGACTATGGATAAAGCCAATTGTGGAGACATAATATGCAAAACGCTAATACCAGGCCCGTGGAGCTTGCTTAAGACCGTATAAGGACTTCTTAAGTAAGCGGACATGACCAGGATAGTTGGAGTCACGAAAACCAAGCGGTTGATGCATGTAGACAGTTTCACCGAGATTCCCATACGTAAAAGCATTTTTGACATCTATCCGATGAATGGACCAAGATTTGGAAAGAGCAATGCTGAAAACTGTCCGGATGGTGGCGAGTTTTACCACTGGGCTAAAAGTCTCAATGCAATCAACGCCAATCTCCTGTGACCTGCCATCACCAACAAGATGGGGTTTGTGTCACTCAAAAGAACCATCGGAATTCTTTTTGTGTCTAAAAATCCACATAGACCGAATAACATTCACATTAGAAGGACGCGGTACTAACTCCCAAGTCTTATTTTGAATAAGAGCATCAAATTTATCGAGTCATGGCTTGTTTCCAATTCGGGTCGGATAAGGCATCCTTTGGGTTACGGGGTAGAGGTGAATGTGAAGTAGAGGTAAAAAGGTTAATGGGTTGTTTTGGCTTGAAAATACCATCCCCCTAGTAGTCATGGTTCGGTGGGTTGGACATAATGGGAATAGGGTTGGAGAGATGGGGCGGGCTGGGTGAGCTGAGTGGCAGCGAGTAGGCGTGTATGAAACAGGAAGGGAAGGCGAATTGGGCTGGACTGGGAGAGCAGCAAATGCGAGCAAGGAAGGGAGAGGAGGTGTGGTTTGGGGTTGGGCTGGATGCTATTGGGCTTGAACAACGAGGCAAAGTGGGCGGGACCGAGACAGCAGCAGACGCGGGTAAGGGAGGGAGAGGAGGCGTGGTGTAGTGTTAGGTCGGAAGGCTGCTGGGCCTTATCTACAACAGGAGCGAGAAGAGGGCGGATTGGGCAAAGGGGTTTGCTGCTGGTTTGGTAGGTGCATGCGGGACGAACCAGGAACCATAGAATTGTGGAAAAAAATAGGATTAAGACCAGAATCAAGAAAATTATAAGAAGTAGGAGAAAGAGAGTGTAATTTGGACTAAGGAAATTGAGATTCATCGAAAATAACATGACGAGAAATGAGAATTTTTCCGGAAGAAATATCCAAACACTTGTAACCACGATGATTTTGAGGATAACCGAAGAAAATACAAGAAGTAGATCTGGATTGTAATTTGTGAATGGAAGTAGAGGGAAATAATGGGTAGCATAAGCAACAAAAAACATGAAGGTGAGTATAGGAAGGATCACGATGGTAGAGAAGTTTAGTGGGAGAAAAGTTAGTGAGGAGCATGATGCCAAAAGGAGGGAGAAAGAGAAGCATGAGCGAGAAGACTGCGAATCATATTATTAATGGTACGAATCTGTCGTTCAACTTTGCCATTTTGTTGTGAAGTATGGGGGCAAGAAAAACGAAAGGACATGCCATTAGTGTTACAAAATGATATGAACGAGTTATTAATGATACCATGATAGAATGTAATTCCTTGAACTTTCATTAATGATAGACTAGAATACTTATACAAAGTACAAGAGAAATTTTAGACTAAAATCAAGGGAAGGATATTTACAATATCCTAAACTAAAGAGTAAAGGATAATACAAGAATAAAATTATTTCCATAATTATGTCTAATAATATTCTATTGTCCATTTCTATTTTATTAAAAGTAATAATTCACATATAGTTATTATAGATATATATTTTTAAAATCATTATTTGAAAATTTGTGAGATTATTCACCTTCAACCCTATCCTCATATTTAGTTAGAGGATTGTCCAAATTTGGTCATTGATCTAAATTTCAATAATTTTTATATTGATTTGAAATTTAATTAGACACCGTTCGTTTTTTTGACGTTAGATGATTTCACCATAAAGTCTTAAAGTACTACACAAGCACACCTCAATCCACGTGAGGAAATTGTAAAGAGTGCTCGAGAAGGATTGATGGTGTCCAAGAGAGAGGAGAAAGATTGAGTGATCAAAGAACGGTGAACGTCGCCTCTCTCTGTCTCTCTACCTCTCTCTTCAATGGGAGCCTTTCCTGAAGGTGGTTTTAATTAGAGTACGAGTTTTGAGTCTGTTTGACTTTATATGAAAAATATAATTTATTTATATTTTATATTATTTTGCGTTCGTTTATATTCTTTTGTGTTCGTTCGTTTCTTATTTTAATAACTCATTTTGTTCGTTTATGTTCGTTTCTATTTATGTTTGTGTGCATTTTGTATGTAAATTCATATCCGGTGAGGTTTCTCATTTTCTTCATATTTTTTGTGCGTTGAGCTTTAATCCTAATTTCATGTCAAATTACTATTACTAATGAGACTTAAATATGATACGACTTATAAGAACAAATTATAAACGTTTCAGTACATAAAGGACTTTTAGAAGCTTAACTAGGCCTTAAAAAACTTATTATTTGAAAAATGTAGACTTTCTCTTCCCTTATGATTAATGCATCAACTATATTTCTCAAATCTAAATATGTCTTATTTAATTTAAATGGTTTTAGTAATATACACCTACATTCGATACATAAATGATCTCCTATTATGCAAATTGTTATACGATTTCGGAATATATATTAGTTCAGCCTTCGTGTATGTGTATGTTCTTGTACTATTTTATATTTGTTGTATTCGAACCTTAATCCTTTAACTGTAATATAGACGACTTTAACTGCAAATTTATTTATATGATTTGTACTCTTTGCGTTTTAAAATATTTGTCGTTTTAAGGTTATAAGAGAATACTAAGGAAACACAAAATTCATGACAAAATTTGTGTTAGAATACTAAGTTGCCCTACAATTTCATTGAAAATAAATAAAATCAATGAAAAAAAGAAAAATTAATTAATTAATAAGGACAAAATTGGTAAATCAGCCAATAATATGTCATCGGAATTGAAATGACATATATTATGAGACGAAGAAAGTTAATTAAAGTGACATGTATTATAAAAAGAGTGGAGTACATGTGGATACCCGTAAAAGCTCTCAGAGATAAAATCCCCTTTTTTTCATCTTAAAAAAAAAAAAAAAAAAAAGAGGTTCAGAATTAATTAAAGCTGCGTCATTTACAATTTTCACAATCCAAATTGAAATCTACAGATCTATTGATGGGCCTATGCATAGCATATAAATTCAATTTATTTTATGGGCCAAAAACAAAAATAAAATGGGCAAATTAAAAATAATAGCCTTCTGAAAGTAATATCCCTTTTCTGTTAATGTTGGACTTTAAGGCCCTCTCGAGTTGGACTCAGGACTCATTATCATGGCCAACTCTCTCACCGACATACAGAGAAAACCATACAAGCACCCTAAAAATGAAATTATCCCTTCAAAATTACTATTTTCTCTATCCTATTTTATACTTTCTACTTTCCAAAAATAATTTAGTGCATTAACATTTACATTTATTATACATTTTTTAATCAAATATTTATTACACAATTTTAAGTAAATAATGGTTGGGAAATTATGGATATACTACTACTACTATTATTATTATTATTGGCTAAAAGTAGTATTTAATTTTCCATTTGTTTCAAAATAATATATCGTCTTAAAATTCAGAACTTAATTTTCATTGCAAAAGAAAAAAGAGTAAATTGTTAGTATGATAAAGTAGTTCTTTGTGAGACAAGTCGAGTAGTTTTTAAATCTGGAATTTAGGGGTGATAAAAAATAGTATTTAGAAAAATATTTTAGACATTTTTCATATAACATAGAAGTTTGACTGTAAATGATTTTCGAGGCATTTTTCTTAACCAAAAAATAAAAATAAAAATAATTTTTCCTCGACCAAAGATAGTCTAAGATAAAATGCACAAATATTAATCATACAATAATAAAATATTAATCGTCAACTGAGATCTTAAATATATTTATTTTAAATTTTATTCTTGTCTTATTATATTGTATTGTTGTTTTAACTCTTATAAATCCAAAAACAAAATTCAAATAATAACAATCCGAATAGGGAAAAAAAAGGAAAAGAGAAGGTGGCGAGGAAATAGTAATAAATATGGGGGCAGTGGGTGCACGTTCCACACATGGCAGACGCTGAGATCATCGCCTACATAAGCGCCCACTTTCA
The DNA here is from genome assembly GCA_021018815.1 of Talinum fruticosum. Lineage (NCBI taxonomy): Eukaryota > Viridiplantae > Streptophyta > Magnoliopsida > Caryophyllales > Talinaceae > Talinum > Talinum fruticosum. Next base: position 2,001,132 of record JAITYX010000042.1, read on the forward strand.
TCAGCATTGTTCTATCCAATTATCAAACCCAACATAATTAAATAATTATGGGCTCACGTTTTGCTCGTTCATCAAGTGCTCAGACGTCGTCGTTATTTTTCAAAAAAAAAAAAAAGAGAAAACTAAGCAATTAAATTTTTTTAGATGGACTAATTTTATTTCACACATATTGGTCTTCTCTTTAAAAACGAAGTTTGATGATTTTTTTTTGGGTTTCATTGAATTTGATTCATACTACACAATGGCGGAGCCAAAGGGTTCAGTTGGATCAACCGACCTCCCTTTTAAAAATAAATAAGATTTTTATATAACAAATAATAATAAGTAAATGCGGATACATTAGTTGGTAAGGACTTTATAATGTGAAGGAGAGGTAAAGGGTTCAAATTCTTCTATTGACTCACTTTGAGTGACATAATTGGTACTCAACTGCTCATTCAGGGCTAAATTAATATTTATATGAATATATTAAATCTCACCTTTACTATTTTAATATACAATTCTCTATATAGTAATAATAAATTGACGTAATATAAATTTTAATGATGTAATATTTGACTTTGTAATTTTAAATTTCTGAAAGCCACCTATACTTTTAATTTTCTTAGTTTTACATTACACTACCTATTTTTTTAACTAATCGATAAAAAAAAAAGTATTAAAGAAGTTTGCCAAATAGGCCAAGAGGACCTAAGCCCTTCTTCTCTCTTTCTTAAAAGTTCTTTAAGATGTCTCCATTTCCATCCGTTCCAAATATGAATAAAAATAGTTTTTATTGTGAGATGATAAATATTATGAAATAAAAAAAATTGTTAAATATCTTATAACTTTAATTTACAGTCGGACAATAATTTACAATTCCTTGTATGTGCTTTTTTTTTATTACAACAATTTTATTGCTCTTTAAAACTTGGTTACAGTATTACTATTTCTGATAGCTAAATAAAATAAAATTAAAATTATAAATTTTGTGGAATGGATGAGATAAAAATAAAATTAAATGTGTAGTACCTAATTTGTACCAGCGAGGTCGTGGGTTTTGAAGCCGATAAATGGGTCCCACAATGGATCATTTCATGAACCATCAAAGTCGGCAAGGGCAACTAGTCATAGAATCACGTGAACCGTGTGGACCATTCAATTAATACTCTAATACTTTACTTTATCCATTCGTCCATCCAAATTTCAACCCCTAATCCACACCACTTGCCTTGCCTACCCATCCTCCATATAGATGTCATCAAATTATATTATCAATTAATTTTTCGCTGATTAAATTATTATATTTAATTATTTTAAAAAAATATTTAATAAAATTAGCTGTTTTTGTTAAAAAATAAAGATGATTTATATATAGGAAAGTCAAAGAAAAAAAAAACGAAGTAGTGAGAATCGAGTGTAAGTTGAGTAAAGTTGGTTAGTTGAACTTTCAGTTTGATAAAATTTAGAAATGCAGGTAAATTGAAAAATTAGGTTAATTGATTTTTCGACCTCACTCATTAACTTTTGGTTAATCTCACGTAAATCTTTATCAAAATTATTTTTCTTTGATTTTATTCTTGTTTGGAAAGATCAATAAATAAATATTTTTGATCATAGATTTGTGAGTCTTGTTATTGAGATAAGGACCTTGTGTGCACTTAATTGTAAGGGTACTAAGGTTGTGAGGATTTCTAAATAAAGTTAAAAAAATTGTAAGTAATTAAAAAAATTATTAAAAAAATACAAGAATGTAAGAAAAACTAAATGGAACATAGCCCAAATCAAAAAATAACAATAAAAAAAAACAAAAATTGAAGTTCACTTATGTTAAAAGTTGCTTAATCAATTTTACCATTTAGAAATTTAATTTTTGCTTTTGATTGAAATTAGTGAACTGAATTTTTAAAAACCACATGGAAACGAAATTAAAGTCAAGAATTCATCTATATAAATTGATAATTTTTTAGTGCAACTTTCCAATTTAGTTTTTCAGTTTTTTTTATAAAAAATTCCTATAATTAAGAAGCATTAAAGATAATCATATGGATGTAACAATCATGTTTTTAGAACTCATAAAATTAAATATATCCACATTACTCATTTATATATTTGCTTGTATTCCCTTCTAAATTTGTTAATTTATGTTTACATAAATTAAAATCTTGAAATATTTTAGAAGATTTTTATCCAATTCAATCAGAACTAAAAATAAAATTTAAAAAATCGTACCACGTACAATCAAAGTACGTAAAATAATTCCCTTCCATTTTGAATCTTGATTACGTAAACCTACAAGGCTATGACACATCACTGCTGTACTGGGGGGGATGGGGGCTTACTTACAGACCAATGACGAAGCCATTTAGGATTAATAGATTTTAATACTTTGATTTATTATATTGAACTTTTATATTTTAAAAAATTAGTTATTTAAAATATAAAATACTAAAAAATATTCATATTAAAATAAAAATTTTATGAGAAAAATAATTTAAAATATTACATACAATATAATCCAAATTACAAGATATAAAAATCCAAATCTCCACGAAAAATTTATCTACTTAAGGAACATTAGTCGCTATATTTTAGATTTGATTCCTCGATTCTCATGTACTTCTTTTACGAATCATCCGATAAAAAGAAAAAAAGTAAATTGAAAAAAGTGAACAGTACACGCTTAACACGTTACGGATTTGATGCGGTGCATTACTGTGCGTTAACAAATGGCGTTCACGTTAATTTCTCTTCAGTGGCGCCACGAGGACTCCCACGCTTCACGTGGTCGTCACGTGCAGCTCACGGATTCTATACCCTCTTAATTTAATTTAATTACTCCTATTATTTAACTGTATTTATTTATCACAAGGATGTTCAGAGCAGATCAGCTCCTGGAAATTGTTTTGACTCGGCGCCTTTATCCATGTTTTAGTGACACTATTTATGTTTTTTAATTATTTTTTATGTTTTAGCCCCAAAAACCAATGCCACGTGGGACCTCCTAATTGGCTTGCTAGACACGTGCATGATGCTTCTATCACTAACACGTGCATCTTTTTTCTTATTTCTCCGCAAATTGTGATTTTTTTTTGGGGTTTTGATTTGTTTTCGTGATCGTTGTGTGATAACCTCTCTCGAATTAACAAGTCAAACAGCTAATTAAAATATTAAATTAAATAATTTTTAAATGAATCTTTTAATAAAGGAACTAATTCTCAAAAAATTCTAACTTATTAATTTATTTTTTATATTCTTTTTAAAACACATATAATTTATATAAATTTTATATCCTTTTTACATGTACAATTTTTACTTTTCTGTTTATTTTTAATTATTAATCTTAATTATATATGTGGTTATTGTGTGTTAATTTTCAATTATTATTCATTTTAAAATTTACTACATTACTCCGTATATAGTATAAGTCCGGACTCACACGAGTCGGATTTTAAATTTTACACCGTTCGTATATAAATTACACAAAAAATTAGTAATTATTTACCAAATATCCGTATGGCAATAGAGTTCTAATCGTGCTTGAAATAATAAAAATGGTGGAAAACTTTGGAAAACAATTTTATACCTTCTTGTGGGTGATGTTAATTATAAAGATAAATTTATTTATATATATTACTTGGTTGTTGAGGCATCAATATGGAAACATGGGCAAGAATTATGCAACTTGATAAGTTTTTATATCACCAAACGTGGGCGTTTTGGGTAGGCATTAGGGGCTTAATTAATCATATCATGCACTTTAATTTGATACGATTCAATTTATTATAATGTACTTTTTAAAAAATATGTCTTTTTTCATTAAAAAATTGTCTTCCTTTTAGCTTTTAATAGAATCATATATTCAAAAGCAATAATTAAGAAAATCCTTAATCGCTTAGAGTTCATGGACTTCATGCTAAGTTTTAAAATATTTTGGTTAGTAAAGTATTTTTAACTAAAATAGTTTTTGAACCAAAAATGTTAAAATTATCCTATGAAATGATACTTTCTATAACATATATTAGGTGTAAAAAGTTTATATACAAGGCATAGTCCTTAAGCTTATAGTAATAAATTTTTTAAAAAGATTTTATTGATTATCTTACCTAATATTTATTGTAAAGTAACAGAATTAATGACGAATTCAAATATTTACATACAAGAGGCACATATTTTTTAGTTTTTGAAATTTTTAATTAATAACCGATTATATTTTTATGGGTGTTTATGTTAAAATTTTTAAAAATTATTCTATATATTGGTACAGTGGACTGCACTTGAAGAATGGTTGGTTAACATACATCAATTTGAGCTTCTCTTTTGACAATCTGTTAGATATTAACACAAGATAGCGGATATTCTACGGTTGTGACAAATCGAAAGATCTACATATATAAATTTAGTATAAATAAAACTCTTATTTTTAATAAATTTCTGTATAAAAGATAGTAATATGTGGAGAAAAACACTTGCTACCTTCCTCACTCAAGAATCTCAAAGTATGAAGTACACAAATATGTTATGTCCAAAAAAGTGCATTGATTGATATGCTTTCCAAACAAAAAAAAAGAAAAAAAAAGAGACTAAGAGTAATAGATAGAGAGTACACAAAATGTGGAAAAAGAATAAAAATAAAATCCAATTTTAACCATAGTTAATTCCTGAACCAGAACATGTTGAACCCTGGTATGCGCACGAGATTTGCAGTTGGAGATTGGGAAAGCAGAGAAAAGAGGAAGGAGAGCGAGACAGAGAGAGAAAAAAGGACGAAGCTTAAAACTCTTGCCTCTGCCTTGCCTGCCCTCCACCTCTCTCTCTCTCTCTCTCTCTCTCTCTCTCTCTCTCTCTCTCCATAACACTGTTTCTCTTTCAGTAGCAAAGAAAAGAGGTAAAAAGCCCGGCTTCTTATTAATGTTTCTGAAACTGGGCTGATTTTTTTGTTTTCTGGGAAAATTCAGATTCCTCCTTCTTCGACTGAGCTGTCGCTGTCCTTTGAAAGTCTGCAACAACGGTCGAAGCCTCTCGTACTCTATAGCCAGACCCAGAAGCCTCATTTTGCTGCCCATCCTCTGTTTCTCTCTCCTCCCTTTTTTCCATGGTTTGTGTTACTCTCCCTCCCGTAAACTTCTTGGAGTTCTTTCGATTGCGTTTGACTCTTTTTGGGTTCTTGATGAATTATTCGAAGGGTTTTTTTTTTTTTTTTTGTTTAAATTCAATGTATAAGATCTGAAACTATGTGAACAACTTGTTGAATTGTTCCGAGGATCCGAGTATGCGTTTGAACGGTATTGGATTTGGGGCATATGGAGATGGACCAAACTCGTACTAATTTTTGTTGGGCAATTTAGGGTTCTTGACTCTACTGGAGATTTGAATTGGGTTTGTTTCTTTTTTATTGTTTGAGATTGTTTAACATTTTGGGTTTGCCCCTTGTTAAGATTTTTGGGTTTGTTAGATGACGAATATTGAACTGGGAATGGGAGGGAGTTTAGCATGGAATGAGGAGGACAAGGCCATGATCGCTTCAATATTGGGCACTCGTGCTTTTGATTACTTGATATCAAACCCTTTCATGGCCGAGACTTCATTGGTGAGTGTTGAGAACAATGAAAATATTCAGAATAAGTTATCAGATCTGGTTGAGAGGCCAAATGCCTCGAATTTTAGCTGGAATTATGGTTTTTTCTGGCAAATTTCGAGTTCGAGGTCAGGGGAAGTGGTTTTGAGTTGGGGGATGGTTATTGTAGAGAGCCTAAGGAAGGGGAAGAATCAGAAGCAACCCGGCTTCTGAACTTCCGGCTTCAGGATGAAGCTCAGCAGAAAATTAGGAAGAGGGTTCTTCAGAAGTTGAACACACTATTTGGAGGTTCTGATGATGACAATTTGGCCTGTAGACTGGATAGGGTTACAGACATGGAGATGTTCTTCCTTGTGTCAATGTACTTCTCGTTTCCTCGGGGTCAAGGCGGGCCGGGAGTTGTTTTGCTTCCGGGAAGCATGTATGGCAGTCGGATTTGTTGAGGTCGAAATCTGATTATTGTGTTAGGTCTTTCCTTGCTAAGTCTGCTGGAATCCAGACTGTTGTCTTGATTCCTACCGAGTTTGGAGTTGTTGAATTGGGATCGGTCAGACCAATAGCAGAGAACCCAGACATGTTGAAGGCATTGAAGTTTGCATTTTGCTCACCTTCGTCGTTCACTAGGCCCAAACCGCCTCCTGCTATGCCTGTTGTAACTCAGATGAATGATGAAAATGCCTCTGCTCCTTTTTCACATTTGAGGCTTGGTGATCGGGTACAGGGTGTTCCTAAGATCTTTGGGCAGTGTTTGAATGCCACTGTGCGCCCCCAATTCAGGGAGAAACTTGCTGTTAGAAAGATGGATGATAAACATTGGGATCCTTATGCAAATGGGAACAAACTCTCGTTCACAAACCAGAATCCTAGGAATGGTGTTCATGGTGCTCACTGGACAAACATTCCTGGTGTGAAACGTGCGGACATTTATAGCCCTCAGAACACTGCCCTGCAGGGTTATGTGAATGGTGTCCGGAATGAGTTCCGGATAAATCAGTTCAACCAACAAAAGCCAGCCCCAATGCAAATCGATTTTACTGGTGCAACCTCTCAGCCGGGTGTCCTTTCTCAGCCTGGTAACGTGGAGTCCGAGAATTCGGATGTGGAGGCTTCTTGCAGAGAAGACAAAGCTGGTCCATCTGATGATAGAAAGCCAAGAAAACGAGGGCGGAAACCTGCAAATGGAAGAGAAGAACCCCTTAACCATGTTGAGGCAGAGAGACAGCGTAGAGAGAAGCTTAATCAGCGGTTTTATGCCTTGAGGGCAGTTGTACCCAACATATCCAAGATGGACAAAGCCTCATTGCTTGGAGATGCTATTTCTTACATCACCGAGCTCCAGAAGAAGCTGAAGGACATGGAAGCGGAAAGGGAGAACAATAGTGGCACCTCAACTGATGCATTAGCCACAGAGGTCAACTCTGTTGCAGATGTAGAGGTACAAGCTCCCGAGATTGAAGTTGAGGCTGCTCGTGATGAGGTCATTGTGAGAGTGAGCTGCCCACTGGAGTCACATCCTGTGTCCTGCGTATACCTGGCATTCAAAGATGCAGGGATTAACATTCTCGATTCAAAACTTGCTGCAGGCACTGATACTGTGTTCCATTCATTTGCTGTCAAATCTCAGGATTCTGAACAGCTGACCAAGGAAAAAGTGTTAGCAGCATTTTCGCATGAACCCAAGCCCTTGCAAACTCCATCGTCAACCGGAGAATAGGGGGTTTGTAGTTTAATGGGTAGGTGTAATTGGATAGTAGGGAAAGTAAAAAGAGCCTGTTCTTTTTACTTCTGCAGAGGTTTTGATTTTGCAGCAAGAGAAAAGAAGAGGAATAGGCCGTGCAATAGTTCCCAATAGAAGTAGAATATTAGCCAATTGACAAATTTAGAATTCTAAATTCATTTCTGTTCTGTTCATAGTTATACTAATCCTGTTATAAGTGTTCTCACAAGCTGAATCAAAGTTGTAAGTTGAACCATCTTTTATTGCTTTAATGAGAGATTGATAAGTTTTGCTCATCTCTTTGGTAATTAATCCTTAACTTACCTTTTCCTGGCATCTTCCTATGATCTTCTCGTATTGTCACATATTGAGACAGTTTCTTGAATGCTCATCCAAAGGAGACTCGCTGGTGCTTCTTGGCCTCTGTTGCAGGACACAGCGTGAATGTAATTTTCTCGAGCTTCTTTTCTAAATCTAAGGCCGGTTTCCACTTATCATAAGTACTTATAATCAGTATTCAAGACTTGTTAGTACACGTTAGCGCTTGTCAGGTCCTAATCAACTTTGGTCGGCTTCGATCAAGGCTCATCTACATCCATCAACACCCATTGGCAATAATGCATCATAAGTGATGAGAGAGTTGCCACTTGCCAGTGGCATGTAACTGACATACTGCTTTTGGAAAGCTCTGAATCTAATAATGTACTGGTTGTATGTTATCCAAATTTGGGCAAACTTTTCATCAGTCAGAAAAACACGCACGTTTTGGAACACATACAGCCTTCATCAGCAGCCTTAGAAATCTTAGCCTAAATAGTTGATCCACCAAGGAAGGAATTCAGGTAAAATATCTTTACCAAAGATTCTCATGTCACAATAATAGGGAAGCATTCAAATCACGTTTGGGTTTGATAAATGTTATCGTTGTTGTAATGTAAGTTTCCGCATGAAGTTAAGTTAGTCGTTGGTAATCAAATCAAGTCAAGTCGATCCATAAAAAAAAAACCTTAAAATTATCCCCTCCTTCTAAAGAAAGGTCAGGTTTAAGGGAAAAAAATGTCAAATTACATGTTGATTCATGTTTTCATTTGAGCCCTCAGTGTGACGTCAATTATTGCCAACTTCGACAAAGAAAATTATACAATTATGTCAAATATTGTCGATCCTAATAAAGAGTTAATCTTTAAGAAGCACAAATTTTTCTTTAGGAGGAGGGCCCATGTATTATGGGGACCTAAATTTTGGTATGGGGTTAATATTCTTTTATCTTTTTGGCTTTGTTCAACCAAGTGGAGGATGTACTGAAATGCCTACCTTTGTCCAAGCATTTTCACATGGAATTCGTTGTGTCCATCCACCTAATGAACCCATATCTAGAAAAAGAAAAAGATTGGGAAAGTTCCTGTTTTTTCATGGTACTTATGAGATACAAATATCACAAGATATCCCCCACCAAAAAAAAAAGAAAAATAAAAAGGGGGTTACTCAATAAGCATTGCATCCTATGTTCCAATAGTGGTTGGTAAATTGTAGTCATCATTCTTCTCAACTTGCACTTCCTTTGCTTTTGCCTTTTCTTAGTAATGTGGGGAAATTCCTTCTACACTTCTCCACAATATCATCATTCCAAAATATTTGACATCATTTTAAAAATGATGAAATAAAAATATATATATTTGTGTTGTATAAAGGATTCAATCCACCTTGTCGGTATAAGGAAAAAAAAAAAAGTAGTATTATAATAGAGAAAATAAAATCATATACAAATAACAGTATTGTCAGTCTTTTAGTGAAATTTTTATATGTCAAATACATATATATATATTCTTAAGAAGCAAAAAATATCAACGTATACACATAAAAACAAAGGACCTATAGTTGTTTGTTAAAAATGTTAAAGTATTACCAAAGTCGCAATGTTAACCATATACTAAAATATGCAAAGGTACTTAGACGCCACAAAATTTATTCATCTACAACCACTTATTCATTTATAAAGTAAAAAATCAATGTATAAGATTCATATGATATCAAAATACATATGGCACATCTACGTACATTTATTCTTAGCATAGAGGGAGGTGTAAAGATCCATTCAATAAAAATTTAAATTTCAAACTTTAATAACTAAGCCATCGAAAACACTGTGAAAGAAATAAATTTGAGAAAAATGGATTATAATAAGGAGGAGAGAATCATTCTGAAAATAATTAAAGATACAGTCAACCTAGTGTGATGGAAAAGGTTAAAGTTTAAGCTAATTGCTGGTCCATAATCTAATTATTAATTATTAATTCTATTAAGAAAGTGCCAAATTAACATTGTACTGTACGGACCCGACTTTCTCCCTTGTTCTTTCCCACATTTTTATTTTATTTTATTTTCCTTGGGGTGAGTTTTTATCCGAATATCTAGGAGTCTATAGGACCACCCACAAAAGTCTTTAAGAGTGATTTTCAAATTTTGGATTTAAATTTTAATTGTGTTATTTTATATTTTTGTTATCATACCCCAAAAAAGTATAATTTCCATTATTAATATAAATATAATTTATACAGTCATGTACTTATATTTAAGATATTTATGGTGGAATAATACGTCATAGAATTTAAAGGACTTTTTTTATAAAAAATGGGCCCTTATCAATCTTGAGGACCACTCATTTTAAGAATTCTTAAAACAAGAAAAATTCCTTCTACCTATGCATTCATTGAAGACAAGATAGCAAATTGTTGAATTTTATTGTGAATTGACCATATGATACGACTCAATTTGATTTATTGATCACGCGTTGTCGTGTTTCAAATTTAATTGCGCCTTGATACAACTTATGAACCAGTCGACCATGAGGGACCATAGATAATCCTAAGAAAATGTCATCCGATTTTGTAACATACAAAATTATGTATTAAAGAAGGTTAGACGAACTAAAGCGTATATTATAGACCAAGCCCTGACCCCGTAAGATGAGAAAAATACACAAAATTTTTGAGAATAACTATATTTTTCTAAAACTATATTATCCGAAGAATATAATGTTAAAACTATAGTATAATTTGGATCCATAGACTAGGTCGAATTGATTAGACATGCCAACTTGGACGTACATATTTACTTTTAGTATGATTGTGAAAGCTCGGTTTATTCGATCCAACTCAACAGGCCCAATATAATTACACGTCATCCAAAAAATTGTTTTTTTAAATAAATGTGACCCAAAAAATAGTTAATGGAGCATGATGAGTTGGTCTGGGCTTGGACGAAAACATTGTCCAGGCCCAAGATAATTGCACGTGATCCAAGAAAAAGCAGTTAAAATATATATTCTCCGAGTTTTGTTTTTATTTATTTTTCTATCGCCATGTATTCTCTGACTTAATCCTCTGTAAAGAAAATCTTAATTAGTGCAAATATTCATAATTTTTGTGGTGATGAAAGTATACCTCTCTACTTTTTTAACCAAAAAAAAAAGAAAGAACATTGTTACAAAAAAAAAGAAACATTGCAAATATTTTTCGTAAAAAATATTTATATAAAATTTACAATCACCAAAACTTGTGATCGAATAAAAATTAATTGATTGACGAAAAAGTTGTTACAAAAATTCATTGTTGAACAATACATGTTGTTTGTCAAATATAAATTAAATAATATCACTAACGGTATTTTTAAAATTTTACTATCATAATAGATTTATAACGATTATATATATAACTAGTTTTAAAAGTTATGAGTATATATATATATATATATATATATATATATATATATATAACGACAATAAATGTAAAGAAATTTCATTAAATATCTTTATGAAATTTCAAATAATTTTGATCGTTATTAATTTGATTGCTTTGACAATTATGGAAAATTATGGGCCAGTTATGGCAACAAATCAATAGATTAATTTTATCCCATGAAAGCAAAAACAGGAAATCAACAAAATAAATAAAATTTATCAGATTTCCTCCATCCTCAGTGCCATAAATTCGAGAACATCCCCTCCTCCACCCAATCAGCTAAAAGTTCTTATATTTTCCAAAGAAAAAAAGAAAAAAAAGATGACAAAATATGCGAATTATTCTTTCTCTGTAATTTTCTGTATTTTCACGATCTTCTTACGTTCCTCCATAACAAATGCATCCAAGAACCTCGTCCCGGGTACATGCAAGAAGATATCAGAATCCGACCCGACAGTCAAATACGATTACTGCGTATCATTACTCGGGTCGGATCCACGGAGCTCCAGAGCCACTACCCTAGCGGAGCTGGGTTCCATCTCATTCGAGATAGACATATCCAAAGCAAAGTCCATGGTATCAACCATTAACGGGTTGTTAAAGGACCCGGCGTATGACCCGGTCACTAAGTCCGACTTGAAAGATTGTTTGAATTTTTATTCGGATGCTCCGGATGACTTGCAAGAGAGTTTGGATGCTTTGAAGAGGGAGGATTATTCAACAGCTAATATTAGGGCAAGTGCGGCCTTGGATTCGAGCGTTAATTGTGAAGATCAGTTTAAGGGAAGTTGGAAGTTTTTCCTGTGGAAAAGGAAAATTATGAGTTTTACCAAATTACTGCTGTTTCTCTTGCTTTTACTGTCTTGTTGTAGTGAATTCTGAATATTCTAAGTATAAACTCTTGAATAAATACTTTTATCTCCGTTTATCTATTTTAACCTAATTTTCAATACAAACTTCAATTATAAATGAGTTGTAACCTATGTGTAAAAGAATAATTTGTTTTGAGCAGCGAATAGCTATTTAAATAGTTAAGCGAGTTGAATAAACATGTTTAGTAAATTTAGGGCGTGTTCAGTAAAATTAATTGTTTCAAGTAGTGGTTAGTCTGTTTTAGTAGTTGTGTTAGTTGTTTTATTAGCGATTAGTCATTCATCGACTAGTGGTTAGTGGTTAGATATTCAACTATTGATTTGAGATAAGTGTGTTCGGTAATAGTAGTCTGTTTAAGTAGCGATTTGTATAAAATGACTTAAAAGGACATAATTGATAAAATATTTTAGAAAATAAAAAGGAGAATTTTGGAAATTATGTGCAAACACTAAGTAGTGTTTTTGAAAACGTTACTTTGAGTAGCTTTTCAAAAACACTACCTAAAACTCTATTCACTATGTCAAACACTACTTTGCCGAACACTTACATTTTTACATAAGTAGTGTTTTACATCCTCCAAAACACTAATCACTACCTCAAACGCTACTCGCCGAACACACCTAGTGTTTGAGTTAGCTGATTATTATAAATTGACATAAAATAATAGAAATAATTTGCTAAATATAAATTAATGAAGGCATGTTTTTGTCAAAAAGATATGAAACATTACTTTTAAATGTGAAAAGCTAATAATCATAACTTTTGAGAAACACTACTTGAAATGTTACTAGCTACTACAAATGCTAGTTGAAACACTATCTTACCAAATGCTAATAGTTGGTTGATTAGTGTTTCGACTTTATCAAAAGTACTAGACTCTACTCCGAACAATGTTGCTTGAACAGAGTCATAATACAAAAAAATTTTAATTGGTTCAACAGACCCTGCAAAATTTTCCATTGGAGATAATAACTTAAAGTCCCAACGACTAATTTAAAGCCAACCAATCTTATCATCTTCTATATTATTCTCATAAATGTTAAAAATTTTGAGATTTTGAAAGCCAAAGGTTTAAAAAGGTCTCATTCGATACTCACATAAATTGCTTATTAAAATTATTCATATAATGACAAACTATACCAGTGTGCTTCCATGGTAAGTTAAAAAAAAACAGGTCCTACCGAGAATCGAACTCGGGTTACTGGATTCAGAGTCCAGTGTCATAACCGCTAGACCATAGAACCAATGCGGCAAAGTATTCCTAAATGCTAAATTATATAATTTATTTTTTAATATTTTTTCGAGCAGTCGTAATTTAATGTGGTGGAAATATAATGAAGAATCAAGACTACGAGTTTATGAGAAGTACACGTAAAATTGATAAGATAGTGTTGTCTTATGGAAGTAAACTAGTTTCTCGAGTGCAAAATATAGTTGGAGCTTCCCGGTAATTGTATAATAAAGGCAAAATGGATAATTCAAATCAAATACGTCCATAAATTTTTAGAATAACAAATGCTATTAAATTATATATTTTTATTTTAAAAAAAAAAGCCAAAGCAACCTACGTAGATGAAGGGTTCATGCAATTTACTTTGGTCCATCTACCTTTGTCCTTGAAGCCACGCAAATTATGTTTTCCTCTTCTTTTTCTCACTAATCTTTATATAATACACAAGAGTTTAGATTGCCCATTAACATTGCATGCCTCTCAAAATTACTTCAAGATGACCAACCCATCATCTTTCTCTAGAAATTAAACCAATTTTCAAAAATTTTGGAGGAAAAATTCAACCTTTAATAAGTTTTCTACCTTCAAATTCATCAAAATTTTCCCAAAAAAATAAAAAAATTGATGGATTTTGGGATTCTAGCAACTATACTCCTATGTTCATTTCTTGCTGCGAAGATCCTCCACCCATGGGTCACCAGGAAAGCCCGAGTCAATGCAATGCACAAACTTCCTCCCGGCCCGCCACGGTGGCCCATAGTCGGAAACCTCCTCCAGTTGGGCCCGCTCCCTCACCGCGACATGGCCTCATTCTGTGAGAAATATGGGCCGTTGGTCTACCTTAGGCTCGGCGAAGTGGACGCCATAACCACCAATGACCCAGACATGATCCGCGAAATTCTGGCCCGGCAGGATGAAGTGTTTGCATCCCGCCCACGGACCCTAGCCGCGGCTCACTTGGCCTATAACTGCGGTGATGTGGCCTTGGCCCCATTGGGTCCAAAGTGGAAGCGAATGAGGCGGATATGCATGGAGCACCTCCTGACCACCAAGCGGCTCGAGCTCTTTTCCAAGCACCGGGCCCAAGAGGCTCAACACTTGGTCCAGGATGTGTTGGGTCGTGCCCAAACGGGGAACCCCGTGAACCTAAGGGAGGTGTTGGGGGCCTTCTCTATGAACAATGTGACCAGAATGTTGCTAGGAAGACAGTACTTTGGGGCCGGGACGGCGGGCCCACAAGAGGCTATGGAGTTCATGCATATAACCCATGAGTTGTTTTGGCTCTTGGGGTTGATTTATTTGGGGGATTACTTGCCCGTTTGGAGGTGGGTTGACCCGTATGGGTGTGAGAAGAAGATGAGGGAAGTGGAGAAGAGGGTGGATGATTTTCATGAGAGGATAATTGAGGAGCATAGGAAGGAAAAGGAGAGGAGACAGAAAATGGGGGAGGAGGAAGGAGAGATGGACTTTGTTGATGTTTTGTTGTCTTTGCCTGGTGAAGATGGGAAGGAGCATATGGATGATGTTGAGATCAAAGCTCTAATTCAGGTGAACCACTTCCTTCTTCTCTATTTCAAGGCAACTATATTTATAGTGTCAGATACCAATATTATATTAGACTCCATATCTTTTAAAAAATTTTGCATACTTTCTAAAATAAAAAGTTGAGTCTATATATATAATCGATATTTAAATATCGAGTGTCCTACTCAATATTATTAATATGAGAATATATACTCTCCAATAATATATCATTATGTTAAGGTTTATATAAGCCCTATTTTTTCCTTCGTTCCATTATTTATTAACCTATGTCATGATTTATATTTTCCAAGACGTATAATTCACATTCTGTGATGTTCGAGACTGGAATGGGAGTTGTGATAACACGATGGAAGTAATGGCAGGATATGATAGCAGCGGCAACGGACACCTCATCAGTGACGAACGAATGGGCAATGGCTGAAGTAATCAAGCATCCACGTGTCCTCCGGAAAGTCCAAGATGAACTGGACAGAGTTGTAGGCCCCACGAGGATGGTGTCCGAGTCAGACCTTCCCCACCTTCCTTACATGCGCTGCGTCGTACGCGAAACCTTCCGGATGCACCCAGCGGGGCCCTTCCTGATCCCCCACGAATCCCTCCGTCCCACCACGATCAACGGCTACTACATCCCGGAGGGTACACGTGTGTTCATCAACACGCACGCGCTGGGCCGCAACCCCACCGTCTGGGGTGGGGACGACATAGAGGATTTCTACCCGGAGCGACACTGGCCGTCGGATGGGGGAGGGTGGAGATCAGCCATGGATCTGATTTTAAGATACTGCCCTTTAGTGCAGGGAAGAGGAGGTGCCCCGGAGCCCCACTTGGGTTGGTTTTTGTGTTATTGGGCCTGGCCCGGTTGTTTCATGCCTTTGATTGGGGCCCGCCAGAGGGGTCCGGCCCGAAGAGATTGATACTGAAGAGGTTTATGGGATGACCATGCCTAAGGCTAAGCCTTTGTTGGCTATGGCTAAGCCTAGATTACCCCCTCATTTGTACCATTGATTTGTGTCATCTTAGCTCTAACTACTGTTTTATTTCATCTGAATTAGCTAATAAACTTCTTCACCAAAACTTCACCGAGTTGGTCGTCATGTTCATATTTTAAAACGAATATGTATTTTTCGTCTACGAGTTTATCTTAGATGTAATAATTAAAGAGGACGTTTTATTCAATTAAGTTGTGTAATAATTTTTTAAAAAAGAAAAATAATTGTTAATTTAAAAGTATTCTAGATTTTGATATAACCGAGATGTATACTTACTTTTCTTCACAATATTTGTCACTTTTAAGTTACTGAGGAATATTAAAGAAGTACAAAATTTATAAAGTTATGTCAACATATCAAGTTTTTGTAAAATTTTATCGGAAATAAAAAAGTTGATAAAAACAGAAGAAATAAGAATAAAATTAATAAACTAATAATTTAAAAATACAGATATTACAAAATTAAAAAAGTTAATTAAAAATAATACTATATGCTATAAAAGGAAGAGAGCAACGTACTAGTAGTGGAACATTTTGATAATGGTCCAGTATACTCCCTTTAAGGAAACTGGCATCTAGTTGACATCGAGCAATCTACGACTTATTTGCAACAGTTATAGGGTGAGAAGATCTTCAATTTCAGTGCGCTTTTGACTCGAATCAAGTAAGCTTTTGCATTGATCATCTGGGTGTCTCCAGAACAATAATCGGCCTTTTGGGTGAGAATCTTCAGTACCTCAAGTCCCACTGATTGTTGGGTTTCCTCAAAATCTCTACTTGCAATGTTATTGCGCTACTTATTGGGAATGAGCACCACCTGTTTGTAGAAATGCCGGAACCAAATCAGTTTCTAGCTTCATGTTCTCTTTTGACTTTTGGTTATGTTATTGTCTTCTGATTGATTATCTTGGAATGCAGAGGCAGTCTGGGCTCTGTATTCAACTTGACAATGCTTCTCCGACAGCTACCAATGAGAGTCTCTCGCGCCTCTGGGAGACTCTTCTCAACCAAGAGCACTCATGATCTTTCTTCTTCCATTGCTGAGTTCAACAAGGTATTCCATTCCTTGTGCTTTTTTAGCGTCTCGTTTTGGGTCTTTTTGTCCGGCGTCTGTGAAACATTCTGATATCCTCACTGTTGAAAATAGATGTTTGTGTAACTTTTTTAGCTAATCATGCTTGACAAAATGGTCAAGGATTTAAGTTTGATGCATTTGTTGAGAAAATTGGGTGCGCTTTTAGGTCTAGTTTGACTGTTTGAGATTTTTTTTTCAATCATATTGGCTAAGACGTGTTGTATTAGTGTATTGGTACAATGATGACAGTGTTTGGATTAATCAAGGCATACATTGGTCTTCATGTGTTTGAAGCTGCTAAAATTTTGTAGTTCATCCCTGGCTAAAAGGATCATTTCTTATGGGAATGTCAATTAGCATTAATGGTTGGAAAATCCCTCATTGATCACATTTAGTCGCAGATAGATGTATGTCGAGTCTCCACTGTCAAGCTGTTTTGCTTACAGGTTATGATTGATGCGTTCCTTTGCTGATTGTAGGAATTGGAGGATATTTTTGGTGGATCTCCTTCAGTGGGTCTTACAGGTTCAAGTAGCGTTGAATTTGCAAGTCCAGAAATTCACATTTCACCTCCTAAAGTGTCTGCAAGAGAAAGTGGTCTGACTCATATTGGCAACCAAGGGAAGCACAGATGGTGGATGTAACTCCCAAGGAGAACACAAAGAGAACTGCCATTGCTAGCTGCAAAGTGATCTTAGGAAAAAAGTGTTTGATTTGGTGTCAGAAAACCTGTTGGCTAAGGGAGATGTGCTTAGTGTGGCAAAAATTGCTGGAATAACAGGGGCAAAACAAACTAGCAACCTAATTCCACTATGTCATAACATTAGCCTATCTCATGTTCGTGTTGATTTGACTTTGAATGGTGAAGATCACAGTGTTGAGATCGAGGGTGAAGCTACTACAACTGGAAAGACAGGGGTTGAGATGGAAGCCATGACTGCTGTCACCATTGCTGGTCTAACAGTCTACGATATGTGCAAAGCTGCTTCAAAACACATTCAAATAACAGATGTAAGGCTTGAGCTTAAATCTGGGGGAAGAGTGGGGATTGGTCCAGAGGGGAGGAGAGTGTCGCATGAGGTATGTGAGTCTGATTAGTCTCTACTCTAGCGTCTGCATTATTGTCACTGTACCATGTTTCCTTCCGTTTCTATTTCATCAGATTTAAGTATACCGTCTTTGATAGAAACTGAACATGAGGGGAGAGAGAAGTTATTAAAAATTTCTAGTTACAAACATTTGTGCTTCTTGATTTGTTTATTTTACTTTTAAGAAAAATTGAAATTGCATTTCTTTCTATTACTCCTTAAGCCTCTTCTTCCCCCTCCCCTCCCCCGCCCCTCCCAAAAAAATAAATAAATTCAGTGACAGTTGCTAGCTTCCTGCTTGTATATCAATAATCATCACCCTCCTCCCTTGCAGTGTCTAAAGTTATTGTTTTACCCCGTGGACAAAATATGAATCTTAAATCACGAGGCTGGTTCATGTAGTGCCATAATCTAGCATATGTTTATATGAGATTGAACCGTGGATGTACTTATAGATAAACATTACATATATTTTGATTGCCATTCCTGATGGAGTGAGTGGAACCTGCAAGAAGAACTAACAGTAAGATTCTAGTCTTGAGTGTGGAACTTCAGACACTTACATTGACATTTGAATCATAGGCATAGTCATGTAAATGGAAATATGTTATTATTGAAAGCAACAAGGAAGATGAGAACGGACCATAGCCATGGGTTGGGGGGGCTTGCTACATAGCTAGCAGCTATGGAGACACCCAACACCCTTTTGAAACTCTTTATTTTGATGGTCTATTTTATGATGAGTCTGACTTTTCTGGACCACCCTATGCCCTTGGGTTGGGCTTGAGTAGAAAAGGCCTTACTGATGATGACCTAGGTTATTTTAATTAAGGTTTGGTGGTCCAAAAATCCGAGGACACTTTCGCTGTGAAGTCCCCACAAGAAAGGCATAGGAGGAACGATTTCATTCAAATTGATGAAAGGTTGGATTCACAGTGAGTGAAAATACACTGGTGGGGCATAGACTTGAGGAGGAAGAGTGCAAAAAGGAATAGACTTGACATTGTGCTTTTTGCTTTTTTGGGACTTTTTCTTTCTTCTTTTATCATTAACCTTGCCTAACATCTTTAGTGGAGCTTTTTCAATTTTTCTTATGGTTTTGAACTTTTTATCTTTGATAAAAATCTTCCACATTAAACTCTCCACTACAAGAAGTTAATGGGAGTTTGACTTTAAGATGGTGCACCTAGATCAAATCTCCCCCGCCACCCCAATAATTATCCATCCCCCTTTCTATGGGGTCAAATATTTTTTAGAGAAATACTTCTCTTCTTCACATCAGGGCATCTCATCTTGGTGGAGAATAGCTACAGAAATCTAATAGCACAAGGTAGAATCCTTTGTTTCATTCTATTGTAAATACTTAAAGGTCATATTTGTATCAACATTGCTTTTCATTTTGTCTCAGTGCAAATATCATGTTATGGTTTTAGATCTTATTTCAATTTCTTTTACGAACTTATTATCTATCTATCCTGTAAATTTGCTGTTCTTTTACATAATTTAGACTTGATAGTCTTAGATTAGACCAAATTAGCACAGCCATTGAAGTGAGTTTTCTCTCACTTTCTAGTTGAAGAAACCTCTGCCCCACCTCCTTCTCCTTTTCAAATTTCAATGAAATTCTCACCTCACACGGTTCCGAGCTAATTGCTAATAAGGGTCTGCATTGCATATATAGGGGGCAGGGCCTTGATTATTACAGGGGTTAACATTATTTTTTCCTCTATCAGCTGGTGTCATTATACAGAGGTACACCATTTATAGCCTGACTTCTTTGGTATCTTTAGATGGTGTGCCCATACTTGTTTTGTGGGGCTAACTTGCATAGCATTTCAGCATTTACATTTATCCCTATTGTGCGGTCTTAACTTCTGCTTCATTTCTATTGTTATTTATTGGGAGTACTTAAAGTTGGACTTTTGCAGTTGCAGCCACACAGTCCCCCTTCAATGCCATTGCCATCCATCCTTGTACTTTCATGGCAAACTTGTTTCCTATACATATTGCATTAGGAAGTGATTTGGGTGTCAACTAGTACAACTGGTGTAATCGTTGTAAATTATTGTCAAATACCTTACTTTAAATTCGTCTACATTGACATTTATGCCACCTTATGCACAAAAAAAGGCGATATATATGCAAAATTACACACCCAACATAGAAAGTTTTCCTCACTTTTAGGTCTTTCGTAAAGTAGTTTTGAGGCTTGTGGTCATTAGGCTATGTTTGACAAGTATACCTTATATTTGAATCCAATTTACCATCCCGGGGATAAATGACAATGGATTGAGGTTAGTCGAGCTTGTCTATTTTGTATCAAAAGGAACTATAGTTAGGTTAACATGGTTGGTACAATTGAGAAAAAACCCATTTTACATCCTTTGAGGGAAGACTGACAATTATGGAGAAATCAAGTATGTGAATATGAGTTGGATCTGACAAGCCTATGCTGTGTTTTTTTTTTTTTTTTTTGGGTAAAATCTATGCTGTTTTTAAGCCTAATGTTACAGGCTAATATTTTTATGCCTACTTAACTAAGTCTGGTTTTATGTTTTCTTGTTTGTGTAACTTAATAAAAATAAATTGCTCAGTTCTTTATTGTCATTGGCTCCATCTTTTGGGGTTTATAGTAGGTCACTGATTCATGGAATTTTAGGCTGGAGGAATCTTGGCAAGGAAAAGACTAGAGAACTCATTTGAGTGATTGGTGGGTCATTCATGTATTTTAAGCTGGAATATCTACTGAACTTATTCATAGGTATGTGGGTACAGCAAGGGTTGGTGAATTAGGAGCATAATTTGGAGGAATTTCTTCTTTTTTTCTTTATACATAAGGCTAAATGATACAACATAAAACATATTTAAGCAACCCTCTTTATAAGAGTTCTCCGTAAATTATCATCTGCCAACATATTTAAAAGAAAGGGGGTGGACAAGACATCCTAATACTAGAGGATCCTCGGTCTTAACTAAGATTTGTCATTTAAAGTTTATCATATTATCTATAGAAGCAATACCAATTAAATTGGTGGATATTTTTCTTTTAAAAATATGGTTGGTGTTATCTGTAAGTCTAGAACTTGGATTTCGTAATAGAGAATAATATTGTTAGAATATGTAATTTACTACGAACCTTCAATTATAATTTTCAGTTTTTGGTCGAGATGTTTCTTGTTTAAGGTATAAGATTTTTTTAAGTAATATTTGGATGCATATGATTTTTGTCTTACAAAGATTATCGTAAAGTATTATAGTTTAAGTTTTTCTTTATTTGTGTTAATATTGGTGAAACTTATTGAAAAATATTGTGATTTGAGTAATACCAAAATCAGGAATATTTTGTAATTATATACTCCTTTCGTTTCAAAATACATGTTGTTTTAAGGTTATGAGGGATTACCATGGAAACATTAAATTTATGGCAAAATTTGTATTCAAAGACAAAATTGCCCCGATATTTTATTGAAAATGATGAAAATCAATGAAAAAGAAGAGAAATAAATCAACTAATCAAGATAAAATTGGTAAACTAGTCATTAATACATCATTGGAATTGTAAAGTGACAAGTATTATAAAACTTAAAAATTAATTAAAACGATATTTATTTTGAAATTAAAGGAGTATATTTCAACTATTTCCATTATCATAAAGTTTTTAATATCTTAATTTCACCAAAAGTTTTTGGTAATTGAAGACCCATGATTTTGTGTCTATCAATAATGAAAAGGAAAGGAAGAAGCGAGATTGGGGGTTGGAACTTGGGACTTGGGACTTGGGACAGGGAGTTGCCAGAGAGACCAGAGTAGTAGTGTGAGACCATGTTTATAATTGGCACAGCCTCAGCCAATCACGGCCTTAATTAGTCTTGCTTGATCATCATATTCATATTCACCCAACCCATATTCGTTCCCATTACTGTCTTTCTTTCTAAATATCAAAAACATATATTTTAAGAATTTTCTTTTGCAATCAACAGATATTGACTTAGACCTTATTCATTTAGCCATAAGGCCGTAAATTATTGTAAGTATTAGGAGTAGAATTACAGTTGAGCCGGACTACTAGCCATAGTATAGTTATTTATTAGAATCCAAGTAGTCTTATGTTGCCAATATCGCTGAAGCGGAATATCGGGCCATGGCCGACGCCACTAGCGAGGTTGTCCGGATCCGAAATCTATTATTATCACTTGGGTTGACTGTACCTACGGCCCATATTCACCTGTGACAATCAAGCTGCAATCCATATCGCTCACAACCCCGTGTTTCATAACCGGACTAAACACATAGATGTTGATTGTCATTTTGTACGCGAGCGTATCGTCAAAGGCGTCATCTCTACCCGATACACACCCACAACCGAACAAGTCGTTGATATATTCACCAAAGCACTAGGACAACGTCAATTTCATCATTTACTCGGCAAGGTGGGCGTTACAAATCTTCACGCTCCACCTTGAGGGGAGTATTAGGAGTAGAATTACAGTTGAGCTAGACTACTAGCCATAGCATAGTTATGTATTAGAATCCAAGTAGTCTTATGTTGCCAATATGACTTAGAGTTATATTCGGTTTAGGAATTGTGTTAGTATGAGTCTTATACTCCATTCATGTAACTAAATTGTTTCTCTTATAAAAGGAATCGGAGGTCAAAGGAGAGGACAACAAACTCTATTCTCTCCAAAATAATTAGATTTTACGATAAGGAATTATAAAATTATTATTGTAAAGTTAATTACAAAAAGTTATAAATAGTTTAGGATCTAAAAGACTGTAAGGAGTAGTGAAAATAATAAAAGATAATTGATTAAAGTTGCATTTAATAAACCTTTATGGAAGCTAATTTCGGACAAAGAAATTCGATAAGAAAATCTTTAAAGAATGAAGGGATTAATAAATATTTAACAATCACTTACATAATTAATATTTATGTGTCATATACAAGTATATATTATGTATATATTATCGACTTTCTTATTAACTTCTTTTTTTATATTGTTGCTGACCTATCGATGATAAAAATAAAATATATACCTTCTTACAATATGGATCTTAAAGAACATTTAAACATTAAATCAAATACATATTTCGATAACTTTTATTCATACTTATAAATACTCATACGATAAATTTATATGATCACTAAATTATGTAAAGTATGAGTTAGCGTTGGTAAAAATTTAGGTTTGGGTTGAAATCGAGTTGGTCATCGGACAAAATTTTTTATCCGATATTCGATTTTTTCGGATCGGACAACGATAAATTCGGGTTAAAATTGAGATCAAACAATAAAAATATAAAAAATTTATGTTCGAAATTAATATTTAGGCAAAAAAATCATACCCAAATTTTATTTTTTCAGGTCGAACAAATTCCAATAATTGATAAGATATAAATTTTGCGAGCGTTAGTATGAGTGTGAGACCTTATGATTTATCCACGTGGAGACATGCTTGGTGCCCCCATATCTCCCACGTGCCTCGAAGATGGAGACTTTTATTTTCTATGCTATTTCCTGCGACTTACTCCGTCAAAATCAAAATCATATGCACATCTGGTACGTATTACTACTACTAATTTTATTTTATTTATTATTGTACGGCTAATATAATTTCGTCTTTGGATTTCTCTCTCAATTTTATAATATATTAATTATCAATGAATATTAATCTTGCTAACTGCAACAATATTTAGGATTAAATAAATTTTACATTTGTTGGGACATCTAATACTTTTCAAAGCTCATATATTCCACGTTCATACTTAAATATAAGGAGGATAAACTCATCTGATTACTTTTATCTTCTCGATTTTTATAAATCTTGTTTCATTTAACTTTAGTTAACAATCTTACAAATTCTTACGGTTTTTATAAGTCCTTAGAACTCTTTAAAGTTTTTCATAACTAATTTTACAGGGGTCTTTGGCAAATAACATTTTGCTCTCAAAAACTATTTGTAGTTGTTTGACTTAGTCAAAAACTAAAGGGGTGTTTGGTAAAGAGCTTTTTAAAATAACTTTTTTACCAAAAACTCTTTTACAAAAAGTTATTTGGAATAACTTTTTGGAAGATATTATTGCAATTAATACTTGAAGTTACCATATTATCATTCACGTTTTTGTGAAATTAAGCTAATTTTCATTGAAATTACACTTATGTGAGATTTTTTTGTTCATATTTTTTCACTTTTGGAAAAATAGTTGAGGATGATTATTAATATTTAAGTTAATTTTTTATTTTAATATCTTTCGTATTTTGATAAACAATTTAGTCTATCATAATAAATAAATAATTTTGTCGTATAAATGTGAAATATATTATTAAAAATAAACTTCAAAAAGATATACATAACTAAAATTGTATAGAAGGTGTAAATGTAATTTTATATATCACATAATTCTTAATTAATTTTAAGAATAAAAATAAATATAAAATTAAAATAATTATAATGTATAAAACAGTTAATGAAATTAAGTTATGGGTATAAATGGAATTTCACCAAATAACTTTGTTAGAAACAGCTAATTTTACCAAACACATTTTCCTCAAACAGTTAATGCAAACAATTAAGTCAAACGAGTTAATACAAACATCTATCAACTAACAACTAATACAAACAGGTTAACAATTGATTGCCAAACAAGGCCTACAACTATCTTATATTTGCTTACAACTCCTTTTAATTTTGCTTACAGTTTCTTATAAGTCTTTACAATTTTATAACTTTTTACGGTTAAATGAAATAAACATACAATAATTTTTTAAAACAAAGATAAAAGAGGTAAAATAATGTAATGACATAATTAACAAAAGTATGTCAAACCACGTCATACGATTGATCATAGACGTAGTAAAAAACTTAATTCAGATGAAAATAAATATGCTTAAGTGCTTGAATTTTGATAGTTAGTATCTCGTTATTCACCGCATGAAAAACATACATTTAATGAAAATAAAGTTGAACTTTCAAGCGTGTTTTTTTATAAACTATGAATGTTATATATATAATATCAAAGCAATTCTAAGCTAGAGATTTTAAAGTCATAAAATTTTGATTAAAATAATCCTTCTAAAAGCATAATATAAAATCCATTCACTAAAAAAAAATTTAAGAGAAATTTGATTTATTATTTGAATTTATGTGTATTGAAAAAAGGATTAGTTGGATGATTCCTTTAGAAAGGTGGAAGTTAAAAGGAGCACGAGGTGAGAGGCAATGTCTTTCTTTTGATGCTTTTTTCCCGTGTGCGCTGTGCTTTTAATCTATGTGAACATGCTTTGCTTGCCTCCTCCTTTTATTTACTTTCTCCATCCGAAAGCTCTCCACAAGTTCCGACCTACTAAGATAAATAAATAAATAAAAAGGCCTCTTAATTAAATAACCAATTAAGTAAATTAATTTTTGTTATAAATTAATATCACTACCAACATGCCAACTTCGCGACATAAATCTTGTTTATAATTACTTTTGGTTATTTATCGTTTTAACACCGGTTTGATTCACAAAACTATGGTAAAAAGTTAGGAAAAACACGATGACGGTAAAGAGAATGTCTATATTGTAAGAATCTTACAACTCACTTCGGGTAAAGGGTTTGTCCCAAAATAGAAGTATAATTGTCTAATCTTAATGTGAAATAATCATCCTAAAAATCCACCCAAGATAGCGAACTATCTACCTAAAATAGATGCATAAACTCATGGATAAACATAAGTATCAGATAGCACTCTAAAACAAAAGTTACAGCCGAACATGCATGTTTTTCACCATCTATGGTAGTAGAACAATGGTTTAGATTTGGCAAATATTTTCACCCAGGTTCAATCAGATTCAAACAATTCCGCATTTGATAAAAACATTATATTTGGACTTTGTCCATACGAAATTTAAACCTCATATGTACCGAGTTGAATTTTTAGAAAGTTGTATATATGAGTAAACTAGAATTTAAAATTTGATGCCTGAACACAATTGTCTTATAATTTTTAAAGTAAAATTGAAAGCAAACTTACATGTACCAGTGTCCGAATCCAATTATAATTGTTCAAATGTACATGAACCTAAATTAATTACAAAGTTCAACAATCCAAATCATAATTATTGAACCCAAATTAGTTCAAACATTATTAATTATCGTAATTTTTTCTAAAATTTTAATTATTGAACCCAAATTAGTTCAAACATTATTAATTATCGTAATTTTTCTAAAATTTTGAGGGTTGTGGCATTAGACATAATTTAAACTTTATTTTATTTAGTTATAAAAAATTATAAATTAAAATTAAATGCAATAAATGAAGGAAAATTTACAGATAAGTCATGATTTGGCTTTATAATTATGCTTTTGGTTATTGTTTTTACACTTCAGTCATTAAAAGACTATTATACCCTTCATCTCTCTCCTCACCCCCTCTCTGTCAGCCCTCTCTCTCTGCTCACCCCCTCTCTCTGTCAGCCCTCTCTCTCTCCTCACCCCCTCTCTCTGGCGCTCTCTCTCTCTCCTCACCCCCTCTCTGTGTCTCTCTCTCCTCCCCTACTTTACTCTCTCTTACACTTCTTTTTATTTTTTAATGAAAATAAAAAATTAATTATTATTATTATAGATAAAAATTAATTATTTGTATTATAGTTAATTTTTTAAAAATTTTTTAAATAAAAAATTATTTTATATTTTATATTTTATTTTTGTTATTAAAATTTTTTTAGTATTATTATGAATTTCTCTTATTATAATTAAATTAATTTATTTTTCATACAAAAAATAATATATTTATTTTTGATCTAATTTTAAATAAAATTTAAAATTTAAGTTTATTATTATAAAATTTAAAAATTTTAATTATTTCAAATAAAATTATTTTAATTTAATATTTTAAGTTGAGTAATTAAGATCTAGGGATTAATTATAATTTTTTTATTTCAACCAAAATTATTTTAGTTTAATATTTTAATTTGAGTAATGAAGATTTAAAACTTAAATAATATTTTCATATTTTTTAGTTAAAATAATTTGAATTGAAATAAGAAAAATTAAATTAAAAATTTTAATTTTGATAATAATAAACTTAAAATTCAAATTATATTTAAAATTATATTAAAAAATAAATGTATTATTTTTTGTATGAAAAATAAGTTCATTTATTTATAATAAGAGAAACATATAATAATATTAAAAAAATATTATAACGAAAATAAAATTTAAAATATAAAATAATTTTTATTAAAAATTTTCAAAAAATTAATTATAATACAAATAATTAATTTTCTATCTATAATAATGATAATAATTAATTTTATTAAAAAATAAAAAAAGTGTGAGAGAGAGGAGGAGGAGGGAGAGAGAGACAGACAGAGGAGGTGAGGAGAGAGAAGAGAGGAAGGGAGGAGAGAGAGAGAAGGGGGCTGACAGAGGAGGAGGAGAGAGAGAGAGGAAGGGGAGGAGAGAGAGAGGAGCTGTAAATAGGAGATAAAAGGAGGGGTGCAATTGTCTTTTAGATAACTTAGATGTAAAAATTACCACTGAAAGTGTAATTGTGAATTAAAATGGTATTCAACTGTAAATCTCCCATAAATAAATGATATTATCTTTGGTTTTGTAATGTGAAAAGAAAGATCGATAGCATGCGGCAAATGTGCAAAAGCAAGTTGAGGTAATAAGATTAAGAGGCTCAGGCTCAGGCTCAGCTCTGGACGTTTCTTTGGATGCTGATTTTGACCGCTGTGTATGCATTTCGTACCTCCATCATCAACATGACATGATCCCATTTAATATCCTCTCTGGAAATCTACTTCATCTGCATCTGAATCTATGTTTTCCCCCGAAATAATAATAATAATAATCCTCCCAATATCTAATCTAAAAATCTCCAAAACAAAGAAAACAAAACCATAGTCAGAAGAATACTAACCAAAATTAAATAATAATAATAATAATTCAGAAATCAAACAAAAATCACCGATTTTTTATTTAGCTAGCCGCACTCACAGACCGCCAATTCCAGTTTCTCTCTCTTCTGTCTATGTCTCTGTCTCAGTGCTGGCTACGCACACATCACATCTCTCTCTCTCTCTCTCAATCTCATTTATTTGTGTATTTATACTTCACTCTCTGCAACCCACTCTTCCCTCCATTCATGTGACCGCTCATTCTCTCTCTAAAATGGCCTCCTCCCTCCTCTTCTCCTTCCTCTTCCTCCTCTCCCTCTCTCTCTCCTCCTCCCTCCAACTCCAACCCCTCGTCTTGAACTCCCTCCCCGCCCAGCTTCCCTCCGCCCGGACCGCACTTGGACCGAGACACAGACACTGACACAAACCCAGGAAGAGACGCAGCTACTCGGATCCGACCCGGAATCCAGCGTCACCTTCCATTTGGAGCACCTAGACGCTCTCTCCCTGACCTGAGCCCGGAGGAGCTCTTCTCTCTTCGCCTCAAGAGGGATGCTTCCAGAGCCGAGTCTCTCGCCGCCCGGGCAAGCGGCTCCAGGCACGGGTATGGGTCCGGGTCCGGATCAGGTCGATCCAGGAACTCGACCGCTGGGAGTGGTGGCAGGTTCAGCAGCTCGGTGGTGTCCGGTCTCACGCAGGGCAGCGGCGAGTACTTCACGCGCCTAGGCGTGGGGACCCCACCAAGGAACATGTACATGGTCTTAGACACCGGAAGCGACGTCGTTTGGATCCAGTGCAAGCCTTGCAAGAGCTGCTACGACCAAGCCGACCCGATTTTCGACCCGGCTAAGTCTGGGTCGTACGGCCCGATTCCTTGCCGGTCCAAGATCTGCCACCAGCTGGACCAGCCCGGCTGCGTGATCCGGAAGAACCGGTGCGCCTATCAAGTGTCGTACGGGGACGGGTCGTTCACCGTTGGCGAGTACGCCACCGAAACGATGACGTTTAGGAGGTACAAAGTCCCAAACGTCGCGCTTGGATGTGGGCACGATAACGAGGGCCTCTTTGTCGGGGCGGCCGGGCTTCTGGGCCTGGGCCGTGGCAAACTATCTTTCCCTTCTCAGACTGGGGACCGGTTCGGTTGGAAATTCTCTTACTGTTTGGTGGACCGGACCACCTCGTCGAAGCCGTCCTCGGTCGTTTTTGGCGGGCTGGCGGTTCCTCGGGCCGCGGTTTTCACCCCTCTGGTTAGCAACCCGAAGCTGGACACGTTTTACTACGTGGAGTTGGTGGGGATCAGCGTGGGTGGGACCCGAGTCCCGGGTATTACGGGCGAGCTTTTCAAGATTGACCGCACAGGCAACGGCGGTGTCATCGTGGACTCGGGTACGTCCGTGACCCGGCTGACCCGACCCGCTTACACAGCGTTGCGGGACGCCTTCCGTATCGGGGCATCCGGGCTGAAGACCGCCCCGGCGTTCTCTCTATTCGACACCTGCTTCGACCTCTCCGGCAAGACCGAGGTCCGGGTGCCCACGGTGGTAATGCACTTCAAGGGGGCGGACGTGTCGCTCCCCGCTAACAACTACATGATCCCGGTAGACACATCGGGCCGGTTCTGCTTCGCCTTCGCGGGCACCACCAGCGGGTTGTCAATCATCGGAAACATCCAGCAGCAAGGGTTCCGGGTCGTCTTCGACATGGCTCAGCACCGGGTCGGGTTCGCCCCTGGTGCTTGTGCCTAAGTTAGATTTGCTGTTTTTGGGTCCTTTAAAATTCTAATTATGATTATCTCTAAGGAGGGAGCCAAGTGTTTTTTTAGAGGGAGACAATTAATCAAGGAAAGTCCTTTTTATTTATTTATTTTTGTTTTTGGGAAATTAAATTAAATTAAAAAAAATAGTAGCATTAGTGGGAGTAGTGTAGTGTGTTTAGCGAATATGTCGGAGTGGGATTTGCATAATTTAAAGTGGAGGAGGGAATTTGTGTCCTCCAGCTGGGGATTTAATTTCAATTAAGAAAATTTAATTAAAAAAAAAAACAAAAGGAGATCCAAGTTTACTCCTGTTGACCAAAAGTCTCGTCTTTTTAAAATTATTATGATTAATGATTATGATTATGACGTAATCCCATGTAATAATATTAATTATGTTGTGTGGGTCACACTTAAAATCCCCAATATGACCTCGTCCCAAGTCCACTTAAAAAAGACAAGGTTTTTGGACCGAAAAGATGTCAATCAAAATGATTATCGATTTGAAAGTGGGTGGTATGGAATTGATCTTATTTCAAAAAAAAAAAAAAGCCATCCAATCAAAGACACATGAGATGTTTGGTAATTATGAAAATATACGTACCAAACAATAATGTAATGCTTGAAATGTTGTTTTAATTATTAATATTAAGGTCTTTATTGAATATATATGGTCCTGTTTGGGGAAAAATATCTGTTGGATCAAAACAGCTAAATTAGTGTTAAGTATAGAACTATTTTTTAGTTAAGATAATATCGTTAATTATAAATTTATGGGTATGTGTTCTTATATTTCTCTCGTATGTATTTATGTATGCGAGATAACATGGTAAAGTGTACATTATAGATATGAGTTTACAATTACTAAAATCAGGCAATCTATGAGCAAATATACTTTAACAGGCAACACTACTTATATCTAAATCTCTTTAAACTTCCCGCAAACAGATCCACACCGGTAATTATTGTTACAATTTTGTGACAGTGATGTTGCTTCATGTGGTCAATACTTGCATTTTTTTCATCTCGTAGGCCTAACAAGTTAGTTAAAAAGTCCATTTAATAATGTGTATCTTTGTATCAATATTAAGCAGAGCCCGCATATTATAGGGTCCAAGGTACAATATAAAGCCCATATCATATTTAACCCAAACTTATTATTGGCGATGCTGTTCTTTAGCATATAATGATTTTTCTTTTTATATATATCAAATAGTAATTAGCAAAGCCCACACTACACATATAATAGGATCCAAAGTTAGGTTGATCACTATTAAACATTGGCTAATGACAGAAATAATCTTCGAATTTTTAGGACGGTCCATGTAAATATAATATTAAATCTGCAAATAATATTATAGACATCTAAAAAATATCTTATATTTACTAAATTATTATTTTTACTCCTATAATAATTGTCCGAAATATGTATAATATATCTCATATTTATCGAATTTATCTAAACTCGTACTTGCAACTCCAATTATCTCAAAATGTTTATGTTCAAGCCTATGACTTGGGTTCGTGAGCTTATCTTGAAGACGGGCTAGATTGTGTGTTTAATGTGGGTTTAGATAATATTTGTTTTTTTTTTTTATTAAAGAATTTCTTCCCACTTGGGTGATTTGAAAAAATTGTCATGTATTAGCCTCTTCCTTTCCCTCTCTCTTTCTTTGTCTCCCCTCTTTCTAGACCTCCTCTCCTATGGGTTGTTATTGACTTCTTTTTTTTTCGGTCAATAGCAAGTCTCAATTTATCTTTCTTTCATATTTTATTTTGTATTTTTGTACAAATAAATATTTTATTTCAATTCCCTTTTTCAATGGATGGTATTATATGATTATATAAGTTTATTTTTATAGTTTTATGCTTGTATGTATTTAAATTGTTCATTAATTATCAACTCGATTTATAATGAGTACATTTATTCGAATTTGAACTACTATAATAAATAAATCTATTCGACCAAAAAGTTTTACAAGATTTGTAAACCTCATCGCTAGAGACTATATAATGAGACAACAATTGAGTCAAGGATGGATATTTAAAAGAGTTTTAATTAGTTATTTCAATTAAAAGATTTATTTTATTATTTTAGTTCTAAATTTGTTGGAGTTTGATTTACATTATAGATACTAGTTTAAACCCATGTTATGCACGAAGTAATGTTGTACAATATATATCTTAAGAAATTATTGAATTATGGAGTGATGTTGTACTTGTGAGTTTCTTTTTCCTGATCATTTAATTTTATTGAATGATTTCACCTTCAACAACATTCTTTTACATGTTATCCCCTCATAGCGAAAACGCTTTCGTGACTCATCAAATTTATCGAACCTAACACATAAAATCATTAGAACCTAACACATATTCATCTTTCAATCATTCAAAATTTTTAAAGAATATAAAACAATAAATAAAAAATAATTTTAAAAATATAATTTAAAATTAAACTCGTGATTTAGAACATTAAAAAGCCAAACCCTTCTAAGAATTAAACAATTTAAATAAACCTCATTTATACAGTTATATGAACAAGTGTGACAATATGTTTGGGTATCAAAAGATAAATATTAATAGGAAAAGGAATAATATATGATTAGTACATATTAAATTAGATGACCTATAGATGACAATAAATATCATTACGTCACAAATTAATACAACAATACAAAGTACATCAAATCAATAAAAAAAATATCAAACTTATAACTCATAACTCTTTATAAAGTCAATACTAATTTAACTTAATCGACGTCTAGATAAATATTTACATGCAACCTACTAAAATATCATTGACTCGAATATTATACGAACGTTTAAAAAGTACATATATACGCATAATTGGATCTCAATTTTTTAAAAATTATAGGATGAATATGAATGCTAACTCTGCATACAAAGACAATCCTTTTTTCTCCTACACACTTCAGTCATCCTCAAAAGTTTATAGATAATAGAAGTTAATTATGAATAACTTAAAGCTGAGATTCTACATGTTAATCATAAACTTCATGGTGAGACTCTACTCCTTATCTTCTTATATTTGCATCCTTAAATCAGTTGAATTTTAGCTTCACTTCTTGAACTTCGAAATTGAATTTGCAGTTATATCTACTTTTTAAAAGTTATAACATTTAGTCATGTAAAAGGGAATAAGAAAATTCATTAAAGAATAAATTTACTTGTTGCAAACATTCACACACAATGATAAAAGTATGGTGAGAGAAAATTCATTTTGCAAGCTTACCCAAAAATTCTATTGCCATTAAAATCATTTAAGATATAGAAATGTGGTGAGAAAGAATGACAATTTCACTTTTTCATAAATTAGCAAGTGAAGCATATAAATTCAACTTAATAATTACCAAGTTAAGCTTCATAAATTATACTAATGAGTAGGCGAGTAAACTAAGAAACGATTTCTACGGGAGAATATATACAAATTCTAGAGACGAGTAATTTAAAACATTTTTTTTGTTGTGCAATTTATCAAGTTAGTCAAAAAGCATATAATGAAGATATCTCATATATTTTAGGTAAGCTATTGAAATGCCTTTAATTTATTTTAAGTATTATATGACAACCTTGATCATCTAATTTATATTCTTTGAACCCGTATTTGCAAAGAAAATGTAGATAAAATTAAATGTAAAGATTCATTGTTAATCAATCGAGAAACCAGATTAAACTTCTCCTCCCCAATTTAAAATACACAATATTATTCGATTAAAATCCAAATCAAGAAATGCCCGAATACCAAAGTTAAACTGCCAAATCAACCAAATTTACTAGAATTAGGCATCTATAACTCAAAGTTACGGACCTTCGACCTATTCTCCAAGTATTTTTGAAACTCCTTTCTCTTATCATCACAACAAATATGTCATTTTCTTGTTCCTAAATTTTGTTGTTCCTAAATGACAACTCTATTCTTTTTATATCGCAAACAACTAAAATTAAAATAACCTAAATTAAATTTTAAAACTATAAAAAGAAATGTAAAAGGTGAAATATCAACTCTGCATAAGCCAATTGCCATTATTCAACATTTGTTTCAATATATATAGGATAAAAAAATAATAATAAGATTATATCATGACATACAAAAAAAAAAAAAAAAAGGAAGAGGAGAGTCAACTTATAAAAAGAAATATATATTTTTTTCATTTGGATAAAGTATAATTTTTATTTATTTAATTATTTATATGAACGACTCATATTTAATGGACAAATAATTTTTATGGTTAAGATTACCTTAAGTTTCTATAATCACTCCCGTTTCAAGTATTTGACCAATTTGAAAATACTACTATTGTATATTACATAGATTATTATTATTATTATTAAATTTATTGTGACAAGGAGTAAAAGATAGTCCATAGATGAGTGAATACCTATTTTTTTCAAGGATAAATTACTTTTTTATTGAATGAACTTCGAAATACACTTTTAAGCCACCATTTCATAATTTTAAAAAATTGCTATCATATATAGTATAAATAGGATAATCTTTAATTAACAAAATTCATCCTTTATTTAAAAAAATGTATTACATGAGTTCATTATTGTATGAAACTTCAAAAAATTCAAAAATCTAAATTAAAAAAAAAGCAGAAAAGTGAGACTTGCTGTGTGCATAATGACATCACCTGGAGTTCACCCTCTCAAACCTCCAACCAAAAAAAGTGTGACAGAAATAAATATAACTTACTATGCCGTACACTAATTACTTCTATATGCTATCTATCTACTCAATAAAATAAAATAAAATAATTTTTCTAGTATTCACATTGAGGAAATGTTGGAAAGTTTTTCCACAAGGAGCGAATAATGAATGAAGTGATTGACTACAATCAACAATGACATACCTACCTAATCTATCTACCCTTCATTATTGCCTCCCCATTTACTCATCCATTCCTTTCCATTCATTTTCCCTAGTCCCTCTCCTAGTCTTTCATCTTCCATACTTGTTTGGGGCACAAATAGGAATTTGATTAGAGTAAAATGTAATCATTGCTCAGTAATATTTATCGTTGAAAAATTTAAAGAAAGAAATCGAGAAAATGGTGTGTTGTTTTAAGTCTTATGGTCTCTTCAAAATGTTTGTTAAAATCAATTGTTATAACTGTTATTAGTTGAAATAATTAGTTTTTTTATAGGTGAAATGAGCTGAAATGCAGCTAAAATGAGCTTAAAGATGTCACAAATGCTGATATAAACGTCATTTTAAACATGTTTTTAAGATAAAATAACTATTTACCTTCTAAAATTATCTTTATAGTTGAATATTTTCAAGTATTATAAAGAAAGAACATGTAGCAATAATAAGTTCATTATGAATATCAGTTTTCTTAAAAATGGTCGAAAGTCACAAATATATCTCGAGTTCTTTCTAATTGTCAGAGGACAACTTACCAATGGGTCCATCAATCTTGATGATATCACCATTATAGCTTAGTATTATATACGATTATATAATCATAAGATAGATTTTTTTTTGATAATATATAATCATAAGATAGATTAAATGAAGAATTGGATTTATTCTATACAAGCTTTTGTGGCTTTTCCTAAAACCAAATAATAAAACAAAGAAGTCAAGCACCGAATTTTGGTTAATTTAAAAATTTCAAAAGTATAACCATTCTTTTCTTCAGAAAAGGGCCCAAGGAGGCCCATTAAGAAAAGCATCCAAGGGATGGGCCCATCAAGGGGTAGACTAGTTTTGCAAATGGTGAATTTGGGGATTCTGTCTCCCTCCTCTCTGTCTCTCTCTCTCCTCTTCCTCAAAGCCTGAGCTCCTTCTGAGTGGGTATCAGAAACCAAAAGTATCAAAACAGCAACAAAAACCAAGAAAAATATTTGATGTGATTTTTGGGGAAATTTAATTTGAGTTTTTTTTTTTTACAAAGTTTTATGATCTGGGCAACTTTGCCCAGATTTCTGAGAGAATGGATTTGGAGAGCTTGGAGTGCGTTTCTTCCATAGACATGGATGAGGGAGAGATAATCCACCACCAAACCCTTCACCAGTTCTCATCGTTGAAGCTTCCCCAGAGCAACAACGGAGTCGCTAATTTGACTCTTCACCCAACTACAAGTGTTCATGAGCTGCTTGAATGCCCTGTTTGTAGCAATTCTATGTACCCTCCTATTCATCAGGTTTGTTTTCTTGCCTATTTCCCTTATTTCTCTTGCCTCTCACTATTTTCTGAAAGGTCCTTTTCTATTGAATTTGTTCATCTGGGTTGGTATGATTTTTTTGTAGAAGTTGCAAAACTTTTAGGTTGATTTGGGGCTACTGTGTGAATAATGAATCTGAAATTGTTCTTTTTTTTGGGGCAGTCTTGTATTTGTTGGGTATGCTTATGTGTGCTTGATTGCTAAGAGTTTGACTGAATCATGTGAAATTCTGATTTTAGTTGGTTGCCTCAGTTGCTCGAGTTTGGAGATTTTTTTCCCTGATTTTCTCTTGGCACAAAATAGTATTCTGAAGTCTTTATTTGAAAATTTTGTGCCTGAACTCATAAGTACTTGAGTCAGAACTAGAAATTAGGAATTACACCGAAACTAGTTGGATGTTTTAGGTTCTAGAGAGCTATTCTTATAGAGCTGTTGGTTTTTTTAAAAACATAAAATTTTATTTATTTGTGTATTTTCTCTTTGGTTTGAATGTAAATATTAGTTGGATGAAGGATATATGTTAGAGAGAACAGCCTCCTGGGAAAAGTGTTGGGATGTTGCTGGTTTGTATTTATGTGTTTTTGAATATCAGCTTTGAATACCCGGTGTAACCCACAACAATTAAGAAAGGGGAAGAAAAATCTCTACTAAAACTAGAAAGATATTGTTATGAGCAAGACTTTAAGATGGCAGTTCTGCTGGAAAATCTGGAAGTTTGATCACGGATTGGATTCGGGTTGAGAGGCAGTTGCTTATGATAACTGCATTTATACTCGGGATTGGACCATACTGATCTTTGAATTCTATTTTTTCCCCTTTTGAGTGTCTGTTGATACTCGACTGTATAATTCTCTGAATCGGTTCTTCATGTATGATTTTGTTGGGGTTAATCCAAGTATGTGATCAACGTATTGATAAATGATGTTTTGCTTAATCACTGCGCCCTTTTCTCTTAGTTCTCGTATTTGCCGTCTTCACTGTCCACTGCACCTAACCTATTGATGGAAGATAATGCAGGGGACTTGGGCTCTTATGTTATTCTCCATCCCCACACTCCCCCAACAGACAGCTATTCAGGAATACTCAGTAATTCTTATTTATATTCGGTTATTTGCTTTTCTCTGATTCTCCAGGAAATACGGGCCTCTTGCATTAACCATATACTATTTGTTTTTATGCCAAAGTGTCATCATGTCCTTTTATGTGCATCCTGAAACCTATGATTATGCATAAAATGATTACCTGACTTTACTGACAATTGTATAACTTGCACAGTGTCGCAATGGGCATACCCTTTGTTCTGCTTGTAAAACACGAGTGCAAAACCGATGTCTCACATGTAGACAAGAACTTGGGGATATAAGATGTCTAGCATTGGAAAAAGTTGCTGAATCACTCGAGCTTCCTTGCAAGTACTACTCCCTAGGTTGTGAAGAGATCTTCCCCTACTACAGTAAAATTAAACACGAAGCTATATGTAACTTCAGGCCGTACAATTGTCCATATGCTGGATCAGAGTGTTCAGTCAGTGGGGATATCCCTTACCTCATTGCACATTTGAAGGATGAACACAAGGTTGACATGCATTCCGGGTGTACATTTAACCATCGTTATGTGAAATCTAATCCACGGGAGGTGGAAAACGCTACTTGGATGCTAACTGTAAGTTTGCTCTTTCCCTGTCCTTCAACCACTTGCACGTAGTGACATCACCAGCATCAACATCAACACCAACACTGACACCATAACACTAAAGCCACTCTAGGTCAATAAAATCTTCTGAGTCATTTAATTAAGAAGACTGGAGCCTTTGGAACTTTGGAAAGGACAGGGGTGCATTCTAGTTTTATTCAGCAACCATGCAAATGAATGATAAATGCAATAAGAAAGGATGCACTTTTAGACAAAATGCACTGTATATTTAAATTGAAGTATTTTCATTGCTGAAGCATCATTAAATACTTTGTATGACTAAGATGCTTTTTTGGTGTTACCCTGCAAAAATAGTTTTTCAATCAAAAGTAAAAGTGATAAAGGTGGAGGGGCCAAGGAGAATCATGATGATGCTAAAGAAGAGGTAATTATGTTGGTAGACAAAGAAAGGTAAAAGATATAGAGAAAGATTTACCCCACTTTAAAGAGGATCAAGGGAGGCAAAAGTAATTGCATAAGAGTGAGACCAATAATACGGATATTTAATAACCGAGAGGAGTTAGAGGATGGGACTTTTCCAAGACTTTGCAATGAAAATTCAAGAATACCAGAAAGTCATATAGAGTTAATTATCTTCATTTTCTTTCTTCAGGCCCCCCCAACCAAAAAAAAGGATCTCTGTTCTGATGGAAAATATTTCTCAGAACATGATGTAAATCAAACCCATGTTACTGATAACCAATCCTTTTGCTCATTAGAACTGCTGTTTGTCTCGAAATATGACCTATGTTTGAACTTGTCTTTGTTTTTCAGGTCTTCCACTGCTTTGGTGAGTATTTCTGCCTACATTTTGAAGCTTTCCAGCTGGGTATGGCACCTGTATATATGGCATTTCTAAGATTTATGGGGGATGAGATTGAAGCAAGGAACTATACCTACAGTCTTGAGGTCGGTGGCTATGGCCGGAAACTCACTTGGGAGGGAACCCCTAGAAGCATCAGAGACAGTCATAGGAAAGTCAGGGACAGCCATGATGGCCTTATTATACAGCGCAACATGGCCCTCTTTTTCTCCGGTGGAGACCGGAAAGAGTTGAAGTTGCGGGTGACTGGCCGGATATGGAGGGAGCAGCACAACCACCCTGATGGCGGAGCCTGCATTCCTAATCTCTGCAGCTGAGCCAGCCTACTTCACCGTTGTTGTATTCGGGTTGTGTTTCCACTTAACATGATGTATAGACCATGAATATCATGTAGCATTACTTCACCAAAATGTCGATATATGCTTATTTTACAGTAGAATTTACTGCTGCTTAAAGTAAGGCCTCTCATCTGGGATTTTGGGTGGAAGTATCTGAAAGATGATCAATATATGTTCAGGAAAGCACTCTGTTGCCCATGTTAAATAATCTTTCAGTTGCAGTTGAATGAGATGGTATTAATTTTCATTTTCTTTGTACACCCCCATTTTCGACTTCTTGCAAATTGAACTTGCAACTTCTTGTTTTCTAATTAAACTAACTAGAAGGGAATCCGTTACGGTCCACAAACTATAGGTGACATGGGGGAGCAGCATTGAGAAGATCATGGCCGAGACCGATTGCTAA
This sequence comes from Talinum fruticosum, assembly GCA_021018815.1. Lineage (NCBI taxonomy): Eukaryota > Viridiplantae > Streptophyta > Magnoliopsida > Caryophyllales > Talinaceae > Talinum > Talinum fruticosum. The sequence continues at coordinate 2,040,039 of JAITYX010000042.1, forward strand.
TTCAGTGTATAACAAGGCAACAAACTTCAAGCCTTTTTTCTTTTTGGTGTATACGAGGCACAAAGTCCGGTAAAAATTTCCTAACATTTTTACCAAAGATGCTAGCTAGACACCTACAACTTCAAACTTCTTGTATGAATCTGATATTGTGCTAGATGATTTATGTGTAATGTGCAAACGCACTAGGTCTTGTTCTTGATCGCATGTTGAACATAACAGGAATGTGCTTGCCCACCTGCAAAGCAAGGTCCTTCAATGTATATGTTGTAAACTGAGGAGTCATATTTTCGTTAGTTTTTTTTTTATAATGGGATTTTTTCAAGTATTTGAGAGTTAAAATTTTCTCATCCAGCATTTTGTTTCTCAGTAAGAATTTCGTAAATAGCTGTCCAAAAATGGGATTTTTAAAAATATTTGAGAGTTGTTAAATTTTTCTCATCAAGCCTTTTGTTTCTTATTAAGAATTTTGTAAATAACTGTCACTTGATTCAACTCTTAAAATTTTTTAAGAGTTATTATTGGATAGGTTAAAATCATATCAATATTAAGCTATGTAAGAAATTTGGGCAATTCATTACTCATTATGCCCTTGAGAGATGCCCACTCACAAAAAAAAAGAAAAAGAAAGATTGAGACCATTCTTTGCTTTCTGGTTTAGCCAGGGTTTTAGCGGTTTAAGCTCCATTCGTTCAACTCTTCCCTTCCCTCCATGTAGCCTCTCTCTCTCTCTCTCTCCTCTCTGCGTCTATCATGGAGGTTCTAAGACCCTCCTGTGCTGCGACGAATAACCAGATTTTTTCCGGTGTTTCATCTTTCCCCCCACGTCTTCGCTCGTTAGTCTCCATAAGAAGACCCGATACAAATTCCGGAAAAACCCTTTCAAGCCCCTGCCGAACCCTCTATTCGCTGCGAATTCGCGCCTTCCCAACTGCAAAATCTCTCACATTACGGCCAGTTTTGGCCGGCACTCCAAGCGCCGAAATTCACTGAGGAAAAAGCTCACTGATGAATCACAGGTGCGTCAAAATTCTCACAAAATTATTGACCCCCTTCGTCATTTTGTCGATAATGAGGCCATTGAATCAAATGTCGTCAATACTAGTTTCGAACAGGGCAGTGGGGTAATGGGTACTGAGGAAATTGATTCTACATCCTCTAATATAGAAAATTCTGCGCGATTAGGTGAATCAGTTATGTGGAATAAATTGGATAGTTGGGTTGAACAGTATAAGAAGGATATTGAGTTTTGGGGTATTGGGTCTAATCCAATTTTCACTGTTTTTCAAGATTCTAGTGGTAATGTTGAGAGAGTTTCGGTTGATGAAGATGAGGTTTTGAGAAGAAGTGGAGTAGAACCGTCGTATTTTAGGGAGGAAAAAGAATTAGAGGATTTTGGGGGAGTGAGCTCGAAGATTGCTCATGCTAAGTTTTTAGCTAAGGAGATGGAATCTGGGAAGGAGGTAATTCCTAAAAATAGTTCAGTCATGAAATTTGTGGGTACAGTTGAAAACTCGGGATTTGTTAGTAGAATCAGGACTATTTCCCTCCCGCCCAATTTGCTTCCGAAAGTCTCGAGGGTTGGCATTGCTGTAGTTTGTGGTTTTCTCTTTGTTTGGGGTGTGAAGAAATTGTTCTCTTTGGGAGGAGATGAAACGGAAGTGACGAGATTTGAGAAGGAAATGGTAAGGAGAAAGATAAAGGCGAGAATGGAGAAGGAGAAGTTGCAGAAGGGCAATGTTGAAGTCATGGAAGAGCCGTCTGAGCTACTGGATGAGTTCATGGATAGACCTCATCTTGACAAGGAAAAGCTGTTGGATAGTATAAGGAAAGCAAAGGGATTGAATAATGAGCTGCCCCTGCTTAATGAGACCGGTACTCAGGATATTGCATATGCAAACATGGATGCCAAGATTCAGGAGATACAGATGATGGCAAGACAAGCTCGAAAGATTGAGAGAGAAGAGCACTCTAATAATGAGGTAGATGAATCAGATAAGCAAACTTCCAGTAAGCTGCCCAAAATGGAAGACTTTGCTGAAGGACTTGCGGACTCAGTCAATGGCGATGTGTTCAAGATCCAAGCGTCAAATGAGTTACAAGCCATTGAGAAGGACGTCACTCAAGAACAAGCGGATGGTCATGTGAATCTGGTCGATGATTTTTCAGATGGATCTTTTACTAAACCAAGATTTGTCAATGGCATCTCCGAAAAAGAAATTATAGGAGGCCAAGAACTAGAAAGTGATGGTACTAGTTTCACCCATGAAAAAGTTTCTGAGGGAAATGAGGATGTGGAGCCTCAAAGTTCTTCAGATGCAAAGATTATAGATGATAATAACAGTCAAATAGATAGGTTTGAGGAGGATCATAACAGTCGTCATTTGCCATCAACTGATAGGTTCTTGTCCTCTGATGTTTCTAGTAGTCAAGAGGGGTCACTGGAGAAAGTACCTGTAAGAAGGAAGCCAAAAATCATACTGTCAGCAAGGGAAGCTAGGGAATATCTCTCAAAGAAACATGATCAAAAGACTGAAGTTGGTGATGTTCCTTCCTCAATCACTATACAGAATGAGGAAATGAACAATCATACAAGCCAGAGACTGGGGGAAGATGACAAGGCACCAGAGTTTTCTTTCTTTTATGGTGTGGAAGACCATGGTTATTCATCGATTCATATTAATGGAGTGAACAAAGAAGCCCAAATTAGATTAATGCAGAACATACCTTCTGAGCCACAAAGCACTGAAGGCTCAAGCATGGATACCAAACTAAATTTGAATGATATGGGGAAGATTGATGAGATGTTCAAGCACATGAATGCATGTGAAAAGTCAGATGAAAGTGCTTTTCCTAAGGCCAGTCTGATGGAAAACCCAACCAAAGGTAGCCTGGATAGAACAGATAAATTGAATGAAATTCCCAGTCCCAGTAATCTGGATGAAGTATCAGATCATGTTCCTGGAAAAAATGTTCATTGTGACACTAGTAATTCAAGTGAAGCAACTGACATTCGTGATGAAGATGTTACTTGTGATATGAATCTGGAGGCAAGGGAATATTCTCAGACGGAAAAAAATTGGGTAACAGTTGATGAAACTATTGAAAGTCTCAGATCTGATAATGCCGGTGAAGTATCTGCCCCTGTTGCTGATGGAAAAGATCACTGTGATTATGCCTCTGAGAAAAATACATTTTTCCCCATTGGGATGGGTGGCGATGAAGCTTTTAGGAAGAACAATGGAAAAAGCGAACTTCTTACTGTTGAAACCTCCGAAGGCTCTGAAATCAAGGGAGGAAACAAAGAGGGAGGACCACTGGCTGATAAAGGGAACTGGTTGGAGAAGAATTTTCATGAAGTTGAGCCTTTAGTGAAGATAATAGGTACTGGGTTCAGGAATAATTATATGGTAGCTAGAGAGAAAGTGAACGAGGACATGGATACAGGATTTGACTTCATGAAGCTGAGGTCTATGAAGGATGATACCGAACTTGAGTGGATGCAAGATGATAAACTTAGGGAGATTGTTTTCAGAGTTAGAGACAATGAATTAGCTGGCCGAGATCCATTTCATTCCATGGATCCTGAAGATACAGCTGCATTCTTTGAAGGCCTTGAAAGAAAAGTTCAGAAAGAGAATGAGAAGTTGGCAACTCTACATGAATGGCTTCATTCAAACATTGAAAACGTTGATTATGGAGCAGGTATTACATTGTTTGACCCAAGTGTTAATTGACCATGGATCTTATTTATCTATTACCTAAACCTTTTGCTTTTTCCTATTGCCTCTTATGATTCTTGCAGATGGTATCAGCTTGTATGATCCACCTGAGAAAGTTATGCCAAGATGGAAAGGCCCACCAATCGATAAAATTCCCGAGTTTCTTAGTAACTCTCCTGGGCAACAGGAGGCGATGCCTCTTCAAAAGGCAAATGAATCTTCAAAACATGATAACAAGCCGATGTCTGAAGAAGCCTCTATTACAAAGTCAAGGCCTAAGAACAAGGTTACTAAAACTTCGAAGACGGTGATAGAGGCAAGTGATGGCTCAATCAAACCTGGCAAAAAGTCCGGGAAAGAGTTCTGGCAGCACACAAAGAAATTGTCCCCTGGATTTGTAGAATCCTATAATGCAGAGAGCGATCCTGAAGTGAAATCTGTTATGAAGGATATAGGGAAGGATTTGGATAGGTGGATCACTGAGAAAGAAATACAGGAAGCTGCTGATCTAATGGATAAAATCCCTCAGAGGGGAAAGGAGATCATTGAGAAGAAATTAAACAAGGTTAAGAGAGAAATGGAAATGTTTGGACCAGCCGCTGTGGTGAGCAAGTATCGTGAATATGCTGAAGAGAAGGAAGAGGATTATTTGTGGTGGTTAGATCTTCCTTATGTGCTGGTAAATATCTGCTTCTTCCTTGTGGAAATCAACCCCTCCCCCCACCCCTTGCGATTGATGGGAACAGTCCACACCCTAGCAATCTGTGTTCCGGGCACCAGCGATTCAAAGCCGAATTGAACTAAATCTGTGCAATAAGTAGCCATCCATGTTCTGTACTAAACGATCCAGGAAGCATTCCTGGTAAATATCTTCCCCCGGTCCCCCAAAAAAGGGCACATTATACCCTATTTTTGGCTAACCCCTTTCTAATCTTCTTTTATATGACGAGTTGGAATAGTAAAGAGCAAAATAGTGCTAAGACATAGCTTGAAAGTTTGCAGCATGAACATTCAACCTGCAATTCAACAGGCTACTAAGCACTGATTACTCTTCCTTGCAGTGCATTGAACTATATACATATGAAGGTGAAGAAGAACAAAAGGTTGGATTTTACTCATTAGAAATGGCTACAGATCTTGACATAAACCCGAAGCCAAATCATGTGATTGCCTTTGAAGATCCTGGTGATTGCAAGAACCTTTGCTATATTATACAGGCCCATTTGGAAATGCTTGGAAGAGGTCAAGCCTTCGCTGTTGCGCAGACTCCCAAAGTATGATTTTTGTTATCTTCCCTTTTCTCGAGTATTCACCCTCTTTTTGTTTTTGTTAATTGCTTTTCATTTTACGCATGAATTTTAAATACGGGGAGGGGGTGGGAAAGTCGGGTTTGTAGGAGCTATGCTAGGGGGTCTGATTTTCAGATAAGAAGCTGTTACTTATAGCTTTCCATAAAAACAGTTTAAGGGGATGAATCCTTACTGGGATTAATATTTTTTTTTTGGATTTGAATGAGCCACAAAGAATATTACAATGCATTGGGGAACGAGGAATTGAACCCGGGACCTTAATATTTGAGGGCCAAAACCTCATTGGCACATAGAATGAAATGTTAATTATTTGAGCTCTCAGTTTCTTGAGATACATTACTTGGTTTTCTCATTGGGATGGCTCCTCATCAGGATGCTTTCCGACAAGCCAAAGCAAATGGTTTTGGTGTCACTGTCATTAGAAAAGGAGAGCTACAGCTCAGCATTGATCAACCCCTCGAAGAGGTCGAGGAATTTATCACTGAGATTGGAAGCAAGATGTACCATGATAAGCTCATGAAGGAGCGGTCTGTTGACATAAGTGGATTGATGAAGGGTGTCTTTGGTATCAATGAGCCCTCCAAGAGGTAATATCACATTTTCAGTGACAAGTTTGGATGCTCATTAATGTTAGAAATATTTTGGAAATCATAAGCATTTGACAGGCCTGAGTTGATTTTTTGCTGCCTTCTATTCATTCGAAGTGGAATTTTTATGTTGCTTCAGGAAGAGGAGGAAGCGAGCACTGAAGAAGCCACGTAAACCATGAACAAAATGCCTTGAGATCTAGTAAGATCAGTTGAACAACTATCTGTGAGTAATCTGCATAGGTATGATTACCGTTTCCTGTAGTAAGTTGGGTTTCAGATACTCAATTATACCATTGTCAATTCAATCGCAATTGCCATTCATGCTCTTAATTGCATCAGCCCTTCAGCACTATGATTCTTAAGTGTTCTTCATGATAAGAATAGACCCGGGAAATGACTTCTGATCTTATACATAGAGCATTCCTGGTCTGCATCCTAAATAGGAAATCCAACTTCGAACATAACCTGATCTGATTTTGCAAAAATACCACCTACCTCAAATTTACTTGATTAATCTTAGTTGCACGTTCTTTTTTGGACAAATCCACAACAAAACTTAATGACTTGAACCCAATCTAACCCAAAAACTTTCAGTGACTGTTTATCTTATTTGTAGTCAAGTCAACATGCTTGATTCTCTAAATGACATGTTTGCTAGGTCTAGCGGCAGTTGAACTAAATATTATACCCATGGTTTCTCGCCAAACTCTTGTACGTACGTTCAAGGCAGGCAGGAGCTAAATCGCTAGTATTTTCATGCAAAGCTCATCAAGATTTGCTGAAAAACAATGTCAGCTCCACAGCATAAGATACTCGTTCTGAAGTGAATACTCTGAAGAAGTCTCCATGACCCGCTTAAATGTGAGTGATCCATCAATGGAAGATCCGCTTCCTGTACTACTGATTGAGGGACACTCCACGCTAGAATTGAGATTGGGGTCGGGAATCCTCTGTTGCTTATGTTCTGGAATTTCTTCTCCCCACCCCAGTTGTATAGACAAGGATAGAGAATATATATATATATATATATATATATATATATATATATATATATATGAAATGGGAATTTTTGGTATATAGAAATTCATGTTTTTGTTTCTCATGTTATCAATCTATCATTATCTGAATTATTATACAACATAATAAATTGAAATTGAAAAATTTTGAGATATAGAAAACTGTCGTGACAAACTCACTGAAATTGAAATTCTAACTTCACGTCCATAATTTGTACATAGAAATTAGTCAGTGCAAGGTAACACTATCTGAAACTATTATGTAATATTCGTCCTTTACAATTTGCTCATAATCATACAACACTGAACAGAGTCGAAGCCTCCTCAAGGGAGGGAGCGAGGGGGAGTGAGAGAAAGAGAGAGAGAGAGAGAGAGAGAGTAGATAAAGATCAACAATGGTGGGCAAGCACAGAGCCATCACTGACCTGGATGGTGACCCTGCACCTTGCTCTTTTCTCCACATGATGAGCAAACACCTTCAACACCTTGACACTTCCCACCAGCTTCATCCTCGATTCCAGCTCCATCGTCGGCGCCAGCATAGGAAACCATCGGACATCGAAGGTGGCGGACACGTACTGAGTCCTCCCGGCCGCGATCTTCCCGGCGGGGATGTAAACTAAGCCAACGGCGCCGGCGGAGGAGGAGAAGAGCTGGAGGGAGCTGTCGTAGTGGGAGAAGGAGTAGCGATTAGGGTTCCGAACGGCGACGTGTTGGAAGAAGGTGAAGTTGGCGGTGCCGTTAAGGAGAGAGAAAGCCGGGAATTTCATGGAGTTGACGGCGATTTGGGGGTCTTGCGGGCGGAAAAGCACGAAGCATGCGATGATTCCGGCGAGGGCGATCACGACGAGGAAGACGGTGGCTAACAAGCAGGAGGCGAGGCCATTGGAGGATCGCCGCTTGGATCTGTGATAGTGATATGGGAGGTACGCCGGTGGCGGCGGGTCCGTCGAGTGCATTTGGCTCAGCGGAGTACTTACTGAGAAACGTGGAGGGAGAAATGTTGGTTGACACTGTTGTTGAGTGTTGTTGTTGAAGGTGTAACTTTAAAACAGGGGAGTGGGTGCGTGGGCATATAGACGATGTTGAGTTGAGCACCTGGTGAGAGAGATGGGGATTCTAACAAGGTAGGTAATGTAAGCATCTAGCTCGCAAATTATATTATAGTCCCTGCTCCGCATATATAAATCTAAATTATAATATACGATAATTTGTTTTGATTTTTGAAATAAGTTCTTTTATTTTTATGATCCTCCTCTGTTAAAAAATACGTGGTTCTTTCTTCTTTAATGTATTGTATTATTGGGTTTACAATCTAGGTACATAGTATAAATCTTAGACAAATACCTCAAAATCAAAAGCCTTGTAATTGAAGTTTCTTAAAAATAAATAAACAAAAGCTCCATTTGTACTATTAAACATGTCAAAACTTATAAAACAAAAAATATAGTTGGAGTTGTTAATTTAAGAGAAAAATCTTATAAATTTCACATTTTCAAAAGCAACAATTTAAAGTACTCCTAATTTATAATGCAATACTGTTGCGATTTAAAAAGAAGTAATGCAATGAAGTTTACTTTAAAAAATTGGTCAATTAGTTTAGTACTTCAACAAATAAAATCTTTTAAAGTTACTGTCAGAAACTTGTGTTCAAATCTCACCTATACTGATCTTTATATTTCCCATAATTAAAAAATTAGTATCTTAAGCCAATTCCAATAGTTTAAATAAGGGTATCACTTCAATTTAAGGAACTCTAACTTCATATCTTTATTTATATATAGGGTTTGAAGAGGAAGGCATTGTGGGTGATGGAGGATTAGAAAGCTTACAATACAAGCAAGGGAGGCGGCAAATTAGGGAAGCCGATAACAACCAAGGGAGAGGAACTTAGTTTTATCCAAAAACAAGGCATTGATTAATAACAAACGTACAAGGGATGTTCACACTACATTTTATTTTACTGATGATAATAATAGTTGGTATCATAATGGCAGAGGATAAACGTTTGTATCCTAATCACAATTCATTCTCTCTCACCTAATTGTCAAAAGCACTTTAAGTCTTGAATATATTAGGTTTTAGGTTCAATTCCATCCTTCTATCCCCGACGTATTATTACCTTTTAGTAGCTTATCTGGACCAAAAAGAAATACGACATCCTCCTTTTGCTCTATCTTATTGATAATTAGCATTATGCTTATGATTAGTAATTGACCATTTTAATGGAGGTATAGCAACCTAATACCACTCGACATCGGGTGTACGACTTGAAATAATTGCAAATATACGTTTGTTGAAGTGCAAACCTAAACTATATGCTCAAAAGTGGATCCTTTGTCCTGAAGAAAATCGGTATCAACCAACCCGGGTGGGGTCAGACCAGGTCCAGACTGATTTATGAGGGAGCCATCTCAACAGTCTAAAAATGGTTGATCGACCCATCAAAACCAAAATTGCTAATTATCACGACAACTTTCTCGTATGCTACTGGAGAGACGCTCACCTGCAAAGTGCAAGTTTGACAAAGATGGGAGAACTGAGGGATGGGAAAAAATTAAAATGAAAAAAGGGACACAATAATTGGAAACAGATCTTGCCTGGAATGACCTATGTCAAATACAGTTGAATGTGCAAATCTTAGAAAGATATGAAGAAGAACAGACAACGGAGGATAGAGGCTATCTAGCATGAAAACCTTGCTCAATTGAGGGATTTTCAAACTTCGGCCTGTGAACCGACTCGAAGAGAATCAAAGAATGTACTTGAAACTGAGGAGAGCTACATAGAAAATGATCAAACCCTATTATTAACCTTCATCTGTGCATGCATATGTACTACACATATGCACATGTATGTACCAACCAACCAGCCTGCCCACTTAACTGGAGATCTCATCTAGACGGCGATCCATGATCTGGGACACAGTCTCGAGGAAGGCTGCTTCGCTCGTTCCCGGAAGCACAGAGTCCTGAGCCTCTTGAACGATCTCCTCGATCACGGATTCCTTTTTCAAGGTCTCTCGCGACATGACGCTTCCAATATCAAATGGGGTCAGTCCCCTCTCCACCCCTTTCTTCAGCAGCATGGTGGAAATGCGGATGATCCGAGCACACTCGAGTGGTAGGTCCCACCCGTAGGACTTCAGAAGAGCAATGTCCTCCTCCGCATCGAGTGATTTTATGTACTCAACAGTGTCTGCAGAGTAGGGCTGTGAAGCTTGTGGCCAGTACAGCCAATCAAAAGTGCAATCTTCAAACTACATTCAAAGTAATAAGATCAGATACATGTTCCACGAGTATCCTAAAAAGGGGAAAATCCTAGCACAAAATCATAAAGAATGATCTTTTAAAAGAAAAAAATGATAGAGAATGTCAGAACGATATCTCAAGAAGTTGCATAACTAAGAAATAGTTTTTGCATGAGAACAATAGCTAAAGCATCCACCATAATACGACAAACATTTGGTTCCTCTCAATCAAACATGTTAACTTCCAACAAACCCAATGCTGAAAGATGAACAACTAAAAACCTTTTAAACAATCATCATGATTCATTTATAACCTCAAAATTTTATGTTGCAGAAGCCCTTAAAAAATTAACCAATCTCCTCGCCAAGTACTAAACAATAAGCTAAATCTGCTAGGATTCTTTGCTAATGACAACGGCCACAGAAGTTCATAGAGACATAAACACAGTATCATACTGCCATACTGGTATGCATAAGACTGAGAAATTGTAAAAGAATGAAGAAATTTACATAGATGGTCAACCACATAGAATGACAAGAGGAAGCTGTTGAAACTTACACTCTCTGGCAAGCAGTATCCATGATCAATGGGAATCAGGACAGTTCGCCCAGTTTCTTTGTCCTTTCTGAACAAGATATTCCCAGCATGCCTGTCAGCATTGGCCAGTCTTATATCCAGCACAGAAATCTTGTGGACTTCTTCCACTGGAAAAGCACCGGGACCTATATCCTCACAGCTTCCATTGTTCTTCATGAACTTTTGCAAGGATCCAATCTTTGCAGACACGCCCTTGGGATGGTTGAATCCTTTGTGCAAGCAATTCACCAGAAATGTGGGAGGAACCCCAGCAAAGCCCACCTCCTCTCCTAAGAAAGCACGCCTCCCATCCCTTGGATGGTCCAAAACGTAAGCTGCAACCTCCCTAAATGCTCCTTGCCCAACTCTTGTACCCTTTTTCAAACCTTCACCATCAAGCGATGATGGTAGCCCGTGAGGGTTGTTCACAGCCTTAGGCTCCTCATCAATTGGCTTGAACACAGACACATACTCCAACCCTGTAGAATCCTGCATGAGATATGCTCCTCCCGAACCCTCAGACGACCTGATTGGATGATTTCCATTATCCAATCCCTCGTAAGTCATCTCTATCACATCTAGAACAGCTGGAGGCACCCCAATTTTCGGGTTGACAACCACAGGCTCCAACAGAAAGTCTTTGTCAACAGGCTTTCTGGGAACCGGAATGAGATCCTGGCCATCAGACTTTTTCCTCCTAGTGAACTCCGATGCATCAATGGACAACTCAAAGTTCTTCTCAACAGGCTTAGCCCTCACCTTAGCAGATTTCCTAACCAGCAAATGGATCACAGGATCATTTCCCTTACAAATTTCATCAATTAGCTGTTGATCCTTCAGCCGCTCGCCTTCATAAACAAGCTCCTGATCCTCATCATCGACTAACCCCTTCCCCCTTTTCGCTAACTGTTTCTTAACATAAGCCACGTCCCTATAACGCTCAACATGGAAGGTCAACTCCTTCCCACAAACTGTCCTAACCTTAATCCCCTGGAGATCTGAAAGCCTAAGCACTACGTGAAGCACATTACCGTTAGAAACTCCATAATCACGAACAAGCGAATTGCTACGAGACAACTCCCGCCCTCCACAAATCAATTTCTGGTTTTTCACCACAAACCCTTTGCAACTCTGAATCCTGAGTTTAACGGACTCGATCGAGTCCGATTCAAACACACGCATTGGGATCACATTCCCAGAAACACTCAAGAAAACCAGTATGGCCTCATCCAAATTCAGATCCAGCGCGTTGTGGAAATAACGGGGCGAAACAACAGGCTCTTCAGCCCTGATTCTACTTACAGCGAGACCTGCCGAAGACATCTTTCCCAGCTACGAAATTTGATCGCTTTCGAGGGTCAAATTATTAACCAGATTCTACAAGAACCTAACTAGCAAATCAATTTGTTCTTCGCCATTGCGATTGATCAAATCCTATTTCTAACTGTACAAGAAATTAAAACCCTAAAAAAACTCTGTATATACACAGTATATACAGAGCAGAAAATCAACAACGAAACCAAACCAGCAAAAGCGGATTAGACTTCCACAAACATTAAAGATTCATGCCCCTAAATGGGCGAAAATAAAAAAACGTTACCGAATTTCCACAGATTCACAGCACCAGCATAAGCTCCGACGGAAACTGCGATGAAATACGCCCAAATTGAAACTGAAACTAGAGTTTCGGAATTCGCAAACCCTAGCTCAGAAATCAAATGAAAACGGAAGAATTCACAGGAAAAGCAAGGCGCGGTAGGTGCTGAGAATCTGAAATTGGAGCTTCGAAGAGTGAGAGGAAAAGGAATTTTAGAACTTTGAATGATTGATTTTGATTGACTGAATGAATCATGGCCAGCAAAAGAGAAGATATCAAAAGACAACGGCGGGCTGGAAAGAGAAACAAGAGAGAGAGAGGAGAGAGAATAAGACAGTCGACGGTGGGACACGTCACTGATGATGACCAAGAAGATAAAGTATACGCGTAAGTAAAGTAGAAGCTTCTATTTTCCTTAATATTTATTTTTTTGTTTTCCCTTTTTCCTCGAATTATAAATGAAACTATCGATGGTTTTGCCAAACGGTGGCGTAGAACATCAGAGGACGACGCTGATTGGCCAGCGCTCGTGGAGCCACGGAATTTTTGTGAGTTTTTTGGTCATATTTAAATTTTTGCTTTTTTTTTTTTGTCCACCCCACTTGGCCACCACACCAGCAAAAGGTATTGGATTTTCTTTTAATCAATATTATTTTAATTTTCACCGAATTTAGAGACCTCTAAATATAAATAATTTTATTTTTATAGTTATTTTTATAGGCAGGGAACCGATTTTAATATATTAACGTGAAAAAAAAATTGAAAAAACATTTTGTTGAGTGAGAAACAATAATTTTGTACAATTATATTCATTTTTAATTTTTAAAAAATTGATAATTATGCTGATTAATTTTTATGAATATAAATATTAAAAGTTTGAGAGTTTTTATAGAAAATTACCACTAATTTTCTAGCTAACTAGTGTCATTGGCTAAAAAGAATTGATTGGACTTTTTCGAGTTTAATTATATAATTATTATATATTTGCATCAATAAATTGTTAATGCGATTGAGAGGGTCGGAACGAGTATATAGTATTAGATGATATAAATATCAAGTATAATAGCTAAATTTTACAGAGCATGTACTAATAAATACCAAATACAGTAATTAAATAGTTTTAAGCGAAGATTATGGCACGTTATGTGTTGGTTGAACCCCACCAAACACAGAAAATGAGACTAGAAATTCAATCTCAATCAAGAGGCCAACTCTTTTTTCTTTTTCTTTTTTTTTTTTGGTGTTGAAGTGATCAAGAGGCCAGATTTGAATTGGAAAATAAACGTCAACCTCTTGATTTTTGACTTTGCCATTTGACTTTTACACATTTTAATGTAAAATCTAGTTTCTCCTCAAACAGAGGTAGTAAGACCAAGTTCCTTCTACGAAGTTGCCCAATGCAAAATATATTCCACTTAGATGCCTTGTTATGCGGCATAAATTAAGATATGCATAATGCATTTATCTTACCTTGATTTTAATGTTTAAAATATAAAATTTAAGTTGCGATTTTTAATAAAAATTTGAAAAATATGAGGTATTTCACTCAATAAAAACTGAGTTAAAAAACTCGAACAAGCAGTAGTCAACTCATCACACACTACTACTCCTTTGCATTGGTGAATCACCCTCGGTTAGTTCGAATTGTTCGGTGCTTATTTGGTTATTTCTATCAAATAAGGTTTTGAGTTCAAGTTTTATGAATAAAGAAGACTTACGTTAAGACAAGAGACTTCCACCCTTTGTTATAAACAGTTCGCTTGTCTAGATTTAACTGATGAAAAGAAAATTGTAACTAGGTGACAATTGGGTTTGTCAGAGTTGACAAGGCCAGATCGATCAGGCCAATAAGGACCACTGCTCCAAGTAGGGCGTCTTGTTCATATGTATATGACAGGAGAGGCTTGTTTGTTTAGACCAATTTGGCCAACTATGGTCCCTTTTTTCCCTCTGAACAATGGAAATAAGCAGGAGAATGGCCAGCCCAAGTTGAGTTAGACAGCCTGGTTCAGCTCATTTTCAGTAGGGCAGGCACCATTTGGCTAACCTACACGGGCAGCCAGTAGAATAAACCAAAACTCAAGACTCGCGGCACAACTTCCACAGATTTATGCTCAGTAGTTGCTTAAGCAGCATTTAGCATGCCGAATACCTACTGCGAAATAAACAGCCAATGTAAGCCCAGAAAACATTGCTTTCCCACAAATTTCAATTCATTCTTTTGAACTGCTATAACAATTAAACTACAACAGTAATTTCATCCTCGAGGACAATCGAAAGGGCCTAAACTACAAAGGTGCCCGAGGAATCAAACACCCCGGAAAGCTCCTAAAATACCTTGCTCCTTACATAATAGTAATGATAATGTGGCAAATCCTGGCTAATATCACAATTTAAGGCTATACATTCACTTGACAAGGTACCAAAAATTGTGGCCGAGGCGAAAATATGGACAGTCCAACTATTGCAGAAGGTGGGATCAAATTGGCAATAAAAAGCCCTGACAACAAAAATAAGCCACCACAATGCCAAGAACAGCTCCAGCAAAGACTTGGGATGGCGTATGGCCAAGAAGTTCCTTGAGCTTTCTCTCGCTGATTGGATGCCCTTGGAACAAATCCTCGATGATCTTGTTCAGAACCTAATCAAATTCAGCCAATTATGAGAAGAGTAAAATTGAATTATGATTCATTTGCAAATTAAACAGAGAGGGTAAACAGATGGAGATTATATAAAAGAAGACTTTGAGTGCACTTAGCAGAAAACATGTTCAAGAGTTCACCACGGCTATGAATCATAAAATATTGAAGTGTCGAGACCATAAAGACAGAAGGATGACACGCAAAGGCCAACCAAAAACCACATATTCAAACCAAGGCTTTCAGTTAACCACAGCAATAAAATGTATGAAGTTTCTGAACCATTATTTGATGAAAGACAGGCTTCTTTATCCACCATATATAATTCTACGCCTGGATGAATGCAAAGCAAATAATGTGACTCTCCACTGAATCGATCTTTCTGAGACTTTGCACCCACTATACGCAGAAGCGCTACCCAATTTGTGAAAAAGAGGAGTGTTGCATTCTCCTTCACTTAGGCCCCAAACATCCTCGTACAAGTTTCAAAAATACTGCTCTAGAATTGCAGTTACTGCGCAATCATAAATACTTGGTGATCTTGGGGTCCAAAGAAAATAGCGGTCTACCACTCTATTCTAGAAGCCCAGCTTTTGATGGCTTATGAAAAACTCAGATATTTGCTTGCAGAAGGATCCCCCTGAACACCCCCGCCCCCATCAAGCATACAAAATAAAGAGTAACATCAGTTCTTAAAGTCACCTGTGCCTTGCACAATTAAGCCATTTAATTAGTAAGCCCCAATCAGAACCCCCCAAAAAAAAAAAGAAAGCTCCACTAGCGGCGAAAGAGTTTTAGACAACAACAGTATTTGATGCGACATGAATGACGTATAAAATGCGAAGTGTCAGGGAAGGAAAGAGAAGCTAGAAACTTAAGACATTATTGCACTTTGTTGTCTAGCACCGTGCAGTTCCATCAAGCTAATTTTAAACTACCCAACATAAGGTGCACAAATTATCTCCTAAATATCCAAGAATTAATCAGCAAGATAAGGTAAAGAGCCCATGACTCAAGAGCTAGGTAGCTGAGACTATATGGTATGCCAACAATGCAGTCATACCTCAGAGCCTGCCAATACTATGCTCTACACATCAACAATTGCGTAAAATGGAAAACATCATCTTTCATAGATGGAAACATAAAGTGACAAAAGAAGCTAACCCACGGTAATTCAGGGTAGTAGATAAAGTCTAGCAGTGTATTAAAAGAAGCTGCGAGGTGGATTAATTCACCAGCATTACTTAACAAAGCGACTTGAATACAATAACGAAGAGTGCACATAACCAAACTATGAAGTTGTTTGCAGGAACAGGAGTCATGTGGAGGCTCATTTAGAAAAAGAGACTGCAGCAGCGGAGGAAAGTCTAGGTCAGGATTTCATTCATAGAATACATAAAAGGCTTTTTCATCTTCCCCTGGCAGGAAGAGAAGTAGAAATAAGATATTCAAGCCAACTTCATATTAACCGCACTATCTCAATCTCTACCCCAGCTCACATGCAATGTGGCACGTTCCTTATGGTTTTCTTGCATCATGATCTAAATCAAAGAACCAATACCCTCATCAGTCACCATAATCTAAATCAAAGAACCAATACCCTCACCAATCACCAACCTCGCTAAAAATTTTTAGAAAATCCATTGATAGCAGAGGAGTCCAACACACCATAATCTAAAAATGTTCAAGCCCCTAAATAGTCAAAATGACTCTGAAGAATGGTTAAGAATCTCGCAAAATCCAGTACTGCAATAACAGGGGAGTCCAGTCCATAAATCACCTCCCACTAGTCAAGTCTCCACCTTGAATACTTCCCAGTCCCCATTACAAAACTTTATGTAGAGCAAAATTCCAACTTCACATTTGATTCACGAAGACTCATTGATACAACTAATACTAAATCGTCCCAGAGTGAGAAATAAGCAAGGGAACTCACTGATTTTCTTCAATCATCACCAAAAGAATCTTGGCACACTGTATATGTTAT
Source organism: Talinum fruticosum (assembly GCA_021018815.1). Classification (NCBI taxonomy): domain Eukaryota; kingdom Viridiplantae; phylum Streptophyta; class Magnoliopsida; order Caryophyllales; family Talinaceae; genus Talinum; species Talinum fruticosum. The sequence goes on from JAITYX010000042.1 coordinate 2,056,724, forward strand.
AGGAGACAATACACTCAATCTTACAATGTAGTAATGGTAATTGGTAGAGATGCCCTATGCCTCTCTATCAAGCACTAAACTGCCCAAATTCATATACCAGAAAAGCACATATGAAAATTATATCCAATATAACTACTGCTTCAAACAAAAGACCAAAAGTATATGAATCAAACTAAAATAATATAAATTCCTTAGTTCATAAATTATGCAACAAATTACCTGAGCTTGCATACCAGCATGCCTTCTCACTCCAATAGCATCATACATAACAATAAGGCTAAACCCCAAACAAACTGGAAATAATGAATCAGTAATTCCATGACAAAGTGCCACTGAAGTTGTCAAAGCCGTGCATAAAGCGGAGTGAGAAGAAGGCATACCCCCAGAAGCACACATAAACTTCAAATCCCATTTCCTCACCACAAAGAAATTCAACATAACTTTCATCCATTGAGCCAAAAAACAGGCAAATAACCCGCTAACAAAGGTAGGGTTGGTCGCCAATGCCGCAATGAGGGGGCTAAATCGATCTCTGGCCGTCGATTTCACGGTTAAGAGAGCCATTCCGAGGCCCCCATTAAGCAAAATTGGAGCTTTAACATCACACCCAAAATAATCTACTACTGCTGGGTCTTGTAAATAAGCAACCCAATTGTGTTTAGCTGCGAAATTCCTTATACTTCGCAAAATCGGACTCAGAAGAGAAAAAGGATTGATGGCCAGAGAGTGATTGAAGTTATTAAATCCTCTTTGGGGTTGAAGAGGTATATTACATGACATACAAAACGGTCTCTTTCGGGGTTTCGCCCTGAAAATTGATAGAGAAACATAGGACACTGCCCTTTGGTAGGGATTCTTTTCTGGGCAGAAAAGCCTGTGATTCAAGGATGAAGATGAAGAAGAGGGATTGATCGCAACGGAGCCCATGACTCGTTCGCCAAAAAAACGGGCCTTTTCTCCACCCTTTCTTCTTCTTTCTTTAAACTTCCTTTCTCAAGCTTCAGCACTCATCGAGAAGAACCCGAGAGGAGAGAGAGTGAAAACGATGGCCTGTCTGGTTGCGAGAGTGTGAGGAGCAGATTTGAGCCATTTGGCAGCAGATACTTCAATGTTGGTCGAAGAAGAAGAAGATGCCAACTTTTTGCACTTTTGGGTCAGCTCGTCGGGCGAATATGCCACGAATTGGGGTATTTTATGGTCTATATACTCATCGTGTGTAGTTCAGAAATCTGGGTGGAACCCTTGGATTTGTGGAGAAGATGGAGAAACCAAATTGTCGAGTTTTTCTCGACTTGACCGTAACAGGATGGGCTCCCGTTTCTGATTAGAAGGGCCGCCAATTTCCAGGATTCTAGCTATTTCGCCATTGGGCCTTATTTTGCTCCATGTTCTATACCCCTCTCTCCCTCTCTCTCTCTCATCATTCTAATTGAAATTATTTTTAATTTCTTATATAATACTGGTCTCATACCTTATTGTACATCAATTTTATATAGTAGTTATTTTAAATTTGAAGTAGTCATTAATAAATATATAATACGTTTTATAATAAGTCACTATTAAAGTTGAGACAACAATTCTCTTATAAAAAGCTATTAATAGGGTAATAGTAATATGTTTTATTATAGAATATTTTTTATAAGTTGTATATCAAGTTTCTTTTTTTTTTTCCTCGTGTTTCAAATGTACTTATTTTTTAAAATAGTTGATCAAATATATAGTTTATGTCTTTATATGACAAATGTTTTAATTAAAAATGATTGAAATTCGTACCAAAAGTTTAAAATTGACCCAATCTATCTTATCAATGAAATATATAAAAAATTGTTCCATATATATATATATATAAACACTATCCCTGATTTCAAAAAAAATGCCACTAGACACATATATAAGTAAAATGTAGTCTTGAACAACTAATTTTGATCTAATATTTATTAAACTATTTAGCTCAATAACCCTTTTAACACAAAGTCCTTGGTTCGAAATTTTCACCACAATGGAATGAAAAAAACAGTGTTAGTAAAGACCCCACTAATCACTAGTCCTCTAGCTTATGTATGAGAATATGTACTGAAAGAGTAATACGAGATGAAGAATATTTCCGTTTTTTACATTAAAAGTTCATTTCAGCTTTACAAATTCTTTTTCCACTCCTCTTTATTGTGTTTAATTGAGGATTGTTGGTTATAGTGTTATAGTTTTCCGGTTAAACCAAAATGTCCTTTTAACCCTTTTTGTCGACGGTATTATAGATGGTGTGAAAGTATACGCAAACCGGCATCAATGAGAAGGCTTTTTGGTCAAATTAATTCTTTTCATTTCCATGCCATGACCAGAGTTCACAACTCCTTATTTCCCTCATTTTAGTAGAAACTAGACTTTAACCTGTGCTATGCACAGGTTGCTCTTAAACTTATAAGATAGAATACATAAAAAAGTATAACTAATACTTATAATTTACAACTATTTAATAAAAATAAAACTAAAAATGAGTATTTTTAATTAGTAAATCATACCTAAAGTTTATAAATTATGTTTTTAGAAAGAAAACTACAATTTCTAATTCTTTTATTTCTTGGTTATCAGTTTTCGCTTTTTCTAAATTCATACGCTTTATCTTTAATATACTTCCTTTATCTTTTTTATTATATAGTTTTTAGTAAACACTCTATTATGAAGCTCAATAGTTCTATCTATGTATTAAATTTCTTCCTCCATTTTTATTTGTTATCAAACATGAATGAAATAAACAATGATTTACTGCTATTATCTTTATATATAGTTGCAAAATTCAAGTCCAATATTTATATGAATTGACCTTTATATCTCGAGATAAGTATGTTACTATATTATGCCAATGGGATCCTAGACTTAGTTCCCCATTCTCGCTCCTTTGAGAGAAAATCCAAGTATAATAATTAAATAAGGTCATCATTGATACTTATTACAACACTTATATAAAATTGCCAATAAATTTGTAACACTCAATCTTTTGTTGCCTGAGATAAAGGAAAAAATAATGTATGGCATTCTAACAAAATGGTAATATTTTGCTAAATGGAAAGCCCAAAAGAGAATGAGATGAGGAAAAAAAAGAGATTCATAAAATTATAAGGGAAAAAACCTTCAAATTGAGATGCATTATCCTAATTTACCTACTAATTATTATATTTAAAAACGCAACACCAACACAAATATAAGAAAAAGAGGAGAGCATGCCCAAACCTTCAATTCCATTCTTAAATTCGTAAATAAACAAAGCAACACATTTTTATTTTATTGGTAATAAACCAAGAAGGAATGAGAAGAGAGGGACAAAATAAAATATAGACTACATTGTTGCTCCTCCCTCCCATCCAATTTGCCTTACTTTTATACCCAGAAATTAGAAAAGGAAGGTACGAGAGATAAGTTAAGTGAAACGGTTGAAATTAGATACTTTTAATTGTCATCTTTAACTCTTCCTCCTTTAAATACTCTATTAATGGTAAAGAATATTTATTTTCAGATGAATTAGGATGAAAATCAGCGAGTGTAACGTTGATGAAGATGATAAGATGCTCAATATCTCAGCGTATTTAGCTTATATGTTTAAATATATTAATTTATTCTACCAAAAAAATTATATATATTAATTTCTCTTATTTATTTTAATATGCATTTATAAAATTCTTAATTCATTATTTAACTTTACGTACTATTTTTTCTAAAAGTACATAAAGTTTATATCAACAAAAAGTTATTAATTTTATAAAAAAATATAATAATAATAATAATAATAATAATAATAATAATAATATATTTATATTTATATTTATATTAGTATTAATATACACAAATAATTACATCTTAACAATAAATACATCACTTTAATACCACAAAAAAAACTTATGAATTAATGACTTACCTTGCCACGTGTCACGACCACAAGCAATTGCACTCACTTTTATATTTATATATATATATATGTATATATGATAGGTAATTAGCATCTCTAACTTTTCTTTACCTTTTCCCGGGGCTGTTTCCTTTTCATAAAAATAAAAAAAAAACTTCCTAACAATATTGAAAGGTTATAGAAAAAAAATTATTTTCATATTTTTAAATAAAAAGGAACTTTAAGATTGCTGAATAAATGACAAAACAAATAAGTATAAAAATGTAACCATCATAGTATTTTTGAACTCTTTGGAAAAATAAGGGTGGTAATTTAAAATTTCCATTCATTATTTAAAAAGTAACCATTTTTTCACGTTGAAGATAGAGTGATTATAGACGATATACTAAAGCTTCGATCCCCTATCACATAGAATTGAAGAATTAGTGAGGTAGGAAAAACCTCCAATGGGTTGGACTATTCTAAATACTGATGGAGCAACAAAAGGAAACTCGGGCCCAACAGCAGGCGATGGTATCATTAGAGGAGATTTAGGAGAATGGATTGGTGGATTCAATGAAAATTATGGACGGGGCTCCTCGGTCTTTGCTGAATTGAAAGCAGACTTGGAGAGACCTTAGATTAGCTAGAGACTTTGGCTTGAGAAAAGTTTGGTTACAATTGGATTCAATTGTGGCTATGGGTATGCTTCGGGGTAATAAAGATTGGCATCCTCAGTACATGCCTATAATCTCTAAGTGTCATCTACTAGCAAGAAAGTCGGATTGGAAAGTCAAAATTATTCATCGCTACAGGAAGGCCAATCAAGTGGCTAACAAACTAGCTAATTTGGGCCTTAATCTGAGTCTAGGCTATCATTTCTTTGAATCTTCTATTATTAAAGTTAACAATTTACTTTTTGCAAATAATATAAGAGCCACTTGACCCAAATTTATAAAATAATAATATTATATTTTGGCCTTAACCCCTCTTTTGCACAAAAAAAATATAGACGATATTTAAATATAATTTATTTTTTATATTTATTTATTTTTTGTGTAAAATTTTTATGTTAACTTTGAAAATATTAGTGTTAGTTGATCCCAAGGAAAAATGAAAATAACCATACTTAACTCGAAGAATTCTTCATAAAAAATAAAAAAATCGAAGAATTCTTCAAAACTTACAGTTTGAGCAGTCCATATTTCCTTCCGCGATTTGTCTACCGACCTCATTTCCCTCCTAATCCGTTACACCCGCTTCATTTGCTCCCCCTCTCTATCACCCTCTCTCTCTCCCCCGGCCCGATCATCCTCTCTTCAATTCGAACTGAAATTCAAATCTCAGGACTGAAAACCCTAGCCTTAAGCTCACTACGAAAATGGAGAATTTAATCTCTCTAGTTAACAAGATTCAGAGAGCGTGTACTGCCCTTGGCGATCATGGCGATGAAACCACTCTTCCTACTCTTTGGGATTCTCTTCCTTCTATTGCCGTCGTTGGAGGTCAGGTATGTTCGAATCCCCAATGAAGTTCTTTTTTTTTTTTTTAACGTTGTTGTTTTAGGTTATTTGATTCTGACCGGAGCTCCCATTAGTGATTATTCACGCTGTTTGATTAATGTCGTAATCCCCACCAATTTTGGAGAATTATTTTGTAGTTTACTAGTTATACTGAGCTGCTAGTTTGTGTAAAAATCAAGATATGTAATAAATGTTCAGAACGTGATTGAATCATGGCTTGTTGATTTTTGAATTTTGATACGTGGAAGAGTTCTTCTGAGTGATAGTTGTGATTTTGTTATGACTTTATTGGTTGTATTAATGTCTTATAAAAGTTTTTGACGTTTGCCATTGAGTGAATTCACATGGGTTATGAGCGGTTTATTTGTTAACTTAACTGGCAAAATTTGAATAGTTGTTAGATTATAATCCCCAGAGTACCATACATTGTACTCTTGACACCTATGACAGTACATTGTTAGATGAGAGGGAAAAATAGGGGAGTTTACAATTTTTTAAAAAAATTGTAGTATATGGGGCTACCTTTTGAATTTTCAAAAATTAAAGATGTAATTTTGTGTAAATTCAAATATTCCTTTGTATCAGGCAAACGGGCTATGGCATTAGCTTCGAACTTATTTTTCCTTCCTCCTTTTCTTCGAAGTCTAGTGTTATTATTTCATGATTAAAATTGAATATTTGTTTATTATCACCCTGTACTCCCTTTTGATCCTACTTTAAATGTCGATGATGATTTTGGAAAAATAAATGAATTTGAGCGAAAATTACTATTTTCATATGTTTGGAGGGACAAACTGATTGAAAGGCAAAGGAAATGAAGGAAGCATTCACACAAATTTTGATCCCTCATTTTCTTTTGTTTTTTTTTTTGGGGGGGTATTTGAATGTAAGCAAAGAAAATAAATTTTTAAACTTCTTTTCAGTTCTTTTCATCTCAAATATTGACCAAACATAGGAAAGAAAAAGAGTCGCTTTCCCTCAACCATGAATCCAATGACTAGAACTGCAAATAATGGTATTTTGTTTTCCTTTCTAGTCACCTATTTTCTGTTACTTCTCGTACCTATTCTCGTACCTATTCTCTTAAAAGACTTTGAACCAAAGCATAATGCTTCAAGCAAAAACATACAAATTTTTTTGGTTTCTTTTTTGGTTGGGGGGAGATGAGTTAAGGGTTACAACTTACATTATATGGAAAGTGAATGTTTATATTTGAACATTCATGAATACAAAGTGAGATCTTTAAAATGGGAGGGAAGGCCATTTGTTATCGGTTCACTAGTAAATTCAGTCCCTTTCAAGAGATTCCAACTTATGTTGCTTCAGCTCTTGTTGTGTATTTGATGTTGGCCTTTTCTGTCAAGCTTCTAGTTACTTCAGTGAGCAGCTTAATTAAAATACTCACTAACTGTCAAAACTGTAAATTCTTGTTTTTTAAAAAAGGGCAAGATGTTGTATATGTAGCTTTTGTACTTTGTCAATTTTTTCATCTGGAATCTTTTGATCCTTTGTAGAGTTCGGGAAAGTCCTCAGTTTTGGAAAGCATTGTGGGGAAGGATTTTTGCCTCGTGGATCCGGTATTGAAAAAGGCGTTCTCACTGCTTTGATTCTCATGTCCTTTATATCAGCTACCTAGTTGTTCACCTTATTTAGCTTGCTTGATATGTTTGTTTATCCGTTACTTTTTAATTTACGCTAATTTGTGTATGCAGGTATCGTGACTCGACGTCCTCTTGTTTTACAACTACACAGGATAGATGAAAACAGAGAATGGGCAGAATTCATGCATCTTTCCAGGAGGCGGTTCACTGATTTTGGTATGTTATCTTTCATCTATCAGGTATCTTGTGATTTTAGAAATGTTAGCGTAGTTCCCATTGTTGTCCGTCTATCATACTACGTTTTGAACTGTGCTGAGTTTGCTGCTGATGTTCTTTTTACGTCAAAATATGTGCCTAAACTGTGGTTCTAACTTCTTTAGCTGCTGTAAGGAAGGAGATACAAGATGAGACTGATAGAGAGACTGGACGCAGTAAAGCGATTTCCAGTGTTCCTATACATCTGAGTATATATTCTCCCAATGGTGAGATACAGATTCTCTCTTTAGTTTTGTTTGCTTTTGAAATATCCTTGACATCTATTTGATCCTCTTGTCTCCTAGAAAGAATGAGCTGAGCTGGTAGATCCTAAATAGATCAAACTGAGGGACTCCTACCACAAAACCTCTAAAACCTTTTGGGATGTTCAGAACATTTCTCTAAACAGTTTAATGAGTGTAATGGCTACATGGTGGTATTGAATGTGCTTTATACTGTTTAAATGACCTTAAAGTATCCTAAAATATCTTGAAGGGTTAATAAATAATCCCGCTTGACAAGCATAATCATGTTTCTCCAAATAATCCTTAAATCGTTTTCTCTTACCTTCATTTAGACGTTCGAGAAGCTTTCATCATTCCACTTCCGAAACCTTTTAGACCATTCTAAATATCCCTTTAAAACAATTTCAATGTTTTGGCTTCACTGGTACCATCTTTGATCATGATTAGACAATCGCTGAAATGGTCGCGAAATACCAGGTTTTTAGATGGGGAAGTTATCTAGGATCAGTAGAGGCTCTCTGATATCAAAATCACAGAACTGGATCTAGGATTTGTACTGCTGATGCCTGGGACTTGTGCTTTTTGCCGGATCTCTGTTTGACAAGTCCTATTGTGCTTACTGTCACTGTTTCAAAGATTGTTATCATCTCTATAGCTTGATTTCAAAGCTTGATCCTTGCAGTTGTAAATCTGACGCTGGTTGACCTTCCCGGACTTACCAAAGTTGCCGTTGGTAAGTTGTCTGTTATCATCACTGAATAGCTGACACTTGAGACTTCTTTTACATATGGGCCTGTGTAGAACTTTTGACTAGTATTCTTTCTTTTATTACCGCAGAGGGTCAACCTGAAACCATTGTTCAGGACATTGAAAATATGGTTCGGTCCTATATTGAGAAGGTAATATAAGAAAATTTATTAAAGTGCTCTGGACTTACAAACTCTTATGCATTTAATGGTTAGCGATTTCATTGTCATTTGGCTGGGGTGTTGATGCCCCCCCAACGATTTTGCTTGTATGAAATTTTTTAACCAGTTGAATGAAGTAATGAACAAAAGATGCTGCTCTTAAAATTCGCATTTTGATTCTCTGTTCCTTGTTCGTGCACATGTGTGTGTTGCTTAGAGTATCATGCAAGCTATTATAGCTGAATGCAAAAGTAAGCAGATATCATCTTCAACTGATTTGAGTTCCCATGCCTTTCTTGAATGAGTTAATTCTGATCCTTGATTTTTTTTTTTTTTGGATAAGTTAAAGAGAATATATATTGAATCAAGTGGATGGATGCAAAGAAAGCATCCTACAAAAGGACCGTATACAACCGAAATGCAGTACTTCCTTAATAACTTGGCTGAAAGATCAATGAAATTTTAGTAAGATGTTTAGTGAATTATGCCTCTATCTGAGAACATTGTATGCCTTCTACATATATGTCTTGAAACTTGTCTCTCCATCCTCCAGCTCTGTTGCTTTCAGAGGAGGTTTTTCATGAACCTTGGAAGTAACCCCAATTGTTGATTTTTGTTCTTTTCATATTCCTTGTGTGGTAAAACATTACCTATATGCGACACAGGATTTGTCATTGTCATAGTTGGGCCCACATAGTCAGTTAATATGTCTTCCTTTCGTTGCAGCCCAATTGCATCATTTTGGCAATTTCTCCTGCTAATCAAGATCTTGCTACTTCTGATGCAATTAAAATTTCCCGTGAAGTGGACCCCGCTGGTAACATGACTGTTTTTCCACCTCATAGTTGGTTCATATACTGCTGCTTGACTGCTATCTTTTGGGGTTGTTTGCATGCTATTGCATTGCTTCTTCTATAAGTTCCTTATACGTGGCCTGACTGTTTTTGTTCGCTTAAGTCTTTGAGGATGATGCAAAGATGTAGTGATGTGAAACTAAAATATGACATAAGAAGCAAACATTGCTCCTTTTTTATAGCAGGGTTTGAGGAGTACTAATCATGTTTTGGCTTGCTCCTCTTCAATCTTCCTGTGCTCTGTGGAAGTGGGAAGAAGATTATACTGAACATTAGCTTAGTTGTTACCTGTTCTGAAATGATATTGGTATTATCCTTATTGGTTGCTACCTAATAATTATTCTCTTCTTGTTTTCGGTGGTTTTGTAATTCCAGGAGAGAGAACTTTTGGAGTGTTAACAAAGATTGATCTGATGGACCAGGGAACAAATGCAGTTGATGTGAGTACTGTCTTTAGTTGATGCAGAATGTTTTGTTGAATCCTGAGCAACTGACTAATTCTCTCATGAAAGCAAGTTGCTAAAAGGATTGTTACCATTTTCGTCCTCTCCCAGAAATGGGGAAAATATGGACATTTTGGCTACTCTTGATTCAGAATCCTTGATTTTCCAGATTTTGGAAGGACGAGCATATAGGCTAAAGTATCCTTGGGTTGGAGTTGTGAATCGATCACAAGCAGATATTAATAAAAATGTTGATATGATGGCGGCTCGACGCAGAGAACGTGAGTTCTGGGCCAGTAGCCCAGACTATAGCCATCTTGCTCAGAGAATGGGTTCAGAATTCTTAGCCAAGATGATGTCCAAGGTACGTTGTTTTATGTTCACTGGTACACCTTAAGGATTTTAACTTCTAGCTATCTTTGTGCAATACTGTGATGCATATGTCCAAATCTGACAAATCTTCAAATGTTCCAGCATCTGGAAAGCGTCATAAAATCCCGTATTCCGGGTCTCCAATCTCTCATTAGCAAAACTATTGTTGAACTAGAAGCAGAGTTGAGCCGTCTTGGAAAGCCTGTTTCTACTGATGCCGGAGTAAGTGTTTCAATTATCATGCTATTGTTTAATACCTTTCTCTTTTTACCCTCCTCACCCACGGCCCGCCTCTTTTCTCGGGAGGGAAGTTCTTTGAGAATCGCTTATCTGAAACCTTTATTGCTTTGTTTGATTATGCTCATCCAGAAAGGTGGGAGGACATATTGTCCAGGAAGGTATCTTTATGTGTTTTTTTGCAATGAATTTCTTTGGGTCGAGGATAAAGTTTATCAGTGGACGAGAAACCATTTGGTTGGCAGACTCCATTTAGGTCTCACAGTGCTGGAAGCCTGGAATAACTGCATTCAGGCTTCTGCATTAGCATTATTAGGGTGGAGGATGTAGAGCTTTGAACACTTGTACTATAACCTGCCTATGAGCTGGACTTGCTGAAAGTATCAGATATATTTGTCCACCCAGTGATCCAACTAAGTAGTTCTCTTAAAATCCAGAGGGTTTTCTCTGGCTATATAGTTCCCTAATTTCACTTGCTTGATCAGGCATATTGAAAATAATTTTTGTTTATTTATTTTTTGCTTTTGTTCTGTGTTGATACAGGGAAAATTATACATGATAATGGAAATCTGTCGTGGATTTGACCAGATCTATAAAGAACACCTTGACGGCATGTACGTAAAATCTTCTTCGAATGGAAGCTGGTTAATTTACGCAATTGAGATCTAGTTTTTTTCTCTCCAATCTCATTAAGCTTCAATGATTGCACTGGTGCAGACGTGCTGGTGGCGACATGATTTATGGTGTATTTGATAATCAACTTCCATCTGCTATAAAAGGTTACAATTTGACAAGCATCTCTCCATCGACAATGTACGGAAATTAATTACTGAGGCTGATGGGTACCAACCTCATCTTATTGCTCCAGAACAAGGATATAAGCGCCTGATCGAATCATGTTTGACTTCAGTGAAAGGTCCTGCTGAAGCTGCAGTGGATGCGGTATGGTTTTCTTTTTAAAGTTGGTCTCAAGATGCTTGTTAGCACTTCATTGCACTGTAGTAGTTCTTGACTTTTTTAGGAACTAAATATCAACATACGTGGTGGATACATGCTTCATAGTTTGCGTTGGTTGTCATTGTAGCTTGGATATCTTTATGTTTTATTTTTATCTACTGTGTTTGTCTACTGATTCACAAATTAAGATAGACTCTAAATGAAAGTTGTCTATTTATAATAAGTGTTGCAATATTTTGCATAATTCTTTTGCATGCACAGCGTTCAAGCATCTTAGGTTATGTGCTGGGTTGCTTCTCCTTCTTGAGATCCACTGCTATTGTCTGAAGTTTGAATGTGCGATAGCCTCCAGATTATCTTGAATGCTTTTGTGCTATTGTTTATGATCATAGATGGAGCTCATTCAATATATTTGCAGGTTCATACTATACTAAAGGAGCTGGCTCAGAAATCTATTAGGGAGACTATGGTAAAGTCAGGTTTAACTTTTCTATATCGTTTTTATCCATTGTGTGTGCGTGCAACGCGCATGTGTGTGAGAGAGAGACCCCACTGAAGTGTGAGACAGTCTTGCACCTTCAAACAGCGAGGGTGTTCCCTTTGGTGTCTGTTTATGGCTATATGCTTTTGCTTCTAAATGTGAAGCTGCACAAACGAAAGACGGAACCACTATTTAAAGTTAAAAAGGGTTAGCTTGCACTCCTCTTTAATCTGTATGGTGATTATCAGCTGTTGACATGTTGTTAATGGATGGATTGAATCTATGATAGAATGGACTGGCTTGTCATATACCGCTCTTTGAACTCAAGGGATGGTAACAGAAAAATTTTGCATTAGGGAGGATCCTCCAGACTCCGGAGTATGCTTTCAGCTTCATTACATGTGGTAATTAAATGGATTCAGGAATTTCTATGCTGTCATTAGCTAGAAATATTGATATGAGTGATAGTTAAAATAAATAAGGAAAAATAAATGGTTGATAACAAGAATGTATTTGGACCCATGAACCATTAGAGCATCTGCAATACTGGGAACCAAAGTTGGTGCAGTCTTTAGCACCTGAGCAACTTTGGAAATAAAAATAGAGATTGGACAAACTAAATGTTGCTGCAAGGTGATATTCTCTTCAGTTGCTTTGCTGTTCGTTTTAGGAACTGGACTGGAATCTATTGCTGATGTCTTCTGGGATCAGCACACTTAAATCAAAGTATGAATTGCGATGTGCCTGTACTTTGAAATTTCTTTAACTGCTAACTTTTCTGGTGTACAGGAGCTAAGACAGTATCCAACTCTCCGCGTGGAGGTTTCAAGTGCAGCTGTTGAGGCATTGGAGAGAATGAGAGATGAAAGCAAGAGGGCTACTTTGCAGCTCGTTGAAATGGAATGTGGCTATCTAACAGTTGATTTTTTCCGGAAGCTTCCTCAAGATGCTGAGAAGGGTGGAAACCCAACACATTCAGTATTTGAACGATATAACGATGCTTATCTCCGTCGAGTTGGTAAGCCATATATTTGTCAGGGTTATATAGTCAGGTGTGAATACTGAGCTGAGGAAGGCCTTCCTTGCATCTAGACCCTAGACATTTTGTTTTTGGTTGTTCCTGGAATTTTTATTCAAGGAAAGCCCTTGTGCATAGCTAAATCTGCTTAAACAATGGATTTGTTTGGACCTTGGGTTTATCATATTTTTGTTCTTTGCTGATGAAGAAAGTTGCCACTCTTATAGTTTCCCTGCTCTTTGTTCCTTCATGTGGTGAGAGATGTGTTTCTCCTATTTTCTATTTAGGGTCTTCAGTTGCTGATCAAGTCTCCTCATATCGATTTTCTTACAGCCTTACTCTTGTGAAAATGAACAGGATCAACTGTGCTGCAATATGTCAACATGGTTTGCGGAGCTCTGAGCCACTCCATTCCAAAATCTATCGTTTATTGTCAAGTACGCGAGTCCAAGCGCAGCTTACTTGATCATTTCTTCACAGAGCTAGGTGGGAAGGAGGTGAGATTCTAGGCTGATTGTTTTCCATGCTCCCCCCAACCCCCAAAACCACCAAAAAAATCCAACCATAAGGGTTGGCATTGGCCATTTAGAGCTATGTGGTGCAATTACCTCTGCTCTCCATTGGCCTTGATTCTTAAATTAGGCTTAGGATTGGGCTTATGATAATTGATAAGAAGGCTCACCTCACAGGTTCCAGAAAAAGAAAATAATGAACCGAAAAGAGACGGTCTTGTAATTTTGTAGGATGAGCTCCCATGTTGTTATATGTTCAGCTTGAATTTGATACACTATGCTGGATTTTTCCTCAAATTTCTGCAGGCAAGGGCCCTAGGTAGGATGTTGGACGAGGATCCAGCGATTATGCAGCGGCGTACCAGCCTGCAAAGGAGGCTGGAGCTTTACAGGACTGCCCAGGCCGAGATCGATGCAATCACCTGGAAGTGAAGGAAATGAGGGTTGAGGATTTTGCTAGCTATAGGGAATGCCATCATTCTTTGATTCATATAGACTTGTTTTCTTGTGTGTAAGGGGTTTCCTCTATTCATATTTTTGGGGCCATTGTAGGTTATGGTCACATTTTGATTGTGTGATTTTTATATATTTGAAATTCATTTGTTTTTTATGTGTACATGTCCAAAGGGCAGTCATATGAATCTTATGCAATGAGTGTTGCCAATATTTTTCATATATGACTATAATATCGTCTCTTGATTAGGATTTTTATTTTTTTCATCTCAATTAATACTTTATTTTTTCTTTTCCATTGAGTATTTATTTTTTCCGCTGTTGCTAATACTACTTACTAATTACTACTCAACAATCCTATACACTGAGGGAATTTGTTCTCCACGTCCAAAAGAGAGCTCCTAGTCTCCAATGAGGTCCTCCATGTATGCATAGTGAAAACATGATAATGTTATATGCATAGTTAAAAGATACTCTAATAATGTTAATATCTAAGTACTAAACTACAGTTTGGGTATTTGAATTGATTTTCTAGGATAAATTATAATACTACAGTCCCAATATCGGAATATTAATGTTTAGTGTCCAAGTAACAACATATATTTTAAAGGATATTTACTTTTATTCAAAAAAATAGAAATTTATTTATGTCATATTCACCAATTTTTTTTTTTGGTTTGGGCTGATACTCTTCTGCAAAAAAGAAATAAAAAAATCACTCCATTTTACAATATCTGCACTTTAACTAACTATTTTCGTTTATAATATCTGTTACTTTATAATTCCAATAACATATTGATAATTAATTTACCACTTTTGTCCTCATTAAATTTTTTCTCTCCTTTTTTCATTAACTTTTCACATTTCTAAGAAATTTTTAGGTACCTTAATCTTTTAATATAAATTTTATATTTCTTTAATATTTCTTCACATCTCAAAAACTTTAAAATAGATGGAATAGTTTGGTCTGATTTTAAAAATCCAAAAGGAAATAACAACAAATGGCTTGGTGTTTTTTCCTTAAACAAATGGTTACAAATTTAACAAATAGTAATTGGGGGTGTAGCTCATATGGTAGAGCGCTCGCTTCGCATGCGAGAGGCACGGAGTTCGATTCCCCGTACCTCCAAATTCCTTGTAAACCTGCACGTTCGATCCTCCCCACATTTGAACATTTGTTCTTTCTCTCCCTCCATTTTTAAACATTAATTCCATTAATTAGAGATTGAATTTCTCACAATCTCTCCATTTTTGACATTACAAAACCACGTGTCTAACTTTATATATATACATATAATTTATTAACTTTTAAATCAAAAAAATTATAAAATCGTACAGATAAAATTACATATGATTTTATTAACTTTAAAATTAGGTCCCTATATTGGAAAATTTTTCATGTTAAATTGTAAGATTCACATAGTTTATTAGTAGCAGGGCTAGTAAAATTTTATCTTATCTAATTATTCAAATTTATTTGATTTCAAAAAAAATAAAATCTTTGTAAGTTTTGCATAGTTATTAATACAGCTTGTAAATTTCATTTAATTCAATTATACACGAATTTATTTCATCAAAAAAAAAAAAAATGAAATCCCGCGATCAATGGTTCACTGTTCACCGCTCCAAAGTAACTAAGGAATCATTCATTTGAATTATTAAAATGAGCTATTATACTTGTTGTGAGTTGTTATGAGCAATTAAAGTTTATAATTAGTTGTTAGAGCGAGTTGCAATGCAAGATTATCCAATTTTGTCCATATGATCCAATCCAGCTACAACGCACATTTCATTCAACTTGAGATCGATCCGCCGGCATAATCGCTCGTGTACTAAAATCCGCCCACGTTTCCATCTTGTATCATTTTTCTTTTCTTTTTATTTTATTTTTATTAGCGTTTTCATATTTAAAGAAGAAAAATAAATTAAATATATATATTTGTAGGCCCCATGAGTAATATTTTATTTGACAATTCAAGTTGATGATCGAGGGGTGTAGTGGTAATGGATTGAGTTCCAAAAAATTGAATTGTAAAATGATGTGAAGGGTATAGACATCCACATATAATCCAAAATTTTGGATCATGGATGTTGATGCTCTTATAAGCTTTTAAAGTTAGCGATTAACTATTATGAGTTGTTATGATTAAGCTGTTATAACTATTTATGAGTTGTTATAACGGCTAGCTATCATGAAAATTTTAAAGATATCATTAGTTGTATTATTTTTGAATATTTCAGAAACAATTGGTTAATAATGAATTTTTGTAATTGACGAAGACTCATTTTTCAAAATTAATGAGACTTGTAGAAAGGTTAATATCTCAATTACATAATATATTTGAATAACTAGTAAGTTGTGCAAATTAAACTATGAGCAGAAACATCCTCTACGTTATCATAGGATAGGGCATACATCTAAGTAGGATGCAATACAGGAAAACTATATGCATGGATTTTAGTCGTTAATTTTGGGCTACTCACACAATAATAAAGCTCGCTATTATTATTATAACAATAATAATCAATTATACCAACATTGATGATGATGATGATTAATAATAATAATTTGATAGAAAGATAATTTCATTGATAAAGGGCATTTACAAAAATAAATTTTATAACAAGAATTCTAAAATATTAAAAAAAATTTATTTTATAAAAACTAATAGTAATTATACTTCGAAATAATTTTGTACTTACAACATCATGGTCGCAAACCAGGGCTTTTTTTAGATGAAACACAAAACAGGTTATTTGCCTTCAATAATAATAATAATAATAATAATAATAATAATAATAATAATAATAATAATAATAATAATAATAATAATAGCATGGATAATATGGATAATAATAAGCATTTCTTGGTCTCTTCTGCGTCCGGATAATCCGAATTCGAATCCAGATCCATTGTAGTCGAGTATAGATATGTACGATGTATGAATATCAGACAAATGTAGTCGAGTTTGAGTGATATAGTTTTTCAACGAACTTGCTTAATTATAGGCACATAAAATCATATTCTATAACCAATGGAAAGTTTTATTGACTGGAAGAGCAGAAAAATGTCAATACCTTTGTCAATACAAAATTTGAAGTATGGTCTGATTCTAAGTTAAAAACTATTTGTATCAATTACTGTCAAAGCTATGCAACGACTCTAACTGAACTGCTGTCGATTCTGTGATGCAAAATTTTGTGACCTTCACATCCCCAACATACATCAAATTGTGGAGTGTATCTTCATCTTCGAGGGGAGGTAAAAAATGCCACCTCAAGGGTATACTGCTAATTCCTAAACAAAAGCTTTCCGTTATAGTTCCTGCATCGGAGCAAAAATAAACCGATCAGCCATGAACATGAACCTCAAGCAAGCACAAGGTTGAATTCTACTTATAGTATACATAAGCTTTGATCAATCCTGAAATCTCAATTGTGAGCCAATTCCTGTATAATTCAAAGGAGAACATTAGTCTCATTTATGACTCTTGGACCTGGTTTGGTTAAATTCATTGTGAAGTTCCCGGGAAATGCTCAAACTTGATTGGTTAAAGATAGGGAATTAAACTCCGGAAAGAGACTTTTCTTGCCTTAAAGGATATATAAGCAACGACAACCGCGTTGTGCCTGTTATTAAACAAACAAGACATCCTTTTGACACTTCCGAGGGGATTCTTTTCCCACATAACTTGCTCTGAACCAAGACCCCTTAAGTTGGAGTAAGCAGGTAAATGTAGAGAATAAGACACAGATACACCATAGCAAGCACGCAAGCAAATTGAAGGTATCTGCGTTTGATGGACTAACCTACATCTCAAAAATATTTGTGCCGTCAGCTTGCAGCTGTTACACCAGATGACCAGTATGGCTCCATGAATATGAGAGAATTGAGATACCAATTGCGCACTTGATCAGGTACGAAATATATATAGTTTACGCCATAGTCTTCAACCTGGATCATTAAAAGAAACCTCTAGCTCATGTCGCTATGTTACTTTCACATGATGACAAGGGAGCAGATTTAAGAGTTTCACTTTCTCGTACAACCCTGCTGTACGCAACTTTGAATGACTGTGGACAATGGGGTCTTCGGAGCAAACTTATTGGCACTCTTAGAGTGTGCTTTCGATTTCTTTTCCCACGTATCAATATACTCGAGGTTTTTCCTCATCCTCCAGATGATGATTAGCTCTGGTAACATCACCACCACTCCCAGATTTCTCCTTGGGTTTATCACTGTACAAAGGTGTTAATCCCTTGCTTTCCTCACAAGAATTAGGATGACCTTCCTTTTTCTCATCATCAACTGCAATCCAAGATGATTTGTCGACATTGTGCTCCGCCTCAGGCATTGAAAGTACTGCTTCTTTCTTTGCCTCTTCACCAGCGTTAATATCATCTGGCAGAAGAGGAGCCAATGTTGGGTTGCTCTCAGAACTTGGGGACTGAGCCTTCTGCTCCAACAGAGGTTCAGCCACAGGTGAAATTACTGAGAACTCAACAGGCCGGCAACCAGGCCAAGCAGTGCTGGAAATAAATTCCGGAGAAGTAGAGGTCATGCACTGCCATGCATAATGATTGCGATGAAAATGATTACCACTCACAGGAAAACTAGTTGGTGGTATAGGCTGTGCCTGACTATAAGGTGGGTACATGAAAGGCACTGGTTGTATAATATTTGGTGTTGCAGGCGGAGATGGGTAGCCATGGTGAGGTGATGGACACAAAGGGTTAACAGTTGTCATCACAGTGGCATGTCCATGGTGAAGGGTCATGTTCACTGGCCACGGACCAACAGCTGGAATAGCACCAGGACCAGAAGGATTCATACTCAGTGGCCGAGGAGCAGCACGTGCAATGGCTGGTGATGGCTTGAAAGGTGGAGCAGATGCTGACAACTTCTTGCTTGCGAAATCCCTTGTGTCGCTCAAATTTGTAACCATAGGTTTGTCCTCTAAATTCTCCACTCCTTGAGAATGGGGTATTGAGTTGTTTTCTGGTTCAGAACCGCAAGCTACGCCTTTCTCAAAATTCACATTTGTTGAGGAAATAATATGACTTGTCCCACTATTTATTGGCATGCTTTCAGGGACCACTTCATGGATGTCGATTGCATCACACTCAGCCCTGTCAACAGTAGTAGGCGCCATCTCAGCACTATCACTATTTCTTGCTAAACCATCGGACTGATTTTCTTCAATATTTTGCTGAACTGAGGAAGACATGGAAACCGGAGGACAACACTCATTGATCTCTTTGACGCTGTCCGCCCCTGCCTCTGTCACTTCAGACACAGCATTCTCTCTCAGTTCACTTGCCACAGCATCTTCAGATTTAATTGCAGGAACATCTGATTCAGTTTGAACATCATTCCGGCAGACACTGGCTTGTAATTTAGCAATGCTCCCAGGGGCGCAAGAGCCACATCCTTGTAGGAAGGAGATTTCCCAAGCCTAACAATTGAGGTCTTCTCTTGACTTTGTACAGACTCAGCCTCCCTGGTAGTAACATCCTGCAATTCGCCTTTGACAGAGGAAGGCACAGACTTGACCCTGTAAGTCACAGTTTTGACAATTCTTCGCCCAAATTTGCTAACCTGGGAAGCAGTTTTTGTAGTATGTTGATCTGTATAATTTCCAGCTGAAACTTGTCGTTTTCTTAACACATAATATCCAGTACTTTGGGGAGAATTATTCGGTTTCGCATGATCAGATTCAACAAGTACCTCTTTCTTCTGATAACCATACACCTTACCAATCGCTGCACGCCGCTGTCTTACTCGCCTACCATATCCTCCAGCTGATCTTGGCCGTTGGACAGGCAGCCAACCATCTTCACCTTCCAGATTTATTTCAGACGAGGGTTTACCAGATGTGGCATGTTGCTCCTCGCTTGCAAGTTCCGGGACATGCCTGACAGGCTGAACTTTCTTAGTACTGCTTTCCAGTTTTCCTTCATCCATTCTGATAATATGCTTGTTAGCATCAACGATAACAACATCAGGTTCATCAGTTTCTTTCTCTTCAGCCGAAGCAGTGATCAGTGTATCTTTTGGAGCACCCTGAGAGTTTGGTTTGCTGGGAATCTGGTTTGCTTTCTCTTGGAACTGTAAATTAAAAATTAGTTGAGTTGGATGAGAGTAGGCATTGAAGATGAACATGAAGTGAGTTCAAGTGACGTATGGCTGGTAAATCAACTCTTTTCCGAGCTTACGTCCAACACCTCGGATTCACTTCAGACATGCATAGATTTATAAATTCCAAATAGCAAGATTTATTATTGTGTGACTAGCCCAAAATTAACGACTAAAATCCATGCAGATACTTTTCCTGTATTCCATCCTACTGTGATGTATGCCCTATCATTACGTAGAGGATGTTTCTGCTGATAGTTTAATTTGAACAACTAACTAGTTATTCAAATATATTGTGTAATTGAGATATTAACCTTTCTACAAGTTTGATTAATTTTGAAAAAATGAGTCTTCGACAATTACACCTTCCATGAAGCACATACTCTCGCTGTTGATCATTTCCCATGCAAGGACAGAGATAGCTCAAACAAAACATTCTTTTTTAATATTTGCCTCATATTATAGGTAGGGAAGCAAAAAACTACTGAAACTGTCCATCTTGCAGAACGATGTATGAATAAGGAAGTCACTGATAAACACAGCTAAACAAAATAAAATCATAGGAAGACATAAAGCAAAGCCCATCAAGAAGTGGTATGGAAGTGGTTGCATCAACTTTTCATGAAGGAGGTCTGGGCTTCCCCTCCAGAGGAATTAGCTGGGAGTTTTCCCCCTTACTCCACTCAACCTTTCAAAACCTGGCCACTGGGTGCCCCATGAGTGATACAGGCCCCAGATGGCAATTCTTACCAATCGAGAGATTTTTTATTTTTTAACAAAAAGGTCAATTCATTAAGCCAAAAACTAGCATGTTAAGTTTTAATGTCAAGCATAAGAAAAAATGTACATACCTTCATCAAATAGTTCTTCCTCTTGACCACCGTTGAAGTTCTCCCTTTCGCATCAGGACTTGGGTTTATGTAGTCAAGCAAGTCTGAGACACTGTCAACATAAAGCTAAGGTTATTTTCACAGCCATCAGGATCCATACTAGTTGGAAAAAGAAAATACACATGCATTCATACAGAAATCCAGCACTCATCCAAGCACATGATCCACATAGAATCTTTCTACAGTTTTCTCATTTATACTTGAATAACAGGATATATGCACTCAACATCACACATTCAAAATGAGAAAGTACGTCAACATTTAATATAACTTATGTAACATCCCGGTCATTTAACTGCAGCGGGAACAAACCCAAATCCTTGAGCAAAAGAACACAAAAGCACACCACAACCCAAGAAGACATGGACAACAGCCACATTTGTATGCAGGACATAAAGAACATCTCTTTTTTCCCCCATGGATATACCTTAAATGACCTTTGCTGGCTATGGATGCATCAGGTTTCCGAGTCCCATTTCTGGCAGCTTCTTGCTGTTCAAAAGCCTTGGACTCAAAATATTCCAACCAAGCAGCAGCATCCTGTAGCATGGATCCCAAACAGTAAGCTAAAGGGCATGTATTGATTGAGGTTTCATCGAAGGAATGACTAAATTTCAATTGCTAGTTAAGGCAGCGGCTCAAGGAAAAAGAACACCCACGGAAGAACCTTTTTCTTTGAGCAAATCCTATGGGAAGAACTAAGAGTTACATTTTGGATCCATGAGTGACATATCACCAAAAATACAAAGCGATTATCATGACAATCTTTCAATCGAAGAGGGTTGGGAGGGGGAACCACTAATACCTGGGTACGCAAATCATCAGGACCCAGCTTAGCTCGAAGGATTTGCAAGGTCGTCTGCTCATGCTGAACACTTAAAGGATATGCTTCCATAAGTGAGAGTGCAATAGCAATAGCATGGTAGCTTGCTGCTGTCTGGAGAAGATGGGAAAAAGAAAGGTTAGTCAAATATGCATGAGTATGACAAAACAAATTTAATATATATGGTTGCCATAATAAAGTTTTGAGAAAACAAGTTCTTCAGTCAAGATTAAATCTAGAATTCATGAGAGTGTCATATTGTATATAGCAAAAGTAACTCCTTCAATGTACAAACTACTCAGTTCTGAATCAAACAGCTCCTAGTACAAACTACTCAGTTCTGAATCAAACAGCTCCTAGTACAAACTACTCACTTCTGAATCAACCACCTTCTTTCCTGCAAAAGAACCTCCAAATCCAATAAGATATAACGCTGATCTAGATAGTCAAGCCTATCTTTCATTCGATAGGCTTCCAGAATATATACATGTGGCTCAAGTATTTGCAAGATTTCTCCAACGTGAAAAGTAAAATGAACAGACAGCAAAATGGAGACTGCACTTTCGTCCTAGTTTGGTCACAAACATTGTGCAGGTCCAAAACAGAATACTAAGAATATCCCAGCAACACTACCACAACACCACAAATGCATTTAAGGCAAGTAGTGCAACTAATTCATGGATATCTTATTGGAAAAGGAACATAAAGAAGAAAAGAACCTGTATGTGGTCCGGGCCAAGTAATCTTTGGTTGCATTTCAAAGCCTTGTGAAGGTATCTGAGGGCAACATGCACATTTCCAAGGCCTTCCTCCATCATAGCCACATTAATATACGTAGCAGCAGTATTTGGATGAGATGGTCCACATGTAAGATGTAACAAATACAGCGCACGTTTCACATACCTAACCAAAACAAATAACAAAGTTAATGTTTTTCTAGAGAGTTGAAGGGCTCTAAGTAGGAGTTGAAATTATCTATATGCCCTCTGCTACCCTCCCATGTTAGAGAATACTAGTTGGGTCATAAAAGAAATAGCAATAAATCCAATCTTCAGAAAACCATACTTGAGAGCCAGCTCTGTATGCTGAAGTCGGTAATAGAACACAGCTAAATCTCCATAACTCTTCATGGTGTCGGGATGATCAAGCCCTAGTTCTCTCTCATTGATGTCCAATGCTTTCTGCTGGTATATTGTTGCCTGCAATTCAATTATTTAACTAATCAGGAATGATCAAATAAAAAAGTTCGTAGGCACAGAAGTAAAAGAAGATGATGTGTGTGATAACACATCTAACAAGGCACAATTATCATACAATACTGCCCAGCTTTCCGTTAGAATGATTTAGTTAATATCCCTCCTGACTCCTTTCCAAAAAAATGAGTAAGAGAGGGTTTCTGTGAGGAAATCAGGTCTTAACCTGGTTAAAATCTCCAGTGTGATACAAGACCACTGCAAGGAGACTGTAAGCTCCTGCAGTCATGCGATGATAGGGACCACATACTGCTACCAGCTTAGCAAGAGCCTGCAAATACCCCCAAACCAAAGCATCATAAGGAAACAGTAAAGTAGATTTCATATGAAGAATTCACTAGCAAATAAATTATGCAATTAGCTTAGGATGAGAAGTCAGAGACCTTTGTTCCGTAGTTAACTGCATCTTCAAGTTTCCCTTTATCTAGGGCAGTTTTTGATGACTCTAACAGTTGTCTGCCATCAGCAGAGGAACATGCGGCTTGCTGCAGGATAAAGCATTACATGTAATTACTCTTTATCTGCTCAAACGGTATAGAATATTTCCTTTTCACCATCAAACCTCAAAAATTAATCATCTAATGCTCACCTTATGAACTGGTACCAGGCTCACAATATCTGTTTTACGAAAAGGATTAGGAGAACCCATATCATAATCTCTTGGAACCAGCTCAATACCCACCTGAAATCAGCTCAATCTAATAACTCCTCATTGTGATAAATCAAAAATCAGTAGTCACTGTGACTAGTTAGAAATTTATGAATCAGTAATAAGCCATGCTTAGATATCTTTTATAGGACTTTCCATCAGAACCTTCACTCTATATGATGCTGCTCTGCTGCTTCTCTGACTCAAGAATGAAAAACTCCTCACACCGGACACATTGTATTATGAATTTTTTGGATATGAAAAAATTTATTGATGGAAACTACAGCATCTCATCATCATATAAGCGAAAAACAAACAATTCAATGATTTCTAAGGAATGGCGAAGAAGATAGGATAACTCCCCAACAATTGTCCAGCTGCCAAATTTAGTACATTTGAGATGGATGGTCCAAAATGTGCGTTATCATTACCCATTTAATGAACATCTTCCCAATAACCTACTATTAATCACTTGCTTCATTCTTCTTAGTTCAATAGAAGTCCTATTACCATCATCCTTCAAACAAAGCAAGCAGTTCAACCTCTCTTAAGTAGTCAACTGCTACTAGCCATACTTGACTTTCTAATCATACATACTTCATTAAATTCCTTAATACGTTAAATAAACTCCAAGCTAGGATTCTTTTTCACATCGTGATTTATGTCTTAAATTTTATATCGCGTGGATTTCCAAACATGGGTCTCAAAAACAAGAACCACTTACAGAAAACATGCACAGATATTATAGAACATATTCTCTACAAACCAAAATTGCAACATAAGTTGCAAATTGAAACATTACCTTCTGACATAGTCCACGTAGAATGGCGAATTTTCTCAAGTCTTTGAAGTTGAAACAACTGACATCCCAGTCATACCGCTTCATCAAAAATAACTCCAGCCATCTTCGCACCAGGGGATGAACATAATTTGGCTGATCCGAATTAGCAGCCTCAGGAGATCCCAGCATTAAATTTAATGCTGCAGCCACAGTCACAGCCACATTGTTAATGCCCACAGAGGCAATAACTGCTTGCAGAATGTGCTTATAAGCTCGAACAATCATCTCGTGTATGCATAAAGACTGAACATGTGACAGTTTTTCCGACAATTTCACCTGAACAAAGGATGAAGAGATGCCCATCACACACTGTTAAATGAATTGAGGGGAAAAAATCCAGTGAAATAGCTACTATTAGGAGATTTCAACTTTAGAATGAACTAAATTAAATGCCTTGATACAATATCCTTCCTGTTCTATCAGAAGAGTTTACAAAAAAGGGTATGTGATCCAACACTTCCACTAGAATGGATAAGGGAACTTACAACGCGTCCGAGAGAACGCATCCGAAGGCCCCTTGTATGCATGAAGTCGGTCAATGTTCGCCCATCAACAGGTGAGAGTTCTAGCGAGCCGAAATCTGCAACCTAATTTTTCATGATTGTTTTAGATGTAACGAATCATCACATGTATATTTTGAGTATAGATGTTAAGAAAATTATATAATGTAATAACTCCAGAAGTACCAGCTTAGGAAGAGCAACGTCATCATAATATTTCTGGGAGAGATCAATCAGTTCCTGCAGGGACTGCATGAAAGCATTTGTCATTAAACACTGAACCACTGTTCTCAATGGAAGATAACGTACCCTAGTCATCATCCTAAGAAAAATTACCTTTTGGTGCAATCCAGTATCTGAATCCTTTAAGCGAGTGAAAGCTGCATCAGAGAAGATCCTCTTAAGTGCAAGCTCATTGTCACTTGGACTGGTCCCTGGTTGCATTTCTGTAGAAAGTGGTACAGGATCAGCGCCATTTGAATTTGACTTTGAACTATTCTTGAGTGATCGAAGGGGTGTACCAAGCCCCTCAACCTTCATCTCGTTCTTAGGCTTCTGAACAGAAGGTTTCTTTTCTTTTTCTGAGTTCTTCTGGTCTTGCAGATGCTGTATCCAGCAAGCCCCTAGCTCCCATCTAACAAAATTGTCTTGCTTCACGTCTTCTTCTTGAAGTTTGACGAGACTCTCTTCCAAAAGTTCTTGCACAAAAGTTTGATATGTATCGCCTCCTTTATTTTCTGACAATTCTGATTGCATTACTAATTTCTGGTTGTCAGAAGATGCTCCTTTGTGAAGCAGAAGTCTTAAACTGCAAAGAAATTTTGCAAAAATTTGGTTCAACAGTTCCTGCTGACAGAATTATGCAGGCTTCAAAGCCTAAAATTATGCATGTTTGCAAGTTGGAATCAAGTCTTCACACCATTCAGAAGGATGGAAAAGGAAAGATGCCTAAATACCAAAAGCACACACAATAGCTCAAAACCATTATTTACTGTCAGAGAACCAGAGATAGTGACCTGTTAATATTTAGTGCATTAGCACCACCTTCAGGCTGATCAAAAGCTTCTATTGTCGGAGACAGCAAATTCACTGGTTCATCATCTTTCACCTCAACCTTTACAGTGACAATGTATCCTGCATATCTCAGATTCACGGAGCCTAAAGTGCTAATATCCTGCAATGAAATCAGAGGCTTCTCTAAGTAACATACCTTAAGCAATGGGGGACAATGCAAGAGAAAAATTGTGAAATGACCATACATGAGCAGCAGTATTCTCATCAGCAGTTATTCCTTTCAACAGGTTTCTTTCTGTTAGAGTCCTCTGATCCAGGCCAGTGGCACGAAGCCCATCAATCTTAGTGTCAAGCTTAGAGCTTGCAAGACAAGCATCCTTCACTACAGTGATGTTCAAGTCCCCAACTTTCTCAGAGTGAAGAATGCCATCATTTACAACAGTAGGAGTAAAACTCATTTTATCCATTACATGTTGTAAAGTTGAAATTGCTCTGAAAATTGCTACATCAACGAATAAACTATGAATGAGAAATGCCTTCCTATCTCGAATTTGTCTTTCCTCAGGAGTCTTGCAGGGCATGGATGCAACAAATTTGAACTCATTTGCCCAAGGTATCAAATCACTCTTTCCATCTCTTCCCCAGCCACCACCATTGCCACCCCATCTTTCATCCTCTACGGGAAGAGGGGAAATGTTGAAGGTGATTGTGCTGCAGCAGGAGGGATCAACCATGTATTGGCTTTGAACCCATATGGTAGATTACCAAACTGCAAAGATTAAAAAGAAGCTAATTACAATGAAGAATTCAAATAAAGGGAAGAAAATCCCAGAAAGCAGATGACTAAGTACCTTATTGCGCTCCAAGAATGCTTTCATGAGGTCATCATAAGCCTAAGAACAAACACATAGGAAGTGTTACATTTAAGATATTTATCTAGTAACAAAACGGTAAGATAGAAAGGAGACACATTCGTATATTCATATGAATAAGAGATGTACTGGATGCCAATCCAAGCAGATAAGTGTAATTTAATGAATTTCAGTTGCCCAAACACACACACAACACACGCATAATTATAAGCTATTACCAAATCACTGACAGAGCATGAACATTTTGAAAGCCAAGAGACTATATTAACAAGAAACACAGACCAAATTGAGCAGTTAAGAATGACTCAACATACATTATCAAAGGCCCTACTTAGCTGCCTCAGCAGATCAACAAGATTGTGACTCAGGATCCGATGCTTCCCAATACTTATGAAACCTCGCTTGCAAGCTTCAACAAGCACCAGCTTGCCATTACAGAGTTTAACCTGCTCCATTACCCAAAAATTATACCAACAAAATATCATAGATCAGACCATCTATAAAGCATTCACAAGAGAGAAACACATCCCCCCCATTCCACACCCCACCTCCCCCAAAAAAATACATACTAAAAGTTCCATGAAATTTGGTTTGAAACAACCGAGTTCAAGTAAAAAGAAACACAAGCTTAGTTAAAAAAGCTCAATCCGCACAAAAGCGCAAAGGGTCGGGGCCAGGCGCGGGCTTTTAGAACGGGGCACACTTATTTAAAAATGCTTGAAAATCAGTAGCAAGCAATATTTTTGGTTGAATATGCTAGGGGATGACATCATATAAGTGATTAGATATCATTATACTACGAAAAATAGTACAAGGAGTCTTAAATTGTGATACAATAATGAATTCGCTATGATTTTAATAAAAGAGTAAGCAAAAAAAGAAAAGTTAGCGCAAAATGAAAAAAATGGGGCTTCAGGCTTTGTGCACCTAGGCGCGCTTTTTAGACTAAGAACACAAGAAAAGTAAATTTGCATACTAGTGTCCAAAATTATAAAAATGTGAAACCGGTTGAAATTGTTTTCTTCCAGGGCCGTGGGGACGCCAGCCTTGGCTTTATCTTTAACAAAGCAGAGAGGCTTCTGCTAAGTGATCAGAATGCCATTTTCCACAATTTAGTTTACAGATTTATTATTTTCAACCATCGTAACAGGCTAATAGCTATACTGTGATAAGAAAGGGTGGCTAATTACCAACTAAAAATTTCAATTTGTAGCCTTAAAATTTCAGAATTTCATATCTAATAAATAACCAAAGTAAAAATATCGAGAACTTCATTGTTATAGTTTTTCATCAACATTAGCTCAGCAAATCAGAAGCATTTTTGAACTTTTTACACAATAGAGAAAGAAAAAGGAAATCTTACATCCAGGAAAAACAGATGATCATCCTCTAAAATCTGATCATCAGGCCGCCTCGATGCTCTTCGTATAACTGAATCATCACAAATTTAACTAATTACTACAAATTCCCAAATTTAAGCACATAGCTGCAATCATCGATCGAGACATAGAGAGAGAGAGAGAGAATTACGCTGAAGAGGCGGGGAGAGGTGAGAGAGAGAGAAGAACTCGTAGAAGCTACCAAGCTTAGGGCACAAACTGTTGTTCTCTCCCTCCCCATCGATCAGCATTGAGACGTCATCCTTGGACGATGTCTTCCCGGAGGAATCCTCCTGAGCCGGCGGTTGTTTTCCGCCGGATTTCTTCGCCGATGAGCTCTTATCCGGCGCACCCCGAGCATTTTTGGCATCCTCCGCCTTGCTTGGGCCTGAAGGGCCGAAGCTCGTTGTGCATGCGACGATGTCGAGAAGCCTCCTAACATGCGCCTCGGCACTCTCCTTATCGTACTCCTCTGACCACACCCCATATAGTCAACAAGGTTCATTTTAGAGAGAGGGATATAAATTTTTTCTAATTTTTTTCAAAAATAATACGTTAAAAAATATAATTAGTAGTTATTAAATTTATGATCGGTCGATAATATATTTTAAAATAAATAATTATTTTAATAATTTAAATTTATTTTTAAAATTATATTTACCTGTCTCATAATTTTTTTAAAAAAATAATTACCTTCAACCAATGCAAGGGTGCAAGGCTTTAGTGCTGCAACATCCACCGTATCCCTTAATCGTGGTCCCCTAACCTGTGCATTTTAGGAAAATCACCAAATGGTCTTCATATTTATTTTTGAAAAAATGAAAAATAGTCCACGCTTGAAAAATAGACACGGGGAGGTTGTAGGAAAGGAAAATATGTTACATGAAAGGTTAATAAGTACGCAGTACTATATACCGTAAATTTGGCAGCTGAAAAATATATAAAAAATGAAGTATATGTTGCGTAAGGAATCGTTTCAAACCTCGTGAGATAAGGAATAATTGGTAATGTTACAAGTTAGAGTGTTCACTGATAGAAGTTTACGGACGTCAATAATCCTATCTGTTGATATTCCCTGTATGAATAAAAAGAAAATCTATTAGGTGAGCTGAATTGATTAAAAAGACAAGAAATATAATACAAAGAAACAAATTTAGATGGGAGATAAAGATTGTGACTAACAATGCGCCTATTCAAGGGTGTTAAAACGTGCAAAACACGTCATTTGTGTACTCACACACCATATATTTATATTCAGAAAAAAAAAAACTCAATACATGTATAAACCATTCAAGATTTTAATGTTACGTAAACATATTAACAATTGTTGGTGCATATTGACTACAAAAAATTTTCTTTTTTTAAAAAAAATCGTAATCTTTCTATAATTAACAATATTTGAATCGTAAAAATATAAAAAAACTATAAAACACTATATATCTAAATTTTAATGGTAATCAATAAACAATATTGAACATACTCTTTTTTTAAAAAAAAAAAACTTTTTATCAAGTAATTTTACCATATGCCAATTGGGGATATCATGTAAGCATTTAGGGCGAACATATAAATGCAAAGTACCCCTAGATTTGATGCCAACCAATGAAGAAAATGACACTTGCCATATCAGTACTGACCTTCAAACCCTGGGATTCTACTCGTGGAAATAACATTCATATGAAACTCAGAGTGGGTCCATATTTGCTAAATTGAAGCTCCATGTATGCTAATAATATTATTAATATAATCTATATTTTCTAAACAAATTTCCCAGCTATTTTACCTACCTAATAAGTGATTGATGGCAGATATTCAAGACATAAAATAAAAACAAAACCAGCAGAATAATTTGAAGTTTTCTACAAATTAAGCCGTAATTTCAAGTTTACAAACCTAATTTTTCATGTTTTATATTGAAACTATTGTGTAAAATTAAACTGATATCATCTCGGTTTAGAATTCGAAATTATGGTATAATAATTTGCTAAAAATTTCATGCTTGCTGAGATGTTTAGAGACTAGAGTTGTCGAGGGTGTGTGTGAAAACAGAGTGCTCTGTTTTTGCTGGTTAATAAAAAATACAACTGAATTCTCAAGATTGAGAGGCAAAAATATCAACAAACCTTTAAGACTACACTTGTCTCATCAGGGAGATTCACAGTAATATCCACGACAACAGGAAGAACTGAAGAATTTTCAGGAAAAAAAAATGAAAGAAGAAGCATTAGAATTTATAAGCTAATATATCAAAAATATCAAAAATTATATATTCGAGAAAAGAGCATATGAATAAAACAGAGTACTCTTTTCTTCTTTCTTCTTCTTCTCTCCTTTGCCCTTTCCTCTTCCACTCTTGGGTGCCATTTTCTCTCAGCAGGATGGATTAAAACTGGAACTTTGCAAGATTATGTCTGTTCAGAAATACATAAATTAGTTTCAATTCTACAATGCAAGTCTACAAATGAAAACTTCTTTTTTAAAATTTTTTTCATTAAGCGTGTAATTATCCTTTAATTAAGCTAAATTACAGAGATTAAGCAAATGGGCAACTTATAATTCAGCAAAATTGATGGTTTCAGATGGAGAATTTAAATGGGTTTATCAGAAAAATACAGTAACAAGACCCACCTGTAAGTGCGAAAACAGGGGAAGTTTTGGGGAGTTCAAACAGTATGATATGGAAAGTTTTTTCAGTGCACCATTAAAAAGCTTAAAGTAATATATTAAAAAAGATGAACAGATGAACAGTAAAGAAGAATTCTCATCTGCCACAGGGTAGAGAGAGATAGAGAGAGAGGAGGAGGAGAAGGAGGATTTTTGGGGAGAGAGAAATAAAAGAGCTAAAATATAATGAAATACTGAAAACAGAGGAGGTGGAATGATAAGGAAGGAAGGGTGGAAATTAAAGGCTCAGATTAGTTGGCTTTATATGAGAAAATTTTCCAACTTTCATAATAAAATATAAATCTGTTTTTGTGGGAAGTTTTTAAAAATTTCCTACTTTTCAAAAATGTTTTTTTCAGGGCATTTTCAGCCGTTCGATGTTCATCAATCACAGAAAATAAGTTCATCCAACGTTCCACATTGTATATCTAGTAATTAGCTACGAGTCTCGAAGAGTTCTCCAAGAAGTTCCTTGGCCTTTTTGGGAGGGTTTTTCTTTCTTTTTTTAAAATAAAAAATAGATGTTTTTCTGATGGGAAGGCTAAGCTCCTATGTTTAGTATCATGCTTTTACATTGAAAAAAAAAATCTAAGGTAGATTACACATTTTTAGTGATAATTTGGCTATTCATGGGCTCATGCAGGAAATTTGACATTTTATTTAATTTCTATATTAGAATTATTATATTAAAAATGGTTCTTAAAACACAATAATTTTTTATATTTATTTGAAATAAAATGTGAATTAGAGTAAGAAGTAATTTAGAAATTTATTAGCTTATGAGTTAATATTATTCAGTTTTGATACTCAAAAAAATGAAGAAAAATAAATATCTGCTCTGATAATTCATTACATCCCCCCCAAAAAATAAAAAAATTTGACGAAAACAAAAGAAATTCTTACTAAATTGATTGCGTGAGTAAAGAAAATTATTTTATGCGGTAATCAACCAAGAAAAATACAGGCAGAAATGCTTATATAGACATGAATTAGACTTACCTTGCAAATTCACCAGCAACTTTAATTAATTTATGAAAATAAAAACATTAAATTGTTATTTTTTGACGTTGAATTGTTAAATAAAATTTTTTTCTCTTTTTGAAAAAAGAAAACGAAAACCATGGAAAGGAATGATACGACGGTACTTATATATATCTATTAGTCACTAGTTTAGTACATTAGGAAAAAAAATCTTAGTACATCGAAAACTATAGCAGTACATACTCATTAGTGTATGAGAATCTTAAGATTTTAAAATTTTTTGAGCTTCAGATGCATGAAGTTAGTCAATATAATATAATAAAATACAAAAATTAGAGACTCGAGTCTAAAATTTAATATAATTTTGACCTTATTTTCAAACAAAAAAATATAGATAACTCACCTATACATTTTTTAAAAGATCAAAAACCTGATAAAGTTTATACGATTTATCATTCAGTCAAAAAAATTATACGATCCATTAAAATTGTGAAGTATATAGGACTCAGAGTTTAAATAAATTAATAAATTTAATTTCATTCCAGAAAAGAAAAAAAGAAAAATTATGGACTCTCTCTGGGCGGCTTATGATTTTAGGCGCTGAAAAACCCTAATTTTGCAAAGGATTGGAAGGGCCTTCACCCACAGAGGGTGAGGGTGAGGGTGAGGGTGTCACTCTCAGCCAATTCAACTATTCAAGTGGTGTTTTGGATGTTTCTTCTACTGAAGAGAAGAGATGAGGTGAGATGAAATGATAGATATTTATATTTATATATTTTTTGCCATTTTCCCATTTTCAATACAAAGAATGAAACCCCCATAATTCTGATAATTCAGGCAAGTGAATAAAACAAATTCTCTATACTTCAGACAACAGGGGATAGATATTATTGTCTGTCTATCTATGTCTGTATAGTATACCGTATATTATTCTGTGTCTACCTTGACCTTCCCTTGAAAAAATTTCAAATATTATTTAGGTTTGATTAATTAATTAACCCAAATTATGGTTTGTTACAAAATGAACTTTCAAAACCCACCCTAAAAAAACTAGAAAAAAATTGGGCTGGACTGGGGGAAAGGGAACAACTCGGAGGTAGAAATTCTGTCGATTGAGCTAATATTTTTTTATATTACCTCATAACCTAAATACAATAAGTATTATAAAATGAAAGGATTATATGTTCTTCGTTTCTACTGAAGGAAAAAACCATGGATATTGGTCTGAATGAGGGGAGGTTGGAAGAGACAATTTTTGAGCTATTTTTTTTATGAAACATACAATAATAATTTTAGTTATTAATTAACCACAGTAATAATGATTGCAAAAAAAATTAACCACAGTAATAATGTAATTGAATGAACTTAATCGATTTAGTGGTGTAAATAATTAATGACAATATATGCAAGTTAGGGTTGAAATCGTCTCACAGATAGGAATCCTCATCATGTATTTATCCTCGCAATTTAGGACCACCTTATCTATGTAGGCTTCCGCAAGAAATATATATACAAATACTTTTTTACGGTAAATAAATAAAATGAACCAAATATATTGCCTTACTAAATTGTTACAATAGTATAGTTAATATATACGTACGTGTATAAATTATAAGCTCCATAAACTATATTGATACATATTTTTTATTAAAAAAATAAATTATTGTATATATCTCCTATTAATAAACGTATAAAATAGACGAAAATATCTTATGGAACGTACATCTGAAAAGATCAATAAAATTGTACAAAACTTATCTATTAGACTTGATTACCAGTTAGATATTTTTAAAGCAATAGTCTATATGAAAATGCAAAATTAAAGGGTTGAGAAACCTCATTTATTCCTACCTAAAACAAAAACTCCAAAGAAAACCCTTTACACAAATTGTGAATGGGTAGCTCCTTTAAATTGAATTATCTAAATGTGACCGAATTTTTCACCGCTTGGGCAACATATATGGCAAAATCTATGGACAAGTCACAAATATGAGTTAAGATACTTCACGTATTTTGCAAACATACAAAAATTGGTTTGCATTGCTTTTATGCCTCTCTCTCTCAAGGAGCTATCATACTTGCCCCCAAAAATAACATAAACTTATAAACTTTGAGAAACATAGGAGTGTGGGACATTACTAGTTATACTATAAATAAAATCTCTTAAGTTGGGAAAAAAAAAACAATCGATATCAAATTTTTCAATCAATTAAACACATCATGTGACTAAAAATTTCACTAATTTTATCTTCGTAATTTTCAACATTGAAATTTAGCATGAAAAAGAAATCTTAAGACTTTCAGGTTTTTTTTTCCAGATATTTATAATCTTTATATTAAAAATAACTTTCGTACCGAAAGTGGTGGCACTGCGTTCGAGTTGGATTAAGGTGAATTTTGATGGAGCTGAGCTTAATTGTAGGGCCATGGTTGGGGTGTAATGATTCGTGACTCTGATGGTGGTGTTAAACTGGCAGTTTTAGCATAAGGTGCTGGCTATAGAGGTGCGGAAGTGGAGAAAGCAAGAGCATGTTTTTTTGCTATCAAACAGGCGTGGGATCATGGCTTCAAGCAAGTGGTGATTGAATCTCTAAACTTAAAGAGCAAGTCTTGCCTAAACTCGGAGGTTGGGTTCATTTTAGTTAGTATTCTTCATTATTCATGTCGTTTTGATTATATTCTTTCTTTGTATTAAGAGTTAGGGAATTGAGTGGCTCACACCCTAACACATCTACAACCCTATATGATTATTATGTTCAATCATGGGTTGAGGATACCCCTGATAGTATGTATAAGTTGGTTTTGTTAGACTCCTGTATTGAGACTGATGTTAAATAATGTATTATTCTCCTTTTCTATTCAAAGAAGAAAATTTTCGTACAACTACATAGAGCTAAAATTTATGTAATAAATTCGAAATAATCGTCATTACGTGACCAAATTTTTCACTTGAATATCTTTTTAGAAGTGATAGTTTTTTAAAATATTAAATTTGAGTGGTCACAAATAGTCCAACTATATATATTTTCATTTACATAAAATGAGAGAGAGAGAAAAAAAAGGAGGGAGGGGGTCATTTTCTCATGCTTAGAGCAAGTCTCATTTGTGTACATTCTAGGCTCAAAGAAACCATGTGATGTGCCATTGTTGTCCAGTTTGTTTAACAAAAATATTGACAAGAGGACACACAAGCTATAGACATTGAGTTTATATGGATTGTAGCAAACACATTACCTTAAACCAATTTATATGTTCGAGATCATAGGGTGTGTTTGGTTAGGCGGAAAATATTTTCCAAGGAAATTATTTTTCATGGCGCAAAATAAATTTTTAAGGAAAATTATTTTTCACCCACATTTTCCTTTGTTTGGTAGAAGAAAAATAATTTTCTAAAATAGTTACTTAAATACAAAAACTAACCATAAAAACCCCATAAATATGAAAATATGTTAA
The DNA here is from genome assembly GCA_021018815.1 of Talinum fruticosum. Lineage (NCBI taxonomy): Eukaryota > Viridiplantae > Streptophyta > Magnoliopsida > Caryophyllales > Talinaceae > Talinum > Talinum fruticosum. The sequence goes on from JAITYX010000042.1 coordinate 2,091,918, forward strand.
GCATAGGGTAAATAACTAATTCAACTTCAAAACTCAAATATATATATATATATATATATATATATATATATATATATATATATATATATATATGTTGAGCACCTAAATTTGATAAGTTTGTACATCTCCTAATGATCAAACTTTTCCATGTATAAAATAATAGAAATTAAAAAAAATACTGTAAAAAAAACTTTTCATCTATAAACTTTACAAAAAAAGGGGAAAAAGACAAGAACAAAACTTGGAAAAAGAAAATGAAGGTGGCACAGTGAGATAAGCTTAGAACTTGAACTCCCGTTAATAAGACTTTATTTTCCCTTAATTGAGGGAGAGGAAAATTAACTTCCTTTCTCATAAAAGGAAATTTATTTTCCCTTGATTGAGGGAAATTATTTTCCCTTAGAAAACATTTATCCACCACTTATGCTACCAAACGCCGGAAAATAGAATAATAATTTTTCGAGAAAATATTTTCCACTAAAACAAACACACCCATAATGTATATTATCCTTATCTAAACTATTCTAATATAAATTTATACACGTAAATATTCCTAAAATTTAAGCTCTAAATAGTAAGTTAAATAAATTAATCTTAGAAAGGTACATTATAATTTATATATATAAATACAATATTTTCAAAATTTTTAATCACGATGATTAAAAAGTCTAGACAATAATTATCGTGGACTTTTCACAGTACTTTATATATTTATGACTGAATTGTCTATCTGTGAGTCGCCTAACACGCCATAGTGGGTAGTGACTAGTCAGGGACGGGGAAAGAATCGAGCAAGAGCAAGATTAGGTTCGGATGGACCCAAACGCTAACAAGCCTAACCATTCCTACACAACCTTCCATTACCTGAAGTACAAATAAACCACATGATTAAATGCAAAATATATATTTTCCATATGGAAACAATTGTTCACAATCATCATGCTAAAAGACTATAATTTGTGAATGTTTGCACTTTAGCTTGAAAGAAGGAAAAGGGAATCAAGAAGGATGCAAAACTAAAGAACCAATGTCATATCTAATATTTGCTCTAATATCTGGATAAGCCTTAGTCGATACGATAACACGACCCGAATCTAATATCAAATTATTGAGAGAAAGCCTTACTTGACACGAACCGAACTAATTTTAACCCGAAATCGACATGATTTAACCGTTCAAAATTATAACACGTTATTTTTGAGTAAATTTAACCTATAACAATGAGATCTCAATGTAGAGGTAAAGATTGAGGTTTTGGTTAGGTACATTAGATACCAAGTTCGATTCTCCTCCTTTCATTGTATTGCACTGCCTTTTTTTTTTTAATTCATTTAGACCAAAAAAGGTAAATTTAATCTATTTCAAACTTGATTCAAAATTAACCCAATTATTAAATAAGTTGACCTGAACCGACCCGTTACTCAGCTAACACAACCTAAGGGTATAGGCTTCCTCGTTTGTATGTCATAGCTAAGCTATCAAGTTCCAAGTGGTTTCTAGTTTTCCACTTTCTTTACCTAACCAAATTTTGTCATGCTTGGAGCATGCATGATTTCTGTTTGGGTGTCTAGTATGAACACCTCCTCTCTTTTTTCCCTTTTCTCGGATTGAATGTCAAAGACGACGTGATGATTAATTAATTTTTAATAGAGATTATTGATTAATTTATTATTATGCAACGGAAGCAGGGGAAGTGATCGTACGTAGAAACTTTTTGTATTTAAATTCTTCATTTTGATCACGAAATTGAATATAAGCTGAGTGATAAGAGGGATTGATTATCAGACAGTTTTAGTTGTATATCGTTATCCAAATTCAAATACAAGGTCTTGAAATACGATTATTGCCTATTTGATTCAACATTCCTCTTCTAAATAAAAAACGCGCAATAGAAAAAAAGCTTATATAGTTTGATTAAGGTAATATTATTTTCAGGTTGGATTTATTATATTGGACAAAAATCTATTTTATGATGTTAAACTATAATGAAGTTTAAGAAAAACATATTGAAGTCGAAGAACAAAATTTACTGTCAGATTGATAAATATAGATCAGGATAGAAGTATATTTACCACTAATTTTTTAAAATAGAAATCTGTTTTGATATTTTCTATTCATTCTTAAAAAAAAAAAATTATATTCATAGATATCATATGACTTTTTATATATATATAATTTTAAGTGTACTAAAATATTATCTTGATAGATGGTTGGTCTTATTTATTAATTTAAGGAGACACTATATTATAAGAGGCATGCGTAAAACAATATAGAACAACTAATAGCTGCTAGGTTAGATATACATTAGGCACTAAACAAGTGGGGCGGTTCTAATAGCTTATTAATTAGTTAATGATAATTATTTTCTGTATTATAGTATTAATTAATCTCATAATAATTTAATATATACCAGTACATATTTCATACTCCAGTATAGAATGGATTTTAAAATAACTCTTATCCAATCCACGTCGGTATACCTCATGCAATGCAACATATATGCCGTAGTACTCTATAACCTATATATATATATATATATATATATATATATATATATATATATATATATAGTATCAGTAAGTTGGTCTTGCGAATGTATGATTGGAGGACTTTACAAGCCAATAAACACATTGATGGATGGATAATGATGGTGGTGATCATATAGTGGCTTACTTTGGCCTTAGTAAAAAGAATTAAGGAGGTTGGCAAGGGTTTTTCTTCTCATTGGAGGGCAGAGAATTAATTTCTTTTAATTTTATTATTCGTATTAAGTAAAATTGTCTTAGATAAGATATATTATTAGAAGAATACCATGGGATAGTTAGTTATTCAGTGATTTATATTAAATTATCTATTTTTAATTATATCTAAGTTTATAACTTAAATAAGAATTCTAAAATCAATGAGTAACCGTCTTAAATTTTCTAAAAAGTTTTCTATTAAGAAATTTTTCTATTGTAACGCTTTTACGAGATAATTTTATCCAAAAATTTTTGTTATATTGTTAATTAAGTGAGATAGTTTTGTGAATAATCATGCAAAATTTAGGTGATTATTCCTTTACTTTATGAATATGTGAAATGGTATTATTAGCTATATGATATCTAACATGTGTTGCTCGTTTTTCTTGTTTGTCATAGTACATCTCTTAATTTTATTTTAGTGATCTTTTTTTATAAATTTTTAAAAAATAGAAAAAAATATTTTATATTAATGATAAAAAAAAAACATATATGTCACACGACGAACTTATTATTAGGAAATTAATTTGCGAACCAATAAATGTGCAAACAGTCAATGTTTCAATCACTGAAATCATCAAGTTTCTTCTAGTTCAGCACAAAGAAATGGCGCAAAAACTCATTTTAGACATGTTTCATTGAAGGGAACACAAAAGGTATATATATCAATCAAGATTCAAGGTCAACCAATCCTTTCTCAATAACATTATCGAAAAGTTGTTCGTAATCTTTTTTCTTTTCAAATTTTATAACAAAAAATATTTGTATATATACAGGTAAAAATTTTGATAAAAAGTATCGTTATAATTATAATACAATAAAGGCAGAGGAATCGAATCTTTGACATACTGTAGGGGTCTTCGTGTCACATCACATTGTTGTCATAAAGCTAACAAAATACCAGATGTATTGGGTAACGTCGAGTTAGTGTAAGATAAGAATCTATTTTATGTATATGATTTTCCTCCCCGAGATTATATCTTTACTTTTTACTACCAATGTAGAGGTTTCTTAACCCCTCTCTTGCACCTACAAAAAAAAAAGAGCTTCAATCTTAATCATTAAACTAGCTCACTTCTACGGTTTAAGTTACAAAACTAGCAAAAGGTTATCTACAATGCTGACGATATTTTTACTGTTTTGTCTATACTTTCAAAGGCTAATTATTACGGCAAACATTATTTATCGAAAAATTGTGTCTCATTAAGCTAAAAAATAGTGAGAAAAGTGGTAAGAAAATGAAGGCTAATGGTGGTGGGTTGATGTGGCTAAGGTTAGGCCTTTGGTAGCGTGTGTTGGAAACGAGTTCATAGAAAATAGACAGAAAAATCTGGGGCCACGGACATGAATCAACACTAATCACCATCATCTTTTTGGTGACTAGAATGTTAAGGCAGCTTTTAGGGGTCACTAGAATCTTCAATACTCATCCAGTTCAGACCTCTTCAAATTGAGATTTTTCCCAACAATGACTTATGCTATGACAACTAGTTTGAGTTTCAACACAACTTTTGCTTCCTTGCTGGATTTTAATTAATTTATACCGTGCAAAAATGTAATCGGAGGAGATAGAATTTATCGCTTCTTTGATTATCCTTACAGAAAAGACGTTTTTTGCCTTGCACAATTCAAATAAGTCATTAAACGCCAACCTCTAAAAAAAATGTTTTTATTTTAGAAATATAGTACATAAAAAATTTAAAATAATAGATCTTTCTTCTCCTTTTGAAATTTCAGAAATTTATTTGAAGTTTTAGTCCAAAGTTTTTCTCAAATAAGACAAAAATAGATGTAAAACTTCCTAACAAAAAAATTAATAATCCTACAAGAATCGTGATCCTTATGAAAACACCGTATCTCTTAGGAACCAATTTCTCTTGTAAATGGAAATTAGTTGCAACTAGGGCTGGCCAATGGGTAGGGTACCCATTGGGCCAGCAGGGCTGGGCCAAAAGAAAATGGTCATAGTCCAAGTTTAGCAATAAAAGGGTCGAGCTGATTTAGGGTCATGTGAAGATGCGCCATTAAAGCGGTCGCCTGCAGCCATTAATGGGTCAAAGTAAAAGGATCATCTCATAATATTCACAAATTCCATTATTAATTCTAATTTTAAAAATAATTTTTTCAATCTACTTTCTCTTAAATAATTTTATTACTTTTGATAACTTATTTATTTGTAGATAAATTAAAAATCAATTTACATGTATTTTTAATTTGTATAGTAAATGTTATGAGAAATTAAAGCTCTGTATTCATTCATTGATTGAGTTTGCTCAAAATCTCAGCACTGCTAACATGGGATTCTTTTTTTATGATGTTCCAAAATATTTTACTTAAAAAAAATAATGAAATTTGATTAAGGATGATTTTTTTCTTTTAAGATTAATTATTTTACATTTTTTTCATTGCTAGCAGTGAAAAAAGAGAACAGAACCTTCTATTTTTTGTATTTTTGGTTAACCAAGTGGGAATTTTTTTACAGTGGAAAATCGAAAAAATAAAGGGGTTTTTTTCTCTCAAAGAAATGACGCTAATTAGGGCAGGGGCAATGGGTCGGACCGAGTTGGGCTGCCCACTTACTTAACGGGCTGGGCAATACTTTTTAATAAATGGGTCGGGTCGAGTCATGGGTCAAATGACCGTGACCACCCAAGACCCACCCAATACATGCTTGCAGAGAATATGTGACGTTCGAATTAAAGGAAAGTCTAAACAAGAAAGTTCGATTTATATATGCGACTTATTTATTAAATAACTTGAATTGAAGATTGATCATAAATTTTATGTAATGCTAGTTTGTCCAAAACTTGGTATGAAAAGTATGTATGTTGCATGTGTATTTTAATGGGTTTTATTGAGCTAATATGTTACTTAGAATGTTGAAATGAACCTTTAATAGACATCTCACAAGGACAAGATAGATAGAAGATAAGAAAATAGAGTTTGGGAGCCATTGTCACTCGCCACGGGTGTCCCCACAGGCTGTGGGGTAGGCTGTGGTAGCCAGCAGCGGTTTATTTAACCCAACATACCCACCGCGGGTGCTCCCACAGGCCATGGGGTAGGCCGTGGTGGCCACCAGAAGTCCTCACTAACCATGGGAAGATCCTTGATGACCTCTAGAGCCAACCATTGACCTCCACGGGCTGTGGGAAGGTCTGTGGAGCCTCCAAAGCAATTTTGGACCCGCACAACCTGTGGGCTTTGTCCCGTGATACTTGTAAATCTTGTATGTTGTGTCGAGAACGAGTCTAAGACCTCAAAGTATGGGTTTGGGTCCCGTGAAAAGTTTTTTATCGAGAAACAAGAGTTTACTATCATGTAGAGTTGCAAACTATGACATATGCTTTTTCCAGACGATTACCAATTTGTATTAACTATGTCTTTAATGGAATTTGTCATGGTTTGAAAACTAGGAACTCTGTTGTCTTACAAGTTGTTTCAAATACGGATGTTCATTCATTGTTTTATGCTACCAAACCAAGCACTAATGTCAATTCATATTTAGGCTCACTGCCATGGGCTGTCATGGGCGGATCAGGGTCAACTGGCCCATGACCCGACCCAGCCCACTTATTTTTCCCTGCCCTGGCCCTACCCATTATAGTAATGGGTCGGCCCTAACCCGCCCCACTGCCCAGCCCTAGTTGCAACTAAGTGTCCTTGGGCTCAGTAGTTCAACCATAGAACCCAGCCATGCAAAAGACAGAAACACTCCAAATTAAATCCAAAGAAAATAAACTCATAGATAATTCAGCCCTTCCAAATTTTTTTCTTTTTTTTTGGAGGGGGGTTTGGGTTCCTCTTCCTCTTCCTCTCTGAGATTAAGCAATAAACCAAAAGGTCAACTGGCTTTGTGACAATGAAAGAAGGGATAAGAACTCCTTCATTAGAAAAAGGAATGGAGATCTAAGACTATAACCTTTACATCTTTCATGAATTATACTCGAAAAACAACCACTCTATACAAAATTTATTAAAATTTTGTAATGAAAATTTATCAATTATCACCATTCTCATTTCTATAGACAGATATTTACTCTTTTCCTTTAAAGAAATTATATTTACATGGATAAAAATCAAATCAAGCACAATCAATTCGTTTAAATTGGTTTCTATCGGAAAAAAAAAATTGTATATGTTGGTTAATTTTCAGTTCTATTTTTAAAACCCTTAACTTTAACTTTATAGTGAGAGTATTTTTTATTGTCTATCATACGGATTTTATATGCATATTCAGAATGATCTTACATTGGAAGAAGTTTGTATCTTCCTGTTTTTTCATATACAATTGTACGTTAACACGACCCATCCAGGAAAAAAAAAGAAAAAGAAAAGGAGAGGAGATAAGGCTAAACAACATCATCATACAAAGGAAAACCACATAGCTATCAATTGTGTGACATCGTTGATGCTGATCTATGAACATCTTGTGTCTATAACCTTCAAAATCTGAAGTCACAACTTAACTGCTGCGCCCTAAGCTGAGTTGGAGTTGATCGCTTTCATGTGCAAGCTCAACTGCTAATATCAGAACATCCAATAACAAGAAAGGAGTACAAGTCATAGTATGAACCAACCTCATGATTCACGTCAAAACCAGTTACACCAACTATTAATAGCCAAACTTGGCTGGCTCATCCAAAGCCAGCTGAAAACAGGGTGGGCAAGCGTACCTTCTCCACACAGTCCACTACATCCATGACCCTGGCTCGGTTGATGGATTCAGATGCCTGTAGGTCGATTCATATCAGTCCACGTATCCAACTGAAACTTGCATCAGTACTCAGTTGCATGGTTCAGCTTGATGGACCAAATTCAAGTACATCCCATAACTTTGTCTGGCATAGCCTGGACCAATCCATTTGTCATCACTAACACAAGCACACAATTTATCATCTGCGTATACAAGAAAGCTTTAAACTGCCCCCAAATGCTTGAAAATATGCATTGAAAACCAGACCCGACATAGAAGAAAGCAAAGTGGATATAAGCTGAAGGGAAGGATCAGAATGAAGCTTTTTATCAAATGCAGGAAGCATTGCAGGTGCATGTAGGGAGAAGTCTAGACTGGCATTCAATTCTAGAATGCAGCCCACGCCTTTTCATTCAACCCCACACCAGACTGAAGCCTGGAATTAGTTGCTGTAGAAGAGGTTGCGAATGTCACAGTGCAACTTATGCAAGGACAAGGGCCCTCTTCAAGTTGGTTATCGCCCACAACACTATCCTGCTCAGACCTTTTACTTATCATCATCATATCCATTCCCTATTTATTGAATCAGCCACAACACTCAACGTAGCATGTATGATGAAATACACAACAATAAGACAAGCACCACAATCAAAGCCCAGTATGTGTCCCACCAAAGCAAGCCTGGGGATATTAAGTCTTACGATTGCCAAATGACAGAATACAGACAATTTCAATGCACTTGTTCCAACCTCAATTGATGACACGATAAAGAAAGCAAACAACCCAAAAATGTCCAGCATGTCAAAGGCTGAAACTAGATGTAAATAATCAATGTCTGCATCAGCCCCATGTTGCTCCAACTGATATGTGGATATAGATAGTGCCGTATTGGGTACTTGATGTCATTTTACACTAAAACACACACAACATTTTCAAAAAGTGCAAGAGTTTCACACCTATGCCTTGATGGACATTCTGTTCCGACAAAGGTATGGCCAAGTTCAAGTAACACTAGGGCTTCCAAGTGAATATTGTTTGATGGACACCCTCACCCCTTCTTCAAGAGCTCTATGTGAGATATTCAATATCCAAAGAATATCAATAGTCAACACAAAGCACAACTATAACTACCAAAGAACCGACCAAATGCAGTAAAAAATACTATATAGCTAAAGAAAAAACAGATATGGGAAAACATCTACGAAGTCAATGGTATCCTCTATCTCTATAGTATGACGAAATACTTACACAACAATCAAAAGATATACAATTCAGGTAGAGAATCACAAGCAAAAGCAAACACAATTCAGGGATGCAACAAAAAAATCAACAATGCTCAAACTCATTAATACTAAGCAGCAGCAATATACATTGACAACATGAAATGAAAACATGTACAATGTTCGGACAAACGCTAAGGCTCACGCACGATTTTAGAAGTGCAGCCCTTTTGCTTGTCCTGCTCAGACCTTAAAAGCACTTCAAATGACATCGATTTCACTGTAGAAGAGTGCGAACATGCCAATGTCGTGGCTTCAACAAGGACAACAATCCTCTTCTTCTTGAATCCAGTTCTAAAACTACACACCCAACATTGTTCTCTAACTCAAAACTCATTGCCGAAAAGAAAAATCACAACCCCATTGTTTATATGGGAAAGGGGGAAAAACCCATCAGAAGTTGTCAAAAAAACAGTCATACATTATACCCCATCCAACTGGTTTGAATCAATTTTTCAAATAAAACAATAATTAAGATGGTTTCACGGGTTTGAATCAAGTATTCAAATAAAATTGCAAAAACAAAAATTCACAGACATAGTCAACCTGGGAAGGACTGAACTACAGCTAGGAGGCATAAATAAAATGGCAAAAACTCCACATATTTCAATTTTCTGAAATTCATAATTTGCTATCAACTAGATATGCATCTCTATACCCCATCTCTGAAACTCCCACGTCATTGCCTTCCACCAAACAAAACCCTAAATTATGCACAGAATCAAATTTGCTGAAAAGGGGGAGATTGAACGCATTGACATCAATACTAACCAGAAATTACAGTGATTATCGACAGTTTGCTAACCTTGCTTGCAAAACCCATAATGAAAATCGTAAAGAAACAGAGAAAAATAGAGAGACAGAGAGAGACCTCTTGGTTTTAGGCCGAGTCCGGAACATTTAAGGAAAACTCTTAAACCTAACAAAAAAATGGCGGCGTAACGATGTATAGGTAGGTGGCCCTGTATGTAGCGAGCCCAATTCTAATGGGAACTTTGCGGGCCGGATTTGACCCGGGGTCTTATGGCCCAGACCTTAATATATGACTTAAAATAATCAAATGTCGAGGATGAACTCATAAGATGTACTCTCCAATGGTATACTTTTTTTGAAAAATATACATGAACGTTTGATATTTTCATATACATGCTAGTAGGGCTGCGCAATGGGGCGGGCCAAGGCGGGTCAGGGCCGGCCTATTACTATAACAGATCGGGCCGGGCCAGGGAAAAAAATGGGCCGGGCCGGGTCATGGGCCAGCTAACCCCAACCCGCTCATGACTGGCCCACGTGGCGAGAGCTAAACATGAATTGACATTAGTGCTTGGTTTGATAACATAAAACAATAGCAGAACATCCGTACTTGAAACAACTCGTGAGATAACAGAGTTCCTATTTTTCAACCCATGGCAAATTCCATTAAAGACATAGCTAATACATATTGGTAATCGCTCGGAAAAAGCATATGTCGTAATTTGCAACTCTACATGTTATTAAACTCTTGTTTTTCAGAAAAAACTTCGTCACGGGACCCAAAGCCAAACTTTAAGGTCTTAGACTCGTTTCTCGACACAACATACAAGATTTACAAGTATCACGGGACAAAGTCCACAAGTTGTACAGGTCCAAAATTGCTTTGGAGGCTCCACAGACCTTCCCACAGCCCGTGGAGGTCAATGGTTGGCTCTAGAGGTCATCAAAGGCCTTCCCATGGTTAGTGAGGACTTCTGGTGGCCATCACGGCCTACCCCACGGCCTGTGGGAGCACCCGTGGTGGATATTCTAGGTTAAATAAATTGCTGCTGGCCACCACAGCCTACCCCACATCCTGTGGGGACACCCGTGGTGAGTGGCAGTGGCTCCCAAACTCTATTTTCTTATCTTCTATCTATCTTGTCCTTGTGAGATATCTATAAAAGGTTCATTTCAACATTCTAAGTAACATATTAGCTCAATAAAACCTATTAAAACACACATGTAAGATAGATACTTTTCACACCAAGTTTTGGACAAACTAGCACTACATAAGATTTATGATCAATCTTCAATTCGAGTTATTTAATAAATAAGTCGCATATATAAATCGAACTTTTTGTTTAAACTTTCCTTTAATTTGAGCGTCACATATTCTCTGCAAGCATATATTGGGTGGGTCTTGGGTGGTCAGGGTCATTTAACCCATGACCCGACCCGACCCATTTATTAAAAAGTATTACCCAACCCGTTAAGTAAGTGGGCAGCCCAACCTGGCCCGGTCCGGCCCGTTACCCCAACCCTAATTAGCGTCATTTCTTTGAGAGAAAAAAACCCCTTTATTTTTTCTATTTTCCACTGTAAAAAAATTCCCACTTGGTTAACCAAAAATACAAAAAACAGAAAGTTCTGTTCTCTTTTTTCATTACTAGCAATGGAAAAAAATGTAGAATAATTAATCTTAAAAAGAAAAAAATCATCCTTAATCAAATTTTATTATTTTTTTGAAGTAAAATATTTTGGAACATCATAAAAAAGAATCCCAGGTTGGCAGTGCTGAGATTTTGAGCAAACCCAATCAATGAATGAATACAGAGCTTTAATTTCTCATAACATTTACTATACAAATTAAAAATACATGTAAATTGATTTTTAATTTATCTACAAATAAATAAGTTATCAAAAGTAATAAAATTATTTAAAAAAAAAAAAAAAGAATGGAAAGAGAAAGTAGATTGAAAAGATACCCCTTTTTTTCCCACCTTAACAAATTAGGATAATAATAAAATTAGAATTAATAATGGAATTTGTGAATATTATGAGATGACGCTTTTTACTTTGACCCTTTAATGACCCGCGGTCGACCCTTTAATGGTCTATCTTCACATGACCCTAAATTAGCTCGACCCTTTTATTACTAAACTTGGGCTTTGACCTTTTCTTTTGGCCCAGCCCTGCTGGCCCAATGGGTACCCTGCCCATTGACCAGCCCTACATGCTAGGTATAATTAAATCCGAATTGTTATTTAGAAATATGTGCAATTAGAGAGTATAAAATTGATTTTATTAAATGTATATTTTTCAAAAATTAATTTGATAACTAATTTTGACTTTAAATGCCTGATCTTCAATTGGTTGACCTTGATAGTTTTAAAAATCAAACTTAAAATAAATTTTGAAGCTAAATATCCAAGTCTTTTGGTCTTCCTCCTCGTGCTCGTTTCTTTTTCTAAATCTTTATTTCTTTGCTCATTTCTTTTTAAAATCTTTATTCCTTTCTGTATCTTCTCCTAGCACGATATTCTCCATCTTATCCTACCAAATTTCTAGTAGTTATGCAGTTTATTTTCAATTTAACCTCCATTTTTTTACCAAACAAGATCATACCTCTTCCTTCCAAAAAAAAATATATTGACATAAAAGTACACTGAAATATGGAGGAATATCAAGGAAATTAGAGTCGCATTTGTGTGTTAGAATAAATGTCTCGTAGTATGTATCATCAGCAAAATGATTATTATAGGATTCAAAAAATTCATCAACATACGAGTAATATAAACTTTGTAAACCTCATATTAGATTTCATATTGTTTTAACTATGCCTCCATTACACAGGAAGGCATGATTGTGGACCTTGGAGATAACCAACATTGGAGTAAAGTTATATGTAACTCATTCGATCACTAACATTGTCAATATTGACTCATTCGATCACTAACATTATTCAATTTAATTAAAGAGAAAAAATAGATGGCCGTGATCAATTCAAAACATATACGTGATCGTAATTTAAGTAAGTTATAGGTGATTGTCGCTAACAATAATCGTTATAAGGTTTTCCACTTATTTAATCATAACAATATTTTAAGCGGATCTTGTCAATTTCTTTTATGGTTAATCAACAGTTAGTTAACCATAGCCTATAAAGTACAGCACAGGACATATAAACAAGATGATTAGGCCATAAATATTTAATTACTGATCAAACAAAAAAGAAATCATTCTCATATGATTTTTATTTATTTTTTCCATTTTTAAATACTCTCAAGTAAAATTTCAGAATATTCCAAATAAATAAATAGAGAAAAGAAAGGGAAAAAAAGCACAGAAGACCATGCAATCCAACGTTGGTCCAATGACCCCAGGCCCAGGATGGGCCCATGCTTCCCAAATCTCTCTCTCTTTCTCCTCTCCGCTTTTCCCCCACCTTCTTTCGTATTCCACATTCGAATTTCGTTTTCCCCCACCAAAATCTTTGGAGGGAGCCAAACGACCCCTAATCCTCGCGCCCTAATTTTCATTTATTTAAACATAAAATATTTATAATTATTTTCCAAATTACTATATTAACCCCCAAATAAATAAATAACCAACCCGTTGCCCTCCCTTGCTTCCCTTTTATCCGCCTCAACCGCTCAGATTACCTTTCTCTCTCCCCTTCCCCTTCTCAGAGGCTTTTCAGAGCTCCTCCGACTTTCTCTCTCTCCGATTCACTTTTCCGGCAACCAATCGATCGGAAAATTCGAAGGCTGACGCTGTTTCTCGACGCTCTAATTCGTTTGAAGTTTCGTCGATGTTTAGCACCGACTTTCGCGGAGAATTTGAGAATTGATTGGATTTTGGGTGGTTGTGTTTTGGTTTGGTGATTCGACAGGTTTCGAATTAGGGTTTGTTTTTGAGATTGGGATTTTCAATCATAGATTCTGCAAATCTGACTGGTAAATTGGGGCCGCAGAAGTGGGGGTTTGGTTTCCGAATTTGAAATCATCGTTGCGCTTTTGACGGGTTTAGGTGAGGGAAGTTAGGGTTTTGGGAGTTGAATTTATCCGGCGTAGATGAGTACCGGAAAGAGATGATTGTGAAACGACCGTCTAAACTGGAAATGCCAGATCTAAAACGATGTGATTTTGATGATTCTGGGTTGGAAGAGGATGGCTATGGCTGTTCTGTGTACCCTAAGAAGCAAAGAACCGCTACACTCTGTACTATACCTGTTGATAGTATAGGGAAGTGTGACAGTGATGTCCACAGAAGCTCCTCCTTCACAGAGGGATCCTCAATGGGGGAAGAAACCGAGTCGGATTCGAAGAATAATGCTGCAAATTCTCGAAAAACGTCTAGAGGTCGGGTTCCAGTGTTGCCTTCTCGATTCAGTGACTCGGTTATTGGTTCATGGAAGGATAGTAAGTCGAAATTCGCTGACATTGAGTCAGGTTTGCATGAAATTTATTTGAAAAGACGAGATAATAAGAAGAATAATGTAGAAAATAGTGTCAGTTATGATACATTCTTAGTTAAGAAAGAGTTCAAGGAGGAGAAAATAAGTTTGCCCAGTTATAGGTATCATCCTTATTGCCAAGACTCAGAGGAGGATGGTCTGGGCTCTCTTGGATCGAATGAGTTTGTGTATAGCAAGTCTTCAGTAAATAAGCGGAATTCCCAGCCCTTGGTTGTTGAGAGCAATGAGTACATAGCTGTGCCCCAACCTCTTCCTAATGGGAAGGGGATGGAGAAAGTGCAGAAGGCGAATACGAAGCAGAAGAAAGCAATGTATGGGCCAGAAGACTTCTCTTTGGGTGATATAGTGTGGGCAAAATCAGGGAAGAGGTATCCAGCTTGGCCTGCTATTGTGATTGATCCGATGCTACAAGCGCCCGAGGCAGTTTTGAGCTCTTGTATACCGGGTGCTATTTGTGTCATGTACTTTGGATATTCAAAGAACGGGAAGCAAAGGGTAAGAACTAAGAACCCACTTTGTCATTCTTTCCAAGGTTTTCGAGTCAGGAATATTTCTCGTTCATTTTTAGTTCGTTTGCTGTGTGTATATACGTAACTAAACTTGTTTATAATGTGTGTGATTACTAGGATTACGCTTGGGTCAAGCATGGAATGATCTTCCCTTTTCTTGAATATCTTGATCGGTGAGTTATCTTGCTTGTGTTTTTTTCATGAACCTACATTTTACTAAAAGTCCCATAGAAGTGTGGCTGTTAGCCTGTTACTCGAGCTAAGTAGCTAACGATTCTTAATGTTCTGCCATCACGTCCCGAGTTCAATCTCTAAAGAAATTTGTTTCTGTTTTTGTCACTTACCAACTTCTTGAAGATCTGGAGCTTCTAGATTTTGTGTTAGTTTCATTTTCTTGGCTAGATGATGTTTCTCGCCATTCTTCTTAGAAGCAAATAAACTGAAGACCGTGATTATACGAGGCATAAAATTACTGGCAGTTGAGACCTTGTAATTTAAAGAGCTAACTTGCTAATTAATTTCTATGCCTGCTAGAATTCACACTGTTTCTGTTCTTTCCACATTCAGATTTCAGGGGCAAACTGATTTGCACAAGAGCAAGCCAAGTGATTTCAGAATGGCAATTGAGGAGGCGTTTCTTGCAGAGCAAGGTTTTATGGATGGACAGTTGGGAATCAGCAAAGACACTTCTTATGATGCCAATCTTAACGGCTTTCACCAGGCTGCTGGTTCCAACCAGGTTCCAGAATGTCCTTCTCAAGATCAGGCATGTTTTGACACCCATTTCTTCTTCCTATTTTTGCTTCATAATAGTTTATCCGTCAACTGGAACATATGTTTCAGTTTGGAAATATTTATGGATTTGTGGTTATTTGAAGGCGGAAACTCTATTGCTGCCTTATTTTTGGTTCCCCCCGGACAGAGATTTTAGAGAACAACCCCCTCCCAATTTTGTTTTTCCAGGATAGTTGGCTAGCCTCTAGGGCTGGAAAGGGATAGGGTATAGAGAGGAGAACAAAGAGATAGGGTTCTTTTATTGTTTTTCCTTTTTCTTAAATATTTTTTTTGAGGGAAATATTTTTATTAGAAAGGCATTTTACCATTTTGATTATGGCCCTTGTACAAATTGCTTTGCTATATTACCAATGAGGTTGAGGTTCAGATTTTGAATGCAAAAGGTTCTAAGTTCAATTTTGTCACCTCCAGCACATGGATCAGTAACCATTTTCATCAAGTCGGCAGTCTTCTGGCAAGTGTTGCTATATTACCAATGAGGTTAAGGTTCAGATTTTGAATACAAAAGATTGACCAACGCTTGCCAGAAGCTGATTGAAATGGTCACCTTCCTCGGCAAGTTGTTGTATATTGCCTCTCTTACAGAAGAAGTATCAATATCTCTTGATGTGTTAGTGTTACTCCCTTTCCACTCTTCAATTATGTTGCTTTGAAGTTTGAGCATAACATCCATATTTGGAGCTTTTGAAACCTGAACTTGGATAGGCCCCACTCTGATGGCTAATTTGTTTTATGAAAGTAAACAGAGGTCTTCAGCTTCCATAGCAAACTCTTGGTTTCTTCTGCTTCAGATGCTGTTTTCTTGTGGTGTTTTCATGTTTAAATCTTTTGTTCAGGGTGGTCATGACAAGAAGAGAGATACACGTCCATGCAGTGGGTGTGGTTTGGTTCTTTCATGGAAACTTTTTGTAGCACATGAAGGCCGGGTGTTATGTAAACATTGTGTCAAGGTTAAAATTTCTGTCAAATGTACTTTTTCTCTCCACCCCCGGGGATAATATTTTGTGGAAGATATTTAATATTTTATCACTTGAATCATGCCACAGTTATTGAAGTCGAAGCAGTACTGTGGTGTTTGCAAGAAAATTTGGCATCATTCTGATGGAGGAAGTTGGGTGAGGTCCTAAATTTCCTACAGGGTTTTCTATGCTTTCTTTTTTAGCTTTTTGTTGAAAAGTTTTTGTACTTTTGATTGAGCTGTGTACCTTGGATTAGGTGTGCTGTGATGGTTGTGATGTTTGGGTGCATGCTGAGTGTGCTGAAATTTCTGGAAAACATCTGAAGGTCAGTGCTCCTATTCCTTTTTAATCTTTTGGTGATTATGGTGTTTTTTAGTATTTTGGTGCCTTTTTTAGTGAATACTGTTCTCAATGGATTTTCTTGTTGGCCATGTCAAGGATTTGGAAGATACCGAGTATTATTGCCCTGATTGTAAACCAAAGTTTGCATTTGAGCCATCATACTCAATCACACCACCAGAAGTCAAGTACGTTCACTTTTTTCCTTTACATTTTTAAGGCTAAATGAAACAAGTCTTGTTGTGCTGGTTTGGCAACTGACTACTTTGTTCTGATATCTTGCTAATATCTGAGAATGTATACTGCAGGCGGAAAGTGCTGCCTGATGAGGTTACTGTTGTGTGCAATGGTGTGGAGGCGACATATATCCCAAGCCTTCACTTGTAAGCCCTGATTATTTTGACAAACATATTGCTAACCTTTTGCCTCTTATTTTATACTGTTTCGGACTTGCTAGAAGCTTTAAACACTTTCCACAATTGCTTGAGAGGGGGAATGTTTTCCCCTTTTTTAGTCGAGTTGCTTCATTTCATACTTGAAAATATGCTGGAATTAATTTCATCTGTTGCTAGCCTTTTGCCTCTTATTTATTTCTAACTTTGTACTTCAGGGTTGTGTGCCTGTGTGGTCGCTGTGGCACAAGGAAGCAGTCACTGAGTGAATGGGAAAAACACACTGGTTGTAGAGCCAAGAAATGGAAGTACAGTGTCAAAGTCAAGGGCTCTATGATCACTTTACATCAATGGGTGAGGCAACCTTTCTGCTTTGAAAAGAGGATGTTTAAAGCATAATGTGCTAAGAGATTAAGCTTCTTTTGAGTGTATGACTAAGCCATCAGCATTTGATTGCTAGACTATTTACTTGTTCTCTCCTTGCCTTCACCAAGTACGCTCTCACTTCAATACAGCTGCCTAGTTGTCAGGCTTGGAGAGTTTCAGTTTGCTGCTTAAAATCTGAATATCTCTCTGTGACATTTTTCTTGAGCCTGTTTAATATGTAGGAGCATACGTTAAGCTCCCTCATCATTGGTTAAGCAGATGTTTTATGTTCTTGTAATATACTTTGTACACTGCTGCTTGTAGCATTTCGTTGGAGAATCCATTCAATATTTAACTCTGCTTGTTCCTTTTGTTAAAGCAGTTCAATAAGCAATATGCTAAAGAATTCTCTCATAACCCCCTTTTTTTATTTTGGGGGGGATGCTGGAACTATAGTTTACACTTCGAATGCTGCAGTTTGGAGGCTGTTATAACACTGCTGTCTGTTTCTTTTTGCAGCTTACTGATTTTGGAGCAAGTGCTTGTGATACTCAAAAGCTGGATCAGTCAAAGTTATTTGGGTTTTTGAGAGGTTATCATTCTTCTAAAACGAGAAATTTTTCTGCATTGTTTTTATGTGGAATTATTCTATCTGAGGGACATTGTGTGGCTTAATGATTCTTGTACCACCATTTGTACAGAAAAATTTGACCCTGTACGTGCCAAGTGGACAACAGAACGATGTGCCATATGTAGGTGGGTTGAAGACTGGGATTACAACAAAATAATAATTTGTAACAGGTGATTATGCTGTGTTGGTTACTGCAAATGAGTTTTTATCTAGCTAATTTGGGTCATGTCTCTGTTTGGTATCTAACTCTGTAAAATCTAATGTTTTCGTGGAATTGTTGGTTAGGTGTCAAATTGCTGTTCATCAAGAATGCTATGGAGCTAGAAAAGTTCAGGACTTAACATCTTGGGTATGCAGAGCTTGTGAAATCCCTGATGTAAAGAGGGAGTGTTGCCTTTGCCCTGTTGAAGGCATGTATTTAACTCTACATGAGTACTGTTGAAATCTGGTTTGGCACATCTTTTTCGTCTAATGATCTCTTTGTAACTCCTGGTGAATACCTGGAATGCCTTGTGGACACCTTGTTCTCTGTTTCATTTATGGTGGGCAAGATTTGGGATATACATATTCAAGTCAAAGCTGTGCCTCCTTTCGTGCACCTTGCTTTTGCACTTAGCAACTCTTATAGTTGAATCACTTTTATTAGCTGCACTCTTATTATTAGTGTGCTTTCCCTGAAGATCTTTCCTTTTAGCTATCATAACGATTTATTCTTCCAAAC
Source organism: Talinum fruticosum (assembly GCA_021018815.1). Classification (NCBI taxonomy): domain Eukaryota; kingdom Viridiplantae; phylum Streptophyta; class Magnoliopsida; order Caryophyllales; family Talinaceae; genus Talinum; species Talinum fruticosum. Next base: position 2,110,559 of record JAITYX010000042.1, read on the forward strand.
AGAATGTCTAGATATTCTTAGAACCTTGTCCATTTATCATTGCCTTCTTATCTTCTGAATCATATTTCATGGATGTTGCCTGTATATTATCATTTTTTTGGGGGACATTGTCTTATGTATATTTGAATTTCTGCAATCCTGCAGGTTGCCTACTCTAATTAATACTTTGCCTCTCGTTTCTGCAGGTGGCGCTCTAAAGCCAACTGATATAGACACACTATGGGTTCATGTCACATGTGCTTGGTTTCAACCTGAAGTTGCATTCTATGATGAGGAGCGAATGGAACCTGCGATGGGGATTTTAAGAATTGCTTCAAACTCATTTATAAAAGTATTCTTTCTCTTTTTATCCCTTTCAGTCAGAATTATTCATTATCATTGTTATCCCGAAGTCTTATTTTGTGAAAGGGAGTTGGCGATGTTTGTTATTATGTCAACCTTGATAGAAAACAGAGTGAATGACTTGAGTTTGGATGCATTCTTAGTTGTATCTTTTGACCATGGGCAGAAATGTGTAATATGCAAGCAGACTCACGGGTCCTGCATTCAGTGCTGCAAATGTGCTACCTATTATCATGCAATGTGTGCATCAAGGGCAGGATACTGCATGGAAGTAAGTTTCTTCTCTTAAAATTTATGATTGATATGAGCGTACCTCCTGAAATTTGGGAAAAGAAATCCTTTAATGAACTGGTTATTTAATCATCATTACTTTCTTTTAATTTCAGTGTATGCCTTGTTTTAAGAGTAACCACCTCTTCTGCTGATTGATTGGCGTATTGATGTTTGAATAGGGATGACTAGCATTAGAAGTCAAAGTTGTTGTTTGGGTTTTAGTAATTTGCTTTCTCTGACATTGGGGTAGAAGAATGTCTTCTATGTTTTGCACTCTTCATGTGCCTTGAAAAGAGCGATGCTATTTGTTGAACGCTCTCAAATGAACAAATACAAAGTCCTCATGGGAAGTGAACCTTGAGGAATTGGTGCCTGAAGAAAACTAACAATTTTGTTGCATCCAACGATGAAAGCTATTCCCTTAAACTTGTGTAACCTTTGGCATTTTTTTCCTTGGTTGCCTACCATAGAGCAAACACCACTGTTGGTCTCCCCTTAGTGAGGTCTAGGGAGATCTAGATGTAGATAGTCTTACCCTGTAGAGAGACCTATAACCTATTTGAGAGACCCACACAAATGTGTTTTTTTTTTTTTTGCAGAAAACGTTTTTGATGGATTAGACAAAAATAGCAGTAGATATCAATATGAATGACATTCTGTTGGAACCTGCAGCGGCATTTTGTAGGAACAATGTTTAATAAAATTGTAACAGTACATACTATCAGTAGATATTAAATAAAGTTAGCTAAAAAAGGGGCGGGGAAGCACATTTGAAATAATAACAAGCTCCTGTATTAAGTTGTCGCCCCTGGCATGAAGAACTTAGCTGAACAAGTAGAAATCCAAGCTGCACTGCTGATTAGCTCTTAGATGTGTTAATTCAAAAGAGGCCTGTTTTGTGATGAAATGGTGGCATCAGAAAAATTTTGAAGTCGACCAAACAGTGTTGCAAACTCCATGACTACCGCTGTATGCTACATGATTGTCGTATTAGAGTGATTTCGCAATACCTCACCTGTTACTGCAATTGCAACTGAAACCACACTTTGAATTTTTGGTTGTATATCATATTAATCTTTGTCATGCCATTGTGGCAGGTTTACATGAACAAATTGATAAAATTGCATTATGTCCTGCATTATCCTCTGCAGTTGTGCTTTTTCCTTTCTGTCATTTGACAGTGCACGCATCTTATTGTTTTGCTGCTTTTGAATACGTTCCTCAGTTACACTGTATGGAGAAGAATGGGAAACAGATGATACGAAAGGTGTCATATTGTGCTATTCATAGGTATGTTCTGTGCTTTCTCTCTATGTGATTGTCTCCATGTGCGTGAATTCAGGTGTTGCCTCATTGCCTTTATCTGTAGACTGCAGGCCAATTATTTACTGTCCTTCTGGCATCTTAAGAGGGTTGTAACCTTTGTGACTTGTAAGGGAATGCATTGGGGAGAGTGGCAGCCTTTGTGAATAAAATCTGTTGCACTCGGGGAATAGTGCCCCTCTCCATGCCTGCTATTTTATGATGTCCTGTAACCATTTTCAGTATCTTTTTGCGGAAGGGGGTGGTTTGCAAACAGTTGAATTTGGTTGCCATTTGCTGTATTTTCTGCAGTGCTCATTATGTTTGGCCACATCATCTTTTTTCCCCCTCCCAGAAGCCTAAGTATTGAAACTTGGAAATATATTGTTGCCCCTTTAAAACCTGGCAAGAGGTTTAATTTATCATATATTAAATGAGGTTGTGCATGTCAATAGTGGAAATTGAAAAGAAAGGGTTCCATTGAACGGGTAGACAATTATTTGTCTATTAGAGCAACACTCTCTTGAGAAGGCTACCCAGGAACTGGACTGGGACCTCGGGTATATGATCTTATTTTCTTTGGATAGGTTTGTTGAGGTATGATTGAAGTAGGTAGTTTGTCCAGTTTAATGAAATGTAAGGATTGAACATGCTATTTACGTATAAGCTGATGAGTTACTTGATGCACTGCCTTGTTATTTTGAGTAGAACCTCCTTGATTGTTTGGTGCTTTGCTGCAGAATACCTAATCCAGATGCTGTATTAGTTATTAAGACATCAGATGGGGTCTTTTTCTCAACAAACTTGTTGCTCCAAGGGCAGAAGCAAGCAAAGAATTTCAAAAGTTCTAGACTTATTTCGAAAAGAATAGACCTTCCTCACTCCTTGCCTATAGAACCTGATCACCTTGATCCCCTCTCTGCTGCCAGGTGTCGGATATACACCAGATCTAAAGACAAGGTATTTTTGTTTTGTGGATTGTATTTGCTGTATCTTTTTTCCCCTTTCTTTCTGTAGAACCTTTGGTCTCTGTGAATATATAACGCCATATTTTTGGCATATTATTATTAGGGAAAACGACTATGAGGTCCCTTGTTTCAAAATATTTGCATTTTATTGATTAAACCATATGCAATTGCGTATCAATGTGAAATTGCTGCATACGAACTACTTGGACACATGTGCCCTATGTGTACATTTGGATGCTTCTTCTTTTTGTTTTTAAAAAGCATGTTCAAGGACAGCAATCTCATTTCATCACATAATTTACCATTCACATTTTGAACTTGCAGTGCAACCCACAAATCTCAAATAATTTGGGATTATGGGGAGTCATGTTTGTTTTCCTTGTTTTTATTTTTTATTTTGCCAGGATAATGCATTCTTATTATGCATTCATATCTTTGGCTTTTCTTCATTACCAGAAATTGAGGCAAGAGCCAATATTCCACCGTTTAATGGGGCCAGTCCATCATTCTATTCAAGAGATTGATAACTTGAATTCTTTCGAAGTAAGTTCTGGCTCTTCCTGAATTCCGCTTATTGATTATTGCTTTTGTCGTCTATGTTCATTATCGCCTTTTCAATTGTCTTGTCCTTTGTACTGTTATATTTTTGACACCATTATTTAGATCAGTCCATCTATTTCCTTCCACTTCCTCCCTGCTAATGACTAGCTTGGTAAAAATGGATTTATGGTTTTGTACTGCAGGAACTTGATAATTCGAAAGAGTTGTCTACTTTCAAGGAGCGCCTTCATCAGTTGCAGGCATGTTTTGTCTTCTTTAGTACTATTGCTTGCCTTTGTGCTTGAGCATGTTTTACTAAAATCTTCAATTTATCAGATTACTGAGAAGCAGCAGGTTTGTTTTGGTAAATCTGGAATACACGGATGGGGCCTCTTTGCACGTCGAGATATTCATGAAGGAGAAATGGTAAATGATTCTGGATATCTCCCTTCACGTTCACAAATTTATCTCATGTTTACCACTCTCCCGTAGCACTCGTTAGTCATAATTAAGAACCAGCAAGGATTTGCAATTTGGTTTATTGATTGTACTAGATATCAGGAATTTAAAAAAGTGATCTGCATGGTGAGTCCTTAAAGTGTAAGTGTGGAAAATGTTTGTGGAATCTTGTTATTATGTGAAATATGACATGCAAAAGGGTTACAGATTTCATAAGGTCTAAAAAAGAGTGATTTTCTTCAGGTGCTTGAGTATCGTGGTGAGCAGGTGAGACGAAGTGTTGCTGACTTGAGAGAAGCACAGTATCGCCAAGAAGGAAAAGATTGCTATGTAAGTCAAGATTTACACAAAGAAATATGAGTATTCTGGTTCAGCGTTTACCTTGTATCTTGATCTACACTTGTCCTGCTATGATTGTTATTGTTGTTTTTTTTAATTTTTTTGACTTATGAAACAAATTACCATTCAACTAAAATGCTTTCAATTCTAAATAAGCTTGATTGGAGTTTAAAATTGCCAATTTTTAAACTATTTTTCTATGAATTATGTATTAGGGAAATCATATTGAGTAGGGGTGGAGGATACGGGTGGGGTTTTCCATATATAATTCACGTTAATATCGGATTGAGCCAATAATGGGTTGTTGGATCTATACTGGCAGTCCAATTGGATCATCTTATTGATGAGGCTGAGATCTTCATTGATTTGCTAATTTAAATAGCTGAGATTATTATGTGGAGGTTTTGTGTAACTTTGTTTTAATTATCGGTAAAAACTGGCTTGGGCTGGGTTAAGATGCTGAAAACATGGAACTGATCTATTGTAATTCACATGGACAACGTGACCTGAGCTGACCTAACTGTATTTGTTAATGTATTGGGTCTGACCCTACCAAGTGGTCCATGGGCCCGGCCTAATTGAGACATATCAAAATAGGACGACAATCTTAATAGGATAGAGAGATTACCATTTATCATCGTGGTACTTTTTGGTAGATTATTCTCTGCTAATTTCTTGTAATTCTCTTTCTTCTGCAGCTTTTTAAGATCAGTGAGGATGTTGTAATTGATGCCACCAACAAGGGGAATATAGCCCGCTTGATAAACCATTCCGTAAGTTCAAATTTCCTATTGTGAATATCCTGTTGCATTGAAAATGCTTTTTCATATGGTACCTACCTTCAGGTCATACTGTTTCATTTACATGTTTGGTAGTTAGATTCACGGTGTATGCCCTCGCCCCTAGAGGTTGCATGATAATATGATGACAATGTCATGCCCTTTTTCCATTTACGACATAGGTTGCACTTTTTCAGAAAAGGGGGAAGAAAAACTTACGTGTCAGGAAATGGGCCCTCGTTTTTTTTTTTTAAATTTTTTTTTGGTGATCTTGAGAAGTGGACTTCTATGCCAAAATGGCCCTAAGTCTGCATCAAAAGGTTGCCTTGTTAGTGAACAATCCTGGATCTAGTGGAATTAAGCTGGTAGGCCGGCGTAGTCTGGATGGGTTCATACCCTGCTGAAATCGGGTGGCTGGTCCGCATTGGGTCCTACCCTGTCTGGCAGACCAAGTTCACAGGCTAGGCTGTACCGAGCCATGCAATATTGAAACCCCAATACTCCATGCATGTGCCAACCTAGCTCAGCAGCAGCTTGGCGAGAAATTGTTACTCCAACTTCGTTCATTTTTCGTATGGATAGATGAATCTCTTATGTTCATGTATTTCCTGGTCTGCAGTGCATGCCCAACTGCTATGCTAGGATCATGAGTGTGGGAGATGAAGAAAGCAGGATAGTACTTATTGCCAAGACTAACGTCTCCGCTGGTGAAGAGCTAACGTATGCTCTCTTTCAGTTTCAACGAGCTAGCAATCTTGTCATTTAACATTTTCTGTAAGAAGCTAATCCATTCTATCCATTAATTGTGCAGTTATGATTACCTGTTTGATCCGGATGAACGCGATGATTTGAAAGTTCCTTGCCTTTGTGGAGCTCCCAACTGCCGCAAATTTATGAATTAGACAGATAGCTGCATTTTTTCCCATCTGCCGGCTCCAGAAAACTGAGGAAGAGAATTTACAGGTGTTATACATAGAGTAAAAAGACTGACCCCATATGCTAACCTTTGGAAGGATCTTCTTTTCTCATGAAGAAATTTACTAGTTTCTCTCCCCTCCTCCCCCTTTCTTTTTCTCCCCACATGTTATGATAAAAAGAAATGTAAATTTGATCAGCTGTTATTGCTGGTGACAATTTTGTAAGTAAATTTTTTCATTCTTCCAATGTAAATTATAGCTTCTCCCTGATTATTCATCTCTCAAAGTACTGTCATTGGACTTAAACGGAGAGCAATAATCTCAACTCTGAAGCATGTCTCCATTAATATCGTAGAAATGGGTTATTAGAAAACCTACTTTTATTCTACGTTTGGTATCGGTTTTCAGATACAATCATATACAAGTCGATCTTAAAGAATATGTTTAGAGAATTGTAAGCATATCTCCTTTCACAAACAATCATATACAAGTTGATTTTAAAGAATATGTTTAGAGAGTTGTAAGCATATATCCGTTAATATCGTTTAAATTTTTAAGAAAAGATGAGCCTTACAATTTACAATTTGTAGAAAACCAGGTTAATCTTCTGAAAGCAATTGTAAAAGCTTCCCTTGAATGAGTTCATCCCATTACCCCCTTCCCAAAAAATAAAGGAATAAGACGAAAGGTTTCCAATTAATTTTTGGTTGAAATTTTCTGTAGGAAGTAATTAGCCCATCTAGCGTCCCCCAACCCGACCCAAGCCAAACAAAACAAAACAAAACAAAAACAGAGTCAAAACGATGCCGTTTGCTGCCAATGGGAGGGAGACTGAGGGGTGATACCGGGGTTGGGGGGGATGCATCCACGGCAAGGAGTAGTGTTGAATTAAAAAAAAAAAAAAAAAAGGCTAACAGCATGCAACCATATTACGGTTGCCATTCAAATCGACGTGAACTGGCACTTCCCGCCTTCTTGCTATATATATACACAACTCCTTTCCCAGCTCCAGTTTGTTTTCAAACTTGATAAATTCAAAGGATCCCAATTCTGCGATTCAGTGAGTGACCGACGAACCAAGGAGTAGCGCAGGAAATGGGGAAACGATTGAAGAGAACCAAGCCTATCTGCTCTTGCATCTCTCCTCTCTCTTCCTCCTCCTCTCTTTCTGCTCGCCTTTCTTTCTCATGGTATCTCTTTCTCTCTCTCTCTGAATTGAGGTTTATTTTGCATCGTTTCCAGTAGTTTTGAGCTGTATTCTGGCGTTATTGTTAAAATTTGAATGTTGAGCTGAAAATTGATGTGTTCTGCTTCGAGTACTGTTTGATTTCGAAAATAAACGGGAAAAGACTATGAAATGGATTTGGTTAGAAATAAGTAGTTGATCGAGAATCAACAGCTTGATTTGTAGGCTTTTACGATTTGTGAAACACATTTCTGATGCTCAATCACGTTGAGTGATACGAACGAAGATGAATTTCTGTGCTCTGTTTTGATCGAGAATTTGAAATCTGTACCTGGACATCAAGTTCCTTTAATTAGTCGATTCTGTAGTGAAATTGATGGCGCGCTTTTTTGAATTTTATTTCTGAGTGTGATTGTAACGGCTTGCCACTTCCTCATATTCTGGTATGAATGCTTAAGATCGATTTAGAACTCTCTTTCTCTCTCCCCTTGCTACAAAATTACGTTTAGTTTCCATCGTTTTGACCTTTGAGCTGCATTTTGGCATGATCAGTGGAGTTAAGAGTGTTGAGCGCAAAATAGACTTTGTTCTGGTTCGATGAATGTTGATTTTTTATGAAAAAAATTGTTGAGCTGAGTTTCGCGAGAAACAAGTAGCGGAGTGAATTTCAGCAGTTCACATTCAATCAGGTTTTTGCTACTTTAGAAGCTCATTTCTGATCTTTAATCACTTCCAATGATTTTTGTTGAAGGTGAATATCTGTACTCTGTTATGATCGGGAATTTGAAATCTGTATCTTGGACATCAAGTTCGATTAGTTGATTCTGTGGTGAAAATTGACTGAGAGATATTTTCGACTGGGATTGCCGCAGTTAACTGCTTGAATCTTTTTCTTTTTCCGATCATGTGGCTAATTTACAAACATATTTATTAAAAATAGAATTTGAGCTTGTCTTAGTGGGTGCAATTCTGTATTACTCAAACTAGGTCAGTTGAAAATTTGCTGAATATAATTCATCAATTTCGGGTTTGAAGCATATAAGATTGTCATATTGTCTATTTGGCTTTGGTTGTTAAAAGCGAATGCATTGAACTTCATTTTTTGAAGATTTTTTGAATTTGAACTTGCTGTGGCTCACTTACACCATTCAATGGGATCAATGTATGGAATCATATCACTGAATGAGAATAGATGTATTTGTGTTTTAGAGTATCTAAACTCAACATAGTGTCCAACATTTGACATATGCTTTATTGCTTCTCTAGGTATGAAGATGATATGTGGACGGAAATAGCAAAATGCTTGGACGGCAAAGCTCTGATGAAACTTGCAACGACTTGTAAATGGTTCAACAAACTCCTTATGGGAGACTCCATCTGGAAATTTGCATGTCTACATGACCTTGGGGTTCCCGATCCAGGGTTCGTGTCGTTTAAGTGGAAGGATCTTTATGCTTCTGCTTTCGGTAACTAAAAATACACATACAGAACTACGAACTTTTGTTCATGATATTATGATGTGATGTGACACTGCAATGGTTAAGCTTCTGTATAGTGTTAAAGACTTGGCTTTTTCCTTGCAATTTTTCGGCAGATGGCAGCCATTCTTACTTCTTCCATCAGCAGGAGAAACACATAGGTGAGACTTTGTTCTATACTTTATAAATACGCTGTTAAATTCTGAGTTTCATTGCACATTTATTGCGAGTGTCTTTGGTCTTCGTTTTCCTTTTGACTGATAAACACTAGGAACAAAATGCTTTAAGAAGTTTACAAGTAGTTACAATCTTAGTGAACTGAATTTCCATTTCCGAATTCCACTTGAACTCGTGCATACTCTGATGATGACCCTCATCGGTCTTATTGGAAGCTTCATTTATATTGAGATTTGTGTTTCCTGTAATTGGTTGGAGTATAGATTGGATGCGGATTGGTGCATTTTCCCTAGATTCATCAGCAGTGGTCTTGGCAGAGAACCTGACCTGTCCCCCGAAGATCCCTGACAAGGAGGACATCGAAAAGATGCTGGAGTCCAGTGGCTTATGCGTACTTACAAACATCAAAACTGGAATCTGGATAGCTGGTATATTTACTAATCCCCAAGAAAGAAGGCCATGGATTTTGATTCTGCTTAAGTATTAGTTATTCTGTTTGTTTCCGAATACAATTGTTTTCATCAGTTTTTTCTGACTATTTCTACTAATGGGCTGATTTCCTATCCCTTCTCAGATTTGCAGCTCGTTCGTTGTCCAGTCTGTGACCTTAATACATGTGATGGTGAGAATAATGCCTCTACTTTGATCCCTTTGCTTCTTAGGCATGAACTGGTATTGCATCAGTATAAATTGCAGATCTACAGCAAAGAAGCATAAATGCAAATTCAGCTTGTAAAAAGGCTGAAATACATTGGTGTTTCCTGCGATTTAACTATGCAATAAAGAAGTTGCATAGCCATAATAGAGGTAGAAAATTTGAAACATTAGGCAAATACGCTGGTTGAGAATTTGGGATATTTACAGGAACAATGCAGACATTAGATGCCAGACATATCGAGCTGTTCTTGAATGAGGGATACCAGGATGGAAGCTGGGAATACTCAATGATCGGATCTCATGAGACTAGAAAGCACGTGGATGGAGCTTCCGGGGCCATCTTTGATCTGAAACATATCAAAGATGCCTCTACTGCTGGTAGATAGATAATCAAGAATCCTTTCATTGCAGAGATATTTACTGTCTACAACTATCAATTCTGGACGAAATTTTTGCTGTTTTTCAGAGGTGTTCAACACCAAGTCATGGATTGGAAAGCCAAACGACTGGCAGCCAAAGTGCAAGCTTACTCCTCATGCTGTTGCAGTCAACACCAATTTGCAAGAAAATGATGGTACGAAAATCTTCTTGGGGAAATTTCCTTCCTTTCCATAAACCTATCTGTTTCTGAACCACTTATTCACAAGATGCAGGGGTTCAAGTCAAATACCAAGTCATGAGAGATGGACCCGATGGAAAAATAATTTCAATAAGAATCTCTCAGCAGCTTCTGTAAAATGTCCTTCAACAATGTCAGCTCAGTCATTCAGCAGATAATCTCACAGCTCAAGCCTTCATCAAGAAAGATAAACACCTATGTGAACACTCTTTGCCATCTCTTCTGATCAGAACTTTAAATCCTTAGTTATTGTCTTGCACTTCATTATCCGCCATAACCATTATCTCTAGTGTAGAGAATACAATTCAAGGGTCGGCTTTACATGAAGATTCAATCATCACACAAAATTTATATCGCCAAAATTATTTGTTCGGCATTTGACTTTGATATGCTATGAGACCACATAAAGCATCATGCTCATATTTTACAGTGAAGGAAAGTTCAAAATCCAGTTTAAAGGCTCCAAGTTCTGCTCTGAGTTTACCTTTTCATAACTTGTTTGATTTCTTTCTTCATCACCTTCTTGTTTTGAACTCTGATTTGATGAGACACTAAACCAGATTAACCCAAAAAAAAAAAAAGAAGAGGAATCCAATCAATTTTGTCATGGCTCGAGTCATACAGCCACCAGCCGCCCCCCAAAAAAAAGGGGGAAAATAGCAAGGACAAAGGGGCTGACTTTACAATGAGTTTTTGGGTATATATATTTATCCAAAACTTTGTATTATGTGATGAAGAACATATTCTGGTCAAATCCATGAACACATTATTTCAATTTAAAAGCCCCTCCAAATTAGTATACCTCAATAGAAACCTGCATATGCATATCTAACCATTTTGACTTTTGCAATATTTAACTTAATTACATAAATTAATCAACAACCCTTGTCCTCTAATTCCACATCTAGCAAAGTCCTCTAAAATCCCTTCCATATTAACTCTCTCTCTCTCTCTAAACACCATAACCATATGGAATTCCTCACCCTCCTCCTCCTGACCACCCTTTTTTCCCCACCCTTAGTCGATTCCATTTGCCCCATGACCAACTGTAGCAGCCCCAACTCCCCTCCTGTCAGGTTTCCCTTTGGGATGACCCATCAGCAGCCTGAAAACTGCAGCTTCCCGGGATTTGACCTCCACTGCACAGCCCAAGGCTTGACGGCTCTGAACCTCCCCACTCCGGGGAGTTCATAGTCCGATACATACGCTACCCAACCCAGAACATCCAGGTCTATGACCCAAAAACTGCCTCCCTAGGAGGCTTCTTGATGGGTTTGACCCGTCTGGGTCACGGTTCCAGGCCGAGTTCTATGTCAACTACACCTTCCTTAGCTGCCCAAGAAACTTCACCGATGCCCGGTATACTATCATTGATTGTCTAAGCAATTCTACAAGATCAGTGATGGCGACTTCACTCCATGATTTTGCTGCTAGGATGGCTAATAACTCATGTCAGGTGATCAAGACTTTGCCAGTCCCAATTTCTTGGCCTCATAATGATGAGTTTACTTCAAGTCTAAGTGACGATATTTGGCTGTCTTGGGATGTGCCTGATTGCAAAGATTGTGAAGTGAGAGGTGGAATTTGTGGGTTTCAGAGCAATGGCAGTCAACCCATTGGCTGTTTCTATGATTTTACAGGTAATGAAAGTTTTTCCTTTTGCTCATTTTATTTGAAAAAATATTTAGAATCATCAAAATTATCTCTTATAGCTAGTGGTGATCCGATCCGAGGGTCGGATTTGTCTCTTCCTACCATGGATTTGTTAGGATCACGGCCATTGGCTCATCGGCCTTCTTTACTAGGCTAAAACAAGTTGGCTTCCACTAATTTACAAATTTTTTAAATATTTTTTCTATTCAAATGAATCACAAAAAATAAACACAATATAATGGGTTAAAATGATTTGATGGGACCAAATGGGCCAAGCTAACACACTCGATAATAACTTAGACTTAAGGATCGAGCACAGCCGACCCAAGCCAAGAATCTTAGGTTTGATCTAATCTATGGCGAAGCCAAGATTCACTTGGCCATCTCTATGCATAACCAGAGAGATTAAGAGGGCAGAAAGTAACATAGCCATCATTGCCTGTTGATTAGGTCAGAGATTCACACAAGAACAGTTGTATATATATTGAAACTTCCTTTTCTTTCTTTTTTTTTATTTTTTCTTTTTCCCAACCCAAGGTATCCTGTTATCCACTAGTGTAGAAAGTCAAAATGTTTAAAAAATAATAATGTTAGGTATGTAACGAACATGCAATTAAATTTATATAAACCTGAAAAATGATACATCATCCAGCCATTGAAGAGTTTTTTTGCTAAATTTTCTGAAGTTGACCAAATGGGGACGATTGATTGTGTGAAAAAGGCAAGAGGTGGTTAACCTTAAAATGATTGATTCAAAGTATTGCATTGTAAGTTTTGCTTTGAAATTGCATCTTGGAAATTGACTTCGAGGAAAAATAATGCTTTTTTACATGAAGAATTTCATTTTTGACAAAATAAGATTACCATGAAATGTCAACTAGTGAGAAACACAGGATTATATAATTGCATAAAAATTTGCTAGCATTAGGACATCACTGATGATTTCAGCAACACATCCACCTTTTTTATGGGATTATATATATATATATAGAGAGAGAGAGAGAGAGGATTGAATCCAACCTGTTGTTATGTTTAAATTGGTGGTTGCTGCTTCACTAAGGTTCTCTTTGATTTAGTTTTAACTCACAATTTTACAGTTTTTTACAACTTTTTACAATTGCTTATAACTTTTTATAACTAACTTTATAATTATTTTACAATTCCTTATTCCTTATAACTCCTTACACTTTTGCTTATAGATCCTTACAACTTTACAATTAAATAAAACACTGTTTTCGTGTGTATTTGTGGGTGAACTTTACACTATGTTTTATTTTTAACAAGTAATTTCTAAGCGTGATTTAAATATCTGACGGTGACTTTGTGTCCCAAAATTAGTCAATTTGTATCTTTAATATGACATCATAATTGTTGTAAATTGAAAAACAATGTTACAGTAGTATGCATTTGACTACCTAGAACTATTGGAGGTGCCAAAGTTTGCCACTCTCAATTAATTGAGTTTTTCTATTCTATGTAAAACTAGATTACGAAACCACAATTGATAATATCTATTAAAAATACAAGGGTTTTTTTGTCTGCTTTTATTGTTTGAGTCCAATTTTAATGAATGCGATTCGTCCAATATGAAAATACTACATATTAGAAAATATTTTTTTATCCGAATTCCAAGCATTGATAGATTTAAATTAATCTCAAACTTAAAACTTTACCACCTCTACTAACAATTTGAAATTATACAGGTGATGAGGATCCAAAACGAGGGACCAAAGGCTTGAGAATTTTCAGGATAATTGCCTTTTCTATTGCCATCCCAGCCATCTTATGTGCAATGGCTGTAGGCATACTCTTATGCATGCTGGATAGAAGAGACAGCAGAATCTCCAGGACAAACAGAGTAGCCATGCACATTGCCATGACACCGGGATCCCAGGAAGGCATGACAGGTCTTGATCAAGCCACCATCGACTCCTACACCAAGGTGGTGCTCGGAGAAAGCCTCCGGGTCCCCGGCCTCAACGATGGGTCATGCCCAATTTGCTTGTCGGATTTCGGCGTTAAGGAAACACTTAGATGCATACCTGATTGTCAACACTGCTTCCATGCTGATTGCATTGATGAGTGGCTTAAGATGAATGGCACTTGCCCTGTTTGTCGCAACTCGCCAGCTCACCATATCCACCATATCCAGCTGGAAAATAGCTGAAGAAAAGGAATCATCATTAATGATTGATTATTGGGGGAAAAGGATGAGAGAAGAAGATTGGTTCAATTCTTTCAATGAGATCGATGCTTATTCATCCTATTATACAATTCCAATTGTACAGAATATGCAGTTTTTTTGTGCATTATGCCATAGAATTGCACTGCATTCTGGGGATTATATAAAATCTCTAGATAATCAGAGTTGCACATAATGTAATTCCAATAAGATGATGCAAATTATGCGGTTAAGATTGTTCCTATAAATTTCATTTATCATACCACAGATTATGTAATTCCAATAACATTATGTAATTCCAGTAACATAATATAATTCCAGTAACATAATGTAATTCCATCACATGATCAAAAGCATTGCTATAGATTTTATTTATCATACCACAGATTTTTCCATGAAAAGATTGTTACTCTCACAGCAGATCATGCAACACAAGAGGTAGCAACCTTTTTTTACTACTTAGTGAATGGAATGATTGGATATTCAGTCACTACTTAAGGTCAAACATTTTGTCCATAAAACTCCCAGTTCTTCTTTTTCACGCTAAATTACTTTAGTTCCACTCCTAAGTTTTCCCTTTTCTCTCATATTTCTTTACAAACCGTAACCTATCTCGGCCCATGAAATTTTGTGGAAGAACGAAAACAATACAATCATACTCACCTACACATTCGTCGAGGCCACAGTTGCAACGGATGAACTGCAAATCTGGAAAGATTGAAGAAATCAGCATATTGGTGGAAAAGTAACCAAAATAAAATCATGAAATACTACAACATTCGATAGGTTTAAAAGACAAATCCGATATCCAAAAGCCCTGTTTCATGTTGTTGATTACGTAAGAACCATCTGATAGCAATTGAAATTGTTGATTGTCTGGGGTAGGAGTTTCCTCTGGTAGGTCAGCACATGTGACACAAAAGCTCGCGGTGACTGCCGAAAAAAATCTAGATGTTCCGGTATCCCTAGATTGTTCACCAAACATTCGGTTAGAACAAAAGAGTTGATAAATAAATATGTAATACAATTCAAGTTTTATAATCATCGCCTATGATTTCATTTCTCTCATGGAACAAGTATGAATGTTTTTCGCCTGCAAGATAATGGTAACCAAGTTAGTTTCATATTCTGTCACATTCAATATCAAAAAGAGTAAAGCTTTTCCAGTTACTAAAAGCTGATAGTGCAGCGTTGTAGAGATTAAAAGCTCTCCACGGTACACATTTGTCCCGCCAAATCGTAAAGTTTGCCGAATTGTGAAACTCTCTTTCAAAGAAGATGCTCCATAAATCATCCGCTTGCACAGTGAAAGACTGGTAATGATGTGGGCTACTAACCGCAATATTCATCACAGACTTACAATCGAGAAATTTGGCAACTTCAACCCACAGAGAAATCTGACGCCTTCAACCCCATTAAATAACAAATTTTAGGGCAATCAATTCCAAACCAAAAACACTTTAGATTATGTAATTCCAATAACATTATGTAATTTCAGTAACATAATGTAATTCCATCACATGATCAAAAACATTGCAATAGATTTTATTTATCATACCACATATTTTTCCATGAAAAGATTGTTACTCTCACAGCAGATCATGCAACACAAGAGGTAGCAACTTTTTTTTACTACTTAGTGAATGGAATGATTGGATATTCAGTCACTACTTAAGGTCAAACATTTTATCCATAAAACTCACCGGTTCTTCTTTTTCACCCTAAATTACTCTAGTTCCACTCCTAGGTTTTCCCTTTTCTCTCACATTTCTTTACAAACCGTAACCTATCTCGGCCCATGAAATTTTGTGGAAGAACGAAAACAATACAATCATACTCACCTACACATTCGTCGAGGCCACAGTTGCAACGGATGAACTGCAAATCTGTAAAGATTGAAGAAATCAGCATATTGGTGGAAAAGTAACCAAAATAAAATCATGAAATGCTACAACATTCGATAGGTTTAAAAGACAAATCCGATATCCAAAAGCCTTGTTTCATGTTGTTGATTACGCAAGAACCATCTGATAGCAATTGAAATTGTTGATTGTCTGGAGTAGGAGTTTCCTCTGGTAGGGTCAGCACATGTGACACAAAAGCTCGTGGTGACTCTACCGGAAAAAAACCTAGATGTTCCGGTATCCCTAGATTGTTCACCAAACATTTAGTTAGAACAAAAGAGTTGATAAATAAATATGTAATACAATTCAAGTTTTATAATAATCGCCTATGATTTCGTTTCTCTCATGAAACAAGTATGAATGTTTTTCGCCTGCAAGATAATGGTAACCAAGTTAGTTTCATATTCTGTCACATTCAATATCAACAAGATTAAAGCTTTTCTAGTTACTAAAAGCTGATAATGCTGCGTTGTAGAGATTAAAAGCTCCCCACGGTACACATTTGTCCCGCCAAATCGTAAAGTTTGCCGAATTGTGAAACTCTCTTTCAAAGAAGATGCTCCATAAATCATCCGCTTGCACAGTGAGAGACTGGTAACGATGTGGGCTACTAACCGCAATATTCATCACAGACTTAAAGTCGAGAAATTTGGCAACTTCAACCCACAGAGAAATCTGACGCCTTCAACCCTATTAAATAACAAATTTTAGGGCAATCAATTTCAAACCAAAAAACACTTTAGAGCTGCAATTCCAGTAACATTATGTAATTCCAGTTACTAAAAACACTTTAGATTATGTAATTCCAATAACATTATGTAATTTCAGTAACATAATGTAATTCCATCACATGATCAAAAACATTGCAATAGATTTTATTTATCATACCACATATTTTTCCATGAAAAGATTGTTACTCTCACAGCAGATCATGCAACACAAGAGGTAGCAACTTTTTTTTACTACTTAGTGAATGGAATGATTGGATATTCAGTCACTACTTAAGGTCAAACATTTTATCCATAAAACTCACCGGTTCTTCTTTTTCACCCTAAATTACTCTAGTTCCACTCCTAGGTTTTCCCTTTTCTCTCACATTTCTTTACAAACCGTAACCTATCTCGGCCCATGAAATTTTGTGGAAGAACGAAAACAATACAATCATACTCACCTACACATTCGTCGAGGCCACAGTTGCAACGGATGAACTGCAAATCTGTAAAGATTGAAGAAATCAGCATATTGGTGGAAAAGTAACCAAAATAAAATCATGAAATGCTACAACATTCGATAGGTTTAAAAGACAAATCCGATATCCAAAAGCCTTGTTTCATGTTGTTGATTACGCAAGAACCATCTGATAGCAATTGAAATTGTTGATTGTCTGGAGTAGGAGTTTCCTCTGGTAGGGTCAGCACATGTGACACAAAAGCTCGTGGTGACTCTACCGGAAAAAAACCTAGATGTTCCGGTATCCCTAGATTGTTCACCAAACATTTAGTTAGAACAAAAGAGTTGATAAATAAATATGTAATACAATTCAAGTTTTATAATAATCGCCTATGATTTCGTTTCTCTCATGAAACAAGTATGAATGTTTTTCGCCTGCAAGATAATGGTAACCAAGTTAGTTTCATATTCTGTCACATTCAATATCAACAAGATTAAAGCTTTTCTAGTTACTAAAAGCTGATAATGCTGCGTTGTAGAGATTAAAAGCTCCCCACGGTACACATTTGTCCCGCCAAATCGTAAAGTTTGCCGAATTGTGAAACTCTCTTTCAAAGAAGATGCTCCATAAATCATCCGCTTGCACAGTGAGAGACTGGTAACGATGTGGGCTACTAACCGCAATATTCATCACAGACTTAAAGTCGAGAAATTTGGCAACTTCAACCCACAGAGAAATCTGACGCCTTCAACCCTATTAAATAACAAATTTTAGGGCAATCAATTTCAAACCAAAAAACACTTTAGAGCTGCAATTCCAGTAACATTATGTAATTCCAGTTACTAAAAAACACTTTACATTATGTAATTCCAATAACATTATGTAATTTCAGTAACATAATGTAATTCCATCACATGATCAAAAACATTGCAATAGATTTTATTTATCATACCACAGATTTTTCCATGAAAAGATTGTTACTCTCACAGCAGATCATGCAACACAAGAGGTAGCAACTTTTTTTTACTACTTGGTGAATGGAATGATTGGATATTCAGTCACTACTTAAGGTCAAACATTTTGTCCATAAAACTCACCAGTTCTTCTTTTTCACCCTAAATTACTCTAGTTCCACTCCTAAGTTTTCCCTTTTCTCTCACATTTCTTTACAAACCGTAACCTATCTCGGCCCATGAAATTTTGTGGAAGAACGAAAACAATACAATCATACTCACCTACACATTCGTCGAGGCCACAGTTGCAACGGATGAACTGCAAATTTGTAAAGATTGAAGAAATCAGCATATTGGTGGAAAAGTAACCAAAATAAAATCATGAAATGCTACAACATTCGATAGGTTTAAAAGACAAATCCGATATCCAAAAGCCTTGTTTCATGTTGTTGATTACGCAAGAACCATCTGATAGCAATTGAAATTGTTGATTGTCTGGAGTAGGAGTTTCCTCTGGTAGGGTCAGCACATGTGACACAAAAGCTCGTGGTGACTCTACCGAAAAAAAACTAGATGTTCCGGTATCCCTAGATTGTTCACCAAACATTTAGTTAGAACAAAAGAGTTGATAAATAAATATGTAATACAATTCAAGTTTTATAATAATCGCCTATGATTTCGTTTCTCTCATGAAACAAGTATGAATGTTTTTCGCCTGCAAGATAATGGTAACCAAGTTAGTTTCATATTCTGTCACATTCAATATCAGCAAGAGTAAAGCTTTTCCAGTTACTAAAAGCTGATAATGCTGCGTTGTAGAGATTAAAAGCTCCCCACGGTACACATTTGTCCCGCCAAATCGTAAAGTTTGCCGAATTGTGAAACTCTCTTTCAAAGAAGATGCTCCATAAATCATCCGCTTGCACAATGAGAGACTGGTAACGATGTGGGCTACTAACCGCAATATTCATCACAGACTTACAGTCGAGAAATTTGGCAACTTCAACCCACAGAGAAATCTGACGCCTTCAACCCTATTAAATAACAAATTTTAGGGCAATCAATTTCAAACCAAAAAACACTTTAGAGCTGCAATTCCAGTAACATTATGTAATTCCAGTTACTAAAAACACTTTACATTATGTAATTCCAATAACATTATGTAATTTCAGTAACATAATGTAATTCCATCACATGATCAAAAACATTGCAATAGATTTTATTTATCATACCACAGATTTTTCCATGAAAAGATTGTTACTCTCACAGCAGATCATGCAACACAAGAGGTAGCAACTTTTTTTTACTACTTGGTGAATGGAATGATTGGATATTCAGTCACTACTTAAGGTCAAACATTTTGTCCATAAAACTCACCAGTTCTTCTTTTTCACCCTAAATTACTCTAGTTCCACTCCTAAGTTTTCCCTTTTCTCTCACATTTCTTTACAAACCGTAACCTATCTCGGCCCATGAAATTTTGTGGAAGAACGAAAACAATACAATCATACTCACCTACACATTCGTCGAGGCCACAGTTGCAACGGATGAACTGCAAATTTGTAAAGATTGAAGAAATCAGCATATTGGTGGAAAAGTAACCAAAATAAAATCATGAAATGCTACAACATTCGATAGGTTTAAAAGACAAATCCGATATCCAAAAGCCTTGTTTCATGTTGTTGATTACGCAAGAACCATCTGATAGCAATTGAAATTGTTGATTGTCTGGAGTAGGAGTTTCCTCTGGTAGGGTCAGCACATGTGACACAAAAGCTCGTGGTGACTCTACCGAAAAAAAACTAGATGTTCCGGTATCCCTAGATTGTTCACCAAACATTTAGTTAGAACAAAAGAGTTGATAAATAAATATGTAATACAATTCAAGTTTTATAATAATCGCCTATGATTTCGTTTCTCTCATGAAACAAGTATGAATGTTTTTCGCCTGCAAGATAATGGTAACCAAGTTAGTTTCATATTCTGTCACATTCAATATCAGCAAGAGTAAAGCTTTTCCAGTTACTAAAAGCTGATAATGCTGCGTTGTAGAGATTAAAAGCTCCCCACGGTACACATTTGTCCCGCCAAATCGTAAAGTTTGCCGAATTGTGAAACTCTCTTTCAAAGAAGATGCTCCATAAATCATCCGCTTGCACAATGAGAGACTGGTAACGATGTGGGCTACTAACCGCAATATTCATCACAGACTTACAGTCGAGAAATTTGGCAACTTCAACCCACAGAGAAATCTGACGCCTTCAACCCTATTAAATAACAAATTTTAGGGCAATCAATTTCAAACCAAAAAACACTTTAGAGCTGCAATTCCAGTAACATTATGTAATTCCAGTTACTAAAAAACACTTTACATTATGTAATTCCAATAACATTATGTAATTTCAGTAACATAATGTAATTCCATCACATGATCAAAAACATTGCAATAGATTTTATTTATCATACCACAGATTTTTTCATGAAAAGATTGTTACTCTCACAGCAGATCATGCAACACAAGAGGTAGCAACTTTTTTTTACTACTTGGTGAATGGAATGATTGGATATTCAGTCACTACTTAAGGTCAAACATTTTGTCCATAAAACTCACCAGTTCTTCTTTTTCACCCTAAATTACTCTAGTTCCACTCCTAAGTTTTCCCTTTTCTCTCACATTTCTTTACAAACCGTAACCTATCTCGGCCCATGAAATTTTGTGGAAGAACGAAAACAATACAATCATACTCACCTACACATTTCGTCGAGGCCACAGTTGCAACGGATGAACTGCAAATCTGGAAAGATTGAAGAAATCAGCATATTGGTGGAAAAGTAACCAAAATAAAATCATGAAATGCTACAGCATTCGATGGGTTTAAACCCGATATCCAAAAGCCATGTTTCATGTTGTTGATTACACAAGAACCATCTGATAGCAATTGAAATTGTTGATTGTCTGGGGAGGAGTTTCCTCCGGTAGGGTTAGCACATGTGACACAAAAGCTCGCGGTGACTGCCGAAAAAAATCTAGATGTTCTGGTATCCTTAGATTGTTCACCAAACATTCGGTCAGAACAAAAGAGTTGATAAATAAATATGTAATACAATTCAAGTTTTATAATCATCGCCTATGATTTCATTTCTCTCATGGAACAAGTATGAATGCTTTTCGCCTGCAAGATAATGGTAGCCAAGTTAGTTTCATATTCTGTCACATTCAATATCAAAAAGAGTAAAGCTTTTCCAGTTACTAAAAGCTGATAATGCAGTGTTGTAGAGATTAAAAGCTCCCCACGGTACACATTTGTCCCGCCAAGTCGTAATGTTTGCCGAATTATGAAACTCTCTTTCAAAGAAGATGCTCCATAAATCATCCGCTTGCAGAGTGAAAGACTGGTAATGATGTGGGCTACTAACCACATTATTCATCACAGACTTACAATCGAGAAATTTGGCAACTTCAACCCACAGAGAAATCTGACGCCTTCAACGCCATTAAATAACAAATTTTAGGGCAATCAATTCCAAACCAAAAAACACTTTAGAGCTGCAATTCCAGTAACATTATGTAATTCCAGTTACTAAAAAACACTTTAGATTATGTAATTCCAATAACATTATGTAATTTCAGTAACATAATGTAATTCCATCCCATGATCAAAAACATTGCAATAGATTTTATTTATCATACCACATATTTTTCCATGAAAAGATTGTTACTCTCACAGCAGATCATGCAACACAAGAGGTAGCAACTTTTTTTTTACTACTTAGTGAATGGAATGATTGGATATTCAGTCACTACTTAAGGTCAAACATTTTGTCCATAAAACTCACCGGTTCTTCTTTTTCACCCTAAATTACTCTAGTTCCACTCCTAAGTTTTCCCTTTTCTCTCACATTTCTTTACAAACCGTAACCTATCTCGGCCCATGAAATTTTGTGGAAGAACGAAAACAATACAATCATACTCACCTACACATTCGTCGAGGCCACAGTTGCAACGGATGAACTGCAAATCTAGAAAGATTGAAGAAATCAGCATATTGGTGGAAAAGTAACCAAAATAAAATCATGAAATACTACAACATTCGATAGGTTTAAAAGACAAATCTGATATCCAAAAGCCCTGTTTCATGTTGTTGATTACGCAAGAACCATCTTATAGCAATTGAAATTGTTGATTGTCTGGGGTAGGAGTTTCCTCTGGTAAGGTCAGCACATGTGACACAAAAGCTCGTGGTGACTCTACCGGAAAAAAAACCTAGATGTTCTGGTATCCCTAGATTGTTCGCCAAACATTCGGTTAGAACAAAAGAGTTGATAAATAAATATGTAATGCAATTCAAGTTTTATAATCATCGCCTATGATTTCGTTTCTCTCATGAAACAAGTATGAATGTTTTTCGCCTGCAAGATAATGGTAACCAAGTTAGTTTCATATTCTGTCACATTCAATATCAGCAAGAGTAAAGCTTTTCCAGTTACTAAAAACTGATAATGCTGCGTTGTAGAGATCAAAAGCTCCCCACGGTATACATTTGTCCCGCCAAATCGTAAAGTTTGCCGAATTGTGAAACTCTCTTTCAAAGAAGGTGCTCCATAAATCATCCGCTTGCACAGTGAGAGACTGGTAACGATGTGGGCTACTAACCGCAATATTCATCACAGACTTACAATCGAGAAATTTAGCAACTTCAACCCACACAGAAATCTGACGCCTTCAACCCCATTAAATAACAAATTTTAGGGCAACCAATTTCAAATCAAAAAACACTTTAGAGCTGCAATCACAGTTTGTAATCACAATCATTTAAAGCTCCGTCTGTTTCCACTACACAATGAGATCAATTCAATGGACTTATCTCCATGATAGGGTTTTCAAGCTCTCGACCAGAATAGAGTGTAGATATAGAAGAGGCACTCAAACAATTATGCACAAAAATGGATCATCTAAACCCAAAAGTAATGATAATCACGAATGATATAATCTACTGACTTGCTTCTCGCAAATTCACCTCACAACATTCAAACTTCAGTGCTGTCAAATGCAGCTAAAATTATGGCGATGAATTTGAAAAAAACATAATTACAGACAGAAAAAGACAGAAAGAGGACGATACCATTCGCCCGGACAATCGTCAAATTCTTCTGCCATTGAACCCATATAGAGAGAGAGAGAGAGAGACGAAGACGATTGAGAACGTGGAATTAGAGCACATGTAAGAGAATGGACGGAATTCCCGCCTCTATCATGTAAGAATAACTCCCCTTACTCTCCTCCAGAACGGGTATTAGTTCTTACCCACCTTTACTAGTTTTAAAAAGTTGTGATCAAAGTAGGAAGGAGTTATAAGTACGTATAAGAAACGGTAAGAATATTGTAAAATTAGTTATAAAAAATTATAACAGAGTTATAAGAATTTACAAGCAATTATAAGCAAAAGTAAAAAAGTGTAAATAGTTGTAAAATTGTAAGGTAAGATTAAATGGAATAGGACCTTAGTAGAACAACATTGTAAGTAGAAACCAAATAAGATCTTCATAAGTTGACCTATATCCATCTGACATTTAACACAAACAAATATAAATTCTAGTATCAAAATACAATTATCCCAAAAATAACTATTTTTATATTTATTAATCACTCGTCTTCCTAGAATCATTATTTCCCAATACAATATGAAAAAGAGATCCACAAACTTTCTATGACATTTCCATTGAAATATGTCGATATTGTACAATGTTTTGAGAAAATAATTTTTTTACTATAAAAGACTGTATTTGAATTGTCAAATTCTATTGAATAGCACTTCGGGATCAAATAGCAATTCATCCCTTAACTTGCAAAATAAGTAGAAAACTTACGTATAAGTAAATTATATTAACTACTCTTTACGTTTTAAAATACATGTCGTTTTAAAGTTATGAATAAGTATTAAGGAAATACTAAATTTATGATAAAATTTATGTGAAAAGAACAAGTTGTCGCAAGATTTCATTAAAAATGAAGAAAATCAATGAGAAAATGAGAGAAATAAAACAATTAATAAAGACAAATTGATAAATTAGTCATTATTAAGTTATTGAAATTATAAAATGACAAATATTGTAAAACGAAAAAGGTTTATTAAAACGACATGTATTTTGAAATGGAAGGAAATAAGATAGAATTCTCATAATCCAAGAGAGGAATTACCTAATAAAATTACTAGTAAAAAAATAAAGTATTACTAAAATATGTTTTTTTAATATAGTAAGTTGGGCCACTAAGAGCATCTCCAGTGGGTGAGCCTGTTTTAGGCTCACCCAGTGGGACCTACAGATGACACATCAGCAAAGCGACTGCTTTTTCTCTCTCCTAAATCCTTACTTCCACAATGCAAGACTCACCAACAAGGCTCACCTATTTAAATAATCATCATGGAGCCCACTTATCAACATATTTAATTATATTCACATCTTATATTTTGTATTATTATTTATTTTTATAAATATATAAAAAAATTATTTGGTGCACTATAAAAATTAAATTAATTAATTTAGGTTATGAAAATGTTTAAACAAGTGATACAATAATATTTTAAATTAAATTAAATAAAAAAGATACGAAATAATTGCAATGTTACTACAATAATGCAACACGTAAATATGGGGAAAATAAAATACAGAAAAAAATTCAACGCTTACGAAATACGGACAATATGATAAAAAAAAAATGGATCACTCATTTCTCTGTCGCGCCAAGTTTCGTTTCCATATTTCTTCAACCAAGTCCGTTTGCAAACGTGCATGAGTTCCGCTGTCTCTAACTTCAGCTGATTTTCGGAAGTAAGTTGCATAACATGGGTGATGGTCATGTTGGACATTAGATGTCGGGGTGCATGCCTCCACTTGCTCATAATCGTAATCATAAGCAAGGTTGTATTGATCTCGCTCATCATCGACGATCATGTTGTGGAGTATTATACAAGCTTTCATTACTTTACCTATGTCATCTTCCTCCATTAAGCGACAAGGGCCACGAATAATTCCAAAACGAGCTTGTAAGACACCAAACGCTCGTTCCACATCCTTTCTTACACCCTCTTGTCGTTCAGCAAATAATTTTGCTTTTGGACCTTGTGGTAGTGGGATCGTTTTGACAAATGTAGCCCATTTCGGATATATACCATCTGACAGAAAATATGGAATGGTATACATATGACCATTGACAACATATTCGCATTTCGGAGCTTGATCTTGATACAACTCTTGGAACACTGGGGACCGATCGAGGACGTTGATGTCATTGAGACTTCCTGGGCATCTGAAGAATGCATGCCATATCCAAAGATCGTATGAAGCCCATGCTTCAAGAATAATTGTTGGCACTTTGTATATACCTTTAGCGAACGCTGCTTTCCATGCTGTTGGACAATTTTTCCACTCCCAATGCATACAATCAATACTTCCCAACATTCCTGGGAAATCACGGGCATCCCCTACGGCTAAGAGACGATCGAAATCAGCTTGAGTTGGCTTTCTCAAGTACTCATGTCCAAAAACATTAATGACACATTCCGCAAACTTCTTCATGCACTCAAGTGCTGTACTCTCACCTATTTTCAAGTATTCATCCACACAATCGGCAGATATACCATACGCTAACATCCTCATGGCTGCGGTACACTTAGTTAGCGGTGACAGGCCTGGTCGACCAAGTGCATCATACCTTAACTTAAAGTAATCAGAGTAATTCTCGAGGGCTTGTACTATGCGAACAAATAAATGTTTTCGCATTCGGAATCTACGACGAAATTGTTGCTCTGTATACACGGGTTCATCTGCAAAATAATCTTCATACAAGCGATTGTGAGCTTCTTATCGATTTCTTTGAATATATCTTTTTTCTTACGTGGCCTGGATGAAGATGAAGGTTCTATCGATTCTGCAGCTTGTAAAATCTTAAGCATATGTTGGAATTCAGTCTCATCGTCAAGTAATTCTTCCAAAAAGGCATATCATCATCGGACTCTTCAATTATCCATGTCAAGCCGTCCGAAGATGGTGATGAAGATAAAGATAGATGATCCATTGTTTGACACCTGTGCAAATATAATATTAATAGTGAAAATAACATTAGAGAAAGGTATGATGAAAAGCAAATTGAAAATTTCCATTCCACAAATAAAAGTTGTTACAAAAGTTTTCCCACAAATGAAGCTGAGAAAATTACTTAGAAGCTAAGAAGCATACATAAAGTTATGCCATATCTCATTTCATCTACAACTAAAATTAATTGTACGACTAGTTCTATTCAAGGTAAGGAGAAAGATTTACTCAGACGTTTGACGATACTTGCTCAAAATCTTCTCTTGCACACCTCTAAAATATTCTGCTTCTCTGTAAGACATGTTGTCAACGTTCATCCTCATAATATTTGTCTCCCATTCAAATTGTTTACGCTGCTCATATTCACGTCGGAGGCGAACTGACTCTTCAGCTGCATCTGCCTTCCTTGCCTGCTCCTTCACATAGTCACGCAATATCTCGCTCCTCTCCTTTGCAGTTGTGGTCATTGTAGATAGTTGATTAGCCACCAAATCAGTTGTACTTGTTTCCTTCTCCTTCAGTTTCCTTTTGGCCGCTTTTCTACCAATAGGGCGAAAAAGACCACCCCCATCCGAACCGGATTGATCCTCACTGACAGGGGTAGATGAGTTAGAGTGTGCCCCCATCTCATTAAGCCTTATTCGCTTTGGGCAACTATCGTTACTTCCGAAGCAGAAAGTCTTCCATTTCGGGTGTTCACGGAGTAGTCGCCACCATACCATATGTTCAAACTTTTTCCCGTCCATTCTTTGAGAATACAACTCTTGTGCTTTGTCAATAACATCTTCCATACATGTCCCACTTTGATTCAGACGGTAAACTTCATCCACAATCCCCGTCCACTTAGACGTCAAAGGGGCACACCTCCTCCAACGTCCATTACAAGTCTTCCAGGATCGTTGGGCAGCTCCTGAAGGAAGGTGCTCGTTGAAGGCTTTGGCCACATTCTTCCAAAACCCTTCCTTCTTTTGGTCCGCCCCCACGATGGGGTCTATGCTTGTGTTCATCCAAGCACTAATCAAACGACGATCTTCATCCTCTGTCCACTTTCTGCCCCCTCCCGATGAAGGATCCTCCTCAAGCACTTCGATTTCATCATTGCTTGGGTTAATAGGAGATTCTGAATGTCTCAATGATCGGGTTGGGGTTGAAGATGGGGTGGAGTTACTTGCCCCGATATATAATTATGATGAGGTGGGAAGGGGTAATATGGTGGAGGTATATATGATCCACCACTTTGCATTGGATAATGCATGTATGGATATTGGGGATGTGGTGGTGGATAAGGCCATTTTGGAGTATGGGAAGACATATTTGTGTTACTATTTCGTGAATGTTGTGTTTCATTGTCTTCCTCATTAAGTAAACTTGTAAATGAGCCCAAATTATTATCCATATTCGATCACAATTAACACCTACATGGAATGAAATATAATTAATTTGAAGTTAAGTCACATTACTTGTCAATAATTGTTAATATAAATAATATATAGATAAGTTCTAACGTTTGTTTAATTTACATACAGAAAATTTACGTCAAATTCTAAATTAATTCACATATTTTTTTTTCTAACATGTTAATATGTTTATGTCCACTTCTAATAAAGCTAATTAATATATTGATAAGTTTTAACTTATGTTCAATTAATATGTTTATATCCACTTCTAATAAGTAAATAACTATAACCACACTAAACTTTACTATAAAAAATATTAAAAAGTCATTTGAAAGTTCTTTTGGTTCACTTGTATAAGAGGAACCAAATCAAATCATAAGCGATAGAGGTATGCTTTTCTGCCCAGCACCACAGGCACCACCACAGGCTGTGGTGCATACCGTGGTGGCCAAAAATACTGCCACGGTTTACACCACTGCCTGTGGTGATGCATGTGGTGTTGGGCAGCCAATACAGTCATTTGCACCTACATTTTTTGGCTTATATAAAATTATTTGAAGCCAATACAATTATTTTCAACTCAAATTTTTGTGATTAATTGAACCCTATAGTAAGGAGTAGTATTTTTTTAAACCCAATTTAAACTTTCATATTTTTAAAAAACTAGAATAAAGTTTAGTGACTTTTAAAAAAATTTCCAACATATATAAGTTCATATTTATGTAATATTTGTTCAATTAATATTTACAAATTTTTGACTCATATTCAATTAACTTCAAATCAACCTATAAGTTCTAATATATGTCATATATACAATTATACATTTTCTAACATGTTAATATGTTTATGTCCACTTCTAATAAAGCTAATTAATATATTGATAAGTTCTAAATTATGTTCAATTAATATGTTTATGTCCACTTCTAATAAGTAAATATCCATATATTGATAAATTCACATAAAGTAATATATGTAACCATAACCTCACTAAAATTTACTCTATAAAATCATTAAAAAGTCATTTGAAAGTTATTTTGGTCCATTTGTATAAGAGGAACCAAATCAAATTATAAGCTATAAATGTATGCTTTTCTGCCCAGCACCACAGACACCACCACAGGCTGTGGTGCATACCGTGGTGGCCAAAAATGCTGCCACGGTTTACACCACTGCCTGTGGTGGTGCATGTGGTGTTGGGCAGCCAATATAGTCATTTGCACCTACATTTTTTGGCTTATATAAAATTATTTGAAGCAAATACAATTATTTTCAACTCAAATTTTTGTGATTATTTGAACCCCATAGTAAAGATTAGTATTTTTTTAACCCAATTTAAACTTTGATGATTTTTTAAAAACACTAGAATAAAGTTTAGTGACTTTAAAAAAAAAATTCTAACTTATATAAGTTCATATTTATGTAATATTTGTTCAATTAATATTTACAAAATTTTGACTCATATTCAATTAACTGTAAATCAACCTACAAGTTCTAATATATGTCATATATTACAATTGTACATATTATTATTATTATCATATATGTCGCATATCACATCCATACTAAATTCATACATATATAACTTCCAACATATGTCACAATCCATACTAAATCCATATATATATATATATATATATATATATATATATATATATATATATATATATATATATATATATAATCATATATGTCACATTTTGAATCCATTCGAACTACTTACAACATTAAATCATATTCAATTAACCATAAATACATATTCATGTAATATTTGTTCATATAATTTTTTAATTTTATTATGGTCATAATTTTGTTACATAATAAACATATTCACATAAATATTAATTTGGCTTTAAAATAACAAGAATATATATATATATATATATATATATATATATATATATATATATGGAAAAACTTACAATTTGCTTCACTTCTAAATTGATTTACACACCTCCAACACTCCTACAAAAATATTACAAAAATAATAATTTTAAAACACAGAATTAACAAAATATTCATCTCATCAAAATATAGCAAAATGAAATAAAGAACAATTTAGAATTGGATAACAAAATCTTACTATATTTTCTTCACTTCAATCTTCACAAACTAACAATGTGAAAATGAAATGATGTAAGTTGTCAATTTAATAGGTATTTATACAGTAAAAATATACAAAAAAAAAATACAAAAATATTAACTAAAAACATTACCGTTATTAAAAAAAAAAAAAAACCAATGGCTATTTTAGCCGTTGGACCTGTACAGCTTTATTATCAATTTTGATTAATTGAAACTTGGTGCAATTTCCAAAATTATTTAATTAATTATCAGTTTATTTTTTGGCTAATTAATTTTAGTCCAATAACCAATAATACGCTGCCACATCATCCGCGCCTCTTCTCTCTCCAGGCCCTTCTGTACGGGCTCCGCGCGCGCCTCGGGAAGCAACGCGCCTGCTGTGGGACGCCGCGCCTCGGGCGGCGCGCCACGTCAGACGCGCTTCCCGGACGCGCTTGGGGCTGCGGGAGCTCTAAGTGTGCCCCACCGCGGGTCTACAAGTAGAGCTTGCAAAAAAATATATTTCTTTTTATCCCGCTTCATATAACACTCATTGAATTTGTCATTTGATAGAATTTTCCTTGTTAGCTTTAAGGATTTTTGTTTGGATATATTCAAAGTTGTTCCCGAGGGGAGATTCGGGCCCACGTCCATTTGGTCACCACCATAACCCATCTAAAATAAGCCAATATCTCATTTGTGACAAAGCGGTTTTCGTTTCATTCTTCTTTCTTTTTGTTCATGCAGATTAAAATTAGAGTCACACAGTGAGCATATGGTCGTACAATGAGTGCGAGTATAGATGACTCCAATTTTAGCACTTCTATGTGTTAAATTAAATTAAGTAAAATCAAAACTAATAAGAAATTGATGAAAATTAATCTATATGCATGAATTTTTTGGGACAAATTAAATAATTTTTTATAACATTTAGAATAAAAAAATTTATATTATTTTCTGCATAACATGAATTTAAAACCTAGTTTAGATTTTCTTTAGGTATACTCCTATATTATTTTATCTCCTGCAGAACAATTGGAAAGTCAAATAAATGTGAATGTAATCCATATAAGTTATTTATTTCTCTATCCAACAATAAGAATGTAAAATAAATGGCAATTTACCAAGTACTCTAAATCCACGGTGGAATCAATTTTATAGATCATTCCAGGTCAAGTAATCAAGGATTTTCCATCAAAAAGAAGTAATCAAGGATCAATCAATCTTGAGATATGCACAACTCATGCTTCAGCCAGAACTACCAATAAGTTCTTGAAGAGTAAAAATCACAACCAAAGGTTCGGGCCTTCAATCTTATCCACAGAGTTAATGCCATACAAAAACTGTTGCCATAGATGCTATAGAGCAATAAACCTTGGAAATCAATTGTTGCCAGACTAGGACACACACTACCAGCTGAGAAACAAACGAATCTTCGGTAATATTCTGAAAATCAACTGTTCCCTCAAATTTGGTTGAAAGTCTTCCCAACTCATACTTGTTACATCATATTCTACCAGTTAGACTGCTCGATCATCAGTAGTATGCTGCAGAATTGGAGGGGGGTTAGACACTACCAAAAACAAACTTGCAATAAGAATGTAAAATCCACATGTGGCAAAAAATGATCAAGCAGAATTGTCACATTCCCCGGCCCTCTGTTCCATACTAAGTGTTCTGTTGTCTTTACTTGTGGATTGCTCTTGGAATTAAATGCCATGTATAGGTCTACTAAAGTCTATTACTATAGATTCAATTTAACTTTTCTAGGAAATTAGGGCAGTCATTCTAACACAAAGGGAGTAAGCAATAAAAAGTTTGTGGATGCATATACTACCTTGTCGTGTTCCAGCAAAGCACTACATCCAGATTTCTCCTTCTCAAGCAACTGGTTTTCATAAACCAACAGCCCATTTTGCACTCTCTGTGCATCAAAAGATCCCAGTTAGGAAAATTACCAAAGTATAGGCAAAGAGCCTCAGAACATAAGAGAACTCATGACTCAATAATACTAAAAATATACGCAATAAGTAGAGGGATAAATGTAAATAATTCTTTGTGACCAAGACCAGAACAAACCTCCAGAAGCTTCTGCTCACTGATTGGATGCAAGTAATGAGCCACTCTATCCTTCTCGTTTTTCAAACACTCATCTACCTGTATAGATAAAAGAGGGATGAAATCTACCATAGGTGCTTTCTAGTTTTACAATTTAGCAAATTCAGACAGTAGGGAGAAATCGAAGTTATGAAACTCTACCTTCAACTTGTATTCTTGATATGAATCCTCTAGAATCCATCTTGAGGCCTTCCCAGAATAGTAAGCAGCAGTATCATCCAGCATATGTTCTTCAAAGTCCTTTTCATAGTAATCCATTTTGCCCTCCCCAATTTCAACATAGATATCAAGCACATTCTTCAACAATACTCCGTCAATTTGGCTGCCCTCTCTTTCTGCATCAATCTGTCAACAGAGGGTAATCAGCATATCTGGTGAATAACCAGTAAAAATGCTTCGGGCAAGAACCTACCAAAGCTATAACAGCATCCTTGGCTTTCATAGATATGTCTCGATAAACCTGATGAAGAAGAGAAATCACCAGTCATGCATACGAAAGATCAAAATTGAAAGATTTCTCGCATTCCTAAATAAGAACAACGTATGAGAGATCGGGAGTGTAATTTACCAGGTCATAGAAGCAAACAAGTCTAACTTCATTCAATGAAGGAAGTGAACATCCACGAGCACGGCGGTCAAGAAAACTGAACAAGCGAGACAACCATTTGCTTATCTCTTTAAACTTTGACCAACTAGTCACAAGATCCCTCAACAAACATTCATCGTGTTTCTCTCTTACTGATGACAAGACCTGATTCAAAGTTAAATGAAGGCGGAACAAAAGACCAACTGCAACGTAAGAAACATGCATACCAACTGCAACGTAAGATACATGCATACCAACTGCATGCACTAGCATAAACAGTAAGCAAAGACAGACTCAAATCAACATAAAAAGGTCATGGGTCACGAGTTTAAATGTCCATGAAACACTTCGAGAAGGACACTGAGACCAAGTATGTTACTAGTTATTATCCGGATACACAGAAATGAGTGTTACAGATAAATGAGATAATGATAAGGCAACACCCAGGTAAAGAGTGAAACATCTACCTGTTTAGCAGCCAGCTTGTATAAATTGATTCACACATAAAACAAGAATCTACTTGTCAAAACCACTAAAAACACCCGGACAACCAGATTTTCAGTGACATATCAAAGTTACTACATTGCCATTTCCAGACATCCTAGGAGCAAAACACACCAAAGTCCATATTGTTATGCTACCACCATCATCATGAACCCAAAAATGTTCACACCATAATATCAGGTTATTATATGCTCACCGTTGAGTTAATGTAATCTACTAAAAGCTGCTTGTGAATCTCATGGACCTGCGGAAGACTCCGAATATGAATTTGATCTTTTTCAAACAGATGTTATATATTGTCCTGCAACACAAAGTCAAAACTTGGTAATGTGGATAAAATATATGAAAAGTCATGACATATTGAAATAAGCATTAGAGCAAACAAGGCAGTTACGAGTAGAGCTTCATGTATTCTTCAGAGGTGAATCGAGGCTCTAATCCTTCTTGAATCCTCTTGAACTTTGCAATGCCCTTCTCCACATCACCCCATCTTTCATCCAACGCCATAACTTCGTGCACAAAGACAGCAACTAAAATGCGTTCAGAACCGTTCAGAACTGCTCGCTTAGAGAAATCATCATCATAAACACATCCTAACAAGCCCATGTAGCAACTAATTTGTGTTCAGAATTGCTCACATATAGAAATGATCGCCATAAACACATCATAACAAGCTCCAATGCATAAAGTTCCACAGTCAATTACCATAAATTAATAAAGCATCCCATATCATCAAAAAAAAAAAACACATACGTATTAACAAATGCAATTCGCTTTTTTTTAATAATTCGGAACAATCATCAAGCACAGCCACAGGAACAATAAGAGACAGTCGTATATTCGCGGACGATACGGAATTAACTAATGGAATCATAAAAACCCTTATCCTTTCCCAATTTCTCGTTCGATTTCTGTAATCTACACCAAGTCACTGAAAACCCTAATCCTATACACCGAAAGGAACATGAAAAACCAAGCCCTAGTCACGAAATAGAATGGAAGAACAAAGCCACGATGGTGAAAATCACCTCGAATCGATGCATATGAGTTGGCCCTGTTCGATATATATATATATATATATATATATATATATATATATATATATTTTGGGTCGAGTCAAAAAAATAAATTAAATATATATATATATAGAGAGAGAGACATGTGGGTGTCTTGTGGTGGGCTTGCGATGGGGCCTAGTTATGATTTGTTTTTTCCTTTTTAACGTACAGAAATAAAAAATAAAGTATTTCAATAAAGATTACACATTTTTTAATTGCTAAAATATCAAAAATTATAATAAAATTGACATTAAAAAATTAAGTGACTTCAAGATTTTATTGAAGGACCTCAATAATTTATGATTGAAAAATTAATCTTTGGGATGGCAACTACTTCCTTATTTGCATTGTATTTACTTTGAATAGTTAAAACCTTTTTAGTTACAAAAATCTAACTCACTTAATGATGTCCTTATAATTATGCCTTTGTAATTACAACCCACGATTAAAAACTAATATTATATATATATTTGAGTTGTTTTGATATTTGTTTCTCAAGGAAGGTTAAATTGTTGGGATTTTTGCATATATTGAAAAATAGCTTGGTGCATGAGTGTCAAGCAGATGGGGACGGAGCCTTGAAGGAGGTAAGGGTTAAAAAAAAAAATTAAAAAATATCAATTATTTGGACTAAAAACTTTAAGATTATACATAATTGGACATCTTTGAATTTGGATTAAAAGACATTGGACAATCTTACTTTTGAATTCCTTACTCGCCACTGCAAGCAGATTATGATAGATATAGATTCTAAAGTTGCTATCAACAAAGTCAAGGGCATGGTCAATAACGGACAACCTTATTATTTCTTGATCAAAGAATATTAAAGCTTTTTGCATAATTGATGATTATAGTGACGTAGATTAACTATGTTATTTACATAATTAATAAAATTTAGAGAATTTATCCCTCGTTATATATATATGTCAAATAGGCCTAATAATTTTATATTGATATGAATTTAATTGTTCCTTGTAAACAATGGCGTTACGGTTCCTTTTTCAAAAATAAAAGTCGGATAGTCGAAATTGGAGAATGCTTTTCTCTCAAATACAGACGATTAGATGAAATTTCAATATTCTCCGTAATCAGCAAACACCCAAGTGGAGAACCCGAACCCACAGAAGATGGGAGAGAAGGATAAATCGCAATCGCAAGGGAGAGTTATTCAGGCGGATCCGAATCTTCCGCGGTGGCAGTGCCAGAACTGCCGTCATTCCCTCTCCATCGTCGATGTCGTCGACTCCTATGCTGACAAGTTCCTCGCCGACTCTCGTTCTGGTTAGGGTTTTTTTGTTGTTGCAAGATTATCGATGTGATTGATCCATCTTCGTTGCTTTGAGCTTATTATGTTTGCAATTGCTTTCAATTCGTATGTAAATTATGTGTATAAATTGGTTAGAGAGGTTTTGATTAAGAAATTCAGCTACTTTGTTCTCTATGTTAGCTAATTTTGTGGTTCAAAGTCACCTCATTTCGTTAGAACAATCAGATTTATTCAATTGTAGATATTTTCTAGAATGAAGAAGCTGTCTTTCTCCACGCATGCTTTTGACTGGGAAATTTTTACTACTATTCAGCTATATTTTTCTATCTCCATGGTAAGCTAATTTTTCTGGTTGAGAGTCACTAATTTCATTGGGATAATCAGATTGACGCAATTGTACCTAAGCACAAAGTGTTCCTTTTTCTCTTTCTTTTCTCCCTTTTGTGTGTGCTGGGGGGAGGGCGAAGGGCGTGGGATTTGGTGGGTTATGCGGAGTAGTGACATTTATTTGTTTGGTTAGAGGGGAAAGGGAGAGCCTGGAGAGGTGAAGACTGAAGCAAAAATATGGTAATTTTTCCCAGTTTAGATTTTCTTGAATAATTCAGTTGTCAAATGACATTATTAATATTCTAAAATCTCACTGTTAATGTGATTTTTATGTAAGTCATACAAAAAGCTTTGTCATTTGTAGAGTGTGATTGTGAACCCACCTGCAGGACTGCAGGGCTCATCAGTCCATGGAGCAGGTAGTGTATTGGCTTCTACACATATGGACCACTCATTTGTTGTCCTGCCAAAGCAAAAATCTCACCCACAAGGAGTGCCCCCTCGTCCCCGTGGGGGAGCAGTACAGTCCGACATCACTCCACCTGGGAAGACTATGGAAGAATCATTCGTGGTATTGCCTCCTGCTCCTGCCTCCGTTTACCGGAGTGAGTCCCCAAATGATGGTTCTGGAATGCACATGCAATCAACTGAAGGCAATCCTAGTAGCCAATTAAATCCAAATAACTCTGGGTTTCACTCTACTATTACTATCCTAAAGTGTGCATTTGAAATTGCTACAGCGCAGACCCAGGTATGTTTGATCTATACTGTCTATGAAGGGTTCTTCTGTTGTGTCTGGCTTTGCTCCTGATATTTTTTTGGTGATCTAATACTTGGTTTTATTTATATGTTGGGTGAATAAATCGGTTATTTCAGTGATTCTAGCAGCCATTGAGAATGATTCAGCTGAAAAAGTACTGAATTTTCTTAGTAAATATTTTACAGTTTTATGTGCCTATGGTATATGTAATGGGCAATGTTCTCAACATGGTCGATTAATATTTTCTTATTTCTTCCTCCACCAGGTGGAGCAACCATTGTGCCTGGAGTGCATGAGGGTGGTGTCAGATAAGCTTGATAAGGAAGTTGAAGATGTTAATAGGGATATAAAAGCTTATGAAGTTTGTCTTCAGCGTTTGGAAGGTGAAGCTCATGATGTTCTTACTGAGGCAGATTTCCTTAGGGAAAAACTAAAGGTGATCACCTGTTAGTTCTCTTCTGACATTAAATCTGATTTGCTTTCATGGGAATCAAAGAGTTAAATCCACATGTAAACTGATGTTGATAATACGTAGCCTCAACTATTGTTGATCTTTTAATATCATGGCCATTGCATATATATGTGGGATGCACTTTATCAGTCACCTTACTATAAAGTCCATGATTAGAGTTTGTGTGATAACTAATGATGCCTATATGCTGGTTAAGATTGAGGGGGAAGAAAGGAATCTTGAAGCTGCCATTGCAGAAACTGAAAAACAATGTGCTGAAGTAAATTCTCAGCTAAAAGAACTGGAGATGAAGTCTAACCGCTTTAAAGAGCTGGAAGAGAGGTAACCTAATCTTATAGTGTTAGCAGGAAAATTGGATCCCTTGACTCAATTTCAGTTGTCTATTCAAGACCTAACTTTCTATGTCCAGAGCTCCCATATATTTACAAATTTCAGTTTTTTCCCCTTCTCTTACTTGTTTTAGGTATTGGCATGAGTTCAACAGTTTCCAGTTTCAATTAATATCACATCAGGTACCCTGCAAACGTCTTTTTCTTTGTGTAGTTACATATTTTTATCCAATCTAGTCCTGGATTGTAATCAGGAAAAAGCTGCGTTTCTCTCTTAAATTGTTCGCATATTTTTCAAAGAAGCACATTTTCAATTGTTTAGTTCTTCTTTGAATTTGCTTCCTTTCTCATGGAATATATTTTGGTGCAATCATGGGTTTGCTGCCACATTTTATCTTTATATTTTAAACCTGCGTTGGAAGTAACTAGAAATCTAGTTCCACAAGTCATTCTCTCCATTTTTCTTTTTAAATTATTCCGAGCCAGTAGGTAAACATTGCTCGGAGATGTAGGGTCTAAGAAGAAGCTCTCAACACTTCTACGGCAGGTGTAAGGCTGCAAAAATCAAAACCCCAGCCTGCCCCATGTCAGTTTGTGTTGTTTGCTTTTTTCCTTTTAAATTTTTGTGCTGAGTGGATGGCTAGAGCATAGATGGTATAATCTAGTTATTTGAAGTTTGAACAATGTGCATCTCAGATATAATTACTGCTCTTTTTGGGTGATAGGAAGAAAGAGATGCTATATTGGCCAAGATTGAGGTTTCACAGGCACATCTTGAGTTGTTGAAGCGGTCTAATGTCTTAAATGATGCGTTTCCTATCTGGCATGATGGAGAATTTGGGACAATAAATAACTTTCGACTTGGACGACTCCCTAAAGTTCCGGTAAGAAAATTTTAGGAACACTCCGTTTCTTTCTGCACTCTTCTTTTGCGTTTATCCATCTGTGCTTGAATATGAGGTCCAGTCTTATGGCAGTTTGCGTGGCGGATAGATTTATGCCCTAGACCAAGCGTCATCAACTAACAACATAGGAATGATTTATGTGCCAGTTGGGTGGGTGGATTGGAGCTGCTGAGGCAAATAGGAATGGTTTTTAAGAGTCCATGAATCCTTAGTATTTTCTGTCCTGTCCTGTCCTGTCCTTTTCAGAGCTGCGTTTTTGTTATTTGTGTGCTGGTCATGTCTAAGGGATGCAACTTCCTGTTGTAATAGGGCGTTGTGGAATTATGTATGGTGGGCTCATTGGTTGTGCAGTGTGAACTGTCTGTTCCTGTGAAATTTTGGTTTATGTTGAATTCAGAATCTTCGTGTTTTAGTTGTTTAATTTGTCTGCCTAAACATTGTCTGCAATCTGATCTAGTTCACTGTTTTCTATTGTGGTCTTTTGATTTCTGCAGATTCTGTATGAATGTGTAAAATTAACATTCTCTTTGTACTCAATTTGTAGGTTGAATGGGATGAGATAAATGCTGCTTGGGGCCAAGCCTGCCTCCTCCTCCACACAATGTGTCAATACTTCACCCCAAAGTTTCAGTATCCTTTTTATAAATGTTACTTTAGTGGTTCTTTCGCATTGAAGATATTTCAACTCATTTGAGATTTTATTCTTCTACTATCGGAAAATTAATGCATTATTCAAATCCAACTCCATATCTTGAGTCTTGTCTAAGAAGGGTGTGGGAAAAGTAGGAGGGGAGGGTGTTGTGGAGCAACCTTCCCTTTAAAATGTGTAATTACAAAGGTTCAGGTTCCATTGGATCCTTGACTAAAAACCTTTTACTGCCTACTACTCCATAAAGAAGAAGCATAAGACTGTTTAGAGAGACATTAATATAATCCAAGCTAGAAAAATTGCCCAAGATTGGCCTTTTAAGCTATCCAGAAGCTGGACATTAAAGTGAGTGCATTGTTGGGAAAATCAAATAGTTCTTATACCATGAATCATAAATTCATGGTAATATCAACATCATATATGCACATTGTCATTATGAGAATTGTGCCTCCCCTTCTCCACAAATTGTTTTAATAAATCAGCAACTTCTACCAATGTATCGTAGATGATTCTGATGAGAAATACAAATTGTTACTGTTTGCACTTAGTGGTAATTTATACAAATTGGTAAGTGTTATTAATCTTGAAGTGGATAGCATCCAGTGGTGTGCATCTTCATTTCCTTGGCTGACATATGCAGTATGTCAGTTATCGAAACGATGCTATAAGTGTGGTGTCTATAAATTTTGTAAGCTATAAGTGTGCTGCTTTCCACCATATTTTAAGTAAATAATCCCTTTATAGGAGCTATATGAAATTTGGACTTAGTGGCTGCTTTTAATTATTAGTGCTTGTTGGGTTTAATTATCAAAAATAGGGAGAATTAGTCAGAATCATGATCAATTTTTTGAGAATATTACCATGCCAAGAAGAACTTTGTTTTTGTGAAGGTTCAAATGATCATTGGTTGCTGTACATTTACCAAATAAAAGTCTTAGTTTCTCTTGACTTCCAAAATTTCAGTTACAGGATAAAAATTCTTCCTATGGGAAGCTATCCTCGGATCATGGATACAAGCAACAACACTTATGACCTGTAAGCAGCAAACAACCATTTTACCCTACTGTTGGTTATTTGGGTACTTGGCATGTTTTTAGCTGTCTGTACTTTACATGTTCTCCTAGCTTATGTTTTACATGTGAAGCTTAATGAAAGCCTAAATTTGGACTTATCCTTGCATGTTAGTGGGCTTAGATGTAGTTGTAGCCTTGTAGGTGGCAGTGGCCAAGAACAATTGTGTTATGCGATTTCTTAGCATCTTGTGAGGGAAGAAGATGAATACTACCTTGCACTTTTGTGTGTAATTGGCTTGGTGCAAAAGAAACAAGTTCAGATTAACAGATTCTTTTGCTCCCATTTCTAATGTTTACTGAAGGAGTCTAATCTTTCTTCTTTGATAGGTTTGGACCTGTAAACTTGTTCTGGAGCACTCGCTATGACAAGGCAATGACTTTGTTCTTGACATGCTTAAAGGACTTTGCGGAGTTTGCCAGGATGAAAGATCTAGAAAACAACATACCACCTGATAAGTGTTTCAAGCTGCCATATAGGTAAAACTTTTTGATGCTTGAATCAATTTATTAATTCCCTGTGGCTTTGTTGGACTTTTACTCTTGTGGGCATTCTAAGCATGGAATCACCATAATCCATGGTCGCTGCTTTACATGCGATTAATAAACGTCTAGTGTTGGTCCTGCTTTCTCAGGGTATGGGGATTCCAATGTAGGCATTCTTGCCTTGCAAATAGAGAGCCCAATTTTGATAGACCTAGCCAAGAAAAATTATCAGAAAACATTTTTGACATCGCTCAGCAAAATTTCTTTCACATGCTTAGAAGGAAAGCCCTTTTTTTTGGGGGGGAGGGGGTCTCCTTTGAGAATTAAGTTATTATAATATGAATGAGGACAAGATCACAAAATGCTTAAGCTTTACACTCTTGGGTTCATATCATATCGGCATCAAAGACCTGCCTAGTTTCCTGGTGAACTGATCAAATATATGTGCATGAACTAAGTGGATTATGACAATGAACTGAAAGTACCTCTTGCCTTTCCCCCACCTAGACATGGCCAAAAGTACGATCCAGGGAGAAAGTGAGGGCTTGGCTTGATTACACAAAT
Organism: Talinum fruticosum; assembly: GCA_021018815.1. Taxonomy (NCBI): domain Eukaryota; kingdom Viridiplantae; phylum Streptophyta; class Magnoliopsida; order Caryophyllales; family Talinaceae; genus Talinum; species Talinum fruticosum. Next base: position 2,151,105 of record JAITYX010000042.1, read on the forward strand.
ATATTGCTTTCAAAAATGAAACAAAAGAAAAAGTTGAGGGTTTGGACTTGCATCTTTGATTAGCAACCAGAGTTGAGCACTTGAGCTAATACCATTCATTTAAAAGTTCTCTTTACAGTCATTGCAACTGCGCTAACCTTGTGGATGTTTAGAACCCAAGTACGTTTGTTTGTGGATGTTTAGAACCCAAGTACGTTTGTGCTCATTAGGAGGGAGAATTTCACCTTCTTGCAAATTACTATAAAATTATAATCTTCCGGTTGGATAATATGGGATTTGAGTAGTCTCTTATTTCTGGATTTGGTCTAACATTAGCTTTGAAAAAAAAAGCTTATCTGAAACTTTCATTAGTGGAATATGGATACCGTATCCCAGAAACTTTCAACAGATCAGATCATTTCTGGTCTGAAATGCTCTGATATGAAATGTATATTCAATATTTGATCTCACAACGAACTTGCTTACAGTACTTGGTTTGTATGCATAGTTATTACGCTTTCCTCTATCTTGGTTACTGTTATATTAATTTTGTTCACTTTATATTCTTTTTCATGTATGCTCCCAGCCCCATGTTGATGACTACTCATCTTGGCATAAGTGGTTAGGCCACTTCTAGTACTACTTCATGTTCCATATTTGAATTTATCTCTCTTTTCTCTTCTAGCTTCTCTGCATCGTCTTTCTAAAAGCCTTTTAACTTTCAGCACTTATTTTCGGAAGTTTGTGGGCTTCTTAGGAACAACCTGTCTGTTTGTTTGGCTGAAGCTGCTATCCTAGCAGTCAGTAAAGGGTGAAGATATTGTCAGTGGGCATTGTGCTTACTGAGATGTCTGGTGCTCTTTCTAATAATAAATATGATAACATTGCAGAATTGAGAATGACAAAGTGGAGGCGTACTCAATCACACAAAGCTTCAACAAACCAGAGCACTGGACGAAAGCCCTCAAGTATACACTCTGCAACTTGAAATGGGCTCTCTACTGGTTTGTTGGGAACACAAGCTTTCAGCCTCTTTCTGCTTCCTCCCAAGCCGAGGTCCCTGCTTCAGGTACTTCATATGTAAAGCGCAGCACCAACTCCAAGGCTGATTCTTGAAACCCATCTGGCAAATGATTTCAGTCACTTTTGGGATTTCCAACAAAGTTGTATATAGAGACAAGAAAAGACAAACTCTGATTAGTTTATGACATAGTTAAGTCTGACTAATGTATAGTTCTGACAATACAGTTTCTGGAGTTCATCCCCCCCAACAAAAAAAAAGGTTTCAAGAAAATATGCAGTATTTACTGCAGTGTCTTACAACCATGCCTTCATTTTATGTACTAAAGGAGATTTACTTTGTTGTTGGAGGGTAAAATTATACAGAAGACTTGATTGACGAAAGGGCTTGCGGCTTGCCCCTTTTTTGTCCTCTCAATCTTTTACGAGAAAAACTATTTCTATACTGGATGGGGAAAAAAAATTTTAATCTTTTATTTTAATAAAAATTTTTGTATCTCAAAAGGATACAATTTGCTACAATATTATTATACAAGTTTGGCAAGTGGCAACTCCCGTTTCAGTGGAAACTGATGCAACATTTGTGTATTTGCTTAATCACTTTCTACTTTCTACACAATTAATGATGATTTGTCTCCAAATAAAAGAGGGGAGAGCGATGCACAACTAGAAGTCTTAAAATTCGTCTGATCAATCTTGTCTACAAAAACTTATCCTACGTATATTTTTATACTTATGCAAAATTATGACAGTATAGCAGAGAGTATTCCGATCTTGCAAAATAATTTTTCAAAATTTAAACATTATGATGGAAACTCGTTTCTTAATACACATTTGCGTCTCATTGTGATCAACAAAATCACTGCAAAATGATGCACATTACGTAACATTATGAAGAGAGGCCATTTTATTAAATTAAACAGAGAGGTTTTTTTAAAAAGAAAATCTCTTTTGAAAATGTCTATGGAAAGAGCATATGAAACTGGGAATTGAATTTTCTTGCGCGTATGAAACTGTGAATTGGATAAACTATCTATCCTAATAATTCCAAGTACAAAATAAAATGGAGTCAACCCGTCAAACTCAATCATCAAAGGCAGAGGAGATCGAGAGAGGCAAGATAGTTCCCTTCCCCCCTTCTTTCTCATTTTGTCTAATTTCTCTGTCTATACTAATTGCCATATAGAGAGTATCAATTGCCCGTAGATAGATAGATAGATAGATAGATAGATAGATAGAGAGAGAGAGAGAGAGAGAGGGCTCAATAAAGAAGGGTTACTTCATGGCAGCAAGATTTGGGTGAGTGGGTGGTGGATGCAGAGGTTGGTGGCGGTTCTGGCGGCGGTCGTGGTGGTCCTTGGTGGTGGCAGGATAAATGGGTACCCAATGGAGAACTTAGTGGTAAATTTACCAGGGTTGTTGGGTCGGGCAATTTGCTGGGTATGTATATGTGACTCTTCCCCAATTGCTTATGCTTGAATAAGAGTTTATCATAATTGAATAAGATTGAATAAGAATTGCTGGGTCTTTTACTAAGTTGATGTTGAATAAGAATTGCTGGGTATGTTACTAAATTGGTTTAGTCATTTCTGGGTGATTAGTGATTTGTTTATTGGAAAATATCTACTGCATTTGTTGAGCTCATTTTGTTGTTTTTTCTGCGAATTGGGATATATGGATTGTGATTAATTTATCATAATTGACTGTGAAACTCTATGATCAATAGGGGTTTAGTGATTTCTCTAAGTAGCAGTTTTGGAAACAATTTAGTAACAGTTGAGCTGATGGATTATTAGGTTCATAAATGAGTGACGGCAAGGTTATAAAGCTAGAAGAGGGATGGGAGATCGTCGAGAAGGGCATTGCAAAGCTGAAGAGGATTGTGGAAGGTTTACCAGAACCAGCATTCACCTCCGAGGACTACATGATCCTCTATGTGTAACTACCTTATTTCTTTGGGATGAATATATTACGATTTTGTATACCTTCGATGCACATTACCAACTATCGACTTTATGTTGCAGGACAATATACAATATGTGTAGGCAGGAACCTCCACATGATTATTCTCAACAGCTCTATGACAATTACAAGCATGTTTTTGTGGATTACATCAACTCAACAGTAAGCACATAGTTTCTGTTCGTATTCTTCGTGGGCTTTACTTTCCTTGATGAACATATTTAGGTTCATGATTTTGATTATAGCATTATAATATGGAAGGGAGATTTCTTTGGTGTGTTTTGTAATGAGGAGTTGGGGAAATATTGTTTTTCATTATCTTAAAATAGTTCTCCTGTTGTGGGATGACAGATATTTCCAATGTAGCTATCTTGAAGGAGCTTTATTGTAGTTTTGACGAGATTGTGAATTTGATTGTCTAGACTCTTTCTTTGTACTATTTTTTTGGGTTTCGACAACTATCTTCTTGTTTTCTATGTGAATTGATTTGTATTAGCTGGCCAAGTCAGCTAGATTTTTGTTAGGCTCCATTAGTCTGGCCATTAGCATATCATGATTTGGGATCCTCATTTCCCTATAACTGGATAATAATTAGTTAATCCACTTGGTTTCTGTTTTGCATGATTTTCTTTGTGTTTAGTGGAGAATTGGAAACTCTTCTGTTTTTATCTTGACCGACTTTGGATAGCTTATTGGACATTTGCGAGGGAAATATTATTGTTACTTTTCCTACATATTGTCTCCATGTTTCTTAACATATTCGAGCTGTAATGTCTCTGTTGTCCTCCCATTTTACTTAAAATCAGGTTTTGCCATCGTTAAGGGAGAAGCAAGATGAATTTATGTTGAGGGAACTTGTGAAGAGATGGTCAAATCATAAAGTGATGGCTTCTTGGATGCTTCGCTTCTTTCATTATCTTGACCGCTACTTCATTCCTCGAAGATCACTTCCTTCATTGAATGAAGTTAGACTGATTTGCTTCCTTGATCTGGTGAACAATAACTTCTTATCTCTCATAGTTTGGTTAGATGTACTGAGATCTTTTGTTGTTTGATTATTATGAGCTAGCTACTAGATTCTAATGTACTCTCTGATGTGTGATATCTTTCCTTCTTTATGCTAGCCAATGCCTCAAATCAGTTTGAATGATTGGTTACTTTCTCTTCTTTATCAGGTTTATCAGGAAATATCTGGCAACATTAAGGATGTTGTTATAGCTTTGGTAAGTTATAGTCTAAAGCCTTTTCCTGACTTTTTCACCTGCTGTAGATGCTGACTACTTCCCATTTTTCGAACAGATTGAAGTAGAAAGAGAGGGTGACCTAATTGACAGAACATTGTTGAAGAATGTGCTTGACATATATGTTGAAATTGGGATGGGGAAAATGGATTATTATGTAGAGGGCTTTGAAACTCATATGCTGGATGCTGCTGCTGCGTACTATTCTAGGAAGGCCTCAAGCTGGATTCTGGAGGATTCATGTCAAGAGTACAAGTTGAAGGTAGAGTTTCAGAATTTCGATTTCTCCCTACTGTCTGAATTTGCTAAATTGTAAAACTACAAAGCACCTGTGGTAGATGTCACCCCTCTTTTGTCTATACAGGTCGAGGAGTGTTTGAAAAACGAGAAGGATAGAGTGGCTCATTACTTGCATCCAAGCAGCGAGCAGAAGCTTCTGGAGGTTAGTTCTGGTACACATTTGTCCCTCTACTTATTGCCTATAGTATTATTTTGTCATGGTTGTCTTATCTTCTGAGGCTCTTTTCCTATACTTTGGTAATTTTCCTAACTGGGATCTTTTGATGCACAGAGAGTTCAAAATGAGTTGTTGGTTTATGAAAACCAGTTGCTTGAGAAGGAGAAATCCAGATGTCGTGCTTTGCTGGAACACGACAAGGTAGTATATGCATCCTCAAACTTTTTATTGCTTACTTCCTTTGTCTTAGAATGACTGCCCTAATTTCCTAGAAAAGGTACTAGTAATAGGTTTTATTCGACCTATACAACATGACATTTATTTTCAAGAGCAACCCACAAGTAAAGACAGCAGAAAACTTAGTATGGAACAGAGGGCCGGGGAATATGACAATTCTGCTCGATCATTTTTGACCACGTGGATTTTACATTCTTATTGCCAGTTTGCTTTTGGTAGTATCTAACCCCCCTCCCCTCCTCCTCCCCAATTCAGGAGCATACTACTGATGATTGAGCAGTGTAGCTGGTAAAAGATGCTGCAACGAGCATGAGTTGAGAAGACTTTATATCAACCACATTCGAGCCAACAGTTGATTTTCGGAATGGGTACCGAAGACTCATTTGCTTCTCAGCTTGTAGTATATGTCCTAGTCTGGCAACAGTTGAAGTTCCAAGGTTAATTGCACTGTAACATCTATGGCATAAACTCTGTGGATAAGATTGAAGGCCCAAACATTTGGTTATGATTTTTACTCTTCAAGAACTTATAGGTAGTTCTGGCTGAAGCATGAGTTGTGCATATCTTAAAGATTGGTTGGCTGCAGCATGAGTGAAATTGTCATTATTTTACATTCTTATTGTTGGATAGAAATAAACTGCTTATATGGATGATATTCTCATTTATTTGACTTTCAAATTGTTGTGTAAGAGATATAAACAATATAGCAATATACCTCAAAGTAAATTTAAACTAGGTTTAAATTCATATTACGCACAAAATAATTTAATTTTTATTATTATAAGGATATGCTCGTTTTGGCATTTATAAAAGGTTTATAATATCTAAAAACTCGTAACAGCTAAATCATAACCACTCGTAACGAATAACGATTAATCGTAAAGGTTCATAACAGCTAGTTTTTAACGAACATACCCTAAAACTTTTATAGGATTTTATATGCTTTACTAACAAAGACTAATTCAATATGGAGTATGTTCACTTGAAAAGTTGAACTTGTGCAAAAAAAATTCGACGTATAGATTAATTTTCATCAATTCATTAATTGATATTGATTTTATTAAATTTAATTTAGCACGTATTAATTTAGCCTATTTATTTGGAAAGAAAAAAAAAAAAAGCATCCCAGGTAACGGGAAGGCCACAAAGTATATATATAATTCGAACGATCACAACTCATCTGCGTTCTTTCGAGGTTAGCTTCTCCGATGTATCTTCTCCAATTTGCTGAGTTTAATTTCTTTCAATAATTTCAGGAAAAAAATTATCCATAATTTGCGGTTTCGTGCTTCACTGCTCAGTGCTGTTGATAATGGTGATTGACCAATGGCTTGATGCTTCAATTTTGGTGTCTAAGGTTAGGGTTTATGAGAAATCTGGAAATGATTAGGGTTTTGGGCTTTCATTAGTTCTGGATTAATTGTGAGTACTTGGTTTGGAAATGTTTATTGAAAAAGCAAGAACTGCATTTGTTAATCTCTACATGTTGCTAATTTAGTTTGGTTTTGATTAGTTTATGGTCCATAATTAAGGGCTGTAACGATGTATTTATTGTGATGATTTGTCTAAATTACCAGATTTGAACACAATTTAGTTTCTGCCTTTCGATTAGGTCCTGAAATGAATGACCACAAGGTAACGGAGCTGGATGAAGGACGGGAAATGGGATGTTGTGGAGAAGGGCGTTGCAAAGTTCAAGAGGATTGAGGAAGGACTGCCCGAGCTGGCATTCACCTCTGAAGAATACATGAAGCTCTACACGTAAGTAACTGCATTATTTTGTTCTGATGCTTATTTTGTTATGATGAATATGTTATGATTTTTTATGTCTTTGATGTACATTGCCAAGTATTCACGATTTTGTGTCGCGGGACAATATACAACTTGTGTCTGCAGAATGATCAAATCCAACATAGGTGTCTTCCACGAGTCCACAAGAGATACGAGCAGATTTTGGTAGATTACATTAATTCAAGGGTGAGCATATCCGTAGCTGATATTATTGTGTGTGGACTTACCTGATGGTGAACATTTTCGGGTTCATGATGATGGTGGTTTTTTTGTGGTTTTGATGAGTAGATTCTTGTTTTATATGCAAATCAATTTATACTAGTTGGCTGCTAATCAACTAGATGTTTCACTCTATTTGGGCATTGCCTTATCATAATCTCTCACTCATTTTTTGTAACTGGATAATAATTACTAACATACTTGGTCTCGGTTTGCCCTGTTCTTCTCCTAGTGTTTCATGGACATTTAAACTCATGACCTTTCACATGTTTATTTTAATTGAATTTGGATTCTGCTATGCTAACGCTTATTGGCTCTAAGCATGTTTCTTACGTTGCTGTTGGCCTTTTGTCCCACCTTCTTTGTACTTTGAATCAGGTACTGCCATCATTAAGAGAGAAACACAACGAATGTTTGTTGAGGGATCTTGTGACCAGTTGGTCAAAGTACAAAGAGATAGACCGATGGTTCTCTCGCTTGTTCAGTTTTATTCACCGCTGCGGTTGTGGATGTTCACGTCCTTCATTGAGTGAAGTTGCACTTGGTTGCTTCTATGATCCGGTAAATTACACATCTGCTCATTGGTTATATGTATGAGGATCTTTTGTATGTGATCACTAATGATGTAGCTATAATACTCTGTTCTTATTAAGGAATGCCAGAAATTCTTCCATTTCTATCTTTCTCGTGGCCTCCATCTGTTTGCATGATTGGTGACTTTTTCTTGTTCATCAGGTTTATCCGGAAATATCTATGAAAACCAAGGATGTTGTTATAGCTTTGGTATAGTTCCTTCCCAAAGCATTTTTCTGGTTATTCACCTACCAGAGATGCTGATTACTCCCTATTTTTTTAACAGATTGATGTAGAAAGAGAGGGTGGCCAAATTGACAGAGCATTATTGAAGGATGTGCTTGATATATATGTTCAAATTCGGAACGACAAAATTACTATGTAAAGGACTTTGAAACATATATGCTGGATGGTACTGCTGCTTACTATTCTCGGAAGGCCTCAAGTTGGGTTCTAGAGGAGGATTCATATCAAGTGTACAAGTTGAAGGTAAAGTTTCGGAAATTTTGTTCACCCTGCAATCTGAAATTTCTCAACTGTACAACTTCAGTGCACGTATCATAGATTTCACCACTCGTTTTCTGTACAGATGGAGGAGTGTTTTGAGGAAAGAGAAGGATAGAGTAGCTCATTACTTGCATCCAAGCAGTGAGCAGAAGCTTCTGGAGGTTAATTCTGTCTAATATTAATTGATACTGGAATTGGTGGCACTTCCCCTAGTTATTGCTCGGATATTTCAGTCTTGGTTATTTGAGGGGTTTTCCCCATATCTCTATTGCCTGACTGGATCGTTTTACGAACAGAAAGTGCAAAATGAGTCGTTTGTTTATGAAAATCAGTTGCTCGAGAGGGAGAATTCCCAAGCCATGAAGTGCTGAAGATCAATCACCTTTCTTTGTTGGGGGCAGGTTCTGAAAGACAAGGTAGTCTTTCCGTTTATAACCTTTTATTTCTTGCTCTTCGTCTAAGAATGAATGTCTAATTTCATTAGAAAATTTAAAACGTACTGATGGTTATGGATCGTAGTAGGGTCATCCATAATGCCGAGTATATGAACAATCCACAGGAAAAGAAAATGGGACAGTTATTATGTAACAGAAGGAATACAACATTTTTGCTCGTTTTTACCGCATGTGAATCTTACCTTCACATAAGGAATAAAACAATTTCCAGTAAAGTTACCGAGGAATCGGATCCTACTGGGGTAATCTCATGTTCCACGCAAAACTTCAACCTCTTATTGCATGTTGATTTCTGATAGCATCTAAATGTCCCCCCTCTCCCGGGCGCTGCAGCATACTACTGATGAGGAACAGCTTTGGTCTGGCTTCTTGCTGGTAGAAGATATTGCAGTAAGAGTACAGAAGACTCGGTATCAAGCACTTTTGTTGATTGTAGGAAAGGAGATTTGTAACTGCTAATTTTAGAGTACGAGTACACAAACTTTGTGGATAAGATTGGCTCAACCTTGGTTATGAGCATGACTTTATTTTCTGAGAACTTATTGGTAGTTGAAGCATGAATTACGTGTTACAAGATTAGTCCTTTCATTGGTTAAAATGACGTGTAATAATCCGAAAATCATCCTACTTTGCAGTGCAAAAGAATGCAATGTTGATTGAGTCCGTATCTACAATGATCCGACTTGAAATTGGTTTCAACACGATTTCAAAGTGGCTTGATCATATAATTATCCATCCCTAAATTGATTTACAATTAAATTGAACCAACTAAATTCAAGCTACAGATAAGCACGAAAAATTCTTGACAGTACCCAGTGTCTTCCAGGCCAGACAAATTCGGACAATTGGGTTGACAAAATTTAAGACTATGCTAACTGCATGACTCTAATTTCAACCTGATACAAAAGAAACTCTCGTCACACGAATGCAGTGTTGGCTTATTTTAAATGGATTTTGGTGGTGAGTAAATAGAAATGCCCACCAAACTTACCCTAGAAAACAACTACACATATTTAAACAGACATTCTTTATAGCAGCTAAACATAATTCCCCCAAATGGAAACTTCAAAGCTCATGGTTTGCTTATTTCTTGGCCTATTAACCTCTCTGAACCTATTGTTGCTGTCTCCACCTTCAAATTCGGCCTTCCTACAAAATCCCTCACGAGAATGTGATGCAGTGATAACGGACCTGAACCCCTGCACAGAGTTCGTCACGGATGCAGAAGCCTCACCAAGTCTGTCATGCTGTAGTGGGGTCCACAGCGTGGCTGAGATGGCCCGGAGAAAATTCGGGGTGAAGGAAATCTGTGAGTGCCTAAAGAAATCACTGGACGGAGGCATATATGATCCCGCTCGTGTTTCCGAGCTGCCCAAGAAATGTGGGGCCACATTCGATCTTCCCCCTGTTCAACATAATACAGACTGCACCAAGTAATGTATTCTCTGATGTTTCTCCCTCTATATCATGTCTCAGGTCTTATAACATCGTTTCTGAAGCCTCAAGCTCTCAATGTCGCAGGCTTTATTTGGGGGATTTTTGAAGACTTAAACTTAACTATGTATAATGCACCCAATACAATGCCAGAAAGTTAATTTGTACATGTATATGTTGAAACAAATAACATTTGTTTATTTAGGACATTTGCTAGTAAACCAGATGAGAATTTAGAAAAGAAAGAAAAGATTTGAATGAGAAATTAACACAAGGTGTCATTTTATAAATGGCTTGAGTACCATAAATGACATCGCGGGCATGAAGCTTAAGCTCTTTTCCAATTTTACAAACCACAAGAGCTACTTTTCCTTTTCATTCCCCCTACTCTTAGAGGGTACTCTGTCGGATGGTCGTGGCTCTAACAAGAAGAGATATGAGACATATTTACTACATACTAGAAGATCAATTCTTTTTGGCCCTTGAATGCATTATTATGCATCTTTGAAGCAAATCGGGTGAAACACAATCGGCTCTCATTAGAGAATCCTAGAGTATATATTACAAATTATACAGGGTGATGATCTAACAGCATAACAAAATCTAGAAAACAAAAGCGATCAAAGCCATGCAGATATCTTGGGACTCAGAGGGGAAAGAAGAAAACCTAACCATCTTCAGAAGTGAAATCAGGCTCAGTTGGCTTTTGCAGGTTTAGGAGGGGGACAGCCTCTCCTTCACTTGTGCATTTTGAGCAGTGCTACGTCGCAGATTCCGCAATGCATTAGCTGCGAATCTCGATGCATAAATGGCAGCACCGAAACTTAGTGAGCTTCCTCCTGCCCCCTCATTGGCCAAAGCATTCTTCAGGCGGTCTTCGGCCTCTTGCAAAGATTTCTCAATCTTCCTTCTGCAGTGCCTCCGCCATGCTGCCTGTATAAAACAGGCTGCCCATGTTCGCCATTGCTGTGAATAGAACCTGAATGCATAACCGATGCTCATATAAGTCTGACATGATAGAGAATCGCTACTAATACAAGATAAAAAAATCTTTGGCTATGCTATTCTGATTTTATTTTAATAGAGTAGCCTCAATGCTTAGAAATAGGTATGAACACTTAAGGCTATCCAGATTAAAAACATGCAAAATATGAAAAGTGGGCACAAAGTTTTAGAAATTTGTAGATGGATTTGACAGCCAAGTTTTAGAAACACTAGTTTTTGGGTCGGAAGTTTGTCTTTAGAAGAACATCAAGAAATTTGGATTTTACAGAGGGATTTGACTGCTATTTTTTACAAAAGCATTCAAGCTTATGCTTTCCCAAAACCATACCCATGTTAGTGTTTGTGACCGACATGGGTGTTGTAGAGGATGCAGCAATTTTCTAGAAATATTGTGCAGTTTTACCCGAAATTGAAGGACCAATGAGTTCATACCATGTCAGAGTGTCAAATGCCTCACAAAAGTACAGGAGGCGAAATTCTTATTACAAAAAGTTACTGGAGGTGAAATTTGGGGGCTCGGAAGAGGGAATGAGTTCACTTGCCTAAAGGTGTGCCGGAGCTGCTTGCTATGAAGCCTTCGAAATTGCGATGCTACAAACTTTAGATCATCAGGCATTAGTGCAAATGCTTCAACTTCAGTTCTACTCTGAACTGTTCTTGTTGAGATAGGCAGATTGGAGGAGGAGTGAGGATCTAGAGCCCATGTGAGCAACTCCTCTCCACAGAAATCACCAGCCTCCAGGAAAACAGAGTTAAAGAAGCCAGTTCTTCCACCATTGGTGGTCATAGTCAATAGATTTCCCCTCATGATAAACAGCATCTCATTAACTGGGTCACCCTCACGCACAATGTAGCTATTCTCTGTGTAAAGAACTGGTTTCAGACGATCACACATAGCATCTATCAGTTTCTCATCCATTTTTTCAAACATTGGTACCTGCAATAAAATGTTTTAACGTAAACAGGCGATGAGTTAAAGAATTATTTTAATACTCAGTCACACACCTCATAAGCATGATGCAGTATGCAAGTATTGATTGCCAGTTGGATAAAGCTAAGTGTCAGATCAGTCTAGCCCAACTTAATGACCTGGGCATGTTTGAGCTTAAATGGATTAGATTAGCCTGAACTGAAGCAGCTCCGAGCATCAAACAGATCAAACCATTGTCAGTCAGATTTTTTTTTTTTTCTGGGGGTGAGGTCGGGAGGGGGACAATGTTAAGATAAATGGATACAATGGGTACAAATTGCATCAGTTCAGGGCCAAAACAATTTGGCTGGCATGCTGAGCTGAGTGGATTCATTGACTGAATTAAGCCAATCTGAATGCAGCTTGTTTCACTTGATGGGCTGAGCCATACCAGGCAGTGAGGCAACCACACAGGTCAAGCTAACCCATTCCTCTAGCCACTACCATTTACAGATATACAAGTACATGATTCTGAAAAGTCATAAAAGCTTAAGGTAAAGATATCATATAATGCAGATGTAACTCACTCTCATTAGAAGAGCCAAGCAAAGATGGCGTTTTATGTCCCTCCTGAGATCCTTAGGAAGGTCGCGGATTACAGTCTCTTCATCAACACCTCTCGTTTCCTGCCATTTATACTGCTCATACCGCCTGATCCTTTCCCTCAAATCCTCAGGAAGCAAACGATGGGACATCCATTGCTCTGCATCCTGCCTTCTCACTCGCATCTCTTCTATTCTCACGGTTGTAGATTGTAGATATTCCTAGTTAGCAAACAAAAAACATATACCATTTTACTCGTCAAACCCAAAAACCAAACCATCAAGAAAGAAAGAGGGAACCTATTGAAAATATAACTGAAGATGATTGAGTAATGGCTTGAGTCTTGACAATACTCTCAAATCAGAACATCATATCCAAAAAGAACTGGAGAAAACAATGAAATTATTCCAATAATTCTTAGTTATTAGGTAGGTTGCCTCAAATATGTTAAAGCCATATTCAATTGTCCTTTCATACAGAATAGAGTTTCAAATCGTAGTAAAATGTTTCTGAAACCAGAAAATATGTCAAATCCTAATAATCAAAATAAGCAACTTACCTGCATATTTCCTATGAGCAAAGAGAACAGAACCAGCCCAAAGACACAAATGAAGGCAGCAAATAAGTTCTCGCCAATAAAGGTAGATGTTGTGAGATTCTGACCAAGAGAGCTGCATAAGACAATTTAAGTGAAAATTTTGTTTATTTTCATCAATAAATGTGACCAAATTGCAGAAGAAAATACATGGACCAAAAACTCTACAAAAACAACCACAAAATAGTGAAATGCACAAATTCTGCTCCAACATCACAAAGTTTTTCAATCTGAAACTGCCTTAATTTATAATTAGTGCCTTACCCTAAAGATTCTCATGTTGTCTTGGTACAAAGTTGACTAATTAACAGGTTTATCAAACAATTAAGAAAAAAACCAATATTATTTAGCATTTTCAGCAACGATTGTGCACACACCTAAGATTTTGAAGGCCCCACCAAAAGCAGTAAAAGAGCTTTGGGAAGAAATCCCAGGATTGTACTACTTCTGACTCAAGAGCCTTATAGAACATGCCAAAGTTAAAGACATCAGTAGAATTTATATCACTAGGATCCGTGAGAGTGCAGTATGTCTCGTTGAAAGTATAGTCTCCGCCACGCGGGTCTTTGCAGTACAAGGACAGTTGATTGCATCCTGGACCCCTACATGAGTCACGCAAGCATCTGTTGTGCCGATCAATTGAAAATAAATACCAAACAGAGCCAAGCACCTGCAGTTTGATACTTGTAAGATACATTGGCTAGTTATTTAAAATGAAGGCTTACGAGTTGCACATAACAGATACAGACTGAAGATTACATATCAAAACAGATGTAACAGCTTGTTTACGCCCAAACGCTTTTTCACATAATCTTTGATTGGACTCTCATATTCTGAAAATGCACATTATTCAGAAACTATTTCTACAATAACTACTAAGTGTGGGTCCCACTTTGGGCGTGGTTTGAGGAGATCTAGATGCAGCAAGTATTGCGAGCATAGGAATCAATTCCATGAGACCCAGAGACTATTCCTATGCATAGGTAAAAAACCAAAACCAGGAAAGGGGCCTGATAGTTTATATACAGAGCACAATATATAATACATGGAAACAATATATTGACAGCATATCTTTTCTATATATAAGACTATAGGAATATATACTATCAGGGCCAATACAAAGGAAACTCAATTGACCATTTCATGACATGATCTCCGAAGTCCATCTTGTTCATTAGCATATTGAAAATGCAGTTTCTTGGACAGAAGGATCAATTTGAACTTACATGGCTGGCCAGCATGTAGAGGAACAGATTGAATGCAGCTCCAGCCCATGCTGTTTTGGTAATTATCCCTGAAGTCCTTGTCACTTCCTTGTATAAAGGATAAATTCGAAAAATTCTGGGCACGTATTGAGTGAAAATAACTACTTTTAATAAGCCCTTTGAAGACAAGTGACCTTGCAACCTTGGGGTGATAAACAAAATTGCCAGCTGAAATTTCAACAGTGCCATCATGAATCCTTTCTTAAATCAACATATATAAGCATTAAGCTAATAAATCAAAATCCTTTTCGAAAAGTGCCTAAGACAAGTAGATTTTCAAGTGTCAAGTGCCCGCACTTTTTGAAAATTTTGCATGCTCTGGTGCAATCTAAAGTGTCGAATATTGACTATGACACTTGGTATCAAGTACTAACACAGATACTTGAGGCAATGTGAAGAGTTTTAACATAAGCGAAACTACAGCAAACAAACTTAGCCCAATTGTTGTGGTCAACTAAACAAATTCTTCACCAAGAAGTCAACATGAAGAACACACATAAGGAGCACCGACTAAGTTTTCCACTGGTTATGGGCAAACATGACTCGAACAGATGCCTTACAATGCGAACATAATTTAGAGACATCTCCCCACATTATGTGAAACTCTCAGACTCTCAAATGGGAACATAAATGTTTGCTCTCTTTTCCCTCTATCCCTGGCAGCTAGGACATAGGATAAGTAACACCCTAATGTATGGAACATGAGAAAATTATTCCAAATACCTGGGGCAAAGGGATCACAGCTAGAACATCAACAATGAAGAAAGAAGAGATATATCTCTTCGCAATAGCCGCTTGGTCCTTGATTAATTCACCTCTGCCAAGCACTCGAGAAGAAGGAGAGATAAAGGCCGTACGAAACTGTAAGATGATATGAAGCAGAAAGAACAAGTCTGCACATGTACGAAGAATGCAAGCTACTATTTCCAAATTGTGATCCATTTTCAGGCACTTGTTATCACCATCAATAACAGGGATATAAAAGAACAATGGATCCCAAGCCATAGCAAAGACACACGAAATCAGAAATATCTTGTTCCATTTCTGCAGAAAAGGCCCCTGGGGATCAAGAATTGTTTTCTGGCTACCACGCTTCTTTTCTGATTGCGAATATAATGACTGAAAGCTCAACGATTCCCCCAAACTTCTAATACCTGCTGAACCTCTCTCAAACCCTCTGCGAATAACACCCAAGGCTGATCCAAATGACGCCCTTCTTTCAGGAGATAGCTCCTCCCTCTGATACAGTGGTTGCTCAGAACATGATGAACGATCTGAATGCCGGTCCCCAAACCTAAAAGTGAGAAACCAGATGAAAAACTCAGAATAAGATTACTCAACAACTCTACTACAGAAGGCCAACTCGGCACAATCTTAGCCCTTATGTGAGATGCCAGAGGCACAAAAAGAACAATATAACTTAGCATTATACAATTTTGAGATTCACCTTACAACTTTTTCCGGCTTATAATCCATGAACTCGGTCAGCTATAGGCAGCTCAATGCAAGTTTGAGATTCACCTTACAACTTTTTCTGGCTTGTGATCCACCCACAACCCCCTGCCAACATAACCATGTCCAAGTTCAGTATATAACCTCAATGATCCAACACTTACCAAAGCAAATTAAATGACATAACACATCCAACACCTTTGATGAAGTCTACCATTTACTTTAAGCAGCCACAGAACCATTTAAATCACGAATTTGATTAGGAGATGAAAGGCTCTAATCGAATTACCTTTTATTTCTACTTCCTGTTAATTAAATTAATTTCCTGAGTACCCAAAAGTATTTCTCCACGTTATTCATCTTTGAATTCCCCATTCATCCTCCATTGTGAATTGGCTTAAAATTTAAGCACTGTATTTGCGTACCCAGACCATATCTGCATCCTAAGCCAACAACCCCCCAAAAAAAAAAGAACATACAAATTTCCGATTCTAAAAATACAACTAAAAAATACAGTAGAATAAATCATTGGAAATCAACAAATAAGCCAATAAATAAATGCAAGCAGCTACATAACTTCACTCGCTGCTTAAATTCCGCATGAATTAATTAATAATAAAACAGTAAAATAAAATTATCAAAAAATCCGAAGATCGAACTAACAAAACTAAGGATGAAGATAGAGAGAGTGAGAGAGAGTACTCGCCCGCTAACAATCGCGCTCAGCTTTCACTTCAACAAAGGCGAAAACGAAGTGGAGAATTCATCATGTTTGGCCCATTTGAGCTTCAAGATGATCATCAGATGATCGGAATTTCATACCCTTTTTCTTTTTGGAATTTCCCACTAAAAACTAAGACAGTTTTTGGCTGAACAAGCTGAAATTCATCTGGGCAAAGTAGGATACACGCCTCAAGACAGAAGGGAGCCAAACAACAACTGGGCTTTCTGGGTAGTTAAGAGAGAGAAGATTAGCAAAAAAAAAATGGAGGAAAATTCAAAGGCTCAACTTCATTTCAACCAAAAAGATATACTGTAGTAGCAAGTCGTCTTCATAGTCAATAGGGTGAGATACACAGATAGCACGAAATTTCGTGGATTGAGAAAATAAAAACAAAGTTAAATTAAATAAATTCGAAAATTGAAACCCTGGTTTTTGTTTTCAGAAAGGGAAAAAATTAAAGGGCAGCAGAGAGGCCACTGGAATGGGATTGGAAAGGAAGAGGAAAAGAAGATTAGATTAAGATGGGAGGGAAGAAAGACACAGCGTAAGTTGGATACTTTGAAAAAAATATATAAAAGATAAAAAATTAGAAAATAAATAAACAGTATTTTAAAGGGTTTGGACGATTATATAATTTATACATTGTATATTTATTGTGTTTTAAATTATATCATTTATTTTTTGGATGGCTATATATTAATATTTTAATTTAAAATTGTTTAAAAGTAAAATGATAAATACTTTTAAAGTATCTTTATATAGATCTGTACAATTATCCTAAATTATAATTTATTTTAATTTAATAATAAAAAACAAAAAAAAATAGGACACTAAAATTTATTTTAAAATATAAAAAAGTGAGGGCCATGCCACTGCTTTTACTGGTGGTGGTTGGTGCTTTTTGTACCCTCCAAGTTGAAAGTATCTAATATATATCTTCTTCTTTATTGTTTTTAAAAATATATATATATATATATATATAATATTTTTCTTCCTCATTTCTTTTTGGTATTTAAATAATGGTTGATTTGGTTGAAGGACTGAAATGTGCATTATGTATTCATACTAGCCTTGGCATGTTGCACTCATTTAGGAAGTGTTTGGTACTACTACAAATATGTAATGTTACACGAAATTTCATAAAGTTGTATTTTATGGGTTGTTAATTAAAATATATATGGTTGTATTTTATGTAATTGAAGTTTTAATGTTATATTCTTTTTAATACAGTTTAAATAAAATTATATAAAAGAAGTCATAACGAATTGTAAATATATATAAAATGGTGAAAAAGGTCTTGTTTAGTTGAAATAAACAATAGAAAAATAGTTATAAACAATTTTACGGAATTGTACGGGATTTATAAAAAACTGTATGTAGCGGATTCAAGGAACAAAAAGCAAGGCATGGAAAAGAAGTTGAAATTCACTTTATGTTTTTAGGAATTATGTGATTGACCGATTTTCATGGAAATTTGTGTTCTGATGTTTTGCTATACTTGTGATGGACTTTGTATCATTTTGTTTTGCCTTTTATCATTTACAATGGTATTGTTGATTGTTTTACCGTCAACTGTTTCTCTCTATAAGAGTTTACTAATCGAAAAAAGGAGTTATAAACTTAAAATTTAAAGTTGCTTAAGTTAAAAAGAACACGGTGGTTAGGATTGAACATCGAACATTTTGGCACATTAGGCTTTATGTTTAGATTTCTGGCTTCCCCTCCCCCTCTTGCAATTGTATACTTTACTTCCATTTTATGATTCTTTTAGACACAAATATAAAAGTTGCATTTTGAAGTATTTTTCTTTTTACTAACAGTGAAATATTACCGTACATATATTTGTGGATGAGTAAAAAATATACAAAGAAAATAAATGAAATACGAAAATAAATTGGTCAAAAAGGTTTCTTAAATTTAACCAAAAGCCAAAGCAAACTGAGAAAATTCTTTGTTATGTTTGTTAACATTGTACAAAAACATTTTGGTCTTATTTGGATAAGTATAAGTTAACATTGAAAATTCAAATCATTCGCTCGTACTTAAGATACAAGTATAATTAGTTATATTCTCGAGAATCAGTCAGAATTTAATATACATATCTTCTTAGCTTTTAATAAAAAAATTTTGGTGAAATTTATACATAATTGATCTAAAAGAAACACAATACTCTCCTTGAAAATCAATAATCTACAATATGAATTTGTTTATTAGTTCTATTATGGAAAATGTAGTAATAATAATGTAATATTGACTTTGAAATTGTTATATTTTGTAAGACATTCTTATATACCAATTTATTTTTTGTAAACTTTAAAAGACGGATCTTCAAAAATATTTTAAACTAAATAACATCATATACCAATGGGACGCAAAGAAAAACTCGACATACAAAAATTATTAAATGGCATTCTCCAACGTACTTTCACAGCTTTATAATTTTGATTATTGACTAATATATATAATGACTGAAAAATAAAATCAGAAGTTTGTTTTCCAAAAAATGCAAAATATCAAATGATTGGATCAATGTCGATCATTCACGCTCCTTATTCCAACCAAGAATCAATTTAATGGCCCCAACTGATAAGGACTGACCCAGGAGGCTATTAAACATCTGGCATTCTAGTTCCTCCCTCATTTGATATATTCCTTCCAATTGAGCAATTTTATATATATATAATTCATTTTATTTTATTTTTTTGTCGAAGTGGTGAATGAACCCATTTTCCTCCATATATATATATATATATATATATATATATATATATATATATATATATATATATATAGGGAGGAAAATGGGTTCATTCACCACATTTATTTTATTTTATTTTTTTGTCGAAGCGGTGAATGACCCCATTTTCCTCCCTCCCTCCCCCGGTTCAATTTGGGGAGGGAAAATATCCTTTTGTTTTAGGAGTTTATGTCGGGGAAAGGGTTTTGGATTGTAACACCTTCCTTTTTCCAACTTATATTAGCTCCTTAGATTCCCTAAGATAAGAGGTTGAGAATATGAGTCTATTTACGAAAAATATATATATAATTTTATTTTTTGGGGGAGGGGTTGTATTTGTACATAAGATCATTGTATACTACATTGTGAACAATACTATCTTGAGGATGTTTGAGCTAAAAGAAAAGAACCATAAATTGAGAGAAAATATATGACAATTGATGGTGTCAGAGTACAAATATTCTTTTTGGTTTTAAAAAATAAGACTAATCGTCGATATAGACTCATATGTGATTCAATATTTATTCCCTATGAATAGGGTCTTTTGTTTGAGTTGATAATGAAAATATTCACATTTTTATATAAAATTTATATCATGGATCCGTGTTGAATAACTTAACGACATGTTATATTTTGAAGAAGACAATTTATTTAAAAAAAAAAGAAAACGACGGAAACAAGGGTTGAATTTTATAAAATTGAAACAAAATGTCATATATGATAATTGGCAAACCTAAGGTGGGGTTAGTGGGGTCAACTAACCCCTTTGAAAAACAAGTATTTATTTTATATAGCAATTGACAATAAGCAAATGCGGTTAGATGAATTGGTAAGGGCTTTCAAAGATAAAGGGTTCGAATCCTTGACGACTTCCCTTTTTTGTTTTAATCAAAATTCAATTTTTGAACTCCCTCCCCTGTTTCCCCTCTGTTTATTTTTGCTCGCTAGCCACACCCACAATTTCTTCTTCTACTCTGTCCCCCACCACGGCTAGTGGCCGCCGCCCACAAAAGCGTCGTAGCATCGGCGCCGCCGCTACCCACGCCCACCACCGCAACCATGCCGGCCTAGCCGGAGCCGCCCAGCCCGCCCCTCTCGCGCTTCTACTATGTGCACCTCTTCCCTCTCCCGTACTCTCTCTCTCTCCTAGCCCACCACACCACGGCTAGTGGTCACCGGCGCCGGCCCCAAACGCTTGTAGCACACGTCGCCACCGCTAGTCGTCCGCCCGACCTCTCTGTCATGGCACGTCGGCACCCCCTCTCCTCTCCCGAGTGTCACTCTCTCTTTCTCTCCAAATTTGTAAGTTCACTAACTTCTATAAATTTTCAATTTTATTTCAATTTAAGGTTTAATTTGTGTGATATTAGGTTTAATTTCTTTGATTGTATTCTTAATTTATGTGATTTGATTGATCTTTCAATTTTAATTCATTCATTGTTTAGACCAATTTCATGGCGGAGATTTGATTTTTGTTGTTAAATTTTTATTATAGGTCAAAATGTCTAGATTATTCAAAAAAAGTAAGATGAAATTTTGAATGATACTGTTATTACTTACTTTGAGGATGATTTATATGAAGGGTAGAGGTGGAAGCATAAACAAGCCAAGGATACCCTCGGCCTAAAAAAAAAAAAAAAAAAAAAAGAAGGTAATGCATATATCTGAATTATGAAAACTGATATATTAGATAAATGTACACATAAAATTTGGCCCAAAAACAAACTCGATACTCTTGAACCTTGATGGACCAGCCTGGAAGACCCTCGACTCTCCCTCGTCTCTCATCTCTCTCTCTCTCTCTCTCTCTCCTCGGTCTCTCTGACTCCCGTGCTCTCATTTTCTCACTCTCCCCGTGTTTCCTCTCTCGCTCTCTGTAACTCTGCTACTGCTCCGGTGGTTCCTATCTCGGCACCGTGGTTCCTCTCTCACTCTCTCTAATCTCTGCTCTCGCCGGTATCTCTATGCTCTCGGCCTCTGCTGTCCTCGCTCCCTCAGTCTCTGCTCTTTTCGCTTGGCGCTCGCTGCTTTCTCCCTCTCTGCTCTCAACCCCACGGCGACGGCTTGCTCTTCCTCGGTCTCCTCTCTGCCTCGCTGCGACGCTTGGTGCTCCTCCTCGATCTCCGGCTGGCAAGCAGCCCACCCACACCGGCGACTCTCAGCCTCAATTTGAAGTTAAACCCTACGTTTTTGAAATTCAGGTATACCTCTCAATTTTAGACTTTAAATTTATAAACGTTCGTACAAAATCAGTACATTATTGTTTTATTTTTTGATTGCTTTGCCTTTGCTCATGAACATCATTTGGTTTGAAAGAGCGAGAGAGGAACTTTGTGTTCACTGCTTATGATCTGTAAACATTGTTGTTTTCTGGTTATTTGGTTATGAACAATTAGTTGGTTTGTTATTTGGTTAATTAGTTGTTTTGTTTGATTGTGATTTGTGTTTGGTTATTTGGTTATGAACATCATTTGCCTTTGCTCATTGAACTTTGTGTTCACTGCTTCTATTCTTATGAACAATTAGTTGGTTTGTTATTTGGTTAATTAGTTATTTTATTTGATTGTGATTTTTGTATGGTTATGTATAGTTCTGATTAGTGCGATTGTGTTTTGGGGTTTGTGTTGAATTTTTTTCAGTTTTTTTACGATGAATTCCCCTTCCCCGCATATGTTTATCAATTTTAGTAGGTGGACACCCTTGTTTGAAATTTGTGGCTCCGCCACTGATGGAGGGCTTTCAAAATATGAGGGTTCGACGAGGATAGTTGCATTAGACGTAATGTTACCTTTATGCAATATTAATTTTAAAAACAAATGTTAACTTTTGTATTATGTACACTATTATTTAGTTTATTTCGATCCCCTTCCTTAAATTCCTGGGTCCGCCACTTTATATGTGTTTAGCTGAATGACATACATTGTCTTTGTTTGTGTAAAATATTTTTCGAATTACTGAGCTGGATTGGGGATTTGGATGTGGGGTTTGGGATTTTGGATGTGGAGTTTGGTAAATGGCAGTTGAATCATGTATGATTGTATAATAATATTATTTAGAAAATTGGACTTGAATTTGATGAATTTGGGATTTTTGATTAAGCGAATTTGGGAGTTTAGAGATGGCATTATGTGGATTGTAGGTCTTGTATATGTGAATTGCAGGATGTGAAAAACTAGTTAAATAATGAGCTAGTTTATGTCCAAATGAGTTGGAGTGTCATTGTTATTTAAATGAATTAGAAAGAGAACAGAAATGAGATACTAGTCTAAAAGACTATTATGAATCTATTTTTAGTCTAAAAATGGAGAAGTATTTGAACAGGGTAGCTATGGGATAATACGATATCTCCTAGAGGATGGTTTTTTAATTATATTAGGGATGCAATTTTCTTTTTATAATTGTATGCTTAATTTTCCACTCCTTTTAGTCCTAATCTTGGACCATCCCAGTGGCAACCCTACTGATGAGCTTTCTCTGTTATTTCTAGGTGATCACCTATTTGATGATACTGAGCCCTGTGATTTATGTCTAGAACTATAAATATAGCTTAATTTTTAGGCTAGGATATGAGCAATCAAAGTTTGATTTGATTCTTGGATTGACATTTCACCCCTTCACATCTTTGGGAGGGCCTTTCATGAAGTCATTTTGAAATCACACCTTGTGTTTGATAATACCTAGGAAATTTCTATTCTCAGGCTAATCCTTGTGATGGTAGCTTGTGTTATGTATGCTCATATTAAGGAATTTGAGGTGTAAGAAATGCTCATATGTGCTCAGAGTTTGATAGTTCTGTGGACAAAAGTTTTCATTGCCAGGGTCATGCTCTGCAAAGTTGGAATGAAGCGTTGTTTTATATTCCACAAAGTGTCAGTTAATTCATGCAGATTCACCTTCCTAAGTTGCAACTATATTGGATAGTTGCATCCATCATTTGTGGTTTCTTTAGTAATTTATTTATAATAGAATTTGCTGGATTTCTTGGTGCAAAAGAGGCAAAAAATCGGTGTACATTGGATTTGATTGCAAGCCTCCAATACTAGCCCTTGAGAACTTTATGGATTGTATTAGATAATGCCTGCCAGATAGGTATACGGTCATTGCCACTCTTGATCTGATTTTTTTCTTCTGGTTCTGTTTCTTACTACTTGGAACTCTATTATCACCGAGTCAACCACTGCCATAGTGCTGTCACCACATTCCTATCTCCTACCATTTTATCTCCACACCATCATAAATGTTCGGAAGTTTCTTATTGCTGCCTTGCTGGCATGGGTTTTTCAGCTTTCCCCTGCCCATTCCTGTCTTGGCAACTCCACAACCATATTATATCTGATTATGCATTTTCTGGTGAAGAAATTGCATCTCCAATATATAATCAGGAAATGATTTCTCTCTTGTTAGTTACTGAGGTGTTAGTCGTCTTAATTTGATTGGAAAATGGTGCTATGATTTTCAGGTTTTCTGTGTGATTTTCGGGTTCTATGATTTTTTGGCTGTTCTGATCCATGCTTACTGATCACATTTGTTTGTTAATTGTTTTTAGAACATGTTAATGCGGAAATTCGGGTATACAATTTTGAGGGAAGAGTGAAATAAGTTTAGCAATTATTATATTTTACTTCATAGACGTGGAGCATTGCCTTTGATGCCCGATGATGTGTTAAGCACTCAATCCATCTGATTCAATCAGAAGAGGTGGATGTTTACATTTTGGATTGGGTATTTCATGGCTGGTGAGTGGATCAGGTAGCCTGGTGATGTGATGGTGATCCATTTGCTGGGAATCCATTCCATTGCTAAGGTTGGGCTGCCTGCTGCATGCATCATTTCCAAACCATTGCCTGGCTTGTGCTAGTGTCCATTTTTTGTTCTTGAGTATCAGGTTTAAGTTCCCTTAAATTGTTGTTAAATATCGATTTCCCCACTTTTGTAGTTGGCAATAAAGATTCATTCAATTGATTGTTAACTGTTGAGGCAAAAGACTTGGAGAAGCCTAAATTCTCGCCAGATGGACATCTCATTCTAGTGTTGTAGGTTCTCTGTAAACTAAATAGGGTTTGGAAAAGTAATTCAGAGCTCAGAGCCTCAGGCTTTGCTCAAATATATGTTAGTTGCTGACTTGTCACTCTGGAGGTTTCTCCATGTAAATTGTTTTTTTTTTTGGGGGGTTAATACTTAATTACCCCCTCCCCTTCTGACTTGCATTTTGGTTCAGTACTTGGGTTCCTTTGCAGTTGGTTGGTAGCATAAGATATTTTCAATAAATATTTGGGAGCGAAACAAATCCGATATTATTGTTTATATTTGCTCGATTTTATCTGGCACGCTGGTGACAATTTTTATGAATTCTGCAAATAGTTATTAGGATAACACCAGGAGTTTGATTTATTTTTCTTTTATCTTCTATTTCCTTTTCCCATATTTAAATCTAAATATATTCAAAGTGGCCATTAAAATTTTTTGATGACACATGGCTTAAAACTTTGTGCCTTATGCTGTTGACAATGGTGCGTATGCACTAAGGTCCAAGTGGATTTGTAGTAGATCTATTGGGACTTGCATGAGGATTTATGGGTAGGAAACATGTCTTGAAGGCTCAATATGATTTGTTGGCTATGTACAGCACCACCATTACTAAAACTGCAAACAAGAGAAGTATCACTTCAGTTTCAATAGAAATGTCAAATTCTCTTTTATGTGTGTGCCCCAAAACACGGTTGAGGTTATATTTGAGAGGGTGAAAAAGAGCAATCTCATTTACCAAAGATTGTCAAATCTATGGGATGAAGGTCTCCAAGCCCCTCCCCCAAAATGTGATGTTGGTAGGTTTTAAGATAACTCCTCTTGTAATGTTGACGTTT
The DNA here is from genome assembly GCA_021018815.1 of Talinum fruticosum. NCBI lineage: Eukaryota > Viridiplantae > Streptophyta > Magnoliopsida > Caryophyllales > Talinaceae > Talinum > Talinum fruticosum. The sequence continues at coordinate 2,176,135 of JAITYX010000042.1, forward strand.
TTGATGAACAGCTGTTGCTAGCGAGCCCGACATAGTGAGATTGTGATGGCAGAAACAAGTGAGGACAACCAGGCAGACTCAAGTGGGAAAGAGCAGCCTGAACATGGTCAGTTTCTTGTTTCTTTTTTCTTTGTTCTCCCTTCTTTTGTTGCTTTGCATGTTTCATGTTGCTGAAATTATCTCTTTCATTTAGTCTACTTTACTGGTTATATCTTTGGCTTTAATGTAGATTACCTTTTTGCGCAGTGTGCAGCTTTTTCAAAAAACCAACAAAGAACAAGAATATTCGAAAACGAACAATTGATCAGGATGAAGATGAAGATAATGAAATGAAAAATTCCATCTTAAACAATCTGAAAAAGGCCTCAAAGCCTGAGAGCAAGTTGTACTTCTCTACTGGACCATCCAAACGATTGGCATCTAGTGAACCTGTTGAGGAGTCCAAAAATCAAATCTTCCAGTACGAATCTTCAAAGGAGATTCAGGTTCATAATGATAGCAAAGCAACAGCTACTTTGGAAACTGAGACGGACTTCTCCAGAGATGCTAGGGCTATTCGGGAGAGAGCTCTAAAGCAAGCAGAACAAGCCTTAAAGGGAAAGAACAAGACATCTGGTGATGAAAAAATATACAAGGGTATCCATGGTTACACTGATTACAAGGCGGGCTTCCGTCGAGAGCAAACTATTGCTTCCGAGAAAGCTGGTGGTTCACATGGGCCTCTCAGAGCCTCTGCTCATATCAGAGTATCAGCCAGATTTGACTATCAACCAGACATTTGTAAGGATTACAAAGAAACAGGCTACTGTGGTTATGGTGATTCATGTAAGTTTCTACATGATCGAGGTGATTATAAATCTGGATGGCAGATGGAGAAAGAGTGGGATGAAACTGAGAAGGCAAGAAAGAGAAGTCTGGCCATGGGAGGTGGTGATGATGATGAGGATGGTGATGGTGAAAGTGATGATGATGAAGATGAAGATTCCCTCCCATTTGCTTGCTTCATCTGCAGGGAGCCCTTTGTGGATCCTGTGGTAACCAAGTGTAAGCATTACTTCTGTGAGCATTGTGCTCTAAAGGTGAGTGAAAATTCTCTAAGCATTTGGTACTTAGTAGTAAGGTAATGAATGCTATAAACCTTGCATATAGTCATCCTCATTTAAACTACATCTTTTCATTCTCTTCCATGCAGCATCATGCCAGAAACAAAAAGTGCTTTGTTTGCAACCAGCCTACCCTGGGAATCTTTAATACTGCACACGAGATACGTAGAAAGATGGCAGAAGACAAAAAATGAAGGGTCTTCCGCTTGTGGGCTTGTGTATATTCATTAGGATAGTTTTGAGAGGTCATGTTTTGCTCCCCCTTCAAATTACAAGATAAAGTTGAAGATTGTGCATCTTCAATTGACACGATGCTAAACATTTCACTTTTGGTTCTTTAATTGCCTATCCCTGTTGTAATGGATGATTGACCTTTGTATTGTCCTTTTGTTTTAGACGGTAGATACAGTAGTTTTCAGCCCTAATACTTGAGTAGCATGAGTTGCATAAATCAAGCTTTACTCAACTGACTGATAATGCTCAAGTAAAGAAGCCCAGTCAGCTTAGTGAGCCTTGGATTCAGCTAGGTTAAATGCTCGGCATGTGCTCTTTCTCGTGTTTTCCGGTTTTGGAGGGACGTAGAACATAGGCCATGCCTACAGCCATGCTTTGGTTTTATGCTCATTTGCATGTTCATAATTGAACAGTATGCCTCTCAAGAGGAGAGAGAGAATTTGAGAGTCAAAAGTTCCCAAAATTCTTTCGAGTTGAACTTGGAAATGAGTTGTATGGCAGAAAGAGATAGTACGGGTCCTATGCTTAGTTCAGTCGTTACTTGGCTGCTCGGCTAGAGCTTTGTTTGTTTGGAGTTTGACCTGGGGCACCGAACCAAGTGCAAATCTGGTGAAGCTTGGGCTCATAATTCTGAGTTGATTCCTCTCTTGATCTATATGAGCTGTATATCTCACCAGATTGAGATATACCTTGTGCTAGAGACTAATTTTGCAAGTATAAAAGGCAGAATTCAACAATGTGGGGGCTTAGTTTCACTCAGATTGAAGTTTAAGATGCACATTTCATTGTGATGCTTCATTACATTGATTCATCAAAGAACGATGATTCTCATCATAGTAACACCACCACCTAGCGTGGATTCTACAAAAATAAACCACGAAAATAAAATATAGCCCTTGATGTTTGGTGATTTTTGGTCTGTATCGGTTGTATTAATAAATCCTGATTATCTCAGTCCATTGAGATCCCAATATGGGTTCTATTGGTGCCGGTTTGGGAAGATTTAGATGTAAGTAATTTTACCATTTTACAAATATCGCTGACTTTTGAGAGAAGGGACGTATAAATGAATATGCTGCCTTAAAATGATTGTACCAGTTTCTCAAATTTTGCAACTCTTTCAGTTTAGCGTTAAAGAATGAACAAAATCTTCAGTATGGCGAAGCTCAAGCTGCATATACTTGAAATGTGCAACTCTTTTGTACGTTCTTTCTCTCCTCCCCTCTCTCCGCTTTTCCCCTCCCTTGTGCTACCCAGCTATTTGCATCTGAAATTTGCTCTCTCAGTTTCTCATTCAATTGAGTACGAGATATATGAATTTTTTATGCATAGTATGGTAAAGACTAAAAACCGACTAATTATCTGGACTTGAGTCTGAAATTTCTCATTCAATTTAGTATGAGAAATGTACATGTTATGTGCAGGGAAAGGTTGAGGTCCACTTCTATGTACAAGCACCTCCACCCCCCTTCCAACCTTCCTGGTTTTAAGTTAGTGCCTGTTCGTAGTTGACGATCCGGTCTTTTTGTACCTGTGTGGTGTAGTTTTGAGTAACCATCAAACACTAGTCATTATCTCTTTCCTTGCGGATGTGCTCTCCAAGTTACTACCTTCACGAGTCCATGTATGTTGGGCTGGCAAAGCTATCAATGGCCATACAAGGTGTCTCTCTTTTCGGACTTCCCGAAGGGCCATCTTTGTGTATTGCCTCATAACACCATTGATTGCCTTCACGTAGTTGCTCGAGTCGTGATCTCTGAGTATAGTTCCTTCAGAGCCATAAGCTGTAGGATCACTTAGTGTTTCCAGTGGGTGGGGAGTATTTAGAAATACCCTCAGAGCCATTGCTGTGGTGGCCGGCTGGGTATTATCGAGGGCATAGAGGGCACATCCGGAAGGGAGCCAGGGATGTGATGGTGAGAATTTCTCGGCAGGTTGGAGAATGAATATTTTCCCCAGGGGAGAATACAACATTTTCTGTATTGGCAAAAAAGGAGGTAAGAGTGAGTAATACATTCGTGTTTAAAATGCTGCGAAAAAAATGTACGTTATGAAGAGTAAAAGTGAGGAGAAAGATACTTACATGTGTGTTTAGACATGGGTGTGATCGGAAGGAGCTGTTTAAACGCTTAAGCACTTGGGCTACTTGTCTAGGATAGCTGCACGAGAACGCCCTAGGAACGATATCCCTATGCATGATTACACAGTGCAGCTGGTTCTCATCTACCCCCAAGTGTTCCAGGATTTTTCTTCCCCCACAGAACACAAATGGTGATCCGAAACTTATTACAGGCAGGAGCATTGAGGGCTTGACAACTCGTCTTGCTATGAGCATCATATGGACTAACTGAGATAGACTGCCCCCTAGTGAATGGCCAGTGAATTGAATTTTGGCTTTGTCTCCATAGGTGTCTATATGATTTTGGATTTCTGGCAAGAATTGCTTATATATTCCTTTTGCTGCTTCATAAATTCCCCTGTGAACAAGTGCATCTGTCTCCTGTATTGTTAATGCAATCGCATGATTATTTAGATGAATTCTTGCAGTACTGATAAAAGGATGAATTGAAGATAACGTGGTTGCTTTTACCTCAAATGTGGCAGGCTCGAAGAACAGGTTTGTTTGCCAAGAAGCCAGGGATTCAGACCCCTGCATTCGACAACCGTACCGCTTTGTCATTCCGAATTTAGATAATGCATTTGAATGGCGTTGCTCTTTGTCATAATGAGGTACGCGTGTATCATACAGATCATTACTAGTCCAAAATTACGCGATAGAAACCAACCGATTTACCTGGATTACAAAGTACCGCACGTGTGTGTGTGGATCATCACAGATGAACCACTCACAAGGCGAGGAGTGTAGTGATTGAATCTCCTTTGCTGCTTCCTGCTTTTCTTTCTCCCTTGCAGCCACCACGGCTGTCATTGTTGATGCTGCCATTTGTGCTGCCCTCTCTGACTTACAGCCCAATCTTCTGAGATCACCATCTGCGCATACATTGTTTTTGCACAACATTGCACATGAGAAGCTGCAGACGCAGCAATCTCATAAGCAACGGAGGATCGGATCATATGCTCCTCTATCAAGCTTAACCTCTCTGAGTGGGATTCTAAATTTGCTGTTTCATCTGCATGCTTAGAGTGCTTGTTCAATTTGGCGTTCAGGGCAACCGCCTCCGCTTTCTTTTCCAGTGAAGATGTTACGAAATGCAGACCATAGTATCTCTGTAACTGTACATCGTTAGCCTACATGTTAAGAGTGTTCTGTTAGTCACCCGCTTTTTGAGTCCAGGAAATGAAACCAAGGAGACTTTAATGTTAGCTTTAAGATAGACCTAGCAGTTGGGGGGGATTATCTGATTCGAACCAAAAGGCCATCCCATTTTCGACCATGGTATCCAAACTTATCCAACCCAACCTGAAATCTCCCAACCCATTTTGATTGCATTTTCTTGACAAATGGCAAAGCACCTGAATAGAAGAGCCTACTGTTCTGCTTCTTTACTTCTGTTGAAATTAACCCTACTCAAACTCGACTCCATTGACCTGTTTTCCAAGACTACTTTACTGTTTCTATTAATCCCGATCCCTTGGTGTTGGTTTGGTACATTTCTGTTAATCTCAGTCAACAGAAACATGTTATTCCATAACTGCAGATGCATACCTTGATTTCTGGAATGACGTATGCCTTGTTGCATAGGAAGGCCAGTTTAGAGAACCTCTTGGCATCTGACCAAGAAACTTGGCTCAGCAACCTCGGGAACGACTCCGCATCGAAACTTACCATTTCCTCTTCCTCTTCTTTTGCACCATAGTCCACCAAGCACCCATCTTCACCATCTTCTTCTTCTTTCTCTTGATACTCCTCGATTTCCCGTCTTCCTTTCCACTGCATTCTCAGCTCCAAGAGCCTCTGCACCCAATTCGCTCGTTTCACCTTCTGCCCCTCCTGCACTTCATCACCAGTCTTCCCATCATCCAAGCTTTCATCACCTGACTTCACCTCATTGTCGGCCTCAGTCTCAAACAAAAGCGATCTTATAGGGCTTGGAAGGATGGAACTCGAGAGCTGGAGGGGAAGATCCCAAACGAGCGGCTAGGCTTAAGCTTGCTCGACCGAGCAAGGACACGACCCGAGGAGTAGAGGAGATTGTTGTCAGAGTATGATCTTCTCATAGTGGCATGCTTACACAGCTCTTCCATGGAGGATGAGCGGCGAAGGCCGGAATTCTCCCCTAGGATGCTCCTCCGAGGGGCGGCAATGTGGGTGGTGGTTATGTTCATGGAAGAGCATGCCATGGTGATTAGCTTTAGATTAGTTGTGATTTGTATAAAGGGTGGACCATGGTCTAGTCTGAATGGAGATCAATGTGGAAAGAATTAGTACTTTGCATAAAGCAGGGAATTTTTCAACTTTTATTAATTAGAGAAGTATTTAGCACCGGTTTGTTTGGAATAATAATTAGATTTGGCGGTGCGAAAAATCCCCCTTAAACTTTTTAGTGACATTTGTGAAAAGGGTGAAACAACAAATGGCATCTATTAATCAACCTAAAGGGGTGATCGGGGAGAAAACCGACATTCTAACGAGAGCTGTGAGTTCAAATCCCACTAGAGGTATGCCCATGCAGTATTCGATAAAAATTCGGATTTGGGTCGAAATCGAGTCGATTATCGGAAGAAATTTTTTGTTTGATACCTATAGTCTTTTTCAGGTCGGCGAATTCGGACAAACATAAATTTAGATTAAAATCGAATTCGGATAATAAAAATATGAAAATTTTATGTCCGAATTTAAAATTCGGATAAAACAATCATACCCAAACCCGAATTTTTAGATTAGACAAAAGCGTTACCCATGAAATATGAACCCCTAAATAGGATTATTTATCATTGTACAAAACAAAAACACTATGATGATAATATAAAAGCTCATTTTAGATATCAGATATTTGAATTCAAATCTCGACTATATTAGCCTCATATGGCCTCCATTCATCTCAAAAGGGTCGTTGTAGGTTTTATTGTTTTTTTAAAAAAATCTTCAATTATTATTTGATCTAAGTATCTAACTACCTTTTTCCTCATAACGAAATTTTAGGATGAGGAATTATATTTGAATTTGACTTCATTTTATATTAAGTATTGAATTGGTATATTTCTTTTACCATTCTCTCTTTTTTTTTTTATTTTTTTGGGATCAAGATTTTACCATTTTATTTGGTGAAAACCCAGCTCTAAAAATATAAATTTCACATCATTATGAACCACTATACTCAAAGGCATGCATCATAAAAAAAATTCACAATAAATTTGCTCAATAAATCAGAAACATGAAATGAATTCATCTACCCAATGCCACCAATAAGCAATAAATAATTAAACCCAAAAATATTGAGGTTGAAGAATGAAAGAAATCAATGAAATGTGAAATGATTAGTGCTAATTAATTACCAGCTAAACATGATTAAGCTACAACTACAATGGAGCATGGAGATTACCTGGATGATTAGTCTCTAATCTCTCTCTCTCTCTCTCTCTCTCTCTCTCTCTCTCTCTCTCTCTCTCTAAATCATAGTGTAAGATCTGTGAAATGCCGAAAATGCAGTTTTGTATTTGTGAATGGAGGAGAGTGACAAGCTGAGATCCGAGGTTTATGAGAACTTCCCACGCTCTTGATATTTATTTATAGAGAGAAGAGATAAAGATGCTCGTGAGAATCTTGTCACGTGCTCAACACAGGTGGCTCTACTGGGAACGAGTCTTTTTCCAATTTGGACGTTTCTGCCCTTTTCCTATTTTCCCTTTCTTTTTCCTCTTGTGCGCATTTTTTTTTTGGAGGGGGTTGGAGGTCGAGTTATATAGATGACTAAAATTAATGCCATATTTATTTTTAAATATTTCTTATTTTAAGAGTATGAAAAAATATTAAGAAAATATAAAATTTATGATAAGATTTGTGTTAAAAGACAAATTACTCTAAGATTTCATTAGAGAGAAAAAAATAATTAATAGAGACACAATTGATATCATTAGTACGTCATCGTAATTGTAAGGCGACATATATTGTGAAAATAAAAAAGTTAATTTAAGTAACTGGCTAATTATAATAGACTAAAATCCCATAAATAATATTTATATGATTATAGTATAGAGTCTGCGATTAAATATACAAGTAATAAAATATTCATTTATTAGTGGTTGGATATAAATAATATATTTTTAAATTTAACAAAAATTTAAGTTATATGCTTGTAAACAACTTAAGAAAAGGAATCCAACATTATTGAAAAAATACATAAAATTATTCTTCTAAAAATTAGCATATAATATAAATTTAATTATATGCTTATTTGTTGATGTTTAAATATTGCTTTATTTAAGAGAGATTATATTCCAATTTGTTAGTTATAATAAAAATTAAACAAGTTTATATTTAATGATATATATTCAATAACAGTGAGTGTTGTATTACATTTTTAAAAAAAAATTAATAATAATATTTCCTTTTTAGTTTTACTGTAGAAATAAAAATTAGCGAATGCTGAATTTAAATTGAATTATTTACTTTGGTAACAATTTTATTAAATTTTACATGAGTTAAACCAATTAATATTACATTCAAAGTTCTTCATACGTGGAAAAGGGAGGGCCAAAACGGTCAGCTAAAATTAGGTGGTAAAAAAAAAAAAAAGATACTCATGACCTGTTTGGTTACAAAGATTCCAAACACACACACTCACACAGACAGAAAAGAAAAAGGGAAAACATGGAGAAATGAACGAATTAAAATTTAAAAGGGGGAAAGAAAAGGAAGAGACAACTGTGCGGTTGCATGAGAGAGAAGGGTGAAAGTGTCATCACACTCCACCTCGCGCCGCTCAGGTGGGTGTCTTTGCCACTCCACTCCACTCCCCCACCCCCACCCCTTCCTTTAATTCATTAATTAATTTGTTTCCCAAATCCCAATGACCCACTTCCTCTATATGTATGCGTGAGAGTATTTGCTCCTCATTATATATCAATAGATGATTCAATGAATAGAAAAATCAATGACTATTTTATATATCTAAAATAATGATGTGTCACCTAAAAGTATATGTTCCTATGAGTATTTAAGGATTTGTGCCCACAACATTATACCATAAGTTTGAAATTATAAATTTAAAGACACGACGTACTTTGATGGAGAAAATCTATTCTTTTATAAAAAGAAAAACTATAAAAATAAAGATTAAATTTTAAAATATTAAAATAAATTGTTATATAAGATAACTTAAATATGTAAATACCAATGGTATAATAGTATAATTTATAACTAAAATATCTCCATTTATCTCTCAACTTCCCTCCTCTTTCTTTTCATAGACTAATTATTTTGGGATTCTAGTGAACATAAAAATGTCTAGTGAATCATCTCACTTTTGGGATTGTATTAATACTAGTTAATACCCGAATGTTGTTCTGAAATTAATTTTTTTAGATAAGTTGGATGTAATGTAGTAATAATGATAATATATCAAAATTAATTTTATAACTTAATTCGAATTATATAATTTATAATAATCATGATTATAAGTTAAATTTTCTTTTAATTACAATACTCTTATATAACCAAACGAGTTAATTGAATATAATAATAAACTTGTTTTGCATGACAAGGCTCGTTACATATGATCCAATTACAATTGTTACTATCTAAATTTATGTAGTATAGTAGGCCCAAGAAACATGGGCCAACTTACATTAAAAAAAAAAAAGAAAAGACAATAAGAAAATAAATTATCACCAAAAATCCCATACATAGGCCCAAGTAACATGGGCCAGGAGAACAGAAGATTTAACGCCTATTGGCCCATTTTCTTTGTTATGGGCTTAATAATAAACTAATTATTCGACTGTTAGTCCAAGTAGGCTGTGGCCTTTGCAAAGAACTCCAATCTAGGAAACTCCCCCCCAAAAAAAAAAAATCATTCCAACATTTTTTTTTTTTTCTAAATTAAGACAAAGAAGAAAGAAACCATCTTTTTCCGTGGGTTAAAGATGGGTCGGTCCGTCAATGGCCCACCTGGATTTGACAAGGGACCGGGCCGGGTTGACCCACCGAGTACCAACCAATAATGAATTATCTAAAGCAGGCTGGACCAAAATTCACCGGCCTTTCTTTAGTGTCTTTATTGCCATTGAATAAAGCTTGAGCTTTTTTTTCGAATTAACAGTATTATTAATGTCTGTATCATTCCCGTTGAATAAGAAAAGCACAAATATTCTCACAATAATCCAAAGGAAATAAGTTTTTTTTTTTTTCAAAAAGAACTTTTTATTAACTAAGATAAGTTATACTCGGTTTTATAGTGGTTGGAATTCTCTTGTTATATGTGTTTTTTTGCATTTACGACTCTAGGATCTAATGTTTGTTTCGGGAAGAACAAGTGTTAATTATTTAATTTACCTATATTGATTTTCGAGTCCTTAAGATTTATTCAATGTTCAGTTATTATTGGTTCATAAAATTTAGTGAACAATTTTACTAGAAATTTCATAAAATTTAAGAGGACAATATTTTGAGAAATTTTTGAAAAACAAGAGAAAAATCTAACCACTGAGGATTGACTTCACAAGTTTGATGCTAAAAGTTGTGGTCATCTGCCCTCTCCTTTGGGTGCTACAAGTTATGGTCATAGCTACCATTGAAAATGGGATACATATAATAACCAGATTAAAATAATGTTATTAATATTTATGTGATTTAAAAGTAATTAGTTTTATATCTAAAGAAGAAAAATGGATTGAAATTCATGTAACACTTTTACATCTAAGGAGAGAGGTAAAGTACCCAAGTGGCATAGCCACTAGCTAGCCAATCAAAGTAAAAATACATTGATATATATGGAGGAGTTACAAAGGGCAATACAATACAAGTAGGGAAGGGGGAATCGAACGTGAGACCTAATGTACTCGGAATCTCAATCTTGACCACTAGGGTATGACTTCATTAATTATATATATATATATATATATATATATATATATATATATATATATATATATACACACACACACACACACACACTCCTATAGAATATGATTTAATCTCATCTATATATACTCAAACAGTCTCATTTGCCGAATAGGGCCTAATTATTGTTATGGCCATGTCAAGCATTGTCCTCTTTAGATATATAAGTTTTGTAACAGTTGATGGCATATTGCTATTCAATATGTTATCAACTTCCAACCAATTTAGAGGTGTAAAGAAAGACCAAAAAGAATCGGTTATTGTAACTATATTTATAAAATGAATAATAAATTGATACTCATGATCTGACGTATCAAATCGAAGAATTATCATGAAAATATGAAGTTTTTAGAATAAAAAATTATAACAAGCAATCAGAATGTGTAGGTGTACTTTGAGTGCATATTTTGTTGGTGTAAGTATATTTTTTCAAAAATAATAGAAACGAGGTGATTAAACATGCGGATGAAATGGCTTGTTTATTTTGGACAGAATCAATTATAAATATCTATTAGAACGACAAAAAATATTATTAAGAAAATTTTATCATAATCTTTGGACTACCTAATAATAAGATAGTTATATGAACTACAACTTCTTCTTTTTTATTTTTTTATCAAACCCTCTTTTTATTTCCTCCTTTTGTCCAACCATCTAGTGACATATGATCCGACAATACAACGAATCATACTCCAAATACCACAACACCTTCACTACTGTTATGTCTTTCATTACTCGGAGTTCGAACTGTCCATTTGATGATTATATTTGATGATTAGTTTGTTTAATTAGTTTGAAGCTTTAAACATCCATTAATATGTACAAATGATTTATCCCTGAGTTGGAGTTTTCCTGAGACAGAGAGATCAATAAATTGCAGTATCAGGTGTGGGGAACCCTAAATTAGCATACAAAAATAAAGGGTTCCTACAATTTTGGGCTGTCTGTACTTGGCATTTTAGGGATACAATCAATAAATATGCATTGCTTTTGCTGGTAAGAAGATAAGGCCATCCTGAATTTTGTGATGCTCTTGTACAGCTTCTAGCCATGTGGTCAGAATGTAAAGACAGATATGGAAGGAAGGAATGCACAATTATTGCAGCCTTCCACAAGCTATGGCATCCAATTTTTCCTCTTTTTTTGCCCCTTTCCCTTTTTCTTTTCTTCTTTTCTAAAGAAATTGTAAATAGGTCTTTTAAAATAAAAAATAATTGATTACTAAATGGTGGTTAACAGATTATAATAGCGATATAATATTGAAATAGCAATATGTTATATTATTTTGAAAATACTTCTACAACTTCGATTACAGTGATTGAGCAAATTGACTTCTGATTGTCTTTATTCCAAAGATAATTTTTATATCGGTTTTAGTTATATTATCCTTTTCATTAAAAGATGTGTTACGTGTATGTTTGAATTTGAGGGGAAAAAATTTGTAATTGTTACAAAAGCATAGGGTAGGTGGTAGATGACAATCATTTCAATTATGCATATAAATATAGGGGCGTTTAAGAAATATAAACCTTTGAATTAGTGAGATTATATGAGGAGTCTTTTAGAACCTGTTAGGATCCTAAATAGGGTGTTTACACTTTAGACCATCAAAAATATTATCGCTCATTTTTTAATTTTTCTTTCTTCCTTCAAAATGATCGTGGTCATGAACTAATAGTTACATCACATCGATTTTTTTCTTTTGTGAAGAGGAGGGAATCGATAACAGATCTTATCGAGGAATACCTATCATCTCTATAAATTAGAGTAAAGGCCAGAGAGCGAGGAAGTAAGGGAAAGGAAAAAAATTCTCTCACATGTGTAAATTTTTGATAAAAATTTATTTCAAATCCCTTAAAACATGGCTTCCTTTCAACAGGCCAAAATTTGTGCCCTAACATGAAACATGAAAAGCTATTTTTAAAAAAAAAGAAAAAAGAAAAATGATTTTAAAAGAAAAACAAGGAGTGGATGGAATTGTCTCCTGTAAACTTTATCAAGTACCAACAACAGAAAATCCAAGTTGCATCCAATTATATGCCAAAAATTTCAATTTCAAGTGGGGGCCCTCATATAGGCTGTGACCCACACAACCTAACCTGCCCAAAATCAACAACTACTGGTCTGTCAGCTACCAAATTTCACCACCTTATCAACTTAGCATTTTTCACTCCACATCAAAAGCACATGAAATAGTGACAAATGACAGACGTGGAGATAACATAGCATTCATAAGAGGAATAGATGGGTCAAGTGAGAGACATTGATAGAAGAAAATAGAAGATAATGAGTGTCCAATTTTTTATTTTTTATTTTTTGGTTTTTGATATTTATCTTTATTTATCTTATCCAATCAATTAATCATAAGATAATTTTTAATTTATAAACTTAAAATATCATATATGGGGTCAGGCTATATACAAATTATACCATAAATTCGAGTTTAGACCTAACTTAACATATATGAAAATTTGTTTTAATTTTTAAAACTCATTCCATATTTTCATGATCACCCTATCCAAAATTAAATTCTCTCTCTGAAATTATATCATATCACCGACTCAATAAATTTGAGTTTATGGTCCTATTTCATTTAATTATAAGGATAACGAGACGTAAGATTATAAAAAGTTGTAAACTTTTCCGTAAACAGATTGTAAAATAGTTATAAAGTTAGTTATAAAAACTATAAGTAGTTCTTAGAAATTATAAAATTTTAAGTTAAAATTGAATGTAAGGTGACTTATAACATAAATAATTTATGTTATATGTTTAATTATTATTAGTGTAGAGCTTAGGTGGTGGGGGGAATAAATAATCACATGTAAAAAGCGATTGAAGTAGTAAGTGGAGGCAATAAAAAGTGAATATGCGGCCTTAAAGTTACTAGAAAAGCAAGATCCCACTTTGTATGAAGCAATAGAAACGCTTAAACCAAGTGTTTTTTTTTGCCCCTTTTCTTGATCCAGAGAAAAAGAAAGAGAAAAATAAGCTAAAACGAAAAAAATTCTGGGCTTTAAAATCTGCCTTGCCTTCTCTTATAGGTTGTGTGGTGGGTGGGTTTTTTTGTGTGTGAGAGAAGGTGGAATTCTCTCTTTTTCAGGGGAAGATCATGGAGTCTCTGTATATTGCTAGACACCACAGGCACCAAGTTGGGGCTAATCAGTGCTCCTCTGCTCTCATCAAACACATCAAGGCCCCTGCTGATCTTGTAACTCTCTCTCTCTCTCTCTCTCTCTCTCTCTCCCTCCCTCCCTCCTAGATGAGTTTCATAGTTTGGATTGATCTATCTATACCTTATACGAGGTTGGATGTAGTAGACTTACCCTAAATTGCATATTTACTGAAAGATTTGTTTCGTCAGACCCTGAAAAGTATCTGTCGGGAAAATCACTCTAGATGAGTTTTATGGTTTGAAAGTTTCTCTTTATTCATTTCTTTTTAGACGTGGATGGAAATAAAGGTCGATGTAGATAAAATTTAATTGTATAGACTTCATATTCATGGTGCTAGCTTACAACTTCTGTCAGTTTTGTTTAGTGGTGACTACAATTTCTGGGTTTTTTGGATTCCGCAAAAATGTGGGAATAATCGTTGACTTCTATCACTCTGTGGGGAAATCACTCTATAAGAGTTTCATGGTTCGAAAGTTTATCTTTGTTTATTTCTTTTTTACGCATGGATAGAGATAAAAGGTCGATGTAGATGAAATTTAATTACGCATACTTCACATCTGTCAAGCTAACTTACAACTTCTCTCAGTTTTGTTTAGTGATGACTGCAATTTCTGGGTTTTGTTTGGATTCCTCCAAGAATGTGGGAAAATTAGGGAGAAAGGGCTCTGAATTTGCAACTTTGCTTTTGTGCTTTCTTTCTTTTTCTCATTCTCTGTGTTTTCTCGCCCATTTCTTTTGGGTTGTGGTTGGATTACAATTTATGGGAGGTTTTTCTTGCAGGGGAATATCTGAAAATAGTGGGAAAAAAATCAGTACCCAAGAAGTACAGAAATTGATTTTGTCAGAAAATTTCTTGGCTGCCTTTTTCTCCTTAAATTTTTTTTGGGTTCTGTTTTTGTAGATTTCTTCTAGTCCAAGATTGAGTTTTTCCCTTATATTAGTTAATCTTTTGATTGTCATGGTATCATATTACTTGTTTTTTTGTGTTCTTTCTCTTCTTTGGGTCCCTTTTTTGGCTGAATTTCTGGTATTTGCTGGTTCTGACATGTCTTTCATAAGAGATGCAGGAGTCCTATTATGGAAATTTTCCCAATATTTCCTCTCTTTTTCCTTTATTTTTTGGACCCAATTGATTTCTCAAGTACACAACTTTTTCTTCAATTTATGGGGTTTTTATACTATATTGAAGTAGTTGGTTTACACTCATCTAGTGCTGCGAAACAATTTAACGGCATCGTATCTAATGTGAATCTCGCTAAATAAGGTCTAATCATCATATATAATTTTACCCTAAAAAAAGAGAGTCCATTTTGTGACATTAATATTCAAACCGACTTTACATAGTGTAAGTACGATGGATTCATCTGATTTTGTGTGTTAGGATAAGAAATCATTGGTTGGACATTCGTGCTTCAAGTTTTGGGCAATTCAGTCCATGAAAACGATCTTCACGTTGATAATCTAGGGTTGGCAAGATTAATTAAGAGGGTCAAGATACTGACATTCCCGATTTTGTTTTATTTGCTTTGTTGCTAGGGTTTTCAAATACAATGTATTCTTCTCTTTTTCTGCAAACAAAGATTCAAATAAGACGATCTCACGTGTTGTTATCGATGACGGTTCAGGTGTGGTCTTTGGTTCGGAGATTCGATCAACCTCAAAAGTACAAGCCATTTGTGAGCAGGTGCATAGTGAGTGGAGAGCTCAAGATTGGGAGTGTGAGAGAAGTGAATGTTAAATCAGGGCTTCCAGCCACTACAAGCACTGAGAGGCTGGAACTTCTTGATGACGATGAGCATATTCTTGGCATCAGAATTGTGGATGGTGATCATCGTCTAAGGGTAAGAGCATATTCTCATGATTCCCCTGTTTTGCGTTGGGACCCTTCATTTACTCCCTCACCTAGCAAAATAACTTTAACGTCCAATATTATAATATAAGTTCTTTATCTTCTAAAGTATATGGTTAATAAGAAACCCTCGAACTGTTAGTTATTTCAATAATAAGTTCTTTCTTACTCACCGGTAAATGAATTATTCAACTCATTATCAATCATAAATTGAGATGGTATTTATTATTTTAGATCTCTAAAATGAGTCTATTTTAGTGGCTAAATATATGAGAGACTTCCATGATAACCATTGGATGGAGAAAAAGCTTACATCATACCGAATTAATGACATTCTTAAATACTTTAAAATGGAAAGTCATAGCATCTTTTTGACATGAATAAAACCTACTAACATACATCCTTATCCAAAACATGAGATTTTGATGCCAATTATAGGCACTATTCCTGATAAAGTTGACATAAAATTGGAAAGAGTGATCCATTTTCTCCAATTATGTTGTCAAATTGGTTGAGTAATGAATACATTTGGCTGATACAAAGGCAACTTGACTGGTCCATTTCACTTTTGCCTAATAATACAATGTGGTTGGATGGTCCTCTGCATTGAAGGGACAATAATATGTGACAATTTTTACTTTTTTACCCATGTATATCTTCTTCCACCTTCTTCCACCTACCTAATGTGGGGATGGGGGACCAAAAGTTAGACTAGGGCAAGTGGAAAAAGTTGAAAATCAAAGAAGAGTTTGAAAATACAAATGTTTAAGGCACTGTTGTATTTAGTTATAATAAATTATAAACAGTTATATTTATAATAAGGAATTGTAAGCAACTTGTAAGAAGATGTGAGACAATTATAAAGTTAGTTATACAAAGTTATAAAAAATTGTAAGACTGTAAGTTAAAACTAAATGGAGCAGAGTCTAGAGCTATAGTTATCTACTTTCTTACACAAATTCGAATCTTCGGAAGCGTACTAGTTAAGAAAGCTTTTACTTTAAAGGCTTGCAACCTGAAAGGGATTACACAATTTATCAATCCATAAAAAATATCGACTTTCTTCTAATCTTTAGAAATAATAATTTTCTAATATTAACTATATCTTATTAATCAGTGTAGTATTAGGGATTTGATGTATGTTTGATTTTGCAGAATTACTCATCAATTGTGACAGTTCATCCAGAGACGGTGAATGGTAGTGCAGGGACGTTGGTAATTGAATCATTTGTAGTAGATGTGCCTGAGGGGAACACAAGAGAGGAGACATGCTACTTTGTTCGAGCCTTGATCAACTGTAACCTTAAATCTTTAGCTGATGTCTCCGAGAGGATGGCGAACGCATGAGCCCGTACGTACTGAGGAAAAATCTGATATGTATATGTGTTTGAAGTCAAACTAGACATATATAAAATTTAAAGTCGTCAAGAGTTCTGTTTCCCTTGAAGCTTCGAGGATGCATCTGTTTAACATTCGTGTTTTTTGTTTGATGCGGGCTCTGTAGCCTCCCAGGCTTCTTCTCGGCTTTGATTTTTAAGGGATGATCTTTCTTTTTGAATCTCGTTGTAACGAGAAGTGTTATGTATCGATCAATGTACATAGTAGTGTATGTATGACTTTATGAGTATTCATGTATGAATATCTATATACAAGAGGACATGTTTGTGTCTATCCTATGTGTTTAGGCTTTTCTGGACTAATTCGTTGAGTTTTTGTCGTTTTCTTTCAAGAGGAAATTTAAGGATTAATAAGATTTTCCGACAAACGTTGAAATTTGAAAGAATGTTACGACAATAATTCAATTCAATTCAAACCAAACTAATAATTATAAATATGGTTAAAAGAGTTACCTACATGAAAATTGTAGGATTTATGTACTTTGTATATTTTTATACACTATTACACTACAAATAGTAGTTATACATGTAGGATAGTTTTGTTTAGAGGGCCTTTTTACTTTTTTATTTTTATTTTAGTGTGAATAAGGCACAAAGATTATAATATTGGTAGATTCAAACTGAGATCTCTAACAACCGCTATAACCGATTTTATTAGTTGAATTAATTGATGAACCTTTGGTTGTTTGAAAGAGATTTGTTTTTCCTTTTAAAGAGTTAAGGCTCTGGAGAAGATGTTGAAGGTTTGGGGGAAAAAATCATGGTTGGATAGTTCAATTGGTGAATCGGGAAGGGGTAAGACTTTAACTTTGAATTGGTGGCTTCATTTTACTTTGCATGCTTATATTTAGAGTATAAATCTATTTCTGCACCTTCAACTATCAATTTAACCTTTTGGTTGAATTGATTGTTGAACATAGTATTAGAGTCTTTCTACGCGAAAGGTTTCAGGTTTAAATCTCATCAACCCCATATTGATTATTGCACAAGGTAAGGAGGAGTTTTTGTTCCATCCACGATTCAAGCCTAAAAGATATTCGCATAAAAGGGCGTGTTAGAGTATAAACCTATTCCAAGCGTGTTCAACTATCAATTTAAAGTTTTGGTTAAATTGATTCTTAAATAATTCTCAACTTTCGTAATGAAATTTTTTTTATTTATTTTGAAATATGTTGTAAGCCTTAAATTTTGTGTAACTCAAGGTATCCTTGACACTTCTGACAAATTGAAAAAAAAAAAAAAAAGAGTTAGGGCGCAGGACTAATTCCTGTACAAGGTAAAATCATGCACTCATAAAGGGACAAACCAATGTCTGTCTAATTATCTCTTTTTGTCAAAAGTTGAGAATTTGAAGACAATAAAATATCATATCCTTATGAAAAACGATGACTTTGCTTTTGGTTTGGGAAATAAAAAATGAAGAACACGATAGAGAGAGAGAGAGAGAGATGAATGGGTTGGTCGGAAGTCATTTCTTCTGGAATGACCAAAATAAAGGTCAGGAAAGGAATTAGGGGGAATTGTGGAATAAAGTGTAAATCTGGGTCTGTTCCTAGCTGGTTTTCCTTCTCTTTTCAGTGACTGGATTCCAGTCAAAGCATATTTTGCACATTCACCCCCATATACCTACCTATGTGATACAATGGCTGTTGTACACATTCAAGGTTAGTAGTTTAGCACGTATGCTCATTACAACTTTTTTTTTTTATTTGCCTATATTTATCTCTATGTTATCAGTTACGTTTTTTAATCCGTCTTCGAATTACGTGGTGGATTCAACTTAATATTCGCCTTTTAGCTGTAGACAAATTTAACGATAGAATTATAGGCATTTTAGTGAATATGTGTGTAGAACATAAGATGTATAGGACCAAGAAAAAATGACATAAAATGTTAGGTAAAGTAATTGTCATTAAATATTATAATTATTTTTAGAGGGAGAAAGAATATACAAATAATTATAGTGTGTGTTTAGTTTAATGAATATTACAAGACTTTAGCATAGATGATAGGATATGACAAGTCGAATAGATTCGACGTAAGCTAATTAATAAGATAACAAAAGGTGTAATGATTATAGCTAATTAATAAGATAACAAAAGGTGTAATGATTATGTTACATATTTGATTGTAAAAGTACCGATTATCTCGATATTTCAAATCAAGATGTGATAACAAATTGATATGTTTAATTTATACGAAAAATTTTAATAAAATCAACGTGGTTGATTAAAAAGTTTTTCTTTAAATTAATTGACAATAAATACAATGATCTTACTAAATTGATATGTGTCAAGAATGATGTAAAAAATTAATATAAATGGATTAAAAGTTAATAATAATTTTTTTATTTGTTTACCAAACTGATAGGTACCCTTCTTGTATTATTTTTCATATGGACGACAACTCAGTCTGTGAAATTCCAAACATAATATATGTCTTGCATTATTTGGGCCTTATTATTGGAGCGCCTCCTTTGATCAAACTCCACTTGTCCTAACTATGTTGATAATTGGCTTTGAGATATGGATAAAAGGTCACATGTAGGAATTCAACTATTCATATATGATTTGGAGCAAAAATTAAATATGATTTTTACAAATTCTCCAAGATATTTTTGTTTTATTTTTCTTTCGAGAGTTAATTTAATTTAGGTGGAGTGTGAAATTCGATATAGATAGTTTTAAGCTTAACTTACATAACTATAGAAATATTATTCCGTTATATTGTATATTAAAAACCGTTAACAATCCGTCACTCCATATAAGGCAAATAGCACAAAAGCATTACTCTTCCCTCGCCCCCCAACTAGGATTTTGTTGCTCGAGCTCTTATTTCATTTTCAACATTTCTAGTTTTTCACCAGGCATTGAACACTTTAGTATGAAAGATAAGATAAAGATTGTATCGATTGAGTTTGACATTTCATTTAGACCGAACAAATTGCAAGATATTAGATATTGATATCAGACACATGGATATGTACTCGTATGAAACTTTTATAACTGAGTTGGAGTAAAGCTGGTTAGACTTGGATGAATTTTCATGTGTAATTGGGTTTTGACAGTGTCCACTAGGGGTGACTTTCCAACAATGCTCTATAATTTGCCACGCAAAAGATGGAATGAAGATGTTGAGAGGCTAGACATTATCAGTTCTAAGGAAACATGTGGAATCTCTGTGATCATACGTATATACTCACTTGTGCACATCTTGTCTTTTCTCTTGTTTGTATTGTATACTATACATACCAATGATCACATTTTGCAGATTGTTATTGTCGGATTCATACTGCGTGGTGGTGGTCTGAATTATTAAATCTCGTAACAAAATTGGACAGTTTTGGCAGTAACGCTATTAAGGTATAAGATTTCATACATTTGTATCTCTATAAATCCCGCGAAAGCGGAACTGACAATGGGAGGAGTTGCTGTAAAATTGGACAGCTTTGAATTTTGAGGAGAATTCTAAATTCAATGTTCTTTGTTGAGCTTTGGCACAAAAATTATCAATTGTACATATGAATATCTGATATCTGTATTCAAGAATCACCAATCACTACCAGCAATCATTACAAGAACACCTCCCATCCCGGAAATGATGGAATCGAACCCCATCTTTTAGGATGATCTCGCGATTTCTCACTAAGGACATGAATTTTGCAGCTGTATGACAGTCAGAGCACGTTCTGGTGCTCTTGATGACCCGGATTGGAGAACTATTCTTGATGTTCATTAACCCATAAGTAATGGCTAATTTCTCGGTATGAGTTAGCAACACCTTCTCTTTTTGACATTGTCCATGTCTTGGTACACACATTTGACATCAGGGATATAACCAGCCTTCTTCATCTCAGAGATCAGCTGATATAGCTCAAAGTATATGTTTCCTGCATCTGGGTGAGGTTCTTCTTCACTGAAAATATGAACTTTATGGTTAATTTGAATCCAACTCAACCCGAGCTGAATTGTCACTCCTCGAGCAGTCATTTGTTCTCTTATGTGATCAATATCTTCCCATCTGCCTGACATCGAATACAAATTCATCATTATGACATAGTTGGCAGAATTATTGGGTTCCAGCTCAAAGAGGTTCTTGGCTGCAAATCTCCCAAGGTTCAAGTTGTTATGGACTCTGCAGGATTGAAGTAGAGAACCCCAAACGGAAGCGTCCGGTTTGATGGGCATTGTGTGTATGAAATCCCAAGCTTCATCAAGATACCCAGCTCTTCCTAGAAGATCAACCATGCAAGAGTAATGCTCAATTGTTGGCTGTATGTTGTAATCAGCCTTCATATTATCAAAATATTTCCAGCCATCATCAAGTAAACCCGAGTTCTTGCAACATGAAAGGAGGGCAGTGAAAGATATAGCATCTGGTTGAATTCCCATTTTGCACATCTTGTTGAAAAGGGAAATTCCCTCTTCCCCTGGCTGTAAACAGCAAGCCCCATAATCATGCAATTCCAAGTGGCAACTGTCTTGTCTTTCATCCTCAAGAAAATCTCAGTGGCACTCAAGAGACTACCCGACTTAATGTACATTTGAATCAGTGCTGTGGCAACTAAGACATCCTCATCAAAGCCATTTCTAATACACCAGCAGTGTATCTCTTTGCCTTTCTGTAGCCAAGACATGCCTGCACAAGCTTGAAGTAAGCTGGATAATGTGGCTGTATTGGGTTTAACACCTTCTTCTAGCATTTGGTTGAAGAAATTTAAGGATTCCTTGTATTTTCCATTTTGTGAGCAACCTGATATAAGAGCAGTCCACGAAACCACATTAGGTGCCATACCCAAAACTCTCATTTTCTCAATCACTGCCAAAGCATCCTTCTCCCGACCATTCAGTGAATATCCAGAAAGTATAGAGTTCCATGTAACTACATCTGGCTTTATACCTTCCTTTTCCATTTGATTCAGCAACTTTTCAGCATCATCAAATTGACCATTAGAGGAATACCCAGCAATCAAAGAATTCCAGGTAACGATGTTCTCAGTCTTCATGAGGTTAAACACTGACCGAGCTTTATTCATTTCACCTGCCTTCACATACATGTCCAACAACGTTGTTTGTACATATTCATCATAGTCAAGTCCATTTCTTAATACATAACAATGAATTTCCTTCCCTAATCTGATTGAATTTAACTCGCTGATCGCTTGTATTGCAGGGGTGATGGAGCTTGAATTTGGCTTTACGTTAGCAACCAACATTTCATGGAGTATCATCAGAACTTCATGAAATAACCCGTAATCCAAGTGACTTGACAAAAGGCAATTCCATGTTACTACATCTGGTTGCACATTATGATGCTCCATCTCATAGAATAACTCCATTGCATCATCAAAACGACCAAGGGAAGCATAACCAGAAATTATTGAGTTCCACGAGGACAGATTACTATTTTCTATTGAATGGAAAACTTTCCTTGCTAGTTCCATTTGGTTGTTCTTTGAGTAAGTGTTTATCAAAGCATTGCATACCGGCAACTCTTTTTCCATGTGGTTTCGGAACACATAACTATGAATTTGCTTCCCTTCTACGATAGCTCCCCCTTTTCCACAAGCTTGTAGAGCTTTGGCAATCGTGAAACTGTCTGCCTTGACTGACGAAAACTGCATCTCCTGAAACAATTGTAGGGCCTTCATTGGACTCTCATTCTGAAGAGCAGCCACAATCGACTCATTCCACAATGAAACATCCCGTTCAGGCATTTCACAGAACACCTTATGTGCATAATCTGTGCCCCAACACCTCCCATAAAAATTCATCAACGCACAGTTCAAGTGAACATCTAAATCAAACCCTCTTTTGATCAAGGAAGCATGCACTCCCACTCCTAGCCATTTATCCATCAAAATAGCACTAAGTTTCAACACTACAGTTAGAATTCTATTATCAAATTTCACACCTCTCCCATGCAACTCAGCAAAAACCTCAAGGATCTCAACTGGGTCCCCGCCAAAACTTTTAAATTCCTCCAAAAATGATCTCCAGAACAAAAAGTTCCGCCCAAAACCCATGAAGAAAACCATCAGAGCCGACTCAAAATCACGAAATCTCAAGTAAGAAGTTATCAAATCCTTGATAACGGCGTCATCTACAATACCCATTTTTGGGAATTTTATAATATGGGCATGCACTTGCTTAGTTAAATTCAAAGAACTGACCTTTCCATTGTCATCAAAAAAATCAGAGAATTGGGAAATATGTACGGGTAATGAAGAGAGAGAAACGGAGAGTGGAGTACCGATTGAAGCATCTGAATCCACTCCCACAGCGAGAGCATTGATCCTGGAAAGCTTTCTGATTGAAGAACTCTGAAACAGAGGAGCAGTGAAGCAATGGAATGAAGTAGTAGGTGCTGTGACGAGCTTGTCCATGGGAAATTAGCCGTTGGTTGGGAGAGAAATGACCGTTAAGCGGGAGTTTCCGGCGGGTTTTCATTGCTTCCAGCAGTACTACGCAATTATTAAGTGGATAAGGTTTTATCCGTCTGGATTTTGGGTCAGGCAGACTCGGGTTGGAGAGGGAGCCTCCAATAAATTTTCCTGAAGCCCACGGCACAGAGTAGAGGTATTGTTTTGTTTAAGTTTGAATTAAATTACGATGAATAATATTTTGATTTAGGTCATATTATATTTATTTTAATTAACTTTGGGCCAATTAATATTAGGTTTGATAAGATTATGTAAAAAAACCTTATAATAAATTTTTCAAATGAATTAGTTTTAGGGCCCAATTTCATAGATTCTGTTTTAAATCTTAAATTGGATATAATTATGGATTAATTGGTTTAAATTTCGAATCTCATAAATTTGTTGCAGAGAATTTAATAAAGTGAATACCTATTAGAATATGTTTTCCAAAGGAAAAACAAATTATAATGATGAGTGTGGGCCAAAAGAAAAATCACCTCCATAAACCTTGAGTGTAACTAATTATTTATTTGTGAAGAGAAATAAAATTAATTTTCATCGCAACTAAATTATGGGGTTTATGAATTATTAATATATAATTTATGAAATTTTACTCCTATAAATAAAGGAGTTGATTTTAAGAGACTTTTTCTTTTAATAAGCTTTATGTATTTACATTATAATAAAATGCAATATGATGAAGTGTGATTAAAAGTAAATTTTTTAAAATTTCTTATTAAAAAATATTATATGAGACTTCCACAAATTTTTTAGAAATCTCCTCTCAATTTTATTTTTTTAAGTATGCCATTTGACGAATTATAAATAGAATTGAAAAAGTCACCCATCATGGTAATACAAGAACCTCAACATGAAGTTATTGTTAGAAACACAACTTAAAATCTATTTTAATCTAAAGTTAATTCCAATGATCAATTAATATAAAAACATATTATTTTTAATTTTATAGTAAATTTAAACTATTTTTAAGATCGATACCAAACGTGTCCGATTAACATATAAGTCAGCTTGAACCTATTTCTCTTCTTTAGTTACAAGATGCAAATTGTCCAAGACTAAGCACGAGTTTTGGACAAGATCTTCAACAACCAACACTATTACCTTGATGAACCTTTCCAATTACCACAGAGCACGAAAGTAAATTGCAGCCACACAATCTAGAAGCATGAGAATCATCAGAACAATCTGCATCCTACACAATCAGCAACATCTCATCCTATCATGCCACGTGTCACTCACCTGGTGGAGAAGCCATGATCTTCCTTTCCATGTCAGCTGTTCCACCTCTCATCTCCACACCAGCCAGAAGAAGTGCACTCTGTGAAGCTAAACCCCTCTTGGCCTCATTTGCATCCTTGGCACTGGCTAGAATTTGGAGGGTTTATCTTGCTGATTCTCTTTCTTTCCCTCTTTCTCTCTCTCATGGTGAACTGAATTATCTTCAGAAAGTTTGAGCCTCAAAAGTATAAGCTAAAATTATGCTATGGAGGCCCTTAACTCACTTGGATTGAAGCCAATTTGTGTCCTTCCTGATCAAAGATCAAAACCCAGAAAAATTTTCCAAATCTCAGCACTCCCATCACCCAAATCCTCAAATCCATCCACTTCTAACACCAACCCACCAAATTGGAGAGAGAGAATTTCAAGGAATCTTCATGGTAGCTTAGTGCTCTTGGCTTCTTCTCTCAGTGCAAAATTTGCCAGTGCTTTGACATATGAGGAAGCATTACAACAATCTGTGTCCACCAATACCGGGGCCGATTTTGATGTAGGAAGTGTTGTTGGTAGCATTGTGGATAACCCAGTTCTTGTTGCTGGTGGGCTAGCCATTATAGCAGTGCCTCTGGTTTTATCTAGGGTTTTAGGTGGAAAACCTAAGCCATTTGGGGTTGAATCTGCTAAGAGTGCATATGCCAAATTGGCTGATGACCCAAATGCCCAACTCCTTGATATAAGATCCTTAAAAGAACTTAGGGAAGTTGGTAGCCCAGATGTTAGAGGATTGAAGAAGAAACCAGTTTCAATTGTGTATAAAGGAGAGGATAAACCAGGGTTCTTGCAGAAGTTGTCTTTGAAGTTCAAGGAGCCAGAGAACACCACTTTGTATATCCTAGATAAGTAAGAATACTAAACAATAATATTTTAATTTCTTCTTGTATTTCCTTTTTGAGTTTTTTTTTGGGTGCGATCCTTCTTTGATATGTTTATGCTTTTATATGCCCTGTCCATATGAATTTCGGCCCAAATGTTAATTATTGATATACAAGCCAGGATTGATATTTTGAGGGTAACATTGCGTACATCTGGTTCTTTCCAAAGCCATCACAATGGATTCCACATTGGGTTGTTCGTAAAAGTGAGGTCTAAAGTCTTTTGAACATATAGGAAGTGTATCATATTGGTTTGTAGTTTGATCAATATGTATTCTTCAATGGTGCATCCACATTATTGCTTCATAATAATCTAACAAATCATGAAAATGCATGGAAACTTTGTGCATGTTGATCACCAATCAAAAGCTGCATTCGTTACTTCATTTTCCAGGATGCATTCCTACTTACATAAAATGTACACTCATTCAAGTCGATGTTATTGGGTTTCCTGGGGTGGTGCTGATTTTTCCTGCAATTGGTGCATCTAATTTTTAAATACTTTGGAACATCATTTTTGGGCTTTCGCTATGTATAGATAAGTGGGTCAGAATCGTTGTAGAAACTGTACTTGATAAAATTGAGAGCAGGCAATTAGTCTCATTGTTTATGGAAATCCCTGTCGAGTTTTGAGGTGTTTCTTTGTGATACCGGCAATCCCTTTCTACCATGTCTATTCTGCTATTTTTCTTTCATTGATGAATACATTATCTGATTGCTAAAAATGACCTTTTTTTTCTGGTTTTGGTTTCTCGATTCTTTCCTATTAACTCTCTGCAGTCTAATTTGTTGATATTGTATTGGCGTTATGTGGTTTTACCAGATTTGATGGCAACTCTGAGCTTGTAGCTGAGTTGGTGACTGCAAATGGATTCAAAGCTGCATATGCCATCAAAGATGGAGCAGAAGGTCCTCGAGGATGGATGGTTAGTGTTGGTTTCACTTATGTCACTTTCCAATTGAGACACCCCCATTTTTCCTTCATCGCAAACTTTGATTCTTCATTGTCACTATTTTAGACTTAAAATACACTTTATCTGTTGCAGAATAGTGGCCTGCCTTGGATTCTGCCTCAGAAAGCATTCAGTCTTGACTTAAGTGGATTGACAGAATCAATTGGTGGAGGATTTGATGTATGTAGCTTCATTTTTCTATCAATGGAAAAGTTTCACAAATTTACCTTCCTTTGTTGCTCAAGTGAAGTAAAATAAAGGAGATGTGGTTCATTTAATTTATGACTTACAAGACATGGCTTGCAACATAAACTGCCAACTTTTGCTGGTTCAAAAACTTCAGATGACTATTCACAGTTGACACTCGCCTTAGTTATCTCTAGCCTATCATCGTGTCAATCACCTCCAAAGGAATAAACAAACCAAACTATTAACACGGACTCTCATCTAGGGCTTTTTTGTGGTTTTCTATTTTATGGGTTGTATATATATATATATATATATATATATATGCAGCCTTACCCTACAGTTGTATTGCAAAGAGGTGGTTTCAGCTCGAACCTAGATTCAAGAAAGCATCGACTACCTATGACTTCATGATGTAACAATCAAAGGATGGTTTATGATTGAGATATTTTGCTTTAGGCCATTGTAATCTAAAACTTTGGGGGGAGAACCAATAGTAACTCCTAGTTGCCTAGAAAATGGGCCTAGGTACTAGTCAAGGAATGCTAGCATGTGACTCGGGTGCCCCAAAATGATCCCCGTTCCCTAATACTTCTGTCTTGTTCCATTTCATAAGTACAAGAAATCCCACTGTCCCTTTTTTTATTCTGAAGTTTCTCATTCTTTGAACTTATAGCTTATTTCTTTATGCGAGTTTCTGCCATGCAGGGGATTATGCATTGCCTTTAACACTAGGACTTGCTGCAGCAGCTGGAGTGGGGTTTTTGACTCTGACCGAGGTTCAGCCTGCTTATTTTACTTCAGGATAACTGGTTTATGCTGTTGTTATGAGTATTTTGTCATCTTGGGCTTTCTTTGCTTTCTTCCAGATAGAAACTGTTCTCCAATTGTTAGGCTCAGCTGCCCTTATCCAACTGCTCAGTAAGAAGCTTTTGTTTGCCGAGGTGAGTCGCCTGAGTTGCTATAAGCCTTATGAGGATGGTCTTACTAATATCAGACATGATTGTGTCAGATTCTGGTCTATGGATTAGGCAGTGGATGCTTGGTTTTAGAGAAATTATCAAGTCAAATTGGCCACAACCTCAAATATGCATTTGAAATCTCAACGAGTGACTATATGAGAAAGGATGTGTCGGTTTGAGAAATCAAGGGGTCATTTGCATCCCTGTAATTCTGTAAATGTGTCCATGAGCTTGCAAAACATGATCCTTGACCCACTTCTCATTGAAGTTCTCTTCATTTCATCACAAGTACCTCTATCAGGCACTCTGCAGTCAACACTAATGCATGAACATATACATTTCAGACGTGAACAAATGATATGGTAGTCTTAGATCTCTAGACCTGGGCTACCATTTCAGATGTGAACAAATCATATTTCTGCGGCCCCCTTAACAGCTTCGCTCTCCCAAAATGTGCCACTTCACCCTGATCCATAGACCAGGATCTATAAGTGCTGTCAGACGTGAGCTGCATTTTTTTCTGAATCTAACAAGATCGATGTAATATGACATGCATTTTTCCTATGTGACAGGATAGGAGGCAAACACTACGACAGCTTGACGAGTTTCTAACCGCAAAGGTTGCTCCCAAAGAACTCGTTTCAGACATTAAGGTAAACTATTCTTTAACAACCGTTGTATCTCCCAATCTTACATTCTCTACATCATAAT
Source organism: Talinum fruticosum (assembly GCA_021018815.1). Taxonomy (NCBI): domain Eukaryota; kingdom Viridiplantae; phylum Streptophyta; class Magnoliopsida; order Caryophyllales; family Talinaceae; genus Talinum; species Talinum fruticosum. The sequence goes on from JAITYX010000042.1 coordinate 2,204,320, forward strand.
CTTATTCTCCATTCTTTTCATCATGATTGCAGCAAATAGGAACTGCCCTTTTACCAACTGTGACTACCCGTGCTCTTCCAGCACCTCCAGAGGCAGCTTCTGAGGCCACTAACACTGCCCTGAAAGCTGAAGCTGCACCTGTGGCACAACCGCAAGCAGAAGCAGTTGCACAACCTGCCCCAGAAGTCAATTCGGCGCCCCAAAAGAAGTCGAAACAAAATCACATTTTAGGGCTCTTTCCCCATACCCATCAGTAAGTCTTCTATCTTTAGCTTTCTCCAAATTATCAATTTTGCTGCCTTTTTTTTCTTGGAATGGCAAACTTACTTTTCACTCCATTGATCTGTGTTGCAGTATCCAGATTTGAAGCCTCCAACTTCCCCTACCCCTTCACAGCCTTGATGAATTGCTGCCATTGACATATGCAAAAAAGAAAAAAGAAAAAGAACAATCTTTGAACTTTCATGTTGGGAATCAAGCAAGGGATAGAGAACTTGTTTGTTTATTACCTTCCTCCTAGGCCAGAAACTCCTTAGTCTCCCCCATCCCTCCCTTTTTGGGTCCCCTTTTTCCCTTTCCTCCTTAGCAAGTCAAAACCATATATGTGTGTATCTTTTTCCTTCATTGTTGATAGAAGTGAAGATTGTGTAATAATATGTAGCAAATATTTTTGGTTACATTGGTATCATACTTGACAGAAGTCAGCGATATTGCTGTTTACACTTACATTCCTAAGTCATAATGCCATTTTATTTAAAATATACAAAAATTGAAATATCTTTAACCCATAATTTAGCTAAATTTATATCATATTTAATTATACTTGAGATAAGATAGCTCTGATTTGTATTCAATAGCGGATTTTAAAGAGTTAACACTAGTCATTCAAACTTGTTATCTGAATATTTGGCCTTGTACAAATTTGAAAACTTGAAAGGAAACATCAATTTAAAATTAAGAAGCACTCATCAAATTTTAGAAAACTCTAAAACGAAAGACAGAAAAATTTGGGGATGCTTTATATTGCCCTTTTAATTGAAATGCACAAAACTAAAATATCTCTAGTCTATATTTTACATAAATTTATAACATATATAACTCTACTTAAAATAATATAAATCCAATCTGTATTCAATGGTGAACCTAAAGAGATGGCGCGAATGTCCAATGAACTAATTAGCCAAATAGTTTCCCGAATACAAATTTATAAAATTCTAAAGAAGACACCCATTAAAAATTAGCCGATACTCATTAAATTTAGAAAAAAAGAACTATTAGTAAATACTAAAAAATAACTAATTAAAAAGATTACGTTATGGATTATTTTGCCTTGGAGAACTATTACAATTAAAAAATGAATCATTTTAGATCGACTCATATAATAAATGAATCAAACTCTATATCAATCTTGAAAATAACTCATATTTACTTAAAAATAAAAAATAACTCACTTAATAATTTGTAATTCTGTCAATAGCTTCAAATTGATTCCGAATCTTAGAGTTCTATTTCAACAGGCAAAAATACCACAGGCAATTGTAAATTAGTTGTAAGATTTTGATCCGCGAAGAGAATAAGAAAAGCCGAGGTCTACTCGGCCCCGGTGAATTGAGCGACTAAAATTAATATCCCTTGGCCTTGACGATTACAGAGACGCGGTTGGGTCCGGATCCTCTTTTGTGCATAGTTTTTTTTTTCCCTGCTATCCATTGCAAATTTTACAACCCCACTATCATCAAGCCAAAGCAAAAGCAATCGTTTCTTTATCGATTCTCATAGGGTTTCGCTCGATCCTCTCTCTCTATCTCTTCCCGCTTCTCTGCGATTTCGTCTTCACCTTTTGCAGGTCAGTTTCTCCCGATATTCCCCGATTCGTTCTTTCTTTCGCTTTTTGAGTAATTTTGTTTTTGATCGATGGGTTCAGGTTCCAATTTCGGTGTTTAGGGTTAGGGTTTATGTGCTATTTTCAGTGTTTTAGTGTAGATTGTGGAAATCGAACTCGAAAGCTGTTAACGGTTAGGGTTTGTATGCTTCATCTAATTTTGGATTAGTTGCGAATAATTGGGTTATGGCGTTTTCACGATCTGTTTGTTGAAGAAGTGCGAACTGTGTCGGTTGATCTGCTCGTGTTGTTTTTGTTGCTAATCTGGGCCCGTTTGTGATTAGTTTGTGGTAATAGAGCGTGAAATTTTGCGAAAGGAGTTTTGTTATGATGGATTTACGCGGATTTTGGTTCTAGTTAGCAGTTTTGAGCACCATTTATGGCTGGCTTTGCTTTGTGCAACAGTTGAGCTGATTGATTAGGTAGAGAAAATGAATGACCGCAAGGTTATAGAGCTGGAGCAAGGATGGGAGTTCATGGAGAAGGGTATTACAAAGTTGAAGAGGATTCTAGAAGGATTGCCTGAGCCACCATTCAACTCTGAAGACTACATGATGCTCTACACGTAAATGTCTTATTTCTTTCTATGAATAATTTTATGATTTTTCGATGTCTTTATTGCACATTAGTACATTACTAAGTATTGACTTTATGTTGCAGGACTATATACAACATGTGTACACAGAAACCTCCACATGATTATTCCCAACAGCTTTATGACAATTACAAACAGGCTTTTGTAGATTACATCAATTCAACGGTGAGCATATACTTTCATGTTGATATAGTTTGTGCTGTTAATTACCTTTTGCATCTTCGATTCATGATGATGATGGGTAGCATGATAATATGAAAATGAAAGTACTTCGGTGTGCTTTGTACGTAGGATGTTGGGAAGTGGATGGTGCTCTAAAGTATAGTTTCCTCGTTGTGGGATGAGATATCCTTCTTGAGAGCTTTACTTTAGTTATATGACCATTATGCATTTAGTTCTGGGACTCTTCCTTCATTATCTGATTTTTGTGGTTTGGAGAACTATCTTAGTGCTTTCTATGGAAATTGATTTATATTAGCTTGCCGCTCAGTTAGCTAGATATTAAATGCCGCTAGTGTAGATATTAGCTCATCGCTGTCCACAAAGGCCTTTTCTTTGTAACTGGATGATAGTTAGTTAATCTACCCGGTCTTACTTTCCCATGGTTATCTCCAAGCGATTCGTTCAGCATCCATAACCGATCTGTCTATAATGGTTGACTTTGGCTTGATGCAGTGACATACGGTATGGAAATATTTTGTCTTGATCATCCTACGTATTAGCTCCACATTTCTTATATTATATGTTGCTTTTTTATCCTTCATCCATTGATTCCATTTACTTTGAATTAGGTTCTGCCGTCATTAAGAGAGAAACATGACGAATTTATGTTGAGGGAACTTGTGAAGAGATGGTCAAATCATAAAGTGATGGTCAGGTGGTTGTCTCGTTTCTTCCATTATCTTGACCGTTACTTCATTGCTCGAAGATCACTTCCTTCATTAAATGAAGTTGGACTTACTTGCTTCCGTGATCTGGTAAATGACATTTCTGATCTGATATTTCAGTTATAGATTGGAAGATTTTTTAGCTTCATCATGTATTGCTTACCTGCAAATCTATGTTATTATTATATGATGTGAGAAATCTTTCCATATTAAGCTTGCCTGAGGTTTAGTTTGAATGATCGCTGACCTTTTTCTTCTTATCAGGTTTATCAGGAAATATCTGGCAAAGCCAAAGATGCTGTTATAGCTTTGGTAAGTTCTTGCATGAAGCATATTGCTGGTTATTTCAGCTGTTGACAACACTGTTGATTTTTTCCTATTTCTTGAACAGATTGATGTAGAAAGAGAGGGTGGCCAAATTGACAGAGCTTTGTTGAAGAATGTGCTTGATATATATGTTGAAATTGGGATGGGCCAAATGGATTACTATGAAAAGGACTTCGAAACACATATGCTGGACGATACTGCCGCTTACTATTCTCGGAAGGCCTCAAGCTGGATTCTGGAGGATTCATGTCCTGAGTACATGTTGAAGGTAAGGTTTTGGAAATCTGGTTTCTTGCTACATACTGAATTTGCTCGTAGAATATTATCGTATCTATGATACATATATCTCCCTTTTTGTATATATAGTCTGAGGAATGTTTGCGGAAAGAGAAGGATAGAGTGGCTCATTACTTGCATTCAAGCAGTGAGCATAAGCTTTTGGAGGTTAGTTGTGGTCTTGATCTAAATTAATGCCTGGATTCTTCAAATTTCCCTATTCAGTCATGGGGCATTTGAGGGTTTTCTCCTATATTTTTAGTTGTTGCCTGACTATATCTTTTGATATGCAGAAAGTGCAAAATGAGTTGTTGTTGGTTTACGAAAACCAATTGCTTGAGAAGGAGAACTCTGGATGTCGTGCGTTGCTGAAAGACGATAAGGTAGTATTTACATCTACAACCTTTTATTATGTGCTTTCGTTTCCTAATGATTATTCTGGTTCAGTGGAGAAGTTAAAACGAATCAGTAGGAATGGGTTTCATCAGAGGTCTTCATGTTATTCAGATGGTGTTTTGGTATGTGGAAATTTGTACATGGGATTGAGAAGAATTCCCATGTTATGTTTATGAGAATCAGAATATATAGGTTATTGGGATTGAGAATGGAAGCCCTGAATTCCCTCTAAATTACTACTGGTTGGAGGTGTGAGTTGGGAGGCTGGGGTAGGGATTAAGGGAGAATGACTAGATTACCATTGATTATATATTCATGTACTACTTATGTTTATGGATATAGGGAGTAAGGAGAATGACTAAATTACTATCAAATTATATATTCATATACTATTTATGTTTATGTATTTATTTGTAAAATTAACATTACTATTTGATTCCAAATTCTAATTCCGCATACCAAACAACGGAATGATAATTCAATGCTGATTCACAATCCATCCAATGAACTTCCAGTTGCACTTCAGAATTCCACCGAATAATCTGACATACCAGATAGAACAATAAAAAATATATTGTTACGGAATATGTAAGTATGGCACCTTTCTCTTTTTAATCACATTTTGTGAATATTACCATCTTGTGTGCTTTTAGGTGGAAGATCTTTCAAGGATGTACAGGCTTTATAGTAAGGTGGCCAAGGGATTAGAACCTATTGGTAATATCTTTAAGCAGGTATAGTTGCCCTCTCCATATTCGATACAAAAAGTTAACTTCTCATTGCATGTTTGTTTCTAATGGTTTCTAGTGTATGTTTCCCCGCAGCATATTACTGATGAAGGAACGGCCTTGGTCCAGCAAGCAGAAGATGCTGCAATGAGCAAGGTATAGCTTTTTACATAATTACTGGAATAGATGTCTGTACTCTCTGAAAATGTCGAATAATCATGTAACTAGTTTTGTTTTTTTTTTTTTTCTAACTTGCTTTCCATCCTTATGGAAATCCTTAGTGCTCACTGCATAGATTTTGGAAAACTTTTATGATATTGATGTATTATCTCCCAAAAGATATAACGGAAATATCTACTCCAGGAAAAATAGAAAATGTAGAAATTTAGGACTTTTTATTAGGAATAATTTTATCTTCTAGTTATTTGTTTATCATCATTGAGTCTGTTTGAAGTTACATAAAAACAAACAGAAATAGAAACAGAAACAGAAACGAATATAAAAGAGCAGAAATAAACAAAAACAAACAAAAACCAACAGAAATGAGTAATAGAAAAGAGAAGAAATGAATATACATGAATAGAATGAAATGAATAGAAAACAAAAATAGATAATGGTTTTGTAACTGTGAACAGACCCTTATTTAGCAAATATTTTCTCGTGGATTTCATTATTTTTTAGTTTCCTTATTGTTTTAGGGTTCTTTGCTATTTAAACTCCACGTTATTCTCTAGAGAGGCAGACTTGACTAATAATTGAATTGATTTTCCTGAGTTTGTTGTGAGTTTTCATCGACATAGGAATTGCTCTTAGATCGTTCTACATCAAATTTGGTGTCAAAGCTAGTTAATCGGAGCCGCTGTTAACTTTCTTTGACCCTTGCTTTTTTTCCTTTCGTTTTCCAATTTGCCAGCAAAAAAGGAAAAAAGAAACCAGAACAAAACCAAACCATCATGATACCTTAAACTTGATCGGAGAAACTGGAATGGCTCTAATATAATTGTGAATATTTTTAAGCACGTATAAGTTTACTAGGGACGTGAAATCCATGAACTATGCTTGTTTCTAGCTGTTCTTCAGGAGTTGATATGTAGTTCTATTGAACTGTTCTGTTACTTATGTAGCTAACACTGCTTTCTTGACAGGCTGAAAATACTGGAGGTTCACATGAGCAGGCAAGGTCCCTCAGTTAGCAGCTTTGGATTTCAATTGTAGTGGAATAGTTGATTGACTTGTTTGCCTTTTTCTTCTTCATTAGATATTTGTCAGGAAAGTAATAGAGCTGCACGACAAGTTTATGGCTTATGTGACTGATTGCTTTAATAGCCATACCATTTTTCATAAGGTTTGTTTCTTCTGAATTATTTGTTGACTGTAGTACCATGCCTACTAATTTAGCTGACTTTTTTAAGGCTATCATGTAGGCTTTGAAGGAAGCTTTTGAGATCTTTTTGAACAAGGGGGTTGCTGGTAGTTCAAGTGCTGAACTGCTTGCAACATTTTGTGATAATATTCTCAAGAAAGGTGGAAGTGAAAGACTAAGTGATGAAGCCATTGAGGATTCACTTGAGAAGGTGGGAGAGCTATCACTTGTTGAGATTAGCTTTGCAACTACTGAAACATTAACCTCTTAAATGTTCATTATAATTTCTGCAGGTGGTTAAGCTTCTGGCTTATGTGAGTGATAAAGATCTGTTTGCTGAATTTTATAGGTTGGTTTTCATTTTCTCTCGTCATGTCTTGTAAAAGTTATACTCCTTTTGAAAATACTTGTTATAGTTTCCGATTCTTGTTTGCAAATAGAAAGAAGCTTTCGCGTCGTCTACTCTTTGATAAGAGTGCAAATGATGATCATGAGAGGAGTATCCTAACAAAGTTGAAACAACAATGTGGTGGACAGTTCACATCAAAGATGGAGGGGATGGTAAGTTCCCTTTTGTTGTCTTAAATGTCGGGTTTCCATTGATTAGTTGGTAGATTTACAATTGCGGTCTAGCATTTTCCGACAACTATGGTTCCTCCTTTTTCAGGTAACAGACTTGACATTGGCGAGGGAGAATCAGACTAATTTTGAAGAATACCTTGCACAGAATCCAGACATCAGTCCTGGGCTTGATTTGACTGTGACAGTTCTAACTACTGGGTTCTGGCCTAGTTACAAATCTTCTGATCTCAACCTTCCTGATGAGATGGTGCGTTTAGGTTCTTCACTCTAGGATTTGATTGCTATGTTTATCAATTTATCATTGTTAGTTTTCTATCTATGAGGGATCAGTTAAGTACATGAAAAGTGTGTTCTTTTTTCCTTTCAGGTGAGGTGTGTGGAAGTTTTTAAGCAATTCTATCAAACAAAAACAAAGCACAGGAAGCTTACATGGGTTTACTCATTGGGGAGTTGTAACATTAATGGCAAGTTTGGTCAGAAAACAATTGAATTGGTTGTTGGAACCTATCAGGTAATATTCTAGATGATAAGTTTCCATCTGACCCTTTAATTCATTTGAAAACATTATGATGAATGTGTTGCCTTTGTAGGCTGCTGCACTTATGCTCTTTAACACATCAGATAGACTGAGTTACTCAGAAATTGCTACTCAACTAAATTTGGCAGACGAAGACTTGGTTAGAGTGCTTCAATCTTTATCTTGTGCGAAGTATAAGATTCTCATCAAGGAGCCAAGCTCGAGAACTGTGTCCCCTTCTGATTACTTTTCATTTAACTCTAGTTTCACCGACAGAATGAGAAGGATAAGGGTATGTGTCTACCAATTTAATTTGATTTTACCTTTCTTGCGGAGAACTTTCTTGACAGATTCTTTTCTAACTCATTGCCTGCGAAATAGATTCCACTTCCCCCAATGGATGAAAGGAAAAAGGTAGTTGAGGATGTTGATAAAGATAGACGATATGCTATTGATGCTTCCATTGTACGCATAATGAAGAGTAGGAAGGTCTTGGGGTATCAACAATTGATCACAGAATGCGTCGAGCAGCTAAGCCGCATGTTCAAGGTATGTTTTCCTGTTCCAATGCTATTAGCTACTATATTCCGCTATAATTTATCAGTTAAATGTGTAGTACAGATTCTGATTGTAGGAAAATGGGTGATCTGCAGTCATTATTTCTTTGCTTGGTTATTTATCATGCAGGTTTGATGTTTCTTCACATCACAATTTCTTGGAACAACTGTGGGTAGCTTCACATTCTGTGGCTTTGTAGTTGTTGGAAGTCTGACCCGTCTCTTTCAAATTACTATAGGAATTCTGAGATAACCATCTAGAATTACAGAAAGACATGTCTGGAAAAGCAGAAATTAAACGGCATGTGGCGCTATATCTCATTTTGGGTTGCATTTTCAGTTTAGGAAATATAGCACGTTTGAGTTTGTCCTAGGATTGCTTCAAATATGTGCAGATTGAATTGCATTTTATAATCAGACGTCGGAATTTCAGCAATTTATTCACTAGTATAGTTGATTTATTTGCACAAAAGTGGAAAAGTAATCCTCTAAAATGAGAATCCAAAACTGGGTTGTCCTAAATGATTTTTAGGAGCCCCTCTCCTGGGCCGGGGGTTGTTAAGGATTGGAGTGAATAACAACAGAATCAGTAATTGAATTATGGAACTAAGAGATTGTTATTGACGTACACATTAGGTGATCTTCTGTAGGAATGAGGGGGATTGTACAACTTAGAGGAGCTTTTTACACACAGTAGGTGATGGCTGAGTGAATACGACTATTTGTGTGACAGTTGATGAGAATAAGAAAGCATGAATTTAATAGCAAGGAGTAAGAAATTGTCGAATTTGTTGTTTACACCCATGTTGAGGGCAAGAAAAATGAGAATAAAGAGTAGGAAAGAGTGATGGTTGCTCTCTGATGTTTCTCACTCTTTCTGAGAACTCTCAAAAGGGTGCTGAGAGATTTTTTTTTGGGTGGGGGAGGGGTGGTGTCAAAGTTGTAGGCTGAGTGAGGCAATTGTGGAGAACATCCATAATCTCTTGCCAGTTCATCTAAACAAATAAATCTTGTAAATTTCCATGTTCGTTTTAAACTGGAAAATAATGCTAACGCTGGAGATTTCTTGATTTGTACTTTATATGTAATTTTGTTTTTTGTTCCTTCTACTATGATCACGTTTGGCATTGTTTTAGTGCTGAATCAAATCGAGTACCATACAGACCTAGCTAAGCATGATGTTTACTTTTCCTGGGAAGGAGGGTAGGGGGCGGAGGTGTTGTTTATGGTATAGTGAGACATTTGACTTTAGTCTGCTGGAATCTAAAGCTGAATTTTTTAAGTGACTATCTGAGCTCCTCAAGGAGAGGACAGCCAATATATTGTGCAAGTCTTTCATTCAAACAAAGCGTAAGCCGAATATGTGCCGTCTCTCTAATGAAACGTCTTTTATCTGCCGGTGCAGCCTGATTTCAAGGCAATTAAGAAGCGGATTGAGGACTTGATAACCAGGGACTACATCGAAAGAGACAAGGAGAATCCTCAGCTGTTCAGGTACCTGGCTTGATCACGACGTACCTTAAATCTTATGGGAGTTGTCATTTGTAAGAAAAGTGGAGCGATGATGCCCTCATGTACAGTGATTTGGTTTTCTCCAACGTTGCTATTCGGTATTTGCTAGTGAAAATTTTTGCTTTGGCTCATGGACTCCGAAAATTGCACTTAGACATTTATGGGCTGGAAAATTTGTCAAAAAGTTGAAATATTCCCACATTGTGAGGCAAAGGTTGTAATTTATTTTCTCTTGCTGCTCTAAAATTACACCTTTTTGTTCTTCAAATATTATTATCCGTCTATTACATCGTATCTCATTTCGCAATCATATTTTGAGCCCTTTTACCCCCTCCCCTCCTTCATATAACCAATATATACCTGCAAATTTTAATCGACATGAAGAGTATGTTAAGTTTACAGGATTGAATTATTGTAGTGGATTTGCGTTGGCTTTATTAATTTCTTTGTTTGGTCTTAATTTTCAACAAAAAGAAATCAATCATATTTTTAAAACATAGAAAAGAGGATAAGCCGATAATTTTTGATGATTTTATGGACTCAAAAATTTCCATTTAAATATTTTTGGACACGAAAATTTGTGGAAAGTTGAAATATTCCCACCTTTTGTTCTTCAAGTATTATTGTCCGTCTATTACATGTCTTATTTCGCAATCGTATGTTGTGCCCTTTTCCCACCTTCATATACCTAATTTTGATCGACAAAGTATGCTAGAGTTTATAGGATTGAATGATTTTGTCGGATTTGAATTGACTTTATTCGTTTCTTTGTTTGTCCTTACTCTCCCCCAAAACCCAAAAAAAAAAAAAAACCCGATCATATTTTTAAAACTTAGAAGAGAAGAGAAGAGAAGAGAAGAGAAGCAACAAACCAACTCAATTATATAGTGTATGTTGTAAAATAACGCTTATTTTTGTCAACCATTATTATCTTGAGTTGATTATTGAATAGAAAGTGTACTTTGAGGGGAAAAATAAAATAAAATAAAATAAATAAATATGACGTATGTTGGCTTAGTCCTACCTATTTTTCGTTGATCATCACATGATAAAGAAGAAAATATATACCCCTAATCTCATTATGCCCGTAAGGCTCTTGTATTAATTTTGTGTTAAGAAATGGTTGACTTAAGCACATGATGCTAAAAAAATTCTCTATACGTTATCATTTTAAATGCCCAATTTCTTGTAATGGAAGCAAATGAATCCTAAAATTTCTTATAATTTTTTATAATTTATAATTATTTCAAGATTCCTTTGTGTTATTTCAAATTTCATTGTAAAATTTTTTATTTCTTAGAATTTTTTAAAGTTTTATAGCTTAATCATTTTTCAAGTAAAAAAGTACAGATTTTAAGCTGTTGTTATTCATTACTCAAAAAGACAAATAAACAACCCTCAATTAGTAAATTCCAAACACAAGTATTGAGAATTTCAACATGAATTTATTCCTATTTTCTTAATTTCATGTATTAACATCAAATTTTACCTTTTCATTCATAATCTAAAACTTCGAACAGGCCCTAAATAACTCGACCTTAATAAAATAAAGATTTAAATACATAAAATAATATTCCCTCCGTTTCACAATACATGTCACTTTAATTAATTTTCTCGTTTTACAATACTTGTCAGTTACAATTCTAATGACATATTAACTATTGATTTATCAATTTTGTCCTTATTAATTATTTTATTTATCTTCCTTTTTTCATTAATTTTTCTTCATTTTTAATAAAATATAGGAAAAACTTGATTTATTAACACAAAATTTATCATGAATTTTGTGTTTTTATAATATTATCTTATAATTTTAAAATGACATATATTTAAAAATAGACATAGTAGTTTTTTTATCGACATTTTCCTTGAATAAATAATTAAATAAAGAATGAAGTCAAATGTTTGCGGAACTCTAGGGATCTCCACCGTGATCAATGAGCAAGCTTTTACCCCTTCAGGAAAGTTCTAACTCAACCAAACTTTTCATTTTCCCTTATATTCCTTGAGTTTTTTTAAATCAAACAATATTTTCATCAAGTAACATGCTCTTTATTTATTTATTGATCAGATCAAGCCTCCTCTACGCTACATGGTGGTTTTTTTTTTTTTTTTTGCCTTTTAATTACTAAATCGGCATATTCCCCTCTCCCACCCACCTCCTATAAAACCCTCCTCGTTTTCTTTCGTCAAGATAAACCACTTTGAAATCATCTTCTCTCTCTCTCTCTCTCTCTCTCTCTCTCTCTCTATTCCTGGGGTTTCAACTTTCAAGGTGAGTTTTGGAATCATCAAGATATATATTACTAGATGAACTTATTTTGGTATTCTGATCTCTCTCTGCATGACAACGTCCTTGAGGTTGAGGGTTGTCCTTTAAGATTTAGAGTTATAGAAGTATTAATTATGCATGATCTTCGTTTAATTTCATACTAGATCAACGATTTGAATTTTGTGCTTCTTTGGTAGTATTGTAAGACGGAGGAGTAGGATGTCATGTAATATGATGAACCCTAAAAGCAATTATAATTAGTCATAATTGCATGGTAATTGTTTGATTGTAATACTGTGATGAAAATATGATTACAAAATTACTTGCATTATATGGTTGATTACGTCCAACCAAATACTATATAAGAGTCATACATGGTTGTATAATATTGTTATTCCACCGCCAATTAATGGAAAAGAACTTATACCTCAAACTCTCATAGGCATATGCCTCTTGTTGTAAATCGATACACTTCTTACCTGAGAATAGAATATTTATTAAGGGCTGCGGCGACAGCCAAGGGGATAGTCTAATAAAGAGAACTCTTAAACTCCCTTTCTCGGATATGCCCTTAAATCGCTTATGCGTATAGGTGGGATATGAGTCTACCAGCTGCAAGTACACAATCTTCGTATGAGAAGTCTCCCCATAGAATTTTCCTCACGGCCCGCTATTCGGCACCCTGGCATCATCCAAAGTAGAAGGGGGAGGGGGGCAACAGGATAAGGGACTGAGAGAGCGTGCGGTTAGCTCAGCCCGGACCCCATTCATCACTTCCTTGTTTACATTTATAGTTGAATTAAATGTAATGTATATGTGTATATATATATATATATATATGTCTTTCCCAATTGCTAACGCATTTAATGCTTCTTGGTTGTTACTATGCCACAGATGCTAATAACGATCCGGACCCAAATCTCTGAATGCTTCACCGTTGTCGAGGTTAGCAGCTCAGCAGACACAATCGAAGAACTGAAAGCTAAGATCGAGGACAAGACCGGGATCTCCCGAGACGAGCAGAAGTTGACATATGCAGATAAGGAGCTCGAAGATGGAAAGACCCTGGCTGACTATTACATTGGGGATCGGTCAATCATTGACTTGGTGGAATCGTTGAACCCAAACACATTGACATGGAGCTTTTGAACCCATACCCGTACTACCATACGGAGCCATAGATAACAAGAATGCTGTTAAGTCCAAAATCCAGGATAACTAGCTAGGGAGGAAATCAAGCTTAATAATCTTGTTGGGTCTGGAACTCCATATGTATACATGCGTGTGGGTTTGAGTTTTCTCAAAGCATTTCTAGTATGATGTACTTGTATTTCTGTTTTACTGCTGTCTATGCATTTGACCTTTGGTTCGTGTCCAATGGAAAATTCCTATATGATCATACCTCGAAAATTCTACCATGATCACTCAAGCATCTAATTAGGTGCTTGAGGCCTACTTATTCAATTATTTTAATTTCAAGTCCAACGCTTTTATACCCAGCGTTTTAAATTTTATCATTTTCAAGCCCAAATTTATATGGAATGAATTTTCATGATAAAGTGATGAATTTTTTCAAATTTGATGATTTTTTTGTAATGTATACTTTTTTGTATTTTAGTGAATTTTTTTATTAAAATTTAATCACTTGGCTACACTTTTTCAATGCACTTAACTCAATATTCTCAATACATGCTAATAAATTTAATACAAATATGATAAATATTTTAATTAAACATATATATCTTCATTTTTTCTTTAGAAACACCCATGAAGTAACTAAAACTTTAATTAGTCAGTTTTTTTCTTTTTATTTGCATTTAGCTCAAAATTATGATCAATATATAATGAATTTAATATAAATATGATAAATATTTTAATTAAATGCATAAAACTCTAACTTTTTAAAATATTCTTATGAATATAATATTTATTCATTTATGTAAAAATATACAAATAAATAATCAATTAGGAGTGGACAGTCTGAGCTCCCCAAGGAGTGGACAGCCAATGTATTGTGCAAGTCTTTCAGTTGAAACAAAGCAAAAGCCGGTTATGTGCCATCCCTCTCTAATGAAACGTCTTTTATCTGCCGGTGCAGCCTGATTTCAAGGCAATTAAGAAGCGGATTGAGGACGTGATAACCAGGGACTACATCGATGGAGACAAGGAGAATCCTCAGCTGTTCAGGTACCTGGCTTGACCACGACACACCTTAAATCTTCTGGGACTTGTCATTTGTAAGAAAAGTGGAGCGATGATGCCCTCATGTACAGTGATTTGGTTTTCTCTAGCGTTGCTATTCGGTATTTGCTAGTGAAAATTTTTGCATTGGCTCATGGACTCCGAAAATTGTACTTAGTTTTAACTTACACCTTTACATCTTTCGCACCCTCTTTGCATATATTCTTGTTCTCTTCCATCAAGGTTAACACTTCTGAAATCGTCGTCAGAACCCTATTTCATTTAGTTTTAATTTACACCTTTATAACTTATTATAATTTTTTTATAATTTTTTACAACATTTACTAACAACTTTACACATATGTCAGTTTCATACAACGTCTTAGCGGTCCTTACAGCTTGCAACTTACAACTCAATGGATAATTAGGTCTTTTCTCTCTCTCTCTATTCCTATGGTTTGAACTTTCAAGGGTTGAGTTTTGGAATTCCTTTACTGGGTTCGTTTTGGTTTTAATGGTATTAGGAAGAAGTTGGTGCATATCATATCATTGGATGAACTTGTTTCGCCATTCTGATCTCTCTCTGCATGAGAACGATGTTGATGGTTGGTTGTGTTGGCCCTTAAGATTTTGAATTGTGGAAGTTATTAATTATGCATGATCTTTGGTTAATCTCATACCGGATTAACAGTTTGGATTCCATGCATATGCTAATTAAGTAATTCCAGGATTCCTCTATTCATGATAATGAGCATGCATGCATCCATGTCTCGTGTCGATGTCATGAGATATTAGTGATCAGCATACTATTATAATGTGACGCAATTAACTGGTATTATTATAAAATTAAATAGAAAATTCTAATTAAGAGAAAAGAATATAAATGAAGCAATCATATCGATATCAATACAGTTTTAATCTTTGAATATGGCAATTTGTTGTTATGATCTTAGTATCACTCTATCACCATAACCACCTCAGCATCATCACCACCTCCCATGGCCAGGCCATCTCTTTCTTGCCTTCTCAGTTTCATCCCACTCTTTCTCCATCTGCCATCCAGATTTATAATCACCTCGATCATGTAGAAACTTACATGAATCACCATAACCACAGTAGCCTGTTTCTTTGTAATCCTTACAAATGTCTGGTTGATAGTCAAATCTGGCTGATACTCTGATATGGGCGGAGGCTCTGAGAGGCCCATGTGAACCACCAGCTTTCTCAGAAGCAATAGTTTGCTCTAGGCGGAACCCCGCCTTGTAATAAGTGTAGCCATGGATACCCTTGTATATTTTTTCATCACCGGATCTCTTGCTCTTTCCCTTTGAGGATTCTTCTGCTTGCTTTAGAGCTCTCTCCTGAATAGCCCTAATATCTCTGGAGAAGTCCGTCTCAGTTTCCAAAGTAGCTGTTGCTTTGCTATCATTATGAACCTGAATCTCCTTTGAAGACTCGTAGTGGAAGAATGCATTTTTGGACTCTTCAACGGGTTCACCAGATGCATTTTTGGACAACTTCTTCTCAGGTTTTGATGCCTTTTTCATTTCATTATGTTCATCTTCGTCCTGATCAATTGTTCGTTTTCTGATATTCTTGTTTTTTGTTGTTTTTTTGAAAAAGCTGCACACTGCCTGGTTGTGCTCACTTGTGTCTGCCATCACAATCTCATACTTGTGTTATTTTCGAGATGTCAAACGGCTATTTATACATGCTAGATACCTAATCGTACTAAAATTAGGATGACCACTTCTAATATAACTCAAACTCCTAATCTAATAAAACTAGAATAATCACGTCTAATATAACTTAAACTCCTAATCCTAGTAAAATTAGGAAAACCACTTCTAATATAATTAGAAAAATTAATTCAAACTAAAGACATATTTAGTCTCCTAAATTGAACAATACTTTGTTTCCTTTAACAATAAATGGCAACATTACAAGAGGAATTATCTTCAAACCTACAACATCATGTCTTGGGACAAAATTGGAAATGAAGAAAATCAATAAGAAAATGAGAGAAATAAAGTAATTAATAAGGACAAAATTGGTAAACTGATTATTAATACGTCATTGGAATTATAAAGTGATAAGTATTATGAAACGAAAAAGTTAGTCAAAATGACATGTATTTTGAAATAAAAAGAGTAATGAAATTCGAAAGAAATAGAAGAAGCGAAAAGGCATATTGTGGTGTAGTTAAAATTAGAAGGAAATAGTAGAAATTTGAGGCCCATTTAGGCCGTATTCTTTTGAGTTTTAGATCAGATAACATCTCCAATTGATTTTTAATTTTATTTAACTCTAACTTATAATCTTATAACATCTCACAATTTAATTAACGTTGCACATATCTTACAACTCCTTATAACTTCGTACAACTTTTTACACGTTACAAGTTGTAACTCTTTGCAACTCAATGGAACATGTATCTTTCTCTTCCTCCCCCCAAAAAAAAAAAAAAAACCCTTCAATGTGAGTTTTAGAATTCCTTTATTGGGTTGGTTTTGATTTTAATGGTGTCGGAAGAAGTTGGTGCATATCATATTATTGCATGAACTTATTTTGGTATTCTGATCTCTCTCTGCATGAGAACATTGTTGATAGTTAGTTGTGTTGGCGTTTAAGATTTAGAATTAGTGAAGTTATTAGTTATACATGATCTTTGGTTGATCACATATTAGATTTAGTGGCGGATCCAAAATTTAAATTAGGTGGTATCTGCATCGCAGAAAATATACGTATGACTTTAACATTATTACTAAAACTAAATTTTTTGGATTCGAAGTACTAAAAATGAAATTAAACAACTAATACTTGAAATTTTTTAACATTATTACTAAAACTGATTTTTTAATTCCCTAGCTATATTCTTGAAAAATTTATGCCTTTGCAACTACAAAAAAATTGAAATTAATTGAGATTGAACAATCTTACATTATAACTTCACAAATCAAAATCAAAATTATTTTCCAAATTGCATTCTATAAAAGTCTTATATTTCATGACTTTGCAAGCTTAAAATTACTAAATTCGAATCAAAATTGTATTCGTAACTTCACAAACTCAAAATTAATCAAATCAAGATTTAAGAATTTTATATTTCATAACTTATGGTTCCATCCAACAATAATATCAAACAATCAAACAATTGCATAAAGACACTCTTAAATATCTTACTTTAATTTAGATTAATATATTTTTATTATCTAAAATTACTATTTTTAATGATTATGATTAATGATAAATGTAAAGTTTGAATGATTGTCGGCTATGCCAACAAAGATTAAAATAGGATCAACCCTACCTAGAAAAGTGTGTCACACGCATAATTTTACAAATATGAAAAATTATGGATAAAATGATAATTTTATATAATTTGTAAGTTTTTTAATACAATTCTGCTATTCAATCATACCATTTTTTATAATTTATTGTATAATATAGTAATTTTTAAATAGATAGAAAAAACTTAAAAGTGTGTCTTCATAAGACTGTCAATTGCTAATCCATATAATGCTTCTTGGCTGTTACTACGCCACAGTTTCAAGTCGATGTCATGACTTTCACCGGTAAAAGCGTTACCCTCAATGTTACAAACTCAGATACAATCGAAAATGTGAAAGTAAGATCCAGGACGTGGAGAACTTCCCCCAGACCAGCAGAGTTTGATATTTCTTGGTAAGCAGCTCGAAGACGGAAGAACGCAACCCTTCATTTGGTCCTGCGTCTTAGGGGTGCCTGTGGTATGCTGAATTTCGTCACCGGAAAAACAATTACCCTCCAAGCCGAGAGTTGTCAAGGCCAAGATCCAGGACAACTAGCTAGGGTTAAGTCCAGCTTAATTATTAGCTTGTTGGGTCTGGAACTATATATATAGATATATGTGGGTTTGAGTTTTCTCAAAGCTTTTCTTGTGTGATGTACGTGTAGTTTTGTTTTCGTACTGCCTATGCATTGGACCTATGGTATGTGTCTAGTGTGGTTCGTCTACAATCGCAAATTCTTATATGCTCTTGTTGAAGCACGTTATTGTGCATTTGTCATATATCGGCCTTCGTAATATAAATTTGTCTACGTGATTTGTGAAGTATATGTTTGTAACAATCGGCGTATAGTGGCCATTGGATTTGGTTTCCCTTGTATTGATATTCTAGTTTAAATTTTTGCTTTGACTCATGGACTCGAAAAAATCGTATTAGACAATATTTTTGGGCAGGAGATCTTGAGAGTCGAAATATTCTTACATTGTGACGCAAAGGTAGTAATTTATGTATTGGTATTCTAGAGGAAAGACGATGATTTTTCATTAATAAAATGCTAAATGACATCTACAATAATGAAAATCATAAATGAATAATAGTAGATCTAAAATATAGCAGCTTACTGATATTCAACTCCAAAATCATGACAATTTTCTCATGGATAATTTTCGATAACTTTATAGATTTTGTATTAATGGAGAACCTCATAATCTATGTTATATAATTATTTAAATGTTGAACTTTATCCAATATCGTAGATGACACTAATTAGTTATAACTCTCATATGAAGAGAGACTAATACTTCGGATGGTTAGAAAAGCTCATATGGTTGAAAAGATGAGTTCCTTGATTTGCATTAATGATAAACATTATATTTATACAAAGATACAGAGCTATGTAAGGCTTGAAATAAGGAAGGGATAAGCTACAAGTATCCTAGATTGACTAAACTAGGAAACTAAAAGATATAATAAAATTATTTACATAATTTCATCTAATAACAAGCTTCTATTTGTAAAAATTAAAAATTAAACTGATAATTAGTATCAAAATTACTCCAAATAGGGTTTACCATCAAAAAGGATTGTCAATAACAACAATTATCACAAAGAACCCTAAGGATTTTTTTATGGGGGAGAGAAAGAGGAGAGAAGGAGACTTTTTATCCATTTTGTAATTTATTTTGATTCTCTCTATTTTTTTAAAAAAATTCTTCAATAACTGTAAGAATATTTAAGCTAAAACTCAAAAGAATAGGCCATGAGTTGATTGATATCCAATACTAAAATAAGTTGATTGAACAACCCTCCATTAGAAAGTCACAAAAACAATATTTTTATGGTCTTTTATCCTGCATTTTATTACAGTTTATAATAGAAATGTAACTCTCTCGTCATAAATTTTCTCAATTCATAATATTTAAACAATCAATGAGGTCATGGCCTAGTAGTCAAGATCGAGGTCCCGAAGTACATTAGGTCTTAGGTTCGATTCTCTCTTCCCCTATTATATTTGTCATTGTCTTTTGTGGCTCATTTGGACCAAAAATAAATAAAAATATTTAAACGTAATATTTAAGATAATCAAATATCAAAATACTTAAATTGACTTGTATTAATTCCAAGTATAAATATTGAGAATGCACAACTCCTTTTTAGTCGGCATAATACAGTGATAAATCAAAAATAGATTAGATTTTGATCTAACACAAATTCACTCGGCCTTTTCTACGTAAATATTAACTTTAATAAAGTACATTATGAACTTTGTTCTCCGACTATGGTCTTGTGGCATAGGGCTAGCCATAAGTTTGGTAGATTTTTTCTTCCCAAGGTCCAAGCTCATAAATATGTAAATAATTTTTCATTAGCATTTTCCATATATACATATATAGAGAGAGAATAATTCTATATAAAAAATATACAAGGAGAAAATTGTACGGAATTTCAACCCTGTTATAAAATAATCTCTTTTTTAATTTTTTTAAGGAAAAAAAGATATTCGAATCCAAACTCAAAATTAATTTGGTTCCGGTTGGTTTAGGCCTACAACAGTCTAACTAAACCCGAGCCTGATTCCAAAATTGAGGACCCGGTTACTGCTTGTTCGAGTTCTGGGACTGGAAGTTTTCTTTTATTATTACGAATTGATACCAAACACATCGAAAAAAAAAAAAAAAAAAAGAATTTCTGGTACATTCTTGCAACTTTTCTTTTTCTTTATTAATGAGATCAAGCCACCTAGCTGCCACGTGTATGGTGTACGTTTATTTGCCTTTTGATGACAACCGCCTTCGTCCCCTGCTCCCACTCGTATAAAAATCCCACTCTCCCTCTTCCCCTCCACATCTGCTCATACTCTTTCATCAAAGCGAAGAACATCGAAATCGTCTTCACTAGACTCTCTAGGGTTTCTCTCTTCTCTCTTACTTCGTCGCTTGAAGGTGAGTTTCGGAACTCCGTATTTTCTAAGTTTATTTTTGTGTCGATTTTGTCGTGATTATTAGTGTTAACCTTGGATTGGATCATAGCTGGAGATAGATTTGTGTTTTTGATTTTGTATGAACGAATTATGAACTTAGCGACGTCGGTATAGGTTTGGTTTAATCATCTTTTCTCATGCTTCGATGATTCTGTGGTTGCTTTTATATGTTTTGGCTGTGTGTAATTAGTTGGTTTTGATTTTAGTGGTATGACACTGTTATTTCTTGATTCATGCACGTTTGCGTGGGATTTGAGGAGCAAGAATTTGGTTATGATATTCGATGAAATTGTATTGGTTTTCGGTCTTTGTGAATTTTTTTTTATGGTTGATTTGGTTCAGTGATTGTGTTGGCCTTTAAGAATTAGATTTAGGATTATGGAAGTTTACTGAATTATGCATGTACTTGGTTTCTTGAGTAGTTGTATTTCACGGTACAAGAAAATTTTGATTTGTGAGTGTTGTTAATATGTGGTTTCATGGTGGACTAACAGTTTTAATCTATTTAAAGCTTGAAATCGATATGCTAAATAAGATTTTAGGAGTTCTGCATTCATGATGAGCATGTATCAGTTCCAATGTCGATGTGGTGAGATATTAGCTGAGCACTAGAATTTGTTCTGTCCTTAATGGTTGTTTAGCTTGGACGTTAGGTTCTTGTAATTCTTGGTCAAATATGATCCAAGGCGTTCTCTCATGTAAATCTTTATATATTACTTGAAGTTCACGATATGGTTGGTTATGGAACTCTAGAATTTTTGCTATGGCAAACAATATGTTATAACTGGTTTTTGTTATGGTGATCTTGGTGTTAGTGGTATATGTACCAAGTTTCTATGTGGGTTGCCATTGTAATTAAGAGCCATATTAGTTACAGTGTATGTTTTTACTATGTCTCTCTCTATTGCTAATGCTATTTGGTTGTTGCTGTGTAAACAGATGCAAATCTTTGTAAAGACCCTCACTGGTAAAACAATCACCCTTGAGGTTGAGAGCTCAGACACAATTGAAAATGTCAAATCTAAGATCCAGGACAAAGAGGGATTCCCCCAGATCAGCAGAGGCTGATCTTTGCTGGTAAGCAGCTCGAGGATGGCAGGACCTTGGCTGATTACAACATTCAGAAGGAATCTACCCTTCATTTGGTCCTCCGTCTAAGGGGTGGCATGCAGATCTTTGTGAAGACCCTTACTGGCAAGACGATCACCCTTGAAGTTGAAAGCTCGGATACCATTGAAAATGTCAAGTCCAAGATCCAAGATAAGGAGGGTATTCCCCGGACCAGCAGAGGCTTATCTTTGCTGGTAAGCAACTCGAGGATGGCCGTACTCTTGCGGACTACAACATCCAAAAAGAGTCCACCCTCCACTTGGTGCTGCGCCTCAGGGGTGGTATGCAGATCTTTGTCAAGACTCTGACTGGCAAGACTATCACTTTGGAAGTCGAAAGTTCTGACACCATTGAGAATGTGAAATCCAAGATACAAGACAAAGAGGGTATCCCACCAGATCAGCAGAGGCTTATTTTTGCTGGAAAACAGCTTGAGGATGGCAGGACTCTTGCAGACTACAACATTCAAAAGGAGTCCACTCTTCACTTGGTCCTTCGTTTGAGAGGTGGCATGCAAATCTTCGTCAAGACCCTTACTGGCAAGACGATCACCCTTGAGGTTGAGAGCTCTGACACTATCGAGAACGTCAAGTCAAAGATCCAGGACAAGGAGGGGATCCCACCAGACCAGCAGAGGTTGATCTTTGCTGGTAAGCAGCTAGAAGACGGGAGGACTCTGGCTGACTATAACATTCAGAAGGAGTCCACCCTTCACTTGGTCCTGCGTCTCAGGGGTGGTATGCAGATTTTTGTGAAGACCCTCACCGGGAAAACCATCACCCTCGAAGTGGAGAGCTCCGACACCATAGAGAATGTGAAGTCGAAAATCCAGGACAAGGAAGGGATCCCTCCGGACCAGCAGAGGCTCATCTTCGCAGGAAAGCAGCTGGAAGATGGTAGAACACTTGCTGATTACAACATCCAAAAAGAGTCGACCCTGCACTTGGTACTTCGTCTGAGGGGAGGTATGCAGATCTTCGTGAAGACCCTCACAGGAAAGACCATCACCCTGGAGGTTGAAAGCTCGGATACTATCGAGAATGTCAAGTCGAAGATCCAAGACAAGGAGGGTATCCCACCAGACCAGCAAAGGCTCATCTTCGCAGGGAAGCAGTTGGAGGATGGGCGGACCCTTGCTGATTACAACATCCAGAAAGAGTCCACTCTTCACCTCGTTCTTCGTCTTCGTGGGGGTTATGCTGCTGCTTAATTCCAGCTTGTCGTTGTTTGAGTTGTCTTGAAGTATTAGTAATATGATGTGTGTTTTAGTTGTCTATGGTGTGGTATGTGTCTAGTTTTATGGAGTGGGTTTGTGAGAAATGAGTTAGTGTTCTGAAATTGTTTGGTGCTGTAGTTGCTTGGAACAAGGTTTGATCTTTGAAGTATCTCTATCAATAAATAAATTGGATATTCGTACTGTGTTTTGGTTAGCTCCAGTTATTCCTTTCTTATGCATAGACCCAATTTTTCTCTCCTGCAGTCCCTTTTTGCCAATAATTCTTAGCTTGTAAATAATCGGCGTTCTCTGCTGTTTGATTTTAAAGGCTTAGATGGCTCAGACGATTGCCAAGACATGGGTTGGTAAATTGCACCTGCTGATTTTGGTTGTGTAGGTGGGCGTGGATTTTGATTACGTATGTGGATGTCATTTAGTTCGTAGATGAATTTTACTGGATTTATAATCAAAAGAATTTGGTTCATGTCTGTGTGAATGATCTTGGTATATAGTTAATGTCTAAATGTTAAAATTTTATAATTATATTAAATTTTAATAATTTTAAAATATGTAATATATTAATTAGGTTGAACTACAGTAGTTTAAGTGATGCTTTTATCCAAAAACAAAAGGAGCCTTTAAATTGGGACTCATCTGATAAGTGAGTTTATATTGTTAAGCAGGCACTCATCTCACAACTAAATTAGAGTGGCATAGAGGAAGTATGGTGGGTCCATAACCAACAAGTCCCCAGATTAAAATTTGGCTCTGATATAAAAAGAGAAAGCTTCTCGCCATGCTTTTTCTATTTGTTTAAAATACCCTTTTAATCTTTTTTTATTAGATTGCGATATATGGGCCTAAAGCAGAACAAAATAATTCACATCCCTTATTCTCACTCATAAAGCTAAGACAATAATGACTCTAAATTATATATGTAAGTTTATAAATAATTCAGGATAAGGCCACTACACTTAATTTTCTTACCTTAGCTGAGATATATCCAAGTATGATCTTGGACAAATTTTCTGCTACTCAAATTAGTGCAGTAATATAATAATCACTAAAAATATAGCTTTTTCCCCTCGAGTTACAGTGAAAAAATAATAATTGAGGTATTCTGAGTTAGTGAAAGAAATAATCAATATTGGAGGGGAAATATATCCCATCTTTTATGGTTTTCAGGAGCTATCTTCTAATAGCATGCTTGGTTTAATTTTTTTAAAAATTATTTTTAAAAATTATTTTTAGAGAAAAATTGAATGTTTGGTCTAAATTTTATATAAGTATTTTTTAAATAATTAATTTATTTAGTCAATTTTTTTAGAAAGAGAGAGAAGAAAGAGAGATAAAATAAACAACACAAAGAGAGACATAGAGAGAGAGGAGATAAAAAAACGTAGAATGAGAGGAGAAAGAGAGAGAGAATGAGATGATAGATGGTTACTTTTATTATCGACGGAGTTTTTTCAAAAATTAGAAATAGAAATAACTACTTGTTTTTTCTGTTTTTGGAGAGATTTTTTCAAAATTACTTTTGAAAAATAATTTGACTTGATTTTAGTTTAGAGTTCAAAAACAATTTTAAAATTTGGGCCAAACACCCATTAAGTATAACATGATAAAGTTGAAATCAATTCTCTATCTCAAAAACTGTTCCATAAAAAGGAATAAATTATATAATGAATATGAGAATAAATATAACATAACCAAACAAACTTCTCTTCAAAAATATTGTTTATTAAAAATACTATACATATATATATATAAGTATTATTTAGGCCATCACTAATTAGTGAAAGTCTGAACAAGAGACCTAAAAATGATTGGTAGTTAAGATAATTTACAGAGAGAAATTTACAAAATTTAGTTAAAACAAGACAGTTCAGTGACAACGTTAACTTATATACTTCCTCCGTTTTAAAATACATGTCATTTTAATTAACTTTTCTCGTTTCATAATACTTGTCACTTACAATTCTAATGACATATTAATTACTAGTTTACCAACTTTGTCCTTGTTAATTACTTTGTTTTTCTTTTTTTTCATTGAATTTTTTTCATTTCCAATAAGATATAGGAAGCAACTTAGTCTTTTAATATAAAATTTGTCATGAATTTCGTACTTTCTTAATAGTTCCGCCTAACTTTCTTGATAAAGTTTCATATCAAAGATCAAATATAATAAAAATATTACCACAATAATTAAACTATTTGCATTATTTTACACCCAAAACAGAAAGAGAAAAGGGAAAGTGAAGAGGGTTCTCATACCTTTCGCTGAGGGACAACAAGTGAAGATATTCAATTCAACTGTCTTTTGATCAAGAAGATGTTCAAATGTCGATTCTGAAAGAAAACTACAACCAAATCTTGAAAAATCGAAGAAATAATTATTGTTTGCATGATTAATGTACGTACTCAGCTTATGGTTGTGTTCAATATTTAAAAAATTATCAAAAATAAAAACCCGAAGTAGACGGAATAGTTATAATTTCGGATTATATATATATATAAACGTTAAAAGTGATAGCAACAGTGGTCTAGTCTGGTCTTCATCGTTGATGATTCAACACGTCCAACACTTTGTCTATATAAGGATTGGAGTCATTGAAAAACCAAACAAAGGAATCATATATATTATGTTATTAACTGTGTAGGCCGATTTAAATAATTTGACATTTATTCTCGTAAAGTAAAATTTTAAATATATGGTTATTTATCACCTGATATATATTTTCTGCGTGTGTATTCTTAATATAGAAACTAGAATTTGAGAAAAAGATAGTCACGGATTCAAGAAGACATATATACCCTTCATCCCACAATGACAGCCAAAATTGATTATTTTTTTTTTTTGTCAATTTTAATTTTACATTTAAGAAAAAGTATAATTAATTTAGCATTTTAGTAAATTGTGACTAAAATTATTACTTGAAAGTTTCTAAAATACTTTTTAGTGACATGTTTACATACATAATTTGTGAAAAGATAATGAATAAAATTTATTTATTTGATCATAAAAAATCAAATTATGAAGATCACAGTGGTAATGAAGGATTATATTTTGTGTTATTCTAAAATTAGTACAGAAGAAGCAGCTTGTACAACACCAAGCAATTTCGATTCAAATCCCTGTTTGGAGGTCAAAGTGTCAAACCAGGTGTCTATAAAATCCCAAAAGAAGCTACTGATCGATTATCTTTGAGTAAGTCAACGTTATTCAAGTTATTAGTTAGTGTCCTGCCTTTTATTTTATGGAAAATTCATCCATCTAGAGAAGTATTTGTAAGGGAGAAAAATCAGCTAAAAAAATGAAAATGGACTCCTATTTTGCGACTATTTTAAGACATTATTCCTTATGACGAAAACAATTCTATATATGTATGAATTAAGTTGAATAAGATTTATAAAGTTACGCAGTAACAAAATTCGAATGTGAATTGCTCTATTTGAGGATTCGTCATTTGAGTCTATGGTGAATGAGATAACATTTTCTAAACTTGGATTGGATCTTGATTGTTCGATTTGTCGATCAATTCATAAATTGTCATGATATAAGAATGAAATACATAACGCATACAACAAGCATGTCGATCATAGGTCATTTCAATTGCTCAAAATTCGAGTTAACACATTTAGAGCCTCTTTACAAGGCTTGACATGACTCCAATAGCCACACATACATGACACCCCTTAAATATCACGATTTCTTGAAAATTAAGTCTATGTTTACGACAAAAAGACTAATATGAGGCGCCCACAAGGGCCACAACTATCACACATGTCACAAATAAAACTTACGAGGACAAACTTAAAATTTAGTACAATGTGACATATGGGACATAGAAAAGAAATTATTTATACAACAAAAATGATCCACATACATTCTTCATCTATAAACATAGTTTTAGACAAAGAGTTCATGAATATATATATATATATATATATATGTAATTAAAGAGGAAGAGGGTTGGAAAAGAAAGGGTTGAAAAATAGGCATCTTATCTCTTAGACAAGGACATGTATAAAAGGGCAAATTAGGCTGTCAATCCTTAAAGAAACCAATAAAAAGGAAGCCCCACCCATAAATCTAGAAGATGATTGGAAGAATCAAACTATATTATTATTACGTATTTTAATCAAATTTCATCTCCAAATCACTTACACTAATTTAGCTTTAAGGAGAAAGCAAATCTAAACTTGAATTTTACTTTTTAAGTAGTGCACTTATGGGTAATTGAAGTGAAATTATTAGCCTTAAATTTCTATATCTTTTTATCGTTAATAAGTTTTAAAGAAGCTCGAAAAATATATAAAAATTACTAAATTGATGATAATAATTAGCCAAACCGATACCTCCTATCCCCTATCGAAAAACCACCAAAGCTAACTAACCACCTACTCTAAAACTTTGTCAGCAGGGTATAACACCTAAGAGATAACGTTGAGAATATCTCGTATCTACTCAAGAGGAAAATAATAAAATACTTTACGATTGGCTCCTATATATATATATATATATATATATATATATATATATATATATATATATATATATATATAAAACAATAATTTTTCACCGCAACTTTGATGTCAAAAACAAGTTTATTTCTATAATCTTTGTTTACAATTATATATGGGGTTCCCTAGTAAGTTTCCAATATAAATGAAAACAACATATTCGAGTTTGGTTTTTTTTTTTTGGGGGGTAGGTGGCTAGACGCGGCATAGTACTTTTTCAGATATAAGAAATAATGTAAGGAATTCACTTGGGAGGAAAAAATAATAGGAATGAGATAATACTTTCAAATGGATACCGATATTTTATTTATGATTTTTCAATGGATATTTTATTTTATTTATGATTTTTCAATGGGTATTCTGAAATCGGACAGAAACCGATCAAATAGGTAAAGTTTTGGAATCGGAATCGGTTAAACGATTTTGGGTAAGACTCTTAAAATTTAGGAACCTATTAAATAGGTTCCGGTTCCTGTTCTAAAAATCAAATCCTAGAACCGTTAAGATAGATAACTTGTTCATTTTTCAGTTTGTGAATATGAGGCTCATGTAATTTCAAATTCAATTAGTTTGTAATTTGTGGTATTTACTCTTTAAATGCTAAGAGAAGCACAAATTAACGATTTATTTCTTGTTCCGTTTTACCTAGGATTTTTAAGTTATCTTCCAACTCTTCCGGTAGAAAATTAATTTGCTATTTATTAATACTTGAAATGTATTTAATTTAAAAATATATAATTTTTAAGGATTTAAAGTTTTTTTCATAAAAATAATGGTATGGAAAGGGTACCTGAACCGGAACCAAACCTTAAGGTTCGAGTTAAGGTTTCTAAAATTCGTGAAGCGGACCCCGAGGTTCCGATTCACGTTCCTAAAACTCAAAAACCAGTCAAATAGGATAAGTTTCGGGTTCCCAATTTTGAAATAGGGTATCCGAAACCACTCACCCGTAAGCGTACAAGTTACTTATTTAAGGATGAACAACTTATTACACAAGCAATATCATAGAACCCAAACAATAGATCATCAGCTTGGCTAACAAAGGCACTAAAGCTTTGGGCAAACAATGTTTCTTTCTGAAACAACGATTTATTATTTACGTATTGGTTTATCAATAATAATCAAAATTAAGAGCAGAGTACATTTAGATTTTTTCTTCCTCCCTCGTTATATGTAGTAATATTCGGCACAAAAAAATCCCTCACTATAAAATATTAGAAACCTTTATTTAACTAACTTCAAATTTTATGGGATAAACATTTAGATTTTTTTTCCTCCGCCCTCTTAAATATAGTAATACTCGACTCAAAAAGGTCCTCACTCGAGAGGATAACTATTTGACGACGAATATTTATTTTGTATTTATATTTGACAATTTTTTTCTATTGAGAGTTTCATTCAATTAAAATACAAAAATATCAATGACGTCATGACCTAATGGTCAAGATCGAGGTCCCGAGTACTCTAGGTTTTAAGTTCAATTTTTCCATCCCCATTAGTATTATACTCGTCCTTTGTGACTCCTCCGTACCAAAAAATATATATATAACACACAAAAATATAAAAAAATAAAAAAAGAAATCTGATTAATGTGGTCTTATGGGTAGTTGGAAATCTTTATTCAACTAACTTCAAATGGGGGGGCATGCCAACGACATGTATGTAGTACACCATAACTTAATTGCAACCAACTAATTAATTTAATTAATAAAATCTTAAATCTTAAATCGTAAATCTTAAAATTAAGAATGGATGAGGTGAATAAACTAAATTCAGTTAATTATATGTCAGATGACAGTTAATCAACATCTCATATTTCATATAAATTAGCCATAAATCCCATGATTAATTTTGAAATTAAAATAATATTTATAGACTTGTTGCTATATCTAGAAAGTAGCTAGCTAGGTAGGTAGGTCTATAATGCTACACCATGTTCTGAAATTAAGTTTTGAAAAAAAATTTATGTTTTTTTATCAAAAAAAAGAAATAAAGTTTTGAAAGTGATCCACCTCCTTAATTACCAACTTGAATCATTAATTCGCTTGAAATGAATTTATTACATAAATATTCTTTTATAGGGAATGAATTTATAGTGAAAAAGAAATTCATTGAGATATTATTATATAAAACCTTACTATTTATAAGCTGGTCAATATTTTACCATTTTTAATATGATTTAAATTGTGTAAATATATAGCATATATACTCGTAATTGAAGTAGTCTTCCATTTGATACGGTGATGCGTATGCAAAGTTTCATGTTACGTAGTTAACATTACATAATTGATCGATCGTCTCGTTGGTAAGAGACATAAGTACGGATCTTATCACTATTAAGGTTGTCAATTATGGTTTTATCCATATATGTATTTGTTACTCTTTGCTCTCTCAAGGTACTGATAAAATATAAAGGTGAATTAAAATGTACATGTTGTTTGTAATATTTTGAATTCTCTTTCCGTACCTACATTTAATATGTGTAACTTAATTATCGCAAAATAAGAGAAAAACCCTAAAATTTCAAATAACATTTATAAAGTTGCACAAATCGAATCTTGCCCAATGCATTAAAAATAAAAATTTTAAAAGTTGTACGCTGAAGCAGATGAAACAATTACAATGAAATTTAAATAAATCAATTAGAATAAAATGGTACACATTTTGCACCATTTTTACTAACCTTAGAAAAAAAAAAAAAAAAAAAGAAGACAACTTTCGTCGCAGTAAACATTTCAATCCCTTAATTTGGTGTCCATTTTGTAAGTATATCTAGA
This sequence comes from Talinum fruticosum, assembly GCA_021018815.1. Lineage (NCBI taxonomy): Eukaryota > Viridiplantae > Streptophyta > Magnoliopsida > Caryophyllales > Talinaceae > Talinum > Talinum fruticosum. The sequence continues at coordinate 2,234,271 of JAITYX010000042.1, forward strand.
ATTATTGATTTATAAATACACCAACAAATATACACAAAATGTACACCGATACATTTTGATTGGTTAATTTTATTTTTTATTATCAAAAACCTAATAATTTTTATGGTGATATATTTCATTTGATTGCGATATGTCATATAAGTGTCAATTTCGTGTCCATTTTATAAATGTATTTAGAATTATTGAATCTCAATATTTGTGAAGAGCTGACACCTCATATCATTTTTAAAGTTATCATCTCCTTTGCAAACATATATATTTTTACCAATCTAACCTAAAAATAATATATCCGTACTTATTTAGAGTTGAAAAGGTCATATATTGTACTTAAATAATATTATCAAATTTAATTATTGTCAAATAATATTGATTAATTACAACAAGATTGTCATCCATTTCTCAGTTGTTATGGGTGGCTTATCAAATAAGTGACATGACATTTATTTCACTATTTTATATTTTACTCTCTTTATTTTAAATAATTATTTATTTTACTTGTTCTCGACGCTAAATAAAAAACTACTTATTTTAAACAGAAAATATAAAAATTAAAAACTATATATTTGTCCATTAAAAGTGACTTTTTTCATGGATTAATTTCATTGTTTTATTTTTGACTATTTTTTGTTTTAGCGTTGAATATATTTTAGAATTATAACAACTCGTTTAAAAAGTTTAACCTTTATTTAAGGACGGAGGGATTAAATATAAATATTATTTTATGGAAATCAGGGGAAATTTTTCACGGCTTTGTGCTTAAAGTAGGGTGAAAATTTTTCTTTAACTAATTACACTCCTATAGAAAGAATATGACTTTGTTTTTGTCCTTAACTCGTAAACTCAATGCATACTTTGACTCCTTTAATTTTATATAATGATGAACTTTACATAGCTTTTTTAATTCGCGGTTAACTCGTAAAAGTTACTAAGGATCGGGGTCGGATAATCATTTAAGTTTTATTATAAAACAAAAAATAATTTACAATTATTTAATTATATTTTCGGTGTCATTTAAATATTTGGTAATTACAAAATAAGAGACGGACCTTATATTTATAGCATAGGAATCATATTCATTAATTATAGGAATTATATTCATTAATAACTAACACTTTTCAATAAGAATTAAAAACTCTAATAATCTCAACTCTTAAATGAGTCTAATGGCTACATTTTTGCCACATACAACTCTTTCTCCCCACAAACCTTCTCTTAAGCCCCATCAGCCCCTTTTCACTCTCTTCCCTTTCCGAGCAACCACCCCACTCTCACTTCCATTCAGACGCGGCCTGCTACTCTAGTCTTCGCCGGGGTTTCACTAGCCCAAGTATGCGTTCGTCGCGCTAGCGGCATATATATTTACTACGATAAATCTATGCGCCAGTATTAGTATTATTGTAGCTCTCTCTTCTCTTTCTCTTTCTCTCTCTAATATGATCTGATTAAATTACATTTAATTCCATTATGGTTTAGTATGTTAATTTATGTAATCTATAATTTTAAATAAATAATTATGAAACATATGAGGTTTGGTTAAATATTATGGAGAATTAATCAACTTTATTTTCCAGTAAAAAACCGACGTAGCAGCTTTCAATTCAACTGTCACGTCGCCTTTTTCACTGAAATTTAATCGGAAAATAAAATTGATCCCCAAAATTGATCCTCATAATATTTAACCAAAATTTATATGTTCCATAATTATTTATCTAAAATTGTAAGTTTCATAAATTAATATAACAAATCACAATTAACTCAAATATAATTTTTTCTTTTGTCTCTCTTTCTACCTTAAAAGATTCATTGTCTACTTTTTTTTTTTTTTTTTTTTGGAAGGAAAATTCATTGTCTACTTGATAACAAGGGTTAGAGAGAGAAAGATCAGGAAAAAAAAAAAAAGACAAAGGCCTTCTCGCTCTAATAAATCCACTACAAGTGTTATAGAATAATAAATCATTGGATAATTGCATTTGCCACCTATGCATATTCCAACTTGGCAAATGAAATGAAATACCGTGGAAATTAATTTAAATGCACTTGTAAAAAGATTCTTGCCTACAAATACAAATGCCTCGCCACCAAGACAGGAGCATAAAACATAAGGGGATATTTTGGAAGTTGCAATTAGTGAAAAGCAGAATTTTTTTTTCTCAAGTTTAATTAGATTTTATTAATATAATATTTTTTTATTTTTATAAAAAAATATTTTTTATTTTTTAAGATCTAGTCAAACCTGTCCTCCTTTTTTGTATATATATGTACATTTATATTGAAAATAAAACAAGAATTTGTTTATATCTCTATAAAAATATTGATTATTTGATTGTGTAATCTCTTACTTTATAAAAAGTTTTTTTTTTTTCCAAAATGATGTTTGTAATGACTCAATCTTGGTATTGTTTTCCCCTCCCATGTATTTTATAATGTACATTAATTTACGCTTTCTCAAAGTTTTTAATATATGTTTCTTAAAATCGAATTCTCTGCTGACAAAGATATTTATAAAGATAAGGCTATTTATATCCTGGATTTTCTTGTATCTTATAAGTCTTTTATGTAAAGTGTGAAATTGAAGCAATCTAGGTGCATGGGATGGAGATCTAAATCTAAATTCTTAACATGTGATTCTCGTATATATTGTCTATAAATCTTCTACGTATATAATATAGAGAAGTTGGGCCGAATTTTTTGATAATATTAATATTTTGCAAAGCTTCTAATACGTATTTAGATACTATAAAACTGAAATAATGTATGTAGATACATGGTATAGAGACTTAATCGAACATTAATCGCTACAATTAAGCAATTGTTTAAGTACATGTTGGTAACAATTAATGCTAATTATGTTTAACTAAATCTTAATTAAGGATCCACCCATCCATCTTCCCAATTAAGTAAGCAAAGGGGGTATCTCAAGGCCAACACATGCTTCACTTAGATTCCATTATTGGAATTCCTCAATTTGAAATATTCATGTCTCTAGTTTAGTTGCTATTCCCACAACTTCAAGAATTTGTTGTAAAAATTATTATCAAGTAGATATAATATATAGTTTTAATTACATTAATTAATTAACTAATAGCTATGCAATTTGTCATAGTATATAGAGGTATATGTTAGCATGAAACTTTCATATACCAAAACAGGAGTTCCAAAGAGGCATTTTGACTTTCACCTTTTTTTTTCTATATTATTTTAAAAAATTGTTGGGTTTTGTACCATGGACAACGCTAGTATTTATATTAGTTTCAGTTGTTCTGTACCAACGAGGGTTTAGCCTAGTAATTAAGATCAAAGTTTTGGATAAATTAGTTTTCAGTTTGATTCCCCTCTTCTCTCGTATTATACCGCCCTTTGTAGTCCATCCGGAAAAAAAAAATCAAGTTGTTTTGTAAATATGTCAATTTTTAAAATTTTATTCAAAAAAATAGAATTGTTATGTAAGAAAAAAATTGTTGGGTATATTATGCAAGAAGTCTAATTAAAAGAAAAGGAGATACTAAAAAAGCACACATAAAAATGTCATTTAAAAATTAATTCGTATCAAAGAAAAGGTGACCTCACATTTGAAAATATTGAAAACATATTAATTTTTATTTATTCATTCCAAATATTCAACAATTATTTTTCAAAAATTTAACATTTTCTTTTATTATAGAACCAATATATTTATACAAATTCTTATATTCATTTGAAAACTTATGCTCGATAAAGAAAGAGAAAACTAGTGTGACAAAGGAGACATCATATATGTTGTAATCCAACTTAAGAGAATAGATAGGGGAATCTTTCCTTTCAACAAGGCTAAAATCTCTATGATTACTCTTAACACATGAGAAAAACACTAATGAAAGAAAATAGAGCTCCCTACTACAATCTTCAATTATATTTCAATAGGTATGAATAGATTGTATATATAATGGAATTTTCTTTATTCTTTTCATTCTTTACGGTTTTTCGATTACTTTCTAGTTAATAAATTTTAAATCCACTTACATACGTAATGTAACCTTTTATTAGTCGATAATTTAAACTTTAAAAATAATTAATTAGTTTTCAGCTCATAATTTCCTTCTTTAACTATATACTTTCATTTCACGATACTCGTCGTTTTTTAGTTGTGAGGAAATATTAAAGAAACACAAAATTTATAACAAGATTTATGTTAAAAGACCAAGTTGCTCTAAGATTTCATTGGAAATGAAGAAAATCACTGAAAAATAAGAGGAAAAAAGCAATTATTTAGAAAATATTGATAAACTAGTCATTAATATGTCGTTGAATTTAAAGCGATAGACATTGTGAAACAAAAAATTAATTAAAATGACATTTATTATTATGAAAGGGAGAGAGTAACTTTGTATTCTGCTTGATTTTTACATAATCCATTTTATACTCAATGGATTTAATAGGTTAAAGACATATCTTTGTATAATTTCTCCCTCCATTGCACAAGTACTTGTTATTTTTGAATTGTGAGATAACATTAAGGAAATACAATATTTACGGTAAAATTTGAATTAAAAGACTAAGTTGTTCTAAGATTTCATGAAAAATGAAAAAGTCAATAAAAAGGGATAAAAATAATTAATAAGAATAAAATTTATAAAAAATAATAAAGTGACGAGATATTATAAAACAAAAAAAGTTAATTAAAGTAATACGTATCATAAAATTGAGAAACTATCATTCATATTTATTAGTGAATATATCTGTATGTGTGTTTGTGTGTGTGTGTACAAGAATGAGAGAGAGAGGATCCATTACTTAACGGCCAATGCATAGTACACAGTGCACACTGTACACAATTTGTAGGAGAAGCTCGTGCTGTGGAAAAAATGGAGAGGAGGATACGACTATGAGGGGGTTCACATTTGAGGATGGACCCACAGATATTTTATTGGGCCCCATGACGAGAGCAATAAACATTCCTGACGTGTCAAAGTACGTCACCCTCTCAGCCACCTCCTCGCATTTCCCTTCCCCTTCCCCAACGTTAACGACGGGGCGGCACCAACGCGGAAAAGGGTTTGAAGATTCTCACTACTTTCCTCTTGACTTTCCATGCTCTTTCTTCCTTCGCTCATCTTCATCATCCACCACTTCTATTTTCCAAATTATTTATTGTATTTAATAATTTATTTTCTGTATAATAAGCCTATTACATTTTATCCCACTTATACCGTCATATCTAAGGGTGTGTTTGTTTGGGTAGAAAATATTTTCTCGTAAAATTATCATTCTATTTTCCGTTGTTTTATAAAGATAAGTGGTAGATAAATATTTTCCGAGAAAAATTATTTCTCTCAATCAAGGGAAAATAAATTTATTTTTATAAGGAAGGAAGTTAATTTTTCTTTTCATATTTGGATTTTGAAGTTGAATTAGTTATTTACCTTTTCTTTTCATATTTATTGAATTTTTATAGTTAGTTTTTGCATTTAAGTAATTATTTTAGAAAATTATTTTTCTTCTACCAAACAAAGAAAAATGTGGGTGGAAAATGGTTTTCCTTGAAAATTTATTTTCCCATGAAAAATATTTTTTTTTCCCATAACCAAACACACCCTAAGATTAGACATTTTTATTTATAATAAATAAAAACATCTAATCTATTTAAAATGATATCGATATTGGACGACTTTTTTAAAAATACAGAGATTGATATATACGAAATTTCAATCTAAATCTTATCCATTAACACCTACAACGAAAGTTTAATATGTTGTTAGTTAAATCTTTCCACAATCGATAAAATAAGTGTGATACCATTCCTTTTTATATCATTTTATTTATTTCAAAGTATTTTTCTGCTCTCCTTGTCTCTCTCTAGATAGCTCTCAAGTTTTGGACCCTTTTCGTGGAGACCTTTGACACGTTCAGACACTATTGAAGATCAGATCCAGCTTCGTCATGATATGATTGATGGTTGTCTCTTTAATTATTTTCTCTATGGAAAGATCACCAAAAAAAAAAAAACACATAATTAATAAAACTAAAAGGAAGAAAAGTTCGTTAGTAGTTGAGTTTGATTCGCATATGTAGTAACTTATAGAGAATAGCGATGAAGCTTTTTATTAGAATTTTATCACTAAAATTTGTGATGCAATCTTATAAAAAAAAATTTAACTTTTAAAATTTAAAATACGAGAGTAAATTCTAATTTTCACACAACTAAATTTAGATATATGAAATAAAAGCCTTTAAATTTTATTAAATTATTAATAGCTTTTTAAAAATATAGAAAAATAATACGGTAAAAATTCATCTCACATACTATAACCCTATTTCATTAAATTTTATCTTATAACCTTACAACTCCTTACTTTTAAGTATCCGTTCGAAATTACATAAAACCATTATCTATTTCTGTTTTGGGTTTGTTTCTGTTCGTTTATGTTCCTTTATGTTATTTTTGTTTATTTCTATTCATTTCTTCTCTTTTCATTACTCATTTACGTTCGTTTATATTCATTTAGGTTCTTTTACGTTCGTTTATGTTCTTCTCTAATTATTTCTATTTCTATTTTTATTTTTGTGTGTTTTTTATGTAACTTTAAACATAAGTTAAATGCAACAACGTCTATATCTCCTTGAGTTAAAAAAAAAAATTCAACCCTAATAATAAATTGATAACTACTATAAAAGATTATAATAAACCATCCTATAAAGAAAAACACCAAATATCCAAGTTTGGTGACAAATTATGGGACCAAGTCGTATGGCCCTACCGTATCATCATATCGCTCCCTCCCAAAAGCACCCTCTGCCCAAACTTTGATCGATTGTTCCCTCAAACAATTATCTATCTACGTGAATAATTATTGCATTGTATTTAATTTTACTTGTCCGTTTCTTTATACATATTTAATATAATCATGATGGCCATTTTTTAGTACTTTTTGTTCTAAAATAATCTTTAATTATAAGAAAAAAATATATAGGACATTAACAACTTGTTTTTCATAATAATTTCTACTATAATCTTAAACCAACTTCTATAAAATTAGTTAAAAATATAACAAATTCAAAATGCTGTTAATTAACTCTTGATGTGCATTTTGCCGATGTTTGGCAAATAGTTTTTTTAAGTATTTAATAAAGTAAATTTTGAAAGAGTTTTTTTTAACTTTCAAAATGCTAATTTGATAAGTTTTTAGAATTAGCTTTTTGATATAGTTATAAATAGCTAATTTTATGAAATATATTTTTTTTTCTTAAAATAACTAATATAGATCATTAATATAAACCGCTAACAACTAACTGTCAAATAAGGCAATCATATTATTATCTCAAAAAGAATCATTTGTACTATATGTTAAATTCATACATGTAGATAGTTTCTCCTTTATATTATATTTTTTAAATCATATATGTAAATAATTTCTCTCTTATATTATACTTTTCTAGCCACAAAAATCCCAATTAATTAAATTTGTCATGAAAAGGATATATGCCATTCTTATTACTCTTTAAAATTTGGATGAAAATATATTATGTATGACTAGTCCATGAGGACAAAACCCACTTGCTTTCTCTAGTCAAATTACCCTCTCTTTTTTCTTTTCCTTTTGCTTTCCTTGTATTTTTTCTCCTTCCCACTATATCATATCTTCCCCTCTTCTCCCACCTCCCTCCCCATTACCCCTACGCCCACTCAAACTCCCTTCATCCCCCCTCCCTCTCTCTCTCTCTCTACACTATCACCCCTCACACTCACATTCCAGGAGTCCCAGAAAATCTAGGCACACATTTGAATAGGTTTTTGCAATAATTTCTTGTACATTTCCCTTCAAAAATTTGCTGAATTCAATCCACCCCCACTGATTTTCTACTGTCGTACTCAATCTCCTCTTATATATAAACAAACCCTTCTGGTTTTTCTTCCCAGTTGCACCCATTGAAATGCCCTCTTTGCCCACTTCCCTCGTATGATTATTCTCTGAACCCTCCTCTCTCATTCTCTCTCTCTCTCTCTCTCTATCTTTCTCATTCTCTCTCTAGATTTTGTCTCTCTAGAAAATGGAGATGAAGGTGATGACGAAGGGGTCAAGTGAGCAAAGGGATCTGATGATACAACAGCTAATTGAAGGGGTTGAGGCAGCAAAGCAACTCCAGAAAAGGATTCTAATTCGACCAACAAAAGTTGATCATCATGATAATCCTCGATTAGAGGAAGATGATCTTGCTGTTAATCACTCATTATTGGATAAGATGTTGGCTTCATTCGATAAAACAATTTCAATTGCAAAAATGATCAAAATTGAGCTCCAGAAGATGCCACATGGTGATGATCATCATCACGATCATCAACCCTCCAATGATTCCCAGTTTGAGGGCTCACCCCCTCATTCTTTGGCTCTGAGTAGCCCTAGAAGTGAAAATTCCCATCACCATCACCATCTCCACCCGAACAAGAAAAGGTATGTGAATATTAACCTTTATTTTGTCTATTTTTGTTCAGTTTGGGCTGGGATTGGGCCTCGAGTTGGTGTCGGTTCAAGGTCCAGAGAGGGAAGAGGAAATCGAACTTGTCTCGTTTGCTAAACCGATCTTCTCTTTCCTTTTTCGCGACAGGAAAACCATGCCAAGGTGGAGCAAGATGGTTAACGCTGGAGCTGAGGGGGATCAACACCAGGACTAGAAGGGGCTCTTGAAGATGGCTTCAGTTGGAGGAAGTACGGCCAAAAAGATATTCTTGGAGCTAAATTTCCTAGGTAACTTTTCATCATTTTATTTATAAATTTAGGATTTTAATTAAAGCGGAGTTATTATTCGTCTTTAAATTTGATTTTTATTAAAGTCTATTTTTTTGTTCAGTTTATAATGTTAGATTATAAATATATTTTTGAGCTTTTAACAATCAATTTAAATTTTTAGTTGAACTGATTTTTAAACGTATAATTTAGTTTTTAAATTTTATTCAATCTCTAATTTTTGAATTTCAAATAAGACAGATTCTTATAGTAATTTTGAAATAGTAAATAGCACAACTATTAGAAATTAACCGTGGCCTAAATTGATGTCATCATATAACATGTTGAATAAATGGGGAATGATTGTAGGGTTTAAAGGCCAAGAATTTGAGGTAAATAATTGGTTCACGTGGGGAATGAAAGTTTGGCATAATGTTTTTGGAACCATAAAGATTGTTGTCCAAAAACTAGAGCAAAAGTGGTGCCTTTTGGATTGGGGAAAATACATAGTTTTTTGGTGCTTTACTTTTTCCACTTGCCCCAAGTTGAATGATGTCTTGAAAAAAAAAAAGTAGTTTTTGTTTTTATTTGTGCTTTATAGAGATTCAACCCTCCTACCCACCCAAAAACAAATGGTTCTTGAATATTTATTATTTGAGTTCGATATAAATATTGAATAAAATATATTATTTTTTATAAGGGTAAATACGGATCATTTCATTTGGTGTTTATTTTAGGAATAACAGTAATTGGTTTGAAGGTTTAAAGAGTATAGGGGATAATCACATCAAAACACCTCTATAGGTTTTATGATAAGAGATATTTTACTGAATATTTGTAGATACTTATCCTATGGCCAAATGTCTTCATTTAACAGTTGGGTCCTATGTTTCTGGTTGGCTTGCTTGAATTGTCACTGTCTAGAATATTTTTTTAAAAAAAATTGAACTAAGGATAAAATCTCTTTTAAGACAGCGATGTTTTAAAGTAAAAAAACTCTTTTAGTGAACAGAATTGTGAGGATTTAAACTTACATTTTATTTTTTTTTATCGAGATAAAGCTCGCTACCACCTCAACTATCATTTTGCTGGTGTTTAAAAGCATATTTTCATATGATATTTTTAATTTATGTGTAAGTATGTGTGTCTAGGAGTAGAGTAGTATTGTTTTCTCAAGCTAGGAATTGAAAGCACCCAAAGAGCTTTGGAGCATTAAACTAGAGCTAGTGGATGGTCGGGGTAGGTTGGAATTGAATTTGGAAAGGCATTAATATTTAAGTTAGAAGGGAGATTTTTTTTTACAAAAAAAGAGTTTTTATTGTTTTTGTTGTTGTGGGGATGACATTCAACCTCCTCTAGGTGGGTCCGGGTCACACACTTATTATAAACCTAAAAAGCCAAACTTGCTATAGTATATGGTTGTACCGTTAAACTTGGCTAGATTTTCATTTTTACAAACTTCTATTGAAATGTCAATTTTCCTTATATTTTCTGACATCAAATTGAGATTCTATTTACAACATTATTTTGTACATGATAGAAATGTACCGCTTTATATTAATTATTTATCTATATTTTGACACGTAATAAGAATTTTTTATATCCGTCACAATTTAATTGGCATGTTTAGAGCATTTCAATAAATCTATAAACGACCTAATCTTATGTTAAAATTTTAAATTATCATCAGACATTTCAATTTGAATCTCGATTATATTGACAAGGGTTTGAATTTTGCAGGGGATATTACAGATGCACTCATCGGAACACACTAAGGTGTGTAGCCACAAAGCAGGTCCAACGCTCAGACGAGGACCCCACCATTTACCACGTAATCTACCGAGGCGAGCACACGTGTTCTTTGGGGGCCCATTTCTCCCAGGCCCAATCTAAGCCGTACAAGACGGCCCAAATAAAAACCAAGCCGAAAACACCACAGCAACACCCAAGCCCACAAGCCCAACACCAAATGGCTCAGTCATCAGACCATGAAGTATATTTGGGCCTGGGACCAGATGGGACTCTGAAGGTCGAACCAACTGAGACTGAAAGCGGAGCCCACATTTTCAGGTCCTTCTCATTCACCCCAGCCCTGTTAGAGTCTGGGCCCATGGACAACTTCTTATTGGACTGCTCCACTACATTTGGGTCGCCGGCAACCTCTGAGTCCAACTATTTTGCGGTTACCGGACCCGGCGCCGGACTCAACGTACAGACGTCGGAATCGGACCTAAACGGGCCAATATCGGGTCCAAACTCGGTAACCAGTTCGCCCATGGGATGTGACTTCGAATTCCCCCTGGAGTTTCTGGATATTGATGCAGATTTGCTAAATTTTGAGTTTTAACTTTTTTAACCCCTAGGTAAATTAGTTATTTATGATCAACAGTATAGTTTGATATTATTTTTTATTATTATTTTCATTTTTCTCTCACTAGCAGCAGCAATTATTCCAGTCAACCAAACTAGGGGTTTTTTATAAAAAATAAAAAATCAGACCCTCCCCTTAAAAATGTGATTTTGCAATGGCCCAGCCAGGAAGGATTTAGAAATTAATTGTAGGTGGTTTTTCACCTTTTCCTACCTCAAGGAGATTGTGTATGTTTCTATTCTAAGATAACTGCTGGAATGTGTAGTATATCTTTATGATACAATGGCAAAGTTTAGAATTTTTTTCAACTCTCTTATCCTACAAATTGCATAAATTGTTTTTTTTTTTTTTTGACATTTAAAGACGATAAAGGTGGAATTTGATTCTAAATATCTAGTAACAACTTTCATTCACTGGAACCGACTTCTTTGCTTGCCAAAGGCTTACTAGGATAAAATTGTTTACATATAAATTTTCTTGATCTGGTGAAGATACTGGTTATGTTGTTTTTATATATTCGCTACACTTTCAAGAATCTTTATCCATCGAATTATTCACACCCATAAATTGCTACTTCGTATTTTTTGGGGGTCGGGGGTTAAACTAAGTTTAATTAGTTGGTAAAATTAGGTAATTATATAAAAAAATTAGCCAGTTACTTGAACTCTTTGTTTTTAGAAAAAGAGACAAGTACGATAACATAATAAACAAAATGGTCAACTGATACACGAACTATTACCTACAATATCCCGGACCACAAAAACACAAATCTTAACACTATTATACAAAAGAAATACAAAAATAATACCTTTAATCTCCGATATCAAACATAGAGCAACACCACTGAACTCCTCAAAATTGCACGTTTTGTTATTGCTTTTCAAAATTTTGCAACAAAATAATAAATAATACGTGGACGAAGGCCCTATTTTGGTCAATCTACCTATCCATAGTTTCACTTTCAGATGTGCAAATTTTTTTAAAATTTCTACCATTAGAAGCTTATGGCCCACTTTGCTAGTTCTGTTTGGGCCCAAAACCCACTGTAATGTCGGGCCGAATTTTAGCCTTTTTAAGGAGAATCGTATTTTCGTATCAAGTCTCGAGTCTATATTTGTTGCCTGATTAAGAAGATTAATACGATGGGTGATAAAAATAAATAAAAAATACTATGAACACTATAATTGGTTATAAAATAAAATAATTAGTACGATCCATGTTATATTATGCCTGGGGTTTTTAATTGGTCGGTTATATGTTTATTTTTTATTGGAAAGTTTATATTTTTATTTTGTATTATCTTGTTGTTGCTATCTAGTAATTAAAAAATAGTATTTTATTGGTAAAAATAGTTTCTTTGAATATTTTTTATGGGATTTTTTCTCTTTGTTCGAACTTGGAAGATAAAGGTTAGGTTTCTTTTTGGGTAAGTTTACTCGCATTAATAGAATAAAATCCACTTAGAATATATGTATAGTAGTGTGTGCTTATACGGTCAAGGTGTACAATGTGGTGTATTAGAATGAGAATGTGAGGCTTTATACCATGCATATGAATACTTTATGTTGCTTAGGTGTAAATTGAGGTGGTTATTCAATGCCCCAACTTCATTTTTTGGCGTAAAACAATGACAACTTATCATTGAATTGTAAAATTAAAAAAGGGTTGGTTTTATCAGACCCTATATTTTAAAATTATTAATTGTTTACTATTTCACATTAAAAAATGTAGGTGACAAGTGTCTGAATTGATGAATACTTTAAAGTTATTACTAAATATATGAATTCAAATCATACTTATGTCAACTTTTACGCCTCAATTACAAAAAAAAAAAACCGTTAAAGAAGGAAGATAATAGTTTATATAAAGGTTTTTACACCACTATAATTCAAATATGGGAAATAGCTCAAAATTAGATTTTTTTTATCTATATAAAAAGTAGATATTATATGAAACTTAATTTATATGTGTTCGGTTAAGTAAAGCTCCTTAGTACGGAATCTAATAATAATATTTATGGCTCAAATAATGTGAAATTTATATGAGTTTAGTCAAGTAAAGCTCCTTAATACAAAATCTAATAATAATATTTATAGCTCAAATAATGTGAAATTTATATGAGTTCAGTCAAGTAAGGCTTCTTAATACGGAATCCAAAAATAATGTTTATGACTCAAATAATGTGAAATTTATATGAGTTCAGTCAAGTAAGGCTCCTTAATACAAAACCTAATAATAATATTTATGGCTCAAATAATATGAAATTTATATGAGCTCAGTCGAGTAAGGCTTCTTAATATGGAATCCAATAATAATGTTCATGGCTCAAATAACGCGGAATCTAACGGTAATGTTAAAAAAATAGAAAAGTAGTCTTGTCTTGATATTTTTTTTATGAAAAAAACAAAGAAAAAAAAACAGGTGGAGTGTCTTTTTCTTTAAAGATCTTAGAAAAGTTAAAATTCTGGAATCATTGATGAGTGATTGGCCAAAAAGGGCTGTGAAATGTGAAACACGTAGAGTGCAATAATTCATACATAATACATTCAATTCAAGAGACATAGCTTGTGAATGTGAACCCACAAAAGAGAGAGAGTTCAGAGTTGTATGAAGGCTATTGGCTTAGGCGACGGGGGTTGTTTAAACGTCACTTCTGTTGGAAATTTTACTGTCTTGAGCAAGCGAAATCATCTTAATTCTTACGAAAAGTTACTCTGCTGAGGGCCTTGTTCCATTTACCTATAAAAAGTTATATGGTTATAAGAAAGTGTAAAAATTTAAAAGTAAAGTTATAAGTTATAAGGAAAACTATAAGGAAATGTAAAAAATTGTAAACAATTATAAAAAACTGTAAAATAATTGTAAAGTTAGTTGTAAGGTTACAAGATAAAGGTAAATAAAATATAACCTTAATTACTATGTGGCTGGTAAAAAGTCAAGCCGAAATGTAATCTAATTGTTTTCATGCTTGTTTGTGTGAGATAAGTCTTTTCAAGTAAAAAAATAAATTTATAATGATTTCAAATAAATTAGCGTTTTTGGTTTACTTGTGAGAATCCCAACACATATAAAATAAATATTCTAGTACGCACTTCATCAAAACTTATAAGCACATATAACGAACAATAACAATAGGATCAATCATTGATTTCATTTTCTATAAATCACATAACTCTTTCAGTAAGAAACGAATGTTACAAGAGCAACCCATGTAAGGAGTTGGAAGCGAGTAATCGAGCGACTGAAAGACCGAACAAAATTTTGAGTCTCCACCAACATTAAATATACCTAATCAGTCTTACATTTATAAATAAAGAGACCGACTTCAAAGATAAAAAAAGTTTATAAACATATAAACACGAAATATACTCGAGTAGGGGGAGAAAATTTTGCACGCACGTTGGTGAGGGGCCGTTTACAAGAGTGGGTGAAAGGCATGAATACCAACTTAAATGGTCCCCATTATTTTTATTTCCCAACCTTTTGAAACACTTATTCACATATATACGGTGCTATGAGTTTGGGGGTAGATATATAGTGTGAATAATTGATGGCTAAAAGTTGGGCACTTTAAAATATTAAACGAATCAAAAGTCTTAAAGGATATATCTTTGTGGATAAAGTGAGTGACCCCTCCATAGTGTAAAAATCGAGTACTCAAATATATATATAAAATATGGGATCCTCATCAACTTATATTACCTGTTTTCCACACCCAAATTATCTCCCTTTTTTCAATAAATAAATAAATAAATAAATTGTTTTTGCTAATTTTTTGAGGTCAATTGTGTTAAGAAAAATATTTTTTGACTAGTATATATTCCAATTATTAAAAATTATCAAAGGTTGATTTTCACTTTACGTGCACTGTGAAAGCTAGTTAGAATCATATATATATATATATATATATATATATATATATATATATATATTAGTCAAATAAAACTTTATTTTAGGATTTTGTGTCATATGTAGGCAAGCAGCTCAAGTATAAACACATGAACGTTGAAGCAGATAAAGAGAGATCGCTAGCCGCCTCTTCTTCCAACTCCTCTCTCCCCTTCTTTCTAGAAAATGTTGCATGTTTCTTTCCTTAAAGCGTCATTGATTTTTCGTCAATAGTCTTAATATCTATTTCTTTTATGCCTTATTTAGTGTTTTATTTACAAATAATTATTCTCTATCCGTTTGTGTGAGCCTCTTGATACCAGTATTTGAATTGTTGATTGATTGTTAAATAAACTTACAACGAGCATCAATTCTTCAAATCGGAGCAAATAAATCTATTCGATAGGAATACTATATAAGATTTGTGGATCTCTCATTATATATCGTATGATGAAACAAAGATTTAGTGGAAGAGAAATGTTCGGAAAAGTTTCAATTAGTTTTTTCAAATTGAAAAAATTATTTTATTATTTTAGTTATGAATTTATTTGAATTTGATTTTTATTGTGTAGATGTCATATGATTTTTAATTAAAAAATTTATCCATTATTTAAAAAAATAAAGAGAGATGGAGAATACTAGATAAATTCTTAATTTATAATTATTAAAGATAAATTGAGATTTGACTATATATATTTTCAACAGACTTATATAAGCAAGTCTATGTTGAGCAACACTATACTTTTTATTCTCTTATAATTGCTTTGAGTTCTAAATTAATTGATTATACGTCATTTCTCCAGAAACATTGTTGAAAATTCTATGTTATGAATCAAATTATGAACAAAAACTCTCGAAATTCTAAGACAAACCCTAAATTCCAAAACATAACAAACCAAAGTTTACCAGAGGAAAGTAAGCATACTTTTTCCCCTTTTACAAACGGTTCAAAGTTGCGTAGATATATGTTTGAATTTTTGAATTTTAATATCTCAAATTTTCTGTCATGTTTCTCATACTGTTTGAAACTATCAGTTTATCTCATAACATTCACACATTTTAATACTAATATTTTTTAATATCATGTACTTTAAAAAATAATAGTAATTAATTCAATTCTAAGACACTAATTACTAATTAAAAATAAAATATTACAAAATAAATCAATAATATTTAAAGTATTATAAATAAAATAACTTAAAATTCAAAATATTAAAATTCAATAACCATATATATTTTACACAAGGTATATGCTTCAGATACCCACAAACTCCAACGTAAGAACGTGCGTGAAGTCATGATGTGACGATGATATTATCAATTTATGACGAAACCACTACATACCAAACCTACTACTACTAGGCTACTAGCTCACACCCAAAACAAAAAAACAAAAAAACAGAAAGTGACTTCAAACAGCCAGCCATCCTCGTTTTAAATTATAGCTATTTATCAATAGTAATTATAAATGGACCACTAATAATTATTTTATTTCAAGGAGAAAATAAGGGATGTTTGGTGGTTGTCATTTAATATAAATATCCTCTTATGTGCTATTTAATAAAACGAGTTGTTTGAGTAGTGAATAATTGTTTGTATAACGATATAACCGTATAAGTAGGTGATAATTATTAAATTTTACCTGTTAGCAGATAGTTCGTTAAATGAACTCGTTGAATAAATGTGTACGGTAAATTTAGTGATTTAAACCGATTATTATAAATTGACATAAAAGGATATAAATAATTTGCCAAATATGAATTAATAAAAGGATGTTTTTGTTAAAAAATTACGAAACACTGCTTTTAAATGTAAAAAACTAATATTTTTAACTTTTCAAAAACAATGAAACGTTATAAAATAATGCAAATGCTAATTAAAACAAGTATCTTATCGAACATTAATATTTGATCAAAATACTAAAAATTACTCTAAATATTATTATTGAATAGGACCTTAATCAATTCCGTCACTCTATAAATTTAATTAAATTTCAAGTCTGCTTTAATTTATTCAATCATTATTTTATTACGTAGTCCAAATTATAATGAAATTTTAAGACAAATATCCTAAAGATGGTCTCAATATCGATGATGATTTTGATTAAGAATCTTTATAATCTATTTACACAACCACTCAAAAAGGCTTTCTAGAAAGAGCAACCATTTTTTTTAATGAAAGATAATAATAATAATAATAATAATAATAATAATATCCACAAGTGTAGAGAACCTATTACAGAAAACGACATAATGACACCTTTGCTATATATGTTGATGTAACTCTTACCTCCAATCCCTCCATAGAGAACAAATTATTGACCATTTTTGCAAATAAATGAAGAGAAAGTGGTGAAAATAGTCTCTATGCTAAAGACATTCGTTTAAATAGAATATTAAAGACCTTAATTATATGTTTTTTAAAAAGATAATTATTATTTTATGTTAAAATAAGTGTACGTATTAATTACTACTGTTAGCAAAATGATATGCATCTTCATACAGGACACGTCTTAAGTGTTTTCTCTTAATTTAAAAGTTATAATATATATATATATATATTAAATTGAAAAAATGATATAATTGAAGTGTGTAATAGTGTCACAACTTATAAATGATGTAATATTATCTTTTTACATATGATTTTTTCACAATTATAAAATTATGCGTATGATACGTCTTTGCGGATACGATTGCACCAATCAGGGTATCATTTTTTTATTGTCAATGTAGTGACGAATATTAAAAGTTTATAGTTGATAACCATAATATAATTGTTAAAAAATTCACGAGTTTGAACCATATAATATATTATTTTAACTTCAAATAAGAAGTATAAGACGTGTCTTGCTTCAAGACACATATCATCGCCTATTATTATGATAAAGATAGAATCAATAATCCTATAGGCTTCTTTTAGAATTTTTTTTATTTTTCCCTTTTATCCCAATTTGATTCTAACACATTAGAGTATATATATTGTAATGGAGAGGAAGAAAAGTAAAAAGAGACATGATATTGGGAATATCTTACATTATGTAAAGAACTTATAGCTAACAATATCTAAATTTTTATATTGCATCCAATTTGCAAAAATAATAGAATTATATTCTCAGATATATCCACCGGGCGTTTTATATATCCACTTAACCCTTAATTAAGTCCCTAACTAAATATTTTTCTATATATTATTTATAAACTTTTAAGTTTCCATCTTCATTCCAAAGGCAAGTAGGAAAACTATACTTTAAAATTTCTAGATACAATTGGTGGAAAGTTTGAGATTATAATGTTTCCATATGATATAATGATGATACAACATAACTTATGACTTAGTAATTTTTTTTAAATAATGTTCATGTATCGAAGTAAATCGTACTAATGATATTATATTATTTCTATGACATAATTTCCGTTGCTATTTTTTTCTTTTAAAAGATAAGTACAAGAACATTAAGTAGTTATTTTTGTTAGTGTTCTACCTAAATTATCGTTAACAAAAATAGTAAGAAACTCTCTGTAAGAAAAAGGAAAAAAATGTACCGAACAGAATAGCCGAACTTGACCATCCAATCTGCTGCGATATTTCCATGACATGATTTTCGTTGCTATTGGGTCCACTCATAACTTGCAATTCTATAGCTACATCATCAATTCACACCTAATTCACCATTAAATTTTGGTAGAAGATATCACATAAAGGAATGGTGGGAAACATATTTAGAGAAGACAATAGTACAAGAAAATAATAATTAAATAATTTATTACTTATTAATATTATTATTTGCAAGAAAACTTTATAATATATTCCTCTACTCATGAAATTGAGTTAAAAACTATACAATCATGTCTAGCTAGTGCAAGACTATGACAGCAAACTACCACAAGGGCTAAGAATTGAAAGGATAAAGCCAAGTAGGAAAATTTAAAGATGATTACAACATGAGAGAGTTGAATAGTTTACACATAATAAAAATTAATGCGCCTTTTTTTTCCATGATTTTCAACATGTACTATGACTTTTAGTGAGATTTCCACTTGTGAGCCACTTCACAAAGTGCCTTAGTGGAGGAACCATCTTCACTAAGCACCCTACAGGATGCCTCTTTCAAATCTTTCATTTTGGATCGGATTTCCTTCCCTTGTTCTCCTTCCATCAGACCTGTTACTACGGTTGCGATGTCCCCTCGGCCGACCAGACCGGTCTCGTTGACGGTCGGTCTGAGTGCTACCTTCAAGCCCTCGGTTAGCATTACTGCATTCATATGCTGCTCGGCGTAGAGCGGCCAGGCAATTAGGGGTACCCCATGGACGACACTCTCTAGGACGGAATTCCAACCACAGTGAGTTAAGAACCCACCGGTAGCCTCGTGGCTGAGGATCTCGATCTGTGGGGCCCATGTGGGGATGACTAGGCCCCTTCCTTTGGTCCTATCTAGGAACCCTTTGGGTAGATAGTCTAGGGGTCCTTCCCACCTTGGCTAGTGTTGAAGTAGGTGGCATTGGCAGCTTTTTCATTTGGGCTCCTTACAACCCACAAAAATCTTAGCCCACTCATTTCCAAACCATGAGCCAGTTCAAGTATCTGATCATGGGAGAGGGTCCCGCCGCTCCCAAAAGACACATATAGGACTGACCCACTTGGTTGCTCATCCAACCACTTCAAAGTCTCACACCCCTCTAAATCCTTACTCGAGCCGGTCTGAACGAGCGGTCCAACCGGGTAAACCGGTGGCTTCCCGGGTTCAGGCTTCTGTAGAGCCTCTATAGCATCCTTCTCCAATTCCATAAATGTATTTATCAGAATACCCTCGGCCATCCTGTACCTCTTGGTGTGATGAAGTACCCATTTGTATGCATCATTTTTCCTCTCCTGGACCGGGTCCAAGAGGTCTTTTCCATGAATCGGGACACACCCGGGGAGCTCCACCGGTTCATCCATCTCCCTAAACTCACATGAAACTCGAGAGTCCAACTCAGGGAGATGAAGAAAGAAGGAAAGACACATGGCGGTCGAAGGGTAGAAGATGTACGGCCGGAGCCCGAACTCCTCGCAAAGCTCGAAAGCGTCGGTCCCGAAGAGGTCAACGACGAGGATCGAGACTGCCCGGGTTTCAGTCATAGCCCGGAGCTGGGTACGGAGGTCCGGGAGGGACCGGGCCAGAGTGAGGGCGATCTTGGTCTCGATCTTCGTGTCGGGAGGCAGGTCGTCCATGCTGACCGGGGGCAGGAAGAAGCAGTCGGCCCGGCCCGAGGGGAGGGACCCGACAGCTGCCCGTTGGGCCTGGGTTGCGGGCCCTTGGTTTGGGATTATGAAGGAGAAGGTGAAGTTATGGGTTCCTAATTCTATGAGCCGCTTGGCGAGCTCAACAAGGGGAATGAGGTGGCCCATACCCGGAGTTGGGACGATTACTACGTGTGTTTGTTGATCTTCCATGGAATAGAGAGAGAGAGAGAGTAACAGAGAATAAGAGAGAGAGAGAGAGAGAGAGGAGAGAGAGATGTTGATGTAGGTGAGGGGAAAAGATCGTGAATTGGTATTTATAGAGTTTCTTGCATGCTTCTTTAATTTGTACACGAGTTTAAAATAATACGTCATAATCTTCTCTCCAATTCTTCAGCTGGTAGAATTTTTTCGTAATTATTTTTTTCTGATTGTGGGCTTTGGTTGACTCGCCGTTGATATGAGAATTGAAATATAGTTGCCGTCAGAAAAGAACAAGCATGTTCAACATTTTACGGAAGTTTAAAATCGTGATATTTTTACCTATATAGGTTAGTATAAATGGTTAATATTGTTTTTTTAATATAAAATATTGTATTTGTGTTTGGTGAAAAAAAGTGTATATCGAGAATATTATGCTTCTTATAATGTGTTAATAACTCATGATAAAAAACTAAGAAAATAAATGTGATATTTATATTATAAATTACAAAATTTTTAACTTTTCCGATCAATTCTTTTAAAACTTTATTATGTAGTAATCCTCCTTTTAACTTTGTTATGTAATCTATTCTTTCTATGAATAACTAATGTTGCCATATATATTGTTTCTTTTTTTTTTTTTTAATCAACTACCATATATATATATATATATATATATATATATATATATATATATATATATATATATATATATATATAGCCAGGGAAATTGATAAGGCCAGTGAAAGGGACTTTCCAAAGGGGTGGGAGAGAGAGGCAGAGAATATAAATAGGAATTAGGAAGTGGAATTTATGAGGGTGAGCTGATGTCACTCAAACGTCACGCTTTTGTCATCAGAAATTAATCCTTAATTGCTCTTATATATGAAATCGACAACGGGTCAACACCTAATAAAAATAATCGTACTTTTTGTTTCACGAAATTACTTCCTCGGTCCTATTTTTTGTCTTCAATACATATGATACATTTTTTTAAAAATTAATTTTTTTAAAAAGCTCATGAAATACCATTTTTCTCGATTATTATAAATTTTTATCATTTTTATCAAGTATTTATATTGGATTTTATTGTTCTACAAATTTTTGAAACTCAAATTTGTCTAATTCAATTTAAAATAAATTTCTATTCTCCGATAAATTTTAATGTATTTGACACTTGATAGTGTAAAGAATAAATCTGAATATTACTCGTGACATTAAATTATTAAAAAATTGACTCCTTATAATTTTTATATAACTCATTACAACTTTATATATAATTTTACAGCTTTTTATAACTAACTTTCTAACTACTTTACAACCGCTTACAACTTCTTACACCTTCATACAATTGTTTACAGCTTTACTTAGAGCTCATTACATCCTTACAACTCCTTACAATGAAATGGAACATGATCTCCTTTATTTTATATATTCTCTTATTTATATTATTACTCTTATTAATTGTTCCTTATTTTTCCTATTTATTTCTTAAGGCTCTATTTGATTCTAAGAAAATTAGAATGAAAGAAAAAAATGTGGAAAATGAATTTCTTTCCCTTGTTTGAATTGAAGAAAAAAGGAAAGAAAAAAAGTTTAATGGAAAACTCATGGAAAATTTTATCAATTTGGTTAATGATATTTTCCTTCCAAAATTGAGAGAAAAATGGAAGAAAAAATTCACAAAGAGAGAGAAATGGAGAAAAGAGAGAGGATTCTATTAAGAAATGTCTTTTAAGAATTTTCTCTCTCCTCTCAATTAATCAATGTTATTGAATATTTTCTCTCTCTTCTCTCCATGACAATGTAACGATAAGTAACAAGTTGGAAAATGATTATACTTTTTTTCCCTCTATTTTTTCCTTGAACCAAACACAATAAAAAAAATTAATTTTCCCTTAACTTTTTTCCTCATTACTTTTTTCCATTTAAATTTTCTTTCCAACCTATTTTCTTCAAATCAAATAGAGCCTAAGGCTCTATTTGATTTAAAGAAAATTAGAAGGAAAGAAAAAAATTGTGGAAAATGGATTTCTTTCCCTTATTTGAATTGAAGAAAAAGGAGAAAAAAAAGTTTGATGGAAAAACTTATGGAAAATTTTATCAATTTATGGTGTGTTTGTTTCAGTGGAAAATATTTTCTCGGAAAATTATGATTCTATTTTCCGGCGTTTGGTAGCATAAGTGGTGGATAAATATTTTCTGGGGAAAATAATTTCCTCAATTAAGGGAAAATAAATTTCCTTTTACGAGGAAGGAAGTTAATTTTCCTCTTTCTCAATCAAGGGATAATAAAGTCTTATCATTGGAAGTTCAAGTTTTAAACTTTTCTTATTGTGCCACCTTCATTTTCTTTTTCCAAGTTTTTTCCTTATCTTTTTCCTTTTTTCTTGTGAAGTTCATAAATGAATTTTTTTTTTTACAGTATTTGTTTCTTTTTTTTAAGTTCTATTATTTTATACATAGAAAAGTATGATCATAGGGAGATGTACAAACTTATCAAATTTAGGTGTTCAACATATATATATATATATATATATATATATATATATATATATATATATATATATATATATATATATATATATATATATATATTTGAGTTTTGAAGTTGAATTAATTATTTACCTTTTTTATATATTTATGAAGTTTTTATGGTTAGTTTTTGCATTTAAGTAGCTATTTTAGAAAATTATTTTCCTTCTACCAAACAAAGGAAAATGTGGGTGGGAAATGATTTTCCTTGGAAATTTATTTCCTAAGGCTCTATTTGATTCTAAGAAAATAGGTTGGAAAGAAAATTTAAATGGAAAAAGTGATGAGGAAAAAAGTTAAGGGAAAATTAATTTTTTTTTCTTGTGTTTGGTTCAAGGAAAAATAGAGGAAAAAAATTATAATCATTTTCTAACATTTTACCCATCCACCACATTATCATGAAAAAAAGAGAGAAAATATTCAATAGCATTGATTAATTGAGAGGAGAGAGAAAATTCTTAATGACATTATTTAATAGAATTGTCTCTCTTTTCTCCACTTCTCTCTTTTTGTGAAATTTTTCTTCCATTTTACTTTCAATTTTGGAAGGAAAATATCATTAACCAAATTGATAAAATTTTCCATGAATTTTTCCATCAAACTTTTTTCTCTCCTTTTTTCTTCAATTCAAACAAGGGACAGAAATTCATTTTCCACATTTTTTTCTTTCCTTCTAATTTTCTTAAAATCAAATAGAGCCTAAATGTACCCTAAAGTTCATAATTTATTATATATATAATTTGCTCATTTTGTCCACATTAACAATATATCTATTTTTAATAGTCCTCGATATGCAGTTCTGATGTTGATAAATATACATGGGCCTCCTAAGATTGAGGAAAGCCCATAAATTTAAGGCCCGATTACCATCGACAAAGGAAAAGTAAGTTTGATCCCATAACCGGGGAGGGGGAGAGAGAGCGCGAGAGCGAGAGGGGGAAGAGAGAGAGAGAGAAAGAGAAAATGATATACAGGAAGTGGAGTTTGCTATCGGGCACGGCGGTGGTCACCGGCGGAGTCATCGGCGCCGTCGTCATCGCCAATCTGCTCTTTGTTAAGGAGGTCAGATTCTCTCTCCTTTCCCCCTCATCGGTTCTCTCGGAAATCCCTAGATCTTAGTTTTCCGATTAGTTCTTTTTCTTCAACATCAATCTATGTTATGAACCCCTTACTGTAATCAACTTGACCGAAACTTTAATTTTTAATTTTTTGTTTTAGCTTGATTTGTGTGTTGATGATGGTTACGTAGGCAAATCAGAATTTTAATTTGATCTTCAGTTTGCCTGTGTTAATTGGAATTGTATTCCTTGGATTATATTTAGAGTTTTTTTTCCTGTGAAAAGGATTTGATGATTCGTTAGGGGTTAGGAAATGTTTTTTTTATTTTTTATGTTGCTAATCTAATGTCTTGTTTGGATGGGTAGAATTGATGGTTTCCCCATTTGGTTTTACCTTCACATTAGAGAGATTTGGGAAAAGATTACTTCTTTGATCTCCTTTGTCGCTGATGAAAAGAAGGATAAGGGCTAGTTGTCTTTCATTTCTATTCTTGCTACTTAGTATCTAGAAACCAAACAAGCTCTAGAAGTCCTGATCCATTCTGCTTATGTGGTGGGCTTGATTAAGTTCATAATATTCCAAAATGCGCTTGGAATTCACTCTTTTGGGGGGTTGATTGTATGATAACAGAACGAACATAATGATTTGGCATCAGTAGCTGGGCGTATGCATAATGCTGAAAGACTTTCAAAGGAATGTGGTGTGAGTGAAGCTAAAAATTTCTGCTGAGAGATTTTCAGGATTTTAGGATTTCGTCAATCGAGACTTACTTTGGATAACTACCCAGCCTTTGTGTTGTCATTTAGGTGCCTTTTCCTTCCCTTGTTTTTTTTTTTTTTTGATGTGGGAGTTGGAACTTGAGAAGAAAAGGATGGAACTGTCGGGCTAAGGGTTTTTCCACTTGTCTAACATCACTATTTGCACTGGTAGTAAGTGCTGAAATGGAATGTTAAGGTGAACGTTTCTTTGATACGATATAGCAGAAAGCGACCTGTGACTTAGAGGACATGATCTATGGTGGATCCTTACTAGTGTTGCAATTTTCAGATTTTATTATAGAAGCATGTAGTTGTAAATCCTGATCCATGTCTCATTTTCGGTTGGGGAAGGAGAGGGTGAACTAGACTTAGTGTTAGAGGACATGAAGTATTGTTCTTGTTTCGCCTTTAACTGATGTTGTTATGCCATAAAATGGAATGCATTCTGTATCTTGTACACACTTCAACATAGACTTCATTGGTATATGATGAGGCTGCTATAGAACTTAGTCTTTGCCGCTCTTTAGTGGAAATATAAAAATTGCGGTAGCCATTTCAGTAGAAGTGACAAGTCTCCCTTGATAGCTGACAATGGCCCTAGACAATAGACCACCTCTCTTTTGCTCGTTTCCATTCTCTGTCTCACTGTCTTGGAGCCGAAATTATGTTAGATGTGAAGTTAGAGGACAAATCATGGTTAATGAGATCATGAATTGTCTGATTATTGGGCTGTGTCATGGTTTATTTTTATTTTATATAGATTTATATATATAAATAAATGAAAAAGATTTATCCAAAGCAAGCATCCTACAAATGGACTATGTACAACCAAAATGTAGACTATCCACAAAATCTACAATATCATAAGAAGATTGGCAAAAATTGCCACTATCCCAAAACTAGAGAGTCTTGAAAATTTTATCCTCAAAGCGATTAACAGAAGTTTCCACTCCTCGAAGACTCTCCTATTTCTCTCACACCAAATGCTCCAAAAATGACATCTCGGATAAGCAATGCTTTCTTCTCTTTAGCTTTTCTCCCGAAGTAGCTTTCCCAAGCCACAAGATGTTCCTTAGAAGAACTAGAAACAACCCAAGGGACGCCCAAACAACTAAAGGCTAACTCCCACTAAGCTCTAGCAAAAGGGCAATGGAACAGTAAAAGGCTGTGTAATGGTTTGTACTAATTTAGTCTTAGTTTAGGCTACCAGACCACCAGGATCATCATACAGAGGTGGAATAGGAACATGAATCACCTGTGTGTTTGAGCTGAATATGGCTCAATGCAAGCACTATGGCAGGAAAAGTGTGGGTATATTGGATGGTTTCTGTATATCTGAAGATAGCTGAAATCCTACCATAGGACCAATGTAAGTGTGCCAGCTTACTGTGTTTGACAGCAGTTAACGTGGTAGCAGTTGGCTTTCTCACCCCAGTTATTCATATCAGGGCAGTTTTGGACTTTCGGTGGTGGCAGTGGAGTGCCAGATATTGTGATTTCCAAATATATCCTTTGTGTTCTCATATGGTCATCACTTCTTATATGTTATCATCATGGTTACATATTGAATTCCCTTCTTTTAGGTGCATACTAACTTATTAACTGCAATGGTATGTTATGTGCTGCAGGATCCATTTCTGAAACCACAACCGAAAACACAGACCAATGCTCCTTCACCCAAGTAGAGCTTTGTGAGCAGCTGCTGCTTTTTGAATCTGACTCTTTAAGTTATTTTTGTTCAACTGGTTTGCCATGTAACTTGAACTGATGGAATTGAATTTTCATTTGGAAAACCTAGTTTTCTAGTTGAATAAATTGAAGTGCTCCATGTGGCTGTGGACATCATTTGAAATTCCATACAGTCAAATCTGAGGATGAGTTGATTTTTGGAATAGGTTTTATGTCTCTGTTGGTCAATGCATTTTCAGTCATGGACACCTGCCTTTGCCAAGGGCATGCCCATGTTGATTATATATCAAGTTGTGATCTATTGTCCAGAGGCTGTTGTGGTTCCTTCATTGCAGCAAAGTACAATTGGCCCAGTGGAAATTCAACTCTGAAACTCAGCTGTTGCTTTGACAATCTGAGCTATCCTCAGTACAGTAAGGCTTGTAGTTCGACAAGCTCATGATAATTTATCATGAGACGTATTACATGCTTATTAACCACTGCCTTAAAATAGAAGGCAAAAACTTAACAAGTAGGCTGTCTTACAATGAATTACCGTGAGATTGTCCCACACCAGATTTTATGTTTAACCAAAGTAAAAAATCCATAATGGCATAGCTGATGACTAGCAACTATTGCCAACAGAGAATTTGCACCTCCATTTTTGGAATGCTTGGAAGCCTCCCCTCCCCCTCGTTTGGTTCAGATGAAGTGCAAATGCCAATATAATGAAATAATGTAATGCATAGAAACATCGAACCTCAAAGCCGTGTGCAAAAACCTGAAACTTGGCTGCTATACCTCGAACTCAAATTCAAGACATGATTAACTTCATGGCAAGGAATATACATAATGCTGTATTAATGCCAATATACTAAAAATGGATCGTATTCTTTAACCATATACAATTTACTAACAGCCAATAGATAATGCCCAGCTCAACTGATATAGTTACATACATATAACCTCAAAACAAATTGCACTTACACACATATAATGACGGCAACTCATTTCCACCCTCGATAAAACTATAATCCTCAAACCAATGGAGAATCGAGAGCGTAGGCAAGCTCAAACTACCGGACCACTTGACTGGGGATTCAGATCTGGCATATACTGAGGGCTTCGGCCTGCTATTTCCTCCTCGCCTAGCCTTAACTCCTGATTCAGGCCAAGTATCGGCTGGGTTGGGGAGGTTTCCACCATACAAGAGCCCCTCTCCCCACCCTCAAAAAAGGGCGAAAAAAGTCTGTCAAACCAGCCAAAATTGCCCAAGCAAACCTTTTATGATACAAAGAAGACAAAACTCTGACCTCCCTCCCTCATAGGAACTGCACATCTACAATTCTTTCGGCTTCTCCACGACGACTCAAGGTCTTCAGAATACAAGGATCACTCTGTAATTCTTGAATGTGAGTGTAAAATGCTACGCAGCTGCTTCTGGAGCTTTCATGCCAAAACCACACCTTAATTTTTCAACCCTGAGTAACACACAACAGCATTGACAAGATCAGACTTTTAAAAAACTAAAATAACATACAATAGGACCTTTAATGAACCCACATGGGTATCGTAATAGTCCAGTCCGGGGATTTTTTTTTTTGGGGGGTTGGGAGTGGGGAGGGCGAATTAGGCCAAACTGAGCTTTACTGTCATCCCCCTCATAGGGCGAATCGGGCTATACAGGATAGAAGGTAGCAGTTGTGCTACCAAAGTATCCCTTCTTTTGGCATTGACAGTGCTCAGATTGGAGGAAAACAATGATGTGTTTGATCTAAAAACCTTCCAGTAAACAAAATGACACCAAAGTTAGCTGACAGGAATTCAGTTTAGATTCAGAGCCGACTCTCAACTTATCACAGGTAAGGTTACGTACATCTAAACCTCAACGATCCATGTTGTGCTACTCGTTTTTGTCGTGTGTGCTAAGCTAAGATGAAAAGATGATGCCATGCTAAATTAGTTTTACTAGTTTGTAGGCCTTCCACTTATGCAATTGCAAAGTGATGTTACTTGGACACTTTTGCACTTCAAATGAATACAGAGACATTGACGTATGCCCCTTGAGGTTTTTGCTTTAATTTTGTAACCAAAACTTTTCGTATAAACTTTTACCTCGCTCCAACTTCACCTTAAATTAATTTGAACCTCCATATTGCTGGCATGGCATAACCATGGGCATGAATAATTGAATGCCATGTCATCAATTTACTGGTTCAAAATTGTTTGATACAAAAATGGAGTAAAAAAACGAAAGGATCGTTATAAAAATTAAAAGAAGAAAGCACAAGGGGGTATATGACAATATCTCAATCTCACATGGGTTTGATCTCTTTGACATGTCATTTGAGACCAAAAGCATGCAAAATTCTCAAAAAGGAAAGAAAAAGGCTAAGATGACACTTGGAGGTTTACTCGTATCAGCTGGGTTTCAATTGACAGTTTTATGAATACGTTCCACTAACAACTACTTTACAAGCCCCCTCTCCCCCACACATCAACTGGATGAACGCATCATGTGAGCTTTGTGGTTAGATGAGGTTTAAAAAGAAAAAGAAAAAAGAGAAAAGGCAGCAAGAGGAGCTGAGCATTGTGATGTCCCTAATGCTATCTGCTCATGCTTATGTTATATGCTTATGTTCAAAACTTGACTGCTGGTTCATTTTCGCTTTCTTACTGTTGAAACCTAAACCAGGAAACACTATGGCGGACACAAATGTTTGTCGGAATGATTTGTCTCATCCAAATGTTATTTACCTCGGACTCTTCATGTTAAGCACCCTTGCTAAGAATCAACAGTCTGGCACAGGTATGGACAACACTATCAAATAAAAAATTCAAAAGATGGCCAAATTCCATGTCTGGACTAGTAGTCAAGTCTGAGTAAATAGCTTCTCGCAGCAGATTCCAGAATTTCAGAAAATTGTCTATTTTGCATTTTGGTATGTGTCAAAGAACACGTCTGGATATAAACGAAGGCCAATTCATTGAGTAACCAGATTTCTTTTTTCTTTTTCTTCTTTGTTTCCTTGTCTGGAACCAGGAGACTTAAGTGACCTGAGTGAATTAGTATTCTAAATTTGATTTCTTCCTCGTTTCTTTTGTTTTTTCCCTGTTTTTTCCTTTTCTTTCAGGGGCCCGGGGAAGGGTTGAATATCCACTAGAAGTGCAATCATAAATGAACCAGTATATATCCTCCCAATGAGGGTTCACTGGGAAAGGGGGACGTCTCTTGGTAAGAAATCAGACTTACGTTGGTGCAAGTTTTCCGAGGCTGACAATCTCTTTACCAGAGTCTTTATCCACCACTCTTCCAGACAGCTCAATCGTGTAAGATCTGTCCCTAGCAGCTGGAAGTCCTCTGGAAACCAGCAAATCCAGATCTTTATGATGAAGTTCTCTCCCATTCACAAAAACACCAGTGTCTCCACCAGCACACTTATCCAGCATTGGATAATTGAACTCTTGAATATGTGGCTGAAAAAAGTTCAGAAAAATTATCAAGCAAATTAACCACAGTAAAAAATCCATGAGTAAAAATACGTGTAAGATTTCATAATATACTTACAGGAATTATCCCAAGACAAGGCCCACCAATCAAGCCCCAGAAACCAGCTTGATAGTCGTACCTGATGCATTGAAATACATAACCAATTAATTTAATGTGCCTGTTTACAGTATCAAAGTGAAATATGGATGCAGCAACGACAACGACCACCACCTAGCATAGGCCCATATATGAAGGACCAAGGGAGATCCAATAATATGAAATGCTGCCCTAGCAAGCAGGGAAGTCGTTTGAACTTCAAAAGGCAAAAGGACCAGCAAAAATAATGTGAAATCAATGCGACACTAAATGTCCTGTTCCGATAAGTGCATAAATGATCGTTAATTGGGCTCCAGGATATCCCACACCAATATCTATTTTCAAACAAAGATCAAGCAGAGGATCACTGAACACACAACGGAAGGCAGGGCATCATGCCTTGTCCAAGGTTTTCAAGATAATGGTGCAGCAGCACCCAAGAAGAAAAATAGAGTGTCATAGGACTGCCTCCAATTTTCAAGTCTCAACCAGCTCCATCAGATTCCAAGTCAGAAAGTATCATAGCTCTGATACAATGTAATCATGAACTAGGAACACAATGCATTAACGCAATTTTTACTGATAAACATATCACACCACAAAGCTGCAGTATTTTTCCCTTACTTCCTCTTTTTTGGGGTCAGGGGTGTTGGAGTTTTTGGGGTTGAGATTGTTAAGAATATAGTGCTTGATCAGCAAAAGGAACCATGCTGAGCACATAATTGCAGAAGCAGACGAGATAATAACTTCCCGCAAGCTGCTGTATAAATTAGGCCATATAACAGCAATCAAGTAATGCAAGGAGCTCGGTCAAAGCTCCAGTTCTTGGCCAGAAGATATAATATTGGTCAAAGCTGAGTGGTGTTTCAATGACGATATCTAAATCTACAACAATCTTACAGTCGTACATCTTGGCAAGAAGGCATTACAAGTAGAGATTCAAGAAAATGCTCCAGTTCAAGTACATACCAGTATTTTCCAGGGTATATTGGACCTGCTAGCTTTTCTGCCTTCTTAACTAGTCTATCTGGTATGAGATGTCCATTAACTGTAACATTTCTTTTTCCACTTCCCGTGGTTTGGTTTGATCTAGACAAGTCTCGGAAGCTCTTCTTTATAATTCCTGTCAAGAATGAGTCAACCCCTCTCTTTCCCTTCTGCTGATCATCTTCTCTGTATGCATCTGCTGAGTCTTGTGATACCTCAGGATCTTCATAATCAAGTGGTATCTCCATCTCGGTTGCCAATGACTCTTTCAAGGAAGGATGCCGAAGGGTACTTTTGTTTGCCATAATCCTCTCTTGATCTGAGCGACTACTTAGGCTTCCCTTTCCACCTCGATTTACAGCACGATACTTAGAGGTGCAATCAAAAGAGCCCGGAGGAGGTGACCCAGGAGGAGATGGAGGGGAATCACCTCTTTCACATAGTCCTGCGGTTGAGGTCACTCCTTGTCTAGTAACCAAATCATCTGAGAAATGCTCATCCTCAGTGGTTGTAGCAGAAACTGAGCAACTCTTGTGCATTTCTTCAGATTTCCCAGTGCTTATATCCTGGCATGTCGAAGAAGAAACACAGTCCCTATCTATTGCTTGCAAATCATAAACTGAGTTAGCATAGTCCTCAGAACAAAAACTGGCATTATGCCTCTTCAAATTACTTCCGACATCATTGCAACTGTCAAGATCATCAGTTGTTGAGTAGCTTGCAGAAGTATCAAGAGACACAAGTTTTTTATCCACTATGGCAAAAGTGATCACCGAAGAGCACGATCCACATGACATTTTCCACTCGCCCTTATTGTAGAACACCTTGCTGGGCAATTTGAGCAACTTGAAGCAGTAGTGACATGCTACGAATGGTGCACCGCCAGCTATAGGACGGTAACAATGTTCCTTAGCTAAAATCACTCTTTTAGTACGGTCACGAGGAAAAGCACCCACCTCTAGCTTGAGGTCACTAGGATGCCTTGTGTGAGGCTGTGCATCGCAAGAACCCATTGGAGGATTATTAACCTCCCTAGCATCGTATTTATATGAACCAGGAGCATTATGGACCTCATGATGGCGTGGCAGAGACCTGTTAGCAACATGAGAAAATCTTCTGTTGCTGAAAGCTGATGATGGGATTTGTTGGGGAACTTCCTGCAGTTGGGCATAACACTGATAGCAAGCACAAGAAGGCTGGTTGAGGGTCATACCATATGGGTGTGGTTCAAAAGGGTCTGGCTCCAGACTCATATACCGATGATGACAAGGGATTCTTTGTGGATAAGGTCTTGCGGACATTTGGGGTTCAAATGGATCTTCAAACCTAGAAACATGATTTGAGCTAGGTATTGAGTTGGGATAATTGCGAGTAGTCACATCTGAATCCTTGACAATGGGAAATGGCTCATGATAACGATCAAAATAAGGTGGTCTATCGACATGCTTATTGGAAGCAGATAACTGACTTGAAGCTCGGTGATAGCTAGATGGCTGATCATGAAAATAACCATCAGGTTCGATATGATACCCAGCGTTTCTGGGCTCTTGCAGTCTCTTTTCAGGAGGCTTGCCATTCACAGATTGGTATCTAATCAGTTGATCCTTCAATTCATCCAACTTCCTCAGCAACTCCTCTCGATCATGATCAACATACTCAGCTCTGGTTGATCTGGAGGCTTGATTTGGATAACCAGAATCTAAACTAAATCTAGAACTGTCTTCATCAAACTTACTTGAACTTGAAAACCTCCCCTTTCAAAGTGATCCCTTCTCATCCTCTGAAATCGTTCTTCTATTCCTAGATCACTCAGTTTGCTCTGAAGAAAACGGCCAGATCTAGATAACCCATTTGAATTCTCAATCAGGGTTTCCAACTTATCAACCTTAGACTCCAACTTCTCATTGCCAACTTGGTTTCTAGTGGAATTCTCCTCCTCAACAACCCATTTACCAAATCTTGTCTTTAAATTGTTCCCGACATTTTGATCAACAGTTTCGCTACTCATATCACAGCCATTCACTTTACCTTCTACATTCTCAGCTCCAGAAACTGCCAATTTCCCCAGAAAATTCTCTGATTTGTCAGATAAATTCTCAGATTTATCAGAAACTACACCAACCTTTTTCTCATCAGACCTCTCTGACTTATCATTATTCCCTTCCCGCTTACCCTTTCTTGCTGCAAATTTATCAGAAAACCAAAAATAAAACCCTATTAATACTACTGTTACTCTGAAAACATACAAACCCCAATTCAACCAAGCTATCAGAGAAAATAAAGAATCTATGCAAATGGGCAATCTCATTTCAAGAAAAAATAAATGAATTAATATTTACATCAAAAATAAAGGAAAAATAAAATTTTAAAAAAATACCTCGCAGAATGGCTCCACATCCAGCACACTGAT
Organism: Talinum fruticosum; assembly: GCA_021018815.1. Classification (NCBI taxonomy): domain Eukaryota; kingdom Viridiplantae; phylum Streptophyta; class Magnoliopsida; order Caryophyllales; family Talinaceae; genus Talinum; species Talinum fruticosum. Next base: position 2,267,656 of record JAITYX010000042.1, read on the forward strand.
ATATAGAGTAATCTGGGGGCTCTTGCAGAAAATTTTCGCATTTGGGGCAACGAACTAAGCGAAGTTTCAGCGTTTCAGCCATTTTTTAAGATTTTCTGGGAATCTGCTTCAGAAAAATATTACAAACTCACATGCATAAATCATTGATTTGGGAACTAAAAATAAAACCCACTAGAAATGACAAAATTAGGGCATAGCATTGTAACTTTACAGACAAAATGACCCAGTTGAGGCTCCAGATTAAGGAGGGGAAGAAAAACTAAACCCAAATGAAAATTACATTCAACTGTCTTCTTCTGTGCTCTGACTGGCAATTTTTGGAGGTGCCCAGAAGTCAGCATTTGAGGAAAAGGGGAAGAGGGAAGAAAACAAAAATCAATTTATTTAAATGATCTAAATTAAGGGGTCAAAGAAAATGGGGCCTTTAATTCAAAGAAAATCAAATTAATATGGGCCCTCTTTTTTCCTTTTTTCTTGTGACAATGGGCCCTTGTCCTTGTTTATATAATCTTTGTGGTTTGTGGCAGTCCTTTTAGAAATAAGAAATTATTTTAGGGGATATTTGGTATGCAGCAATTATTTGGTAATAATAACAAGATTTTGTCACAATAAAAAAATTAAAGCTATTTTGGAAAATGGAGAATGAAAAAGAAATTTAAAATTCTAGCCTTTGTCTTATCATCTTCTATAAATTATAATATGGACCCGAGTTTCTAAACTTTAGTTACTATATGTATATTTTCTTTAACTTTTTAAAATTCATTTTCATCCCCTATTTTCGTGACTCCTTTTTTTTAAAAAAATAAATTTTCTTTTCCAAATTGTATTATAACACCATATTCATAAACCCGAGCCCATAATTATATTGTCGTCCTCCCTCCCAAACTAAAAACAAAAATAAAAAACAACTCTTATCTTTCAAGCCCACTTAAGGCCATGTTTGAAAACAATTATTAAAAATATATATATAAAAAAAAAAAGAAATCGTGGCAATCATATACTAGTTGGTAAATTTAGAATAATGCCGTGAACCACGCAACAAATTGCTACAGGCATGCAAAATCAAACCAATAGTTTTATTTTATTTAAGGATCCACCTTAATTCTTAACAATCTTTTCAATTTATTTAATTGAAATGATTAAAATTAATTTATTATTGTATAATTTCCAAACTTATTCACTAAATTTGTCCTTACATTATTTTGATTTAAATAATATGAATAAATTTTAAAATTTATCTACTGAATTTTTATGATAAAAAAATCAATTAAAACTAACACGATTATAATAGTAATAATATTTTTTAATTAAATACCTCACGCATGATGTTGCAACGATTAAGGTTTTTCACCGTTATTTTATTATCAGATAAAAGGGCAATTTTTAAAAATTATCAATTAAAATGGGCAATTATTTGGAGTTTGATGGCGGCGATCCACGGTGTTCTCCTTGGTCTGATTTGCACTCTCTCTAGCATCTCTAATGTATTGCTATTTCCATCAAAAACAAAAAAACAAAAACTATTTATTTAATTACTAATTTATTATTTATATATATAGTATACTATTGTTGTATTTACGTGATCAGTTTGGTAGCGACGTTGACGTCGGTGACGGTGGTGGCGCCGCCGGATTGAGCTGACGAAGAACTACAGGCAATGTGACGGTGACATAGAAGGAGATAAGTTTGTGGATGAGAGGCTACATTTGGGGATGTCTTTTGAATCCCCAACTTCAACATTGTAAGCATTATTTTTAAGAATTAATCAAATTTGCCGGCTTTTTAAAATAAATAGTTAAGTATCGAAAATTATTATATTTAAATTTAAATATTAAGTGTTCAACACGATAAGCATACGAGGTAAATGTGATCTAATAAAGTATAAAACAATAAACTTATATAGCATTTGAGATACAACTTTCGATCTACGGAGATATCAAATCTTAAGGACAATATCGACCTTAAAGTGAGTCGCTTTACAATAAACTCTTATAACATGATAGTTTAGCGGAGTTTAATTAGTAAATACGGAAGGGATAAGAGCGGACAAGTTCGCAATAACATCCCGGAGCCAAGACATATTTGCTTTTGCACACACGCGATGTAAGTCCAAACTAGCTAGATCTTGCCATACGGTTTATTGTGATGGCCAGGCCGGATGCAGGGGAAAGTTTGAGAGCATCTCTTTTCCACTAAAAAATATTATGAGTGTGTTGTTGCCATAGTATTGTGATTGAAAAAACGAGTTACCTTAATACTTGAATTAAATAGGCTATCTCTTATATTTTTAATTTATCAACAATTTAATTTTTCATGCTTTTGTTTATATAAGAAGATTAGGAAATTGGGTAACTCGCACCGTAATTATCATCATCCATATGATTATTCACATGCCATGGGTCAGATAAAGCCCAAATTAGACTTATAATTTGACAATGAAAATTAACATAAATTAAATTATTGATAAATGATATTTCTTGTATTATTTAAAAAAATAAAATCCTTGACAACTTAGGGTCTGTTCGTTTTAGCGTTTATAAAAGCGTTTATAACCGCTAACCGCTAATAACCGCTCATAAACGCTCATAACCGCTCATAAACGCTAATAAACGCTCATAACCGCTCATAACCGCTAATAAACGCTATAACAGACTCATAGCGACTCATAACGACTCATAACAGACTAGTTATAACCGCTATAACAGACTATCCACTATAACAGACTAATAAACTCATATTATTATTATTGTGATGATTATTATTTATGATAACAATAATAATTATAATTATTATTATTATTATTATTATTATTATAATTAAGAAAAAATTATTATTATTATTATTACTACTACTATAATAATAATAATAATAATATTATTATTATTATTATTATTATTATTATCATTATTATTATGGAGAAAAATATTATTATTATTAGTAATAATAATAATAATTATAATTATTTAATTATATTATGATTATTATCATTATGATTATTTAATTATATTATTATCATTATTATTATTATAATGATACTCATCGTTATCGTTATCGTACTCTTGCAACAATTGGATAATATTTTTGAATAATATTTTTGTAGCACGCACACATCAATTGACTTGAAAATATTAAAATTAGTAATGAAATGATTTACAAACAAATGACTAACTATTGGGTAACATTTCCTACTACGCCACGAATCATATTAGCTATTTCATCTCTAAGTGCATTCATTGTTTGTGTGTTATGATGATCATAAAACTATTGTTCCGACGGTATTTCATATGTGATCGTCGGCCTAGGGCTAAATGGTATCCTTTTTTTTATGCATACGGATTAAATTATGCAACGTGCATGTCGCAATTATAATCTTCACTTGACGCTCTCTACTTGTCCGAGGCGATCCGTGCTTTAAAATTCTCCATCTATTCTTCAACACGGAAAAGCTTCGTTCAATAGTCATACGTAACGAGGAGTGTCGATAATTAATACATTACTTGTTATTATTATTATTATTATTATTATTATTATTATTGTTACTACTACTAGTACTATTATTATTATAATTATAATAATAATAATAATTATTACTATTATTATTACTACTACTATTATTACTATGATTATTGCTATATTAATAATAATAATAATAATAGCATTTATTATTATTATTATTATTATTATTATTATTGTTGTTGTTGTTGTTGTTGTTATTGCTAAAAAATATTATTATATTTCAAAATTTTAGTATTATCGTTACTATAATTATTATTGTTATTATTATCATTATCGACGTTGTAACTTGTTATTATAATGATCGTTATTGTCATCGTTATAATACTCTTGCGACAATTTTATAACAATAATAATAATATCAATAATGATAATAATAATAAATAATAATAATAATAATAACAATAAAATAATAATAATAATAACGATAATAATAACAATAAAATAATAAAAATAAAAAATAAAATAAAATAAAAAATATTATTATTATTATTATTATTAAAAAGTTAATTATTTAATATTATTATTACTATTATAACAGCTTATAACCCCTCATAACCGCTATAGTAGCTTATAACCGCTATACAACCCATAACAGACTATAACCGCTAATTATAACGAACTAGTAATGACTCATAACAGACTCAAAACAGCTCGTAACAGCTCATAACAGCTTATAGCAGCTCATAACAGCTCATAACAGCTCATAGCAGCTTATAAACGCTATAAACGCTATAACCTAGGTAGTTTTAACAACTCGAAACGAACGTATTCTTAAACTACGAATTTTTTCCCCTAATAATTTGATGTCTTATTTTCAGGCAAGAGCGGATAGGCCCAATAGGGAAAGAGATGCGGGAACCGGGCCCATACAACTACAAGCACTATTGATTATTGGGCTCAAGCCTTTCTTTTACATTTTATTCCATTAATAATACAACTCTTCCGTTATTTTATTTCCATTTTTAATTTTAAAATTTAAAATGCATGTAATCGAGTTATTGTTGTTGACGATATTTGAAGATCTCCATTGATCAAGTGAAAAGTAACGTGTCCCCATTAAAGGGGTAAAATGACTATTATGTATTATTATAATTATTTATTATATAGTCAAAATTCAAATTAAAATTTATAAATTTAAAGTTCTGCAATTGAAAATTTGTTAGAGTACCCTAAATTTCAAAATTACTTGATGAAGTATATGAACATAATGACGTTCGTAACTTTTGCACGGCAATCAAAACAACTGTGTAATTTCTGACATAAAATATCACAAATCATGAAAAGACAAATATAATGTAAGCTTAAATGTTTAATAATAATTTTTAAATTTTATTAGTTGACACAACACATTTTTCGTCATTTAAATACCGTACACGAAACGTTGATCCATATATGGCACGACAAACCTAGCATAAGCTTGATTTGATTGATAATTGTAACACAAAATAAAAAGATTGATGCTCTTATTTCACCTTAACCATAACAACCCCTAATTAAAAAAAAAAAAAACAATAATAATAATTTAAAAAAAAGGATAACTCAGATAAACCACTTGATACCAGGAGCTCTGGGTCTTGTGGGCTTGATCATCTTCTTAATTCTCTCTCCTCTCATCCTCTTCCACACCCTTCCAAACCCTACACACCCACTTGGCATTGCTGGCTTCCCTGATGGCATCATCACAGCCGTTGATCCTTGATTCATCACTGCCATCTGGTTCTGATTATTCTGACAATGATGGGACAATCTGAACCGTTTAAATCCTCCAAGGGAAGGCAGGGCCATCAGGTGCCGTTCGATCAAGTGGGTGAGTGAAGCAAGTTCATGGGAATCATAGAGAGGACTCCCACAGTCCCATACTCTGATCACCTTCTCATTCTCATCACTTTCTCTCTCTTCATCTCCCCTGTTTTTTGCCATTTTTTTGAATTTTCTTTTTCTGGGGTTTGATGTATTTATATATATACGTAAATTTACTCTCTGGGTTTATAATCCAAAGCTTATATATTATATATATATATATATATATATATATATATATATATATATATATATATATAGTTATGATCGGCTATGGCGATGAAGGAGAGGAGAAGGTGAAAATGGAAGGGAGGGGAGGAGAGAGAAAGAGAGAGGGAGAAGATGAAGAGGAACACCAAGACATTTTTTGTCTGGTCGGTCCCACAGCCGTGAGAGAGATCCTCATGTGGTCGTTCCCTCAATTTATTGACAAATTTCTTCTTTTTTTTTTTATCGCCAATTAATAGACAAATTTCTTGCTTAGTCAAAGAAAAATATTCTTAATTGATTAATTAATATCAAATCTCATCAGTTTTTATGCAAAAAATAAAAAATACAAACAAAATCTCCATTAATAGATTAAAATTCCTAATTTGCCCTTATAGTGTAGATGGAGATGATGTGTTGGATAAGGGCAATTTTGTCTTTTACAACACATGGGTGGCCTTGTTGAATGTGCAAGATGCCTGTTCAATCAGCACATGTGTGTGAATAGTGTTTTTTGGGTATATTTTATTTTTTATTAGTTATTTGATTACTTTATTAATTTAAGAGGATTTTTATGTTAGAACATTATATTTTTCAAGTAATTATGATGTTGTATCTTCTTTGGGTATATTATTATTATTATTATTATTATTATTATTATTATTATTATTATTATTCCACCCTATATGGAGCAATATCATTATGTGTTTCAAACCTAATTCATGAATTTGGAGTGCTAATTGTCTTTGATTCCTTTTTTAAGTTATTATTATTGATCCCTTTTACATCCAATAATCTCTTCATATTACATGATTATTTTCCAAGTTTGTTAATTATTTGATAATGAAAAAGGCACAATGTTTATAAAATTGGGTGATTAATAAACATATTTTTGAAAAATAATTTATAAACATTGTACCTTTGTTTTTGATATTGAATTTTGCATTGTATTAATCACTCAAATCATATGTCAAATAGGGTTGACGATTTTGTATGTTTGTTGTGTTTAGTTTTTTTATGAAACATGTAGGTAAAATTTTTTTTTTTTATGTTTAATAAGTTGCAAAAATAATACAAAATATAAAATAAACTTTTATTCATTTTTATTTCTTTTTCATTTTGTCGTATAATCCAATAATTTTTATGTCCGTAATTATGTTTATAATAATATTCTTGCACAGCTATTTTGAAAAAAGTCGTAAATGGATGACCTTACGATAAAGTAATGGTCTACTAGTTTTATAGACGGTGCCTTGCACCATAAATGTTTTTTCAACACAATAATGCACAATATTTTCACAAGTTCTTTATTTCTTATTATGAAGTATACATTTCTTTACACCGTGGGCATAACCAAGTATCATATTTTGGGAAGGTTAGTATACATCTTTTCAAAGGCTCATAAATGCAATTGTTAAGGGCAAGCATTTTTCAGTTTAAAAGTTTTCAGTTCACTTATAATATCATAAATACCGTCAAAAGTAAGATTTAAATAAATTAAAATAACTATTTATATCACCAAAATACGTACCTTCACTTTCATATAGTACATTGGATCACTCTTTTGTTTCCATTGGTGCGTGAGTGAAAACAAAATATATCAGAAAGACATAAGAAACTTTACAAGACTAATTTGCGGACTAAAAGGGACAGAGATAAATTTTTTTAATCCTTTTTAGTTACAAATAGTCGAGTAATACTTTATTTTTGTACAATTATTTTTTTATTAAAAAATAAACACCCATGAAACAATCAGTTATCATTGTTTTTCTAATGATAAAAAATAAATTTCAACTTAACTAACTAAAAATGGGTTCAATTTTACTGTTTACTATAGAATTATTTTATTCCCCACCATTCTATAATAATTAGCTAATTGTTGCTATTTACCAAGACTACTGTTTTTTTTCAATACACAATTATTTTTATTTTTTAGTGGTTCTCCCCGGTCCCCACCCTTTCCCCCTTTAGAATAATCTGTTTATTTCCTTTGTTCTATTTTGTGTGGCCAAGGAAGCACCGTGGTGGACTGAGAATCTCGAGATGTCTCCCCGGATTTTTCCCCCTTTTTTCGCTACATCGAAAATAAAAAATGTTTAAATTTCAAGTCTCTGCTGATCATCAGCTCACTCTGGGATCACACCAACAAATTATTCGGCGAGGGTTTTATCTTCGTGGCTTTTTCTGCAGATTTTCAAAAACCCAAATGTCCTACTGTGCTTTGTCTCGAGCAATTTGGCAAATAATTAGATATTGAGATTATTTTCTCTCTCTTCAACTCGCCCATCTCGTTTTCTCAGGTAAGCTCTGAATTCTCCAATTTTTCCTGTGATTCAGTAGAATTACCTACTATTTGTTCTGGTTGGTTGTAGAAAATTGAAGTTTCTTATGTGGGTTGTTTGCAATTGCGAATTTGGATTGCTGAATTTGATGGTTAGTTGATTTTGGGTTTGATTATTTTGAGGTGGAGTTGAGCAGTGTTGTTGTATATTACTGAACCTTTGAGTCGAAGTATGTTTTTCGTTTGAATTTTAGTTATGGACAGCTTTGATTGGAAGTCTTTGCCGCCCAATTTTTTTTTTTTGAAGGAAGGGATTTGTTATGGCATCTCAAAATGATTGACATCTTTCTTTCTGGTATGATTTTTGAGAAATCAAAAGGGATAGTACTACTAGGAGCCTCGTTATAGGGTAGGTTGTACTAATTGCATCATATGGTGGTAGCGAGAGAGAGTATTCCTACTTTAGAAAGTAAATTTTATTTTTAGAAGTAGTTCACAATAGGAAGAGTAGCATTTCTTCAGGGTCTGGCTTTTGGGGAAAGTGGTAGTTACTAGTTATGAAATCCCCTAGTGGCACTTGTTTCAGAATATCGTGGAACTATAAATTTGTCCGTGCTTTTGTTTTACCTTTTCTTCTTTGTTCAAGCGAGAATGGACTGAGGGATGGTTATAGTCCTTGGAGTTTACTAGCTGAACTAGTTAACAACTTCGATATATATGTTGTATTTGAGATATTTTTGTTTGCCATCCCCTTCTCTTGGAGTCCCCCATCTGTTTCCTTGTGGTGGTAATTTGTCCCTTGATCCCGTCGAATGAATATAATCTAATGATGCTTTAGTTTCTAACTCTCTTTCTCCCCTTTCCTAACAACTATCCCCTGCGGCGGTATAGTATGTGTTTTGAGTTCCCCAGCAAAGAAGGTATTCCATGATTGAAAAATGTATCTGAATTTTGTTCTTGTATTCACAATGTACTTTGATGTATTTGGGCATAATCTCTACATCAGCTTGGTGCAAACTGTGATTATTGAGCATTCTTGTTGGCAGTGCAGAGGATTGTGTGGAGCAATGACTTCTAAAGAGATGGGAAAAACCAAGATGCATGATTCGGACTTGCCACTGAAGCAGGAGGATTGCCCTATATTGGCTTCTGCACCCAATTGCAATTCAAGGAGCCAGTTGCAAGGGACTTCAGGCCATGCTTATGCAGATGCAGTAGAGAGCAATACTTTTGAACAACAGGGGACATCATCCTCAGGATTGAAGCCTCCCCTGTTAGCACACAATCAGTTGATCATGTAGGGTATCCATCCAAGATGTTGAAAGGCGAAAAATACAACAGCGCTGTCTTAGACACAGCTGATTATCTAGGTAAAGATGCCATACATTCACGGCTGGGCCACTGGTCACACTTGTATCAATTTGTAGATGAGTCTAAGGGTTTTCATGGAGATCCAGTTTCAAGAGCCAAGGATAAACTTATGATTAGTGCTAGAGAGAATTCAAGGAGAAGTGATGCTGGTGCATGGAACCTCAGGCGCTTGACGGTCAATCATACTGATGGAACAAATCCCAACTCTGAAACTGCATTGCTTCATCAGGATGCAAAATTAAACATTTTATCCACATCAAGTTTCTCTCTGTTCTTTGGGAAGAAAACCCCTAAGGGTAAAGGGGTCATCCATGGACATCCAGAAGATAAGATTGACCCTGAAAGTGGAAGTAATTTACAGAGTAAAGGAAGACTACTGTCCACAGCAGGCATAACAATGGTTGGTCATGGGGAACTTTTGCAACATCGCACTGGTGGGCTTCCACATTATTCAAATCACGATGGCATTAGTTTGAGAGAGTGGCTCAATCCTGGAAACTGCACAAAGCACAAAGTTGAGGGAATTAATTTGTTTAGGCAAATTGTAGAGTTGGTCAATTTGTCTCATTCTCAAGGACTTGTTCTACAACAGTTGCGGCCATCGCATTTCATCCTAATGACCTCAAATAAGTTGAAGTATATTGGTTCATCAAGCCAGATCAGTTTGGATTTTAATACATCTCAGGCTGGATGCAAGAAAAGGCCACCAGAAGAAAATATACATGCTTTCCATACCTCTGGTATGAAGCAGCAGAAACTTGTTGCAGACATGAAGTTTGAGAATAATCCATCTGTATCCACCTCAGGAAATGACCTTAGAATTGTCACGCTCCAGGAGACCATTTATGGCAGAGGTTGCTCCTCTGGCTCTGATAATAATGAGCGCAGGGTTTTTAGCAGGGCCAACCAGCAAGCTACTGGAATAGAGAAGTCTCTTCTAGTGAACCCTCAATTAGAAGAAAAGTGGTATTCTTGTCCAGAGGAGCTTGACGGGAGTGGTTGCACATTTTCGTCTAATATTTATAGTCTTGGAGTGCTACTTTTTGAGGTGAGGAAGCATGTAATTAGCTACTTTAAACCATAAACTTTGGTGACAGACATTAGGTTTGCTATTAACCTGCCTATACTAAATTAAATGAAAATGTTGGATTTGAGTCCTCGCTGTCATTTATTCTAAATCCAAATCCAAATTCGTGGGTGCAGCCTTATCTTTGAATTACGCTCGAATTATACAGGCTTGTTCCATTGGACCCACAGCCATATTCTCTCTCTCTCTACGTTCTAAACAGTAAAAAAAGCTTGCTAAGTTCTGTCTCCCAATATGTGATTTACTACATTGAACTCCTGTGATTTTGTTAATTGAAGTAGTAAGTTTATGGCCATTCTTAGTGACGCAGTCCAAATCATCATGACTGCATGGCTATTCTATTTTCAGCTTCCAGGATACATGTAGTGCCCTTTGCTTCTAATACTTGAAGAAGAAACCACGACTTCTGTAACATGTCTACCTTGTGAATCTGTAACGTTGCTTACATTTTTATGACCATGATCATTTATCTTAATTTTTTCTAATGGACTATAACATTATTCCCAAGTTTTGGAGTCCCTAAATCTGATGTTGCCTACTAATCTGATTAGGTTATTTGTTTTCCTGTCACCCATGCGACGTGCTCAAGGATCTTGTTGCAGAAAAGCTCAATCTGTCAACTGTAATTGATCGCAGACTCTTGAGCATATTAAAATTTTTTCATATGACATGGGTCGGTCATCTTCACACACTTTCGTTCTCATAATAAGAGGATTTTAGAAATAGTTCTGCTTCTACTTACCATAAACCCTTGTTTAGTACCCCTTAGCTGCCAGGTATAGGGAGAGAATGTGAATATAGTTATCGTTTTTGCATTCATTTATTTCTCAATCTCGATAAACTTTGTTTATTTGTTTTCCAGAAACCCAAGTTAATTTCTTCTCTTTCATCAGTTGCTTTGCCCTTTTGATTCATTGGAGGCTCATTCTGCTGCAATGTCTGATCTGCACTATCGGATTCTACCACCTTTCATTTTATCTGAAAGTCCAAAAGAAGCTGGATTCTGTTTGTGGCTTATCCATCCTGAACCATCATCACGTCCAACAATAAGGTACTTATCCAGCTTGTAACACTATAACTGCTTTTAAAAGCAATGATTGGTTGAAGATGGTGGCTGCGTGTTATGAAAATTTACCACTATGGAGGAATCCCTTTTCCGTACTTTACTGGTCTGCCATCATATTGATGATGTGCATAAGAAGTGTGAAGTAGAATCTGGGCTGTGAAAGCATATTTATGCTATTATTTGAAGGATTTAGCAGCCAACCAATCAAAACAAAAAGAAAAAGAAGGGAGTCATGGGTTTGATTTAGTCCATGAAGACCTATTGCATATAAGTAAAAGAGCTGAGTGCCATTTAGGCTTGTTTTGTGGAAAAACAGGGGAATAAGGGAAAGGGGGAGGAAAAAGAAACAAAAAAGAAAATAAGAAACTCTGGTGCTAAATCCATTTCAGAATTGGTGATGGCAATAAACAGCAAACTCAGGCTTTAAATATACATCTCTCACATGGTCCATTAAAAAAATATCTGACATGTAATGGTGTAAAATGTCATTTATGACTTGCTCAAAGGTATATTTTCTAACAGGGACATCCTAATCTCCGATCTGTTATGTGGACCTCAAGACTTGCTATCAAATGATGAGTCAGCTACATTTGCCAATGATGATGCTGTGGCTGAATCAGAGCTTCTGCTGGATTTCCTAGTTTCTTTGAAAGAGATGAAGCAGGACCGTGCAGTAAACTTAGTTGAAGATATTAGATGCATTGAAGGTGACATAAAAGGATTAGGTGGGAAGCCTTTCTCAGCAGTATCCCCACTTCCTGTAAAAAAGATTACAATCTTCAGGATTTTATAAAGTCAGTCTCTAGATCTAGTAGGAATGAAGCTAGATTGGTAAATTATATGGTTCAGCTTGAAAAAGCTTACTTTTCTATGCGATCCCAAGATACTGTCATCACTGGTGCTGGTCGAGCTGATAGAGACTTACTGAAGAACAGGGAGATTTTGTCCCGGAAAGAGAATGAGGTGATAAGCATGAACCGGAAATCTGCTAATGGACTAGATGTTTTCTTTGAAGGCCTATGCAAATTTACTCGATATAGTAAACTTGAGCTACGTGGAACTTTAAGGAACAGTGATCTTCTTAACTCTGCTAATGTTATATGTTCCTTAAGCTTTGATCGTGATGAAGAATACATTGCTATTGCTGGAGCATCCAAAAAAATCAAAGTATTTGAGTTTTCTGCTCTTGTAAAGGACACCATTGACATCCACTATCCTGTGATTGAGATGGGAAATAAAGCTAAGCTTAGCTGCATTTCATGGAATGGCTACATCAAGAACTATTTGGCTTCAACTGATTACGAAGGTGTCGTCCAGGTTGGTGATCTTTGTTTCAGTACAAAGTTATTATATTATTTAAAGAAACATAACAATAATCTCAACTCAAGGCATTGATTTTCAATATTCTAATCCCAGCATTTCTTAGCTTATAAAACATTTGTCAAGTATTATTCCTTCTGTAATGTATGATTTAATCTCCATATATGAAGGCTCTTTCTGTAAAGGAAAAAAATATTATGTGGGGAAACGATACACTGAAAGACAAGACATCCTCACAAAAGATAAAAACTCAAGGAATTCAGTAGAGCCACTCATACAACGTGGGAAGCATTGCAGAGAAGCTATTTAGATTTTAGATACTTTTCTTCCAAATAAACTCCTTTTGAAGGGCTAATTTTTCTAGCAGGATGCATTATACAAGTACTCCAAAGACCTGTGTATTATTAGGTACCTTCTATTTTTATGGAAACTACTTTAAGGTCTAAAAGGACACGATTACATTAACCAAATATAAATTAAATACTTTAAAGAATTTAATTAACAACAATCTAATGTAAAATTTGCTCCACACCTATCCTACCACCCACTCCACCCTCATTGTTGCCACAGAACGGCCATTGACAGCATCATGACTTTCCGAAAATTCCTGTCCTCTCTGTACACTTGAAATAGGAATATAAGGAATAAAATGAAAGTTTCATTAAAGTCACTTGAGGTAGGGGGAAAAAAAAAGAAAATTGGGAAAATAATTAATGAAATGAAAAAAGTACTAATATCAGGAAAAATGAATAACTCATTTTTCCAAAAACTCAAATATATGATTGATTGTTTAATTTTTACTTTGCTCACTTATTTCTTTGATGTTCTAATTTTCGGAAACTCAAACTTCCTGATGAAGAATATAAAGAAAAGTTCAATCCATTTCCCCTCTAGCACTACTGTCCCCTTCACCTAACGGCACCTTCCACTGATCCATTCTTATTAGTGCAATTAACCCATTACAGGGTTCACTGGTTCCCTGCGAGCCCCCGACACTGTTCCCATAAGACATATGTAGTTTGGGATGGGATCGATGGGTGTAATAAGTAATTAAATTTTAACAAAGTTATTGTGCAATAAGGGCGATAACTTTAGGTTGAAAAAAGGACCTGAAATAGTTTCTAGTAAACAGAAGTACCCATGATACATTCTCAAATTACCGGTCCCTTGCATAATGATTTTTCGTTGTTCTGTGCTTAGCAAATTTTGGAATGTAATTAACTGTATCATGTTTTGCTATTTGTAAACCCCTTGCAATTCTATGATATCTTTGCCGTCTGTGGTTCCTACACAACTTCCTGAATTATATTTTCATGATATCAAAATCAGGTTTGGGATGCAAGCACCGGTATTGGCTTTTCACAGCACATGGAACATCAGAGAAGGGCCTGGTCAGTTGACTTTTCCCGAGTTGATCCAACAAAATTTGCCAGTGGAAGTGATGATTTCTCAGTGAAACTCTGGTGCACTAATGAAGTATTACTTCTCTCTTTCTCCCTTCACTTCTTCATGATTTGAAGTTACGCTAAATTCAATTCCTATAGGTTGAGACTGCTGTTTGCTTGCAACATTCAGATGATAATTCTGAAGAATCTGTTGCTTTATGCAGAGAAGGTCAACCAGTACCATATTGAGTCCTGCCAATGTGTGCTGCGTGCAATTTTCACCTTACTCTTCTCATCTTTTGGCTTTTGGGTCTGCTGACTACAAAATTTATTGTTATGATCTTCGGCACACAAGAATTCCTTGGTGCACATTAACTGGTCATGAGAAGGCTGTAAGCTATGTCAAATTTATGGACTCAGAAACACTGGTTTCTGCGTCTACAGACAACACTTTAAAGCTTTGGGATCTCAACAAAACAAGCCTGTCTGGGCTGTCCTTGGATGCTTGTCATTTGAGCTTTAGTGGTCACACCAATAAGAAGGTTTCTTGAATTACCCTTCCCAAACTAGTTATAGATTTGACAAGTTACTTCTACTTCTTATTTTTTTATTTATTTTCTCAGCATTTCGTGGGTCTATCTATTCACAACGGATACATAGCATGTGGTTCTGAAAGCAATGAGGTATGGCGGTCTGTAAATTTGCCCTTTTTTAATATCATGAATTGATATTAAATTGCACTTTTCCCCATTCGTTCTCTTGCACCTTCTGAGCAGTGGTGGCGACTGCTTTCATTTTTGTATTCCAGAATGGTATGCTGCCGTCACTTGTCTGTTGATTGCAAATGTTACAAGAACATTTATTGCATTTTATGTTGCGTGATAATGTCACTGTAAGATATTTACTTCTGCTTTTTTCTGGACCACTCTCCAAAAGATGGATATTTCTGCAGCCATCAACCAAACAGATAGGGTTTGGCATGTGAAGTAGGAAAGCTTTCCACTGAAAATCCAGTTTGAGGGCATTCTTACTGGCAAAATACCCTCAACCTAGACATTTGGAAATCTAGCTAGTTATGGCAAACATAATAATTCATACACCCATACCTAAGCTTGGAGAGGAAGGCATAGATGTGAAACAAGCATAAAACACAAATGTTCTGATATCTCATGTGAGACTGGACTACATCAGTTCTTTTTCGTTCCACTATACATTGGCAGTGAATTTTATGGAAATTTGCCAGCTTGATCTAGTGGTTCTAGTCTATCATGATTGGATATGCTTTCAAGTTGGTAAGTTAGGGGGCCTTCTTGAAGATAATGGTTCTATAAACAATGAATTTTCTGTAATTTCATTTTGGAGATCACAGTTTTACTTTGTCAATGTACTACAGTGCCTGAATTCTTCTTCTCTATCAGGTTTTCTATAGTGCCTAAATTCTTCTTCTCTACCAGGTTTTCACTTATTACAGGTCCCTGCCAATGCCAATCACCTCTTACAAATTTAGTCCCCTCGATCCTGTTGCTCGGCATGAAGCTGGAGAGGATAATGGACTATTTGTTTCAAGTGTCTGCTGGAGAAGCAAGTCAAACATGGTTGTTGCTGCTAACTCGATTGGGAGTATAAGGTTATTGCAGCTGGTTTGATTAGGAAAGAATCCTGAATCCTTTGTCATCGCAAGTGCATATCTATCTGCTTGTTGGTTCTGGGGTGCAAAAGAACACAAACTAGTTTGGTGCCTAAACAACAGTGGGCAGATCAGCAGGTTTGGAAAGAAAGTATAGATATGTAGAAGGGGTACTGAGAAGTTAACGTGTAAAATCAGAACAAAAGCAGCATAAAGGAGGAGAGAAGCAAGAGAGTGAGCTGATTCACTGAATGCAATGTTTTCCATGAGAGGAAAGAGCTTTCATGTAAGAATGCAGCAGACATGTTTCCTGTTTAAGTGATTTATCAACTGAGTAACGCTCTTGAGCAGGTATGTAGCATGAACACATTGTTATGTGTTTGTCAGTGTCTTAGCGATGAAACAAAAGATTGTAGCAGTAGGATTGGGCTTGAGATTGCAATATTTCAAACTTGAGAATTTATCCTTGTTCTTTTTTGCTTTGGAATAATGCTTTTGTAGGCTCCATCTTGGGATTGGATCTTGAAAGCTAAAGGAGAGTTGATCTTACATGTCTTGCACTATGTGAAAGGCTCCTTAGTGCTGATTTTGATGTATCTTTCACCTACACTACTTGGTACACCCCTTTCTCCTCTTACGCACTCACACATGTATGTATGTATGTATTTATGTTTATGTATGTATGTATGTATGTATGTATGTACGCATGCATATTTTTTTCTTTTTGAAAAAAAAATTGTATGTTGTGAGGAGGGGTGCCAATTTGGGGGGCGGCGCTGCAGTTAAGACTGTTAAGTGATATAAAAAAACTAGTTTGAAAATCTTCCAACTGATAGCCTGAACAATTGCATTTTCAACATTTAGATATCTGAAGAGGCTTTTAAAATGCCCCCTGAAGGTGGACTATTTCACATACCAGTGTATGGAGCAACAGAGGTAAGAATTTTCGATATTTGTCAATAAAGCGGACATGCTATTTTATGTTTTCTTATTGTACATATTGATTTTTTCCTTCTTATGGTTTTTTAATGTTCTTTTGGCAAGGTCTATATTCCTTGTCCTACAAGATGGAACATACATGAGTTCTGGGGAAACCCATTGAGTCATAAATTGGAGTTGAATACAACTTGACTTAAGAATGTGATAATGCTCATCACTAAGAAAGTAACAGTCATAAAAAAACTAAGAATGTTCGTTGATGTATAGTACAGTCTGTGTAGCTTGTATGGTGGAAAGTTATTTTTGTTTGTCCATTCCTACACAGGAATTTCACTCCAGCTGTTAGCTGTCAAAGATGGGGAGGAATGAGCAGACAGTTTATCTTGATTCTTGAGTAGATATCCGGTCCCCTCTATGAGCTTTATATTCCCCCCAAAAAAAAAAATTCGATAATGATTAAAGATTGTGGAGGATTTGCCAAAGTAGTGTCTCCATTATCATCTAAGATGGCTTGCTTGCTGTTTTCCTGCTGCTTGCTCCCTATTTATTCCTTTTTTTGGGGGGGTGTTAGGAGATAGATGTTAGCAAATAAATTCCAATCTGCAAGGGCTTGTAGGCTTGTGATTTCTTACATGAAAAATAAGTGGTGTGGTTACCTATCATAATTAACAGACCACACATCAGATGATTCTGCTTTAAGAACTACAAAAACTAGGAGTGCCAGAGTGAGTTTCTTTTGCTATATTCCTACCCCAACTCTAGTGCTTGTTTCACAGCACTGTGTTAAATAGGCTCAACTTCCCTGTCCTAGTTACAGGGTGTGTGCAAATTATCAAGTGGCCCAAATGCATCAACAGAAGCAGCACTTTCTCTGAAGACTAGTTTGTCTGTAAAAAGACTTTGGCTACATTGGAAGCTTATGGTAGCTCAGAATCTGATGCATGGCCTGACTTCCTCCGAATCCGGGAACTTGCAGGCCGCATTTGGTTATTAGGTGCTGAATTCATACTACGTGACGAGCGTGCAAGTCGAGGAGGCCTTGTTGATCTTCCACATGTTGTTTCTGCGGCAACAAGCCACAAAGAATGATGTTAGTTTGCATAATAATGGCTAAAAGTCAAATTTTAGTCTGAGTTGCACTGGGCGTCTTGCCATCCTTCAGCCACAAGATAGAACTAGTACTACGTACTTATTATATCCATTTACTGACTATAGATGCTGACTGATATGCAATACGCTGATTCCTAGTCAGCTTGCTTAGCTAATGTTCCTGGTGCATCATTGTGCCGGTGCCTCTTCCGATCATGACATGCATTAAAAGCGAGAAATGATTGGAGGCAGTTATATTATAGTTAGTATTACGCGAAAGAAAACACTCGTAACGCTTGAGGTGAACTAATAGCATCCATTTTTATTTCCGGAGCTGCATGCATTCTCCCTAATACTAATTCTAAAACAAAATTTTTGAAGGCCTAAGTTGATTTCATCTAATACCAACAACTGGTGTTGGCCTTTTTACATCTTGTCTTTTTCATGACAATTTTTTCTTTACCTTCTTTTGTTCTTGTCTCTTCTACACGTGTTTTTCTGGTTGTGGTGTGGGCTCTGCTTTCTAAGTGATAGTGGCTTTATATATTTCAGTGCAATTGCTAAGCATGGTTGTGAGAAACAATTAGCAGGAACGTACCTTGAGAATTTTCTGCTTTCCTGTCGGTTGATGGTAATCTCTTAGGTAATGATAGCCTCCTTTTGGGGGGTTCACGAGTAACTGGATGTTTCCTATCTATGACAGATATAGGATCATGAAGGGTGAGATTCTTTCTTTGTATGGAAGATGCAGGCTCATGAGGAACTGAAATCTTTTGTTCTATAGCGGATAGAAAAATATCATCTGCTGTGGTACCAGTATCATCTCCGGATATTGAAGCTCCTTCACTTCCAGATTCAGAGGTATCTTTGAAATTAGATATATTCTTTTCCTTCTCCATGACTCGATATGCAAACATCTGAAATGGAATCTCTGAAACAGGAAATGTATCACTTTGTACCCAAGAGGGAAATTTGCATAGGAGTCCTGTCTCAAGGTCACAATAATCATTCAGGGGAGTAGGAGAATCTGGCTGGCTCTGATTGGGGTACATCACAAGAAACCTTTTTATATATCGAAGTATCCTGCAAATGGATGAGAAACTTGGGCGTTGATGAGGATCGTAATGCCAACATCTTCTGGTTATGTTTGCCATATACTTGGGGCAGTGAAATGGAAACAGTGGCCTTTCCCCCGCCCTGATGTTTCGACCCATCTTGTCTCCTTGAAGATGGCCATCTTCAAAGGGGACTTTTCCAGTCAGAAGCTCAAAGCAGATCATACTGAAGCTATACACATCAGACTTTTCTGTCTGCTTGACACTTGTAGCACATTTTGACTCTTCTTTCAGTGCTAAGACTTCTGGGGCATGCCAGATGAATGATGGTGCCTCATTCACATTTGCATTCTTCTGTTGGGAAGTGCTTGCTACTGATGATAGGCCAAATCCTACTATTTTTACGTGGACATAACCTTCTGATGAGCTACTACGTGCTTTGACAAGAATGTTTGAAGGGTTCAAATCACCGTGCTGTATTTCTTTTGAATGGAGATATTCCATGCCTCTCGCTATCTGAAGCATTATGTCGACTGCCATAGGAAGAGGAAGTGGAGTGCGCTTCTTCTGGGTAGAATATTCCCTAATATGGGTGTATAGATTCTTACTCATCAGTTCTGTCACTAGAAAACACTCGTTCTTTTCTTCATCCCGGAAACCACAAAGGATGTGCAAGATGTTTGGGTGACAAAGAGAGAACAACTGAGATATTTCAGGAATCAAGGACTCAATCTCCCCTTTGATGTGTCGAAGAACAAAGCTTTCACCCAACCAAGAGATCTCTTTGTATTCCCCGCCACTTCCCAGCCTTCGTCTTACTTGGTAGTCCCTTGCACCTGTCAAGACAGAACAAGGTAAAAGCTTTCCATTCAGGGACCCTGCCTCATCCAAGTTTGTCGCAAGAAGTTCAATGAGCTTTTGGTCATACTTAGTTGATCCAGGTATCCTCTTTTCCCTGATTTTACCCAATAAAATCCATTGGTCTTCTTTCCAAACTGCATCAATTCTGCTGCAGAAATCGACAGTGACCAAATATTGTTTCCCAAATTTCCATCGGAAAAGCTTGGGATCATTCCACTCATTATGGTATTTCCTCGACCACACCCTTCTCCTTTTATATACCTCATCCTCGTCCCAACTAGATAATTCTCCTGCAATTTCTATTGCTTCAATAACGATCGGAATGCAGGCGAGCAGGTTGTGAAGATGAAATTCTACACTATCCCTATTATGGTACAAAGTTAAGGCTTTTGCCCACCAATCCTGCTCCTCAAAGCAGTTTCTAATGTACGCCTCTGCTTCCCGGAATATCTTACAGAGCTCCTTCAATGGCTGCTCGAGGACTTTCCAATTATTGGGCTTCGCTTCAAATCGCAAGCTGCTTCTCATTTCATCAGCAACTGTCTCATAGGCCAAGGTAAAACTCTCGAGAAGAAAGCAACATTGGCGTTGGTTAATTTGTATGTCGTTTTGGAATACCATCAATGCCTTTAGACTTCCTAAAACTTCACCTATCTGCCGAAATTGCTCCATTTAGGTTGAGATCAAAAGGCTGATAACGTATGTGATTTTCGGGATGTCATGGAATGAAGTTGAAGGAACGATGAAGCCAGAGAGTTGCTGTATTCTGGGGTATTGTCAATTGTCAGAATCGAACACCCCCAGGAATTTCTATTGCCCGATTCAGCTGCTTATCGTGAGGGTATTACTCAGGTAAATCTGATGTTTTGGGGAGGAAAACAAATGATGAAAAATACCGAATCGTCTTCCAAGATTTCACCCAGATTGTTTATTATCTGTAAAGATTTATGATAAATGTTACTCCGAGAAAGCAGGGAACCTGTATAGTCAGGTCAATGGGGATTGAACTTCACCTTATCGTTGAAGGCACCTGGAAATTTGTTGTGTTCATGCAAAATTCCAGTGAGTTCTGTTTTTTCCCTTCTCTCTCTCTCTCTCTCTCTGGGTTCGTTCTTTCCTTTACCTAAACTTAGCAAATGTTGAGAATCAGGGAATGCCATTGTCCTATCGTCATCCATTTCTGAATGTCAGCCAGAGAGACAGAAGAAGGGGGGTTTGGATTATCTGTATCTGTTTGCCACTCCAAGTATGCATGTGAATATATGGGCAATGAGCCAATGATATAATCTAATCACATATGGGCTTTATGGGCACTAGTTAAGTCAGTCGATAAAATTAAGGGTTGTTATTAAATATTTGAATTAAAATATATTTCGTTTGTAAGTCTCATTTAATACATGAAAAGGAAAAATACCAACTCTTAGATTATCTTCCTTCCTTCTGTAAAATTCATCCACACGTTTTATATACACCTGAGAGTATTTGTTTCTCGTCATATGTTAATGGTTGGATTTACAGAAAAATAGGGGAATTGTGTGGCCTAATTTTTTCTCTTTCTTCTAAAAATATATACTCGTAGGAGCATGTAAGAATTTGCATAATAAATATATTTAATCCTAGCTCGAATCGTACTTTTTTAAATACCTCACTCAAATCTCTTTCTTGTTTTTGCTCATTAGTTAGGGCACCGCTTTCAACGATTTAGGAACAAATCATAATATACTTTCTCCATTTTACAATATATATTATTTTAACTAACTTTTTTATTTTAAAATATCTGTTATTTTATAATTCTAATGATGTATTAATAAGTAGTTTATTAATTTATCCTTATTAATTGTTATTTTCTCTCTTTTTTCATTAATTTTCTTCATTTTCAATTAAATCTACAAATTTTGTCATAAAATTTGTATTTCATTTGCATTCCTTCATAATGTTAAAACGACAAGTATTTTAAAATGGAGAAAATATGTATTATCTCAATTTTTAAGAATTATCTTCTTAATATTTCCCTCAATAAAACTTCCATGTACCATGTTACATGAATTATAAATATCCTCTCACTCTCTCCTCCGTTTTTCAAACATAATGATTTACTTTACAAGTTTAATTGGCAATACAGTTTAAATAACTCAAATCTCTTTAACATTTTAGAAAAATTTATAACAAAATTTCTACCCGAACCAAATCGAATTTAACTCAGCTCATCCTTTAGAAAAAAAGATAAAAATAATCAACTCAAATTTACACCAAGAAAAAACAATCTATTTGCCAAAGCCTATTTAATGGACGATACGTGTTCTCCACGCGCTTGATGATCATGGGCATGGACTATTATTAATTGGACTTGTGTTTTGGGCTCTGTATCATTCGTCCATCGCTCTCAAAGTGTAGCATAATTTGGTTTCTCTCTCCTCAATTTCCCTCTATTTTCAAAAGCACTCCCGCGCCAGAGAGAGTGAGAGTGGGAAGAGAAGAAAGAGTAAAGTGAGGGGAGAGAGAGAGAGAGAGGAGAGTGTCCAATCCAAAACCCTAGAGATTTAGCGAGAGGAGGAAGAGGGAAAATGCCGCGAGAAATCATAACTCTGCAAGTTGGACAATGTGGGAACCAGATCGGAATGGAGTTCTGGAAACAGCTCTGCCTCGAGCACGGTATCAGCAAAGACGGTATTCTCGAAGATTTTGCTACTCAGGTTTATGCTTTCTCTCAATTCTATCTCTATCTCTTTGATTTTCATTTTGATTTTGTTTTCAGTGCTTTGGTGCTACTCCGAAGTGAGAAATTGATTTCCTCCGTGGTCACTTTTGTAACCCTAGGGAGGACATTTGAGTTTGTTTTTGTCGAATCGAAGGATTCCGGCGCTTATGAGTCGAAGTTCCATTAGATGCTTTGTTGTTGTATCATTTAGTTGCTCAATAATGTGTACTGAATGCTAGATTTTATCGCAATTGCAATTTGTATGAGTTGAGTGAGGAATTTGAGATTGTGACTGAAAATTGAAGTGAATGATGGACGGCATTTTATCTGTGTGGTGATTCTTAGCCTTTCGTCTCGATTTTTTTGTGATTAGGAGCTCCGTACACAATTTTTTCTACATTTTATGATGTGCATTTTCAATTTAGGGTTTAGAGAGTGGTAGCTCAAACATTTTGGGTCAGTTTACTCTTAAATTTTGACCAGTAAAATGTAAAATCTCGTGGACCCTTTCGATAGTCTTTGGCTGAACTTGTCTTGGTTATGCCTATATTTTTCTTCACCAGTCTTCCATTAGTCATATACTCATCATATATGCATAATTTGTAATTTTGCCAGGAACTGAGTCCGCATTGTTAACTGTGTACTGTTTATTTGTAATTTTGGCAGGGAGGTGATAGAAAAGATGTCTTTTTCTACCAAGCTGATGATCAGCACTATATTCCACGAGCATTACTCATTGACTTGGAGCCTAGAGTTATCAATGGTATACAAAATAGTGAATACCGAAATCTCTACAATCACGAAAATATATTTGTTGCGGATCATGGAGGAGGTGCTGGAAACAATTGGGCCAGTGGATATCATCAGGTTTTCCTCTTTTCTGAAATCACTGGTTTTGTTAATTACTCGTCTTCTTGCATTATGCATGTCAAGCACCAATTTTTCTTGCTATACATCATCCAATCAATGTTTCTTAGTTCGACTGGTTTCTAGGTGACATCGTTTGATAGGTACTGGTTCGATTTATTTGGTATATGTCCATTATCTGAATATGGCCTTTGGTTTTAAGCACACCTGGGCTTATTGAGGCGAGAAGCTCAAACTTCATTGCCTTAATTTTCAAAAGCTTTTGAGCTGTAATGCTGTATGCCTCAATGAGCCTTAAGTTAAAGCAGGAGGTGTGCATCTCTTAAGCCTATTGATATTCTTAGCTAGAGGGACTGAGGGAAAACTGTAAGATACTAAGGCATGAAAGTTATAAATTTTGCTCGATTTGATAGTTACCATACACAAGTGATGTTGGAATAAATACCCAACACAATTGCATGAAGTATCTTCAAAACTTTCCTCTAAACAATTTAATGACTGTAATGGCTTCATAAGTATCATCTTGTAGGCTTTCTAAATATGTATAGTAAGAATTTCAATGAGTAACGATTTCACTAGTACCATCTTGTAGACTTTGTACCGTGATTCCAAAGTTCTGCCAAAACTGGCATCATGATGACACATACCTTCCCAACTATCCACAACTGATGATTAACTGAGTGTAATAGTTTGAGGGGTTATTAGGCGGTTGGAGTACTTATTTGGACATAGTCAGCATTTGACATTTTTTTAGAATCACATTAAATAAAAGAAATCCTGTCATACTGTGTGTCAGATGAAATTAAACTTTTCCAAGTGGTCATTTGGTGAACTTCCATTTTATTTAGTTGTTCTTGTACAAGTAGGGGAAAAATGTTGAAGAGGATATCATGGACATGATTGATAGAGAAGCCGATGGAAGTGATAGTCTTGAAGGATTTGTTCTGTGCCATTCTATAGCTGGAGGAACAGGGTCAGGTCAGCAAACTGTCTAATTTCTCTTTTCTAAAAATTTTTGCTTTACTACTGCTGTAGTGTTGATGTTAAGAGGGAAATTTTGAACTACTGTTTTCTTTAGTCCCTGCGAAAGTGAAATTTTAGAGGATGGAAATGTTAAGAGAACAATTAAAACGATCTGTATCATGCATTCTTGCTGCAGTCTGTAACTATATAAAGCAGAGCAGACATTAAACAATGTGCATGGGTTTCTGTGGTTTAATATATATCCTAATACACGAAAATATTTTACAGGCATGGGTTCGTATCTTCTTGAAACCCTGAATGATCGCTATAGCAAGAAACTAGTTCAGACGTATAGTGTCTTTCCCAATCAGATGGAAACTAGTGATGTCGTGGTGCAGCCGTACAACTCTCTATTAACGCTCAAGCGGCTGACACTAAATGCTGATTGTGTGGTTGTTCTTGATAATACTGCATTAAACAGAATTGCAGTGGAACGACTTCATCTAAGCAATCCTACTTTTGCACAAACAAATTCACTGGTTTCTACTGTGATGTCAGCCAGCACAACCACACTGAGGTATCCAGGATACATGAATAATGACTTGGTTGGTCTTCTAGCTTCTTTGATCCCAACACCAAGATGTCATTTCCTGATGACAGGATATACACCACTTACAGTCGAGCGTCAGGTAAGAACTACCAGACTTGATCTCATTTGGTTTTCAACTTTTCATTACAATCAAGCCGATAGATGGACTCATGAAGCATGGAAAAGCTGAGTTGACCTTTGCCGAACCCTTAAATTCACACATGTTTATGTTGCAAGCATATAAAGTCAAAACAAAACCAAATGATCTGGTGACAAAATTGAAATGTCATCTTCATTGTTCATAACTCTGGCATTTTTCCGGATGTTGCCTGAGTATTTGAAGCTTTAAAAAGAATGAGTGGCTGTTACAGCCTTAGTTTAAACAAGCAGCACAAAAACCCAAAGCCCACCCCTTGCGCCTTGCAAGGGGTGAAGCCCAGCCCCTCCGAAAGCCCTCTGAGGCGCTCAGTCTGCGCCTCAGGCCCTCAGCCCAGTTCCGCCTCGTCTGCCTTGCGTGCCTCAATGGGCTTTTTTCTGTTTTGTTGCTATTTTCTCGTCTCCCCTTCCCTCTTCTCTTCTTTTGTCTGTCTTTGTCAGATTGTAAGTGGGTTAGTTGCACCTTTTTTTCAATTGGTGCTGTTTTTTTCTTGCTTTTTCAGTGAACATCGTAGTGAATTCATTGTGTTATCACAATCTAAGGCTCTTTTTGGTATTTTTCGTAGTTACAATGATATCTAATTACTTATTTGATGTCATCATCTAGCATATTCGACAAAAAATATTGCTTAGTAATGTTTTTCAAACAGTTTTTAGTAAGTGCGCCTCGTTCCACCTCGGGACCCTTTGGGCTTTTGTGCGCCTTAAGCTTTTTTAAACTAAGAGTGGTAATCATGAAGATCATCTAAATTCATAAAGAGAATAGTGTTAACATCCCAAGGGGTTTGAAAGACATAGTGGTTTAAGTAGTAATCATCAAGACCATGTAAATTCATAAAGAGATTATCCTTAATGTCTCGGGGGTTTCGAGGCGTAGTGGTCAACTCCTTCCAAGACCTAAAAATGAAGACTATTATCCATAATTTTTGCAATTTTTGAAAAATTTTGCGGAAAGTTGTAGAATAATATCTTAATAAACCTAGTGGTAATTCAAAAGGTTCTTGGCTATTTTAGGCCAATTCTAAATCATTTCAAAAGTATTGTACATCAGGAAAACACTAAAATCTTCTTCATTCTTGGTTGCTTTGGGATCACTTTTTAAGATCCAAAAGACAATGACAATGCCACAAGTAGTAATCATCAAGATTATCTAAATTCATAAAGAGAAAGAGAATACTGTTAACGTCCCAAGGTGTTTCGGAGGCATATTGGTCAACTCCTTCTAATACCCAAAAATGAAGGCTATCCATAGTTTTTTGCAATTTTCGAGAAATTTTCGGAAAGTTGTCAAATAATATCTTAATAAATCTAGTGAAAAATTAAAAGGTTCTTGGCTATTTTAGACCCATTCTAGATCATTTAATAGCAATTCACACCACCAAAATACTAAAATCTTACTCATTCTTGACTACTTTCGGATGACCTTCTAAGATCCAAAAGACAATGCCAACGTCTTAAGTAATAATCATCAAGATCATCTAAATTTATAAAGAGAATATTATTAACGTCCCAATGGATTTCGGAGGCGTTGTGGGCAACTCATTCTAAGTCCCAAAAATGAAGTCTATTATCCATGGTTTTTTGCAATTTTTGGGAAATTTTGGTAGAGTTAAATAATATCTTAACAAACCTATTGATAATTCATAAGATTCCTCGCTATCAACGCTAAAATCTTGCTCATTTTTTAGAGCTTTCGGATCACCTTCTAAGATCCAAAAGACAATGTAAACATCATTAGTAGTAATCATCAAGATCATCTAAATTCATAAAGAGGATACTGTTAACGTTCGAAGGGGTTTCGGAGGAGTAGTGGTCAGCTCCTTCCAAGACCAAAAATGAAAGCTATTATCCATGGATTTTTGCAATTTTTGAAAAATTTTCGGAAAGTTGTCAAATAATATCCTAACAAACCTAGTGATAATTCAAAAGATTCTTGGCTATTTTAGGCCCATTCTAAATCATTTCAACATCATTGCACACCATTAAAACACTAAAATTTTGCTCATTTTTCTTGAATTCGAGATCACCTTCTAAGATTTAAAAGTAATAGCAAAATCATAAATAATAATCATTAACATCATCTAAATTCATAAAGAGAATATTTTTAACGTCCCAAGGAGTTACAAAGGCATAGTGGTCAACTTCTCCAAGACCCAAAAATGAAAGACTATTATCCATGGGTTTTTGCCATTTTTGGAAAATTTTCAAAAAGTTGTCAAATAATATTTTAACAAATCTAGAGATAATTCAAAAAGTTCTTGGCTATTTTAGGCCCATTCTAAATCATTTCAACATCATTGTACATCTCGTTCTTGGCTGGTGTTGAATCACCTTTCTAAGATCGAAAAGACAATGATAACATCATAAGTAGTAATCATCAAGATTATCTAAATTTATAAAGAGAATATACTTAATGTCCCAAGGGGTTTCGGAGGCATAGTGGTCAACTCCTTTCAATACCGAAAAATGAAGACTATTATCCATGATTTTTTGTAATTTTTGGGAAATTTTCTAGAAGTTGTTAAATAATATCTTACCAAACATAGCGATAATTTAAAAGGTTCTTGGTTATTTTAAACCCATTCTAACTCGTTTCACCAGCATTGCACACCACCAAAGCACTAAAATTTTGCTCATTCTTGACTACTTTCAAATCACCTTCTAAGATCCAAAAGATAATGGCAACGTCCTAAGCGGTAATTATCAAGATCTTCTAAATTCATAAAGAGGATACCATTAATGTCCCAATGAGTTTTAGAGACGTAGGGTCAATCCTTTTAAGGCCCAAAAATGAAGGCTATTATCCATGGTTTTTGCAATTTTAGAAAATTTTCGAAAAGTTGTAAAATAATATCTTAACAAACCTAATCATAATTCAAAAAGTTTTTGGCTATTTTAGGACCATTCTAAATCATTTCAACATTATTGTACACCACCAAAACACTAAAATCTTGTTCATTCTTAACTGCTTTCAGATCACATTCTATGATCCAAAAGAGAATCGCAAAGTCACAAGTAGTACAGCATCTTCATATGAGATATATTTGCAGCTGGACAGGCCATTAGCTGTTTATAGATAAATATTTATGTAGCTGCACAATGCAAGTGATTGATAGTTTGCCACTTGATAACGAGACACGTTTTCCATTTGATTGCTTCGTTTTATGATTATATGCATCTCTATTTCTGTTCTTCCTAATTTTTTTGCACTGATGTGTAAGAATTCTATAAAGGCTTCCAAACAGTGCATGATACTAAGATTAATTGATTTTGAGTAGACATTTCTTATGAAGCTTGTGAATTCATTGATTTGTGTTTGTGATTGCAGGCAAATGTAATTCGAAAAACTACTGTGCTTGATGTCATGAGAAGACTTCTTCAGGCATGTTTTGGCTAGAAAATTATATTGATGTTCCTCTGATGTATGACATCCTCCTGACAGTAATTTAATGCAGACAAAGAACATCATGGTTTCTTCATATGCTCGGACGAAAGAAGCGAGTCAAGCTAAATATATATCAATCTTAAATATTATTCAAGGAGAAGTGGACCCAACTCAGGTAAGAAGCTTAGTTTTGAATTTTGATCTATCAGTTTTCTAAATGTTTATCAGAGTGGATTTGTGGTTTTTGGTTATTGAATCATTGAACTGAGAATTACACGCATGAGTATGGCATCCATACCAACAATCACTATGTATATTCCTGAATAAGTTATTTGAATGGAGGTGATTAGGCTGTGACATCTAGCCACTTGAAGCGGGGTCATCCCACCCCCAGCTTGCAGACCGACCAATACCCCTAAAAATATATTCTTGTGGTGTTAAATGAAGTAAAAACTATCACAGTACTAAAAGGCTGACCATGCAATCTCTATGTATTTAGTCAATAATACAACTGAACCCTGCATAGTTGAGATCTTGAATCCACCACTGTGATTAAGGCATGCATTGAAATGATATGGCTTAGTTGGGAGTGTTCAGGAAGTAGCTTGAATATGTATCTAATATCGGCAGCTGAATTTAAGGTAGGCTTAAGTGGCCAACTATCTTGAATGGATGTACATTACTTGAACTTATCAACAAGTATTCAACACAATTTTGTGAAAATATTGTACATTTTGGACTAAATTGAATTGTCCATAATCCATACCATGTTGATATGGAATATTGAGCTCAAGTGTTTGAGGCGAAGTGAAAAGCCTTAGTACTGTAGCTAAGAGATTATTGATTTGCATCTTAGCTGGTATTCTGTACGTAGAATGTTGTACATCACATGCATTGACCCCTAGACTCATAGTATTCATTAATGTTTGTCTTGCTTACATTTTTGCAATACTACTCAAATTGCACCCTAGAATTACCCTGTGCGCCACCCCCAATATTAGGGAAAAAAATAAAGAGAAACTAAGTTGGTTTTGGATAAATTGTTCAACTTATGTGATCAAGCATGTAGATGAAGGATGATGGTGCTTACATTAGCTACAAGTCAATAGTGGGTTTTTTTTCTCCGGTTGGAGGAAGGAATATATGTATGAAATGTGGGATTGCTAAATGAAACTCTATTACACACAATGAATGACAGGAACATTGTATGACTTTCTGCAATCTGTGTTGCTGTCTGACCCAGTTATTGTTAATATGGTTACAAGTTTAGCATTCAAATGTGCTGAAAGCCTGATATAACTTCTTATAATCCAATATTTCCCTTCTTCCTTTACCAGGTTCATGAGAGTTTGCAGCGAATCCGTGAAAGAAAGCTTGTCAATTTCATCGAGTGGGGCCCTGCTAGTATTCAGGTCTCTTGGAAAATGAAACATACGAAATAAATTGGGACATTTGTCTCTCTGTCAACTTTCTGTCTTTTTATCTTTTGCTATTTTAATCATCTGGATTATCACTTATTCTCTTACGTTTGTATAATGCAGGTTGCTCTGTCCAGGAAATCCCCATATGTCCAAACAGCTCATAGGGTAAACCATCAATTCCTGCTGAATATTCATTTTACCTCTGCTCTTTTTCAGGATGAATTTTTTTCAAGAAAGATTGAGTATTATGCATTTTTCTGATCTTGTGCGGCTCACGTTTAGCCTTTGGAAGTGTCTGAGAAGCTTTATAGATTTCCATTTGTAAGTGACCTGCTTTTTGTGCCTTTTAGGTTAGCGGTCTGATGTTGGCAAGTCACACTAGCATTCGACATCTCTTCAGCAAGTGTTTAAGTCAATACGAGAAATTGAGGAAGAAACAAGCTTTCCTGGATAATTATAGGAAGTTTCCCATGTTCGCTGTAAGTATATTAACGTATTTGCCCCCCCACCATCTGAAGATTACTAAAAGCTGTTGGTGCTTGTCACCCTCAATCTCTTAGAGAGCCAGTGCCTTGCTAATTTCTTATTTAACTACCTATTTGGTGATCCATGTCTACCATTTTGTTCTGGGTGCCGGTAGTCAGTTAAGTGGTGAAGTATCTGACAATTGTTATTAGAGACCTCAGCTCAAATCCCATCTGCATAGGTCTTTGTACCCTTGCACCGGAAAAATGAAGTCGTCATCTAGTCATATGTTTCAAAATTTCCCGATTAAACTCAGCTGTAGGTGATTAGTGAATTACAGGTCACTTTTATGAAGCTCTTCTCTTATAACCTTTGTGTACTATGATATTCGCAAGACCTCTGAACTAAGCTGTTGTGGAATTAGTTCTGAGCTTGAGAATACATCTTTGAAACTAATGCTGGCCATCCAAACACATCATGATCTCTTGGGCCTGCAATTCTGTTTAATAGCTCTTTCCTCACTTTGTGTCAGAAGCTTTTCCTGCTCTTTTTCTTTTTTGTTTTCGGAAATCTGCTTTGTCAGAGGTTGGTTCTCCTTGTCGGTCAGGCACCCCCTCCCCGCACGGGTGTATTAACTCATGACAGTGTCGTGGTTTCTACATGCATTTCACTCCAAAACGATCCCCTTTGAGCGCAATAGACGAGCTGAATACATTCTTTTTTGCTGTAAATTTGACTTATGGAACGTGGGCAGGACAATGATTTATCTGAATTTGATGAATCAAGAGACATAATTGAGAGCTTGGTGGATGAGTACAAGGCCTGTGAGTCCCCAGACTACATCAAATGGGGAATGGAGGTAATGTATCTAAAGTATCAGGTTTCTGGTTCTCCAAACTACTTTTCATCATAAATTTATTGACAAATTATGTCTCTCGTCAGGACCCAGACCACCTTTTGACTGGGGAAGGCAGTTCTGCAGGACTTGCAGATCCAAAGTTGGCAGTGTGAAAAATACGGACGCTGGTTTCAATAGTCTACTCGCCAATGTACTTGTTTGATATCGGCTTGTTTGCTTCGGGTGATGCATTTCTTGGTTCCCTTGTTGAGCCATCTTTTGTGTATAGAACTATGGTGTTGTTTTGGCCGTTACTATTATGCAGCTCTGATGTTTCCAAGTTTTGGTTATAATATGCTTATATACGCCAGCAGTCTTTGGCACTAAACCCAAATAGACTTGACAAATGGATCATCTTATCGGGATTGATTTACTTCATGTCAATGTAGGGTTTGAATTAGGTCTGATAATATTTTTGTAATAAGGTAAGGCCATGTTCAGGATTGATACTAGAATGTTTGATTTTGGTTTGGGTAAATTTAACAAGGTCTATGGTGTTTTTTTTTTTTTTTTGGGAGAATAATGGAAGGTTGAATTTACTTCAATTTCATTTCAAGAAGAGACTTTTCCCTTTTTCAAACTAACTGAAACCTTCTGGGGTTCACTATTTTTTTTTAATCCCTATTCAATGTAGTCATGTAGGATAGAAGAAAAAACACCTTCCAAAAACAGAAGGGATGGGAGGGGGCGGGGGTCAAGAGAGTTCCCTTAGGCAGCTATACACCGAGTACAAGCATTACATTACCATACTCGTCACATGAACTGGCGAGATCTCCCGCTCAGCTTCTGAAAACGTTTAGATCACAAAATATTAATAGGGTTCCAGTGTCAACAAACTACATTGCAACAAACCAATTGCAACATTGTTCTTTCCGTAATTCTCAGGATTGGAAGAAATGAACGAATATAATCAAAGATTCATATAGGCAAGCTGAGCAAGAAAGAGCTGATCTCTAAAACGAATTTCAAATGTTCTTTTTTTTTTTTTTTTTGTTGGGGAGGGGGAGGGAGTTTCAAACTTTACCAAATCAATGCTGAACAGTGCTGTTTCTAAAAGGCCAAAAACTAAATTCTTTGATGGACGTTCGAAGGGTCCCATGAACTAGCCAGAGCGACATAAATTGTTCCAAGACATGCTTCAATTGGTAGTTAAGTGTGCGTGGTAGAGGGCATACTTGACAACCTCATAGGACGAGACCACAATCCCCACCGATGGACCTGCACGGACAACTCGAGGACCGATTCCTGTGAATAGCCCTTTCCAACCTCCATCCCTGTCATGACCACATAGAATGACAAGTGAATCACTAAGTAAATATTTTTAGTCTTCGACAAACACAGGTGACCGTGGATGTTGCTTAGTGGATTATTACAAAACTTATCAAAACAAGTGGTCCAATCAACATGGATTCACTAAAGCCAAATAAACGATACCCAATTCTCACAGCACCAATCCTAAGAAGAATTGACAAGAGTTTGAGATCTCTCAACAGAATGGGTTTACAGTGGATCAGGATAATGTGCTAGTAGGGTCAGTAAACAGTATGCTGCCCAAAAAGTCTTCCACCATTCAGAAAAAACATGTAAGACCATAATTCTTAACACAGCTGCCAATATCGCTGATTCAGATTGAACAAA
This sequence comes from Talinum fruticosum, assembly GCA_021018815.1. Lineage (NCBI taxonomy): Eukaryota > Viridiplantae > Streptophyta > Magnoliopsida > Caryophyllales > Talinaceae > Talinum > Talinum fruticosum. Next base: position 2,300,340 of record JAITYX010000042.1, read on the forward strand.
TCACAACAAGCACTGGGAATCTTAAACCAGACATCAATCTAATGGGGGCCCACTAAGTGGTACATACGCAATCTATTACTCAAAGACTATTCAATGATCTTGCCTAATAGCAGAGCTTCATGGACTCCCAACACTAACTCAGTTTAGAGGACCGTGTCCATGTCGTAATCAGCAGTTACACGATAATCCCGGGACACATGGCAGAGCAGCATTGTTTTTGGGCATGGGGACCAGTGAAGGGGGATGAGATTTAGAAAATGGAAGAGGAGGTTGTTTTTTGGGACTACCTTGCATGCTACTACTACAGCATAATTTGTACGTCATGACTTTGTACAAGCACAATTGAAACCTACCTCCATATCTCAAGCAATGTCTGCCTTGTTGTCATCCTCATCTGTCTGGTTGGATCATTCTGTTAAAATGCAACAGGACCACCTCATTAGTGTCAGAAATTGCACCCAATACTACATTAGTCAATTCCTCACTTCTTTTTCCAGCGTCAAACTCTAGCATGTACCCAAGTTCCAAATGCCCCAAGGCCCCCAAACCTTGAAGGAGAGTATATTTTCCATAACAGGAAATTATCATAAATAAATTTTGGTGAAAATAACAGGAAATTATCATTATACAGAAAGTATTATACAATATTGCAATTAGCCCCCTAGGTTAGCAGGAAAGTAGGGAATAAACTCGAGATTCTGAGAGAAAGATGCATAAATGAAATTCCAACTGTGAATCAAAGAAGGAACATAAGATGAAATGTAGCTTGTTCATGTCTTTTCTACAAAATGGCCTATGCAATAGCCCAAAATGCCAAAATCAAGAAGCGCACCAACGTGATCACCCACCAAAAAAAAAAAAGAAAAAGAAAACCATCACCAGCTGAAACTTAATCTGCCCATAAATGATAGTACCAGTTAAAAGTCATCTCACACTCCAAAACAGGCACCTCAGTAATACTCATGCACATATCTAGATAGATATAGAAGATTAAAAACCTCTATCTGCCTCCGAGTTCTTGCAACATCTAGAGGACATGTGGCAGCTGCAGCAAGGCTACCTGCAACAAATCCAGCGGAGAAATTTGCACCTAAAATCCTCGATGCATTCACTTCATCAGCGGTAAGACTGATAAGTGTTCTGCGGATCTGGATTTGCAGGAGAAATGAAGTTAATATTAACTTAAATATGCTCCAGGTAATCAACTAGGACATCTGAAAATTGCTTCATAGATGCAGTCTTACTGGTTCAAGGGTTCCCCAACAAATAGCAGAGAAAGGAACATCACGTGCAAGTTGAGCTCCAAGGCCAGTCCACAAGACACGGTAACTTTGCACTATAAGAACAAATAAACTTCATGAGATGCTCACTGAAAGGGTTTGTTCTATGCTAATCAGAAGACAAAAAGGAAAAGGAATTCCCGAATCTTTTTGGGACTTCGGACACAAATGTGGCTCCAGATAAGTAGTTTACATTAACAAAAATACTAAATACTAATACATAATATTAGGATATGTTTCCTAAACTATTACTACTTCTGCAGTTTGTAGATGTTAGGCCAGCTTATAGTCCTAACTGTATTAGGATGCTTTCTTCGTGTATGTTGAGTCCTAGCCAGTTATGGTTTTACTTAGTTGTAATTGAGTCAATCGCAAACTTGTATTTGCTCAGCATATAAATAGAGAACAAGGTACAGTGAGTACACAGAAAATTCTCCCACAAATCATAAATTTTAGATGGTATCAGAGCCTTCCTCATAGAGGCAATCTCTTTCTGTTTGACACAAACCTAATTCATCATGGGAGAGAACAAAGACGATAAAACAATCTCATACAATGATCCACAATCTCCAAATTATTTGAGTAGTTCAGATCATCCCAGCTGCACTGTCACTCTCAATGGTGAAAACTACGGGAACTGGTCTCGACTCGTCATTAATGTTCTCAAATCCAAGAATAAACTTGGATTTGTGAGAGGGACTATCACAAGATCAACAACAGCTAGACCAGAAGAATATGCCTGGGACAAATGCGATTCTATGGTAACCGCCGGGTTGTACAATGTTATAGATAAAACGCTTCACGGATCAGTGGTCTATGCTAACACGGCAAGAGCTATATTGGTTGATCTTGAAGAGAGGTATTCACAAGGCAACTCAATTCGGATTCACCAACTAAAAGAGAAGTTACTCTTGTTGGACAAGAACAACTCCGGTAACAGAGTATTTCACAAAACTAAAAGCATTGTGGGATGAGCTCGGGACATACCAGATTCCACCCCACCTACGTGCAGCTGCAAGTGTGAATGTGGGAAATGTGGTAAAGCTGATACAGTACTGCTCAAACAAGAAAGAGTCCATCAATTCTGATGGGGCTTGGCCACAAGAAATTCAACAACGTTCAGTCAAACTTGTTGAATCAAGATCAACTTCCGACTACGAAGCATATGCCGCCGTGATACGAGAGGGACGACAATTGGCATTCACTCGGTCCGGGGAAGAACGGCCAGCCATGGAAGGAGCTGCCTTCAAAGCCATCGCTCAAAATCGGCAAGGGACGAATCGCCCAAAGTGTACCCACTGCCAAAAACTCGGACATGAGCGAAGCCAATGTTTCGAATTGGTGGGATAACTGGCGAATTGGGACAATTGGCAGGTGGCGGTAGACTGGAAACAAAGAACCAAAGAAATTTTGACAGAAATCAGGGTCAGAATTTTGGTGATGGAGGAAGGGCAAATGGAAGAGGAGTGTCAAATTTTGCCCCAGATCTGGAATTCGGCAGATGAACCTCGTCCGGTAATAGGCGAGAGCAAGAAAAGAAGTTGGCTTTGCTGGGTTTTCCTCTTCCTGGTAGTTCAGCTCTTTTCCCTTTTCAAGGAACGCCAAGCCCAAGAAAAATTAGGAAGAATGAGGGGTAAGCCTTTATACATGCGGTGGGTACTAGACTCTGGAGCATCCCATCATATAACACCCGTTTTTAAGCTTTGAGTAACTTTTATAATTTGTCTGTTCCTATCTTTGTTCCTGTCTTTATTAGCCAACCAGACGGAACACAAATTAGAATTGAAAGGCTGGTATGGTTCCTATTTGGCTCAAAGATGTTTTATATGCTCCAGCATTCAAGTGCAACCTCATCTCGACCCAAAAATTGGCTATAGATGAAAATTGTGTTGTTTCTTACGGGGCCTAATGTTTGTGTGATACAGGACCTCACATCGAAGAAGCTTATTGGAGTGGGTGATCCCGAGAACGGGGTGTATTACTTGAGAACAATGCGTGGAGGCTCAGTTCTTGTTGCGGTCAAACAAGTGGATCCACGTCGAAGGCATACTCGGTTGGGACACCCATCTTATGGCAGTTTAGCTTCCTTGTCTAAAGTTTGTGATTTCAAGTTAAATAAAGAGCATTTAGAATGTTGTGATGTCTGCCATAGGGCAAAGTAAACTCGAACTAAATTTCCTTTAAGTGAATCTAGGGCTCGTAAACTTTTTGATTTAATTCACTGTGATTTATAGGGGAAGTACCATATTCCGTCGCTTTACGGGTGCCAATATTTTTGTGTATTTTTAGATTACTATAGCCGTGCAACTTGGGTGTTTTTAATTCAGAACAAATCTGAGGCCTATGATCGTATGTGGAATTTTGTTGTATGGTGTACGGAGTGATAGTGTGACGGAATTTACCAAAGGTGAATTATAAGAATATTTTAGGAAAAAGGGTATGCTCCACGAAACCTCATGTGTAGACACCCCCAACAAAATGGGCATGTGGAACGGAAAAATCGCCATCTTCTTAATGTAGCCCGAGCCCTACGCTTTCAAGCATCTCTACCATTAAATACTGGGGTGAGTGTGTCCTCCCAGCTGTTTACCTCATTAACCATACACCATCCAAATTAAACCATATGAAGAGTCCATACGAAATCCTCTTTGGAAAAAGTCCAATTTACACCCAACTACGAGTTTTTGAGTGTTTGTGTTATGTGCATAGTCATGACAAGATTAGGGATAAGTTTGATGCACGGGCTACAAGATGCATGTTTATTGGTTATCCTCGAGGACAAAAAGGATGGCGTGTGTTGGATATTGATAATGGTTGGATTTTTGTATCCCGATACGTCAATTTTTATGAGGATATATTTCCTTATGCTCAAAACACACCCTCCACTTTACCAAACACAGCCCACCTGTCCATCTCAGTAAGCCCAGTTCATTCACCCCTATACATTGACCCACATATTTCTACTAAACCATATTCCTCCAACCCATACCCAAAAGGCCCAATTTCCTCATCTACCCAAAAGGCCCACTGCCTGCTGCCCCTCCTACAATCCACACACCTCATGATGAGCCCGTTCTAGCTGAGCCCAGACCTCCTGTTCAGCCCACCAGCCCAGCGCCTGCACTCACCAACCCAGCGCCTACACCGCCAGCCCAATGCCTGAACCTCACAGCCCAGAGGCACCTCCTTCTAATCCAACAGGGACTTCGCTTGCACCTTCAACACGTCCTCAACGTGAACGTCGCCCTCCACCTCGTCTTCCGAGATTATGTCTGCCACGCAATTGTTGATACACACCCGATCCCCTCCACTTCATGATGCATCTTTAGTTTCTTCTCATCCCTTATCTCACTATATTCATTATGATAGATGTTCTACTTCACTTCGTGCCTTTCTTGCCTCCATCACTACTGGTGATGAGCCCGGTTTTTCACTCAAGCGGCCCAAGACCCTAAATGGCGTGAAGCTATGGCAGCCAAAATTTCCACTCTCAACCTGTGATCTTTGTCCACTTCCTCCTGGCAAAAAAGTTCTTGGATGTAAATGGGTATATAAAATTAAAGATAATGCACATGGGTCTGTTGAACGCTTCAAAGCTCGTCTTGTGACATTGGGTAACCATCAAATTGAGGGGGAGGATTATAATGAGACCTTTGCTCCCGTCGCCAAAATGGTTACCGTGCGCACGCTATTATCCATAGCCGCTGCAAAAGGATGGAGTCTTCACCATATGGATGTTCACAACACTTTTCTTCACGGAGACCTTCACGAGGACATTTATATGAAACCACCGCCCGGCTTCCACACGCCTCAACACAACGTCGTTTGCAAGCTCAAGAAGTCCCTATATGGACTTCGCCAAGCTCCTCAACAATGGTTCTTTAAACTCGCCACAGCCCTTTGGGCCTATGGGTTTCAACAATCACCGGTTGATCATTCTCTCTTTACCTTTACTTAGCTCTCTTAATCTATGTTGATGACTTAGTACTCACCGGCAATGATCCCCAACATTGTGGTGCTTTCAAACGCTACCTCCACCGTTGCTTCAAAGTCAAAAGATTTGGGCCCGTTAAAATATTTTCTTGGCATTGAGGTGGCACAGGTGCGAGCATATTTCTATGTCAACGAAAGTATACACTCGACATTCTCACTGAGACGAGCATGCTCGGTTCCAAACCATGTTCTTTTCAATGGATCAACACAAAGTCTCTTCGATTACGGAGATCCAATTCTCGATCTCGACCGCTATAAACGACTTGTTGAACGCCTTATATATCTCACTATCACTCATCCCGATATCACATATGTGGTTCACATCTTGAGTCAATTTATGCAAGACCCTCGACAAGGGCATAGGGATGCCGCCATCCACCTGTTGCGCTGCGCTACCTTAAGGGCTCACCCGGCCAAGGACTTTTTCTTCCGTCAACCAATGATCTTAATCTTCACGGGTATTGTGACTCGATCGGGCTAGTTGTCCTATGACCCGTCGCTCGATCATAGGTATTTTGTTTCACTTGGATCATCTCCTATTTCGTGGAAGACTAAGATACAGCCCACGGTGTGGGCACGATCTTTGGCTGAGGCCGAGTACCGAGCCATGGAAACGCTACGAGTGAAGCGGTTTGGCTCCACAACTTAAAATTTAATTCACTCACCGCACATGTACCTCGTCCCGCTAAGTTATACTTGTGATAATAAGGCGGCACTTCATATTGCCTCAAATCTAGTATTTCACGAATGCACAAAGCACATTGAAATTGATTGCCAATTTGTACGAGAGCGTTTACTTTCCGGCGAGATTATTCCTCAATATGTTCCTACTACCAAACAACTTGCCGATCTCTTCACTAAAGCCCTAGGCCAACGACAGTTTCATCATCTTTTGGGCAAGTTGGGTGTTTCACATCTTCACACTCCAAGTTGAGGGAGAGTATTAGGATATGTTTCCTTAACTATTACTACTTCGGAGTTTGTAGTTGTTAGGCCAGCTTATTCTCCTAATTGTATTAGGATGCTTGCTTCATGTATGCTGCGTCCTAGCCAGTTTTACAAGTTGTAACATATAAATAGAGAACAAGGTACAGGGAGTACCACAGAAAATTCTCCCACAAATCAATAATTTTACACATAAAACATGTTTGCATGATGAGGGGAAAAAACCATCATTTATGCAATTATGCCACTAAAGATTATCAAAATTACCAAATGCGTACCAGGCATAGATATAAACAAGGATCTATACTCATCTTATAGGCTGTATTTTAATTTGTTTCAGACATTGCCATTTATCGAGCACTGCAGGTTAAACTTGGTTTTCTATGCTGAAACTTTAAATTTAGAAATAACATTAAGAACTTCTGATGTCTACAACTACAAAAAGAGAACTAGATTGGGTTGTTCATGGATCAGTTAACTTACAATTTTGAAGGTGATTTGCATTTCTGACAGGGGATACTACCCCTAGCAGTGTTTTCCAAACTCCTGGAGGCTTGGCACCAGCTTGGGTTTCTTTAAATGCCTACAATTCATTGAGTAAATAAACACAAAGCTTTCTGTCATCAGCATAACAGAAGCACAAATAACATATATATAAATAAATATATATATATATATATATATATATAATCAATAAGGTACACAATGTAGATAGCAGATACGGCAATCAGAAAGCTTTCAAATCTGGAAACAATTTACTTTCTCAAACAGTTGAGCATAGAATAAAGACTTAAGTGTAACCTACTACTTGAACTTCATAAATATGTAATATACATCTACTAACAACAATGTGGAAATTACACAACAACGAAAACTACTAAAGCACAAAGAATCATAAACCCGAATACCTATAACACCAGATGCAAGCATGTCATGCATTACAGAGAGAAATAGGATAACAATAATTGAGATGATACCTGCATTCGCGTTCTTGCCAGTTCTATAGGATAACAAGCAACACATGCCAACAACCGAGCAGCAGAACCAGCTACTGCAGGAGAATATGGAGTGAAACTGGACCCATGCTGCTCGGTAAACTTCTCCAAATAATTTCTCAACATATCATAACAAGGCAAGTAGATTGCCACCTGCACAGTGATAACAAATATAATCGCTTGCCTTTGGTGAAAACACCAATGACGTTCTTCAGGCAGATATACTTACAGATGGAATAGCCAAGGCTAAACTGGCATTTGTGCCCCTCCACAATCTAGAAAGTCCTTCCTGCATAATCATCCCTGTTAAAACTCAATAATTATTGACAAAGTCGATAGAAATACTGAACTTAGCATAACCAACACAGAAAAGATAGATGGAAGCATGGATTGGACACAGAGACATCTCTTCCGCATTCACCGGCCACTATTTTTCAAGCATGTTTTCATTATCTATGTGAGAAAAAACGTGACAGTTTGGAAAGTTGTCTGAAGGTTTAAGGGGCCTATCAACGTGGGAGGGGCTGACAGAGGTGATTGTCAGGGGAGGGCTATGGTTTCAGAGTTGCTGGAAAAGAGGGCAGAGCTGAGCTGGGGCAATCATTGCGGAAGGTAAGACACGAAAGACCCTTGGCTGGTAGCCAGAGGTAGCCTGGACTTGGGCTAAGGGTGGTTGAGGTGAATCTGTTCCAATTTAAGCCCTTGGATTTTACTCATTCATCACATTTATCACTCGAGTGCCCTCATATTGGTATTCTCGCGCACACTTGTACAATCAAAAGTACATGCATGCACGTGAGTAAAAGACTGAATAATAAACCAGGACACACTAATGCCCAAAGTCATGCTTAGAACAAGAATTTTTTTCCTTTTTCTGGGGGTGTGAAAAATGATGCAAAACTTGGTTTTACTAGTCAACTTGACTGCAAATGAATTATTCAATTGTAGGAATTTATTTTCTGCAGTTTCTCACGAAATATATCGGCAAATGCCAGAATTACTAACCTGACGTATAACTTTGAAGAAGACGTCAAAAGTCCCTTTATAACGAGAACAGTTAGCAGAGCATGCTGATCCTCCACCAAGACCTATACCGTTGCGTGATTGGTTAGATGTCATGTCTGGAAGCATCTAGAGACAGTTGAAATTTAATTAGTTATGACTTACGGGATTCACATTTAGAAGCATCTAAAGAACTGTAGAACAGTCAAGCACGTATGAAACAAAATCGTAATACTGTCAGAGGACAGAATAATCTTCCTCTAAACACAGTAAAGCAGAATTCTCTTTCCATCAAATTCCACTAAGTAGACTTTCTCTAAACAATCATGCAAGGTTGAGGTCAATGAGCAATGAATTCTAAAAGCCCATGAGCAGTAATCCATGGTTGCTAGCCATGCCCAGCTTCTTGGGTGATACCCAAGCCCAGGAGTAGGTTGTCCCTCGTCCGTTAGAATAGCCAAAGCTCAAGGTAAGCCAACAACAAGGCCATCGACATGTTATGTGTGGCCATGCGCCTATGCCAATCTTGTGCATTAGCATGGCTGTCATTGACCCGGACACTTCCACCAGGTAGCCATGCCCCTCCACTGTGAAGAGCTTTGAGAGCTTTAATGGTCTGACAGGAGTAAACATGAAGTCCACAGAAAGGCAGTCTGAGTTATCAGATTATTTCTTTTTACAGTCTGGGTTTTTTCAAGAATTTCAGAGTTTTTTTTAAAAAACACCAAGGCACTGACTTATTTAGTTATGATGTAGAGTTACTAAGTAACATTTTTCTAGCAGGGAAACCACTTACAGTTTATTGATCAGTTATCAATACAGAAACAAAAAATGAAAGGAAGTGTAATTTTTCTAGCAGGGAAGAAGCAGATACCGTGTTTGTTCCAGAGCATGTCAGGCCACATTCACTCTGATATGGGATGCCAGCAGCTTGTGCTTGTAATCTAGTCTAAACAAAAACAAAGTTGGAGTATTACCATCAAGTAAATATAGCCAAATATGATGTCCCTACCAAGTGACTTCCATTACGCAATCAAAACATTTGAAACAAACAGCACACACATTATGGACAAAAAACACTTGCAACATAGCTCGAGTAGAAACCGAGAGAAGCTGCAGGGGAAAAAGTCTCATACACTTGTATCACTTATTTGGAACTTAACAAACAACTACAGCAACAAATAAAACAAGATAACAGCAAACTGGGAATGGCCATCTAAGAAACAAGTTGATGTGATACCCGCATTGTTCATTGTTCCACCACAATCAAATTTGAATCCTATCGTCAGTACCCAATCACGACTCATGAACAATATCTCCTCCATGCGCATCAACTCAAGCTAATAAGATTCCAGTACAGTATGCATTGGGACAATAACTATTTTTGTGCAATTTGAAATTAGTCTGTGTCCTACCGTGCATAAAATTGCTTTGCTAAGTGTTTAAGCAAAGCATCCTCTCAGAACTACAATATAGAAAAATACAGACCAAAATCTGTTTCATCACTTTATTTTATCAATCCTGCCTTAGTTTTCTGATCAAAATTTGCCATCTCAAGTATAATTTTTCAGTTCAAATCTATTAATGCATTGACATAAACCAAGAACAGCAAAGCCAAACAGATGTAGCAGCAGATAAATACCTCAGCCAAATAATAAGAGTAACCTAAATGAATCAATTAGGAATTCAATCGCTCAAATTACAAAATGATCGATTACGCAAATCAGAAGAGATTCATGAACGAAACAAAATTTGCATCACTGAATTTAGCTCAAAGGAGTAAAAGAACAGTGGAGAGGATCAAGAAGGAAGAGAAGAACCTTGGCGACGTCGAGAGGGTTGACGATGACGGCGGAGACGACAGCGGCGCCGGAAGCAGCAAGGGCGCGCTCGGCTAAACTCAAATGGACATCAGAGACGGATTTGAGCTCGGAACTTTCTCTCTCCTCCGTTACTGACATAGAATTATCGCCGTTTCCGTCGAAATCAACCTTTTTCGCGGCGGCGCTAATCCACGGCGGCGGAGAATTCGTAGCGCCACCCATCAAACAATTGTAATTTGAATGTATAATGGCCGAAATCGATAATTTGGATGAAGTTTTGGGAATTGAGAAGAGAAGTTGTGGCAATGTTAGGGTATATTCTAGTAGCTTCTGCGTCTTCACGACCTCCAGCGCTCAAGCGGCGAGAGGGGAGAGAGAGAGAGAGGAGAGAGGAGAGAGGGGGACGAGAAAGAAGAGGAGAGAAGAGAGTCGTGGCGAATAAGAAGCGCGCCAACAATTTTGGGATGCCCAATATGGCCCCACAAAATCAGGAGAGAGAGCGAGTGCAGGGGGTATTTCAGACATTTCATTAGCTGACGTGTCAGCTTGATCATTGCATGCGTTTTGCGTATGTATGCATACTGTTTCAAAATTGCGTGAGCCCATGCTTGAAAAGGGGGCAAAATTGTGAATAAACTTATTATCAAGAATAATAGTTTTTTTTTGTTACTCAGTTAAGTAGCTGACACATAAAAAAATAAAAACTAAAATCTCTTACCTAATAAGTATAATTGTTGGGACGAGCTACACAAGTACTATAATATATTTGAGAAAGATAAATTTACATTTTAAAATCAATGTTTTCGAATCTTCAATCTTAACCGTTAGACTAACAAAAATCTTATTGGTGACATTTTGAAATAACAATGATGTATATTACATAAGTCAATTTCAATCTTAACCATTAGATTAACAAAGATCTTATTGCCGACGTTTTGAAACAATAACGAGATATATTACATAAGTCAATCCCACGAATAAATATCGTATGATATGTGGTTTATAGTTTTATGCACTTTGCAATGCAGTAGTAAGGACTTGTACAGTATATGTCCCAAACTTTACAACAACATGACCTATATTAAAATCCTACATGCAAAAATATAGAATCTACATTTTCAAATGTAGCACAATATAAAGTTATCAGCGGTGCAATATATAAACTAAAATGGTCGCATTTTTAACTAGTTTATTATCGTAAAAGTAATTTTTGTGCTTCTTTCCAAAACACGAATAAAAGGAGGAAAGGGGACTTTTACAGAATTTTACTAATTTTATCACTTTGAAAACCGAGGCTAATCTTCCTTTTTATTTTCTTTTATCTTCTGAAAAATAAGAAGAAAATTGTTGTTCTGTATCGCATTATGAATATCAATATATCATCGGTTATACAAATTTTGCTGATTTTTATAGCTTTTGCAGCTCCATAATCATTAGATTTTAATGGGTTAGCTTTGAACAGACGCTCCTTTAATTTAGTCAGTTTTGTGATTTTGGCAGGGCTTAGCTGGTTTTGGCCCACAACTGGCCAGGCCTTGTCTCCCCAACAAAATGTCAAAAATATACTCTCTCTCTCTCTCTCTCCTCCAGGCCCAATCCTTCTCCAGATATTACCTTTGTATGGGCCATTTAAAAAAAAAAAAAAGTTTTCCCAACTCAACTTATTTTTGTCCACTCTTTTCTTCCTTTTTCTCACTCCTTTTCTTCTCCCCAACTAACTTTTCGATCTTTTCCTTTCAATTCAATGATCAATATTGCCCTGATCACACCAGAAGTAGGGCTGGCAATGGGCGGGTATGGGGCGGACTTTTCTATACCTACATTAATACTCATTTTTAAAATACGTACTCATACCTATCGGATATTAAAAATCCATATTCATACCAATACCTACCAGGTTTTGCGGGTATGCGGATTTTATTCGAGTACAAACAGACTAAAAATAATGATACCTATATTAAACCCATATTTAATATTTCTCACTATTCAATAAAAAAATAGGCAGAAAGACACCAAGGGAGGAGATGGGAGGACAGAGACATCCATAAATTAGGGCTTCTTCTTTTGAAATGAATTTGGACTTAAACGTTGCGCCTAAAATTCAACCCTTAATTTCTTTTCTTTTTTTTAACATTTATCAAAGTGGGTTGTAGGTATTAAGTCGGGCAGGTATTTCGGGTACGAGGTTATGGGTGGGTATGGGGTGAGTGAAGACTAAACCCATACTCGTACTCGCCCCATACCCATTTTAACCATACTCGCCCTATATCTATTTTTTTCAAAATTTTACCACCCATTCAAGTTTTAAATGGAACGGATTTTGTAGGTTTTAAACGGGTACGAATTTTTTTACCAGCCCTAACCATAAGGATAGATATTCACACTACTCAGAGAAAAATTAATATCACAACAGGTGATATCAAGTAGGATAATTCGAAATTTTTTCTCTCTAACTTTTGTCCTATAATTCTTTATGACTTAGATTATTGGTGAGAAATATAACAATGTACGACAATATTCATAGTGATTTTCTCTGTCAAAAATTAATAATGATTTTCACTTTATCAGTGTCTCATTTAATGTGTATTTAATATATATAAGCTCATGTTTGCTTTAGCTATTAAAAATTAGTTGTTAATTGGTACGAGTTTTTACGATTAGTTGTTCCCTATTATGAACTCGTTATAAGTTGTTATGAGTTGCTAGTTGTTATAAACTCCAAAATCAACAGACAAGTGATCATATTGGATTGCTCGAATCAATGCTTGTCTTCTAACAAAAAAAAAAAGGCTAAATTTGCCTATTTATTCTTTAGCCAGGTATAATAACCCAAAAAAGTCAATATTTTGACTTATTTTATTGCTTCCAACCAAAACAAACTCATCCTTAAATTCTAGATAGTTATTTATTATGAGATAATGTCGTCAATATTTTAACTTTGACACCATCATTTTCATTTATTAATTTGTACAATCATTAATATGGGCAAGATTAACTAACAAAGCGTACAATTAATTGAATTTTAGTCACTAAAAACACAATCCTATATACACCCAAGCATAAAAACTAAATATTTTTCGACCTTATTGTGAAGCTGGACTTTAATTTCATTATATCATAATATGAACAATATAAAATTAAATCTAATCTATAACGGGATATTATTACTTACACCATTACTTTAACCTGCCGACATACTAATTACCGTAGTATAAAATAGAAATTTAACCTGTAACGAGATATTATTGCTTACATTGTTACTTTAACCTACCGACATGCTAATAATCCCGGAAATCAATATTGGGGAGCTACGGATAGTAAAATATGATGATAATTAATGGAATTATGACACATTTGAATTGTGATTTGTGGGTAGTGAGCAACGAAAGTTAGATGGAGAAGGAAAATGGCATTGAATGTACTGACTGACATTTTGGTAAATTTTAGATGGTGGACAGTGAAGGATGATATTCTGAATAAGTTGGTGCTGGTTTTGCTAGATTTTAAAGCTTTGTCCACATGACTTTTTACATGTACATAGCCCCTGCACCTATCTATGCTTCAACAGTTAGGTAACAACTGTAATGTTGCAATTTAATTAACTGTTAATTTTTATTTATGTCAAGAAAAGCATGGCACATGACTCCCACACTCCCACTATATATATGTCATTTTTGTATCAATATAGATTGATTTAAGTGGGATATAGACCCGATCTATTTAGGTATAAAAAATTGTAAGCGTGTAAGTTGTAAGGTATAAGGCCGTAAGAAATTGTAAATAGTTGTAAAGTTAGTTATAAAAATTTATAATAAATTGTAATCACCTATAAAGAGTTTAGGTTAACCTAAAGTTACATATAACATGGTAATAAAATGGAACTTCAACCCCTGCAAATAACCTTTCTGTAGTGCGTTTATTAGCTCTCTCTCTCTCTCTCTCTCTCTCTCTCTCTCTCTCTCTCTCTCTCTCTCTCTCTCTATATATATATATATATATATATATATATATATATATATATATATATATATATATATATTTGTTATTTAGATAACATTTATTTTCACTACGACAAACATTTATCGCCACTATAATAATGCAGTTGATTTTTTTAGCTCCAAAAAAATTTAAAATTAGAAAATATGATAGAAAAGATTAAAAAAATCTCAAATATGATTTTGAATTCAAAATGTTTTCATGTGGATAACATTTATCTCTATTACGATATTTATTGTCATTAGAATAATATAGTTTATATTTATTACAAAAGAAATAAAACTTGATTATTTGATAAAAAATATTTTTAAAAGCTCAAATATAAATTTGTAACTCAAATTTTTATTTAGATAATATTTATCTCCACTATAATAATTTAATTACTATTTTTTGTCATTAAAATAATCTATTACATTTATTATTACATTGCACTTTTTATATAACCAAATATGATAACGTAATTATTATCTCATTATATTACATACCTAATTACATTAAATAGTTGATTATATTACACTTCTATTACATTAAATCGAACCAAATGCAATATAAAATTTTATGAATATATTTATATATATACTCTAACAACAAATACAAATTAAAACTTTACATGCACATAACATAAACTTTGTGATTTTTGATAACCTTACATGAAAAGAATCCACATTAAGATCCTGGGTTTTGTTTTCCATCTCTTTTCTTTTTGGAATGTTATGGTTTTGGTTTTGGTCTCCTGGGCTAGGAATAGTCTCCTCTCCACAAACCATGACAAGTTGTAGAAAATGCTGACAAATAAAGATTGATGGATCCTCTCTCTCTCTCTCTCTCTCTCTCTCTCTCTCTCTCTCGCTCTCTCTCTCTACCAGCCACTTCTGACGTGCACGCCTACCATTAGCTGTCAAAGAAAAAGCGCCCAGAATCATCCTCAGATCTTCTATTCTCTCATTTCTGGCCCCACTCCCCCTCCCTTTTCTCACAATTACAAATTTATTCATAAAAAAAAAATTTTAAAAGGTGATTGGTCCCCAGAAGCCACAGCATCCTCCAAACCAAACCATAACTAAAATCATTTTTCTCAAAAAAATTTAAAAATTTTTGGCAACTGGAGCCGACAAAAAGCTACCAAAAAAAACCGGGAAAAATGCAAGAATTATATCCGTACAGTTTTTGTTGCTGACTGGATATGGTATACATTCCTATCGCCTCTGCCTTTGCTGCTATGGCATGGCCTATTGGTTGGTTGGCATCGTCTCCTCCAATCATTCTCTCCGCTCTTTTTCCTTTTTCTTTTTTTTTTTTTGCCAATGGAAGTATTAATGGAGTTTGGTTTGAATTATTGGACCCTTTTGGGCACTAATTTGATCGACTTTGCTAATTTTCCCCACAATTCAGCACGTTCACTGGGTATACATACACAAGGGTTTTTGATTTGTGATCATTTCATGAAGCACTAACACACCCCTCCCGTTGAGGAGACGTATATCGAAAAATTTAAGTGTGAAATTATAAACTTATCGTTGATGATATCTTTTGTTCGATATTCTTGTATTCGTAACCCTCATATCATATTTGATACACTTTCATACAAGTTAATATTGCAATGTAGTCCATCAAGGTCATGTTCATATTAATCATTAAAATTACAATTATCAATGGTTATGATAAGCGATTAGCGGTTGTATATATTCTTTAAGATAAGTAGGCTCGAGAAAATTTGACTAATAATAAAAACTTTACTATTGATTCGTTTGAAAACCAGTTAAAAAGCTAATGAAAGTTTTGAACTCCACTGCAAAATTTTGAATTAACTTCTAATACTATTCTAAAGTCTATACATACATGATACATGCATGCAGATAACTTCAAAAATTAATCGATAACTAAAAAACGACATTAAAATCTAAAATAGAACCTATATATAGGCATAGTAGGAGAAGGCTTTATACATAAGGGTGAGTAAACATGTGTTAGATGAAACTTGGATCATATACATTTCGGTAGAGAAGAAGACAAGTAGGCCAAAAAATAAAACACAAGTGTATGAAAATTAGATAGGGTAGGCAATGAGCCATCTCAATCAACAAATCCAAACCATGTACTCCTATTTTTGACAACCAGAAAGAGACGTAATATGAAGAGAGGGCCTCTTTTGAAGGGTCCCCAAAAGAGTTGCTCAGAGAGAGAGATTGTCATGATGGTTCATTAATTCAAGGTAGGGTTCAATGGTTCATGTATACGATAGGAAGAAAGAGAAGTCAAGGCCAACGGAGGCTAAAGGAAAGGAAGGAAATAACAGAAACAAAAGTTATAACGTGATTCCGGGCCCATGGACCCGGGACACGTGTAGTAAAATGAAAGGTAAGAGGGGTTAAAAAAATGAACTATTTTGGTCTTTTTAACGATGGGTTATGTAATAATTTTTATTTTGCAATAGGGCTTTGCAAATTGCAAGTAGTGGATTAGATTTGGCAACCCACAAATTAAGCCTGTTTGCTTCTCCTCTGAAAGCAGTAAACAAGACAATTTCCATCCCTTTTGTAGTTCTTTTTATAGATAGATACAGAGTAGTCCCAATTATGAGAAAGGTTGAGGGTGCCTTCAAATTTTCTATCAATTTCTCAAATTGGACGAAGTACGTATTTAAAGGGAATGTTTGAAAATAAACAAGTGGTCCTTTTACAAGAGTTAGATTACTATAAGGAATTGGTCCATGAGTTTAGTTTAGTTAAAAATTCCGAGTTTGATCAAAAAAATTTGAGAAATTATGCAAAATTCATACTATAGATCAGATCTATGGATTCAATAATATGATAAAATTTAGAAGAGAAAATCTTATCTTTCTTGAAAATGAGACCATATAAATATGTATTGAGTTTTCAAAAATTAAAATAAAATACCGTTTATCATAATTTGGATTTATAGATCCAAATTCACTATATAATTTGTATAAACTATGTGAGGGAAGTGGAAATTTTTTAAAAAAAAAAAAAGAAATTGGCTAGTTAAAAAAAAAGATAAAAAAGAGGATAAGTCTTTAAAGTATTTTCATTTCAACATAAGTATAACACTACTATTCTCTCTCCTAACCATTACCTAGCGTTGTTTGCGGCTTTTTACCGCTTTCTACTACTCATAACCTCTTTTCTGCGTAACTTTTTCCAATTGTTCATCGCCCACTAGTACCGCTCTTTACTACTTCCTATGTCTTAAGAAAGATGTCCGTTGATCCTTTTTGGGATCCAATATTTAAAAATGATAACTTCAAATATACATTATTTTAAACTACTCTTCTTTTATTTTTTTAAACAATTTTGAGAAGGAGGGAAATTTAAAATACAAATATATTAAGGATATTAACGTTATTTTATTTATAAATAAGATTAGTTCATTATTTTTTCTAAACTCAAATTCTTATATGAGACCATCTTATATAAGAGTTATTGTGAGATGGGGTGATTTTTTAAACATTTTAATATAACTAATAACTTATACTTTAATGACTTTTTAATTTGAGAGTGACTAATAATTCATCAATAGGTGACTTTATAAGAGTTACCCCTAAATGAATTATTAGTCGCCTCTATGTGTTTTAAGTCATTATAAAAATTTACGTTTTACAATAATTTTAAATGAGATGGTCTCACACAAGACTTATTAATTTTTTAAATAAATCAAAAATTAAATACAACATTATTTTTAAGACGGAAGAACTACTCCTTACAACATATTTGCATTCTTAAACCCAAGCGAACATTGTCAATTTTGAAATACATAACAGTAATAAGGTGAAATCTCGTACATGTCGATCTTGAAATTGACTGATTGGTTCATGAGACGAAGGGTTGATTGATGGTCAAATTGTGGTTGAAAACTGATAAGGATCTGAGAGGGTAGGAGCTGGCATGTCTTGGAATTTCTGGAAAAGACCCAGCCCTTAAAGTTTTCAAGTACAGTAAAAAACAAGAAAATACTGTCCTCTCCTCTGCCACCTTACTGAATTCACCCCCACCTTGCAAAATCATCAATTCCAAGGTTAAATTTATTTTTTATTATAATCTTTTTTTTTTATGTTGTATAGTTTTCAATGGCTACCAGTTTTGTACTTGTATTGTATATATATATATATATATATATATAGCCCCAAAAAGTGGGGCCCCTCTCTTCAGGCTAGTAGTAGTAAATCTTCATATGGCAGTAAGGTTAAAAAGTTGGCTCTGTTATTTGGGGGAATGAAATTGTAATGGGCAATGATTTGCTTCAATTTGTCCCATTTTAAGTTTTAAAAATGGTTTAAAAGGTATAAAATTTTAACCGATATTAAATCTGACTACTCATTGATTTGACACTTGACATTTATATTTTAAATATCCGTAAAAATTTAAAATTGTAATAGTGATAATATATGGCAATGAGGAAAATGAAAAGTGAGCCGTTCGGTGCAAAATGCATATATTGAGGATTGAAATATTTTGTAATCTTTATTGGTTAATTATTAAGAAAAAATACTTAAATTTAATCAGAAAAAAAGATGTAATTAAATTTAACAAATTTATGCGATTTGTTGTGATTTGCATATAAAATAGTAAATAATTTGCAAAATTCAACACACTATTGTAAATTTTTAAAAATGAATTTATATATAAGTCATATTATATGACTCATACATAAAAGTTCATTTTTTAAAAATTTACATGTATGATATATCAGCTTCATTATCCCTTCTAAGTCATTTACTATAGTTTATATATTTTCATTATCACATACTGTTCATATCAAGTATAAGACTCCCTACATTTCACAATATTTTTTTTTTTACTGTGAGGTAATATCAAAAAAATACAAAATTTATGATAAAATTCATGTTAAAAATTAAGTTGTCTCAATGTTTAATCGAAAAAAAGTCATAAAACAATAAAAGAAAAAAATAATTAATAAGAATAAAATTGATAAATTACTTGTTAATATAATATTTAAATGTTAAAATGATAGATATTATAAAATAAAAAAATTTAATTAAAATGATATAATTAGATGAAATATTTTTTAAAAAATTTAAAAAAATAGTGGACGATTAAAATGTGGTATATATAGTGGCTGAGCTCTTGTACCAAAGTGGATTCAGAGAGGGAGAGAGAGAGAGAGAAGAATGGCAAGTTGGCAGACATTGGTCAAAGGAAAACTTAGGTGCATTTTGTGTCCCCCAACCAACTCAATTTTCAATTTCAAACATCAACTTCACTTAGCTCATTATACCACACTAATGACACTACTAATCTACTTCTATAATCTCACATTTGCCAATTATTTTTCAACAAGTGTGCCAAATCAATGTTACCTCTTAGTCAAAATCAAAATTGTTAGCTACTAGACAAAAAACATAAATATAAATAAGTAGATTTTATAATTCATAACTTATCGTGTATATTATAATATCTTCTTAATTTGTGACTAACGTATGCTGTATTTTAGATTTGTATGTAAATTTTCTATATTTGAAAAGATTATTTATTAAACACTTGATGCAAGTAGTTACGTTTTTTAATCAATAAAAAATATAATCCTAATTTTATTATTAAAAGATTATAGTTTATTGCAGTTTCAAACACAAGTGTTGAGTAGAAATAAGGACGTACTAGTAGTACAATGGAAAGTTTGTTGATAGCGGCTTAACACAATATATACGTCGATTTAATTAAAAAATATTTATAATTAACATATAAGATATTTTCTTTCGGAAAATTGTTATATCCAAAATATATCTTTTTCTGGGGAAAGGGGTGGGGTTAGGCTTATGAGTATCAAAGGGAGATTTGTTGGGACTTCTTATATTCATTTAGTAGTATATACTTTTAGGTGACACGTCATTATTTTAAGCTTTTAAGTCTATAAAAATTTTTATTTTTTCGTCCAGTCCAACTATCTATTGAGTAAATACTCATAGATGTATGATTGACGTTTTGTTGGGAGGACATATGTGTAAGGATATTGCAAACATGCATGAAATATATAAATATTTGTGACGAATAGTTGATCTTTCGAAAAAGTACAATTTTTCAAAAGGAAAAGGATCATATTTTAATTGGTACAAAGCCTTCTAGCTAAAGTGCTAAGTTTTTCTTATAGTCTATTAAATAATTATTTGCCACTAAATCTACCATCAAAACCGAGGTTCTCGAGTACATTAAGTCTCATATTTAATTTTCTTTCCTTATTGTATTGTCTTTAATAACTCCTTTAGACAAAAAGGAAAAAAAGTATAGATGATAATTTACAACCAATCAACTACGTATTTATCAATTTAATAATATATTTTTTGACTGATACAAAAAGAAAATTTATTTTTGAAAATCTAGATTAGTTATTTGACTTGTTCAATCAAAAACTATTTACTAGATGCAACTGTAATTGGTTAACGAATATCACGTTAATTATTTTTAGAGATAATATGAAAAAAATTACAAAAATACAATGATTTGAGAATTGAGAAGATAGGAATGTAAAAATCGTTGATGATGGAATTACACACAATAGAGAAAGACCATTTACTCTCAAATCTCTAAGGACAAAATTGTTTCATCTTCCAAGTCCCAACTCAAAATCAAACTTCCATATTCACCATTTACCACTCCACTACTAATACAAGTAATTATTATACCTCCTATGCACACTTAAGACTAACCTTAATAATAATAATAATAATAATAATAATAATAATAATAATAATAATAATAATAATAATAATAATAATAATAATAAAATTAAAAAAATAACAAAGGAGAGGATGAAGCTCATCTCATCTCTCTCCTGTGTACTAGGAAGGAGTAACACCATTTCTTCTACTAATTACTTACTAATAATACTTGATTATCAACCAAACCGCACTATTAAGCCTAAGATTAGTCACACCACAAAAATGTATTTGACCAAAACTCACACCCAAAAATCACTTACAAAATCATACCCTCTTCTTCTCTCAGATACCCATCAACCTCACCTACCAAGAGCAAATCATCGCCGTCCAGTCCGACATCCAACGGGCCAGAGAAGTCCACGACATCGTCATCAAACATCATCGCCGGCGGATCATCGAAGAGCATGGGTTTCGGGGCTTCGTAGCTGAAGAAATGATCCAATGCCCATTGATCAAGCTCCAGTTCCCCCTCGAACGTCGGGAAATCCATCGCCTCGTCGGCCGGTTTTCGGTCATCTTCGCCGGAATTCTCTCTCTTCCCCTGTTTTTCGTCGCTGGTTTGGAACCGCAAAACAGAGGTTGGGGAGCGGATGCTGGGCGACTCCTCCTTGCCGGAGTCGTAGCCGGAAGCTGACGTCACGCTCACCTCCGGCACCATAACCGGCGGAGGCGGAGGTGGCGGAGGGCGGGGAAGTTTGTCTGGGCAGAGGGACCTCGGAGCTTGATCGCCGCGCTGTCGTAGACCATGGCGGCCTCCTCGGCGGTGTCGAAAGTTCCGAGCCAAATCCTCGTCTTTCGGGTCGGATCTCGGATCTCCGCGGCCCATTTTCCCCAGGGCCGTTGCCGAACTCCTCGGAATTTTCCCGGCTCGCGGGTCGGGTTGGACCGTTTCTCCCTCGATTTCGCGGGAATCTCGGGTTTCGGGACTTGGTGTTCGAGCGAGCCCTCCTCGAATCGGATCTCATGGACGTGCTTGACGACCCGGGTCCGGAAAGAGGGCTCCTCGTCGTCGCCGGAGGAGTCAGTGGCGTCGCCGTCGGTGAATGAAATTCGCACCACTCTCGGCACAGGCGATGAGGAGTGGGGCTTGCTGATGACTCGCCGATGCTCGGATAACTTGACCACCGGCGACGATGTGGGGAGTTCCCTTCTTCTGGGCTGTTGTAAAGATCTCATCCTTTCTCTCTCCTCTCTCTGCTTCACCACAATTAGAGAGAGAGAGAGAGGTAGAGAGAGAGAGAGAGAGAGCAATTAAAGGGTGGGAGAGATGATAAACCCCTTTTTGGAGAGGTTTTAGGTAACTGATGGACAAGAAGTCAAGGGCGTATTAATGAAAATTATGAGAAAGTTTAATTTTTTAAGGGGAAAAGAGAGAGAGAGAGAGAGTGTGTGTGTGTGAAGGACTGAACTCTTTGAGAGAGAGAGGATGAAGAAGAGTCCAGTCCACTGAGGTAGGAGAGAGAGAGAAGGAGAGTTTTGCAGGGAGAGAAAAATGAGGGGGAAGAAGGCTATTTTATAGGATTTCACAAGCGAAAGCAGAAAGATCTGTCATTTTCTCCCTCCTCCCCCACTATTTTTTCCTTTTTAAATTAGATTTCTTTCTAATTTCCAATAATACCCTTTTTAATTAATTAATAAAACCTCTTTTTCTCGGTGAGAGAATTCCTCACACGTGCCAAAAATCAGACGATGGAAAATGGTTGCCATTTTTGTCATTTGCGCGCCAATACATACCCATTAGTAATTTAATATTTCTAATTTTTTTATTTAAAAAAAATGGTGCAATTGACGAGGTGTTTGGTTCAATTTTATTGGACTAAAATCGGAAATAAAACATGAAGTTATGTGAATGATTTTTTATTTTTGATCTAATTTATTTGTTTTAATTTCGGAATGAATTCGATATAAGTATAAATTTATATTTATAAGTATCGATTTATACAAATTTAAAGGAGAAAAGAGGTTTATATAATGATATTTGATACCTAGTTTCCTAAATCGACTTTTATATGTTTTTTAAGAAAAATGAAAGGAAAATTTTAAACTATTAAATATTATTGTCACATTTTCTTAACTTATTATAAAAGTTCTTAAAATTATATAGTATTTATTATATTGTGCATGAATTATGGACTCGGATTTGTTTGTTAATGAAGAATAACGACATTACTAAAACTAATGATTTTTTATTGGTAATAAAGCAACGGATTTTTTCCTTTTTATCTACAACCAGTTACATTACAGACTAAACTGAAATAAAGACATTTCACTCGTTACTCCGCGCCCAGAAATTCAAATGTTTAGTCATTAATAAGTTGAGGCTGAACCATTTAATTTTTTTAATGTATTGAGTGTTTGGATATTTACTATCCCTATTGCTAAAGAAAATAGTATATCAATTTTTTGTACAATTTAATTAGTTAAATATCCCTAAATTTGTATTTGTTTTTATCGAAGCGTGTCTAAATTTAATTAGCAAACATATGCAGTTAAAAATTATACATAAGTATAGAAATTTGAGTTATATAAATAAACAACCTTAAAAAAATAGTAATCTCAAAAATAATATTCCCTTCGCTACCAAAAGAACAAGCAAGTATTATTTGGGAAAAGAGAAAATAAGCACTTATGTAGAGAATATTTAGTACAAAAGTGTAGAAATATTCATTTTCATGGGTCCATCTTTTGATATCCTTTGAGGGTGGGGGAAGGAGTAAGAGGCAAAATTGAATTAATAAAATATAAACTATGCAAGGATTTATACTTGAATCATTATTTTCATTAAAATTTTAAATAACTATAAACAAATTAAGAGACTAATTTACATCAATATAAAACAAGGAAAAAAAAGGCATTAAAACAACTAAATCAAAAAATATATAATATTCTTTTTTTATGGGTTTGATAAAAGGTATTGATCCTTTTCGAACCACCAATATTTAAAGTAAAAAACTCTTTCAACGAATGTGTTTTTAAAAATTTGAACTTGTGTTCTCTTTTTACCGAAATAAAACCGCTACCACTTCAATCAACATTTTGTTGATAAAAATCTCTAATATTCTAATATCATTATCGCATGTGCAACTTTTTTTTCATTTTTACATTTTTTTTTGGGGGTTATTTGAGCAAAGAATTGCATATTGGATTTTAAACCATTAGTTAATCAATACATTTTAGTAGACATTATATGAAACTTGACCCACCATTCCATGGTAGCTTCCAAATATCCACCTTGTCCCTGCCCAACATTTTTGTGAATTATTATTAAATTAAATCAATAATTGCCAAAAAATAAAATAACGCAAATATGATATATTAAAAAAATGAGCATGGTATCAACCAATGATCAGCCATAATTTATTTCAATGGTATTTAAGCGGTGTTGGGCCAATATTTTTATTTTTTTATTTACATAGAGTGGTATTGAACAAATTTTTTGTCAATTTTTTTATTTATTTTTAAATTAAGGGGCTCCACTTAATTTTACTTTTATAACCTGAGTTGCATACAAAACGTGAGTATCTCTGCTCCACCCAATAAGTATGTCCACTCCACTGCCTTTTTTTTTTCTCTTTTTCCCCTCTCTCTGATCCCTTTTCTTTTTATTTGTATTTTCATTTTATAAGGTTGCTTTAATCACATTTTTTTCTTCCTACATCCAGTATTATTCTCTTAGTTTGATATCCTAGGTATTATCGAAATGATATATCATTTCATGATTCGTGACAGTGGATTAAAATTTTTTAAGAAATGTATTAAATTTTTAGTTTTATATTTAAAGAAAAGTCCATGTAATGTAATATGTCTTTTTTGGGTCTTTAATCCGTTAATCGGAGTTGAATTGATCGAGAATTAGTAAATGAGTAGACGTATCCTAATTAGAGATGGCAATAGATCGAGGTCGGATTGAGTTCGTATTCTTGTCGAACTTAAACGGGTTGAAAAAGTGTCGATCCGAACCTAACCCGTTTATTAAAAAGGTTGAAAATCCTAACTTGTACCCGTTTATTTTTTAAACGGATTGACCTAAAACTGACCCGTTTACTTCATGTTTAGATTATCTAAATACATATTTGTCCTTTTAAGATAATCAATTATATTAAAATCATTAGTATAAAAAATAATTCTTGAATCTCGTTCATCATCACAAAGTCATTGTGCATACTTCATAACCGTAAAAACATACATACCTCTACCATGAATATGTAAGAAGCCTTCGGTTTTGATATTTTTATTTCACTTAATGACCCCTATCCCATTTAATTTTCAATTCCCTCCATTCTCAAAAATCACTAATATTTTTCATTTTGATTTTTAAAAATAAACGGGTTAAACATATTATTATTGTGTCGAGAATCTCAACTCGAACTTAAACCTAATCAATTAAACAGGTTGAACATGTCAACCTATTTACTTAAACGGGTTGAAAATTTCTACCAAAATCCGCTTAACTTCGTATCGGATTCGTGTCCGTAAGACTCGTAATCATATCAGGTAAGCTTTTTCCAGCTCTAATCCTAATATAGATTTTTTTCCTCTTGTAAAATTTGAGATCAAGACCTTATTTGGGGGGGATGTTAAGTCAATTGAACAATTTTTAAATTTGTTAAATTAAATCCGTGTACTGTATAATTATGAGTATCTATTTAAAAATGTCTGAAGATATTTAACATATGCATATGCTTGGCGCTATTCTTTTCGACTTATTTTTGCATAACATATGCATGCTTGTATTATAATTCACTCATCGTAATGCCAAACAAAATCTCATATATGCTCATACAAATTCAGTTCCAACAAATCTAGCAAAAGTTAATTCGAAAAAACATCATACATACATACATTTATATATATATATATATATAATTATTATATGAATGACATGTAAGATGCTTTTGTAACATTATAATAATTTAAGATAGTTATATATGATATTTAAATAGTTCAAGTATTTAATTAAATTAAATATATTGACTATTTTTTATAAAATTATATATCATATGTTTAATTATGTTGGATGCAGGTATTTTTAAAACTAATTTATTTTAATTTTATGAATAACATCGATTAATATTGTGAATTTATATAACATATTGTTTTCACTTTGTGGACTTTTTTTATAAAAAAATAAAAGTTTTAATTTTAAAACTATAAAAAGAGAAACAAATAATAATGCATTAAGTATATAAATAAAATAAATTATGAAAAATTAAAAGGATATATTTTAAATTTATTTTTTTAAAGAAAAACAATCACACATGTTTTCTTAACTTATTTTTAGTTTTTATCGTTATAAATTTTAACCCTGGTACTCATAAAAAGAGAGTCGAAGAAGAAAAACACTTCAAAGTAAGAGTACTATCTATCGGAAATTAATTTATATAAAGCATGTAATATGAAGCATGTGAAAACCTTGTGAGGCTGTCCCATTATGTTCTATAAGAAGAAAAAAATATTCAATCTTATGGTAAAAATTGAAGAGAAAGAAAGTATTATGAATCTAATCATAAGATATGTAATTGGAAACATAGTTTGCTGAAAATAGTAAGAAGTAGGGGGACATTGCATGTTTATTTCACCCACAATTGTGTGAAAGTAAAAGGGGCAATTCATCATTTTTTCATGGACCCCCAAATTGAAAAAGAAAGGTTTGAATTGGAAGCCAAGGCTTTCAATTTGTACCAAATATATTGAACCTCCATTTAGCTCCTTCTCATACATGTAAGTTTTTGGAGTGCAATGAACGTGAACCATTTACCATTTTCGGAGTAACATCAACCGGAAATACTATACCTACATTTAAACTAAATGATGTGACCACGAGGAGTCTTCTTATACAAAATATTGAAATAACTTTAAGTTTTCATCCTAGATTTTCTTTGACCATATTCGAGTTAATTATAGGTGGAAAACCAAAACTTAGAAGATCTGTTGAAGAAAACGACAGGGTAAAATGCTACCTTGGTCGTTAATTTAAAGGGTATGCGCTGATCAATTTTTTTGAATGGTTTAGATGAGTTGTAGAGGATAGTGAAACTCAAAATTAACTTTGTAATATAATATATCTGTAAACTTAACCCGCCTTTTTTGTACACATGAGTTGCTGATGTCGATATATACGTGATTTAAGTCTAAATATCTATGCAAAACTTTCAAAAATTGTACTACTTTAACCAATTAATAACTAACCTCAAAATCTCGGGTTTAACTATTAGGTCGATACATCATTCACCTGTATATATATTATTATGATAATTAGTTATATCTCTATGCACCTTTTAATGAAAATAATTAACTCATTTATTTGGATGTCCTTGCTGTGAATTAAGCTTAATAAGTAGTACAAATAACTCATATTTATTACCATGTAAATTCATTATAAGCTACTCATGAGAATTAAGAGGCCCCTCTAATCCTAATTTCTCCACCGACCTTCTCAGAGAAAGGACATAATAACGGCTTCTGTCATTTTCAAACTTTTTCACAGTGTACTCTCTCGACTTCTGCCTGATTTTTGTCCCACATTTTCTACCAATTTTTAAGTGAAAATGATGAGACATGTGATGAAGTTCTCTAGGAATTTATTTTTAAAAAATTACTGCCAAAAGTTTACTTACCAAAAAGGTAAAAACCATCTAGCATTTTACCCTGTGTTCAACCTCCACTAGATGGATTATTTTGTAGTAAAAGACAATATGTAATTCAAAGATCGGTTGGGCTTCAATGCCCATAGGATAAGGATAATGAAATCCGGTTTGAAAGTCCTAGTCCGCAATTCATTATAATTCTTTTGCATAATCGGTAAAAAAATTGTTTCCTCTAAAATTTAAATTCTGGTAGAAAATATAGAAGAGTGAAGTGTTTGCAACTAAGTCAACACTCACTTGGTGTGTTTAACTCAATGCTTGATATAACGGTAAAGAAAATAATATTTTATCGTACCGTTCTCGAATTATTTTGTCAAAGTTTTTAAAACTTTTTCGATGTCAAAATTAATGTTCAAATATAGTCAACCTAATTATAAGTACTACTATACGACTACATTAGAATAAGCAACAAATAAGCGTCCATTTTGTGAAATTGTCTTAGGTAAAAAAATAAAAATAAAAATTGATGACAGTAAAACGGTTTTACTTTTACTTTTACCTAGATTGTTTAGTGGCTAATAATTAGATTATTAACTTTTCAACAGTCAAAAACCTTTATAAATTAATTTTTTTGATAGCCTTTATGAATTAATTATATATTGATTAATGAAAAAATTATTTCCTCTAAGAAATAAAATAATTCATGCACTCCACATGAAAAATATATCATGTGCAAGGAATGAAAGAAAGAAAAGTGCATGGACGAATTTAAAAAGATGGACATGGGATGTTGTTGAAGGCTTGGGGTCCAAGTAATTTATATTATAGGCATGCAAAAGCAATTCCACAAGACTTCTGCCTCATAAAAGATAATGCATGGTAGTCCTAATTTTATTCGGAGAATCTCTCAAAGATTAGATTCAGATTATGTTTTATATTGGGCTGGACATACATGTAAACTAGTGGAGCTAACAAATATATTTAAGGGTGTTCCTCTCTTTTTAATATTTTTAAGTTTCATAAATATTATTATTTTTTTAATAATTTTATAAATTTTATAAAATTTTAAATATAAAATTTATTTTTTTAACCTTAACATAACTATAACGGTGTACACGTGTATTCCTTTTATAATAATTTTAAATATATAATAAAATATACACAGAATATTACACTAATGCGGGACAATTAAAATGAAAAGTATAACCATAAACAAGAAATTTACAGATTTAAAATTAAAATGAGTCAATTATAATGAATCGGTGTGGTATATTTATAACTTCTTATCCTATTTATTATAATGTCGATATGCGGGGTTTTTTTTTTTTTTTTTTTTTTTTTTTTTTTACGATAATGGGAATATAAGTTAATATAATTGAAAAGTTTTGGGCTGATCTTAGAAACCAGAGTTTAACTTTCGATAATATTATTGACTGCTTCCGTGTTTCTCTAGATGCCTGAGAAAAACCGATGTAATCTAAGAGTGTCACTTTCCCTATTTATTAAGGTTGATGTTTATAATAATTGAATAATTCAAGAAATTTTCCTTTTAAAAATATTGTGATATTTTATTAAGTACATTTTATTATGATCCAATTATTTTAAAAAAAGATATACATGAATGACTCCCAATATTATTTTTTTAAAGTTGACTCCCAAAGATAGTTTTTATTTAGAAACTCAAGAGTTAGTTACATGTTCATAAAATTCAAATATTTGCTCCGTATGGTATATATTTGCAGTTCTGACTTTAAACATAATATGATTCACCGTTGGCTTAAACAAGCAAACAAATACCAATATAGAATATCGGTTAAAATGATAATGGGCTCACTCTTTTAAGGAGGAGAACATAAATTTGAATCTTCAAAAGCGTACTTGTTAAGAGAACTTTTACCTTAAATGCTTACAACCCGAAATAAATTACACCCTTTTCATATAAAAAAAAAGAAGCAAATTGATACCAAGATTTGAATTTGAATAGCATAATATATTTATACTTTCTACAAATAATTAATTGAAGGAATTTTATTGGGATATGTGGTAATGAAGACTTTGGTTAATGATGAAATAAAAACCGTGTTTAGTTTTTGATGAAAATGCATGTCATGACAAATTTTAAGTGAAATAGAGTAGTCTTGTCGGCATAATAACCCTGAGATGCTCTCGAGCTAAGTAAGTTTCCACGGATTTTTCTTATTAATAATAAAATCTTGTGGGTGTTTATCAAGAAATATACACAAAACACTACACATAGTCAAATTATTGTTGGGGTATTGACTTAGGTTGACTATAGTGCTCCAAAATCAAATCCTTTGAATTCTCTTTGATTAGATGTTTATTTGTAAAAAGGGTAATACTAAAGGCTTCCCATGGAGACTTTTTGCCTTCTTTTTAGGTTTTTTTCATTATAAAGCAATATATTAGAATTTAGATGGTTCATCAAAAAAAAAAAAGAATTTAGATGGTATAAATCAAGTATTAATTGTCGAATAGTAAATTGATATTGATAAAAATATAATTAGTGTAACCGATAAAGTTCGTAGAAGTTGCTAACATATATTTAAGTTTAAATCTCATTTATATCAACGTTTATACCTTATTCTCTCCAAAAATAGAGAACATAGGAGCAACCAAAAACCTATCGGAAAAAGAAACTCATCCTATACAAACGCATATACCATTACACTACTCAAATTTATACGACAACAAAGAAAGATTTATATTGACAAAATATAGTTAATTCAACTGATAAATCTTTTACAAATTGCTATTAAAAATTTGAGTTTGAATCTCATTTATATAAGCGTTTATGCGTATTATCTCCAAAAATAGAGAGCATGTGAGCAAATTTTTTTTAAAAACCTCGTCCTATATAAATGCATCCATTCTTAGACTACAATAACATCCTTCATTTGGCTGCCAAGCGATAGGCTTGACTACAAATATGGAGTCACTCTTCAAATGGAACGAAAGATACTTTGGTTTAAGGTAATTACTCACTTACATGCATGATAGCAAGCGTGTTAGTATTTCAATGACAAAATATAACCCGTTATATGTAAATTATTACACATTCACGAGTCAATTTTAATTAGGTTTTTGGTGTTTTATTAAGTATTTCAGCTATTTTCATATATTAATATTATAGCTAGTTAATTAATCATTAAATCATAGCTAATTTTTCGTACATGTGACCTAGCAGATACGACAACAAAAAGAAGATCAATTTTTACGATCAAATAAGTAATACTACCCCTTGTATCGGATAACGTCGGATTATTATTTTTTTAATTTTACCATTCCAAGTTGATGCTAACTTATAACTTATGTGTGGGTAGGGAAGATAGTAAGAGTGTGTGAGAGCATTGGTTAGTGTGGTATGTGTTTCTTTGGAGTGATGAGCCATCTGATTAAAACAGTCACCAAATTTGATGAAGATAAGAACCGACAATTTTGACCATTTTTTCTTCCTCAGTAGTTCTAGTAATACAAATACTAGTAGTAGTGCTAAGTATTTAATTTCATATTTTAGATTTAGAGTTTTTTTTTTAATGTAAACAATTATTTTTTAAGTGGTTAGGTTTTCTTTGATTGATTGTGGCCAATGGGAAGGCTTTCGTATGGCAACACTCCATCTTGATGCTTCTTTTGTTTTGGACCATTGCATTTTGCCATTTGTCATTTTCTGGTTTTTAGTTAACATAACAAATTAACAATCATTCCTACTCCCATTTTCAAGATTATGTCCCAACCTGAACCTACTATATATCTAACTTGGTCAATCGTCTTTGTGCTCTTTTTGTTTGTTTTTTTTTAAAAAAATTTCATTTGGGTCCAATCTACGTTATGATAAAGTATTGTCATTAAGTTAGTGCAAAATTGTTAAATTAATTATCTAGCAGGGGTTTGATTTTTTCTGAATGCGACTACTTTAGTATAAGACAAGGAAAGGATTTTGGTTCACAACCAGACATACCCTCCCAAAAAGGACCATCAAAACCACCTCTTGAAAAATTAATAGATTTTCTTATCTGAATAAACTTAGTACTTTAAGTAATATGTTGATATTATACGGTATATGTTTTGAGTTAAAACTCACCATGTCAAACTCTTTTTAATTTTTGATGCATAAATTCTATATTTACCCACTACGGAGAATATCAAAGGAACAGTACCCAATTCAGGTATATGGCAAAATAGAAACCTTACAAGTTAAAGCAATGAAACATTACTACTCCTATGAAAAAATGGAATATAAGAGATGTAGGAAGTATCATAATCTACACATAAACATCAATTTATGGGGTGAGGTAAGACTCCGTCGTTCAAAAAAAAAAAAAAGTTTATGAACTATGATTAAAATCTTCATATCCAACAACTACTTCTCAATCACATATACAGCTGGAATTCTAGAACAGGAAAAATGGGGTAGCCATCACCACAACAAACAGCTGTCTTAAAATTGGCCAGAAACAGCTCCCGCGGTGAAAACAGCTTCTAAGACAGATTCGATATAGAAGTACAGCCCATAAAAGCATCTCCAAGAGAAGATTCAGTGCCACAAAAACAATTTAAACATGGGTTTGGCCCAAACCCGAACTAGGATCGCCACCGTAAAAATTTCACAGATACAAGTTGACATCATATGGTTCCAACAGACGGTTACAAATTGGTTGGGGGAAGGGGGGCGCTAAAACAAGAATGTAATATTCATTTCATCTGCTGCGACATGTAAGTGAAGAATGACCTGGCTATATACAAATTATGGGCAGTCCTAATCTCTGATTATCTGACTGACTAACCCATTGCGTATTTTTGCGTCCAGCTCCTTGCAGTTGCCTCATACTTTGCTCGGTCAGTCTTGTACATGTGAGCAATTTCGGGGACAAGGGGATCATCCGGGTTTGGGTCTGTTAACAGGGAGCATATTGAGAGCAGTACCTGAAAGTTGGAACCTTAACACTTCAATCCTACAAATAAGGCAGGCTATGGAGAGAAAAAAAAATGTAAAATGGCATCATCACAATACCATATATAGACTCCATATGCTCAATAGGAAACTATGAAGGTCATGAAGGATGGTGAAGAAAGCAAAAACAAAACTGAGTACAGGACCAACAGTAAATTCGAACAAAATTTGCCATTCAAATGGATCTTGCTCTTTAAAAACGATATGGAAAAAAGACAACAGCACATATCATAATAATCCTTGCTAATATCCTAAAGAAGAATTAGCAGCTGAGGTCGTCAATTCTAGAAACAGAAATATCATGAGACTTAATTAAATTAAAATCCTTGAATCTGATTATCTGATTTTTAAATCTTCTTTTGGTTACATAACCCCAGTGCTTGCACACAGCTTGCAGAGCAAACCTCAATTGTTTTAAAGATTATGGTATCCTCCTCTTATATGATGAGAAAAAGTAGGTCCGAAAACAAAAGGATAAAAAGGCATACCCAGACCACCCAAAATAAAACCCAATTATGGCATCCTCTACCCATATAATGATAACAGACAAACTTGTATACCTCGATGACCCCAAGAGATAAGCCAGACACATGCAAATAATAGTGCACAAGTCCACGCTCACCAATTTAAAAAGAGAATCAAAGAGACATTTGCAAAAGCAGCTTCCAGCGGCAACCAGAATACATGTGAACACTCATTCAGATTGTCAATTAGCTACAACTAATTCTACAGAAAACAACATTTAGTATCATAGGAAACACAGCACCTTAGATATTGTCAATGCAGGGCTCCACTGCTCCTTTAGGATGTCCAGACAAATACTGCCGTTACTGTTTATATTTGGGTGGAAAACCTTTGTCCTGAAGGCAACCTGCAGAGAGAGTAGAGCCAAAAGGCATATCAATAAAACAATCTACAGACGGCAAATACGTTTTGAAACAACACCGGTTAAGATGATGGCCCCTGGCATTTGGATGTCTGAACAACTTGCCCAGAGTTATATTCAAAACTGCTCACTGAAAAGCAAATAACTGAACTAATCAATAGAGTGAAAACCTTTCCAGCCTAAGATAAATTATCGTATACAATTATTTAGCTCGTCCAGCCCCCATTTAAGCCTTCATGAGGCTACGATAATGTCAACCAAGCTTTAACCAATCACAAGATGCTACTGAAAGCATCTTTTGGGTGACCATAGAGTAGAGCGACCATGGCTTCTATTTGGAATCTCTTGCGAAGGTAAAATCCAAATACCATATCAAGTAAGGCTATACCTTTGGTGGTTTAAATGGATAATCAGGAGGAAAATGGATAGTTGCAAGAAACACTCCCCCAGCATATGGGCTATCTGCGGGACCCATTATTGTTGCTTGCCAATGGAACATGTCCTCAGCAACAGGGCCTGTGGCACAACAAAGAAGAGACTGTCTCTCAAAACAAGATTGCACAAGTGTAAATACAAACAGACGCATGTGGATTGCTAGAGTAACAGATGTCAAAAGTTGTATGGGTAGAGCTCCTACCACCCAAGTATCACAAATACGCCCTACCTCATGAAATATAATTAGTCCATAAAAATTAACTATACACAGAAGCAAAACATTGTTTAAGGTTCTTACAGAAAAAGAAAATTCTATTGAAAACAGAACATACATGATCCTTTCATTGCAAATATATTCCATTAAAACTTGTGATTCACTTCTTTACGAGTCACATATTTCAACAAAACAAAAAACTACACTGACCTACCTCAGGTTATAGGGCAACTTTTTTAGACCCGATGTTCTCAAAAATGATTTTGAAGTACCTTAAATTAAGGGGTAAACTATATTTAAGGCCCAATTCCAGCCTGAAGGATGAACAGAGGTGTCAAATGTCTATAGTACTCATCAGTTTTTGCTCCAATAAATGAAAGATTTAAAACAGATCTTGAAATGAGAAGAAAAATATCAAAATTAGATGGAGGTTCCCCCCTCCCCCTCCTCAAATCAAATCTTTGGTAAAGAACAAAGGTTTCTAGAAAATCTAACAAATTTCTATCTTGTACCAAGTTAACTGCCAAGATGAAAATTTGATAAAAGAGAGTGAAGTTAGATGGAGGGTGAACAGAGGTCCTCTTTCTCTCTCATCACACCCTAAACTTTCTTATGCTTCTTTTTCTTCTTCTTGTTTTCTTTCTCCTCCACCCACTACGTCGACGACCTAATTATCGCCGGCACCGAGACCTTCGGCTGGGCTGTGCACCCACACCCCTCAAAGATGAAGTCTTGAAGATCGACTTCTTGTGGGTTCTGTGGTGTGGGCAGTTTCTGGATAGTTTGTGTTGTTGGTGAAGGTGGAAAGGAGAGAGGAAATTGTGGATTTGGAGTCCATGATTGAAGGGATATTTGGGTTGGGAATTGAATCTGTTGGTGAGGTTGAGATGGGGGGTTTCAGGTTTCCTCCATTTTAGGTGCCCTCTAATGGTGGAGCTCTCTGAGGCCATTGCTATGGGAGATTGAGAGAGAGAGGAGAGACACTTTGAGAGGGGAAAGTGGATGAAGTGGAGAGAGAGAGAGAATTTAGGGGAGAATTTTCTTTGTGTTGGGTACGAATTGGGAAATGGGGGTTAATGAAGAGTGGATGAAGCTCAGACTAATGGAGAGAGAGAGAAGGGAATTAATTTCAGCTTCCCCAACATATTAAGGATAATTTGGGGTTTTAAAGTCTAAATTTCAAAAATCCAGCCTAAACACCGGGTTTTCTTACGTCACTAGCCGGAATTGGGCCTCAAATGTAATTTACCCTTTAATTTAAGGTTCTTCAAAATCATTTTTGAGAACATTAGGTCTAAAAATAGTTGCCGAATAACTTCAAGTACCTTCGTGTAGTTTTTGCATATTTCAACTCAATAATTAAATGTAAGATGGAACAAGCACAAGCAAGCAGCTGAACTGGAATTCAAACACTAGAAAACTGCTAACAGAAAGATATCGTTGCAAGATTAACTTCGTATAAGAGAGAAAGGTGCAAGTTAATTGCAATGCTAGAAGAAAGATAAAGGTGCAAGTTTTGCTTGAGCACATTGTAATTGTACTGGTGTCACGTGCTTTAAGAGACTCGTTTCACCAGCAAACCAGTTGCTAATTATCAAAAAAGACACATAGCTAGGAGCCTAGGACATCTTATCTCTCACTTTGGTCTAAAGTAGCCCCACATTTGCAAGTATATAAACACTCCATTGACTGTCAAACAGACGGAAATGCAGAGTACGCATAACACTACAAACAAGGAATAATTGCAACTTACAAAACCAAACATTTTAACTTCCGAAGCTATTATAAAATCTAAATTTCAGTTCCAAATGGTTGAAATTATGCATGAATATCCCGGAAGAAAGGCCCCGTTGTAAGTCATTAGATGTTTTAAACCAAGCCTAGGCTGCTTATAGAATGTTCTAACTCTTTGTGCTCAGTTCCTCTTATGGACTTTGGGGAGATTACACGTTATTCTAATGCTCTAGTCCCCACCTGCAAAGATATGGGCAAGAAGAGGAAAAGAAAAGGAGAAGAACAGAGGGATAAAAGGGCAGAAGGGTAACAGTTATCCTAGTTTTGGAAGTTTTTTTTGAGGGATGTATAGAACTCAGAAGTAACTCCTCTTTTCTCAAAAGCTCCAAAATCATTTCATCAAAAAGAAGAGTCATTCGTTGAATTGGGATAACTCAACTAGAGAAGAATGAACATGCTTTGTTCTTATGTCATTGCCTTCCCCTGCCCTTAATTTCCTTGGTTTAATTCATTTGTTGTAACTTGTAACCAGATAAGAGCAAATCATTTCAGGTGTAACCAACTAAAATTCTGGCGACCCTTCCATCAATTACCTTGTAAACTTCCTAAATCCTCTTAACGTCCACTTTTATCCAATCCTAATCTCTTTATGATAGGTAATTAGGTATACTACGGTTAAGAAACATATAAGAAATTCATATGCGTATCCATACCCCAAAGTGTGGTGGACTTATATGTTGCAACCTTGCGCCATAAATATAGATGATCGTTCCATTATACCGTAAAATTAAAAACCCTTTGACTTGTATTACTCCACAAAAACTAGGTAAAGGATAGTTCTGTGAGACATATACCACATTATGCTATAGTACTATTGTACAATCTCAGACAAAAAATTTGCCACAAAGTGAATATTTCAACTTTCCCAAAAGAGATCTTATGCTAAATATGTCCAAATTATCTTTTCAGCAATCCAAAGAAACTCAATCTGTGAAAGTACGTCGTATTGAGAGGCTAAATTTACTCAGAGCCATCCTCCGAACCACTACTCGCTACCAATCAACAACCAAATCAAACATCCTGGGCAACTTGAGCTACCAAAATTTTCCCAATATCTGTCGCCAAAGCTGGATTCCTGAGATTCATTCTAATATTCTAAGTACTAATTGCAGTTTTGAGGTACTCGTGGAATGACGTATGCATGGTCAAATGAAGGCGGGAATGAAATTATAAAAATCACAAAGTTAAATAGGATATATTCCATATAAAATACAGAGCTTGAGAACAAAATTCAAACGAATAATTAAAAACGAATTTTAACAGATCCATATCCCAATCGAAGCTAACTATACTGTTCAAGCAACCGACAAACTCACCAGAAGCATAACCAATAATATTTTGATTAAATCACGTAAGAAAGACACCGTACAGAAAATAAATAAAATCAAATTCAACGAATAAGATTTGGTCAGACATGGAAGAACAAGAACAAAGCTCCACACTAGAAGGAGGGAGAGAGAGAGAGAGAGAGAGAGAGAGAGAGAGAGAGAGAGAGAGAGAGAGAGAGAGAGAGAGAGCTCACCGGCGCTGCAAGAAGTAGGAGGATCTTTCTGGAGATCTTTGAGCTCCTTCAAGATCCGCTTGGAAGCCATCGCCCTGAGGAGAGAGAAAGCGAACCCTAGCCGTAAGGATAGAGAGAGAAAGGAAGGAGAGAGAGAGAGAGAGAGAGGAGAAGTCGAGGTAGACAGGAAGAAGACGGGTTTAAAGCTGCGGGTCTGCTTATAATTCACGCGGAGGCTGATCTGATCTTGGAGGCGGGCCCCTCTCTCCTCCTCTCCTCCCTCTACTCTTTATATTTGGATTCTTTTTTCGTTTTCCTTTTTAATTTCCAAAATAGAATCTTCTGTTTTATCTATTCTTTTTCTTTTTCCTTTCTAATTTCCGAAATAGAATCTCCTATTTTATCTTATCTATATCAATATTTATACCTTATTTTGAATAAATTTTATACCTAGTAATATGTCAATATTATATGGTATACCTTTTGAGTTAAAACTTGCCATGTCACTCTTTTTAATTTTTGACACATAAATTCTATATTTATTCACTAAGGAGAACATCAAAACGATACTACCTAATTTAGGCATGTGGCAAAATACAAACCATAAAAGTTAAAACAATGAAACATTACTACTCCTACGAAAAAATGGAATATAAGAGATGTAGGAAGTATCATAATCTACAATCATAAACATCAAAGCAGGAATTTACTGGAGTGGGGTAAGACTCCATTATTGAACACCCCCACCCCCGGGCAACAAAAAAAAACTCATGAATTATGATTAAAATCTTCATATCCAACTACTACTTCTCAATCACATATACAGCTGGAATCCTAGAACTGGAAAAATGGGGGAGCCATCACCACAACAAACAGCTGCCTTAAAATTGGCCAGAAACAGCTGCCGCAATGAAAACAGCTTCTAAGACAGATTTGATATCGAAGTACAGCCATGTAATGAGCCCACAAAACCATCTCCAAGAGAAGATTCAGTGCCACAAAAACATGTCAAACATGGGTTTTATTTGGCCCAAATCCAGACTAGGATTGCCACCGTAACAAATTTTACAGATACAAGCTCCAACAGACAGTTATAAAATTGTTTTTTTTTTTTTTTGGGGGGGTAAACAAGAATTTAAGATTCATTTCATCTGCTGCACCATGTAAGTGAAGAATGACCTGACAATATACAAATTATGGGCAGTCCTAATCCCTGATTATCTGACTGACTAACCCATAGCGTATTTTTGTGTCCAGCTCCTTGCAGTTGCCTCATACTTCACTCAGTCAGTCTTGTACATGTGAGCAATCTTGGGCACTAAAACGCAATCACCCTCTGGGTCTGCTAACAGGATCCATATAAGCAACAGTACCTTAAAGTTGGAACCGTAACACTTCAATCCTACAATAAGGCAGGCTATGGAGAGAATAAAAAAATGTAACATCACAAGATCATGTATAGACTCCATATGCTCAATAAGAAACTATGAAGGTCATGAAGGATGGTGAAGAAAGCATAAACAAAACTGAGTACAGGACCAACAGTAAATTCTAACAAAATTTGCCATTCAAATGGATCTTGCTCTTTAAAAACGATATGGGAAAGAGACAACAGCACATATCATAATGACCCTTGCTAAGATCCTAAAGAAGAATTATCAGCTGAGGTCGTAAATTCTAAAAACAGAAATATCATGAGACTTGATTAAATTAAAATCCTTGAGTCTGATTATCTGATTTGAATCTTCTTTTGGTTACAGAACCTCAGTGCTTGCACACAGCTTGCAGAGCAAATCTCAATTTTTTTTAAGATTATGGTATACTCCTCTTATATGATGAGAAAAAGTAGGTCCAAAATCGAAAGGATACCCAGACCACCCAAAATAAAACCTAATTATGGCATCCTCCGCCCATATAATGATAACAGACAAACTTGCACATCTCCATGACCCCAAGAGATAAGCCAAACACATGCAAATAATAGTCCATAAGTCCACGCTCACCAATTTAAAAAGAGAATCAAATAGGCATTTGCAAAAGCAGCTTCCAGCGGCAATCAGAATACATGTGAACACTCATTCAGATTATCCATTAGCTACAACTAGAAACAACATTGACAGTATCATGGGAAATTCCAGATTCAGCACCTTAGATATTGTCAATGAAGGGCTCCATTGCTCCTTTAGGATGTCCACACAAATACTGCCGTTACTGTTGATATTTGGGTGAAAAACCTTTATCCTGAAGGCAACCTGCAGAGAGAGTAGAGCCAAAAGGCATATCAATAATCAGACGCATGTGGATTGCTAGAGTAACAGATGTCAAAAGTTACATGGGTAGAACTACTACCACCCAAGTATCACAAATACGCCCAACCCTATGAAATATAATAAGTCCATAAAAATTAACTATATACAGAAGCAAAACAGCGTTTAAGGTTCTTATAGAAAAAGAAAATTCTATTGAAAACACAACAGACATAATCCTTTCATTGCAAATATATCTGATTCCATTGAAACTTGTGATTCACATCTATACGGGTCACAGATTTCAACTCAATCATAAAATGTAAGATGGAACAAGCACAAGCAAGCAGCTGAACTTGAATTCAAACACTAGAAAACTGCTAACAGCAACATATCTATGCTGGAACAGAAAGATATCATTGCAAGATTAACTTCAGATAAGAGACAAAGGTGCAAGTTAATTGCAATGCTAGAAGAAAGATAAAGGTGCAAGTTTTGATTGAGCAAGTTGTAATTGTACTGGTGTCATGTGCTTCAAGATACTCGCTTCACCAGCAAACCAGTTGCTAATTATCAAAAGACACATAGCTAGGAGCCTAGGACATCTTGTCTCTCACTTTGGTCTAAAGTAACCCCACATTTGGAAGTATATAAACACTCCAATGACTGTCAAACAGAAGGAAACGCAAAGTACGCATAATACACTACAAACAAGGAATAATTACGGCTTACAAAACCAAACATTTTAACTTCAGACCCTATTATAAAATCTAAATTTCAGATCCGAATGGTTGAAATTATGCATGAATATCCCGGAAGAAAGGCCCCATTGTAAGTAATTAGATGTTTTAAACAAAGCCTAAGCTGCTCACAGAATGTTCTAACTCTTTGTACTCAGAATTCCTCTTATAGACTCTGGGGAGATTACACCCTATCCTAATGCTCCAGGCCCCACCTGCAAAGATATGGGCAAGAAGAGGAAGAGGAAAAGAGAAGAACAGAGGGATAAAAGGGCAGAAGGGTAACAGTTATCCTAGTTTTTGATTTTTTTTTTTTTTTTTTTGAGGGATGTATAGAACTCAGAAGTAACTCCTCTTTTCTCAAAAGCTCCAAAATCATTTCATCAAAAGAAGAGTCGTTCATTGAATTGGGATAAATCAACTAGAGAAGAATGAACATGCTTTGTTCTTATGTCATTGCCTTCCCCTGCCCTTAATTTCCTTGGTTTAATTCATTTGTTGTAACTTGTAACCAGATAAGAGCAAATCATTTCAGGTGTAACCAACTAAAATTCCAGGGACCCTTCCTTCCATTACCTTGTAAACTTCCTGAATCCTCTTAATATCCAGTTTTATCCAATCCTAATTTCTTTATGATAGGTAATTAGCTATAATATGGTTAAGAAACATATAAGAAATCCATATGTGTATCCATACCCCAAAGTGTGGTTGACTGATATGTTGCAACCTTGCGCCATAAATATAGATGTTCGTTCCATTATAACCTAAAATTAAAAACCCTTTGACTTGTATTACTCCACAAAAAATAAGTAAGGAATAGTTCCGTGAGACACATACCACATTATGCTATAGTACTATAGTAGAATCTAAGACATAAAAAATTTGCCACAAAGTGACTATTTCAACTCCCCAAAAGATATCTTATGCTAAATATGTCCAAATTATCTTTTCAGCAATCCAAAGAAACTCACTGTGTGAAAATAGTCGGCTAAATTTACTCAGAGCCATTCTCCGAGCCACTACTCGCTCAATACCAATCAACAACCAAATTAAACATCCAGGGCAACTTGAGCTACCCAATTTTCCCAATATCTGTCGCCAAAGCTGGATTTTCCTGAGATTTATTATAATATTCTAAGTACTAATTGCAGCTTTGAGGTACTCGTGGAATAAAGTATGCATGGTCAAATGAAGGCGGGAGTGAAATTATAAAAATCACAAAGTTAAATAGGATATATTCAATATAAAACACAGAATTAGAGGATAAACAAAAATTCAAACGAATAATTAAAATCGAAAATAAATAAAATCAAATTCAACCAATAAGACTTGGTCAGACATGGAAGTATAATAAGAAAACTCCACAGTATAAGGAAAGAGAGAGAGACAGAGAGACAGAGAGAGAGCTTACCGGCGCTGCAAGAAGTAGGAGGATATTTCTGGAGATCTTTGGGCCATCGCCCTGAGGAGAGAGAAAGCGAACCCTAGCTGTAAGGATAGAGAGAGAAAGGACGGCGAGAGGGAGAGAGAGAAGACGAGGAGGGAGAAAGGAAGAAGACGGCTTTGACGCTGCGGGTCTAATCTGATCTTGGGGGCGGTCCTCCGCCTCCCTATGCTCTTTATATTTTTTATTCTGTTTTCCTTTTCTTTTTTAATTTCTGAAACGGAATCTTCTATTTTATCTCTCTGTCTCATAATTTGTCACTGTTACTGACTCCATTATTATCATATCATATTATATTTTATATTTTTTTAATCTTATCAAAATAAATATGATATGATTATTCGGAGCCCATTTATAAGCATCTTTGACCCTTCCCGGACCCGAATTCTAGTCAAATCCACGAACCCAAATTAGCTAATTTAATTATTAAATCCGACCCATAAAAGTCCAGCATACTCTAATTTAATGTCGTCAGTCAGTCCATGTCTTTAGTCTATATTAGATTCAAAATTTTTTAAAAATCATATATATAGTCGAACATTTTTAGTATGATATTATCCGAAAGAGTATAAATATGACTACTTACTAACCGAAATCCAACTATACATATCGATATAAGTTTGAGATTTTTTATGATACATTCTAAAGCCCTGGCTTATAGTGGTCAATAACTAAAACAAACATCTTTTAGAGCTCTTTAAAATCGTCTCTCACCTGTCACAATCTATCTTAATCTTGTATTTAGAGTCCGTTCGTTATAACCGTTAAAAATTTATTGTCAATTCCTACCAATGGTTATAAATTGTTATGAGTACATTACGATTAGTTATTAACTGTTGTGAGTCGTTATGAATAGTTATAAGTTATTATGCTTAATTATGATTAAGGATAAAATGAATTGGCCCTTTAAGTCAATAATTCCATTCCTAAAATGACACCATACTTAAAAACTCAAATAGAATAAGATCCGTATGAAAAATTCTTCTGTTTCGTTATTATCATGTAAAACCCCGAACTTTCAGCTGTGGACTTTTGTCCTGCTTTTTCTTTTGCTATTGTGCTTCAGCACCTTTTTGTTTAGTTGTATTCCTCAGTGTTGTATAGTAGGCTAAATACATGTTAATTTTTTAAATTGATTTTCAAACTAAAATTTTGCTATTTTTAAAATCTGATATGAAATATTAAATATCCCCAATCGTTTTTAAAATTAACATATTGACAATTGTTTTCACTGAGAGCCGGTCGAGTATTTAAAATACTGTTACATGATGGTCAAGTATTTGAATAGAAGACAATTTGGGTAGACTCTTGTAAGAAGAGTTATCCGTTAGTTATTATACTTATCATTGAAAAAAAGAAAAAGAAAGAGAAAAACTTTATGAGAGTTTTGAGCTAATGGGTCAAAATGTGTATGGGCTCTGTCTGGCCCAAAAGTTTGGGCCACAGAAGAGTGTAGACTCTAGAGCCCCTACAGCTACAAGAGTCTCTATAGCTCCCAAAAATTGGAACTTTAATTAAGAGGCCTAAATTCTAAAGCCCTAAACCCTCCTCCTTTTTCTTCTTTCCCCTCCTTTTGGAACAGTCCGAGTGAGAGACAGATTAGGAGCTCGCCGGTTGCTGCAGTCATGGAGTTCGTCAGCCCTGAAGGTCTTCGTGTTGATGGTCGTCGTCCTACCGAGGTCTCTCTCTCTCTCTCTCTCTCTAACTCCCTCATGTTTAATTGTTGTTGCAAATTCAATTTGTCTTCTGCCCTAATTCAATTTGCTCCTTTCTTTCTCTCTCTCAGATGAGGCAGCTCCGAGCTGAGATTGGCGCTGTTCCTAAGGCTGATGGGTGATTCTCTCCTCTCTCTCTCTCTCTCTCTCTCTCTCTCTCTCTCTCTCTCTCTCTCTCTCTCTCCCTCCCTCTTCCATGAATCCCTGTCTTTGCGAGCGCTAAATTATGTGTGGGTTTCTTTTTTGTTTTTCTGGGGTTTATTTCTATAGCTCAGCTGTTTTCGAGATGGGTAACACCAAAGTCATTGCCGCGGTGTACGGCCCTAGAGAGGTGCTCTTTTTCGTTTCCATTTCTTCTCTCCTTGTCATGAGAAACCCACATTTTAGAATTACGTATTGTAATTTACTTAATGTTGATTCATTTACATATGAGTTTTTGTTGGGTTAGTAACTTAATCTATGGGACACCTAGTTGAAAGGAGGTCTTGATTTTGAAATATGATGCCTTTCTTTATGAAATTCTAATTCCAACTAGAAATGTCTCTTCTAGGTTGAGAATAAGGCAGAGCTGATCAGTGACCAAGCATTGGTAAAAAGTTTAACATTTTGGTAGTTTATTAACTCAATTCTTTGGTCTCGAATTATGGGTTGGAGTATGTTTATCACGTTGATGAGCCTATGTGTTTTCCAGGTTCGATGTGAATATACCATGGCTAATTTCAGTACTGGAGATCGTGTCAGGAAACCAAAGGGAGACAGGTTGGCTCTCTCACATAGACAACTTACTTAACCCATGAATTGTCTCTCCTAGAAATATGCATGAATCTCTCAAAAGTCATTCAAATTAGAGTAAT
Source organism: Talinum fruticosum (assembly GCA_021018815.1). Lineage (NCBI taxonomy): Eukaryota > Viridiplantae > Streptophyta > Magnoliopsida > Caryophyllales > Talinaceae > Talinum > Talinum fruticosum. The sequence continues at coordinate 2,344,453 of JAITYX010000042.1, forward strand.
GGTGATAGAAAAGCATATTGTTTCAAGATCTATGAGCTGTACTTTCACATTATATAGATGGTTTGAATAGTGTCGAGTGCTGTTCATTTCATCACAAGATGTGCCTTGGCGTGCCAAATCCCTCAATATTTGTGATGTATGTGATTCATAGGAGTTCTTCCTCCCCTCTTCTGCCAACAAGCAATTCAAAACTAATAGGTTTGATGTCTTAAGCTCAATATATGATTCTACATACTCCTAAATTTGATCTAAGGTTTTGAGATTTTTTTCCCCAAGTTGCAGTCCTAGACTTTAATGAGCTACTTAGTCATATGCTTCATGAATCATGCCAATAGCTAAGTAACCATTAGGCGGCTATGTTGGTTTAGGTGTGAGGGTGAGGTGGCAATTGTCATATTAAAATCAAAAGTCCTTTTATAATGTTCCTTTGTTTTATTGTATGGAGCTAAATGATAATTTGTAAAACTACTTGAATGTCAGCGAGGATGACTTAGGGAAATATTGTTGTAATCATTAACTAACAGTAACTTTAATCTCAAATGAATGTGGTCGGGTTTTTTCTTGAACCTGATGGATGTTGTTCGAAAAGCATGTTTGCATCATTAAGCTAGAGAACTTACCAGTTGTTACCATCCGTTCTATCACTGGAAGAAGGATTTTGTGGTTTAGTTGCTTGCATCCATTGGTCACTATACTATTGGAAATTAACGATAATTTAGACCTAGAAACTAATCCTACTCATATATTTGTTGATTATGCATGTCAAAGAAATTTAAAATAACTTTCTTTCTATGTGTAGGCGATCCACAGAAATATCACTGGTTATTCGGCAAACTATGGAGGCTTGCATAATGACACATCTAATGCCTCGATCTCAGGTTTTCTGTGGTGTGATTTCGATAAGATTCTGCTTGCTTACTGCTGCTAACCTTCAACGTTTTTTTTACCTACTTTGCAGATTGACATCTTTGTTCAAGTTCTTCAAGCTGATGGAGGTGATTGTTGTTCCAATGTTTTTTTCCATGCATATTAATTTGACCTTCTGTGCAGCAGGTTTATCTTTGCTTTTCTTCTTTAAGGCCTATTGATAGTTCTTCAAGGAGTCCAACTGCTAATATAGGATAATTTGCTTGCTGCTTGAGATTTATATCTTTTAGTTGGGATTTTTAGATGTTTTAAATTTTTCAATGGCCCTTACTTTCCCACACCCAGAAGAAGAGGGGGGTAAAGGATGACAGACAATTGCTTATTGCACTAGTGAAGCTTGCGTTGTTTAAAAACAGAGAGGATTTGATGGAGATTGGCCATGGAAAGGAAACTCAAGATTTGACATCTAAAATCTTCATAGTCCTTTTCATGGTGTCTTTCTGGTTTCTAATAGTGGCTTCCATTCCTGTAGTTATGTGTGCTTTCTGCATGGCAAAACTAAAAATATTAATGGAAGATCTCCCATGTGCCTTATAAGTCTGTGTTATTAACAACATTTTTCCCTCAGGCACTAGATCTGCATGCATCAATGCAGCAACTTTGGCTTTAGCAGATGCTGGGATCCCGATGCGTGATCTGGTTACGTCTTGTAGTTCAGGATATCTTAACAGCACACCGCTCCTTGGTACGTTTTCTCTGTGGACAACTACATCCCTCGGATGAATTGATGTGTTCTTGTTGAGCGAGATTTTTTGTTAACCAGGAAGTTCTTCCATCTGCAGATCTCAACTATGTGGAAGATAGTGCAGGAGGTCCTGATGTTACTGTAGGATTTCTACCAAAGTTGGATAAAGTGACACTTCTTCAGGTATGTACTATAATCTTTAGGGCCGCTCTAATTTTATTTAAAAATATTTGAACATTAGAAGAGGGTATTGCTCATCGTCAATATCGGTAATAGTTTCTGGCAGGCCATTGTGACTCAAGTTTCAATTGCAGATGCTGTTGTAGATGGCTTCTTTTAACTTATTCACCTCTGTATAATGCCATCTCACTGGATCTTGGGAAATCCAAACATATTAGTGATCTTCGCAGATCATTTTTTGGTTCCAAGAACACTTTGGGAATGTTTTTCCTTCAATCACTTATGCTAGTACCTTCTGCCTATTATCTCCTATGTTTAATTGAAGTGGATTTTATCAGTACAAGTCATGTCCTCTGATTGCTCCACACATTAACAGATGGATTCAAAGCTGCCATTGGATATATTTGAAAATGTGATGCAACTTGCAATAGAAGGATGCAAGGCTGTTGCAAATTACATACGAGAAGTAAGAGCAATCGTTAACTTATCGCACTAACTCTTGAATAAGACAGTTTCATAACCCCCTTTCTTCTCCCTCCCGTCCCCCAAAAGAAAAAAGCAACGTATTTTTCTCAGTTTCTTGTTTGTCCCAATCTCCTCACATTTAAATCAAAGACAATGTTAACAAAACAAAACTCAAAGTTGTTTACTGCCGGGAAAAGTAGCTTGAAGCTCGATCCATTGTTACTCACATCATATTTGCTTTCTTTGCGTTCAGGTATTACTTGAGAACACCAGGCAATTGGAGTATCGACGGGGTGTATAATTACGAGCTGTGACAGCGCTGGAGAACGTTTCAAGAACCCATTTGTTAATCTTATTTCCCCCATGTAGACAGTTAAGTTAGTTTGAGTTAAGGAACAATGGCACGATGTTGTATCTATGAATGAGGGATTGCATACTAATGCATGATCATGACATGCTTTTTGTCCCAATTGATCATATACAACAGCAATTATTTTCTCTTTACAGCTATATGACCATCAAATTTTCATGAAATAGTTGAGTAATAGATATAATAACTGTAATCATTTTCTCTTTACAACTGTTGCAGAATCATTGAGACAACCACAACTGTGTTCATGAAATATATGCAAAAATCAAATTTTCCCTTCATTTCCATCATTAGTTGAAATTCATATTCTCTTTACAACTGTATCTCAGAAGTTTTCCCAAAAACATAAACAAAAGGCTATAATTTCTTTTTTTTTTTTTAAGCTAACAACGGCCCTGGTCACTAAAAATTATAACCGGGTATTATTTATGCATAAAGTATTGTCAAAATACAAATATCTTCGAAGGGGATGGACTTAACATATGGACGGAAATTGAAAATTTCAAATGAATAATTAACCCATCCCATATCCGTCCAACGAATTAGCTACCTTATTAGCTTCATCGAAATAGTGCTCTATGAAAACCTTGCAATTAGGATTCGAAATCAATACTTGACATTCTTACAAGATAAAATATATTACTGTGTTTTTAAATAAAAAATGAAAATAAATTTCATTCCAATCAGCATCTCTCTTCCAGGTAATAGGGTTAGAGAACTCAATGGTTAAATTTATACTTTACAGAAAATAATCAACAAATCAGAGTGGCGCAGCGGAAGCGTGGTGGGCCCATAACCCACAGGTCCCAGGATCGAAACCTGGCTCTGATATTAGAGTAGCTTCCCATGTGTTTTAGCTTCCCAATTTTTTTAACAATAAGGAATATATAAATAACTTATAATAACGAAGCAACAAATCAGAGTGGCGCAGCGGAAGCGTGGTGGGCCCATAACCCACAGGTCCCAGGATCGAAACCTGGCTCTGATATCAGAGTGGCTTCCAAACTTTTTTGCCCCCATATTTTATTTTAATGATTTTTCTGATGGGGAAAAGCCAGCATGGATGGAAAAGAAAAAAAGGAAAAGAGAAGATAAACTTGATATGGCTGTCTATAAAACGAAGGTCAATAAGAAGGAAATCTCAAAAGCTGCTTCTATTTCTTGAAACATCTGACCATAGTTTGACATACACTGACACTGTGATACACATTTGCTGCTGAAGTTTAAAAATAATTCCAGCATAATTTCTCTAGTAGACACCCCCCAAAAAAAGGAGAGAAAAACTGTTCTGTAGACAACCAAGATGCCCTTACAAACTTACATAGGTCTAGCACATTGACTATAAACTATCAACTGACAAAAATATGGTCACTGACTTTCACAGTGCAAACTGTTGCATCCCATTCGAGCTTTTTCAAGCCCCTCTTATTTGCCTATCTGTACCGAATTTGGGTTCCCTCAGAAAAAGGTCTTCTGCAGATCGAGGTGATCGCTACAAAAGCTTGAGGGCACAACCAAAAGCTCAAGCCGTCCCATCCACTCCTCTCCAGGCTTCAGTGTGATAGGATCCTCCACCAATGCTCCATCGACGCAGAGCATCTGCTTGTATTCTTCGTCCCCAAAATCTAGCATTGCCTTGGATTTCTTGTCCCATGGATTCCACACCACTATTACAGGGAAAGAAAAAGTAAACAAATTAATCATCATTCAGCTTTTGTTTACTCTATCACTCCATGGTAAGTCTTTAGAGACTGTACTCAGTAGATTTGAATTCAAATTCTAACTACATTGACAATTCAGCTTTTGTGTCCCCCTTTATACATAGAAAAGGTTTCTTCAATAGAACTGTCAAATGTTCTTACAAACAACATTTCAAGTTCGAAGCATAATAGTCTGGATCTAAGGGTTCTGTATGATCTTACCAACATCAGGTAGGCCATCCTTTCTGATCACGAAAGTCCTCTTCTTCCCGTGGTCAATTACAGCAATGGCGTTTGGGCAACTCAGGTATACTCTATCCACCTAAAAAACCACAAGTCTATATATTTAGCAGTAGAATTATGATAAGTGAATATAAGGAATCCATTCATATTCATGATCAACAGGTTACGAAGAGATAGCATAGTAGTTGGAAGAATGTCATGATGATTATATTAGATTTGTGCATTTCATCCAATTAGAAAATGTCAAATTGGAAAACTTCAAAGCCATTGTGTTTCTCTATCTCATAAAACTGGGGAATTTACTAAAGATTTCAGCCGGGAAATCTCCAAAGCAAATGAGATGCATTTGTCCAATATGTACCTGTTGAACACCCCCCCAAAACAAAAAAAAAACACCAGACAAACCTGCACTCTTTCACATGAGAGCAATCAAAAACTTTTTGTTGTTCAGTTTACAACACTAACACAACATACAAGATCATAGAGATGTCAGCAATCGACCGACAGTAGCACTTGGATAAGAGTAACTGAGTAAGCATTACAGGAGAAACAAAGCAGATATGTTTACCTCAGATTCAAAAGTCAAGGCATCTCCTTGTTCTGTACAACGTTCTCTTTGAGAGAGATTGTCCAGGTAGTCAAGTGTTTCCAGTCCTTCTATCCTCACTTCGCTGCAGAAAATATATATTTGGGACCAAATATAAATATACTTGAAGCCACATCATCAAAGAATGAAATCCATTGAAAACTGCAGATCCGCCTACTCCATGTTATTCCATATGACATTATTTAACAACAAAGGTTTTCAGTGACCACAGCTTAGTTCGGCTCATACACTTGTGGACCCAACTAAGCTGCACTGGGTTGGCTCAGCACATGGCTTGGACCATGTCAGGCTACATTGGACCAGCTTGTGGGCCAAAGTGGTTGTGAGGAGCCAAATTGGGCCCCCAAGATATAGCAACTACAAACACACAAATAACCTGACAACTTGGCTCAAAGCTCACTTCTCGACCTTGGCCACTCTGAGCTAACCAGGTCAAGCCAACAAGCCAGCCTTTTCAGGTTTGAAAAGGGCCTAGCACAAGCAGCCTGCTCCTTTGGATCACTAAATTCACTACCATGGGTGCACAATACAAGATGATCCCTTGAGAAAGCTATTCATCAGGGTGAAATCAACAAGACAAGATAACATGGACAAAGAGCGTTTGATACCTGATATCAGAAACTGAAAAGTAGGTGTGGTAAGCAAATGAGAAAGTAAATGGCTTTCCATTGATGTTCCTTATGCGAGATATCAATGATAGGCTTCCATCAGTTGCAAGAGCAACCCTCAAACGATACTCAAAGCTGGAACAAGGGATTTCGAAGTTACTATGCAAACAGTCAAAGCAATAGAGAATAAAAGAAGGCAGCAGAATTGAGAAGGATATATCCTACATCATACCAGTGAGGCCAGCACTTCAGATCCTCTGCAGAGGGTTTAAGAATCAAGTCAATGAAGGATTTGCCATTGGAATCATTTGGGGGTAGGGAAGGTGGGGTTTCGTCAAGCGTCCATGTTTTGTTTCTTGCAAATCCGTGTTGCTCAAGTGGTCCACAGTTCCCAAACTACAAAACAGTGAAATGAAATTGATAATAAGATGACATTCTACCAGCTCAAAACTCGTAAATTAAGGAAGAAAAATAAAAACTACCTGAGGGAAACAGATAGGTATTCCTCCTCTCATAGCTTTTGGAGGCTTAAAGATGGCCTGTTTGTCAACAAAGAACAAGCCTCGAACAAGTCAATGAATCACTCAGAGAACTCACAGAAATGGTTTCTTTTGATAGGGATACACAATTATACAATTATACTATGCTGCGAATTCTGCAATGCTTATGGGCTATATTTCTCAAATGTGCAGATGGAAAGAAGTGTACAACATGAGTCTGATTCTAATGGTTGAACCCAACTTCTGAAACTTTGCATGTCTTTCGTTTGAAATGACTACAAGTCTCCATACCCATTTTGGACCAATAAAGGTTTCTTGGTTTTTTTTTTTTTTTTTGGGGGGCCGAGTTGGAGCTCAAAAACTCCTCCCAACGTCTATCCTGGCGTTTTGCAAGCAGAGATACTCAAGAACCCTTTATCAGATGGAAAATACGTATATACACACTGGAACAAAGATCTCATGTCACATTAAGCGAAAAATATTCAGATGCATTTTTAGGATTAGAAAGGTATAAACTCAGGCGGTGTTATTGCCATCATATACAGTGATCCATAAGGGACCATTGCAAAAGGTATAAGTTTGAAACTGGCATATTCAAATAGAGCAGCTTAATCTTGAGGAAAAAATCTATAGGATGTAGGACTACATCTACTGTTCATGAGACAATCACACAGTAATAAACTGATAATATAACAAACTTTTTGATGCAGCATGCATGATTAACTAGGGCAACAAACATAAACAGTAAAAAGCTTCTTTTTGTGCCCCCTCCTTTGAATTTTAAAAAGGCCAACAACAAGGTTTATATCAAATATTTGCATATGAAAGTGACACATAATTAGGGTACCTTGCTACTAGTGAATAAGAGCTCCTCCCCTTGTTCATTTTTCCATGACATGACCTGTCCCCCATGCAAGCTGACCTGAAAATCAATAGCGAAACCAATTAATAAACCCAAAACTTCAAAATTTGAAAATGAAAATCCAAAAGAAAAAAAGATGCTATGATATAAACCTTATGTCAAGAAGCAACAAGTATGAAGGTGCCTTCCTTTTTCCGGAAATAGAAAAATTGAAAAAAAGAAAGATAAAAAAATCCACAAAACCCACGATTCCTACCTAAACATTATGAAAAGTTGAAAACTTTGCATGTAACATGTGACACAACAGTATGCATTATACAACCAGATTTTTGCAGAAATATTAAAAAGAAATCAAGATTCAACGAAGGAGCTAAGACAACAAAGACAGATGAACCCAGAAAAGCTTACCCTGGCTGAAGCCCCTTGAGGGTTCCTAAGAACAACTTGGAGGTTCCCATTCCAGTCTTTTGTGACTTCATTTGCAGCTCTATAGTCCCACACTGCTGCAGAATGTCCCATTTTTCAGATAGTACCAACAAAGCAGAAACAATGGTGGCTCTACTTCCTCCTCTCCCTCTTTCTCTCTCTAACACTATCCTCTACAATCCCTTTCTCTCTCCTTTTAATGACGCCCGGTAAGTGGATAAAATGGGATCAATCCAGCAAAGAACCCAGTAGGTCAGGGCTCTAAGCTACCTTCGACACCTTTCTTGTGACAAACTTACGAATCCTGTGACCAAATTAAAAAATCCCAACTACCAATCCCAATTTCCTGCGTGACAACCCAGATCCAGACAACCCTAAGGCTAAAAATCCCACATTCATATAGCCTTTAAGGCTTCCTCCAGATTGAAACCTAAGTAACCCACAAATTGGGAAAATATTGACAACAACCCAGAAACCAATTTCTAGCACTTATCTTCAAAATCTCACAAGAAATTGCCAGATGTTGGCAATCATACACATTTCATAACAAGACAATGAGATTTATATTTCACTGAGAAAAGACACAAAATTGCTCATTAAAGTGCTCTAACTTTTAACTACTCCATAGAATTTCCACACAACCACAGAAAATTAACCCCTTTGTTTTCCCCCAACCCTCGGAACGAATCTAGAAAACACAGTTCCCAATTTGGATCTAAATCTCCAAAACCCAGAAAAGTACCCAAAAATCCTTGGTAAATATGGAAATTGACGCGAATTTCCAACCTGCCAGTATAAAACTCCTCAGTAGGAAATCACAATCTCCACTCACTTGGAAAATGAAGCATCAAAAGCTAAATCTCAACGAAATTTAACACCAAAGTTTGAAGAAAATGCAATGTATGTATATATATCAGAACTAAAACACGGTAAACCAGACCCAGAAGAAATGCCAATTTAAAGCAATGAAAACCAAGTACAACGCACCGAAAGATAAAAGTGCAAGTTCAGCAATTTTGGTATTTTAAGGTGTAGGAACCTTGAACCAGCATTTATTATTAGCGGGAGATCAATATAATCTGTTCTGCTGTAAATGGCAGATTAGGAGAGAGAAAAATTTTGAAGGATGAACTCGTGTGGGAGAGAGACCGAGAGCTCTATAGACCTATTTGTACCAAACGGTCAAAATCTGTAAACGCTCTTCACCCTCTCTCTCTCTCTCTCTCTCTCTCTGTCTCTCTCTCTCTCTCTCTCTCTCTGTGATTGCGGGTGGTGCACTCTGGTCCAATCCGTCTTCTTCACTCCAAATTCCCAAGAAACGATGTCGTTTCATCGCATCTTCAAAACATTTATTTATTTCATCACCTTGCTTTTTCTTTTTCCTTTTTCTTTTTCCTCTTAGGTTGATTGAATTGGATCTTTCTTGACCATTAAAATATGCAACGACCACAGATTTGAGGAATTATGACGATTTCAAGTTGGATTTATAAAATCATTTTTAGGAAATTCTATGAAAGCGACAAAATATAAAATAATAATAATTTTGATAAGTTTGTTTTATTTAAAAATATAATGAGAATAAAATATACGTATCGTATTAATGGTTATTCTATAAAGTTTTTAAATTAAATTATTAAAAAAACAGTTAAGCTACTATTTAATGTGTAAAAAAAAATTGCGTAATATTATTTCATTTATCAACAATTTGTTCATAAAATCGCTCTTCTTATTAACTATAAAGTTGAATGTAACATATTTTATTTTCGTCTCCCATATCAAAACTCAATTAAAAAAGAGTTCCGATTCAATATAATTTCTTTTTGCTTTTATTACATTAAGTAAAATATTTTATTTTAATTATTATCTGAGTGAATCTAAACTTGAAATTTTGCCGCCTAAAAACAAAATGTGGTATGGACTGGGGGGTGAATGGCATGCTATAAATAAAGAAGTAACGTGGATGATGCAAAATATTATTGACTACACATGCCATGTCTTCTATTTCATGCAATGCTATAAGTTTAGAGGATGCTTCCTGCCTCTCCAATAATGCTAATTTATTTAAAATAAAAAAATTATAAACAAGAAGAATAAAAAAAGTGTCAACATTATTTGCCTGATGTAGCTCACAATCTCATATATATTTTTAATTTTTTAAAAATAAATAAATCTATTTTCTTATGATCTCGTTCTCAATTTCCTAGCTTATCACAATGGATAGTAATTTAACTATTTAGAAAGACCCCAAAATCACAAAAGATTGTCCATAACTTACAGTATGTTCGAAATTACATAAAAATTATTTTCGATTTATGTTTTCTATTTGTTTGTATTATTTTTTTTAATAGTTTCTATTTGTTTCTACTATATATAATATTCCTGATCATTTTTTATATAATTCCGAACAGACACCTTAATAGATACTATAAAACTCTATTAAACACATTCTTACATAAAAAATACTAAAAATATAATAATGATCGACTTAACTGATTTAAGTTATTTAACATTTATTTCTTTTAATTAAAATTTTAAATTCGAGTATTGTAATCAGAGAATAATTATAACATAAATTATTATACTTTTTATAAATTAATAATAACTCAACTCTAATGAAACATGGATAAGAAATAATTGAAACCGATTTAAATGAAGAGTCCTAATTTGAAAAAATTTAAACTAGGAAGTAGGGCATGCCAAAGCCTAGGAGGTGGGGGGGAGGAGGACTGCAATTTGTCCGTACATGGTGAGGCACTGTGGCTATGGGATTCTCATTTGATAGGGACAGTGATTTGGGCTTTTTCCATTTTTGTTTTCAGTCTCTGTCTCCCCTTCTTGGGTCCATTCGACAGTGACTTGCGGCCCATATATTTAAAGCTCATGTCTAGTCCCCACCTCCCCGAAGAAAAAAGGAAAAAGAAATTACTCATGGTCATGAAATTTGTTTGGTTCAAAATGTTTTATTCAAGAAAGAGAAAAAAACAAAAATTGTTGCACTTCGTTTTTATAGGTTAATGGTTTTATAGTAAGAATGTGTCAGGATATTATATAAAAAACGGTTTCATATCGAAAGTTTAAATAAAAAAAACATAATATTATAAGATTAGAGTGAAATTTTCCTTCTTATTAAACCTCAATTAAACTCGTCGTTATAGGTATTGATTTTGTCGAGCTTCCTCCTCAGATCTCTCAACATAATGGTATTTGAAAAACATGCGAGTAGTATATTTTAGTGGGATATAAACTTTGACGTGATTCTTTTCCATAATCCGATAAAATTTATATTATATTGCAGGAAGAGCATAATCTCATTATTGTACAATGTGTATCCAACTTTTCACGGAAATGGAAATAAGAATAAGTTTATTTTCCTTTCATTTATTCCCATCTCTGTTATTTTTTAGCTACCTGTATAAAATTTTAATATACAACATTTCGAAGCATAAGATGCACAATTTTAGACAGTGTATCTTGATAAGATCATCATGGCCCAGAAAATGACAATATAATCAAGATCCGAAGGCCCAGAATCACTCTCATTAACTGGCCCGTTAGACTTCTACAGGCCGCGACGTGGGTCACAAAGTTGAATGTTAAATATTCAACTCATTCTTATGGCCTGGACCTGGAGACCTATCTACATCTGTCAAAAATACAGCCCACCAAGCAATTAACAGATCTACCATGCACGAGGATCTGTATTATGGTCCTGTTCCATTTAGTTATAAGGTAATAATAAGTTGTAAGTAAAGTTGTAAGAAAGCTGTAGGGACTATAAGCGATTGTATTAAGTTGTAAGATAATTGTGAAGTTAGTTATAAAGTTGTAAGGAGATATAAGCGAGATGTAAGGAGTTAGTTATAAAAAGCGTAAAGTTGTAAACTAAAGTTGAATACAACAAGGGCTATGTAATGCTATCTAAGGGCATATTCATTTTACGATTGGAGCTAGAGTTTAACGGTTAGAAGCGATAGCAGTTAGCAACTTTTACAGGGTCGGAATCATATGTTAACAAGTAGCGGTTAGTAGCATTTAGAAGCGGTTAGAAGTAATTAGATATAGCGATTACCGTTAACGGTAATAAACAAGCTCAAAAGTGAGGAATACGCCTCTTTGGTGAATATTGGATATAAAAAAAGACTTACAACTGGTTTTTCTTTTCAAAAACAAATCAATACATATAATAATTTAGATTTATAAACCCGAAATTATCTCATATTAATAATAAAAATGGGTGATGTTCTTTCATAAAGATTAGTAGTGTTTTGTTAGTTGACCAAAGTTCTCCCTCTATTTTTTTCTTTTTTTTTTTTTTGTGGGCATACCCACCTATGCTTTAATTTATTGTTATTTTAATACAAGCTATAATGAAAGTTGAAGTTTATAGGGTTAAGGTAGGCGGCTGAGATCAGAATGTGGTCTGATGAACAAATAAAATGATTAGAAAATGGGAACATAGTGGCCTTGCATCAGCTACCTGCAATGACATCTGCCATTTGCTCTCAATCATTGGCAAGCCTCTGTAAACATCAACGCAATATTCATCTTTATCTTCACACTTTTAGAAAGAGAGAGAGAGAGAGAGAGGGAACAAAGTATAGCTGTACAGAAGCATATGTATTGTTTGGAAGTCTCCATCAATACCCTCAAACATCATCAGGACAAAATTAATCCCAAATTTACATCAAATCACATTCGTAGTCCCATTGGTCTTATGTACTGTTCAATGTTTGTATTGACTTGTGGGTTTGTTCAGCCATAGTTGTATACTTGTTTAGTTTTCGAGTTTTCATTTAAGATTTATTATTTGTATTTTTATGTTTATTTCAAATTATGGTTAAAATTATCTGTTATAAATTAAATAAGTTGAAATGAACTGAAGTTATTATAAATGCTTTGGTATAAATGTAATTTCGAACATACCCTTAAAACTATTATATTGAGTAAGAATGGTATTTGACTAAAATTAGTAACCGATGTATTTTTGAACAGAAATTCTTCCCCTACACTTGTTTGCAACATAAATTTACAATTTTTTTCTTGGGGGAAAACTTGCCATGATGAATCATTGTACACGAGTAATTCTATGCTACATACATCACTCCATGAGGGAAAAAAATCAAAAATGGAAAATAAAGAAATGTGTGGTATTGCAAGAAGCTAAACTGATCAAGGAGATGAATCATTCTCAATATTGGATGCTTGAGTTCTTGTCATAGAAGCAGAAGGCATTCTACTATTCCCAATCCAAATTGTATCAAGTGATTCACTCTTTTCTGCTTTTCTTTCCATCTTCCTGATCTTCCTTGATGTAATGGTTGAATGACAAACAAAACTAACCAAAACCAACAACCCTAACCCGGCAAGTCCAACCGCGAACCCAATCACCCACCATTTCCATTCGCCGTGATCTTTCCTTCTCTTTCGGTCTTGGGACCCCTTCCTTCGATTTGGTGAAGGTGGTTCCGTTGGAGCTACATTGATGACTCCCGGCATGGCTAGAGCAAAATGCCCTAGAGCTCGCCACGAGCAAACATTATGCCTTGTCATGTTACTCAACTCGACATTGCCACTAGAAGGGTTAAACATTACACACGTTAAACGTGTAACATTCTCTTCTTTAGGAACTTGTACATTAGGGAACTTTACCGTGATAGGCTCACCCCTGATGTCGATACTGAGCCTTCTTGCACTCGTTCTTCCACTCAAATCCGTGGCATCATACATGGCAATCCCCACAACCGGGGTTAGAATTCTGTAACCAGGCAAGTCATAGTAATGAGATGACCAATTCCTCAAGTTTTCATGCATTATTCCTACTCTTATCACATAGGGCATTGTGAGCACCCTGGGAGGAACATCAATGGAGCTCAAGTTGACTCCTTTAACCCATAATTGACGCCCCCTTAGCCTCAAAATTGAAACCTCCATGCCAGAGAAATTAGATGGGAGAGAAATGTTGTATACAACACCAGTACGAGCCTTTTCAGATATCTTTGTGGAGGAATAATTGTAGAGATAATCATCTAAAGAATAAAGATCAGTGTAGATGGAGCTCTCGATTATGGGTTCGGAAAATGATGAGAAAAACGACAGATTTAAGATCATAACCCAGAAATTAACAGCAATTATCGCATACCAGCTTGTTTTGTAATAGAAACCCATCATCATCAAGACTTGCCCACATTGCGTCTCTCACATATCATATGATTCCCCAGAAAAAGTTTGGTTCAGAATCAAAGCAAAGCTTGAAAATTTACAGTTTCTTGCCCAAAAATCCTCTGTTTTTTTTTCCCTGTTTTGGGCTCTGTACAATGAGATGAAGGAAAACTGAAGTTTGGAAACAAACCCAGAATGAGAAAAAGAAGAAAAAAGATGGAATTTTGATTGGCGATGGACAGAAAAAATGAGAGCATTCAAATGTGAGAAGAGTTTTGGGGCAGTGAGAAGAAATGTGATAAAAATGGAAATAATTTAGCTATAAAGAAGGAAAGAGGGCAACCAACGGTGATGAAAAATGTGAGCAACGAAGGAATTAATGGAATGGGTTGTGAATATTTTTGCAAAATAATGTGTTGTGTTGTTTTCTCAAGTAGTTGGTTTACGTAGAGAGAGAGAGAGAGAGATAGAGAGAGAGAGAGATGCTAGACTGGCAGCACCAGAGAAGAATGGGGGTTGCTCTTTTGAGTTGTTCAAAAAGGGGTTTGGTTTTTAATTCTTGACTCCTACTCATCGAATAATATGGCCATTATTTTTTAAATTTTTATGTTTTTGGTGTGTCTACTTAGATTATCTATCAAGTATTATAATACAATAAGTACAGAATGTGTTACGTTCATATGCGAGTATCTGTTTCTCATCATATGTCAACGAGATAGTTGGATGAATGGGAAAATGAGGGAATTTTGTGGGCATAATCTCTCTTTCTCTCATGCGAGTATATGCTTCGAGTAGTATTTTAAAATTTGCACAATAAGAACAATTTATACCGGTGTTGACTGCAAATTCTTATATTCACATGAAAGCATATACTTTCAACTTCAAGTGTTACATCATTATATTTAATCTATAAAATCCTCTATTTTTCTCTTGTCTAACTATTTATTGACATATGTAATGTGAGTATAAACTCTCAAATGTAAGATGCATTGGATCTTCACTCTATACACAAGAGGCAAGATTTCTAAACCTTAAAAAGTGTACGTTTTACCCCCAAACCTCTTATTTTGCTTGACCACATATATACCTTACGAGATAATGTCTCGCTGCTACGTGGTTGAAGTCACTCATGATATAACAGCTATACAATTTGAATGGGAGAGTAAATTTATAATTAATGTATTTAAAACTTTAATTTTCAAAATACATAAAAGTCGATACGGATAAAATACATTTATATTTTTCTAACAACTTTTAAAAATTCTAATTAAATAAATCAATAGTGAGTTCATACATGTATATATGGGCATAAACTTCAACAACCAAGATAAAAAATAATAATTTATTTTTTTAATAAAAAAGTTAGTTTGTTGGTATAATATTCTTACCATCCTAATTTTGAAAATAAAATATATTTGTTTGGTAGATGATGATGAAGAGGTACATGATGATGTAGTACCCACCTCTATAATAATAATAATAATAATAATAATAATAATAATAATAATAATAATAATAATAATAATGTGAGGGATGAAAGGATATTATTCTGATAATGCAATCTAGTCAATACAACTTGTGTTACTTACTTGTGTAGACAAAATTATTATCTCCAAAAACTATGACTTTAGGGGTTGAGACACCTCCTTCTCTAACCACTAATTTTATTAAATAATTAAAATTATAAAATTTATTTTCATCCAATCAAATTGGTGCCCACCTGTTTTTATATTTTATTTTATTTTAATTCAAAGTGAATGAAATATATTCTAATGATGTAGGCCCTTTTGTTTTCTTTTTTTTTTTCTTTTTGGGTGCATAAGATGCTTTAGAAATACTATAAGTCTTGGTATTTGCCCAAATTCAACCCAATCAAACACTCTAGAGTGCTAGAAGAGAGAGAAGATAGATTAAAATCTCGTTGTTTTCATTATTTTGTTTAATTATATGACATAATCGATTTTTTTTTTGTTTACCCTTTGAATTTTACTTCGGTGGTGATTTGCCTTTCTAAAATTGATCCACTGAGGAGTTTGTTGGATTATGTCTCGAATTCCTTATTTTAACTCAAGTTTTCAAGCACAAGTTGATGTGTCAAGATCATAGGCTACACCGATCCCGAAACAGTGGAATTATACTGCTGTTTTGAGTGACTAAGAAAGGACTCGTAAGTGTCCAATAGAGCAATAAACACCGAGAACTTAGCTAATCACTCTAGGAAATATGATTAACAAAGGTAACCAAGACTCTGAAACAATCGGAACAAAATAAACTAGAAATACCCAATGATGGAGATATCACCACTAAGGATAAGACTAGAGGCGCTAATCACACTCGGAGATACGAGTTCACCATTCTAAGTATAATTACACTCTTCGAACACGACCTAATTACGCCACTAACTAGACAAACAAAAGAGAAATTTGGGGTTGAAAGGAGCTCAACTCGACTTTATTTAGCATATAGCCAATATTCAAAAATCAAGTTGTTCCTTACAAGAGAAGACCCATGCATATTTATACGCCTTGCTAGGTTACATCACTCTAACCCAAGGGTTATAGATCCCCTTTACAATCAAAAGATGTGATGTATTCAAGCAAAATAAAAGGACAAAAATAAGGACAAAAATGAGAATAATTACAGCGAGAAAAAGGAGGGGACTATAGAATCAACTCCAGTGAATAGTACGGTTTTGAGGATGGTGACAGCCTACATTCGTTATCACCTCATTCTCTCTTTATTCCGATCCTTAAAGTTTTCCTTTCTAACTCTACTAATGATGCCTAACTAGATCCGAGTGTAGCTGCAAAACCTGGTTTGAGCTCGAAACGAATGACTCGTAAAAGACCAACTTAGACTTATTATCTCCGAATATCTGCAGTCTTGTCCGGCCCCTTACTCTTGTCCGACGAGGCGGACAAGTATCCCCGGGTGTTGTCAAAACTCCATTACTGCTTGTGTCACGAGTGAAGACCCAACGATGAATTCCGAGGACTCGGTAGTGGGTTTTGAGGACTCGGAATTATCAGCCAGTCACTGCCCTGGTTCTCATTATCGGTCGAGTTTGGCTTGGATTGCTCTCCCCATCACAAGTTCAAGCCTTTCTCGACCATTTGTTGCTGCCCGCACTACATCTCATGAAGGGGGCAACCTTTTCCATGGGTGAGGCTTGCTTGATCTTTCGCATGTGACTTGTCGGTTAATTTGTGATTTTAACTAGTTTATATAAATAATAATCAACTCAACCGTTAAAATCTCTAAAATTATTTAAACAAATTTAAGTCCAAATTAAAATCTCTAAAGTTGTTGAAATAAATTTAAGTCTTAGTTTTAATTTGCACCTTTTCGAGGGACGAAAATAACTCAAAGGTGGATTTGAGGATTGAGCGAACCAATCAAAGCGCTCAACGGTTCCACGTGTCATTCAATTCAGTCACCGTTCCCACGACGGAAATATGTCCCAGGATAATGCTATTGCCCATTTGCTACCAATGGTTGGAAGTTTAGTTTAAACAAATCCAAACTTTTTTTATTAAAATAAACCAATTTTTCACAATAATTCAACGAATTCTTCCTCCAATTTCAACTTCCAGGTTTCAATCAATTCGTTTGCTTCTGGGGCAAGAAGAGAGAGAGAGAGAGAGAGGGAGATTTGGGCAAAGAAGTAAAGAGGGCAAATGGCCGCGGCATATGCTGGAGCATCATCTTCCATGGCGGCTGCAACTACTGGGTTGCTGCCGCGTATCCCCACCAGCCAACCATCTCGCTGTCTAGCGTTGCCTTATCTCCCTCCTCGCGCCTTCGCTCCTTCTTTGAAGATTGACTGCAAGAGTTTCTCTGGTATGTTTCTCTTAGGCATTTTGTCGATCACCTAGCTGGCATTTTAGGCGATGCTTCTGGCTTTGACCTTGTTTATCCCTCCGCCTTTCAAATTTACCTTATAGAAGGAATTTTGGAGCTGGGTTTTGTTTGGCTTAATTGTTGGTGGTGGTATTATTCCTCAGATTGAATGGTTGAAGTTCTGTATTCAGTGCCTTAGACCTTAAACGACTATGCCAATCAGAATTGAGTTCTTAATTGCATCAGAAAACATCATTTTGTGTTTTTGCCTATCATTCCTCCCAAGTAAATAGCTAGTTAGCTACTGCCCATAAGAGTTGGGTTGTAAAACCAACTGAGCTGCAAAAACCTAGGTGGATTGCTACAGTAGGCCAGTAGCTTGTGAAAAGGGAGGTTTTTAATCTTGGTTAAAAATCTACAGATGAAGAGAAACACTTGCCTGGATACTCAAAGTTGGTCTTCAGGCCTTGTACCTGGACTTGGTTGACTTGAATCGCTTCTTGAACCATACACATTTTAGTCTAAAGTAGTGACCCATCTACCTTGATGGATTGTCAATTGAAACAGAAACTAAGAGAAGAAACTGGAGTAGAAAGGGAAGTTGTTTCCAAACATAAGCATATTGAGAATAAATTTCGTTCCATATTGGGTTTATGCATCCTGTCTTGCCTCCTAATGGATTATGGCCTATGGGTGTGTTTTCGTTTCCTTGCCTCTCGCTGCATGCATTTCCGGAATTGAAACAGACCTAAATAACTATTGTATTGTGAACCATAATGAAGACTAGCACTACGAGCTACTGAGTAAAAATAGACAGAACAATCTTTCCTTCTCTAGGCAAGTATTATGGATATGGACTAAAAACTCCAGCCTACTGCTCCGTGCAGGGTCTATTCTCATTTACCTTCTTGAGCTTGAAGAGGTAAGGATGATGAAGAAAAAACCATCATCAAATACATGGGGTTTGCCATTTTTCTCGTATGAAGAAGGCAGTAGAGTAAATCCATCCCTTAGAATATGTTTAATCCTAGGTTCTGCACTGCCCCACAAACCCCACCCAAAAGTAGGACTTGATTCTTGAAGGAAATGGTTTGGTTTGGGTGGGTCTAGTTTGTGCTAGATTTCCTTATTGATTGACCTGCTGCTCCTAGTTTTTAAGGAATCCTTTTGTTAGCTAAACATAAATTATGCTACCATTTTAGTGACTTTGCTATTGGACTAGAAATATCCATGAATTTCTCCGGTCTTTTCAGTGATGGTGTTTGGAATGCTTGGTGATCCTGAGTCCTGAAGCCTTCAATCTTTATACATCAACTCATATCTTACTGCTGGAGCACTTTGGTGCAGTGCTGCTAAAAATTGAATGAAATGGACCGATTCAAACTGCTTAAGGAAAAAAATCCAAGATAATTTCATTTTGGAAAATGTGATTATATATTCAATGAAATATCTGCAAAAGAAAGTGGCATGTCTAAGTCAACAAGAACATCACGCAACTATTGGAAGTTTGGTATGGAAATACTGACAGATATCTTGGTATAGAGGAGTAAATTTTTTGAACATAAAAGACCATGCTTTTGCCGGAATTGGGTCATTGTTTTTTACTAAATAAAGCTATGAGTTAAATGTTTAGTTATTGATTCATGAATCACAAATGATTCTCAGAATGTTCTTTTTCCTATTGGTGCTTTGTAACAAGTTCGTTTTCCCCCTGTTTGAACAGATTCAAGGAGGTTTTCATCATTTCAGCTCAAGGCCTCCTCGACAGAAGAGACATCTACTTCAAATGATACAGAAGACCTAGTTGCTGACCTGAAAGAGAAGGTAAGGGCAACATATTCCACCAAATGAATAATGTGCCATTTTGTTATGTTACAATCTAATTTCAGAGTAGATGAATGTGTAAAACTGTTTTGCAGTGGGATAAACTTGAGAATAAGTCCACTGTACTTATATATGGTGGTGGGGCAATAGTTGCGGTTTGGCTGTCTTCTGTTGTCGTTGGTGCTATCAACTCAGTCCCTCTTGTAAGTGATGTTTCTTTCATATGTGTGCTAACCCCTCCGCAACAACTTGATCTATATAACCTAGATTTCTACTGGAGAACCATGATTGTATCAAAACTCAAAAGTGTGTGCACTAACAAGTACTACCATGAACAATATGTTCTATGACTTCTTCCTTTTCTTCTGATATTTCCATTTCTTTAATCTTCAGAGCTTACTAGAATATGCAAGACTTATCATTGAATGCCTTAGGACTTTTTGCGCAGTTTGTGGTATATCCTGATCTGGCTAAATTTCACCATGCGTCTGTCAAGTGAATTAGCTTGAACTCTAAACTGGTTATAAAGAAAATTAAGGAGTTTTAATGGCCGATGTTCCTGAATAGTATGTGTTGGAGTGATTTAATTGACAGTTTTTTTTAAATAATCAGCTTCCAAAGATCATGGAGTTGGTTGGGCTTGGATACACAGGATGGTTCGTTTACCGATACCTTCTTTTCAAGGTAATGCTTTCTATCTGTTTCAGGCAATGAACTCAGCCTGCCTATTTATCCTCCTGCGGGCTCAAACATAGCAACCCCCCAACCCAAAAAAAAGGAAAAAGAAAAATGTTATATGTGCAGGTTACATCTTTTTCCCCCAACTTAAAACCAAATGATTTTGATCCAGAGTAGAATATTGGTGTTTGCTTGTTCTTATTTCAGTGAAAACTCCCTCTCACTGTGAGGACATTCTGAAACCTGCAATATTCTTCTCCCTCACATAAGGCCGTGGCTGAATATAGTTATTTGCCAGCTTTGTTGGCTTTACACACGGTTTCTTCGTGTGCTTGGGCCATTTTCAAGGGATGAATCAGTTTCATTTGCCAATATTTCTATTTTCCAATTCTTTTTCTCCGGGTAATGGATTTCTCTTAAATTATCCCTTTACTCATCTAGGGTAAGACTATATACATCTTAGTTATTGAATCCAAGTTTTGCTCCGACGGGATCCACATTATTTTGAGAAAATCATTATTTTGAGAAAAGCAGAATAGCACTAACTCTTTTCTTTTATCCTGTTGTAGTCTGGTAGAAAGGAACTAGCAGAAGACATTGAACAATTGAAGAAGAAAATTGCTGGAAGTGAATGAAACTGCATCAATTCCAGCCATCCACCATTTCTTACTATCCCCGTCCTGTTGTATAATAAACCTGCTTTATTCCAATTGCTGTAATTTGAAGCCCTGTTATAGCATCGGAATAACGATAATGGGTAAATCATTTTTCGATTAAAACTAGCGGTAAGAGTCTGACTGGGCTAACTTCTGGCTTAATATCAAGCATCGTTGCAATGACTGCTCAGGAAGTACCACCTCGTGTTTACAGTACAACTAAGATTGTTTACTACCCTAAATCATTTGGTGCCCTTCAACTGTTTATATTTGTATATGTTTTGTTTACTAGCCTCTATTGGCCGTATAGACCAAAAAATGCACTGTGTTTAAAAGCTTCTTCGCTCCATAATCCTTCTATCATGTCTGAATTGAAATTCAGGTTGGGTCGGGTTCAGGTTTTGAGGTTCAAATTGTCTGAATTTTGTGATTAATTCAGATTCGGACAATCGGACAACCAAGTTTGGAAATTGGTTATTCAGATTTAGCTATAATTTAGTCTAAAAATTTTCAATAAAAAATGCGGACATTCACGTTGAGATATAAAAAATTTGGGTCTAGGTTTTGTCAAATATATAATTCCAGTCTAATTTCGAAAAATTTATATCACAAATTCAGACATTTGGACATTCGGATGCCGAAATCGGTCATTCAAGTTCAAGCTCGAGTCCAATTAGGGCAGCCGAATATGCAAATTCAAAATGGGTCGAGGTATGGTGTTGTTTTCGAATGTCTCAGATTACTCGAACCTAAATTTTTCCAGTGCTAGACTAAGCTAACGTTTTCGAACACTAAAACCAACAAATACTGATTTGTCTTGGCAGTATAATGTCAGCCTCAACAAGAACACATTCTAATAGAAGCAGAAGATGATCAAACTCCCTGTTATTCAAGCATAGTAGTACACCATTTCTTTTTCAATCAAATTCAGGGACATGTAAATATATCACTACGTGTATAGGTTTTACATCGAAGAACTGAAATTTATTCAAATCTTATCGATGTCTTCATCTTCGAACTCAATGTAGTCATCAACACCGCCTTCATCCTCATCTTCGACATTAACACCTTCATTGAGCCGAATGTTATCCGGCAACTCACCATAAGCCTTTAGCAACCTCGCTTCATCGGGCATGTACTTGAGGATAACATCAGCCTTGTCATCCTATGCCATACACAAAATGTAATCACCATCAAGAACAAATCGTTGGCAAATAGGTTACATAGTGCCGCAAAACGATCTATAATCCTATGATTTTAATTTTTCAATGCCTTGAATTTGATATTTCTTGAATTTCATCTTAAATAATTCAGATATTCATCTCAAATTAATATACAGAATAAAGCAATTATCATCGCGAAATGATTTCCTTGGGGAAAATCTTGAATATATACCAATTCACGTGCACCAAGACAACAAAATCCTCAAACCACGAAAAAAATGAAACCACAAATACGGAACTTGAAAAAAAAATTAAAAAAAAATCGACATTGCGAATAAAGCAATCGGCGGACGAATCGAAGAAAGAGGAAATCAGAGGATAGAGAATTAGAGCACCTGATAATCGCGAAGGCCGACCAGGATGATGTCGCCGGCGGCGATCCAGACCTTCTTGTGCATCTTACCACGGATATGGCAGAGCCGCTTCATGTTGTCTATACACATAGCTTCGCAACGGCCATTCCCGAGCATACGAAGAACTTGAGCGTACTCTTGGCCATCTTCCTTGAAAACAAGCTCTCTCTTCTCATCATCGGCCTCGTTCTTTCCTCTCTTCCTGTTCTTCCCTCCCTTTCCCTTGTTCTTCGGCATCTTCTCTTTCTCTCTCCTCTCTGTTCTCCGGCGAACTAAACTCTAGATCCGACGGCGACGATCGGCCGAATTCGAGGCCCTTCCTCCTCCCTGAAAACGAGAGATTGAGCTCTCTCTCTCCTCCTTTCCTGCCTTCTGTTTCTTGTGATTCTGTTTCTTTCCAGGTATATATAGACGTGGCGAGCATAGCGTGGAAGAGACGAGGGTATCGAAATACCATTTTACCCTCCTCGTTGGGTCGGCGTATATTCGGATCGGGTTGAGGTTTTTGGGTTGCGTGCGGGTCAAGGAAATTCGAGGGTTACAGCCGCGTAGATTTGGCGGCTTTCCTTTCTTTGGCCGCAAGGTAAGTCGACTTTAATTAATCATAGTCCCAAGGAACCATTTTATAATAAAATTTTAAAAAATATAAATATATATATTTTTAATTTTTGTATTAGTTTAATTGTTAAGGTCTTATTTCATTTAATTTTAATTTACAGTTTTATAACTGTTTATAATTTTTGTAACTAACCGTACACTTGCTTACAGATGCTTATAAGTCTATTTACAACTTTATAACTCTTTATAATTAAATAAAACATCCTTATAATTAAATAAAATATGACTAAGTCTTCCATTTTTTTAAAAAAAATTATTGACTTGAGATTTGATAATATAGGTTAAATATCAAATTACAAAAATTAAGTACTATAAATTTGTTTTTGGATCTAAATAAGCAGTTGTCAAATACAATTATAACACAATGCAAAAGTCGGAAATTGAACCTTAGACTTGTTAATATACCAATTATATCTTAGTCTCAATTAATAGGTGACGATCCTATTAGTATAAATTTTTAATTCAATGTTAAAATTGCACGACTATTATTGGTGAAACAGTGTTATTTTAAGAATAGTAGACTATTAGAAACCACCACGACAAAAAGTAAATAGATCCTCCGATTTGATTGAGCTTGGAATTTTAGGTACAATTTGCATTGAATTTGAGAGCAGAATCCAACAGTAATCCTACCATTCTTCTCTATCTCAGTTTGAGTAGAATCAAACAGCCCGTGTAAACTGCGACACCAGAGAAAGCATTCACTACGTCTCTAGGGTTCAAATAACAGAGGATAATACAAAAGAGACCTCGAAATCAAATTTACATTGATGTTTCCTCTACTCTTCAGGGAATATGGCCAGGACAACAAGAGAGATCAAAACTTTTTGACCCCTCCTAACCTAACAAAATACTACAAATGTTAGCTCATCTGTATTATCCTAAGATATGAATCCTGTCAACATAAAAGCAACATGTAACTTAAGCCCGAGACCTGATGCCAAAGTAAACAAAGTTGTCGAAATTTTTCAGAGAGGAGAGGGAGGCATATAAGTCAGTGCCTGATGGTAAGCTCAGCTCTCAGATGAAGGACGCCATTGATGAAGTAAAGGCTGTCCTCGGCCATGAAAGATGTCCAAGGTATCCCAAACAGATTTCTGTACCCTACTGCCTTGCCGCCGGTGAATGTATAATTGCCTTTGTATTTGCTCTGGAACTCCTCAGTCGGCTTGGACCTTGCAGCAAACTCATAATCTACAGTAAACGTCACCGACCCTTTTTCTTGCATCCCAAGGAAAAGCCCAAAGCAATGGAAGGAGCTCTGCTGGTCCATGTTACAGTGAGCCGAGAGGAAGAAGCCTTGCCCACCTAGGTGAAATGCCTGAGAGTAGACCCGGCCAGATGGGAAGAGATTAGCACACTCTTCCCTTTTTAAATCCAAGTAGACCACACATTGCTGGCGAGGGAGTTCGAACTCAACCACCTTAACCGGCCTGTACTTGTAGGCCCGCTCCAAAAGCGGTGGTTGGTGGACGGTGACTCCTCCGCAGCTAAAACCCGCTGGCGATGCGGTGCTTCTGCTTTGAAGAAGAGGGCCTCAAGCACGAGCTTGGATGACACCTCGTGCTCAAAGTCCGGACAGGTCAGCACCTTTCTCAACTTTCGGCAGGTCATGTATGGGAACCGGATATAACGAGCAAGGCGGTCGGCCAGGATTTCACGCCGGTCTTCCAGCTTAGGGTACTGAGCCCTTGCCCACTTCAGGACAAAATCATAGACGGCATCCTCAGATGCCACCTGGAGATCATCACTGGAAAGAACCGCCTCGATTCCAGCAATGGGTAAGGCCATCACCTCGTCTTGGAACCTTCAAATCAACGAGAAATCTCACATGAACCAATGTTTGCCGTCAAAATTTCAAGCAAAGCAGATATATATGCAAAAAGAAAAGGGAATATTACTATGAGCCTCCTTTTTCCCAAAATATTTGCCCATCAAACATTTTAATATGGCACTCAAAGCATTTTCGGTTTGATATGCAATATTTTGAGAATACAGGATGCCACAGTAGTTTTTCCTACAGAGAAACAGAATGAAATGTTAACAAGATGCAAGTCTTTAATCCAATAGTAGGACTGTCCAATGCTCATGAAGTTGAATAAGATACATACTTGCTAATATCCTTGTAACGATTAGCAAGGTATTGCTTAGCTGCATCAGTCAATGGTTGAACTGCTTCAGCCATTAAGACACTGGAAGGCAGCTCTAGATATAACAGAGCAGATTCGGGTGTCATCGGCATATTCCGCAATAGCCGACTGCAGTATCTCATACACGAAGCAACCTCAAATTTATCTGCAGCCATCAATACATCTAGTAATGCAGGAGCTGTATTTGCGCTCAAGGTGCCACTGTACATGAAGTTCAGGAGCTCCATTAGTGCAGCTTCCTCTGTCATAAAAAGACCAACACAATTTAGTAAGATAGTGCCTAAACAGCTCCAAGGTACTAAGGCACGGAGGAAGTAAAGTGCAACTCTTGAAATGCCTTTCTCTTCTAAATAATTTTTTGAGAGCCACAAGGAGCTTCAAACTTATTCAGCTCATGAACTGTCCACGAGTATATAAGAAGAGATTACATCAAGGCATACCACAACCCATACTGGCTGATGGGCTGCAAAGTTCATATGTCAGTTTACATGCAAGTATGGGACCAAATACAAAAAGAAATTACTACTTAGTAAAAGGAAGAGAAGGCTTTAGTTCGAAGCATATAGATCCTACAGCAAACAGTAAAAACCTAATCTTCTGGTGACTCTGGTCAACGGTTTTCTTCTTCATCACAGGAATACATTAATTGCCACACAAAGAAAAAATAAATCTCCAAAATATGGCTATAAAAAACATTTAAAAAAGGAAAAGTAAGTGCAAGATTAACTAGGAGCTATGATGATGACAATTCTCAAAAGTTTTGACGCATACCAGAAGCATTGATACGCAGAGTTACTTGCCTCTGTTCCGACTCCCTCATACCATTCGAGAAAAGCTACACCAACATATAAACATAAAGTACATTTAGTTTCGTAAGTACAGCAGAAACATCGTAGCTGATCCAAGCCAATTCCATAGGTACCTTATAGAAAAATGGACTTTTTGCTGCTAGGATAGGTGAGCTGATATGCAAAGTTTGAACTCTCACAACTGTAGAACACTCCATATTCCATGATGCATCATTGTCATTATCCCTTTCATCTCCTGTTGCACAACAAAGTAAATTCAATACAGAAAGACAAAATAGGAAAGCAAGAGCAGCATTGAAAAATACAAACTGCAATTTATTTAGAGTGAAAGTTGCAGGGTCTCATTTCTATTCACACGGGCAAAGGACAAAACAGGTTCCAACAAACAGATTATTGTTAACAACTACCAAGGTCATGACAGCCCTATGTTTTAACTAAGGAACATAAAATATGCAATGACTTTTCAAGAGCACAACTATCAGCCCGGATAGGGCGGTCTTTAAAACAACTCCCAGCATAGGTCCCGCTTTTGCGGGTCTGAGGAGATTCAGATGTAGATTTCCTTTACCCCTACTAGCATTCCTGCAAGTAGAGAGATCGGTTCCACAAGACCTACGTAAAATTTTTTGTAAAATTATTTTGTTGAGTTGAAATTCTTTTGACAAAGATTACCAATAAGGGCTGGATAAAACGGTCTTTGTAGTCCCAAAACATGAACAAAATGAGTTGAAAATGGATTTCTGTCATACTTCAACCCAAGGGTCCTATTGAGACAGAAGGGCTCCTGCAGTGTTAAAGCTTCCCCTTGCAGACCTGCAGTCGCAATCCTCTCCACGCAAGATTAGGCTGCATAGGGCATACATTTGAAATCCTTTTCTGGTCCAATTTAGATGGGAACCTCTCTCTCTCACACACACGGGGGGTTCTTTAAACAGTCATGGAAAGAAATATGGTAATACTTTACACATTCTATAATAAGAATTCCTAGTAACACAACGACACTCGTATCTGCATTTAGTTTAACTAGCTGGAGTTCCTGACTGCGAGAGATAAACATTCGAGAACAAAGGGGGAGAGAAGGATGAAACCATCATGTTTAACTCTCTAAGATCCACAAGTTATTATTATTCATTCTCAGGTTGGTTCTTCACTCTGCAACAGTTTCCTCTGCCCAACCCAAACAGCAGCATAGAACTTGTAACGGAAACGGGATCAAATGCAGAGTTGGACCCTTAAGAAGCTGATTATTTAGCTATTTCCAAATCCCACATCATGGCCAAACCTAAAAACCAATTGTAGCTCAAACTCCCAGTAAATCAAACCCAAAACCTCAGACAAAAACAATGGGAGAAAACTTGATTTCAAAGTTCAAACATTCCAGCACCTGATGGTGATTCTTCAATCATTGCAACAGCTTCTTCATCATCATTGTCGCAAGCTAAAAGATCATCACCATCAGATTGATTCAAAACCTGCTCCTCAGGACCCACAGCAACATCCGCGCCTGTAAAAACAACAAAAGTAGACCAACAAAGATCACAAAGACACTCCATGCCAATACCAACGAAGCAAAACATAATTTTCGTGCAAAATCAAAAGTATGTAGGACAGAAAAGCAATATTATAGCAAAACATAATTTACAAGCACACCAGGGTTTCCTAATTTTAGGGGGGCGAAGGCAAAAACAACAAGAGTTATCAATTAACAGGACTATAACTAGACTATGGGAGTGTCTACTACAACTCCCTTATATCCGATTGAAAAGAACTTCAGTGAATCACAAATCTAGTAAAAATTCTCACTAAAAATCGACAACAAAAGACAGAACGGCAACCAATTCCGTTCATTCACAGGGGCAATCCAAAAATGATCCAAATGAGCAGAGATGTCTCGCTCCTAATTTCAACCCCCCAAAAAAAAAAACTTCTCTCCTGCTTGGATCCTCATACAACACACAAAAAAAAAAAATAAAAATTGAAGAGATGACAATGAATTGCTCAATAGCGTCATTTCACATCTGATGAATAAATCCATTTCCACTCCAACCAAGGATCACCCAGGAAACCCAAATAATCGAGAAACAGAAAAATGAAAAAGAAATAACAAACCATTCTCCTTCTTCAAATCCTCACGGCGGCGCTTGCGGTGGCGAGCCCAATCAAAGAGGCTGCAACAACCATCGCCGTCGGACTTGGAATCGGAAGGTCCGGCCATAATCTCGATGCGGAGAACTCGGTCGGAGAAATTGCTGTCGTTGAAGGCGAAACCGAAGTTGCCCTCCTTGGCCAACTTATCTTCGTCGGATTCCATCACCGTCCTCGGATCGAACAGATCTGTATTCCAATCCTTCATCACTACCTCCGATCAAAAATGGCGATCCTCCTTGATTTTGTATGTATAAACCCTAATACGAATTCGTTCGCTGACGAAGACGAAGACGAAGACGAAGACGAAGAAGAAATGGAAGAGGGAGGAGGGGGCAGCTACCTCCACCCTTTTCTATCTCTCTAGTCTGTCTCTCCTTCTCTCTCCTCGATGACTGTGTCCAAATCTTACTTTGTACACTACTGTATGTATCCAAATGAGGTTTAGAGCAACTCAGCAGTGAGCTAGCGGAGGTGACAGGCGAATTGAATCGTGAACTTGTACACGTGTCAGGATAAGATTGGTTTGTTCTTATATGGTGTGATTTTGGCAATAGCATGGCTGCTTTGACTTGCAAGACGACAGGTCAAACATCGCCGTCCTGTTATTATTTACGACCACTTGTATGTAATTTGTAATTATAGATTTTCATTATAATTTATAAACCTGATTTTGATTGAGAAAGATGCATACATATATTAAAACCACAATTTAAGAAGTATAGAAATGACATGGTATAATGGGTTAAGTTAATTTTACAGTAATTTGTGTTTAGGTTAATAAGATTCTATTTAGTTTTAATTTTGAGTCAAATTATTTTTAATTTTAGTTAATAACATTTAGGGCATGTTATTTTTGGCGTTTATAACATCTAATAGATCGGAACAATTAAACGCTAATCATAGTAGCTTACAACTATTAATAGTTATACCCGCTAATCATAACCTCGATATTTTATTGTTGTTATTGATGTCGTCGTCATTGTTGTTATATGTTATTATAATAATCATCGTTGTCATAATTATTGTTATTATTGCAGTAATTATATATTGGTATGAAAAGATATGCAAACATTTATATTAAATGTGTTACCAGTGTCATGATATAAAATTATTACATAAATATTTTTTCATAAAAATTTATCGACAACATACATATTAACTTACTCCAAAATATTAAAATTAATACTGTAATTTTTTGTGTTTTTATTAAACTTTATAATTGTAATTTTTAGATCAATATTATTCGGAGATGAGTTTTGCCACAAAAACATTCATATAATAATAAAAATACGATTAGCAACAAAATATATGTATTTTTGATTGAATAAAAATTAAATTAATTATCAATTTATATATATATATATATATATATATATATATATATATATATATATATATATATATATATATATATATATATTCGTTGTTGACCATTATTCATTATTGTGAAATGTACAATAAATAATATTACTAACGGTATCTTATAAGATTCATAACAACTCGTAACAATTTGTAATAGCTAACAACTAGTTTTTAATAAGTAAAACGAACACACAAATAATCCAATAAATTTGTCTTACAACAAGGGTAAAAAAAAAAAGAATTTTGGGAAAAAAGATAAGGTTAGACTCATTTCTATTTAGTTCAATTCAAATTTCAAGTTCACTTTAAACTAATTGTTTCAAAAATAAGATCGAGATATTAATCGAGGCTGTTCGATTTAAATTTTAGTTTTCCAAATATGAAAATGACATCGTAACAACATTGTAGCATATAAAAGAATTACAAAAGTATTAAATTTTCAAACTCAAAAGATGAACAAATAAATTATATATAACAAGGTAAAATGGGTGGAGAGAGATCACAAGAGCTCCTTTCACTCCAAGACCAAAAAGATCAAGGTAACCTCATCTCCTAGTTCATGCCCACCCTCTAATGATGCCATTCTTCCATCTTCAATGGGTGTTCATGACCTAGCAGTTGTGGCCTTTTATTACCTTCATTTCTTTTCAGGATTGGAGCAAGAGAGCTCTAATGGATCATTCATCCCCTTTCCCAAACACCCCCCAAAAAAAAAAATCAAAATAAATCAACTCAATTTTCAAAATCTTTGAAAAAATGGGTAGTTCTTTGATGGAAGAATCATCCTCGTATATATGTATATATAGTAGTGGAAGAAATGAATACATGATCAAAGAATGAGATTCACCCACAGTTTTCTAATAAAATATTAAAATATAAATGTGGGATTCATTGAATTTTTATTTCATGTCTTTTATTAATAACAAAAAAAGAAAAAGAGAAAAATAAAATCATGGAGGTCTTGGATTGATGCAAGAATCCTTTGGGATGAGATTGTGCTCATTATCATTGCTTATGGTCCAAAGAGAATCCTCATAGGTTTTCCTTTTCTTGTCTATTTTTTCCTCCCAAACATAAAAAAGACATTTTCTGATGAGTTTTGGAACATTTAAATGCATGCATTTGAATAAAGTTGAATACTTGTATTCATAAAAATTACCAGAAATTAAGCGCCCAAGTTCACAATCCAAAGTGATACTCCTAAATGCACAAAGGTTTCCTACTTTCACAAGCCAATCAAGTTTTCAATATACCCAAATCACTGATTACTTCAATTGCATTCATATGACACCAAACTTTAATATACTATCATGTATTTTTCATTGTGCATCATACAACCATGCTAAATAAACTTGTATTGATATGCGTATTGTGACGAGACAAAATATATTAGCATTCAGTTAGACAACACGACTCATGGCATCAAAAGATATAGAACATACCGTACCATTTGAGACTATGGCTGTTCAAATACACAACCAGAACAGGCAGAAAACTGCACAAAAAGAAGTATGACAGAAGTCATTGTAGATCAAGCAAATTTTGACACAAGATCGTCATTTATATACTCGGGTAAATTGACTAAAGATAAAGGAGGTATGCATGCCTTGCCCCAAGCCGAGCCATTGCCAATGTCATTGCCTCAGAATTACAAGCTGTGCTCAGAATGGCAAAATATATTACTTTGTTTGTTCTTTTAGGGTCAATGTCGTGGCAAAATATTCACAATGAAGAATTTTTCATGAAATCTAATCTTAGGTTACTCAACTACATTTCACAGGCCAATACAACCCTTATCTTGATCTCAACAAGAATCATTGGCCGGCAATCATGAAGAAAGGCTACATTATTCCTGGAAACCAGGTCAAGCAGAACCTTTAGAGCCCTTTGGTTGAGAGCTTCGTGCCTCTAGCCTTGCCTCGAGAAGTCTAGCCTTCAATGTAGTTTCCTTTGAGCCCCTGGGCCATCTTGAAGAAGACTCTGAGATTGCAGAACCTTGTGAGATGAGCTTTGGCTCCCACTTCTTCACTGGACTTGCTGGACCTGCTAACAAGAAATTACCATGAGAATCATCAACTAACTCGCTCTCGGGGTAAATTCTCTCGCCCTCTATTGATGAGGAGTTATTCCTCATTAGACTTTCGATTATGTTCATATGATTTGCGTTTCCTCCCGGCTGCCAAATCTCTTGCTCCTCCGTTCAAGTAAACCTTCTTCTGTTATTCCCTCTTGGTTAGCTGGCATATTGGATGCATTTGTTTCAACATGGGTGCCCTCCTTTTGGGATTTTCCATTACTTGAGACCACCCTTGCTATGTGTTTCTCAAATCGAGCTTGCAAGGTAGATAAACTACGGCCATCATGTTGCTCCCGAGACTCACACTTTCTCTTCTCAGCATCCATTTTTACCTTCTCTGCAAGATTTCTTTCTCTTGGAACATCATCTTTAGGATGAATCACATTGGAGTATTCTCCACCAAAATTCTTGTTCAATTCAAAACAATGGGAGTCACTATCAACAGAATAATCATCATCGTCATCATCAGCATTTTGAGGAGCACTAGTGGCCTCATTCAAGGGGAAGGACTCCAAAGACTGGCGGCGCAAGCCACTCCCTTAGAATTTTTGGTGGGAAAGTCAAAATTTTCCCCAGAATCCAAAGTTTGCCTAGCTTTAAGAAAACTTTCTATTTCGGGTCTAAGCTTGTCCACAATCATGCCGTTTTCTCCCACATCCTTTCGTACTTCTTCTGCTAGTTTCATTTGCACCCGCTCATCCAACCAAGCCTCAGATATATGGAGAACCAAGCTATCAACATGTTCTCTGTGAACCTGCTCCTTTTCAGTCCTGTATTTTAGCGACCTAAGTTCCTGCTCGTAGTCTCTTATACCCAGAGCAAACTCATCACACAAGTCTTCCAAGAGGATCCTAGCCCTTCTTTCCCTTTCTAGATCACTCAAAACCTTAGAAAAGGAAGATTTCATCTCCGACATCTCTCGAGCCAGCTTTCGATGCAAACTTTCAGAGCGTTTCCTTAGTTTCCTTTCATCTTCTAGTTCTTCCTTCACTGATTGCAATGCAGACTGTACTCGATCTAGATCCATGTTCTTCTTGACAAGTCTAAGCTCAGAAACTTGTTTCATAAGGTCGTCTATTACCTTCCTGTCCATTTGCTTCTCCCGAAGCAGCTCTTTGATTCTTGTCCGGGCATCATCCAGCTCCATTTTAAGAGTCTTCACCCGCAATGAGTGAGATGCATGCTGTTCTTCAAGGCACCAAATGCGGTTTAGAACTTTGAGCAATTCCGTGGATGTTTTAAGGCTACAACTTGGATCACCCACCCTGCTCTTGTATTCCTGAGAACTACTAGGAGTAGCAGGAGGGTAATAAGGTGTTATCTGTACAGTAAACAAGACAGAATTAGCATATCTAAAATATAAGGCAACTGAAGCTTTAAAGAATAAAAGAACCAAATTGAAATAACTATACACAAAAATTACGTGTAAAACTTATAGAATATGCATTCGAGAACTCATGCTCAGCAAAATGCAATGTTCGGTAAGATATGAATTTTTGCAGTACATCTTACCAAACAGAGAGTAACCACAAAATAACCTCTAGGCAAGATGGATGTTATCTCCTTGCTTTGTTGGGATTTGGGGACATTGCAAATTCTCCTTTTATGGTCAACTGATGTTAGCAACAAATTGCCACAACTTAAAAAACTTTTCCTTAATCGTGCATGTGGTCAAGTGGCATTGTCACAGAGTTGCCACAAAATTGAGGAAAGTTTTGCCATGTCGCACTTGCCCGCACGTATTTTTAAGAGTCAAGCAATGACACAGCTATGGATATTGGACTGGTCCATTTTTTAGAAATTTTGGTTACTATTCTTAAAAGGATTAACCGCCCATGGCCATGTCAAAGTGACAAGTTTTCCGTATGGTATTTGGGGCAAAATATATAGGTTAACCATAGTTAGTGACAGTTAGTATTTGTTTTCAAATAATGAGCGCCCCAATTGTGCACCATATCACTTGCAAGTTGCAAAACAAGCTGCGTGTAGCAGGCTCAAACCCCGCATCTACTGGGAGGGGATTTTATTATTATTTTTTTTTTGGGGGGAGGGGGTGAGTACACAGCTTTCCTAAGGGCTATCCTCACACTACACTTCACAATCTCAACCTGCTTATGAACTCCTTTCATTAAATCCACTTCAACCATGTTTGACAATATTGCGTACAAAAAGAGCTATATTCTCATATAAGGTGTGTAGGAAAGTTATTTGCTTGGATTCTATTTTAAATACATGGAAAATTAGAAACTAGCCATATTTCTACAGTAAGATCTCTACTTCTGTTGATAAAAAATATCCATATAAGACCCAAAGGCGGGAAATCATCCACCAAACTATGTTCAGGAGAAGGGCCCATGTACTAACCTCCATAGAACTGCCATAACTTGCAGGAGACACTGGCTGGAGAGCATGGCCGTTTCTGTCAACTGATCGATGGTGTCGCATTAGTGATGCCGCAATTTGCCTGTGGAAGGTTCCAGTACTTACTGGCTGGAATAATTATAGGGAAAGGACATAACCAAGTCAATCACTGAAATGCTCAAGTGAACACCACATTCCAAATTTTTCATAGGACCTAAAGCATCAATGCAGTGATAGGATCCAAAAGTAATAACCAGATGTTCCACAAAATTCCTAACTTCCTCCAACGTTCAATGGAATTTCCATTGCTAGCAATTATTATCAGCAGAATTGGAGGTTAAATTTTGATATCTGTTAATAATCCTACCATGAAAATATTGCTTTTTGCTAAGGTTTTAGATGTTTTATGGACTTTCGAACACAAGAAACCCAGGATCAGGAAGAACTAGCGAAAGTAAAATAAAGTTCCCCTAAACCCTAAGAATTGACGCCAAACAAATTCAAAGAGAGTGAAATTGTAGCAGATATAAAAGTAAATTAGAAAGCAAACAAGAAACCAAAATTCATAGCAAGAACTAGCCAAAACATCAATGCCGAAGGATCAAAACAAAGACCCAAATCCCAGATATAAAGCTAAATCAAACTATCCCATAATACAAAACCTAAAACAATTTCAGCAAAAACACAACAACCCACAAAAAATAGCCGCAAAATGACAATAACCCATCAAGAATTTCAGCAAAAAAACAAACCCAGAAAATTTTTCAACCAAATTACAATGGATTAAGGCATTACCTGCTCGTCAGAAGCACTATCAGGTGGGTCTTCAAGAACAGGTTGCATCTGTAAACCCTTATTTTTGTGGGCAGTGCTAAAACCCCCTCCTGCTTTGCGATGGTTGCTCATTCTATAGAGAGAAGGAAGGTGAGGCAAAATCTCCCAAAGATTTGCACCCAATTGCCTGGCTGAGACTGAGCTACTGCTGAGAGTACTATTGTTACCGTTAGAGAGATGTGGATGTGGGTCTGGTTGAGAATGGGGCCGGAAAGTCCAGGTGGGTGGTGGAGTACAAACCCCTCCTCCCCTGCTTTTCCCAACCAAAATGCTTGGTTTCAACTTTAATCCCGGGAATTCCTCCTTTTCCTCTTCCCCTCCTACACCTTTTTCTCTGTCCTCCATCTCTTTCTCTCAATCCCCCTTCTTCTCTCATTCCTCCTCCTTTTCTACCATATTCTTCCTTCCATACTCAAGTAAGCTACTGACCAAGTGACCTCCTTTACCCTCCTTTCCAGTTTTCACTGGCTCAAAATTCAAACGAACTGTATTGGTACTCCTGTTGCCTAGAGCTCTTTACATGGCTGGAGTGGAGATGAATGGGTGGGAGAGAGAATTGCTTAAAAAGCATATATTTTTTGTTTTTCTCGTTTATTCTTCTGGGTAAAATATTGCCCATTTGCCTAATGTCGTGCAAGATTTGAACTTTTGAGTGTGAATTAGGCTATGCTGTAGATCTCTCTCTCTCTCTCTCGATCTCTGGTGCAAGCAATGAAGGAGGCAAAATGCACAGTTCGAAAAAGTGGGACTAGATTAATGTTGGGGAAAATGTATAGGGTTATTTTATTGGATTCCTCCCTAAGATTTATTATGGGCCCTTCCTTTCTTAGGCAGCCATCACAGCTTCTTTTTGGAATTTTCTTTCTTTTCTCATTAATTTAAAAAGAAAAAAAGATTACATCTTTGGTATGAGTATGACCCCAGGACAGGCCATGTTCAGGTTGTGGGACAAACCCCTTATTATTATTATTATTATTGAATTTTAAAAATGAAATGGACAAATCATAATTCATCTTTTCTTTTCTTTGATTACTACTAGTTGGCAAAATATAGTAGAATCATTTGAAGTTTAAATATGCAACCCTTGAGTACATTTTCTATATACTGAACGTAATATTTAGATAGTAAATAAGAGTAAAATTCAAAAATAAAATATTAAGACAAAACAAACAGGAAAAATAAGGTACTCGTAATTAATATGTGTTACTTGTTGCCTACCCCACTAAGCTTGTTGTCCCCAATTCTCATCACAATGACTTATGCTTGAATAAGCCTTTGGATTAATTTCTTTTTGATAAGCTTTGCTCAAGTAACTTTTTCTTTAACCCTCCTTTCAAATGATTGGCAACTCTTTCTTCATTACTATTAGCTATAAAATTGATCAATTTTTCAACATTTCAAACTTTTTGAGATTTAACTTGAAAATCATAAATTATAATAATCATAAATTACATTAACAACATAAATTTATGCTAAAGTCACTTATTTAGATAAATTGATATTGTATGAAAATGTGACATTAGAAATGTCTAATTGCAATTTTCTCTCTAAGGTCATCCTCTTTTTTCTTTTTCTTTTATTTTGTGAATGGTGAGTCACAAGGCAAAGTAGGCCCTTATAGATCATGTGAAGATAATCAATTCAGGACCAAATTACCATGTAATGAATGTTCATATGATCAAGTGACCTCAATGGTCTACCCCCAAAAAAAAAAAAAAGAAAAAGAAGTGACCTCAATGGTCCATACTTGTATGAGTTAAGTGGGGTTTTTTTTGGGGGGGGACGGAGGGGGTCCTAATCTCACTGCTGACAAGAGAGAGGCATTGCATATTGGATTTGGAAATCATACATACCTAGTAGAAGAGGACCAAAAGGGGTCTGTGGTCCATATTTTCTGTCTTTTACCTTGTGCATTTGTGGTTAGTGCCTCACACTTTTGGCTTTTCCAATGAAGAACAAACACAAATTAATGTATTTCATATGTCCTCCTATGGAATACAATTGTGCTAGCTTCACCTAATAATAAATAGATTATGCCTAATAGAGAATAGAAGTTTTTTTAAATGTTGATTATCAGGGTTTGTGACAATAATTATAAAATTGGTATCTTATAATTTTATGATGACTGGTAGAGGACAGATGATTTGTTCCTTAATAACACTCCAGTATGTTCATTTTCAGTCTAAAAGTTTCATCTCATTGTGCTTCATTTTATCAGCATAAATTTGAATAATATTTAAATTATATTAATAGTCAAATATTTAGAATAATCTATAAAAGTATGAAATTATGTAGGAATTAGTATGAAAATCAGTTGGTAGATTGCCTTCAAGGAAGTTTGGACAATGTAAAGTAATAACCTAGGTTTTAGTCAAATTGACTTTTTGCATAAAAGAGGGACATTATGTAAATATATTTTTTCTTTAAAAAGTCATATTTTTGCCCTAATTTCACATATATAATATGGGGACCTCGAGTTGCTATGAAATTCATAAGTAAGATTGCTTAAGGCACTATTGTTTGGTGTGAAAAGGAATGACAGAGGAGGATCTCCTTGGAAGACTTGTCATCTATATATAAACTATGTGATGTGGTCCAACAATAAGAATTATTGTTATGGTGGGGCTCACCCTGTTATATCGGTACCATAGTTTTCAACAAATATGTTTATAAAATAAACTGGTTTATATCAATTTAATTATCAATTTAGATATATTAAAGTACACCTTACAAAAATTATATGTCATGATATCAATTTAATTATCAATTCAAATATACAATGATGAATCACTTGAGATCATTTTTACTACTTCAAATTAGTTTTTTGTCTTATTTTCTATGAATTATTGAATTTTACATACATCAATGGAGTTCAATTTTTTCCATGTCTTTTTCCTAATATATAAATATTATGTGCATAGATTCATACAGTTCCCCGCATATTTTCCACCTTATTTTCAACACATTTTAAATACTTAAGCCCTCTTAAACAATGTTTTGAGTAATGTTTAATATTTTGACCAAATTAAGACTCTAACACACCAAATATTAGCGTTAGATAAGCTAATATTTCAAGTAGCGTTTGCAATAACTTATAACATTTCAAGTAATTTTTTTAAAAAGATAAGAATATTAACTTTTCACATTTTAAAAGTAATTTTTTTGG
Source organism: Talinum fruticosum (assembly GCA_021018815.1). Lineage (NCBI taxonomy): Eukaryota > Viridiplantae > Streptophyta > Magnoliopsida > Caryophyllales > Talinaceae > Talinum > Talinum fruticosum. The sequence goes on from JAITYX010000042.1 coordinate 2,382,284, forward strand.
ACAAAAATATCCTTCATTAATTTATACTTGGTAAATTATTCATATCATGTTATGTCAATATAAAATAATCAGTCAATCCAACCACTAAATCCACCAAACTCTTTTATTTAACCGCTTAGTTAAACGAGTTATCCCTAACAACTAAAATCTAACGGTTATACATTACCTAAATAAGTATCTGCTATACAAACAATTATCGCTATTCAAATGGCTCATTTTCCCGAACATGACCTTAATTTTTTTAAAAAAATTTTTCCAAATCCTCATAGATTTTTGCATATTCTTACACATATAAACTTCTGTAAATTTTGTTATCCTGTATAGATTTCTAATGAATAAAATGATACAAAATTAAAATAAAAGCTCAAACTTCGGGCGAGTTGGGCTATATTATCTTCGCATGGCCTTGAGACATAACAATTTTATCATCATTTATAAAAAGACAGAAGAGCCGAGGACATTGTTCAAATGACAACAGACAATAAGATTAAATTCTGTGATTGATTATTAGGCGATAAAGATTAATTTTCCATGTATAACAGTCGAAATAAAAATATTAGCCCTTCCCCCCAAAAAACCCAAAAAAAAAGTAAAATAAGTCTTGTCAGTTATATAAATCGGTATATAAAAACTTAAACCTGAGTCTCTGATATATCTACTCGTCATTTTCATATAATTAATTTGAATTTGCCTTACAACAAACCGAATTCAATCCTTCCTTTGTTCCTTTTTTTAAAAAAACTAATTGTGACCTGTTTTTTATTGCTAGCTGAAGGATGTGTTAACATCAAAAAATAATTCAGAATTTGTACTGAGACCTTCCACTAGGAAAACTTGGCGAAGAAACTCTTCAAATCGGGTCGCATAGAGTTGAGGTTTCACAGATGGGATATCCTTGGCATTATACTGCAATGATTTATAAGCATGCTCGATTCGCTTGATCACACCGTAGTTCTTCAGGAAATCGATGATTCCTAAATATAAGTACACACTCGACCCCGCTGGTATGCCCTCTTCTTTCCTAGATGTCATGGGGTTGCTTTCCATGTTGCATTGATGAGGGATTTTGATGGCCCGAGCTGGAAGTTTTGCTCCAAACCTTAAGGCACCCGAGCTGTGATCACCAAGTCAACATTGCCAAGGTTAACAAAGACTGGTGTAAAAACCATGAAAATAAGTTGATGAGATTTAGAACTGGTTAATGTGTTCTTAAGGCCTAGCTAATTTGCGATCAAAAAAAGATGGGTGATGGTTAAGTTTCTGTTAGGTTGGGCTTCTGGTGGAGTCTTACTCACATGCGCTATGGATTGACAAGCTCATCAAGAAAATGAAAACATTTATTTATCAGACAAATGTGAGTGAATTTGGGTTTAGTCGGATCTAGTTTTAGGTCATCCACTCATCATAGCTCATCAAGTAAACATGGATGAGTTATAGCCCTTTTGTTTTACAAACTGAATCCAACTAATGTCTCAGCTCCCCGAATTCTCTGCCTGGACCAGGTTGGATTTTCATAGGGAAGAAGGCCGGGGAAGGGGGAGGGGAGTTAACTGTACACCATCTAACCTTACCATTGAATGCAGTGAGCCTAGTTATGGATGACCCTCAATGACAATATAATCGTCGTGTTGAGAAGCATTGGTAAAAGGCTAACATACATTATCAAACAAGAGATTCCATGTAAGAATGTGTTGTATGGCGAGGAGTAGAACCAACCTGTTACGTGGTGAGACGAAGTCAGCAAGAGTCGGGTCTCTGCAGTGGTGTACGTCTAAATGTTTTGCTTGTTTGGAATCATCAAATGTAGGTTTTTTACTGGATCTGCAGTTGTAGATTCTCGGAAGGATCTTTCACCTATGGCAGTATTAGCAGTAGGACTAACTTTAAAAGGAGGAAGGAAAAAGAATTCATCTCAGCAATAATGTGGTAAATTATAATCCCAAGTATAACTTCAAATTTGTAATCAAGAAAATGTGCAAACCATAGAAGACGAGCCATGAATAATTGATATACCAGGCAAATATTTTAGCAATTCACTAGTGCTTGAAATTAATGATAAAGAACTGGACAACAGAAAATGTTGAGAGAAATACAGATATAATAAATGAACCTTGTGGCATAGGTTCCAAGTGTATCCCAAGCAACAGACTGTAACCCATGATTCCGTGCTCCTCTAAAAATTTGCAGTCTAATTTGATTTGTCTGTAAATCAAAAGCAAACCCGATATCAGTGCATGACAAATTATTCGAAAAGTAATTTTTAAAAAAAAAATATTTATGGGACATGGACCGAGTTTAGCCTAAATGTTGAAGATAGTGATGATGAGCAGAATTTTTTTCCTTCAATTTCCATAAGTATGCCAGATGAATTAGAAAACTAACTCTAAAAGCTGATTCCTTGTTGACTTATGAATAAAAAAGCAAAGATCAAAATCCGGGTCCTTCAATGTAGTCCCTGGTTGACGTCCAAATTTTCCAGGGCTTCTTCCTTGTGAAGAGCCTTTGAGATCATACTTCTTGTGTAGGTGCAAATCTGTCTGTAGCAAATTTTCCATTACAACAAAGTAGACCTGCATGAAATGATTTCCAGGAAATGAACAAAACAAACTTAGAAGTTATCGATGATAGAGACCACAAGTGTTGTTGCCAACAAATACCTGGGTATTCTTGGCAACTGAAAAAGTCATTAAACAAGTTCTTGAGCTATAGATTGCGTTAGGCTAAAGTACAATATATCACTAAACTGTGATCTTTTTCTTTTTTCTGGGTCTGAAGGGGGATAAGGAGAGGCAAGAAATCAATGTCGTTATAGTTGAGATACATGGTCATTACTTGGGCTTTTGAACGCGGGTCCTCAAATTAAGCCCGGATCTATATTGAAATTTGCTGATCTGACATAGACTCTGCACATCTACCATTTTTTTTAATGATCTTAGGGCTCTAATGATTAGCAGAAAATGAAATCAGTAATTTAGAACATATTAGCAAGAGCTGAGTTAACAATTCCTTTTACTAACTTCCTTTATGTCAACTAGTATGAAATATCTTATTTAAATTAATTGCAGCATAGCATACCTTTGTACCTCCAATGCCAGGTCTTGTTGCATGAAGACCATAGTACTTGGCTAACAGACAATTTTCATGTTTCTTCATATGATCATAGTAACTCGGAAGAATCTCGATAAGCATCTGCAAGTAAACAAAAGAAATTTTCAAGTCAAAAGAACATACGGCATACAAAAAAAAAGGGTAGAGCAAGTGTTTCTTAAAAGTGTCATTTTACAGAGTATGTTCTGCTAAGGAAAACAATCAGTTCACACCTTAGCCTCAGATTTTCGCAAGGTTTTAATGATGAACCGGCTATCATGAGGTAAGAAGAATGGCCTTCCACAGCCTCCTCGCAAGGCCAATTCCATGAGAGTCTCATGTCGGCTTACTGCAAGCATATATTCGTCATATCTAACGTTTCCAAGCTCTTGTATGTTTCTACAAGAGAGTTGACAAGAGAAGATTAGGTGTCGAGAGGGAGAAAATCATTCAACATGCTGGAGATCTATTCTACTCTAGAATCATACGCAACTGATTATGAGGAAAGGACTTAAATACAAAGTTGCTTCACTGTGCTAAACTGAACCATATTCCGCAAGATTTACATGTAGTACGTTAGTTTAGTATCATAAAACTAATGAAAGGGAAAATGCACTTCTTGGTATGAAGATTAAAAAAGATGGATGAACATCAAAAGAATTAGAACTTGTTAACTCATTCTGTGAAAAGCTAAAGGAGAGTGTAAACCAGAACCTGAATATGGTCGTGCTGTAATCCTTCCACACGAACTCAGTTATGGCACCCGGTGGAAGACTGCGCTGTTTAGAGTACTGTATGTTGGTAGTCCTCGAAGATTTCAGACTTGCAGAAGATAGCTGTTTCCGAAGCAAGGCCATTCACCTGCAAGTTCATGCCCTTGTTTGGTCATAATGCTTTCAAATGTATAATACTCCGTCTCCAAATCTCATGCATATCAAACTTCCAAACAAGTGGTGCTCAAGTATGATACCAAACATGTTAAAATTGATAATGGATTTGTCATCCAAACAGATCATAAGTGATGTAGAATTTCCTACTCGGTTAACCTTCCACTTATCTAATGTCCATGATCGTCATTGTCATCGTCATCATCAATAATAACAACAACAACAACCATAACAACAACAGTAACAACAACTCCTCATATGATCTAATCTAAGACCGAGATCTTGAAAGGTTCAAATTTACGCAACCTTACCTTTGTTTTCAAGAAACAAAAGAGAGTTTTCGAATTTATATTATGCTATTCATCAAGAATGTGTTGGGATATACATATTTGTAACATGTAGCATTAATCTTCATACGGAATTATATGGAGCAGATGGTGTACATCATTCTGCATTTTGATCTTATTTAAACAATTTTCTTTTACATTTCGATCTTACAAAGCATGTCAGATAATAAAAATGAGAAATACACAAAGGTACCCGTTTAATTTTTTTTTTAAAAAAAACAAATTACATAACAGGGATATCCAAACGTTAAGCTCAGGAGCATTCAAAATTCAAAGCTGCCCATCAAAATTAAAGGCATAAATTATTTAATAGAGTCAAATATTTAAATCCAAAAACCACCCAGAATGCGGAATGAACGCAGCATTGTCAAATCAAGCAGATCTTCACAGATACCCAATATTAAATACAATATTAATAACAAAAATTAGCTTACCTAATTTGCCCAAACAACCGATGAAAATAGAGATGGAGAATAGGCAAAAATCTAGGACAAAAATCCAATTGGGTATGGGAATTTCGATCAAAAAATGGAGGATAATTTCCTTCTTTTCCCCTTTTTCTCCTCCTTGCTTTCGAATTTCTGAAGAGCTTTTGAGAAAGAAATTTGAAGCAAGGGAGAAAGTCAGAGTCAAATTAGATAATTTCCTGCCAGATAAGAAATTAATTTGACTACGGGTGACGCCATTAGAATCCAACAGTGGTTTGAATTTCAATTTTTACCCGTATTTTTTATGAATCAGAATAGCCTGGGAATCCGCCTATGGCGTTGTTGAATTTGGGGGTACAAGTGTATAATGGAGGAAATTCAGCGCCAATTTTCTTGTGGTGGTTAATCATAGTTTTTTTTCTTTTTACATAACCGACCCGTTTTATAGTCTAACGTAAAGTGCTTGGTCAACGACTTAACGTACTCGCATATTAATAAGTGATCTACATTTTGGTGGAGGAGGAGTTATTAGAAGGGATAAAGGAGAGTGGATTGGTGGCTTCTCCGAGAATTTTGGTTGGTGTACCTCGGTTATGGCTGAATTAAAGCGGCTTGGAGAGGTCTTTGATTAGCAAGAGAATTTGGACTAAAACAAGTCTGGTTTCAATTAGATTCAATGTTAGTTATGGGTATGCTGCGAGGGACAAAAGATTGGAGCCCCAAATTTATGCCGATTATCACTCAATGTGAAAACCTATCAAAGAAATCGGATTGGGAAGTCAAGTTCACTCATTGTTACTGAGGAAGCCAATCGAGTGGCGGACAAACTGGCTAATTTAGGGGTGAGTATGAATTTAGGATTTCATTTTTTTGATACTCCGAGTTAGTGATGTCTTGGAGTTATTGTATGCGAGACAATGTAGGGGTCGGTTGGCCCAGGTTTATGAGGAAATAAATTTTCGTTTCGAGGCATAGCCTCTCTTACGCACCAAAAAAATAAGTGATCTACATTTTGGAAATTAACGAGCTGAAACTCAAATCGGGCTAAATTTACGGGGAAAAAAAAACAGTATTTTATAATTTAAATTAAGCGATTCAAAAATTATTCTGATCACTATGACCATGACGCTAAAATCCTTCCATTAAGAAGAATACATTCATAAACAACTTTGGGAAAGATGGATCCATTTAGGGTCTATTTGTACCTAGGAAAATAGTTTGAAAAGAAAAAAAATTTAAAAATTATTATTTTTTACTTTGTTTGGATTAAAGAAAAAGAAATGGAAAAAAATTTAAACGGAAAATATGGGAAAAAGTTTTTAAGGAAAGTTAGGGTGTGTTTGGTTGAGGGAAAATATTTTCCCAGGAAATTATTTTTCATGGGAAAATAAATTTTTAAGGAAAACCATTTTCCACCCATATTTTCTTTTGTTTGGTAGAAGAAAAAAATAATTTTCTAAAATATCTACTTAAACGCAAAAATCAACCATAAAAACTCCATAAATATGAAAAGAAAAAGTAAATAACTAATTCAACTTCAAAGCTTAAATATATATATATATATATATATATATATATATATATATATATACATACACACACACACGTTGAGCACCTAAATTTGATAAGTTTGTACATCTCCCTATGATCAAACTTTTTCATGTATAAAATAATAGAAATTAAAAAAATAAATATTATAAAAAAAACTTTTCATTTATGAACTTTACAACAAAAAAAGGAAAAAGACAAAGACAAAACTTGGAAAAAGAAATTGAAGGTGGCAAAGTAAGAGAAGTTTAGAACTTGAACTCCCATTGATAAGACTTTATTTTCCCTTGATTGAGGTAGAGGAAAATTAACTTCCTTCTTCATAAAAGGAAATTTATTTTCCCTTGATTGAGGGAAATTATTTTCCCCAGAAAATATTTATTCACCATTTATGCTACCAAACGCCGAAAAATAAAATGATAATTTTATAAGAAAATATTTTCCACTAAAACAAACACATTAGTGTAAAAAATTTTCTTTACTAAAACCGAGAGGAAAATGTTTGGAAAATAAACTTAGGGCCTCCCCGAGCCCCTCTCGCTCTTCACTCTACTATCTCGGGTTCTCCTCTTCTCCTCCACCAGCGTTCTTCTTTGCCTTAGTGTTTCTTTGTCGGCGTAAAAAGGCCACCCCGGAGCCCCTTTCTTCTCACTTTCGCTCGCCTCAACCAAGCTCTTGCTTCTCCTCGGGCTCTCATCTATTCATGCTCTTTTCTATCGGTGTTCTCTCTGCCGGCGATCTCTCTCCTTTGACATCCTTTTTATCCGGTAAATCTATCGGTATCTCTCTGCTCCCCTCCCCCTCTAGTAACTCGTCCCATTCTCATATGTCGAAAACTAAGGTTTTAGGGTTCAATCTGGATTCAACCATTTTTGGGTTCATTTGGACAAATTATGTGAATTTGTGGGCACTTGGTATTGTGTGTTTGTGATTGAATGAATTTATTCATCCGGGTTTGGAAATTTTTGGTTCTTCTTGATTTGTTGTTTCATGGTCAAGTGTTGGAAATTTTGAGTTAACATGTCTATTAAGACAATGGAGAAATAGATACGCATGACCTTCCTGCAATATTTGACCAAGTAATTCATTCTTTTCTCGATTATGAATGTTGTGTTACAAAGAATTGATCAACCATGTGGAGCACAATTGAATCTGCTATAACTAAACGTTAATTTGTTGGTCTTTGGAGTAATTCATTGCATAATTAATCCAGGTGCAATTACTGTGATTATATTTTTGTTCGGTCATTGATTCCAGTTGACGAGTTGAAGATACACCTCTGCAGGCCTCATTTTTGCTATGACATTGGCATTTCTAGTACTAAAATCTACTGTTACTAATCTTGTCTTGTTTAATTGTTTTCTTTTGCTTCTATTTGGCTCATGTTTCCCTCCTATCTTGTGCATCAAGAGGATTAATACTCTTGATAGATTGGATCTAGATTCTTGTTTGCTTGAGGGGGATTATAGAGGACAAGGCCTAAACGTTAATTCATTGTAATTATTACGTATATATATTAGCGTCGGGATCCCAAATTGAGGTCAATTTTGTTGTAGCAGCTATTGTACTGCTCATTCTTACTTGTGGTACATACCTATTGCTGCATCATTTCTTTGAAATGTTAGTATAGTATATATCAAATTCAAGCCCCCATTCCCTACCCTATCCACATCGATTGCTTTGTCATTATAAACATTTGAGTATAAACTAGCATAATTTTTTTGGGTACCACTTGGTTTCTTACCGGTTGAATGAATGGCCAAATATTAGTACATCCAGGAAAAGAGCAATGGAAAAGAGAAACTCGGATCATTGCTTAACCAGGGAGCCAAAATCTCCATCCAACCTCTCTTTTTGGAGATGAAGTATTAACAACAAATAAGTGATATTAAAATTTCTCTCCAACGAAGAAAAGAAAAACAAAAGGTGACGTTTCAATAAGTGAATCTAAGCACCTAAATCTAGGCTCTATTTGTGGACAAATTACAATTAATCCTAGTGATTGATTCCTTATTTGTGGTAGACAGTAGTAGAGAGTTGTAGTAGTGAGTTGGTAAAATTAGATCATAAGATAAGGGTAATCTTCGCTTATGTTTTCACTTTCATGGTTAAACCTTCCAGTTTGTAACATGATTTTATATATAATTTTGTTTCTAATGCTTTCTTGGGTCAATAGGTTGATGATATGAGCAATATATCACAAATGAAGGTCTATCAAACTCTTTCTGCAGATCCCAATTCGGTTAGAGCTTTCCTTGCCTGCCCAAGTGCTTGTCATGCATTGTGGTTCAAAGTGAATTTTGGCAATGGTGTTATCTAATTTGTTAGCATCTTATCTCGTTATGGATTGTAAATTTTGTACTTGATTTTTCAAATGTTTGGAGAGATGATGGATAATGTTGTGTTACTTTTGAGATTGTTGGGGATTTAATTCTACTATTTGGTTTTTAATGACAACGTTAAAAACGTTTATGAGCTCCTTGTCAAATTTAGTTTTTGATGACAATGTTAAAAACAGTTATGAGCTCCTTGTTAAATTTAATTTTTGAATCTTTTAACGTGATGGTAATTTCTTATTAATTATTATACGTTACAAGTGATCGAATTAGTCATGGTTAACTTATATCATTGATATGAGAGTTTGGATACAATAGTTTAATAAAGTTAGAAATTCACTAGGTTAGTTTTTTTTCCTCTAAATTTTCTTTCCAACCTACTTTACTAGGTCCAAATAGAGCCTTAGTGAATGTTGACTCGTGCAATTGGATTGAAAATTGGCTACATTTTTTAGACACTCGAAGTTTGTAACTTTGAAGGTATTGACATCTTGACACCAAAAAAAAACATGGGCATCTATTCGACAAGAATCAATAAGGTCTTGACCTAATTGTTAAGATTAAGGTGTTGTGCACATTAGGTCCCGGTTTAATTTTTCTCTCTCCCATTGTATTATACTTGCGTTTTATGGCTCACTTTAACAAAAAAATCCATTCGACAAAAAATGTATGAAAATGAAAATACTTAAATTAATAAATAAAATATGCAAATCGCATTATTAGTGTACACAAATGTGGTCCTGAGTCTCGACTAAAGCCCAGGATATGCCACCCAAAATTAAGCACACGATATATCATAGCTTACAAATACAATAACCATTGAAGTTAAAGGAGAAAAAAAAAAAAGGAAGACGAATAAACACTCAAGTCATTGATGATGTCCTTTTACCTCCTTTAAAAACTCGTTTTTGAATTGTTAGTTGCATTTGCACATACTGGTGCTGGCAATTGGGTTCAGTCTAGATTAAGTAAAAAGTGTGCCTAGCTCGGCTTACCCTAGCCCTAATAGTGAACCAGGTCAATCTAAGTTGGATCATAATGGCTCAACTTGAAAAATGGCTCAATGCCAGCATAAAATCGGACAGTTCAAGTTGAGAAAATATGCGCACTAATTTAGGCTATTGGTTTAAACTAGGCTATTATGTTAAACCTAGTCGAGCTATTGACTCATGATATATCGATGTTTAGTCACCTCATTTAATTTAGTAGCTTGACTAAGGTTGGTTCACATCTCGTTAGTGCAATGCATGAAAAACTAAGATTACTTACATTTAGATCTCTTCAAATCTCGATAAAATAGGACCCATAATGGGTAGTCGTATTTTTATTAGTTTGCCCAAGTTTAAAGCTAGGCCACTCCTTTGGTCAGCACAAGTGCAACTAATACATTCAAAAAATTGGGCCAGATTTTGAGATTCAACCAGAAATAGGACAGGAAGCTCCCAAAAATCAAGGGATAGGAATGGAGACAAACAAAAGGGTACCAATCTCAAGGAGTTTGAAATCTTGATTTAGGGCTCCAATTATTGCTGAAACTAGCAAAGAAAGTGGGCAGAATCACCAGCTTTTAAGCAACAGATTTTCCAACTCACAGAAGAAATTAACAAAAATGGCCAGAACCCAACCCAGTATATAGACACAAGGACAGCAGTGTGACAGTATAAATGTATTTTCATCACACTATTAATAATTTAAAAAACTTAACATTCATCCATAGATGAAAACTGATTACTCCAGAACTGTTTGTGTCTGATTTACTGCACAAAACAACAGTCATTTGTTGTTTTAGCACTAAAGAACACAGATTCATTGAATAGAGAGAGAGAGAGACACACAGAGAGAGAGAGAGAGAGAGAGAGAGAGAGATTTAACAAATTAGGTTTTTAATCCCTAGGAATCCACAACTTGTGTACTTCGTTGGAGCTGAGAAATGCAGCCATTTTCCAGCTGGTGTATGTTCCTGTAAACTGTTCTGAAACATAGATGTCATGATAGCCCAAGGACAAGGAGAGAAAAAGGTATCTTCCTAGGGTTTTGGGGATTTTAAAAAGAAAAAAGAAGGAAAAAAAAGAGAAAAATCTGAAGTTCACTAATCACCATATTATCAAATCCCAATGATCAAGGGGAAATCTCAAGCCTAGGTTCAAAGCAAAAACCACTGAAAAGCTGAAGAGGGAACCTCTTAGTCACAGGACACTTCTGTGTCCATTTCCACTGTTTTTGGTTCATGTCAAATGATAGCAAGGCCGGGGCACCGTAGCTCTGGATATAGATCACAGCATCGGTCCCACTACTAGCGAAAACATCATCGAGCTCCCCAAACCCTTGGAAGTACTTGTGAGGCATTCGAGCCACCTCTTGCCATTCCGTTCCGTTCAGGACCCAGATTCCGATCCCTTTGATTATGTCAGACCGATCTTGTTTCCCTATTCCCCCAACCATTACCAGCTTCTCCCTGAGGTTCATCAACCTACCACAAGTCAAAGAGCAAGGAGCCGGGATAAAATTCCTCGTCAACAACCCATGAGATGACTGGCTTGAGAGATCATACCTTATCAGACCATGGCGATTGTCAGGCATGCTGCCTCCAATTGAATAAAGTAAGAAGTAAAGGAACCCGTCACATATCACACTCTCATCACCCGCCCTCCAACCGTTTAGAACTTCAGTGAGTGAAGTGGCCCACATCATCGTTCCTGAATCATAAATATGAATGGAGAGATCCCATTGGTAGAAATTCTCTGGAACTTGTTTTGATCTCACAATTGATATGTTGTAGTTGTGAGATGCCCTATCAGTTGAGATAGCCAGGGCATTATAGTCAGAAAATCTAATGCCCGGGGCTCTAGAAGACTCCTGCTGCACCTGGTAATGGGGTTGTAAACATGAAGCTCGCTTCTGCTATCGTTGTTCATGAAGCAAACCAAGCCAAATGAGGAAGCAATGAACCAATTTGAAGTAACAAAGTAAGGGAGGTCAATGCTGTACCACTTCCTAAGGGCGGGATCATAGGCATAACCATAAGATTCATCAGTGCCAGTGAACATGAAATACCAAGGCTTCTGCGATAAGACATGGGAAGAGAAGTTCCACAAGAATCGCTTCGAAGACACTATTTCATACCACCTCTTACAAACACATCCTGCTCTAAAAATGCTTGCAATTGGGAGATAGGCTAGAATTCTCTCCAACAGGTCATCAGGAAGAACTGAATCTAATGAAACATTATCTCTGTTCACTTCATCATCAGCATCAGAAAATGAATTGGATTCAATAGGGTTGAATACATAGTGATAATGATGATAATGGCTAATCCAGGGATCCTTGTTCATACTGAAAGATTAGACGACCTGCATCAAGAGGTTCTTAATGAGACATCAAAAGAATCATTATGCTGATAAACAATACGCATTCCAGCTCAGAAAACCTACCTAATGTAAGCAAACATATGAAGTAAACAATTTCAAACACACTTTGAAGGCAGGATATCCAAGAAGGAAGATGAATAGGCCATAAAAGAGTTTGGAGCTTTTCAGATCAATAAGACTATATAGTTCCGTGACAAATTTATAGCATGTGCATCGACCTCCTCTAAGCAACTTGAATGATGAGCAAAATACTTAGGAAATGTCAAAGAAATCAATTTGACAGAAGATGATGGACAAAAAATCACAGATTAAAGTTTCATAAACCGGCCTCACTATAATCATCCAGAACAGTACCCACTAGTTCCCACCCAGGCAGGGCATTCCCTTTTGGGGGATGTACAAAACCTTACCTCTAAAATGCAAAATAATTTGTCTTTGTTGGACCATAAAACAAATTTAAAGGCATTGACTGCATACAAAAGGCTCCTCCAAACAAAAAAGGAAATCAAAACCAGTCAAGTGCCAAAACATTCACATCACAAAAGCTCCTATTTTTCTGCAGGTTTATATAGTAATTAGCAACTAGGCAAAAACATAGATCAAAACTCAAAAGCACACTCAGAAAGAGATAAAGTTACAATTAAAAGGGTAAAATGAAGGCTTAGAGCACACCCAGAAAACAAAAATTGAACAACCAGATGAACAAACTAAGCAAGCACCATGCATCTATAAGGGCAATAAAAACACACCCAATAGAAAACAGAAAAATTAAAAGTAAAGCAAGACAAATTTTAGGATCAAATTCAATTCAGCAAATTCATCATTTGCGGGGAAGATTTCAAATGGTCCACCAATGGAATATTATAATAAACATAAAATGTGTTAGGTATGGAATTAGACCAAGAGCACCCATTTTAACCAGATAATCAATGAACAGAATTCCACCGGCATTTGCCACATCAACAACAACAAAAAAAAAAAAAAAAAGACAACCCAAAATACAAAAAATAATTAGGAAGCTACCAACAATTTCTTCCGGGAAATATGAAAACACCATCACAAAAAAATCAAACAATTCCCTGAGAACATCTGAAAGTTTTATTAATAAGAGTAAGAACATACCTTGATGGGCAAGCGGGCAACGAAAGCTTATTTTCCGACAGCTTAAGAATACAATCAACAATAAATAAATCACTCTAGTGCCCTGTGGCCAAATGGGTACTCATAGATTCGGAAGAAACCTCAAGATTCATCAGAGAAAAAAGAGCAAATGGGTGTTGATACTGGACCAAATGCAGGTAGAACAGAGAGAAATTGGGAAAAGGCAAAGAGGGCTATAAAATGGGTCACTTAAAAATCCCAGAAAACAAATCCCTCTTAGAAGTAGGTGAAGTATCTCTGTTATATAGAGGGAGAGGATTCTTCAGTTCTCACAGATAACCGGAATGGTGGTGGATAAGATTTCTTGGTTTTGTTTGCTTTGTTTTTTTTTTTTTTTCCTTTCTGGATTTTGGTTCAGATGAATGAAAAACGACAGGCGAAGAATGCCAACGCGAAGGTGGTTTTCTGCCTTCAGACAGTAGAGAGAGAGAGAGAGGGGGAGGGAGGGGGAAGGGGGAGAGAAAAAGGGAGAGGAAGGAGATGGGGGTTTTCAAGTTACAAACTGATTCGCTTCTGGGGAGTGGGGTGGGGTTTAGATGCGTTTTAAATGGGCGAGAGAGAGAGAATTTGGTGACAATTCTGTTGGCCTTAATCAAAAGGGAAATTATGATGTCTTTACTCACAAAAAACCCCAACCACAAAAAAGAAAATAAATTGACTGTTTTCTTTTTTCTTTTTTTTTACTGCTTCATTGCCCTAAAAATAGTGGTAAGTTAAAATTCGAGATTGGTCAACATTTGATATTTAAAATTCAGACGAATTTTTTTATTTGATATTTATTTTTCATCCAATAATTTAAACAAGTCTATTATTTTTGTCAAAATTGGGTTCATACAAAAAAAAAAGGAAAAATCTTGATTTCAAATTTAAAATTCAGACAAAAAATTAATTTTTCGAGACCGAACAAAGTTGGGGTGAGACAAAATTTTGTCAATGCTGTCTAAAAATTTATTACTACATACCTCTTACACTGGTTCGGTTAATCGATGAATTATTTGGACAATAAAAGGTAATTTTAGATTTCATTTACATTGATTTTTTTATAGAATATTTCATTTACATTGATGATAATATGTGTATAAATTATAATTATGCTCAGATAAAAAGTGACTTTTTATGTCTTTTATAACGGCATACGAACTATTATTATTAATTAAAGAATTTTTCTATATTAATTAGCAAAATTTTGTTAGTTCGACATGTTTCTAGTAAAATTACTATGTATTTGGTATAAGAAAATAATTAAATTTTAAATAAAATGAATAAATTATGGTTCTATCTGAATCAATACTTATATCATGCACCAGGTTCTATGTACCCAATAATAACATAGTATAATATGGGGAGAGAAAATGTAATCTATTTAGAAAAAAGGAATCATAAAAATAGAGATCAATTTTTAAAAAATTAAAATAACATATTATATAAGAAATTTGGCCTATCACTTGCCCTATTCGGGTTATAGAAGGGTATATATAACTTTAGAAATATTGAAAATTACCGTATATGAAAGTTATATGTAAGTATAGTATTATTTGTCATGGGATTAGAGTTCCATTTCTTTTGTTCAATCCTAAAATTCGGATTCATTCAATATCATCATCTAAAAGTTCGAATATGTATTATACCAATAAAGTATGGAATAATAGCCTTTTCATTAAAAAAAAAATAACGATGTACTTCCAAATAAGAATGCAAACATTAAAAGAAAGAAAAACAACATAAATATATAAATAAATAAAAGAATTATAGTTTAGGAATTTACCACCATTGAAAGAACAAGAAGGAGAAGGGATCCTACTATTCACTTCTTTTTTTGGTGGATAACAATGAATCTATATATTGTTAAAAATTAACTCAATTAAAAGTTTAAATTGATAGTTGGTGCATTTAGGTTTCAAGTGTAACTACAACAAAAGTTTTTCCCTACTTTGTGTAATAATTAATGTATGAGTTGATAAGATTCGAATATGAGATCTCTTACTCAAAAATACTTTGATTTCAAGAATCAACTCAAACCAAAAGTTTAAGCTAATGGTTGAAAACTTATAAATTCTGTTCGAACTTACATACAAAACGCACATAGACATAAACGAATATAAACGAACATAAAAAAAAAATAAACAAACATAAACGAACATAAATGAGTTGTTAGAATATAAACGAGCGAAAGTAAACGAACATAAATGAACATAAACAAACATAAACAAACATAAATAAACATAAAAGATAAATATATTACATTTTTCATGTAAAGTCAAACAGACTCTAAGTTTGAGATGGTAAAGTTAATTAGTAAACCAATAGTCTAATTATTTTTGAAAATACTATCCGATCTAAAATTTAGTTTTTGACCTCCCCTTGAAAACAGACTTCATATCGTTCAATAAGTTTGGTTTAACAATTAATACTATCCACTTGTCGATTATAAACTACCATTAAATGCTACTCTACTCTAACAATAGATTATAGCATTTCATTTATTCTATGATCATAAGAAAACTACCCAAACCCCTCTATCTATCTATAGTCACTTTCCTACTTTTCCTCATATATACTCATGTCTCTTTGAGCTGTCACACCTTCTGAATCTTTGGGCATATAATTTACTACCACATAAACCCACCAGCAGCAAACACCTTAGTTTCTTACCACTTTGAGGAAATCCACTCTCTCTCTCTCTCCCATTAATTTCCCTTGTTTTCTTATGTTAAAATTTCACCATTTCAAGCCATTTGGTTAGCTTTGGCCTTCCTTTACCTACTTTCACTTTGGACCTTTCCAAATATTACCATTTAATATTGTAATCCATACTCCTAGATAATAACCCATGCTTATGAGGGTGTAAGTTGTAACCATGAAAAATTAAGATGATATGTTACGATATTTCTGATAAAAGGATAAAATCTACGTAGAAGAATGTTACACATATATTTAAACTTGACGTACAAAAGTTAATTTGGTTAATATATAATAATCACCTAAGTGCACGTATCGAGAGTATTTACTAATAGTGTATGTGTATATAAAAACAGAAAGACAATTATGCTAGTTAATCAACTTTACGAAAGTGGAATGATAATTGATAGTGATACAATCGTCATTTCATATCATATAATAGCTTTTTGAAAATTACATATAATGTCTTTTGAAAATATCAATATGTATATGATGATAAAGTTTCTCGAAAATTGAAATTTTTTTAAAAGTAAGGTAAAACCAATAGTCCTTTGAATTATTTATTGCCCATGTCCTACTATTTTTTTCATTAATGTATAGAAAAGCAAAACGATAAATATTAGTTATAAAATTTAAATTTAAATATTTGATTATAAATGAATGATCTTAGAAACTTTATCAATTATATTAGTTGATATTCACGAATAAAAAGTCTTTCTTATTTTTGTTATTACTACTAGGGACTATAATTTTCATCTTTCTACAAAAAATATCAAAATTAAATTGTAGTATTTTTTTATTTTATGAGGAAATAAAGAATGTACCTTTCAATTTCTAATATGAAAGCTAACTCCCTTAGTAATAACAACTTAGAAAACAAAAATTAGGTAAAAAAATGTTGATCTTTAGCTCAAAAATAGAAAACATATATTTCCTTTGTCCCATATTATTCGCTTCTTATTCTTTTTTGATGTTTCAAATTATTTACTTGGTTTTTATTTATATACATAAAATTAAGGGTTCTTTCTTTAAATGCTCTTATGATAATCAAAATATAATAATTAATGATATAAAATTAGTTAATTCATATCTTGTTGACCGATTTTCTTAAAATTTATATTTTATTAAACCATGCAATTAAATTGGAAGGGATTGAGTAATTTATACTCCCTCCGTTTCAAAATACATGTCACTTTAACTAACTTTTCTCGTTTCACAATACTTGTCACTTTACGGTTCCAATGACATATTAATTACTAGTTTACCAAGATTTGTCTTTATTAATTGTTTTGTTTCTCTTCTTTTTTCCATTAATTTTCTTCATTTTCAATGAAATATAGGGGTAACTTGGCCTTTTAACATAAAATTTATCATAAATTTTATATTTTCTTAATATTTCTCTATAACCTTAAAACCACATGTATTTACACTTTAAGATCATACTTGAATAAATGGGAAAAAAATCCACAATACAAAAAGTTAACTGACCTAATAAACTTTTTGTATTTGGGGAAGATTATGACACTACACTCACCACCCACAAGCAATTAAGCATGTAATACCACCCACAAGCAATTAAAGTTAATCGATATTGTATTAATTTAATTTTTTTATCTATATAAATTTTTACACCCTTTTTAATACTTATAAACTTCATTATTTTCAATGTCTACGACCTTGAGGAAGTTTGCAACCTAAGATCTGCTGGTTCAACGATGATCCAACTTGTTTGCGGCTGCTACTGCTTACTTTTACAACGAAATTTTATTTGTTCAACGAAAAATTTATTAACTTTATTAAATAGTTAGAATATACCGCGAGTGAAATGTATACGATCGAAATTTATGACTGTGTGAAAAGGAACCGACCTATGCTAATTAGGCACTAGGCATGTTGTTTATAATGATAGTAACTCCTCATACCATATGAATATAACAACTCATTTGGATGTAAATGTTTTCTGACAAGTAATGTAAAATTGCGATGCAATAAGGGCTCTCTAAAATTTTGCCATAGTTGTTTTAGATTAGCTCTTGAATGGAAAAGGTCAAATGGCCCATACCCTATTTTAGACATGCCTAAATTCTTTAGAGGTCTACTTCCCTATTTATTTCTTTTGAAGGATTTTAAAGGGGCGATGTTTTTAATACGTGTAAAATAGTATAAGCGGTGTTAAATAGTATTGAATTTGATGTTGAGTATTACTTATGATTAGTTTAATTAAAAGTGTTAGACCTAAAGAATCCCTCAAACGTTGCTACTGTATAAGCGTTCATTCAGCTAACGCTTACAATATTATAACATGGACAAAGGGACAATGCTACTAAAATGTTGTATTACAATATGGACAAAAATGAACGCTTATATTATATATATATATATATATATATATATATATATATATATATATATATATATATATATATGTATATATAGTTCGAGCATGACCGGGTACCCAGTCCAATTTCCTGGAACCAGCCCGGCCCCGGTTGGAACCGGGTTCGGGAAATGGGAACTGGTCCCGGTCCCGTTTTGACCGGTTCCAAATTTTTAGAACCGGTTCCGGAACCGAGTACCGGTGGATATTCTGTCCCAATTTTATTATTTTTTTGATGAAATATTCTGTCCCAATTTGCTTGAATTGAAGGTTTCGAGTATTCCAAATTCCAATCCAATAACTTGAAGAGTCTTTCTAGAAGAGAGAGAGAGAGAAAGAAAGCGGGGCGACATAGCGAGAGATCGAGAATTGGAGGGAGAATCTTACCATTGCTAGCATGAAAACACCGAGAGCGATGAGAGTGGCGGCGATGAGATACGTTGTGTATGACTACAAGAGCGAGAGGGAGGCGATGAGAGAGAGATAAAGACCCGAGCGAGAGAGAGAGAGAGAGAGAGGTGGGGTGGGTATGAGTGAGAGAGGGAGGCGCCGAGTAAGAGGGAGCGGAGGGTTGGATGACTCTACAAGAGCAGAGGGAGGCGGTGAGAGAGCGATGAAGGCGAGAGAGAGAGAGGTGGAGCAGAGAGAGCGATGAAGGCGAGAGAGAGCGCCGAGTGAGAGGGAGCGGAGGGTTGGATGACTAAGAGTGAGAGAGGGAGGCGCCGAGTGAGAGAGGGAGAGCACTAACTTAGGGTTTGCAAACTTTGCATTATATATTAACAATTTTTTTTAATGAAAAGGGGACCGGTTCCACAATGGCTTGACCAGAACTGGACCCGGTTACAACCGGGTCCTAATTTTTGGAACCGGTCCCGGTTCAACCGGTTCGGGTCCGAACCCGCCGGTCCGAACCGGTTCCGGACCAGGACCGGTACCCAGTTTTTGCTCACCCATATATATATATATATATATATATGAACGTTCATTTAGCTAACATTGATTAGTACTAGAGTCTTGATTTCTAGCTTGTACAACTAAGCCTCTGTTTTGTAAAATGAGTTATTTGATTAGTCGATAAGTGTTTGTGTAGTTATAAGCTGTTTGATTTTAACTGTTAGTGAATAGTTGTTCAACTTAACGGTTGAGTAAATGTGTTTGGTAAATTTAGTGGTTGAATTAGTTGATTATTGTAAATTGACGTAAAAATATATAGATAATTTGCCAAATACAAATTAATGAAGGGATATTTTTGTCAAAAAATATGAAACGCTACTTTTAAATATGAAAAGTTAATATTAAAATACTACTTGAAACGTTATAAGTTAATGCAAATGCTTTTGAAACACTACTTTACTTGAACAATAATATTTGGTTGATTAGTGTTTCAACTTGGTTAAAACGTTAAAAATTACTCCAAATGCTATTGATGAATAGGGCCTAAATTGTATTACAATATAGACAAAGGTAAGATGAAGTAATGTCCTCTGTCCGATATAAAATATAATGCAAATTTTGATTTTTATTAGATTCTCCATGTATCATAAGTGACTTCTACCAAAAATTTGAGTACTCGTTTGAAACGAAAATTCGATCTTAAAAGTATTTCACTCATTTGAAAAAGAATATATGCTACAACAATATATTTGACATGAACTCCTTGCTCAGAATTCTGCTGTAATCAAATCTTGCTAGACCAAGATCCTAGCCATGAAAAAATCCAGTCTTGATCAAGCTGATCGAATACGCACCGTCTGATGGAAAGCTCAAATCTTATAAAGCCCTTGATGTCTCAATTAAGAAATTAAATCTGAACCGCTCATAAACTCTTCTTGAGATCCAACGATCCCAAAGCTTGGATATCTTGATCAGAAAGACAAATGTGTACCTTCTTCTGAAAGCCTAGCCCGCACAGGACAACTGCCTCTCCGCCCCCTTTGTTTCCCGCCATTTCTCTCTGTCCAAACCCATTCAACTCTTTCAGAACCGTCGACGCCGCCGACGATGACGTCGACCCGGTCGACTCGGTACCGTCGGAGAAATCCAACGAGTCGCCGCCACACGACTCGCTGCCCGAGCTCAAGTCGGAAAGTCCACGGCGGTGTATCCTCCGGTGAGTCTGCCCCATCAGATCGCGGTACCCGATCGCCGACACGCCGGAGAGATATTCCATCCCCGAGCCGTCGATCACCGTCGCTCCGATGTTGAGTACGCCGTGGAATCGGCCGGAGAGGCGGCGGATCTGGACTGCGACGAACGCCGGAGCGCCGATCTCGGAGGAGGGAGAGAGAACTGTGCTGAGGAGGAAGCGGACGGAGCCGAGGAGGTGGTCTTTGAGGACGCCAACTGCGAAGATGTCGACAGTGATAGCGGAGGTGTCGCCGGTGAGGAAGCCGGAGTCGACGCGGAAGATGAATTTGTCGTTCCAGGTAGGGTTTTGCGCGCCGAGGCGGTCAATTCGAGTCCGGAGCTTGGTGTTCGGGTCGATCCAGACGACGGCGTAGGTTTGGAGGCGGCGGAGGGCGGCGGCGGGGGCTTTGAGGCCTTGGGCGGAGATCAAGGTGATCTCCAGAAGGTGGGTGTTCTCCGACGGCGGCGGAAGCGGCGCAGGGCTCCTCATTCTCTCTCTCTGATGTTTGAGAAAGTTCTTTGTTCTTGGAAGAAAGGGGATTCCAAGAAATGAGAAGAAGAGAGAGAAAGGGAAGCCAGGTTCAGGAGGTCCCAGGCATCGGGAGTAATGACTGAGAATCGGTGGTTTTGGGGATGTGAAGAAGGATAGGCGGCGGAGAGGGGTGGCGGAAACAGGCTGCGCCGCCGTAGAGAGAGAAATGGGGTGAGAAACTCCACACAGCAGTCGACTGCTGGAAGCCTCCGGTAATTTTATTGCTACAGTGAAGTATTTATTTATTGAGGCAATTTCTTTATTGATAGCTTTGAAATTTGAATTTATTTTTTTTGCCCTTGCTGCTTCTTTTTTTTTTTTTCCTTTTGTTTTAAAATTTTTTTTAATGATTTTATAACAGTAATTTTTTCCCATAAAAAACGGTAATTATTTTTCTAAAATATTTGTAAGTTTTTGGTTGTTGGTTCTAAATATAATGTGCAAGAATAGATATATTTTTTAAAAGGATTAATTTACAAATATAGGTAAGTTCGTTGCAATAATTGATTTTACATAGCTACAAATAAAATGTTTGATACTATATGTATTTTTATATTCTTATCTTTAATATTTTATTGATGTGTCTTGAAACTTCAAATTTAAATAATGAAAATTTTTCTATGTATTGAAGTGTTATTAAACAAATTTTTAATTGTAATATTAAAAGAGCTCGCATTTAGTCTATTATATTTAAGGTTAAATAATTAGATATCAATTATATCAATGTTTTAATTTGACATTTTGTTCCGGTGGACAAATAAGTTTTCTAACACAATACAAAAAATAATAGTTTATCAATATTATGATCATGTTTTAATTTTGTAAACATAATGTTTTTGTACTTATATATTTTATATTATAATTTATTGCTCTCCTTTTCTGTATAAAAAATTTCTATTATAATTTGTGATTGATTTTGGTTAAAAAATAATTTTAAATATTATTATTCAAAATAGTTATATTAAAAATAACTTAGATATATTGAATTAGGAAAATTCTTCTATAGTTGAAATTTTTTCAACTATCATATTTTAAATTAAATCTTAACTAGGGATGACAATGGGTCGGGTTTGGGTCGGGTCCGATTGGACCCAGACCCATTTAACTTTTTAGACTTGGACCCGGATCCGACCCGGACCCGACGGGTTTGTAAAATTTGGACCCGGACCCGGTGGATCCACGGGTCCACGGGTCCACTGGTCTTAAACGGGTCTACTATATTTTTATCATAAATGAGTTCAAAAATCAATATTTTGTACCCTATTTTAATATTATTGTAAATTTACAAGCAATTTTGTTACATATAACCTCTTTAGCATTATACTAATCTATCTATCAACCAATCTATTGTACAAACAAAAAACTTAGTTCATACAAATCGAATACACCAATATATTAAACACAAAGTTCATCAAAGTTTGACAACACAAAGTTCAAAGTCCATCAAAGTTTAACAACAAATTGTAGGAAGGGTTTCCAAATTGCACCGGGTCCAAATTTGCATGAATATTACTTGTTAGAATTTTTCAAAAAAATAAAATTAGTGTTCGGGTCTTAAACGGGTCTCGGTCGGGTCGGGGTCTTATTTTTGAGACCTAGACCCGATCCGGACCCATCGAGTCCAAAATTTTGGACCCGGACCCGATTAAATGGGTCGGGTCCGACGGGTGCAGGTCGGGTCCAGGACCCACTGCCATCCCTAATCTTAACCGTTTATTTGTTTGTATTTTTTTAATTTTACCATGAAAAATTTCAATTATTCCGCACTCCCTCAAACTCCATTTCACTCTTTCTAACACAACCCCCATAACTATTCTTTAGTGCCACAAGCATCATAACCGCCACCGAAGCCGCCACCGCGTTTGGTGTCATAACTCACCGGAGCCGCCACCGTGTATCGCCACTATCATTGTCATGGTTGGCCGTCGTTCCTTTAATTTCTATTGGTTGCCCTATCGCACCGGGTAGAATAAACACCGCTCACCATAACCGTCATCTGCGGTTGCTTGAAGCAACCCAACATCCTTGTCACCGGCACTCTCGATCCGGGCATGAGGCCATCGGAGACCGAGACTCGCTGTTGCTTCGATTTCGGGTAAGTTTGTA
This sequence comes from Talinum fruticosum, assembly GCA_021018815.1. Lineage (NCBI taxonomy): Eukaryota > Viridiplantae > Streptophyta > Magnoliopsida > Caryophyllales > Talinaceae > Talinum > Talinum fruticosum. Next base: position 2,405,267 of record JAITYX010000042.1, read on the forward strand.
ATAAACACCACAGGAGATCGACGAGGGAGAGTGAGAGGGACGAGAGGAAAGTCGGAGATACCGCACTCTCGATTTGGGCATGAATAGGAAGCGACAAAGAAAACATATAAACTGTTGAAGAGGAGAGAGAAATAATGAATTAATTATGATTAAAAATATCAACGATTTAAATCTATCATTTTGAATGAACACTCTTAATATGTCAACTATTATAGTTGTGGTAAAATTTTCGTGAATTAATGAGAAAAAAAGCTACAATTTTGATTTATTTACCAGCTTACTTTTTCTAATTTGTGAGGATTTTTTAAACTGACATCTAGGTGGGAATTCACAACTTTATTTTTGTTGGACCCAATTTTGTTTTTGTTAAATAAAGAAATAAAAAAATAATAAAGTATTCAAATAAATAAATAATCACCGCCTTCACTCGCAAGCTTTTAGCCGTACAATTTCCTAGCCGGCCAACTTCTCTCCTCCCCTCTTTTGGGTTCTCCGCACTGAAATTAGGGTTTAGGGTTTATCGCCGGCGGAGATATGGGAAAAGCGAAGAAAGGCCCCAAATTTGCAGTCATGAAGAAGATCGTCACTTCTAAAGCCATTAAACAGTACTAACTCTCTCTCTCTCTCTCTCTCTCTCTCTCTCTCTGTGTGTGTGTGTGTGTGTGTGTGTTACTGTTATCTCTTCGTAATTTGGTTGGGATAATAAGATCACGTCGAGATTTCCTCGGGATTCAGGTATAAGCAAGAGGTATTGAACCCTAAGAAGAAGGATCTTCAAGCGGAGAGTCTCCCCAGAAATGTGTAAGCGTTCGATTTTCTGACCAAGCTCTAATTGCTTAAAGATTATTATTATTATTATTTGGAAGTTGTAAATTTGGTGTTTTCCAATAATTATTCGTTGTTGTTGTATGTATCTTCAGGCCTTATGTTTCGTCAGCTCTGTTCTTTAAGTACAACACTGCTTTGGGGCCTCCTTATAGGGTTTTGGTGGATACCAACTTCATCAATTTTTCCATCCAGAACAAAGTGAGCCCTCCCCCACCTTCCCGAAATTAAAAAAAAAGAAAATAGCTTTTAGTTCTCGCGTTTAAACTAATTTGGGGTGTGTTGTCAATGCCAAAGAATAGAAGTTTTTTCCAATTTTAAGAAACTGTAATCAAGTGTTACACATGAACTGAAGGCATGTTAGCGGTTTCTGTGACATCTAATCTGCATTTGGTATTGCAAATTTGTAGTATGTTGATTCATGCTCCCCCTTGTCCCAAGCAGAACGTCATTTGTGTTATGTTGTATGAGAATGCCTTAGTCTGAGTGGATATGTAGTTGAGCGATCAGGACTGCGGATAGTTGAGCAAATTGGTAGAGAACAAATTCACTGCAGTTTGAATCTCTCTCTATGGCGTTCAAAAGGGCATCTATGTATATATATTATCCTTTCATATGGTGAGAAATTATATCTATTTCTAAAATAGCCCAGTAAATGTTTGCCACAAGAATGTAACAAAATAAAGAACTTCGTAGATTCTATTTTAGTAAAGCAAGGTTTTTGATTAAAAAAATAAAATAAAGCAAGGTTCTTTGTTAGGATGTAGCCGTGTTGAAAATTCAGCTCTTAACTAGAGTTTAATAGAGAAAATTGTCTAAGTGAATTAGCCTTAATCCCTTTATTCTTGTTTCTTACTAGTGGGTTTTGCCCTCCTACTTTTGTTCTTTATCTGCAGTTGGATCTGGAGAAAGGGATGATGGATTGCTTGTATGCAAAATGTAAGTTTTAAGTATGGTGTCAACTATGGAATAACAACTTTTAGTTTTCGTTTCTTTACAGTGTAATTTCCTTGTCTAAATGCTCGACTTTATTCCAACTATTAGAAGACTTATGTTTGGTTGTATGTGGCTGCCTCTCCTTTGATGGTTTTTACAGGTACCCCTTGTATAACGGATTGTGTGATGGCTGAACTGGAGAAGCTGGGACAAAAATACCGTGTAGCATTGAGGTAATGCTTGTCTTGCTATTTTATAGCAGTTGCAATCCCAACAAGGGTCCTCTAGTTTCTTAATAGCCTCCTTGTATAAAGATTGCTGTGTCTTGGGAATTCATCTTTGTGATGTTTCTATACTTGTCAGGATTGCTAAAGACCCTCGGTTTGAGAGACTCCCTTGTACTCACAAAGGCACATATGCTGATGATTGCATAGTTGACAGGGTTACTCAGGTATGTTTCTTACTTGATAAGATGCATGCTTCTTTCTCTTCTAACTGTGGAAAAGAGATTACTCTTTCTGTGAATGATATGTCTTGAAAAATACCTTCCGCTGGCCAATGTTACTACAGTACTACTAATTCTATTGCTATTAATCTGTTGTGTACTTCCACACATGTTAGTTGTGTGCATCCCTTGGTTGTTGAAAGTTCCATTTCTAGGCTGCTTATCATACATTTGCTTATGTGTCTGGAGGGGGTGAAAAATGAAAGTACTTGAGAATCAATTGGTTGACCTTTGTTCTGCGGTTGTAACCACATTAAATTATAGAAATCAAGCAGTGCAGTTATTTAATAGATGTTTTGTATTTTAGTGGCTTCAGTGAATGGATTAGAGCCTGACTCTGTGGTTTGCTAAGAACCTTCTCGATTGGATACATTTGTTTTTTATTTTGTTGGATTTATTTTGTATAACCTCTCTATGCCACCAAAAGAACCCTGTCAACCACACCATGCTCTCACATGATCATGCACATGTACAAACATCAAATCACACCTGACCAAAACAATTAAGCAACACCACATGCATGTATTTGGGCACAAACATGTTGACATGTGTGCAGGTGTACACAAATGCAGGCGCATGTACCTGAACAGATGGGATTTTAAATGATAAGATATAACCTCCTGCGTGTACCTGAACAGACGGGCTTTTGATATAACCCTGAATTCAGAGTTGGTGGGCTGTGGTTATGAGAATCTAAATCGTGTTATTGAAGTGGAAACTAAGTTGGCAAAGACTAGCACTTAGTTTACTCAAGAGGACACCCAGTATGGGTCTCCTTTGACTGGGGAAAATGTATAGTTCCCCTCACCGGATCTGTCAGTGTACAGATTTCAGGTCAGTGTGTGCTATGTCTAGCAATTTGAGCTAGTAAACTTCCATATCTGCTTTTCCTCCTTAGGGAAAGGAAATCTTTGTGGAATCTGGTTCCCTGGATTAAGCACATTTTGTTTGCCTTGTTATTTCTGAACAGATTTGTCTTCACATATCACTCATTCTAAACAAACCAAAATATGCATAGTGGATGGTAGGATCCTTGTTCCTCGCTGTGTGGGCCAGTCGTGCTTGTTTCTATGTTATGTTTCCACTGCTTGTTCCCAGGTTGTTCACCAATTATATCCTCTCAATTGTGTGAATTGGAATTGGTTGCACCCTCTTTCATTCCAGCTATATTACTTTCTCGTAGCTTCATTTGAATTTTATTTTTTACCTTGCAACTTTTGGGCCAGACCTTGTAGTCATGTGTTCTACTTTGTTGGATACAGCATAAATGTTACATTGTCGCTACATGCGATCGAGATTTGAAGCGTAGGATTAGAAAGGTACTTGTTGCTCAGCTCATTGGAGACTTATTCCTTGAAGAAATCTTTATTGTACTTTTTTTTTGGACTATTTTGTGAAGTACTCTGTTTATTTGACTCCTGAATTTGATTGGGGAAGCAGATCCCTGGTGTGCCTATAATGTACATCACACAGCACAAATATTCAATCGAGCGATTGCCTGAAGCCACAATCGGGGGAGGTGAGGCTAATACGTTAAACATCTAGTGCTTTTATCACATGCTTGGCACTGCTGTATTGGTCTAATTTGCTGTTTATGTCATGTAGCTCCAAGGTTCTGATGTCGGCAACGCAGTTTTGGTGAAGAATTTCATGTTATACTGGCTGGGTTGGACTACTAATACGCATTGCTGGATGTGATGCCTACTTGCCTGAGGGGAGGACCCTACTCCTCCCCCTGCTCCTCCCAGCCATCCCCATCCACCCATCCAACCCCCTTCACCCCCCAAAAAAAAAAAAAGAAAACATGAAACCCCATTGGCTAGTAGGCATAGATTCAGGAGCTCATCTAGTATGTAGTTGAGTCCCTTCTGGTATTTTTGTAAGTTTGAAGTATAAACTTCAACTCTCTAAACCTGTTGAAATTTCGGCTGTTTCCAATGATAGAGAAATTTGACATGTATATGATCTATTACTCTTCCTTCCAGCATTCCTACAGTAGAGGCATAATCGAACTGACCCGCTTTTCCTACCTTTTAATCTTTTCCCCTTCTGCATTAGGAACTTCTTGACGACTACTCTTTTGTCTCAATTGAACAAAGAGAACTTTGTGTTCCAAAATCAATCTACAAAAACAAAGCCTGATGAATGGATCATAGGGAAAACTGTTTGGGTCTTCCAATGTCAATAAACAAAGCGTAGGGAAAACCGTTTCCCAAAAAGTCAACGCAAAGGAAAAAGAGCTTGATATAGAATGTAGGAGCATGTTACAACATCTCGTACGGAAACTTTTGAGAAAAATCTTCCATGGGGAAAAACCATTTTGAACAGGGGGATCTTTACAAGTAATCAATGACCTACAAGCTTCCGTGTTCATTCTAGTTATCGATACAAAAAGAATGGTCAAGTATAAGCTATGTAAGGGAGTGGCCACATGCAGCAAAGGAAAACCAAATATTATCTCCTTGCCACAGCTGCCGTAGTATTTGACCTCCCTCCCGTGGGGTTTTTATGTACTTGCCTATTGGTTTTTGGCGTTGTTGGTTCCGATTTCTTATTCTTTCGATTCTATCCTTGTTCTTCCTCCTTTTCTCTGCATTTTCCTTCCTCCTCTGACTTCTTTCCTTGTCATAGGTACCTTGCCAATAGACCTCCCCAGTGGACGGCCACAACCACCGCCTTTTGGGGTTGTCGGAGTCAGCTTCCTCGGCCAACTCCTCATCCATGCTTTTAAGAGTTTGAAATGAGAACCACTTCACCCACATCGAACCTCTCCTCTTCTGTAACAAGTGGTGCTCCTGCATTACACCTGTCTCGGGATTTACATATACCATCCTCCTTGCACTGTGATAAGCCCACACGTTTATCAGCAGCTCAAGCACCCGAGTGTAACATTGCTTGTCCTGTGAACGAAGTTTCTATTCATAGTCTCTCATAAAAGACTCTAGATAAATGATCAAGTTACAATCATCATCCAACAGAAGGAAAGAGGTGAAGGAGCTAATTACCTTGGACAAGCTGAAATAACATCGCCCGGTATGGTTATGTTCCTCATACACTTGAGCATCCATTGCATCAACAAACATTCTGCAATGATAAATTCCCAGTAATGGCTTACCATATGTCAATTCTTTTAAGATAGTAGACTTACTGAAAACTTTGTTACTCATAGTTGGCTAAAAGTGCAGGACATGGGACCGTTAGAGCAGGTGCCAGAATCCCCATTTCAGGTATCCAAAAAGATACTTGAGGACCGAACAGTCAAGAAAAATATAGATAGAAAAAACTACTCTGTAATTATGGCACAAAAGAGTTGTGTCGAGTACCTTGAAAACATTACAAATTCTAGGAAGGAGTGAGTAGGCAGAGCCCAGCTGTACATTACAGACCATGTACCACCATCCAAAGGCATAGGAGGAAGACAATCCCAATCATGTTTAATGCCATACATCTTATTGAGAGCATCAGAAAATCCAGACCTAGAATTACAAAATCCTTGTCAAAAGAATCAACGGTGACCTCAACAGCACAACAATTCTAAAAATTTGAGAGGTCCTACCTGCAATTTCCGGAGTTTATAGCATCACAAAACAACCAAAAGTCTTGCTTGAAGGGGTTTCTAGGATCCATGTCCATTCGTGTCCAAAAATAGAATGCATCCCCATAATTATGTGCTTCAATACTTTCCAGCAATGATTTCTCCGCCATCCTCGACAAGGCTTCCTGTTGAGCTTAATATATAGGGTTAACGCCAGCCAGTATCATCAACACTATATTCAAATGTTCCTAAAAGGAGAAGGAAACTAAATCAAATCAATGCCCAGGAGCCTGGCTTAACTAAGTTGGCAACTTCTGCAAGTGTGGCTTTTTTTTTGGGGGGGGTTTAGTCTCCAACTTTAAGCAATATAACCCCTAGATTGCATAGACAGTGCATTTACAGGACCCTATATTATAGGAGGAACTAAAGGAAATAAGAATACCTTTCTAGCTGTTGCTCTCCAAGACTGGAACCCTATCCAAGCATTTTTGTGTACACGGTCAACCTGGTTAGCAATTGCAAAGAATGCTCCAAATTCTCCAAGTACATCGCGGTAATAAGGATTAGTAAGAAGAGGAAGACGAGAGGATGCATCAATGTCATCTGCCCCTTGTCTCCGGCCTTTTGTGGCCTACAATTTTTGCTAGACAAATTACCATCTACAGTAAGAAAGAATTTGCTAGGCTATGCAGGACTCAGGATTCCATTTTAAAGTTTGTATCTTGACATTGAGAAATCCATAAGCCACAAGTGCCGGTCAAACAACTTACCATACTAACTCCACGATAAAGTGACCTAGTATGCAAAAAGGGCCAGGTCCCCTCCCCATAGTAAGGCTCATAAATACATAATGGTTGACCTGTCCTTTCAAGCTCTTTATCATCTCTTTCACGCAAATCGTTCTTAGCACGATCGGCCTTTTTGGAATTTCGATATATGTCCTCCCATGTTCCCCGAGACTGATCAGATCTAGCCTTCAACTGCATGGAACACCAAAAACAATAAGAGATTTTCCAACCTTTAAAACTAAAAGAAGAAAGGAGCCCATAATCTGAATAAAGTATTTCCAAACTGATTTTCTCACCTCTTCTTCTTCTCTCCTCTTTTTGCAAAAGCGATATCAGTTTGTTTTTGTTCTTCCCAAATGCTATACAAGAATTCATCATACTTAGAAGTAGAAACTGTAGCCTTTGCCTTATTATGGCTCCGCTGTTCCTCAATCTTGTCTAAGTAGCTACTCACATTTCTAGTTCTGTATCTCGTGCTCGGGATTTTACGAAAGTTATCCCACCGCCATTCTTTTTTATATTGAAGACCAATTTCAGAAGATAGCTTTGGGGAAGCAACTTCAGATGGTAGGTTGAGAATGTGTTCCAATAGGAATGCATAACCTTCAACAGCTTCTGCTACCATGAGGTTTTTAGCAGTTCCTTTCCCTATTGAAGCAACATTGAGAGCCACAGAAGATAACTTCCCATTTGAAACTACTTCCGATAGAATTACAGTTAAGGACTTCGTATCCTCCTTTGGGAAAAGGTAGCCATTCACCCTGTCATCAACCTAAACATTATTGCAAATGCCGTCAGAGGTATTTTTCGGAAAAATACTATTTTTTGTAACCAACAAAGCCGATAAATAAAATAAAGAGGAGAATTATTGGAGGTTTGATGTCAGTTACAACTTACATGTAACTTGAAAACATGATAAGACTGAGTAATACGTTGAAAATAATAAGCAAAACCATAGACAGAAAAAGAAAGAAAGATTGCATACATATCTCTGGATCATGGAGAGATTAGGGGCTATTATGAGCTTCTCATAGCACATGGCTTTTATCAAGATATCTGGGAAAGATTTCTCCTCAAAGAATGACCCGTAAATGACAAGGTCGGAGGTCCTGAGAACATCATCTGCATTTGCATCACGATTAGCATGCTTCACGACAGCCTTTGGATACTTCAAACTTGCAGCAATAGCCTTCACATAAAAATTCAATGCGATCATAGAACACATGCGTGGGTGTCATTAAAATAGCTGCAATGAAATCTCAAAGATATGCCCATGTTTATACCTCAACAGCCTTAGCATAGTTACTAGTTGAATCTCCGGTTAAAATGAAGATTCTCAGACCAGAATTTGAAGTGCTGTCAGAAGGAAATTGAGCAAGAAGAGGCTTCAAAGCTTGCAAAATAAGGGCATGCTCCACCCATAAGCCTTTGTACATGAATTGGCTGCCCACAATTGCGACAACGAAAGCATCACCCTCAAGACCCATCTTTGTTTGGAGATGCTTGGGGTTGAAGAGCATTCCAATATCTGCCTCCCATACTTCAGTTGGGGTACCCGGAATGACAAAGTAGTTTCCAGTGTCAAACGTTGAATAAACCATCTAAAGAAAGAAGTGTGACATCATTAGGCATATACACTAAATGTTCTCATGGCATTTCTTGATGAAGTCTTCCCCCTCCTTCCAAAAGAAAACCAAAAAAGAAAAAAAGAAGCAGCAACACTTAAGTGACTATGAGGTCTTCTCTTTTTGGGGTCTGAATGGCTGAAAGTGAGATCTGAAAAGTATGATATACAAAGCATTGACAAGAAGAGATGTTTCTGTAAGTTCTTTTGACCCAAAAAAAACGTACATGCAAAGCTAAAACTAGTAATTTTGAAGTATTTACATTAAAGAAAGGAAAATGAGACAACAACATCAATGATAATAAGTGTATTGTCAACATGTGCCACTGGCCCACTCATAAAAGAGCGAAAACTGTACATTCGTTTAAAATGCTACTTATCACACGGCATAGCTCATTACATAATCAGATTGGGAATTACAAGAATCATTATTTTCTAGCTAGGAGCTATATATGTGTCTTAGAAGATGAATTGCTACAGAGCCTATGTACAAGTTGACAAGAAGGAAAAAAAGTTGGGAATTGGTCATACCGGAAGGGCATAATTTGGAAAGACAACCACAGTAGCACGGTTGAAGCTCTTTTTCCAATCATTTAGAATTTCAATTGAACTGTTCGAGGTGATTTGATTCAAACGAGTTGCAAGACCCTTTTCATGAATGGTCCATACAACTGGCACTGTCCTGAAAGGTTCCTGCATAAGACTGTGACAAGTATGATCATCCATGATAAATGATTAAATGCAAGCCAGATTAAGGATTTCAGATAATGTAATGGAAGAAAATATACAGCCAAATAACTAAAAACTTCAGTGATCATACCCATTTAGAATCACAAAAACACCAGGCAAAAGATGGCTTTAGTTATTCACACATCATCCATGCCCTCAATGGACACTGCAATTTCAGCATGTACATCACATACATCCTCCCCCTCCCACATTCAATATCCATCTATAGCCTATAGGTCAGACCTGATTCAGGAGCACCCTCTCTCTCTTTTTCTTCCCTAATGCAACCTTGATCCAAAGTTTTTCTAGGTCACCTAATATCAACTTAACTGATTCTCAGTTAGGATTTATGACCATCTGGATCTCAATTTCCCATATGAAAAAGCTTACACAAAAGGCATATGGATGGTAAGAATGGATTGTTAATAATTCAGTCACTAAAGAGACAGCCCAAACTCAGACTCCTGCACAAAGCTTCAGATGATTTCAATGGAACAAGCTATTACAAAATCAACAGAGAACCAATGCATTAAGCTCAACAATCCTTCCAAAAAGAAGTATTCACAGAAGAACAAAATAAAAACTTGAATATTGTAGTGCTTATGCTTAAAAGTAGTTGGGAGCCAAACAAAAAGTAAGAAATAATTACCAAGAAAGAACGTCCTTCCCTTCAAGTGAGTTCAAAAGTACTCCATCATAGCTGCATAAACAACACCAATCAGAAAGCAGATATCTGATGTTGTACCCAGACAACAATTACTGCATGCTATTGTACTGGCACAGGATGGGTCT